>CM048750.1:313529936-314792936 GCA_026315105.1 Locusta migratoria
TTTTTATATTTTCTCCTTTCATCAATTAAATTTAGTATTTCCTGTGATATCCAAGGATTTTTTGTAGGTCTTGCCTTTCTACCTATTTTGTCCTCTGCTGCCTTCACTATTACATCTCTCAATGTTACCCATTCCTCTTCTACTGTTTTATTTCCCCCTTTTTCTGTCAATTGTTGCCTAAATCTCCCACTGAAATTCTCCAGAACTTCACTTTCCTTCAATTTATCTAAGTCTCATCTCCTTATTTTCCTACCTTTCTGTAGTTTTTTCAGTTTCAGCCTACAGTTCATGACTAACAAGTTATGGTCAGAGTCTATATCGGCCCCTGGGTATGTCTTACAGTTTATCACCTGGTTCCGGAATCTATGTCTTACCATTATAAAATCTATCTGATACCTCCGGTGTCTCCTGGTCTCTTCTACGTATACAACCTTTTTTGTGATTCTTAAACCACGTGTTTGTTACGATTAAATCATGTTCCGTGCAAAATTCTACCAGGCGACTTCCTCTTTCATTCCTCCTGCACAGTCCATATTCACCTACTATTTTTCCTTCTCTTCCTTTTCCTACTACCGAATTCCAGTCTCCCATCACAATTAAGTTTCCTCTCCCTTAACTGTCTGATTGATTTCCTTTAGCTCCTCATATATTTCTTCGATCTCCTCATCATCGGCAGAGCTAGTTGGCATATAAACCTGTACTGCTGTTGTCGATGTTGGCTTCGTATCTATCTTGATAATGATAATGCGATCACTGTGCTGCTCATAGTAGTTTACCCGCATTCCTATTTTCTTATTCATTATTAGTCCTACTCTTGTGATACTCCCAACTGATTTTGTATTTATAATCCTGTACTCACCTGACCAGAAATCCTGTTCATACTGCCACCGAACTTCACTAATCCCCACTATATCTAACTTCAATCTATCCATTTCCCTTTTTAAATTTTCTAATTTTCCTACCCGATTAAGGGATCTAACATTCCACGCTCCTATCCGTAGAATGCCAGTATTGTCTTTCCTGATGACAACATCCTCCTGAGTAGTCCCCGCCCGGAGATCCGAATGGGGAACTATTTTACCTCCGGAATATTTTACCCGAGAGGATGCCATCATCATATTTCCATAAAGTAGAGCTGCATGTCCTCGGGAAAAGTAACGGCTGTAGTTTCCCCTTGCTTTCAGCCGTTCGCAGTAGCAGTGTGACAAAGCCACATTAGCTAATGTTACAAGGCCAGTTCAGTCAATCATCCAGACTGTTGCCCCTGTAACTACTGAAAAGGCTGCTGCCCCTCTTCAGGAACCACACGTTTGTCTGGCTTCTCCACAGATACCCCTCCGCTGTGGTTGGACCTACGGTACGGCTATCTGCATCGTTGAGACACGCAAGCCACCCCACCTCGGCAATGTCTGTGGTTCATGGGGGTGGACGTTAGAATTATTTGATATATTATTGCAATTATAATTTTATTTAGCTGCAATCGTCATTTTCTAAATTTTGTAACTGATAATAGTTTATGTCAAAATTTTTATTTAAAATTTCTATAATTTAAAACGAAAATTCCTTAGATTTTAAAACATTTGAACATATGAATTATTTGACATTATATTTTAATTAAAATTTTATTTAGCTGCCATCGTTATTTGTTGAATAAAATGAATTAATAGTGGATGGTTTCCCATTTGAACTAATTTCGTATTTTTATATCCCAAACCTACATTATCTATCTAATCGAAAAAAAAATATACTGTAAAAGAAATGTTGTACACTTTCATCTGCTAGTATTATATTGTGTATAAACCCAAAGCAGAAATGGGTATTACTTTAAATTTAAAAATGTATAAAAGGTCTAAATTAGGAAACCGTTTGCCTAATTTGGACCTTAATTTGCATAAATTGAACCATATGGTTAAACAATAACTACAAAAGCTTGAACATCATGTTTATTAAACAAACGTATTATTTAGGTATTTAGGCCAAAATGTACCAAACAAAGAGAAATAAAGATGTATAATGTTGATAGATAACTAATTACATAAAAATTAAGACGAGGTGTTGAATAGTTGGTTCCATGAACACTAACTAGAATAACCGATTTGGTTTCCTGTGAGATCTCACAACTTTTTGTGGTGGAAGGAATTCGTCGCGAGGTTTGCATTTTTGGACATTTTATGTTTTTGATGGGATATCACTCCTTTTTGTAGGTAGTTCTTTCCTGTAAAACTTTTTGTACATCAGTCACGGATCTTCTTAAAACCCATTCCATGTCTCTTTGGTTTGATGTGGATTCATTTGGTTTGATGTAACAGTATTTGGAAAGTCTGGAAAGTCGATTATATTGTTATTGTTCAATCCTTTCGTCATGTACAGTACTGTATGTAACCTGTGATGGGCAGCTATAGAAATATTAACAAGTTAGTGTTTTATTTTGCATCAGTTTGTGAACTTTATAATATACCAAAGTTGCCAATCGGTTACATTTTCCTGTGTAAGTGGTTATTATTTTGCATTTATTGAATGATCACTTTATTACAAACAGTAGTAATTCAAAATTACTTATTTAGTGCATAAAAAGAATCCTTGCTTTATAGTGCACACGATTTTATGGGATGAATATGATTACATATAACTGCAGAAATCTTTCTCCTAAAATCGGTTCAATGAAAACTTATGAGAGTTACAAAATAAAAGTAATTTATTTCTTCAGAAAAAAAAATCAAGCCTTAGAGCGTTAATAGGAACAATGATATACAAGAGAAATCTGTATAATTTTCGTCATTGTGGGTTCCAGCTGGAAGTGCCATGAGGATAATTTCGTGTGACATTTTTGAATTTTAGGCACTTTCTGAGATTGTGTTCGGCCTAAATAGTGGATGTCTTTTGGTAACGCCACTTAGGCTACTTGCGCGTCGATGATGAAGAAATGATGGTGAGGACGACGCAACATCCATCCCCGAGTGGAGAAAATCTGAGACCAGAGCGGGAATCGAACCTGAGCACCCTGCTGTCCACTGGACTGCGGAGGCGGGCGCTTTAGGAAAACAAGCGCGTTTTGACATTATTATTTAGTGAACTTGCAGTGTAATGCATGCTGCAACAGTTCCGTATTTCATTCCGCACATTCTTAATAACTTTTATTTCAGGAATGTCTATTTATTTTTGGAGATAATAGTCCTCCTTTTCTTCTCTGTTATCATTTGATGTACATCAGCAACGGATTTTCTTAAAGGCCACTTCCTATCTTTTTTAAATTTTTCTCAGAGGCTTTGATGCAACGGTATACAGCATACATATTGACAGTACGTTAGCACTCGTACTAACACCAATATTACACTAATTTTCTTGTTTGATAAAGTCTCTTCAGTACGCTGGCGCTTGCACTAACACCAATATTGCATTAATCTCCACACAATCGTTCAATATTTTTTGATAAAGAATCTTTAACGTGGCGCCGAGGCCGATCCATAGACATACAACACATAGACCATCAGACTTATTGTTAACATATGTCAGTGACTCATCGATGGTATCGGTATTTCCCTACAGCATATTCAACTCGATGATATAAAAAAAAATGTATAGCCTAAGATGCCAAGCCACAAACGAGATAGGTGAATACAAATCTTTTTTCTCTACTATATTTTTGTTTAGTATACGACAGAATTTTTCTTACGGTAGTGGTGGCGTAATGTGCTAAAGTTTGCAGCGGTGACAAATGAGGCACTCCGGAAAACCAGTCACGTAGCATAAGAGGCATAGTCTTTCGTGTTGACCATGAAATAATTTTGTTCCTGGTCTGCAGTTGACAGGTTCTTCTATGTACCCCTCATGAAGTGAACATTTCGTTGCCAACATTTGCACACTACGCCAACGCCGGAAGTAAAATTTAGCCTTTACGTCAAAACTCTAAATTTGGCGTAATTATATGATTTTAACCCTATTTCTTATGACTGTTATACAGGGTGTCCAGAAAAGGGCTCCCTGGCTTCAAAATTAAGTATCTCTAAAACAAAAATCGATAGAGGAATGTAAACGGTATGTTTATTGTGAAAGCTGTAAGAAGTTTATAGAGCAGTTTGAAATAATAGTTACAAAAGCTGCTAACAGATGGCGCTATACGCTGTACAGCTCATATCAGCATACATAGGTGAAATAATCGTATGAAAACACTCGTTGCAAACAATCAAATAACAATGTTTTCAAAAAGTTCGCCATTGGCACCACAGAGGTGGCGAAAACGAAGAATGAAATTCGCCATCACATTTCGTAGTGTCCCAACCGAAAAGGATTCACATGCCACAGAGTTCGCCGATTCAAGCTCGTCCAGCGTGGCGGGATGCTTCGGTTACACCATGTCTTTCACTGTGCCCCACAAAAAAAAAAAAAAAAAAAAAAAAAAAAAAAAAAGTCACAGGGAGTCAAATGCCTGCACCAGTAAATTTGGGATATTCCAAAGCAATGACTCGATTCCCAAAGTATTCCTCAAGAGAGCGAAACACTTGTTCGGTCCGATGTGGTCGGGCTCCATCTTGTGTAAACCATTCAGTACCTGGTCGATCCTCTAACGCTTGCTGTGTGGCGACAAATTGTTCCAGAATTGCAACGTAACGTGCACTAGTGACCGTTTCTCGAATGAAAAAGGGCCAATAATGCCTCTGATGCATACTGCAGCCCAGACAGTAACTTTAGGAAAATACAGGAGTTTCGCTTCACACCAATATGGCTTTTCGGAACCCCAAAATCGCCAGTTCTGCTTGTTCACGAATCCATTCAGGTGGAAGTGTGCTTCATCTGTAAACCAGATGCAGCCAACATCAAAACCTTCACTATCAATCATTGTGAGCATCTGATTGCGATGCTCGTACGGGTATGGCCTGGTGCGTTTGAATTTTGAATGGAAAGATGTGTAGGCCTTTTCTCAGTATTTTCTGCGTGCTTTAACGCTTCAAACCAGTCTCAGATGCAATTCTACGGACGGATGAGATTGGATTTCGCTAAATAATTCCAGAAACTGTGGCGGTATTTTCAGGCGTAACTGCGGTTTGCTTGCGGCCAACATGCCGCACTAGATCATCAGTTACGCTGCCTGTTCGTTGAAATTTTGCGAAGAGCGTACGAATGGTTTTCGCATCGGATCCTTTTGGAACATTAAATCGTGCTTGAAAACTTCGCCTTGTTGCCGTAGGACTCTCTTCTAACCTGTGGTACTCTAGCACCAGAAAAACGCGTTGTTCAATGGAGTACATGGTTTTAATCTCTTCCTTCGGTACGCTAACCTCCTTTCACGTTCCAATAGTGGAACTGATCGCATTGGGCTTCGGATCACTATTTGTACTAGGCATTACGTATGGCGATTAGAGCGTCATCTGTTAACAGCTTTTGTAACTATTATTTCGAACTGCTGTATAAACTTCTTACAGCTTTCACAATAAACATACCGTTTACTGCATTCCTCTATCGATCATTGTTTTCGAGATATTTAATTTTGAAATCAGGGAGGCCTTTTCTTGACACCCTGAATCCGTACACAAATAATTGATGACAGGTTGTTTAAAGTTACAGGGAGAACAATAATACTGTATTCGGTAGTGCCAATTTAGTAGTAGGTGTCATTGGATCTGTCGAGCATTGTTTGTTTTCAAATGTTCAAATGTTTGTTAAGCTTATGGGACTTAACTACGGGGTCATCAGTCCCTAAACTTACAAACTACTTATGAACTACTTACGAACTAGGACGGCACAAATATCCATGCCCGAGGGGGGATTCGAACCCCCGACCGTAGATTGTTTGTTTTATCATCCAAAACATTGATACTCTCAAATGTCGATGTTTTCCTTTCGATGTTCATTGCACATCGATATCTTTGAATTTATGTTAACACTGATGTAGTCATCAATGATTTTCTAACATCGATCATCGCTAGGGCAATAGTTGGTAGCACTTCAGTTTTTGACGGTCAATTAAAAAAAAATGTTCAAATGTTTGTAGAGTCTATGGGACTCAACTACGGAGTCATCAGTCCCTAAACTTACAAATTACTTATGAACTAGCTACAACTACGGACGGCACAAATATCCATGCCCGAGGGGGATTCGAACCCCCGACCGTAGTGGCCGGGTGACTGAAGCGCCTCAGTCCCCTCGGCCACCGCGGCTGGCGGTCAATTTACATTAGAGATGGAGAATTTAAATCATGAAAACCTCTATTTCAATAAAATTCTTGAATATCCGTCTCCAGATCGCTTATATTTTCTAAAACATTACCGGTTTCGGGACAGCTGCCCATCTTCAGATCAAAATTTTGAAGTTACAGAGTAACCTGTCCTGTAATGAACGAATGTTCACATTACGAGCATTCGTTCATTACAGGACAGGTTACTCTGTAACTTCAAAATTTTGATCTGAAGATGGGCAGCTGTCCCGAAACCGGAAATGTTTTAGAAAATATAAGCGATCTGGAGACGGATATTCAAGAATTTTATTCATATAACGATCGCAATAACTCCCTGAAGACTAATAAGTCTTGCTTTGATAAACCTCTATTTCGTTTTACCACTCTTCATGATTATGTACATTGATGATTATTGTATTGTGCAAGTCCACAGCAAACCATCTTTCGAATTATATAAGTTTCATTGGCCTACTGATAAAATTATCGTAGAAAATCGGTACTTCAATTATCAAGTTCGCGTACAATGGCGTCCTCACATCTCTGCCGTGTTGTGGTTTGAAACCAGGGTCTGCCGGCCGCGGTGGCCGAGGAGACTGAGGCGCTTCAGTCACGGTCTGCACGGCCACTACGGTCGGGGGTTCGAATCCCCCCTCGGGCATGGATATTTGTGCCGTCCTTAGTCTTAGCTAGTTCATAAGTAGTTTGTAAGTTTAGGGACTGCTGACCCCGTAGTTAAGTCCCATATACTGTACAAACATTTGAACAATTACAAAATCAGGGTCTAACGGTTTTGCTCCCGGTCTAACGTTATTGCGCCGCATCATGTGACGGAATTTTCGACATTACGAGCAAAATTTTCCTCATTCATAGCTGAAGTCAAGCTAGAATGTGGGTGTCACTGGTACTGTTTCTATTTGCAGCGATTTAAGCTATATCCTAGCAGTTATTTTTAATTCTCTAATCAGGTGCCACATGTCATTTCTGAAGACTCTTCCCTTACACTTATTAGAAAGGTGACGGTTATGTTAAAATGAGAAAAAAAAGAAGAAGATACGCTATGAAGAATCAAACGCGCAACCTTCCAGACAGGAACCCAGCGCTTTACCACAAGACCATTACTAACCCCATCCGCATACTCCCAAGATACCAATGTTCTTCCGACAAGCGAAAATGTGTTCGTGAACGGAATCAATATTTACAGACAATTTAATTTTTCCTGCCATCACGGCGTAAACATTATCTAAATACAAAATTTCATGTTTGTATGTCTGCTAGAAGTACCCTACAACTTTGCTGAGTGGTGAGTCAGCGAGTGACAGAATTAACAATTTTCGACTGCTAATATTTTGTAAACTATAAGGTGTAGAATAGTAAAATTTGAAAATATAGCTAGCTGTAGTAGAAACGTTTGGTAAACGAAAATTCAGGCTTCTAGCTTTATCCACAACTGAGATACAAGGGGGTCGGAAGTGCCTTCAACTGCTTCGAAAAAAGGATGGTACGGCCGTGCGGTGGACTTGGAGGGGGCACTGCCGTGCCCCCAGATCATCACTAACTTTCTTATACAGTATTAGAAAATTACTGAAAAATGTTCGTAGTCATTGCTTCAAATTTCTGAAAATAGTGAACTACGAAACTTGTTGCTCAGAAAGACATCAAAAAAATGAAATATACCAATTATTTCTGTTAACTTCCTATATACGAGGTATGTCCACAATGTAAGTTCCGTTTGGTTGTATAAAACAAACGTGTACAGATACAGAAAAAATATTTATTGTACAAAAATATACAACTATTAAACTACTTTTCTACATAGATTCCGAAATTTTGTAGGCATTTGTCATAGCGTGGCAAAAGTCTTTGTATGCCTTCTTTGTAGAAGGTTGCCGCCTGTGAATTCAACCATATGGCAACATGTTTTTTTCAGCTCGTCATCATCGCTGAAGTGTTAACTACCATGGACAGATTTTAGGTGTAAGAAGAAAGTCGCTAGGAGCGAGGCTGAACGGAGGATGGTCAAACACGTCCGAGTGAAATTCCCGTAAGAGTAGTTTGGTCACATTCGCCACAGTCACAGGTCGGGCGGTAACGTGAAGGGAAGAAGAAGACTCCTTTCATCTCTTCTTTCACCGAAAATCTATCCTTGGTGGTCAACACTTCAACGATGATGAGTTGAAAGAACGTGTTGCCACATGGTTGAATACACAGGTGGCAACCTTCTATGGAGAAGGCCACGCTATGACAAAATTCGGAAGTTATGTAGAAAAGTAGTTGAACAATTGTAGATTTTTTACAATAAATATTTTTTCTGTATCTGTAAGCGTTTGGTTTATATAACCAAACGGAACTTACTTTGTGGACATGCCTCGCATTAAAGAACTGTACGAAAACTAAAGTCAGTCAACCAGACCAATCTACCCAGCCGATCTCCTTCATTTTTGTTTTGAACGAAAGTTATTCATCCACAGATTTATCATAAAGTATCAGAATTTGCATAACTGTCGCCTTACTTTCTCTAAACTCAAACGCGATTTCCTTCTTGTATTTCTTATGGGGATGTCGTTGCTGTAAACTATAGTCAGTCGGTCAGACCGTTCTAGCCAACCGATTTCCTTTATTTTTAACGAAAAGTAATCATTGGCAGATTTGTCATCAAGTATCGGAATTTGCTTAAGTATGTCCTTGAATTGAATATTTTAAACGATTTGTTTTACGGTATCTCCTGTAGGCAGTTCTTTTTGACCTAACGACACTCACCGGATCAAGCTCTTTTTTTATTTTCACTTTTAAACACTTGCATTAATTGATTATGAATAAAGCTATGCGTAAACATTCAAATTTACTTCAATTTTTCCCAAATTATCTTGTTGTTCCATCAACGGTGCAAAGTAATCGCACGGGCCCTCTAGTTTATTACTAATGACAAGTTTAAGTCTAACTGCAGTCTGATCAGATTTTTTTTTTTTTTTTTTTTTTTTTTTTTTTTTTTTTTTTTTTTTTTTTTTTAAGTATCACATTAGCACATCGTGTATGAACCCTTAATATACTGTCCATACTCTGTATCATCTCATTTTCTTTAATCTTCTTGTACAAAACAGGCATTAGTCCCTCTTCTGCAATTCTCCCATATTTTATTCCAACATTGTTTCGTGGAAAAAAATTCTGATTAATATAAGAATTATTATATTAGTCAGTGCAGTGGTGCGCCTCAAGAGATGAGCCAACTCCTCACAAGGAAATGATCTGAGGATGATCGTTATTGATCGAAACCGGTCATCACAATAAAATAAATATTATATTCCGATCTAGACTGCTACAATTATTATATTATTCATAAAATCAATACTTTATGTTGCAATTGATAATATTTGATATCAATAATATTATTGAAAATTGATATAATTAAAAAAAGAAGAACAAAATGATCCTCTATGTAGGACAGAGCACGCTACTGCCCCAGATATTTCTACACAATGCGTTTTACTTGTTACTACCACTAGTATATAAAAAGTATTTGAGTTGCCGCGGCGCAGTGGCGCTTTGAGGTGCTATGCTCCGATACGCGATGCCGTTCCCCGTCGGAAGTTCATATCCTCCCTCGGGCTTGGATGTTTGTGTTGTCTTTCATGTAAGTTAGTTTATAAGTGGTTTGTAAGTTTAGGGACTGATATACCCGCAGGTAAGTTCCATACGTTTAAAAATCTTTGAAGATTTATTAGAGTCGCACTTTTGGGGAGCCGGCCGCGGTGGCCGAGGAGACTGCGGCGCGCCAGTCACGGTCTGCATGGCCACTACGGTCGGGGGTTCGAATCCCCCCTCGCGCATGGATATTTGTGCCGTCCTTAGTATTAGATGGTTCGTAGGTAGTTTGTAAGTTTACGGACTGATGACCCCATAGTTAAGTCCCATAAGCTCTACAAACATTTGAAGATTGGAACTTATGGGAAGACGCAAGGCAACTGGGCTGAAAAATTCGATTTTTAGATTTTGGCGTATTGGAAATGCCTGGTATTTTCTGCATGAAAAGTTTTTGTTTTATATAAAACCGACAATTTTTTCGTGAGTTATGAAGGTTTTTCTGACGCTCTGGCCACGCCTTCCGTTTTGCGCCATGCGGAGTAAATGCGCACAGCATTCTTTTACTCCTTGTATATAATTTCATGCTTTATTGTTTTTATCGCTACAATGTTTCCTACCCTGTATATACTATCAATACTTTTTGCTCCGATCGAGTTTTTTATTATTTTTGAACAGATCACAACCCTGAAATTTGGTGTTTATGATGCTATTTTATGCTTCAATGATGGCGTAACTAGAAAATTGGATGTTTTGGAATTATTGGGTATACAATATAGTGGAAATACTGCAAAATACTTTGTGCAAATAGATAAACAGAGAATCCGCAAAGCCCATACTGCTAATTTAAAATGCACAAAAGAAGCTAGACAGAAAAGAATAGGGACCAAGAGAAGAAAAGAAGATCAGTATGATTCAGATGATGCTCAATATGGTGCAAGAAAATATAAGTGGTAAGTAATTCTCATCAATAACTGTACTAGAATTGCAATATTAAACTTTAAATTGATTTTTCTCAAAACTACATTTTTTTTTTAAATTTCAGGTACCATTATTTGATAAACTAATGGGGTTAGAAAGATGAAATTTGGTCGTTTTGTACTGAAGATGGTAATAAATCATTACAAGTAAATTGAGAACCACAAAACAATCACCAATTGTTTTATAATAATTGAAGTACTAAAAAAGTTAAATTTTACTGGTGAAAGAATAAAAAAAAAATTTCTTCAAAACCATTAGAGTTATTATGTTCATTTTACTCGTAAACTGAGCCATATATGATATATATATATATATATATATGCAATAAAAATTTCGTTGTTTCATCACTTATAGTTCCTTTGAAAAGTGTACCTATTCAAAGGGTAAAATAGCATTGGAAGAATAGGGATAAAATTGCCTTCCGTCTCCCTTTAAACTTAGGAGCCCGTTTTCTCGGAATTTTCTAGGTAGCGCGGTTTAAAAAATTTTATGAGTAGACGCTCCTGACGTTCACTACTGATACGTCCCAATGTGAATTTCAAAGACCTGAAGGTTTCCTTGTGAGAGAGGTAGCGTAGGAAATGGGTAGACAGGGAGACGATGCAATGGACAGAAAGAGAGAGAGAGAGAGAGAGAGAGAGAGAGAGAGAGAGAGAGAGAGGTGGGGAGAGAAGTGGATAGGGACGAACGAGTGGAATAAATAAATACCAGAGCGACGGCAAGTTCGTTCCCAATACACGTAAACCGTAGCCACTATGCCCCTATAATTCCTGGAACATTCAGACTCAGTACTCTAATAAGAATTCTCCGAAGCTCTCTATTGGTATTACACGATTAATACGGGTCGCGATGTTTATTCGGAAGGGCCCGCAGTTTGCAGCGTGTGCTGCAGTTGCACAAACTGTGGCGCGCACTCGAAGCGGCGCCCCTGCCCGCTCGGTGGCCGCAGGGCCCGGGAATTCACGATCCGCGCGCTCTCGCCGCAGTTTCGAGGGTGCTCATGCGAGCCGCGCTTCGTCGGAAACTGTTGAATCGCTGTTTCCGAGGCTCGAAACGCCGGCGTAATTAATAATGCCACATTCAAAATTCCCCGAGGGGATTAAAAAGAATGGAAACGGGAAATGTTTCCCGTTGTGGGAAATGGAATTTTGCAAACGAGAAACATTTGTTGTGCAAGAGTCTGTTTCAGTCCATAGCGGAGGAAGCAGGACGTCGACAAAATAATTAGCCGCTTAAATACTTGGTTAGTATTCGGACAGACAGTTGTAAAATTAATATTAACGTTATTCTGCAGAAATAACATAATGAATACTCCAAGAGGTGGTAGTACAGAATCGTAAAAAAGAACGCCAGATTCCTTGTCAATTTTGATTCCGTGATGAATGTACGTGCTCACTTCAATGTTAATGTAATCCTCAAACGTGTTTTTTTTTTTTTTTTTTTTTTTTTTTTTTTTTTTTTTTTTTTTTTTTTTTATGGAAAATAAGCTTCAAATTGCTTTTTAAATACTGATAATAGTCACGCAGTGACCGAAGTTTAGATTTGCGCAATTGACAAATTATTTGCGACCGATTGCTGTATATAATCTGGCCATTAAACCGATGTTTATTCAGTACACAGATACTGTAGCCTAACAAACTTAAAGCAAAGCAAACTTAAATTTGCCGGCCGCGGTGGCCGAGGTGACTAAGGGGCTCCAGTCACGGTCAGCACGGCCACTACGGTCGGGGGTTCGAATCCCCCCTCGGGCATGGATATTTGGGCCGTCCTAGTTCGTAAGTAGTTCATAAATAGTTTGTAAGTTTAGGGACTGATGACCCCGTAGTTAAGTCCCATAAGCTTAACAACCATTTGAACATTTGAAACTTAAATTTCCACTGCTACTTCCGTCGATTCTTGGTAGAACATCATCACACTGAATACGTTTTTGGGCGTGCAAAGTCATCTTCAGACTTTAATGTCTGTAAGACGAAACGGGTTAGCTAATTAATAAAATTGTAAAATGTACACAAAATTTGTCTTTTAATTCAGTATGATAATATTCTACCAAGAACCAACGTTAAGAAACAGTGAAAATGTACTCATTTCCGTATACTGAAAGATTTTACGCGTTATATACTAAAATTGGGCACACATTATACACTATTCGTATTTCTTAAAGTATTTATTATCCCTCCAAAAACAGCCAGTGTTTATAATATTATCTTTCACATTCAATTTTGTTTCTATGCTCGTAATTGGTATAGCAGTCAACAATTCTATGATTTTCATATTCACAGAATATATGACATGGGCGAAGCTGAAAATGTGTACCCAGCCGGGACTCGAACCCGGGTTTCCCGCTTTCGCCCATTCGCAGTTGATGTCATATATTCTGTGAATATGAAAGAATAACAACAGCAGGATCAGAATTGAGGTCTATTCTTTCGGAACAGACGCCACATGTATCTATATGTAATATGCCGATGACGGGTAATGATCCTTTCGTTAGTGGGGAGGGGTGGGTAAGTTTGGGGCCCTTACTCATACGGGGATTAGTTTCAAAACAACGAGTTTGAGTACTGTGGGCAGGGTATAACTGGTATTTTGTATCTGACGGGATGCATGCTTAATGTAGTCCTTGCAGGTGCGATGACCATTGCGTCCCCAGTGGTGTATTGGTCAGCGCAACTGCCTAGAAAGCGGTAGACCCGGGCTCGAATTCCGGCTGATTACACATTTTCAGCTTCGCCCATTCGCAGTTGATGTCATATATTCTGTGAATATGGAAACAATAAACAGGAGGATCAGAAGTGACGTTTATTCTTTCGGAACAGACACCCCTCACACACACACACACACACACACACACACACATATATATATATATATATATATATATATATATATATATATATATATATATATATATATATATATATATGTCTCCACTCAGGGAATGAGTATTGTCCTCATCATCATCATCGACGAGCAAGTCGGCCAAGTAGCGTCACCTAAAGACTTGCACCAGCAGGCCGAACACGATCCCAGCTGGAATCTGTCAAAACTACCACATGAAATCATCAGTAACACAGTTTACAGGTGGTATGCCGTTGTCTTCTTCCGACGTTTTAACTGACTTACCCAGCCATTTATAGAGGGGGAGGGGGAAGGAAGACTACAGTTTAACGTGGACTCGGAACCACGGTTCGGTTGCGGAGTGGTAGAGTAGTAGGTAGTAGCATCGATGACAGTTCTGTTCTAGGATTTTTATCTGTCACTTTTCACTTCCTTCATCTCTGGCAATGTGGCTGACGTGAAAATATGGACTAGCGGCGTGATTCGGAATCCACATTAAACTGTAAGTCCCCCTACAATTGTCTGGATAAGTCAGTTCGTACGCCGAAGTAAAGCAATAACATACCATCTCCAAACAGGACCATGCTTAGGAAAGCATTGTGGTGTTCAAACCAATCTTCGGATTGAAGACTGTGTGGCGCTTTTTATGACACTTACACTAAAGCCATTATGAATAATTCACCTTTTGCCGTTGTTCAATGGTATATGTTTCAATTGCTCGCCTGCCTTTAAATAAAAATGCCAAGATTAGGACGACGGATTCTTAGGGCGTCTTATGGAATAAACCATTAATGTGACACGTTTCATATTAAGCAGATTTATTTAATTTCGATGAAGCACGAATAGAAATACATCTTTAAGACTGCTTGTTACTGATACAGAATTCATACTGACTGACAAAGTGAGACTGATTGAGACAAATTTATACTGACTACATCCTGCCTCAAAACTAAATTAAGACTGACTGTGTTCAAAGTAACATTTACTTCACAACTCCTTGCCTTCGCGCCAATTAATACATACACTATAATTTCGAGAACATTCTAGAACACGGAAGTTACAATGTTTAATATAAAACAATTTGTTCATGAAACATAGATAAATCTTGCTTCACGTAAATATACACAAAATCATGACAAATGTAATAATAACTTTTTCATATCAAAACAAAACAATACAAAAGATCGTAAGTAAAATACAATTAGTGTAGTGTTAATATATATTTACAATATTTAAAAATGTTAAATCAAAGCAACTAATCAATTCTACAGTTAGCAAAGTATTACATAACGGTCAATACATTATAGAAGAGCTCAGATATTATTAGTTAACAACTTCAATAACAAACACATTGATGTCCAACATGAAGCTTACGACTTTCAATAATTAATTAATTTATTTAGTTCATTAAAAGACCCAAGTAACGAAAGTGATAATCAATGTGACTTGCCAGAGGCGCCATAAGATGCTTATATAATATAAATAAGGAATATTAAGGTACAATACCATGACCAACTATGGTATCGTATACTTCATTTATCCAAACAAACGAGACTTTACAGGCCAAATACATTACAACTGGTTTACCGCTTTGGTTTTTTGCCCTTTTCAAATAATTATATTTTTAAACGTGAGGGAATGTAGGTTAGGTCACTCTTGATCTGTTGGAGCAGCGCTGCGGAGCGCGCTGTTGCTCGCCGTGGAGGTTCGAGTCCTCCCTGGGGCATGGGTGTGTGTGTTTGTCCTTAGGTTAGTTTACCTGGGTTTAAGTAGTTTGTAAGCTACGGACTGATGACCACGCAGTTTGGTCCGATAGATTTACAGACATTTTGTTAGAGCAGATGGCCTTGTTATTAACTTTAGATACACTATTTGCATAGCACAATAATTCCACGTACAAGCCAGCAATATCGCTTGCTTTGGCATTAACAAGAAACTCATCAATATGCCAGTTAACTATCAGGAGAAAAACTTAAGAATGTATTGTCTTATGATTACTGCTTCATCATAACTTGTATCATGGTTGTGTAGCCTATAGATAATGTTTAATCCTTTCATTCCCGACGTTGTTCCTCGACAACAACGTAATAAAAGCTTACTTATACCTTATTTTGTGTATCAGTCATTAGATTCACAATGATTTTGAGGAACAACATGCGTCTACTACCACCTTTTGCTGCATGGTACGGCGTGTGGCCACTTTTAAGCCATTAATCTTTCCACCTTGGAAGTTGTATTACGTTGACGTCTGTACGTGGCTGTGAGTGTGGTTGGTGTTCTTTTATTTCAGCAGTGAATTGTATTTGGTGATGAGGGGAAGATTGTGCTAATACTATTAATCTTACAGTGTTAACTATCAACAAAATAACATCCCAAGTAATATAGTTCCTCGATACAAACGTCTGTGTTGTCTATGAAATACATGGACTGTCTTGTTGTCCATGTCCATGAAATACATGAAGTACAGAAACAATAGTTCGATGAACAATATTGGAACATATGTTTTGGTGTTTAGTGCACTGTATTAATGCAGAAAACACAGAATTTTAATTTTTCCAGAACTGAATTCATAATGTGGGACTGAAAGGGTTAAGGTGTGTCATTTTCCAATTTACGACTGTCGTTATTTTTATTCTAACTAGCTGATCACTATCTGCCAGCATTCTCAAACAACACTCACTTACTGCGTTGGCCACGCAAACCGCAGTCGATCTTTGGCCTCACTAATTATCCTCCTCCAGCATCCTCGGCCCAGGAAACAATATGGGGAACAATACTTCCTGGATATGCTTTGTAAATAGGATACAGATTTACGCACCAAATGGATTAAAATATAGCTTAGGACCATAACATTTTTGTTACATAGTTGGATACACATTTGCAGTCAATAGGCCGAGACCTTCTCGAGATTTTTGGAAACAACGTAATACCACGGCGAGGCCTTACATAATGGTATTGAATGTTCATTAGTCAAGACCACTGGAGGATCAGTTGAGATATCTGGGTTATGAAGTGTTGACATCAGCAGAATGAAGTAAAATGGTTCGACGTCTTTCTGTCGATTCTACTAAGTGGAGACAACAACATTACGGCAATAGAAATACTGGTAATAGAAAATTACTCAGAGGGGGGAGGGGGGGTGGTATTGACTGTGTTTAGTGTACCAAACGAATTACACAAAAATGTTCAAATGTTTGTTAAGCTTATGGGACTTAACTACGGGGTCATCAGTCCCTAAACTTACAAACTACTTATGAACTACTTACGAACTAGGACGGCACAAATATCCATGCCCGAAAGGGGGATTCGAACCCCCGACCGTAGGGCCGTGCTGACCGTGACTGGCGCGCCTCAGTCACCTTTTTTTTTTATTTTTTTTTTTTTTGCCTCAGTCACCTTTTTTTTTTGTGCTCTGCCACTTTTTTTTTCTTCGCCTCAGTCACTTTTTTTTTTTTCTTTTTTCCTCCGATCTGCAGTCGAATGCTCCACGACTTTTTTTTTTTTTTTTTTTTTTTTTTTTTTTTTTTTTAAAGTTCGGCGAATGAAAAATTGTGTCCGGCCGAGATTCTAACTCAGGATCTCCTGCTTACTTTTTTTTTATTTTATTTTATTTTTTTTTATTTTTTATTTTTTTATTTTTTTATTTTATTATATTTTTTTTTGGGGCAAGTGCTCTGCCACTTTTTTTTATAATAATGTAAACAATAAAAAAATAATAATAGTGTCTGAAACCCATTTAGGGAAAATAATTTTAGATAGTGGAGAGATTTGAACCACTAACCTTTTTTTTTTTTTTTTTTTTTTTTTTTTTTTTTGTGTAAGCCCACGTGACTAACGGCTTCAAAGTTCGTCTTCTCATTTTTTTTTTTTTTTTCACTGCTTTCGCAGTGTTGCCAGAATCTTATTCGAATGTATTCATCCTTTCTTCCAGTTTGCAATTTACCATAATTTTCTGCTCATAACTTTGTGAGCCTCTGTCACCGGTACGCTACACTTTTATTTCATTTTTCTCTTACGTAAATTAATGATTTTTTCCGTGAAATTATTATAATTAGCATAAACTTTAAAACAAAAATGCCTCTCCAATGGCTTATTCTGGGAATATAACTTCAGTAATAGAAGTTTTTATTATTAATTTCAATAAATAGAAAGCAATTTCCTTTTCTACACAGATTTCCATTCTTCTTGATTACCATTGACATTACAAAATTTGACGACCTCACTTCAAGTGTGTTTGTTATGCACACTCAATGAATTAGGCTGCACTGCTGTTTCAGGGTTCTGCTGAGGCCTTCACGGCTACCGTAGCGGTCACGGGGCCCACGAAGTCCCCACCGTACTTCACCCTCAGCAGCGATCCCCTACTTTAGCACTGCAAAATTAATTCCAATCTTTCCAGCTTAGTTTAAGCGGTTACGCTATTTTACCTTCTTGAAATAAAATTTGTATCATATTTCCAAATTTTTTCTTGTGATCCTTCCACTTGCATAATTTGTAAAATTCTCCTAGTATGTAATCCTTGTAATCCAATAGATCGCCATTTCCGTTCTTCTGGATGACGTAATATACGTAATTTCCTAATAACCAATATACCGCATTGTGTTTTTGTTTTGGAAAGTAGACATCTTCCGGGTAAAATATGTTCGCTAATGTAATTTCTCTACCGTCACTGCGTGTAAGAAAGGCTATTTGTTTCTTCACGGCATTATATATTTCCCGGTATCCTTGACAGACAAAACGATGCGGTAAAGTATCAGTTTCCTTGCATTTTTGACAGGTGTTTATGTCACATATACCAATGGCGTATAATTTCTCATTTGTACTAATTATATTGTTTATAACGCGGTACCATGCCACTTTAATATGTGTTGAGAGAACTTTGTTAGCGATATTACGCCATATCATTTTCCAGTTTTTAGAAGGATACTGTAATTCCATTTTATTACGGACGCCCTTTGGGGAGAGTGCTTCCAATAGGAATTTACTATTGCTCCTGTTTTTCTCTAGCACACTGCATTCCAGGTAACTCAACTCAAGATAAAATTGTTTAATATGTTTCATTTTATAATGTAACCTGCCAATATTTATTGGAGGCGTCATGCTTTCTGGTTTAAGTATTTTAAACAGTTTCGATGTGATGCTGTACGGGGAACCATTTATGAGTTGACTTGTCCTTTTAATAAATAAAGCCATATTTTTCCGACGGATATCAGTCAGACCAAGGCCTCCTTCTTCAGGTTTCAGAGTAGCAGTAGTCACTGCCACTCTAAAAATTTGTCCCTGCCAGATATACCTACATATATAACTCATGATAGTTTTTGCTATTGGCTTTGGGATCGGAAGAACTTGACCTACATACACTGCTTTGGATAAAATTATGCTGTTGATTAGTTTAACCTTCTGTAAAATGTTTAGGTCTCTGATTTGATTAAGTAGTAACGTGCTCCTAATTTGGTTTGACAGTTTTCGCCAGTTAAAAGTTATGGTTTTAAGCGGGTTCCTGTGAAAGGTCACGCCTAAGGCCGTATGTTGATCCACCGTTTTCGCCCAATCTAACTGCACATTTTTGAAACCATTTAGACGTAAAAAGGAACTTTTCATTTCGTTTATCTTCGCACCAGTTGCTCTACAATAGAGTTTTACCGTCGCAGTTAGCTGTTGAATATCTGCCTCACTTCTGACGACAACTCCGACATCATCTGCATACGCATTGGTCACCCTACTATTCCCTGATATATGGATTCCTTCCAAGTCGTTATTTAAAATTCTCAAAAGCGGTTCCAATGCTATTATAAACAGTAACATCGATAAAGGGCTTCCTTGTGGGACACCGTTATTAATATTAATTGATCGAGAACGGTGCCCATTTATTTCAATTGTCGTTTGAATGCCTTTCACAACATTTGTAAAAACGTTCATGTTGTTTTCAGTTAAACCCATACCTCTCATGAGTGTAAATAAATACTTGTGATTTACCCTGTCAAAGGCCTTAGAAAAGTCTATAAAAAGGACACCCGCTTTTGCCGTGATCGTTGAAAATATTGCGACAATATCTCGATATTCGCTTAGAGTTTGGAAGATATTTCTACCAGGGAGACATGTCTGATGACTACCGATTATCGTTTTAAGTACGGGCCGAAATCTCTCTTTCAACGCCCTTGCAACGATTTTATAATCAGAATTCATGAGGCATATAGGTCTCATCTTCGAGAGGTCTTTAATTGGGGTATTTTTACCTTTAGGAAGAAGGACAGTTACACTTTCCTTGAAGTCTGCAGGTACGGCCTCACCTTTCAAAACATCGTTTATTGCCTCGGTTAGCTTATCTCCTATAAGATGCCAGAAAGTTTTATAAAATTCTATAGGCAGTCCATCCGGTCCTGGTGACTTCCTGGTAGGGGAACTTGTAATGATATCGAGTAAGTCATCAGACGTTATATCTTCACTGAGAGTCCTGTTTTGCTCTTCCGTTATTATGTTTTGCAGACCACTGTTTTGCAACAGGTCCCTAACTAAGTTCATTTCAATCGGACTTTCACTATATAAATGATCGTAGAACGTATGTGCCTCCCTCATAATGTCTTTTTGTTCCGTCAAAATTTCGTTTTGGTCTGATCTCAAACGGTTGATGAAGGTTTTCTTCCTATTCCTTTCGTGCTGTATTAAATGGAAGAGTGACGCATTTTCGTCCTCCACCATTGTCTTAACGTGCGACTTAATTTTTAACCCGTCCAACTGCTGTCTTTTCAGGCTTAACAATCGAGCTTTTACCTGTTTAATCTTTACTATGACATCCTGTGTCATTTGCTGTTCATACAGTTCTCGCAGACATGTATAGTAAAATTCTATGGTCTCATTTCTCCACATCGCTCTTTCTTTTCCATAAGCGATCAATGTGGATCGAAGTTTCTTTTTTGCGCACAACGTCCACCATTCTATACAGCTCCTAAATTTGGTGCGAAATCTCAGGGAAATCTGCCAAGCGCAGGACATCCTCTCATCTAATTCATGTTCCTTCAAAGTATTAATGTTTAGTTTCCACATTGGACGTCCCCAATAAGTTTTCTGCTTAGGAAGTCGGACGCTACATTTGACTGCTTGGTGGTCTGAAAAAATTGCAGGCACCGTTTCGATACCGTTAATTTTGTTACTTAGGTTTTCAGTGACATATAATCTATCAATACGGCTCTTCGAAGTTGCGGTGACGTACGTAAATTTCACTGTAGTGGAATATACTTGTTCCCATGCATCCTTCCAGCCCATATTTTTAACCAAACTATCGAGTTCTTTAGAAAAATTAAAATTTGGCGTTTGATCCTTTTTGTTGAGAACGCAGTTCCAATCGCCACCTATTAAAACTTGTGCGGGGTTGTCCTTTAGCAAATATACTAACTCAGTTTTAAAAAATTTGGCTCTTTCTTCCCTAAGATTATTACCAGATGGAGCATACACATTAATTACAATAGTGTTAAAAACTCTTAAACTAATACCTCTTCCAGATTCTAAGTAACTAACGTCTTTAACTTCAATCCCATCTTTCACAAGAATTGCAGTACCACATTCGTTTTCTCGAGCTACATTTAAAAAAACTTGAAAACCGGAAACTTGAAAATTATGAAGTTTGACTTCCTGAAGGAGAGCAATGTCCGATTCCGACTTATACAAAAAATCTTTCAAAGCAGACACCTTGGTTGCATTTTCTATTCTGTTAATATTTAGGGTAGTGATGTTATAAGAGTGTTCCACTATTGGTCAGTTTAGTAAGTGGAGCGAGTCGGCAGATGGTAGGCCGGCTCTCCTGTTTGCTTACTACTCCACTCATTTGTTTGTATCGGCACCGTCATCACGCCTGTTGCCCGTGTCTTGTAGCTCTTCCATTTCCTCGTCCGTCTGGTCCGTAATGTCGTCCGCCCAGTTTTGTCCGGAAGGAGCACAACCACGATAAGTTGCGCCCCTTCTTTCCGGAAGCATTTTATGTCGAGACGTACTAGTGGTTCCTCTCGCTTCGTCAGTGCCTACCTGACTTACGTTTATCATTGTCATTTTCTTAGCGTGTTCCATTTCATGATCGTCAGACTCTTTTTCGCCCCTGACAATTTCTCGTAACCTCTCTCTGATTGCCGGAGCCAGGCTCTCGGCCGCTGCGTGCGCGAGTCTCCTTTTTTTATTGTTACGCGACTTCTTTGTGGAACGTGTCGGTGACGCTGTCGGCGATGACAAGGGAGAAGTCGTTGTCGACATCTTCCCTTCGTTCGTGACACTCGTCGCGGCACTGCTGGTCTCGGGAACAGTATTGTCAATACTTTTTACTGTTGCCCCTCCACTTTGTCCCTGTTCCTTTTTCTCCGGTTCTTCGGATGTCGTAAGAATGTCACGTGAATCTAGCTCTACTGGGTGTTCAACGCGACCGTCCGGAATTTCGGATCTGACATCTTTTGGACAAGCGACTTCCACATCAGACTTGCTGCTTACAGCGCCTTGTTCAAAGGGCTGTTGCACAGTCTCGCGTTCGACAGACGGTGATTCACTGCAGTCCATTTCGGTTAGAGGAGGAACTGCACCTTCATTTACTTTGACAGTATTCGGGGTCTCCTCTACATTTATGTTTAAGTCGCACTCTGTCACTAAATTTTCCGTCTGGCTCACAAGTTGTTCTCTAGGGAGCTCGCGGGTTGTCGCCACGTCTGCATATGTTAATTTCATAACAGTTACGGGACTCTTACGCGGCACCTCACCGACAGGAGTCTGTGGAACGCGCCGTTTGCTGCACTCGGCACGGACATGAACTGGCGAATTGCAGAGGGCACATGTTCGAGGTTGGCCGTCATATATTACAAGGGCACGATATCCACATATATTTATAAAAGATGGAATATGCCTTTGCAGTTCTATTTTCACCTGCCGAATCCCATTTAGGACGGGGAACATATACGGTTCAGACCATTTTTCAGCTATATTCGAAATAACTCGACCGTAAGGTTTTAAAACAGAATTGATTTCTTCCGCAGGTATCTCAAATGGCAGCTCGAAAATTCTAGCAGTGCGTATTCCAAAACCAGCATAAGAGACAATTACTTCACTAACTGACCCATCAGAGTGATTAAATTTCACTTTATCTCCACATTTTTCAACAACAAAAAGACATAATTCAGCAGTTTTCATCTTAACAAACACAGAGCTCGTCACAAAAGACAGGTAAATACCGACAATATCGTCCTCACTAATTCCTATTTTTTCTTGGAGTCACAATTTAACTTCTATTGCTCTAGGTCTAATGAAACTTCGATCAAAAATAAATCTAACAGTATCCTTTCTCATGTAGTTCGGAAGACTCATTTTATATACTGAGAAACAATACGTGAATTGAAGAAAGCGCAAGCAGCTAGCGGCTCAGGCTAACCTGATACGCAGCGACACGGCCGTTGTTTACACTGGAGGAACGCCCGGCCCCGTCACCTCGGCCACCGCGGCCGGCAATTACACAAGCTGTTGGTTTCAGATAGTGTAGTGAGCAGGTAGTGCAATGCAACAACAACGTGACTTACCAGAAGCTATGACATGGATAGCCATAGGAAGGTTGGACAAGTGCAGAGGTAGGTAACTGCAGCCAATGGAGTGGTCCAAAGTGTAATTTCCAGGAACTGTCCCGATTTCAGAAAAACGAACAGTTAAAGGAAAGCAAGGCTAAGATCGCCCACCCAAGAGCATCCTGCAGACATTTATTTAGGGATCTTCACTGTAGCTTCACAATATATATATATATATATATATATATATATATATATATATATATATATATATATATATATTCACTCATGAAATTTTGCTATTAACAATCCGACCCAGTTCAAAAGTAATAGCAGTGAGCATACCTACAACACTAGGAGAAAGGTGTTATTTACTATTCAAGGTTAAATCTAACTTTGGCACAGAAAGGAGTGAATTATGCTGCCACAAAAGTCTTCGGTCACTTACCAAGTAGCATCAAAAGTTTGACAGAAATATTTAAACAGAAATTAAAAGAATTTCTGAACGGCAACTACTTCGACAACTTAGATGACTTTTTAGATGAAACTTAGAAAAATAAAAATAAAAAGATAATCAAAAACAATAAAAAATGTAAAAAAAGTATCATTAAGATATTGTCATGTATAGAAAACATTTACTAAACTGATATGTTCCACATCATTACGAAATGTCGTATATATGATCTATGGAAAAAGTATTAATCTAATCTAACGCCAGCAAGAGACGACCCCGTCGCGACAGCAACGCACCATTCAGGCAGCGACACGACGAGCAGTATCAACACAAACAGTCTGAAATTGCATTCGGGAATGTGTGTCCTATTAAAATTACGACACGGTTTTGCCAGCAGAAACAGTGCGGAAGAGCATAAGGATTGGAGTAACGAGGGCGCCGGGCTCTGTTCACAGATGTCTTCAGCTGGACAATAGTCGTTTCCTCATCTGGAGACGAAAGATGTGGGCAGGAGTGAGTACCAGAGGACCTACAGGCCTCTATGTCGTTCATAACGGTGATTTGACTGCTCAGAACTATAGACGCGAGGTCCTTCGACCTTTTCTTGTGCCCTGTTATCTGTGAAAAATATCTAGGTATAATAATTCCATTTTTAACCGGGATGATCTATCTATATCTATAAATGTGAATGTCTGTTCGAAGTACGTTTATCACGTCTGAACCACAAGACATAAATAGCTAAAAATTTGTACAGTTACTAATACCTACCCGGGGAAGTGTGAATGTGTGTTCGGTGTAGGCTTATCACGTCCGAACGACAAGACGCACAGACTTCAATATTTGTACAGTTACTAATTGATACCTGAGGTAGGTTTTAGGCACGATTTTATAGCGATCTGATAGATATTTAGTAATTTGGAGAATATAACGCGAAATGTGGAACAATAACTAGTTTTTGATAATTATATTTACTCTTTAAAAATGGTTTTATTGGTTGCATTGTTTCTTGAGGGTTAATATTGATAAAATGGTGGAGTATATTGGGATGGAAAGTTATCGGTGTATATAAAATTATACGTGTGTGTGTGTGTGTGTGTGTGTGTGTGTGTGTGTGTGTGTGTGTGTGTGTGTTTCTGTGTTAATATTTCGCTCTGCAGTGAAAAATACAGAACGCAAACGAATGGTCTGTGTGTAATTGTTGTCCGAAATCTCCCGTTGTACACCATAGCAGTTCCATGCCGGTAGCTATAAGGGGGTGGAAGGTATGGTTATGGTTATTGTTTGTGTACTTAGGTTCATAAAATAAAATAAAAATAATTTTAACCGTCAGTCAAAATCTGCTTTAAAAGCACAAATGTCTGATGATTGGGTTTCGAAGCTTCCTCTGGTTTTATTAGGACTTCGCTCCTACAAAATTCCGCAAGTCAATACCTCACCAGTGGAAATGACTTATGGTTCAGCAATTAGGTTACCAGGAGCATTTCTCAATGAACAGAAATTAGTAACTGACATCCCAACTTTTGCCTTCAAATTGAAGGAAGAGATGAGAAGCCTAAGACCAGTTCCATCAAAACATCACGCCCACAAAAAGATCTTTATTCACCCTCAACTGATGACAAGCAAGTTTGTTTCTGTGCGACATGATTCTATCCGAACACCGCTTCAGCCAACATATGACGGACCATATCCAGTCTTGTCTCGCAGTGACAAGCACTTTGAGGTGGAGATGCCAACAGGAAAACAAACTATTAGCATTGACAGATTGAAACCTGCCTTTCTTCTGACCGACTATTCATCGAATAACATGGAAGACACATCAAGAGAAGCCACTCTGGACATTCCGTCACATTCTATCCCAAAGACTATCAATCTTCAGAAGACAACACACAGCAATCAACCCAGTGCACCTTCACCACTGGTCACCAGATCAGGTCGACAGGTCAGCTTCCCTCGAAAATACATGGACGCTGTGACTGCGGAGGGAGTGTGTGGCGGACCCGAGTATTAAGCTATGTAAATTATATCTCTGAACTTCATTCAATTTTTATTACTTCAAATGTTTTTAATTTGTTTTCTATTCTTGTTTCTTGTCTGCAATGTTTTGAGTGACAATTAAAAGTCATAAACACATCCTTTCTCTCATTTTATGAACCTTGCACACAAACAATAACCATATGATGGTTGAAAGTCGTCAAATTATAAAAAAAATTCGGACTCAAGGCCAGCGATGACGTTTGCGACTCTATAGCAAGGTGGTTACATACAGCGAAACGTGATGCCACAGGCCATATCTTTGGTCTATGCGTGCTACAGTGTCTTCAGCTATTTCTCTCTAAGGATAAGCCTACGAATAAGGAAATATAAGAATAAATAAATAAAGTAGTAAAAAAGAAATTTCTTTTAATTCATCTCTTTTAAAAAAATCGATTTGACGTTTCGCGCATTACACCAAGCGATCCATCTGTGATATTATTACAATCATTATTGTTGAAATTCGTGGTTGTATTCATCGAAACGAGTGCATTTTTATGTGCGATTTGATCTACACTACTTACTTTCCTGATAAACGGTGAATGCATAGATTTCTGCAATCTGATAGGAATATTTTTCAGTTCCTTCAAAACCAGTCTCATAGCGCACTACTGAATGATGGCTTATCATAATCAACCAACACGCGAACGGAGCCGCGGGTTTAAGCTAGTTTAATGTATAACAAAAACTAGATGACCCGGTGAACTTCGTATCACTTACCTCTTAGTATAAACCATATTAATTTAAATCATATGTATTTTAGACCCAGTAGCTTTATAAAGGCATCATCAGATAGTCTAAGTATCGGCTCGATAGTGGGCGGAAAGAGTGGGAAAATCACGCACACATGTCCAGCATAATGTATGTCACATTCGTGGAAGTTCAGGGAAGCTTTAAACGCTGATAAAATATGGAAAAATTGCGAGGAAAATTTAGATTTAAAACATGTATGTAATGACTTGGTTGTTGTGTTATCTTGTCGGCCGGCAATGCTTTGCATTTGCTAATATGTATGTACTCTTGCTTTGAACGTCAAATGTGCAAAATTTTGTCGCAATCGTACGAGTAATATTGATATCCCAAAGAAAAGAGCTCTTTCAGTTTTCTACTAATTTTCCTATTTACTGGTCAACTATTCCAAACTTATACATCACTCACACCTTCCTCTGGCTTTGAACGTCCACTGTGCAAAATTTTATCGCAATCATATGAATGGTATTAACATTTCATAGAAAAATATCTTTCTATCTTTTGTGAATTTTCCAATTTTTCGGGAAACTTTTCTACGTTTTTATTTCATAAGAAAGTTTTGGTTTGAACGTCAAATATGCAAAATTTTATCGGAATAAGACGAATGATGTTCATATCCCATTGAAAAGAGCTCTTTCAGTATATCGCAAATTTTCAAATTTTCCGGGTAACTTTCCCAAATTTTTAGTTCATAAGAACATTCATACTTCATTGAACGTCAAATGATCAAAATTTTATCGGAATCAGACGAATGATGTTCATATCCCATTGAAAAGAGCTCTTTCATTATATCGCACATTTTCAAATTTTCCGGGTATCTTTCCCAAATTTTTAGTTCATAAGAACATTCATCCTTCGTTGAACGTCAAATGATCAAAATTTTATCGCAATCGGATGAACGGTTTCAACTTATAGTGTAGAGTACATTTAGAAACACAACGAAAAAGATACTTGCGATATTCCTTTTTAACTATCCCTATTTTTTTTTTTTTTTTTTTTTTTTTTTTTTACTAAAAACTTTTCCAAGACCATAACGGAAAAAAAGAACGCTCTCCGTGGTGCGAATAGTCAGTTATAGAGCTGAATTCAATGAAAAACACATTTAAAAACGCACTTTCAGTGTTCTCAAATTTTCCAATTTTCCGGTAGATTTTCCAAAAAAAATTATTTAATACAAACCTTGTCCTGTCAAGCCGTACTCTAGTGATGTGCTTACAACCATGTGGCAATTGATTTTTATTCATAGGAAAAAATAGCTTTCTGTTTTTCCTAAATTTTCCTACTTTCCGGGTGACTTTTCCAAATTTTTATTTGATGCGAACTTTCCTCTTGCTTTCAACATGAAATGCACAAAATTTTATCGCAATTGGACAAACAGTATTGATAGCTCACTGGAAAACGCTGTATCAGTTTTTCCCGATTTTCCTCTTTTCCATATTTTATCACCGTTTGAAACCTTCCCTGGACTTACATTAATATTTCAAGACTAAAACTAGCCAAATCGGTTAAGCCGTTCTTGAAATTTTGCGAGACTAACGAACAGCAATTCATTTATATAGATGCAGCTTCTTTACATACATCAGGTGCTTTAGATATCTGTGTAAAATCGATGTCTCATATTCTGCCTCGCTACTTGAATGTTATGTGATTATTTTGACCGTAAATTAATCAACAACTGAAACAGATATACAATTCCAACCTAAAGTTTTATATTTAGATAACTACGTTACGACAAAAAAAATGTTCAAATGTTTGTTAAGCTTAAGGGACTTAACTACGGGGTCATCAGTCCCTAAACTTACAAACTACTTATGAACTACTTACGAACTAGGACGGCACAAATATCCATGCCCGAGTGGGGATTCGAACCCCCGACCGCAGTGGCCGTGCAGACCGTGACTGGAGCGCCTCAGTCCCCCCGGCCACCGCGGCCGGCCGTTACGACACACATATTGACCGTAAAGTCAGCGATGTTACATGATGAATGCCTTACTGTTCCTCAGCTATTGTCTGAATCATCTTTGTTTCTATAGGCTATTTTGTACTACTATATATATATATATATATATATATATATATATATATATATATATATATATATATGGAATTACTTGTCTGAAATAATATTTTAATGTGCGAGGTTTCTAACGATTTCACGATGTTACTACCTCAAAAGAATACTATCCAGTGATAAATTTTAATATCCAGATATCATGATATCCGATATATTTGAAATTTGGTAATGACCTGGTGTGATATGTATGATGCAGCCTGTACAAAATAATCCCGTTATCAGTGGGATACTGACCTCCAATCATCTTGATTTTCTTTGCTGCTATCATTGGGGTACCGTAAACGTTGGATACTTTGTGACAGACGGTGATACTTTGTAATAACTGTAGTGTGAACTTTTTTTTTAATTTCATGAGCATTCCACGTATTTAGGCCTTGTGACCAATCTGCAAAACGAATATTGATATCTCTTGGCCCAACTGGAAACCACATGAGTAAACTGTAAAATGGTATCAGAAAGTCAATGTTTAGGGCGTTCTGCCGAAACTTTGCTTTCGTGACAAAGAAGTCCGTTGCATTGTACAAGCGTTTGGTTAAAGGTATTATTTGTTGATATAGTACACGTTAAAAACCATAAATAAAGCGCATTTTCCATCGCGTTTCTTATGAATATATTGAAAATGTCATGTAAGAGTTGACGGAAGTGTGAAATAAAAACGTAAAGTAGCTCGTCTGATTACTTGTACCTCTAGTTAAATTTAAGAAAGCAGTGTAATGTATACTGAATCAAATTACAATTTGCCTGAATATTCTGGCTCTGAACCTGATGTCACAGAGAAAACCAAGGCTTTCAAAGGAGGAGACAAGAGGGTAGACGCATGTGGTGGGGATGTGTAAAAAAGGACGTTAACCAGGAAAATCAAGAATGCTGGCGTATTTGTGGAGTCGGAGGGAGGAAGGACTGGATGCGTCTGACGACAAAAAATAGAATGTGGTACAAAAATGAAGAAATAGTTTGTAATGTAAATGCACAAAAGGGAAAAGGAAATTTTTTCAATGTTCATGAAGTGGCTAATTTTTTAGGTTTCTTACTTCGTTTAATTTACAACTTTGCTATTCTTGGGTTGCATCAAGGTTGATAATGGCATTCTGTCTAATTTCATTTGATACAATTGTGTGTCACAAAGTAAATCTCCTCAATTATCACTTTGTAACAGAATCTAAATATATTTAGCTGTTTAAGTAGCAATGATATTGTCACAAAGTTCTACAAATAGGTACAAACTTTGACTACCTAGTTTGGAGAATTCTTCCTCCCACGGACAAAAATGTGATGGAAAAACATTGCACCTAGTAAATTAAGGGTACATACACCACACAAAAAGAAGAGCGATATTTATAAATGTGTGGGTTTACATGATTTTGTCTCACTTTATGTTATGGTTGTAGTAACACTGAAAGTAGGCCTTTATGATATCGCCTTTTGACAGCGCGAAATCTTGACTGTTCATCAAATACGAAAATTGAATAAACGAGTTTGTAGAGGACACATTTCTTTACAACTTTGCTCTCACATCGTTTAAAAAAAAAGTCTGATTTACAGTGTCTTTCTGTGACGTGTTCCCACATTTCGGTCACACAGTTCAACCGATCGGCAGCTAATTTTACTAATTTTACAGATGTAATTGGAACCTGCCAGCGACCAGAACCCACTTTTTTTCAAATATTTGGGACAGAAAATAGGTTAGTAACACTAAAAAAATTATTAAGACATTTTTAGCCGGGAGACCCCGCGTAGGATTCTTCGGCTGCCTAGTACAAATGTTTTTACTTGACGCCACTTCGGCGACTTGCAAGACGATGATGATAATAAACAACTCCTTGCCGTGAATCGAACGCGGTGCCTTCCGTGGTAATTATCGACCCTGTCGTCTGAGCTACGGGGGTGGATGTAACAAATATAGGCCTTTTGACAACAGAAAAGGAAATTGCAAATAACGCCTTAACCGATACACGAAAATTGAAAAAACGTGTTTGTAGAGAAGAAAATTCTCAACATCTTTGCTTTCTAATGTTATTTTCATAACTCGCACCTTCTCAAAGATTTTTGCAAAAATGACGGCGATTTAACACTAACTTGATTTAACGTAAACCAGTAGAGGCAAATAAAATAATTGGAGAAAGAGGACAAACTGCTACGGCAAGACAGATGATAATATTTTAACGGAAAAAGACGGTAATACTAATTTTAAGAGGTAAAAGTTCAATGAGAAATATTATGTTTGTTAAAGCTAAACTCAATATTAAATAATTTTGGCTGTATATTAAAATTGGGTAGATGACATTTCCTCAGAGCTGCTAAAGTCTCTTGGTGAGGCAGCCACGACAAAAGTATTTCACCTGGTATGTAAGATGTGTGAGACAGGCGAAATACCCTCAGACTAAGAATAATATAATAATTCCCATTCCAAACAAATCAGGCGAAGGCAGGTGTAAAAATTACAGAACTATCAGTTTGATAAGTCATGGTTACCAAATTTTAACACGAATTATCTACAGGATAATGGAAAACTAGTAGAAGCTGACCTCGGGGAAGATCAGTTTGGATTCAGGAGGAACGTAGGAACCCGGGAGGCAAGACTCACTTTACGAGTTATTTTAGAAAATAGCTTAAGCAAAGGCAAACCTACATTTTTAGCTTTTGTAGATTCGGAGAAAGCTTTTGACAATGCTGACTGGAATACACTCTTCCAAATTCTAAAATCAGCAGGGGTAAAATACAGGGAAATGAGAGTTATTTACAGTTTGTACAAAAGCCAAACTGCCGTTATTAGACTCGAAGGGCATGAAAGGGAAGCATTAGTTGGGAAGGGAGTAAGACAGTGTTGTAGCCTTTCTCCGCTGTTATACAATTTGTACCTTGAGCAGGCTGTGAAGGAAAGGAAGGAAAAATTTTGAATAGGATTAAAGTTCAGGCTGAAGAAATAAAAACTTTGCTTTTTGCTGATGACATTGTAATTCTGTCAGCGACAGCAAAGGACCTGGAGGAGCAATTGAACGGAATAGTGTGTTGAACAGAGCATATAAAATGAACATTAACAAGAGCAAAACAAAGATAATGGAATGCAGTCTTAGAAAATCAGGCGATGCTGAAGGAGTTCGATTAGGAAATGAAACAATGAACGTGGTAGATGAGTTTTGTTACTTGGGTAGTAAAATAACACATGCCGGTCGCAGTACAGAGGATATAAAGTGCAAAATGGCAATGGGAAGAAAAGCATTTTTGATAAAGAGAAATTTGCTAACATCGAATATTAATTTAAGTGTAAGGAAGTCTTTTCTGAAGGCATTTTTGTGGAGTGTTGCCTTGTACGGGAGTGAAACATGGACGATAAACAGTGCGGACAGGAAGAGAATAGAGGCTTTTGAAATGTGGTGCTACAGAACAATGCTGTAGATTAGGTGGGTAGATCGCATAACTAATGAAGAGGTGCTGAACAGAATTGGTGAGAAAAGGAATTTTTGGCATACCTTGACTAAAAGGAGGAATCGCTTGGTAGAACACATTCTTAGACATCAAGGAATCGTAAATTTAGCATTGGAGGGAAGTGTATGTGGTAAAATTCGCAGAGAGAGACGAAGAGACGCATATAGCAAGCAGATTCAAATGGATGTGGGTTGCTGTTCTTATTAGGAGATGAAAAGGCTTGCTCAGGATAGAGTAGGGTAGAGAGCTGCAACAAACCAGTCTCCGGACTGAAGACCAAAACAACAACAACAATATGTTAAAATACAGTCAAAGATAGAATATTACTGTTATCACAATAGTAGAGTCATTGTCATTTCGTCCATAATTTTTTATTATTTATATTTTTATTATTTTTGTCCGAAAAAAAGAAAAAAACTGCGGGGAAATTTAGTGTAAGCCGAAAAACATGCGTGTGAGATTTTTTCACTTTAAAAAGTGCAGAAAGTGCAGTGCTTCACGGTGGTTCTAATATATGGACAGACTCCTTTTGTTCTACACGGCCGCCTTCGGCCGGTACCTCTCTAGCGTGTGAGCGTAGTGAACCTGGCTGTGACGGACCACGCCTCAGTGTGTTAGGCCGGCTGGCCCGTGCGACCACGGCAGAGCAGAGGCAGGTACTGCTGCTACTACCGCCGCCGGCTCCACGCAGTTATGCTAATGCCACGCCGCGCCGCGCCGCCTCAGCAGTTTCCGGCCGACTGCGCCTGCGAGGCGGGGCAACAGCTGATGGCTGCTGCATTATGCATCGCCCGGCTGCCTGCCTGCCAGGGGCCGCTCTGCCGCTAAACAACCAATCAGCGCCGATACCGCGCCGCCACGCGGCCTCTGATGAGCGAAACGCGAATCAGCGAGGCTTGCTCGGCAGTACGACCTCTTCTTGCGTGGAACTAAATATCATTTTTCTTTTTAATGGGCCGTGTCAGACTTCAGGATCCGGAAGTCGTCCGTTCGTCAACAAGGAAAAATTATTCCAATTATATAATCTTCCTGTAGTGCGCTTCGGTTGCACAGTGGTAGAGTGCCAGACTACAAATCCAAAGGTCACGGGTTCGATCCCAAAAGCTGTGTGTGTGTTGTGGATGTTGAACCTATCGTCAAATCAGATAACAAATTGTTCATTAACACAGCAATTTGGTTTAATTATGGCCCTGATATTGATGTATATAGTATTAAATAAGAAACAGTGCATTAAACTGATTATGTGCGCAACGGATATTTTAAACACAAAACAACTGTGGCAAGTCACCATTTGACACTGACTATACTCAAAAATTTTGACTGCGAGGAATATATATATATATATATATATATATATATATATATATATATATATATATATATATATATATATATATAAACACACACAAACCACTTTCTTAATGAGAGAATTTTATGCAGATCAGTTTCTGATTATTGAAATTTAGTATCATAGTCAATTAACTTTCATTTACCATGGCACCAATAACGAAATCAGTTCAACAATATTATCAAAATCAATACTGCACTTTAAATCCACTAATAACTAATTATCAAGTGAAGGCAGTAGGTTAATGTTCTAACTACGTAAATGAAACAGGAAAGAAAGGTCAACTTTGTTACTTATTATTAATGATCAGCATTACATTACCTGCATAATACAACTTCTTCCTAATGACATCAAATGCAATTACCTTCACTCCAGCGGTGTTACAATACAATACAATATATATTCCAAATACAATCAAGTCAACTTGCTGGCACAGCAGCCTCTGTTCTATATCGGAGCCATACACACAACTCAACCGCTCTCTAAGCGAGCTGAAACACAAGTGCTTCTCTCTCTCTGTGCGAGTTACAATGCTATGCTATACATGATCTTTGCCAAAGATGAAACTACACAGAGTTAAGTACACATATCGATACACACAGTAGAAGTGATATTATACATTTTCTTGCAAGCAACTTACTCGACACAAAACAGGAGGTACAATAGTAGACATTTTCTTACAAAAATATTTTTTATGGACACGTTTCACGATCCCCGCCAGGTGCTAGGATTTTTATCTGTCACTTTCCACTTCTTTCACCTCTGGCAGTATCGCTCATGTGAAAATTACCGAGTAGCACCGTGGTTCGGAACCCACGTTAGACTGTAGGTCCCCCTATAACTGGCTGGGTAAGTCGGTTTGAAGGTCGGAGGAAGGCAACGGCATACCACAAACAGGCCCATGCCTAGTAAAGCACTGTGGTGTTCAAACCAATCTTCGGAATGTTGACTGCTTTACTTTACTTTAATCTTCTTGTATTCTGAAATTTCAATGACAGATCCTTGCGCAGATAGAAGAAGCATATGATTCTAGGTTTGCACGTCTTTAAAACTGTCACTTTGAAATAAATGTTTTAAAGTTCCCTTAAAGGTCAAACTGTCAAACAGAAGTTCGTAGTTGTTTTCGTTGCTATAGACACAGATATAACAAGTCCTGTTCACTGATGGTCGATTGCTATATAAGATCGATTGATTAAAATGCTAAAATTAATAAAAGTCTTCTTGCTTTATCTGTCAAACAAACTAACTTTCCCTAAATGTCTTCTTTCAAATTTTAAAATAGTTTGACAGTAAATAATTCTTCAGCTCCTGTCAAAGAATATACTTCTTTTAAAATTTCTATAAATATTAAAATAATTATCGTTGACACTTGGTTAACCCGCGATCACTCGCGTTGTTAGAATAAATCTAACATTTACAACTTTACTTGAATATACCATCACATTTCAAAGCTAATGAACTGACCATCTAGAAATGCATTCTTTCATATCTCGTGATTCAATTAATCTGTGACTCGACAATCAAATTTCAACAATAGCTTGTTAGTTTTGGCATTATTTGAAGTGGTGCGCGGTAGTCTTAACGTAACAATCACTTCTCCTTCCGTGGAAAACCGCCGTGCTTCACATTTAGTCAGTTTCTTGTACTTGTAACATGCGGCTGAGTTCGTTTGTTTTCTCTTGAAACTGTTCATCACATGTTACGTCTTTTATGAGCAAACTAGATATTCTTATTGAGTTTTACGAATCGAATGAAGCAATTGTTTATACAGAGTACGTGACATTCTCTGTCGGATATGGAAGTATATAAAACTGAAAAACAGTGTAAGGGGCCACCGGTTTCTTCCTGAAATGCAATATTCTCATATAGAACGGTCGACAACATCTACACCTCCTTTTTTGAGATTGTGGAGTGGAACTTCAAGTTTGTTCGCTTCGCCACTGTTAGCGTCTACAGAAACGTCACTGTACATGCTGGATAACATTAGAACGTTCTTTTTGTGTTTATTTTTTTTTTAGACGTATCAGCATATGAAGCAGTTTTTGCTTGGTTTTTCACCAAATGCTGCTATTTACTTGCCTACATTTTACGTCCAGAAATTCCGGTGGAATTTCTCTTTTATTCTTCCGTAAAGAATCTACTAATGTGAATCTATGGTTGGCATACATTTTGTTACCCAGTGGTACAGATGTGAAATAATTGTCCATCGTCACGTTTCTGCCTGTTTTGTCAATCGGTCTCATCAATCGTAACACCACATGCTCTCTGCCGCGGTGGAGTAGCCGAGCGGTCTAAAGCGTCTCGCTGCGGACCGCGCGGTTGCTGGTCGTGGAGGTTCGAGTCCTCCCTGGGGCATGGGTGTGTGTGTTGTCCTTAGGTTAGTTTACCTAGGTTTAAGTAGTTTGTAAGCTACGGACTTTTGACCACGCAGTTTGGTCCGATAGATTTACAAACATTTATTTAAACATTTACCACATGCTCTGCATCATTTGCTACTTGATATGGCCTAGTAGGCTGTTTGCATGTACTTCCATATGTAGCGTATAAAAGGTTCTGGCATCACAAAGCGCATGTACCTTGATGCCATATTTTGCAGGCTTGTTTGTTATATACTGAATTTGAAACTTCCGCGGTCTGGTTCTAACATCTCGTATATCGTTGTCAGTGCCTCGGTGCTATAGCTCTTCTTGCAAACATCCACGAATTCGTCAAATGACGTTCCATACCATGTTTATACTAATTTATAATGCTTTGGTAATAACAAAGAAATGATTTATTGTATAAACTTGTCTTTTTCTGGCACAAAGAGATGAAAAGGTGCGAGATATCATTGATAGAAAAAATCTAACACGGCAGTTATCGCGTGACAACAATATACGCGAGCGACCGCGGGTTAACTTTAGAGACACAGTGACATCTATTGCTCTCACAATACAGATTATGACTCAAGGACAGTTACACTGGTTTTATGTTCTTTTTTATTTTCCACGAAAGTTTCTATAAGAATGTCAATATCTGCGACGATAACCGCAGAGACCAGCGTCTTCTTGCCTCCTGGCCGTCGACCCGCGACTTGATGTGTCCAGATGTATACACCTTGAGCTCGGCGTCGAAGATGTTGTTCTCGTAGGTTGAATCGCCGTCACAGCACATGCAACACAGAAAACATACGAAAACTCTTTTAAGAATCACATAACATAAAACATTCACATAAAAATCATTGAAAAACATAAAAATATAAACATCTGCGAAACTGGGCTGACATGAGGTAGTAGTGGAGACAATAATCCGTCCCACTGCAGGCTGCCGCTGCAATACCTTGCATTTTAACTCTCAACTAGCTGAAAAACACTGTAATTATTTATTTCACACTCTCGCAGTCCGTTTACATCTCTCTCTTTCTCTCTCTCATTCTCTTCCTCTCCGACCTGTCTATCTTATCCATCCCTTGTCCTAGACCATTTCTTGCTCCCCAATCCATCTTCTCGTTTATTTGCCATTTATGCCCTCTTAGTGCATATACTTTTCCCCCTAAGTATGAATACAGAATCCCACTCCAACAAAGTATCGCATTACCATGATTCTGAGGAGCCACTACCCTTTACATAAATATCTAATAGAGATAAAAAATGCAGTCCTCTTCATTGCTCATATAAACACAAATATACAATTTGTACTGAAATAACTCAATGCGGGTAAACTACTATGGACAGCACAGTGAACACTTAATCGTAGTCAAGATAGATAAGAAAGCCAATACCGACCACAGTAGTACACGTTAATTTTCCAACTAGCTCAGCCGATGATGAAGAGTTCTAAAAAATGTATGAGGAGACAAAGGAAATTATAGTATCCAAATGACAAGCCAAGATCGCAAACTAACAATTTATTAAGTGACGACCGGTTTCGGTGCAGTGTGTCACCATCATCTGGTCATATATATGTTATAATCTGGTCATTTTGTTAAAAAATTGGGTATAAAATAAAAAGTGCAACATTGCACTTAGTCACTATAAAAAAAAAAAAATGTCATGTCAGCTTGTAAGCTGTCATGTTTTTAACTTATGTATTTTTTTATATAGTGACTAAGTGCAATGTTGCACTCGTTATTTTATACCCCATTTTTAACAAGATGACCAGGTGATGGTGACACAGTGCACCGAAACCGGTCGTCACTTAATAAATTGTTAGTTTTCGATCTTGACGTGTCATATTTTTATAAATAATTGATTACCTCCAGACCAGACGATGTCACGTAATCTTACTCAGAGGTACTTGTTTGGTCGTCTTCTTCATCACTGCCTTCCTCCGCTTCGGTACTGCTGTCGTGGAATTGTGGTTGATGGCGATGTTGATTTGCCAGTTCTGCAGACCTCAGTTGTCTTCCTCGCCTGTGCTCTGTTAGGAGAAGTCTAGAGATCCTATCTGCCACCGTGTATAATTCCTCCCATGTATCTGGGTCTCTCAGTGTGTCAAAAACGTTAATACCAATTTGCTGCACACCTCTGATTTGGTCATGCCTGTTGCAGTACAGCACTACATGCTCTGGTGTGTCGACAAGAGCACGATCTCATGTGACTGACTGCTTTAAGTTCATACGATTTAGGCATTTAGTATAGGTGCCGTGGCCTCATAGGAATTGAATCGTGCCTCTACTGGGATCCACATAGGTCATTTTAACGTTGTGTCCGAGTGGTTCGGCCAAATCCATTCGCCGTATCTAGCACACTGGCTTCGGATTCGAGATTCGGCGCATAATGGCCGAATACTACCGAACACCGACTCCAAAGTGTTATACGGAAACCTTCAGTTGCAAATGTTGTAGTTTACTTTGCATAACAGTGCGCTGTCGTTTGCATTATTTACTTTATTTTCCATAGATCCGCTGAAAGATGTGATGCCATAAAATGAAACGACCTCACTTTGAACAGTTCTGGTAAAAGACGCTAGGAGCCGCCACAAGTAACTTTTTCCGTCTTAAATCAGCAGTGCTACACAGGCTTGCTTAGTAGATGCAAATATAAATACTTTTGCGGCCGTAAAAAAAAAAGCCTTCTAAATATAAGTAGCAACAAAAATAAATATAATTCACGTAAATACCAACAATACATAAGGCTTTAGGATTCTTGCATGAGTTGCCTCATTCTAATTTCACGTATTGTTTCGTCGAATTTTTTGAAGTGCTGGGGTATGTGAACTGTAATGAAGCTCTAGGATTTCAAGAAGAAAGATATTTATTATGTGGGGAAAAAAGTTGTAATCGTGCACCATCCAGGTGGGATGACGTAAATTCAGCAACTACTTGACGTCTGTTTCAATAAATCGTTTAAGGTCAAGCTTAAACATATGTACACCTATTCTCGTTTGAAAAGTGACAGACAACTTGACACCAATGTGTCGTGTAAAATGCGCAAGTGTGCCAATGGAATGATGATACCTGGAAGTGGGTTCCAAATGAGATTGTGTAGCAAGCATTTAAAAATGTTCGAGATCGAATGCACTAGATTGTACTAAGGATAATGCTCTGTAGTACGAAGGAACTGTGTAACAAGGAATCAAATGATAGTGGTTCAGAATTACCGTACCGGTATCTAATTACTATTATAAACATTTCGTAAAATTTGTATTATAAGGCTAATAAAATTGTTTTATATTTCCGCATTTAGTTTCATATAATAGCCGTACATTTGAAGTCTTATCTAAAAGCTACTACGTAAAGCCGACTGGCAAGCTTGTGTTGCATCAATATGCCTGACGCTAGAACCACTGCCTTCGTGCTACAACTTACGTGTTTTTTTATTATAGACAAATGATTGTTCCTATGAATCATGATTCGTAGATTCCACACACTTTTCGCCATAAGAATAAAACAAATGTACACGTTACGCCATTTAAATTCCGTCCGCCTAAAAACCCGAAAGACAACGGCGAACGCGGAAGAATATACGTACGGTGTCACGTTAATGTTTAAATTTGTATTGTTCTTATGCTGAACGGCAATTGTTAGAAATGGAGAAGGCAACTGACTTTTAATACTGATTTTTAAATCTTCCACGAATAAAAATTCTTTGCAGACAAGTTACGTGATCTTAAATGTTTGAAAGAATAAATAAATCTACGAAATTACCCTTGCGTAATCCTCCGGATTGCGCAAACTACGAGTTAAGTACTTTTCACAGTTATGAAATGTCTTCATGGCAATAACGAGTATACACAAATCGAATAAACGCGGATTTCTATGTGTCTGAATGTCCTGTCCGTCACTCATGGAATGCCTGATACGTTTAATCTATTTTTTAACTTTCAAAATATCTACTCATCTTTTCAAGTTTTATTTTTGAGTCTTCCTCTTTGAAAAAAGAAAGAAATACGTAATCCTTTCCTTTCATTATTTTTTATTTCATCAAATAAATCTTATCTAATTTCAAACCTTCTTCTTTCCTGTTTGAAATTAGATAAGATGTGGCGGTCATCTTTGAACCAAAGATATGGCAATCGATTATCTGTAATCGAGAGACATGACGTTGGTCAAAGATAACTTCATAGTCGGCAGCACGTGACAAGTGGTGGCGCTATCTATATAAGCAGGACCTCCAGCGCTTACTGGGCAGTCGTCGACTCACCCTCGAAGATGTTGCCCGCAGTAGGCAACGAAACGTCGGGAGTAAGAAGTCTTATGGATGGATCACGGCAACTTAGCCCGGAAGTTTTAATTAATGAAGACGCCGGTCGTGAAAGCCTACATGCTATGAAAACACGTATTAGTTCACAAAATTCCCACTATACACAGATAAAACAGTATTACAAATGATTTTTCAGTTATGCAACACCATGCATTTAAGGATTAACCCTTAGCTTCACAAGGCATTTTTCTGTCACACTCTGTCCCAGGTGCGGTCGAAATGTTTAAATAATCATAAATAGTTCTGATTGCTATCTAAGTGAACTAATCCAATTTATTACGCAAAAGGCTACTAATGTCTACATAAATTCTGTAAAAGGAAAACATTTTGAAATTACTTTTATGAATATATATATATATATATACAAACGTGAAACTGCAGAAAATGGTTTTAACATTACATTACTTTATAAACACTGTAAAAAGTCAAATTCTTTGTCCCCTAAATTTTACTTTGTGCCATATTTTTATTGTTCAAATGTTCAAACGTTTGTATAGCTTATGGGGCTTAACTACAGGGTCATCAGTCCCTAAACTTACAAACTACTTATGAACTACTTAACACTAAGGACGGCACAAATATCCATGCCCGAGGGGGTATTCGAACCCCCGACCGTAGTGGCCCTGCAGACCGTGACTGGAGCGCCTCAGTCCCCTCGGTACTTTTATTGTTTACTATGCGTGTAATGATGAAAACATAAAGAACTCTCGAAAAAATTCACAAAAATAAAAATTTCATTACTGCATTGATGGTAACTTTTTCGCTTTTCAAATGTTTTCTCTGCATCGATGCAAATTTTGGTAGAACACTAAAGGCAGGTCGGCTTCTCGCAACAATTACAAACATAACTAGTCTTTCTCTTCTTCTTTGGGTCACAGGTGGAGCATGTTCTACGTTTCACAGGAGCCAATATAATCGCTTCTTCACTTTTGCAGTATTCTGAGTCTGAATTATGTTCACTATCAATCTCATAGTCACTGTCTGATCCTACATCACTTCCTAAAGGCTGGCGGCGGTGGCCGAGGGGACTGAGGCGCTTCAGTCACGGTCTGCACGGCCGCTACGGTCGGGGGTTAGAATCCCCCTTCGGGCATGGATATTTGTGCCGTCCTAGTTCGTAAGTAGTTCATAAGTAGTTTGTAAGTTTAGGGACTGATGACCCCGTAGTTAAGTCCCATAAGATTTAGAAACATTTGAACATTTTGAACTTCCTAAAGAGTCTTCAAACAATTTCAAGACAGTATCCTCAAAATGAGGTGTCTGTATCACTCACAGTAAAGTTCTGAATCCTGAACGCAGAGGTCCAGGTACGGTCTCTGAGACCGATAGCAAAAGTAAGATTTAATAATATTGCTCTGACTTGCATTAACTCTTTCAGTCACAATTTTACAATAGGAACATAATTACCAATGTCTGTTCACACTTGTACAATAGGAACATAATTATCAATGTCTGTTAATTGAAGCAACTGTTACAACTGAAGTATCACAGACAATAGAGGAAATATAATATAAGGTGTTCAGTGATTTTGAACATTATTTATTAGACGAATCATCATTACAAACGTGCAAAACCTAACAAAAACAGATTATTTTTTATGAAAATCTGCAAAACATGTTTTACCTTTGCGTAAGCAAAGAGGCACTTTACATGTACTACACTGTCATACAGTACGCACGGGAAATATTTTAGTGCTACAATTGCAGCATCTTCTTGGTGTGCTTCTTTCAGGTTGATGCTAACTGGATTCTAGATGAATTTCTTGTGGAACTGTAGGTTTGTGGCGTTTTATAAATGCAGGTCCAGGAGATGTGGCCGCGGAATTACGGCTGCTGTTCACTGAATCCGGCCCGTGTTTGTCTCTGACATATGCTGGTGCCAGTAGGCCCCGATATCCTTCTCTCCGGAAGTCTTTCAGAATCAGCTTGTCGAGGTCTGGGCGTGAAGAGGACTGCGTTGTACCCGTTGTATTGAGGTTTTTATCAGACACTCGAGACAAAGTACGTTAGCGCTATATTCAGTGCAACTGGTATGCACTGACATTCATGCAATGTACCAGGAATCTGTCATTTTTCTGAAGCACAGTTCAGACGGACATACTAATTCAACCGTTTATCGCTACATGGCTTGGAATAGAAGTACCATGATCGAAAAGAGTTGGTTGGTAACACTAACCACCAAGACTGCAAGAGTTAACGTGGCTACTGACAACGGAAAAGAGTGCAGGTGTTGGAAGCAACACTTACACAACGCTGTATTATCCTTCCCCATCCCTGTCCATTAACAATTGTTCAACAATAAGCTCCTGCAGTCTGTGAGACCGCACCTGGGACGTTCAGTGTTAACGCGTGGAAGCGCTACGTCGGAGGTGGACATGTACGAACTGTCATCCCGTTTACATGGGCTCCCAAAACCAGATTTCGTAAACCGATTTCCCAGTTCCGCTTTTGGTTGGTCATGTAAACACTCCAAAATCGATTCTGGAAATCCGCTTCTCTAAAGCGGTTTTCCATTTCCACAATCGATTTTCGTGCCCATGTAAACGCAACCGTTTTTGAAGTGTCCTTGGCTAGTCATATTGTGTTTTCTTGTTAAGAATTTTGGCTCATTGTTTCATTTTGATCATCCCGTAACAAAGTGTTTGAAGTCACGCTGGTACGTTCTGTTGCTGTGTGTTTCCATTCCATGATTAATGTGATTTGGAGAGAAGTAATAAAATGAACTCTAACATGGAAATTAAGCGTTTCAGGATACATGTCCACATGACGTATTTTCTTTCTTTGTGCGTGAGGTATTTTCTAATGTGAAATAAAAGTATAAACATTATAGTGAACATAAATCTGTGTATTTAAATACAGAAAAATAAGTGATTGTGCAGAGTAAATAAGGAACTGAATTAGCTGTTTTCCAGCCGCCATGTTAAGTGAGCTAGGAAATCCGATTCCAAAAAAAAAAAAAAAAAAAAAAAAAAAAAAAAAAAAAAAAAAAAAAAAAAAATGTTCAAATGTTTGTAAATCTTATGGAACTTAACTACGGGGTCATCAGTCCCCAAACTACTTACGAACTAGGACGGCACAAATATCCATGCCCGAGGGGGGATTCGAACCCCCGACCGTAGTGGCCGTGCAGACCGTGACTGGAGCGCCTTAGTCTCCTCGGCCACCGCGGCCGGCTAAACGTAGTGTGTAGCTGCCGCGAGCTCCAAGCAGCTTGGCAGAGGGAGGGGGTGGGTGCACGCAGCAGAGCGGGAAGCCCCCGGGGAGCGCCACAATGCTGACGTCGGCAATTTAATCTGCGGCCCGGCTAAGTTGAGGCCCGTGCCTCCGCTCGCATCATTTTAATCCCGCCTAAGTGGCGCCGCCGTCACACGCCGCCAGCCGACACCGGTCGAAAGGTGGCCCAGGGGCTAAGAGTGGGGGGTGGGGGGGAGGGGGGGAGGTCGCAGCGTGACGCAAGCGCCCGCGCCTCCCCACCGCTAGCAGCGCCCGGCCGGCAGCGGCGGCAGGCAACTCAATTACGCGGCCGCCGGAAACCTGCTGACACACGCTGCCCCACCCCCAGAGGGAGGGGCGGTGACAGCGGGGCCTGCGGAGGACGCGGCTAGCCGGCACCAGTTACGGCGGCCACGCACTCACTACCTGTGGCCGCGGGGTAAACAACATGCTGGTGTACCATTCCGGTCTGTTGCAGACGCGCTTTCTGCTGTATTAGCCTCCTGTCGACCGAGGAAGTAGCGTAGGGGAGGGTGCATGAGCAGCTAGCGGGCACTGCGGGCGTTTTGGTTGCCGTGTGGGCTCAATGTGGACTGCAACTTGCCATTTCTTCCTGGCGAAATGCGCCAAATGTTGCTGATACCACACAACAGACAGCCGGCACGCGAGTCTGTAGTCGCTTTAGAGTTAATCTTTGCACTAGGCACTATAATATGACAAAGTCTCTCAAAAAAAAGTTCAAATGTTTGTATAGCTTATGGGACTTAACTACGGGGTCATCAGTCCCTAAACTTACAAACTACTTACAAACTAGCTACTACTAAGGACGGCACAAATATCCATGCCCGAGGGGGGATTCGAACCCCCGACCGAAGTGGCCGTGCAGATTGTGATTGGCGCGCCGCACTCCCCTCGGCCAACGCGGGCGACCTTTTCATAATGATTGACCCCTGAATTTGAACTCATTTCCTGGTGACATCGCAAAGCGAACATCGATGTTTTATACCTCGCCGGAATCGTTGAAATGACTACTTCTATTTTGTGTATGAATATTACATTTTATTTGTAAAGGGGTCGACATACGCGGTAATAGTTGAGACAAAGCGTGCTATAGTTTTGTCCCCTTTAAACATCCGAATAACAACAACAACAACACAGCGTGCTATTTCTGGATTTTTTCGGCGAATGTCAACAGATGCACAGAAATCAGACCGTAATTGGGAGAAAGTTTTCGTTTGCACAGTTTAATGATCCAATCTCCTTCTATTTACAGACGGAGTTTCGTTATTTTCTGATTATTCGTTTCGTCGCTATAATATAAAACGCAAGAAGCTACGATTAAGCTTACGTTTATTTATTTTTATTTTTCGTGTCCAGGACATGGAATAAATACAAACCAACTAGGTATTTAATCACACCACAAATTTACAAAATTAATATCTGGTGAGATACCTACTATATAAAGTGAGATTACTCTAAGGGCTGGTTTTGAGGAAAGCCTTTGCTCTATTTTTTCTTAAAAAATAATAATAAAAAAAAGCTAATAGCTATTGAGACGGAGAGGGCATTGCTGTTAACCTTGAACTTTCGTTGGTGATATCAGATATCATTGCTAATATATTGTCTCCGTGTTTGTCAGTTAAGAGTTTATGAAGCAACTGCGTTATTGGATGCAGTGTATGTGACGCCATAGCAGAGCGTATTTGTCACACTTGCGCGCCACCACTGTTGCAATGCACCAGAAGCGCCTATTCAACTATGAGGAACGGCAACACAGCACACGCGAGAACGTAGCGCATAGGAATGAAAGAGCAAATAAATTGATGACGTGATATTAGCTCTAGCTGAAAACCCGGCGTTGCCCGGGTATTTATTTATTTACTTATTTATTCCTGCCATTTTCAGGTCTATATTCATTTGTATAAGGTCTGCATGTCTGTAAAATCTCTTGGGGCTACCATTAGTAGTAAAGAGGTAATAGATCAAAACTTGGAGCGTGGTGGGGCGGTTTTCCATGAACGTTGCTGCTTATATGCACATATCTCACGAACTGTGTGTCGTACTGTGATACAAGTTAGAATGAAGCGCGTAGGGTGGGAGGGGGGGGGGGGGGCGCTCTGCGGGTATTTTTGGTGCCGTGTGGGCACGATGTGGACTGCAGCTCGCCGTCTCTTCCTGGCGAAAAGCGTCAAATGTTACTGATACCACAGAACAGACAGCCGGCACGCAAGTCTGTAGTCACTTTAGAAGTAATTTTTGCGCTAGTTACTACAATATGACAATGTAGTAAATACAGTGTGTCCACAAAGTCTCCCCGCAGTGGCGATCTCTGCGAGTCTCGTGTTTCGGGGCGTGTAAAGCCCTTTCCACACGGCAAGTGAGAGATTACGAGATTACCCATGATGCATCCGTCACGACGTCCGTGTACAGTGTAGACGCGTCCACTTACACAAGATACACGCATACGATTGCTAGTTGACTGAATAGGGTGGATCCTATTCTCACGAGTATGGAAGTGCTTCTCGCATGCGCAGACGACCGAATGGGGAACCCAGCTGACAAACGAAGCCAAGTAGGGAATTTCTGCCGACCGCAGTGGCAAAGCGGTCTGCGGCGTGCCAGTCACGGTCTGCAGGGCCACTGCGATCGGGGGTTCGAATCCCTCCCGGGCATGGTTGTATGTGCCGTCTTTATTTAAGCTTGTTCATAAGTAAGTTGTAGGTTTAGGGACTGATGAGACCCCGTAGTCCCATAAGTTCTATAACATATGAACATTTTTACGGAAATTTGCTTGAGAATGTCTGCTTGTCTCCTGCCACAGAGGAACGTAGTTTTTCGACTCAGTCGTAGGAGGTGATACTATAGAGGAATTTAACATACAATTTTTATTGAATACAGAGATATAGCTATTAATATGAAATCCAAACAAACGTAGAGCAAATGTAAATCAAGAAATATTCACTGATCTATCAGTTGGTTCCTGGTAGTACAACATCACACATTCTTAAAAGTAGTATTTTGTGTATGTTCTATACCTTCATTTGCAGTTACTTCCCGATTTTCGGCTTACTAGGATATATTCAGACTTTAAACTACATCAAAAACTGGTTATTTAAATAAACGTCAATATGGTGATCTACCAAGAACCGACGAAAGAATCAGTCAAAATATCCAAATCAGTTAGTTGTACATAACAAGAGCAGTATCTCTGTACCCAATAAAAATTGGAGACACTTTAAATGAAATTTTAACTCCAAATCGCCTTTATTACCATCTTACAAAATATTTGCTATTTTTCCTGAAACATGCTGTAGTTAACAGATGAAATTTTTGTTTTTGGTGCGCATTAGAAATGTTCAAATGTTTGTATAGCTTATGGGACTTAACTACAGGGTCATCAGTGCCTAAACTTACAAACTACTTATGAACTAGCTAATACTAAAGGCAGCACAAATATCCATGCCTGAGAGGGGATTCGAACCCCCGACCGCAGTGGCCATGCAGAGCGGGACTGGAGCGCCTCAGTCCCCTCGGCCACCGCGGCCGGCGATGCGCATTATTTGAAGGTTAATCAAACTGAAAGGTGTATGTATAGACATCTGAGCTTGTTAATCATAAACATAGACGCCTCAAACCGCAGGGGCTGGAAGTATGTAACTGCATTTTATAATGAGGACGTTAACACATCTGTTATGAACTGCACGAACACAATTAAATATAGTTTCACAGTGGCAGTCTACAAAACAAATGTATTAATCATCACAATATATCATACAGTTTAGAAGAGTGATGTTAACGCGGCGATTCATTTGCTGTAAGTTGACAACAGAGTAGACGCGTGAAGCAGACGACTCACCAAATGCGTACCGTTTGAACGCTTCTTTGTAGTTCGACGGTCTATCGCAAGGGGCGCTGCAGCTGACAACGACTTCATCGTGCGTGTTGCACGTTTCGTGTAGAAAGGGCTTAACGTTAGCAGCGCAGACAAAGCGCACCTGCACGTGTTCCGTGGACCTGCAGTAGTAGTAGCGGTGGTGTAGTGTTGCTTATACGACATGAATGTGATGCCACCCTTATGCGCCCCGCTAGGCGAGACACGCGGCGTTCGCCGCTGCGGAGAGACGTTGCAGACACACTGTAATTACAATCGAATTAACATTTGCACAGTAATTGTGGAAGTATTCCCATAACCCTTTCATTTCCAGTGTTGTTCCTCCACAACAACTATTAAAAACTGATTTATACCGTATTTTGTGTATCAGTCCTTACAGTCGCATTCTTGTTGATGAATAACATGCTTCTAATCATAGAATGTAGGCATTCGCGGCCGGCTTGTTTTTACACGTGGTGACCATAAATTAAAATTTAGTGAAACTAGCGTTCTAGCCAGGACGCATGTACAGAGAAGCTTTAGAAATACAGAAAGACAACAATAATTTTAACAGGAAAGAAGAACGTTATAAATTAGATAAGATTTGGCGGTCAAATTTGAACCAAAGATATGATAATCGATTACCTGTAATCGAGAGAGATGACGTTGGTCAAAGATAGCTTCATAGTCGGCAGCACGTGACAATTGTTGGCGCCATCTACGCCCTCTATATAAGCAGGACCTCCAGCGCTTAGTAAGCAGTTGTCGACTCACCCTTGAAGATGTTGCACGCAGTAGGCAACGAAACGCCGGGAGTAAGAAGTTTTATTGATGGACTACCGCAACTTAGCCCGGGAGTTTTAATTAATGAACAAGCTTCTTGGTACGGTGTGTAGTCATTTTCGAGGCATTAATCTAACCATCTTGGAGGTTTTGTTACGTTGCCTTCTGTACGTGTCTTTTGGTGTGAGCGTGACTGTGGTTCATGTTGTTTTATTTCAGCAGTGAATTGTCTTGTCTTCGGTGCTGTGGCGAAGATTATGCTAGCATTATCGATCAGACATTGTCAACTGTCAACAAAATAACGTCACAAGTAATAAAATACCTTGATTGAAACGTCTGTGTCGTGCATAAAATACACGACATAAAACTAGATCAAAGATTTTAAAAGACATATTTTGGTGTTTAGTGCACAAGTACAGAAAACAATGAATTTAAATTTTTCCAAAGCTGAATTCATAATGTGAGAATTACCTACCATTCTTTTGCTGCATAATGGTACCATGGAGTAATTCCAGCTGATAACAACTCTATCAGGTATAGTCACAACACAACGCGAAAGCAATAAAGAATAATTTTATTGTGTGATGAGTACAGTAGCTTCAGAAAATAATACGCAACATAGGTTGACAGCAGTTTAAAATTCAATTGTTCAGGTCATTGGTAAGCGGGGGGGGGGGGGGGGTGGTACTAATGCTAATCAACAAAGGAGAAAAGCTAAGAGAGTGTCAGTAAATAACTCTCAAACTGAGGAGACACGACAGTACCGCGCACTATGTAGGGGTATCTCTTCTACCACTACGACACATCCGTCTTGTGGTATGCAGCAGTTTAAGGAACCAAATAAAGTGACAGCTCAGGAGCATCAGTTAAAGGATGCAAACGCTGCCACAAAAAGTCCAAGCACGAGACTTTTAAAATCTTCTCGAACGATGGGGCGGGTTTTTAAACTGACAAGTGAAGTCAGCTGAAAAGTAAAGCAATTTTTAGGGTTGTTAACGCAGTACTGGCGTGTTTACCTCAGTTTGCGACTAATTTACGACTCAATCTCGTATTATTTACATCGACTTTATTTTCTGGTCACAAACACAACAAAGTCATAAAATTAGAAACAAAGAAAAATCATTTTTATTAAAATTATCAACTTATTAAATAGCATATTAATGAGAGGCTTTAAGTTCTCAAGTGTCTTAGTACATATGAAAAGAAAGAAACTTGTGCTTCCATCACTCTCTATTTCTTTTTCTATATTTTATTCTTTTATTAATTGCTCCAGGTCTGGAGTAATACGAGGTTGTAGCCTTTCCCCAGTCTATACATTGCGGAGGTTGTGAAGGAAAGCAAGGAGGAAGTTGGAATTAACCTTCAGAGAAGAAATAAAATCACTATGGGGTTTGCCGATGACATAATTCTGTCAGAGACAGCAAATGACCTGGAAAAGCAACTGCTGAAGGTATAACATGAACATTAACAAGAACAAATCAAGGGTACTGGAATATCGTCTAAGAAAATTAGGCAATGATGAAGGAATTACATTAGGAAACTTGACAACAAAAGTACTAATTGAGTTTTGTCATTGCGCTAGAAAAACAAATTATGGAAGCCGAATTAGGGCAGATATAGAATCACAATTATTGAAGTACAATCAACAGTCTGACCACGGACTGAGACCATGATCACAATTCCATTGTGGGAGGTCTCACATAATAAGTCAATAGCATCAAAAATTGCACTTTGATTTTCCTAAACTCATATCTACGTGTTTGAAATATTACCGTTTTTCAACAATTTGCGACTCATTTTTAATTTTGCTGAATACAGCGCCATATATCTTTAAAAGAAAAAAAAAGTTTCTCTCCCCCCCCCCCCCCCCGGTGGTCACGCTCCCGGTGATGGTGCGGGACGGTAGACTTAATGTTAATGGATCTACCACTTGGAAGCGAATAACTTGACTTTTTTCATTCCGAATTGTATTTTCCCAAACCCTCTGAAATGCTATTTTAAGTGGCGCTCCCTGTGTAATGTGTGGTTGCGAACTAAACTCGAGTTCACTATCGGCAGTAAAGCGAGAATATTGGGCAGTACCAGCGATTCTTTCTAGCGAAAAGTTGAAAGAAATCTTTAAATAAACGTAGACGAAAGAATCTGAAGCCAACAACCAATATAACAGACAATGTTTAGTAGCTGCTGTTCAGGGTGATTCTGTGATGACGTTACACACATTCATGGTTTATAGAGAATGGTAAGTTTATCAATCTGAAGTAAGAGAGAATGAAAAGCTATTAGCGAGAACCTCATTGGGTTCGCGCAGAACTCAAACTACGGCTCCCAACTTCTGAACCGTACCGTGACGAACAGTATACCCGCTGAATACTCCCCGGTAGCCTTAGATAATTTATCCTGTTGAAGGATTATTAACGGTGCATGCAATTTTATGTCAGAGTTTTCAATACAGCAACAATTGGTTCACAGCATTCGGAATCTGCTACATTTTCATCTTCAAAGTGACGTCCATATGTAGACCTAGACAAGAGGAGGAATATCAAAATGGTATAAGGACCTAATGAAGAGACTGCAAAAGAGATACAGGATTTATCCAAAAACTCCAGGAATCTGCAGGAGACGTTTTAGGGAATCTCAAAGAATAAGGAAAGAATGGGTAACTAAGTCAGTGCTGTGCAAGATGGAGAAAAGAAGGAAAAAGAAGACAGTGGGACTGACGAAGGGAAAAGAATGTATACGAAGCTGAATAATGGAACGGAAGAGGGAAGGAGTACATCGATGACAATAGAAAACTAGAAGAGGAAGGAAAATGTGAAATGATGCATAGATTCACTACTAGTCTTTGAAGCAAAGAAAAGCAAGAGAAGTGTTAAAATAGAAGGAAGTGATGGAAAAATGGTTCATAAACTGGAGGAAGTGTTGAGAATGTGGCAAAAATACGTAGGGTCCTCACATGAGGCCGATATAAAACCAAGCAATATTGAACAATAAGAGAAGGGGACGAAAGTTACTGAACAGGGTAATGGACGCTGCATCTTGGAAGTAGGAGTCGGAAGGCTTTAAGAAACATGAAGAATCAGAAAGCAAGTGGAATTGATGAACAACCAGCAGTTTAAGAGCCTTAGAATTAGTGGTGTGTTACTTATCTATGAATAAGATATATGAAAAAGCTGAATGGCCAAATCACTTTCTCTCAGTAGTAATGATAAAAATTGAGAAGAAAATAAATGCCAAGAAATGTGAGGATTTTCGATCCATAAGTTTGATTTCTCAGGTAGCAAAAGTTCTGCTACGGGTGATAAATGGAATACTTCATGGAAGTCTGGAAAAAGTATTGCAGAGGAGCAGTTGGGATTTATAAAAGAGAAAGGAACGAGAGATGCTATTGGACTGCTAAGAATTATAGGCGAGAGATACATCAGAAGAGGAACAGAAGTGTATACTGTTTTCATTGACTTGAAGAAGGCATTCCAAAGAGTAAAGTTAACAATCATTCTATGGCCCATGTGGAGTTACTAGTCTCCCATCGGGCACCTCCGCAGGTGGCGGATAGGGGAATGCTCACCAGATATGGTGGGTACCGAGGAAATATAATAACTGGGGTGGACCAAAACTAGCACCTACTGCCTTGTAGTTAGGTATTGGACTACCAAAGGCTAAAGGAAGAAAACCTTGATCAAAAATTACCTGGGCCTCCAGGTTGGGGGTTAATGCAATGAGACAACTCCCCATTCATTGGAAAAAACCTTACCAGTTAAAAAGCCTATACAATTACAGCAGGGTGGATATAATAGGAGACGAAGAAGGCTACGAAAACAGACTTAATTGATGTAAGGAATATACAAGGATTGTAAAATAAAGTAGGAGAAGTGATTAAAGAAATGGGAGCTAGAACTCGGCATATTGTTATACTCCCAGAAACAAAGAAAAAAGGACATGGCGTTGAAAGAATAGGAACATATACACATTTCTATAGTGGGGTACCAAACAATCAAAGAGCAGAACGTGGGATATCGATATTGATGAAAAACAAATTCAACAGAATTGTCACAAACTGGGAACCTATAGATAAAAATCTGATTAAAATTAACATTAATATCCAGGAACACAAATTTACTCTTATAGGAGTATATGAAATAAGCGAAGATGAACCAATTAGTAAAAAAGATGAATTTTATAATAGATAAAAAGGAGTCATAGAGGATATTGGAAAAACAAGGGAGATTATTATTGCAGGGGACTTAAACAGTAGAACAGGAAGTAAAATTGGAAATAAAATTATAGGACCATTTGGAGAAAATGTGGTGAATGATAATGGTAATAAACTTATTGATATTTGTGAACAAAATTCATTAAAAATACTAAATGGCTTTTATCAACATAAAGACATTTATAAATATACATGGCATAAAGATAAACTGAATCAAAAATCAATAATACATTATGTTATAATTAAACAGCAAACAAGGATAAAACTACATGATATAAGAGCATATAGAGAGGTCACTCTTAGTGATCATTATTTAGTAAATTCCAAATTTTTATTCCCCTTCTGAGGAAAAAAAGTGAAGAAAATCAAAATCGTACTACAGAAGATTTACAAACAGAAATAAAAATTACTAAATATAATTTAAATACTTTTGAGAATGAAAGTACAGTATTTTTATATCAGAAGAGACTGGTCAAAAAACTGATAGAAACAGAGTTTGATAATATGGAAGATCAGTATCAGTACATCATAAGTAAACTACATGAATCTGCCACAGAAGCATTAGGAGAAATAGATGAAAAACATTCCATCCATTCATTATACTACTGGGATGAAGAAATCAAGAAAGAAGTAAAATTAAAGAAAGAAACGTATTTAAAATGGTTAAACAACAGAAATGTTCAAGATAAAATAGAACTTAATGCCAACAAGCCAAAATCCGGAAAAAGGTAGCAGAAGCAAAAAAACTAAGCTTGGGAACAATCATGTCAAAAAAATAGAATCCTATATTGGTGGCAAAAAGGAACACAGAAGCATGGAAAACAATAAAAAATTTAAGAAGGAATTCTAAAGAATCAAAACATATTAAATATATTTCTCATGACTCTTGGGAAAAATATTTTCAAAATCTATTATCAGAAAAGAGAGAAGAATTCTTGGCAAACCCTGAATATAAATGAACTACCAGATAATTACATTCATTTGGAAACAGATACAGTTAAAAGTGCAATAAAATATTTAAAGAATGGAAGGGCTACAGGAATTGGAGGTATTCCCGCAGAATTATTAAAATTTGGAACAGAAAAATTAATTGAATTGTTAAGAAATCTTTTAGAAAGATGTTTGAATGGGGAAGATGTACCAAATGATTTGAAAGTAGGATGTATTTCAGTGATACATAAAAAAGGAAGGAAAGATGATTGTAAAAATTATAGGGGAATAAAAGTGACCAATACCTTCAGTAGATTATATGGTAGAATTATTAAGTGCTTCTTAGAACAAGAATACAAAGAAAAGGAGGCTGAAGAACAAGCAGGTTTTACAGCTGAAAGGGCAACAATTGATCATATTTTCTGCTTACAACAAATAATTGAAAAAAAATTAGGTCGGGCACAACCTATACATTTGGTATTCGTAGATATATAAAGAGCCTATGATAGTGTGCCTTTGCCCAATCTATGGAAAGGTATACAGTCAGTAGTAATTAACCCAACAATAATAAAAGCAATTCAAAATTTATATAAAAATTCAATTTCAAAAATAAAAATTGGGAAATTTCTGTCATCTGAATTCCAAGTCACAAAAGGGTTACGTCAAGGATGTAGCATGTCACCTACACTGTATGAAATATATACAGAGGTAACCTTACAGAATTGGAAGAAAAAATGTCAAACTATGGGAATACCAATAAATGACAGAACAATATATTCATTGCAATTTGCAGTTGACCAACTGATTATAGCCCAAGACTATGAGGACATAGAATATTTGACCAGAAAGCTCATTCAGGAACATAAAAAGCAGGTCTAAATGTCAACATGTATAAAATGAAATACATGGTAACTGGTGGAATAAATGAAGACTTAATATTAGAAGAAGGAATGGGAACAATAACAACTACAAAGGAATATAAATATTTAGGAGTGAAGATTACAAATGATGGTAAACAGGAAAAAAAATTAGATCAAGAATAAATGCAGGAAAGACGATAATTTCTTTATTGAATGGAATTCTCTGGGACAAACACTTAACTACAGATAACAAAATTAGGATATGTAAAACAATAGTTCGGAGCATTATTACATATCTTTCAGAAGTGTGGACAACAAAATGGCAACTGAAATCAAAATTATTAGCTACAGAAATGGATTTCTGGAGACGTTCATCAAGAAGAGAAAGAATAAGAAATGAAGTAATCAGAGAAAAAATGAAATGTAAAAATACAATTATTGAATTCATCGAACAAACAACTAATGTGGTATGGGCACGTCAGAAGAATGGGGCAAGAAAGGCTTCCAAAATGCATACTGGACTGGACACCGAACGGAAGAAGAAAAGAGGAACGACCATGGACGCAGGAAGTTCAGTCAGCAATGTGCAAGAAGAACATTCCTGAGGACTTATGGGAGGACAGAGAATAGTGGAGAACAATAACTCGTAACTTAATGTAATCTAATATAGGTTCTGGAAAAATTTACTTACATTGTAAAACCAAAATATAATAATCATTCTAAGGAAGAACGGATGCGAGAAGAGGAACAGAAGGCTCATTAATAATCTATACCTGAAACACAAAATACGAGTACCGATTAGAAGTGAGATAACAGAGGAATACACAATAGGTAGGGGAGTGAGGCAAGGCTGCTGTCAATATTGTTTAAAATATATCTGGAACGCATTATGCAGAAATGTATGAAACAGAGTTGTACTGGTCGGTGGCAGGAGAATAGAAGGTTTTCTATTCGCAGATGATATTGTGTTGATGGCAGTAAACGAAAGAACTATGATTGTAATGTTGGAGGATTTCAATAAGATTTTTTCAGGAATCTGGAACAAGAATTAATAAGAAAAAGACAAAATGTATGGTTATAAGAGCCGCAATAGTAGGAACAACTGTAAGGCTAGGTGAGGAAGCAATAGAGAGAGAGGTAGTACTTTCAGATTCCTGGGGAGATAATTACAGAAGATATGAGATGCCACAAGAAAGTGAAAATCCTCTTAGCAATGGCTAAAGAGTTATTTAATAAGGTGGATTCCATGCGAGTGTGTGGACAGGAACCTAATCAAGAGACTGACAAAACGTTTAATATAGAATGTGACCGCTGCCCATAGGTTGAGAACCGCTGTTTTATTCAACTGAATTCGAAAAAAAAAAAAAAAAAAAAAAAAAAAAAAAAAAAAAAAAAAAAAAAAAGTGTCGCTGAAGGTTTCGAACCACCGACTCTACGGTTGTGAGGCAGAACGCTACCACCTGACTTACTACTGTTTTAATTATTGCTACTTATATGTGCTTTGAAACACTTCAAAGTCGATTTTCTGGAGAATTTTTGAGAGTTTCGTCGAATGGCTTTGGCTAATTACTATCTAAGTTGTGAATCTCATGTACCATGAATATGAAGTATTTTAAAACCGATACTTATGATGTCTCGTGAGATCAATATATAGCATTGATATCTACAGAAATGCTAGAGATAACAGATCGATTTACAATTATAACTTACATTCGGTCTTTTTCGGACAAGGGGCCTTGACGCAGACTGATCCGCTTATCCCTCTTCATCTTACCTTAATGTTTGTAATATCGTCGTACAATGGATTTGGTTTCTGGACCTCCGAAGGTGGTCATTATTCCTCGCTAAATTGTAATGGCACTCATGATCAATTAGTTCCTACTCGAAACCCACTATGCAGACAGTTACCCCGCTGACATGTCCTCACGCCGCGAAGAACAGCGAGGTGTACATCGACGGAGCGGCACCTTGCGACTTCGGGAGCTGCAGCGGCTCTGTTACCTTGGCAACCGACTGCAGCGTCACGGGGCCAGCGCAGCGGAAGCGTCGCTACACAGCGCTGACGGCGGCTGGCGTCGCATCCATCAAGGCGGGGCTCTGTGCCACGCGCCGCCGCGCAGTCCAGTCACAAGTGGAGGAAGATGACGAGGGAGGGGACGTCCAGGGGGCTGACATGCACAGGCCGCCAACAGTCTAGCGAACGGCTGCCCAACATACTGTAGGGGTGAAATAGGTTAAAGTGAATTATTGAAGTGATTTTGCTAGTGGACAGGCAGCGCAGGTAGCGGACAAGTATTTTGCAACCAGCAGTAAACAGAGAGGAGCAGACACACGAAAGCAGGCCGCCGGCACATTTAGCAATCCAAGTCAAAACACAGCGAGTTTATCGGAAGCAGCCTGACTAGCACGTACTTGTAAACAAAGTGGTTTCAGTGAGTTCGTGGCCAAAGAGGAGTTACCGGTGCTACGCAACGAAGTTTATACCAGTTTGCGATTCAGCAAGCTGCAAAGGAAGCATCCAGAAACCTTCGTGGACGGTATAAAACAGGCAAGAAAACGAGTCTCCAGCGAGTTTCCAGCGAGCATTCGACGGACAGGCAGTATTCGCTAGGAGTTAACCATTAGACGACTGGCAATACTTCGTCATGTTGTAGGAAACGACGAAGTCAACCTAGCCTTCGGAGAAGACGCCAGAAGGGCTCCGGAGGATGCAGCATCCTTCCTAGCATCAGCGGCCATCGTACAGCGGTCCACCACGCAATGCAGCAAACAGCAGCAGGCCGGCCGGCTCCAAAATAGGCAGCTTCGGAAATTACGGAGAGCAGCGCAGAAGAAAGCCGTAGACAGAAAAGTAAGCCACTCACCTAGTATGCGGAGCAGCGCAGAAGAAGGCCATCGACGGGGACGATAACCACTCACATGCGTAACAACGAAGCGATCCGCCAACAGAGAAGCTGTTCACTTACCTGGTCCGAAGAGAACGAGAGTACATCTTCCCGGCTCCATTGCAGCGGAGGTGCTGTCGTCGACGAACCACGAGAAGCCGAAACATCACGCCGAGGTACGATACAGCAACGCAACGTGGCGGGGAGCAGCGCGACCGGCCCGTATAACGTCCCCTCGCGTTCTGAATAAGCCACGCTTCTGCAGCCGACGCCGCCTCAGCACCTGAATCAGCACTCACTGTCACTGGTAGCGCCGCACGCGTTCAACCCACGTCAGGCAAGATTCTCACTCAAGTAAAGATGTATTTGTAACATTCTGTCAAATCAGAGAAGCTGTAGAGTCTGTCAAGTAATAATTGAGTATGTAGAATTTAACACAGTAACCAGTCTCCTTCAGGGACACGGGCTTTGTAAAGTTAGAAGTTAAATAAATGTATTTAATTTGTCTTATTCACAACCCTCTTCCCTTGAGTCAAGAGAATCCAGCCTACTAATCCTGACAAGAGCCACAGAGAAGTAAATAAAGTAGAACAAATAACAAAGTGGCAGACAACGCTCTTCAATACGACCAAGATCCGGCCCACCATAGCCTCACAGAAGTGAGTGCGTTTCTCCACCAGAGAGACCCACTTCACAGTGTTCCGACAGCCACGTGCACAGCACGCCGCTGTGCTTTTCTTGTTCGAGAATAGATAGTGGTAACCCAGTCCGGTCACTGGCAGAAAAGCACATGCCTTTGCTGTAAACATAAGGAATGATTTTGAGGAAAAATTCACATATTTCAAAAAGGAAGAGTCGTATGTGAAGGTGTTCCATAATATTAATATGCAGACATTTATTTATAAAAGCCATATATGCAACATAAATAAGACAAGTTATTTTGCTATAAGCGTTTCATCTTTATTTCCAAGGCATCTTCAGTGGCCTGGAATCTATACATAACTATGTTTTACAATTATTATTTTTTTCTTTTTTAGGTTGGAAACCTGGTCAGTTATCTAAGTATACCTAATGATGTTTTGATGTTGTTACTTACAATTTTAGTAGATGCTGTTTCACATACGCTGTTTGTTGACTCAGGTTGTTTCTTTCATTTTAGTTGGACACTTCCATTTGAGCACGTCAGCAATAGACACATGCCATTTTGTTTGTGTAATGCTATGGTTACGCACGGTGTTGCCAACCATTGGATGTGTTTATGTCCCATCTTTGCTTTATCTCAATGTGTGTATTTTCGATGTAATTGTGGTAAGTACTACATTCGAATTATTTTGTTTTATTATAATGATAATAATAACAATAATAATAATAATTATTATTATTATTATATACTCCTGCTCGTGTATGTGTGTGTGGGAGACAGAAAGAGAGGGAGAGGGAGAGAGAGAGAGAGAGACAGAAAGAGAGAGAGAGTGAGAGAGAGAGAGAGAGACATGGAGAAGAGGACAGGGATGGCAGAAAGGTAGAGAGACATGAGATGTGTGTTTATCTCATACCTGGTTGTGTGTAATTTTTATTTTATTTTACTTTTTTTTAAATAAAAGTAACACATCACCAAGCCTGAGATGAAAACACAGCCGTCTGGGAGTAGCCGAGCGGTCTGGAATGCCACGTTGCGGATCACGCGGCCGCCTGCCTCGGAGGTTCGAATCCTCCATCGGGCAAGGATTTGTGTGTTGTCTTTAGTATCAGTTACCTCGTAAGTAGTTTGTAAGTTTAGGGACTGATGACCCCGTAGCTAAGTCCCATAAAAAAAAAAAAAAAAAAAAAAAAAAAAAAAAAAAAAAAGTCCATATCTCTTTCCCTCCTCCTTTCCCCAAGCTAATAATGATATCCCATAATACTTTGAGGTTAAGATTTGAAAGCGCCATGTTGCACCTACAGATGGAGTTCTCACGTTTCAGTTTACGTTTGTAATACTATAAATACATATTGCCTGCCTGTCCATGAAAACTCTATTATTCTATTATTTACATTCGTTTAATAATTATTTATTTTACAAAACTTTTATTGGTTTGGTTCGTCAGAGTGAAAAAAGTTAATAATGTGGTCCACTTCGCTAGTTAGTTCGACATGCCTGGTGTAGTGTGACGAACTACGCGGCATGGGCAGCATCGGACAGGGTCATTTAATTAAAATTAAAACAATTCAGATCTCAGATTCGGTAGATGCAGACCATTCTGAAAATCCACTGTATTACAGTAGAGACAGTTCGAGGGATATCTACAATGTTCTAGAAGATTATTTAAAACAGCAATACAAATCAATTAGTTTATGCATATTATGGCAGGTGGGGCCGTTGGATGGAGACGGTTGGACAAATCCCAACTGCTGGAGAGGACAGCTGGGGACAGCACGGGAATGGCCGCGTGGTGTAAGGCGTCTTATCACGGACTGAGTGGCCACTCCTGTCGGAGATTAGAGTCCTTCCTCCGGCATGTTAAATGTATCTGTTGAGATCCGCAAGTTAATATTCCTAAGAAAGAACGGGGAGGTATAACTTAAATTATTCCTGTGCTATATAGCAAGGCGTAAATATTTGAAAGCTATTACAGACACTGAAATCTACTGTACCACATGAATTAAACACAAAATATAGTTCTTAAGCGTATGCAGCAGTAAATTTTGGGTAACGGATACGCTATGTACTAAAATTGATTGTACGGTCTAACTTTTTACTGATTGATCATTAACTTTACAAGATGATGCTGATCACATTAACAAATAAAAATTTCAGGTGCCTTGCAATACTGCTAATCTGATGCTAATACGCAATGGCTCATAAATTATCGCCCACATGCAGTTTCTGTCAAAAAAAATTACCCGCAGTTCATATTGCATCTACGTTAATGTTACTGGACTATACATCAAACTTCATTCTCAGAGATTGTTGAAGGAGACAAAGGCGCTCATTACATTCATTCTCAGGTCTAGCAAGAGAAAGATTAGAAGAGAAATACGGCTTGCACTACACGTGTCTAAAGACAAAGGGAGCGTTTATGTATTGGGATGGGACAGGTAGTCCAGGCTAATTCGGGTTAGCGATTGATACAAAGCAAAAGAAATCGATAATCATGTTGGTGATTACGAATATAGCCACGTGTCATAAGTCAAACAAAGCAAGTCAGGAAAAATTATTAAATGGCAGAAGTTCACTTAAATTGGTACGTTATATCCAAAGGTTACTGTGAAGCGGTTCAACTTGAGACAGTTGGCTGGCTACTCACAGAACGAAACCGATATTAAGCACGTGGCACAGGCAAAGCCATTTAGGCCAAGTGGAAGTGAAATCTGCAACATGGGCAAACGTAATATGCGAAAAAGTAATATATTACAATCACATACACACGCATATTCGCACTGGGATACTCGAATCTTGATTAATCAAGCACGGTCATTTCACCACGTGCCCACTTTACAGTTCTGAATGATCACATCAATTATTGACAAAATTGAGCAAGTACATAACGGTTATCATATATGCCGAATATAATACTTTTCATGATTATGCGGATCCTCAACTGTAAGAGAAATTGATTAAATCTCTACCACGAGCTCTCGGAGACAACCTCTCACCTCCAGCTCCCACGACCAAACAACACATACCTTTCCCAAAACCACCGTCTCTATAATCACTGCCGGAAGTAGTTCAGTGACATCCAAACTGCGCCCAGCCAACTGAATCACAATAGCGCTTCAACAAGAGTCGAAGGAAACCTATTTGCCGAACCCTAAGACGAGAGTATACGTTCACCGCTATCACATCACTGCGTGACGTCATTATGACGTTTGCATCCCCATTTTCAACTCTCAATTATGTATATCGATCGGGCGAGGTTTGTTTAGGTGCAAGGTCTCTACTGCACAGAGGCCATCTTTCCTTTCCTATTTACATGATTTCCACCTTATAACTCACTTGTTTCTATTTCAGAGTAATGGAACCCTGAAGAGGTACCAAAACGCCTTGTTCTTAGTACGATTAATTGTAAACTAAACTCACCAAACACCCTTTTGGCTGGTAACTTCTGAAGTTAGTGATGAAGTGATACAGAAACACATAACTTAAATATTCGCTGCAGCGGTGTGGACAAAGGCATGATGATGATGATGTAGAGCTGAAGTTCGTAGGCGATGGTTCGTTTCCTGTCCTGACTTTCTTTTACCTTGAATGGAAGTTTTCTGACACTATTATTAATTAAATAGATTTTGAGTTCTAGGCTATTTCGGCTTATTTACGTACTAGGTTTCTGTGATATCTGTCGTTCTTAAACATAACGGTTCCTTTTAAAATACACGTTCTTGCGTTCTGTACGCTATTTATGGGGTAACACTGTATTTCATGTAACTCAAAAATTTTCTATATATTTCCTAGTCAATGTATGAAAATACATGTATCAGCATAAAATTTACAACTTTCAATATTACTGTGTGTCAGCAGTTTACGTGCAGGCAGCACAACAGACGATGTTTACAATTCGTTGGTACATACTTCACGGGAGGTTCACTAAGCAGAACAAATACACTTCCAAGAAAAAAGGTCGTACACTTAAGAAGTTGAAAGAAGCGTGTAGTTCTCCAACAAAACTCTGGCTCAGATAGCCAAGTAAAAGAAGCGTGCCTTTACTATTTTTCTTAATATAACTGCACTTAATTAATTGACAATCCCCATCTATGGATCATCAATAAAATAATAAATGGTGGCAACGGAAACGCGGGTTACCTTTCTCTCTTCCAGAATGTAGCAAGAGACAAGGTATTTGATCTGACTACACAACATTTGCAAAATATGTACAGTGTGAGAGAATTTAAATTTGGATAAAGGGTTAACGTTTAACAAAATGATTTATTGCCCAAAGCATAAACAACAAAGGGGGAGAGACCGACTTAAATATAATAAACACACACAAGAGAACCCACATTTCAATAAGATTATATGGCCCTAATACTGCCCACCAGCTAAAGTAGTACCAGCTTAATTAATAATGTTTATTTTTCAGAAGGGAAAAGGAAGGAATTGATACACATTCTCACACAGTTACCTGCGCCAAGACATGCAGGTACTCACCAGCACCGAACACAAGAACAGCAGCAGCAGCAGGAAATTGTTGTACGGAATAGCAGGGTGGAGGTTCATTCGCGCACCAATAAAAGAAAAACTTGGTTGCCTAATATGGTTTCGTGGCTTAGGCTCAGGGTAGCAATCAGCGGGAACTAACGCACGTGATAGACCACGTGACGTGCGATACAGTCGCGAAGTATAAGTTTCCAATTCAAGATATCGAATAAATGGGAAAATTCGCTAAATAATACTTAAAAACGGTCGTTCTGGTGTTCGTTTTGCGCAGGGGGAGGAGAAATACTGAATGGTAAAGGTTACAGGTCTATACAGTATTCTACAGGATCGGATCTTAGAATCCCAAAAATTAAAAATAAATAAAATAATAATAATAATAATAAACTTTAAGCGCAAGTAAAACCGCTAGATAGGTCGTGCAACCATTCATTCTACCCAGTTGAATGATATATAGCTAATAAGCAAGGTTGCAGAAATGTAGGACATGCTGCAGGGTCGAAATACGGAATTTGAACAGATTGAAAAAAATACTATTTCGGGAAAAATATAAACGCGAGATAGGACGTGTAACCATTCGTTTTACTCAGGAGAATGATATCTATCTAATAGGTAAGGTGATACGACATGCTACAGGGTAGGATCGCGAAATTTGAACAAATTGGAAAAAACATAAATTTCGAAAGAAATAAGATCGCGACATAGGGCGTATAACCATTTGTTCTACTCAGAGGAATGATATCTAGGTTACAGAATCCTACAGTACTTCGCGAGGTTGGATCACAAAAAAGTTGGAAAAGGGAAAAATTACAATTTCAAAAAATAAATAAATAAAAATAAATAAATAAGTAACTGCGTGATATGTCGTGTAACGCTTTATTCTACTCAGGGGGTAGATATCTAATAGGACTGACTACGGTATAGTACACGCTATTCGCCATATACGTGCGGCAGTGAGTGCGGAAGTTAAAAGTTTCTAAGTACCAAAACTCGGAGAAAATTACAACGTTACACGTACTTGAAATTATAGCATCTAACCAAGGTTATGATCAACAACGCGTGCGCTTAGGGTGATGGGGTAAGCTGAGGGCTTTGTCTCATACCGTCCATGTGTTCCATGGGCAAAGGGCGAAACCGGAAGTATCGAGAAGTTCCCGAAAATCTTCAAATTTACCGACCAAATGAACATGAAAAAAATTTAAGCATGTTTAAACGTATGAAGGGAGGATTCTACAGTCACGGAGTGCAAGGATTCTGTTAAAGAACACCAGTGAGGCCGCGAAATCAAACTTCGGCAAAAATCATCATGGATTTAGCAATCGAGAACAAAAGTAAATAAAATATCACCACTACGCATTGCGGTGATGTTATAGCCACAACTAGAGATGCGAAAGAGCATTTTCAACCTACAATCGAATGCGAACAACGTCTATCCACGTGCTCAGAACAGAGCTAACACCATAAAGCATCTTACCTCACCAAAAGCCAGCCAACGACTCCTGGCCGCCCTCATGGTCGCTACTCTCCAGCTACCTAAGGTGGAGGGGGAACTTCTTCGAAAGATTTAGCTGTTTCCAGGTAGGCAATTTAACGTGCACATCGGTCAAGGGGAGTGAATGGGGACTTTCAGTAAGTATCTTTGCTAAAGATTTGCCTCTGGCCGGGAGTTGGCAGAACTTGAGAGAACCATAGGCAACTGCAGCCATGTTGTTCGAACCAGCAGAAGACGACGGCAACGAGGCTAACGCTTGTTTAAACTGTTTTGTACACAAGTCCCATTCATTCTGCAAAGGCGGGGTCAGTGAGAGCATACCACAGCATTCTCCAGAGCATATGGGGCCTCAGACACAAAAACAGATACTTAGAAATCATTTTTTTATTTAAAATGTTGAAACACAAAAATATTTTCCATGTTTTGGACAAAAAGAAAATCTTGTACATCTGGTATCTAGCATAGTGCGAATGGTGTGTCTCGCTACACTAAAAATATTGTCTGAATCCCATCAACATTTATTTACTGACGATAAAATAAGTGGAACACGCTATGTGGACGTGTATCTAAGTCGAAATGTCGCAGAATTTAATTAATAATAGTACGCAAGGTACATATATACGACACATCATCGCGCTTTTTTCACAGCTCTACAACGAGCACCTGCATGACTTTTCTCTGTTCCTGTGTACCATTATATCAGGAGTTATCCGCCAATACTGCAATTGTTGACTCTAGTTTATAATTAATCGTTCTAAGAACGACGTGTTTTTGGTACCTATTCCTTTTGCCATTACTTTGAAATAACAACTCGCTAGTTGTAAGGAGAAAATTGTGAAATTCTAAAAGTAAGATGCTGTCTCTGCAGGAGAGAACTTGCAGCTGCACCGAAAAAAACTTGGAATGTTTGACAGAAGAGGTCGGTTTCGTCATTTTGACGTCACTTCCTTGGCTCGTTGCAGTACCCTCAAGGCGCTCACTTGATATACACTATCGATGATCAAAACTGGGCACTTTACGTCATAATGACGTCACGCAGTAAAACGACGGCGGTGAACCTATGCTCTCCCATCCGTAAGCTAACGGAAGGTTGGCTAAACTACAACAGACAAGAAGTTCCTCTCTGCACCAGATACTGACAAAATTAACCTACTTACGTATTCACTCGCTCTGTTATTCTACGAGGGTTGGAATGGTAAAGGAAGTGAATAGCTACGTAATAATTAACTGTAGGAGAGGTTGAAGTACATATACTATGAATATCAAAATGTAGACACATATAAAATTTATATGAATATAGTTAATGTGTTGAATTGTGGCGGATTGTAACAAACTCAACAGTTTAATTGTTGTTCTCCCCTGTTTAAAGTACACACTGAATAATTGAGATGCAATAGGAAAAGTAAAACTGACATAAAATTTGCAGAAATATTATGAAGGGGCTCTCATGGAGACATCTATCACCCTCACGCTTTGAGGAAAACACTGAGCAGGAAGTGTTCTTGCCACACATGGAGACAACCAAGAATTCTTTTATTTCAAAACAAGCGAAATAGTGTTAAAACATTTAAAATACAAGGAAAAAAAAACAGGGTTCACATAAATAATTGGGGCTAAGTTTTGAATGTGAAGAATAGGCAACAATGCAAGTAGTGGAGTTCCTGAAGTGGTGTACATGAATAAAATGTTATGTAAGATAAAGCACACACCACAAGCACTATAATCTAATTGATTTTGAGAGAGTAATTAGTAGTTAATGATTCTGAGACATTTAATGTAAATAAGTAACTTATCGCACTGCTTGGTCAAGAAACTTAATCTGACTCCCTGTTTTTTATGAGCATGTAATGGTGGGTGTTTTTTCTATATAACTGTAATTATTGTTATTATTTTCCTGAAGATAGAGATAGGCAGAGATAGTAACAGTGGGGTTTGATGAAAGCTGTGACTAGGTATTTATCCCTTTGTTCCATGAAAGTAATGGCGGTGACTTTTATTCAAAAAAAATGTTCAAATGTTTGTAGAGTCTATGGGACTTAACTACGGGGTCATCAGTCCCTAAACTTACAAACTACTTATGAACTACTTACAACTAAGGACGGCACAAATATCCATGCCCGAGGGGGGATTCGAACCCCCGACCGTAGTGGCCGTGCAGACCGTGACTGGAGCGCCTCAATCCCCTCGGCCACCGCGGCCGGCTGACTTTTATTACTGGGTGATCAAAGAGTCAGTATAAATTTGAAAACTTAATAAATCACAGAATAATGTAAATAGAGAGGTAAACATTGTCACATGCTTGGAATGACATGGGGTTTTATTAGAACCAAATAAATAAATAAAAATTTAAGAAAAGTTCAAAAATTGTCCGACGGATGGCGCTTCATCTGATCAGAAATGCAATAATTGGCATAACTAATTAAGATAAAGCAAAGATGATGTTATTTACACGAAATGCTCAATATGTTCATCATCATTCCTCAACAATAGCTGTAGTCGAGGAATAATGTTGTGAACAACACTGTGAAGCATATCCGGAGTTACGGTGAGGCATTGGCATCGGATGTTGTCTTTCAGCATTCCTAGAGATGTCGGTCGATCACGATGTACTTGGGACTTTAGGTAACCGCAAAGCCAATAATCACTCGGACTGAGGTCTGGAGACCTGGGAAGCCAAGCATGACGAAAGTGGCAGCTGAGCACACGATCATCACCAAACGACGCGCGCAAGAGATCTTTCACGCGTCTCGCAATACTTTTTTGTTTTAAATTTCTAATAAAAGCCCATGTCTTTCCAAGAATGTGTGTCAATTTTTACCTCTCTATCTACATTATTACGTGATTTATTAACTTTTCAAATTTATTGATCACCCGGTATAGGAGTTCCTGCCAGATGGTTGTCAGTGTGGGTTGTCGACAACAGATCTACAGAAGGGAGCACACTAGGAAACATCGCGACGGGTCTGCAGTGAGGCCGGCAGTGGACGGAGAAAATGCAGCCAAACGACGTGGTGGGATTTGGCAGGGGGTGGATGATGGAACGTGAATCACCGACATCATTAAGTATGCTAAAATTGGTTGTTGACATACTAGCAAGTGCAAACTGATTTGGGAATCTGCATGATTTAGTGGCCAATCAGCAATCACCATCTGTAGGCAAGATCGGCTTTCTGCATACGGTCGGGTCTAGGCGTTCGCGTGTGTACATTGTCCCTTACGCTACTGCTCTGCAACCAGTATTGCGTCTACTGGCAATGTTTACGCTCCTGAGAGAAGCTTTGCTTTTGTGCCGAGTACTACGTTCCTATAGAATGTCATGTAACCTATCAGGGGCAGGCGGTTAGCGGCTGTACAAGTAAGCAACTCATTTCGGTCGTTCTTCGAACCTGTATCTACGTAGACTGGTGAAGAAATTAGCCTTATGGAAGACACCTTGTTTTATTTTTATCACCCAGAATATGTTGCGGCAGTTATTGTGCCATCTTCTATGGGTTTTGCCTTTTATTTTTATGAAATAACATGTTACAAGATTTTTGATTGTTTAATTATTTGGATAAGGTGTTTAATATGCTAATTAGTTGAATATATTACACCTAAGTTTGTTTACAATATCAACGTAATGTAATTGGTAGGATTTACAAGCTGCCCTTATTTAGCAATGACAAGTTTTTATAGCTTTTCAACAGCAATAAGACTTTTTTTTCCAAAGCTAATTTACTTTGTGTACTTTCGCCTGGATATTATGTTGAAATATTATCTTAAACAGCCACTTGCGTGAATATTTCAACCTAATATCGAGGCCAAAGTACTTAAATCCATTAGTTTTAGAAATAAAAATATTTTGTTGTTTCATATAAAAAGGTGTACGAACTCATCATTGCTGAATAAGGGCAGCATGCAAATCCTGCGATTTACATCATGTAGCGTTTGTAAACAGACGTAGGGTTAATATAGTCAACATAACAGCTAAATTAAACAACTCATCCAAATCTAAAAATTTGTAACATGTTATTTCAGAAAATAAAAGGCAAAACCAAGAGAATATGGCACAATAAGTGCTGAAACTTATCTGGGTAATAAAAATAAAACAAGGTGTCTTGCATACGGCGGATTTCTTCGCCAATCTGTCGTAGGAAGCACGGAAGGAAAAAGAGATGCAGCCTCAGAAGATGGTCATTGATCTATGTAAACGCCGTGTGCCATCCGCCAATTGTAAGAATCTGCAACTCGGATGTAACACTGCATATGAGCTCATCAAGTGGCCCTTAACGATTGCATGCACAAATCGAGCTTAAATACATGAACGGATGTTAAGGAAACTGATCGCAAGAGGTTTCGTAGTAGTTTTCCTTCTTACAGCGTCTATGTGAGTAAATATAACTTATCAAAATACTGAAAATAGGCGTTTATCTTACTTCTTTTATCCATAATTCAGCTTATTCGTATAATCTTTCGATCAACTATTATGGAATAGAGGACGATAAAATTATAGTGTTGCGACTGAAGAACACTCGATTTTGCACAACACAAATTTATTTACACAAGCTGATGTAGCAGGCATCCGTCGTTACGGAATAATATTTTGACGGGAGGGCGTACAGAAACAATAGATAAATTAAGCTCTTACTGGCGTTAACGAAACTATAATTTTACCACGGCACAGTAGCATCGTGGAACGTCACATAAAAATTAAGAGTCCACAAGGTTTACTTTAAGAAACAGAGAAATATTGAAACAAACACAGAGTCCAGAGGCGAAATCTGTAGTAGTGCCAGAGACCATGAGAAACCGCGAAGTTACCGAGTATAAGTGAAAAGAGAGTCCTGAGGTGAAGCGAAGATAGCCTTCTTCTCGTAATTGGGATAGGCAGGCAAACTGACGCTGGGCGCTGGACGATGTCGGTTCCTCGCCGTATGTATGTATGTACGTCTGTGTACGTGTTGTCCTTTGCGTAAGTTAGTTTAAGTAGTTCCTAAGTCCAGGGACTAATGATCATAGCAGTTTGGTCGAATAGGTTTACAAACCAGATGTATTGAGCAGCATTGGCCGTTAATGTTTTATTTATAAACAACAGATCGATTTCAATCACTTGCTTGTTCGAAGGATTTACTGGAGATGATCACTATGTGATTGAAATCGATCTGTTGTTTATAAATAAAACATAAACGGCCAATGCTGCTCAATACATCCTGTGCGTTCATCATTGTGTGGTCATTGAGCACCATCCTGAAAATGGAATCAAACCTCAAGGTTTACAATCATTGCCTCGTGGAGGTCATTGTTTGCCTGGAGATAAAAAAAAAAACCTCTACCTTTTTCTGCAGGAGAGAGGTTGTCTGATCCGCATTGACGTCAGACACGGTTCGAGGATGGAGTCGGAATTGAGAGTGTAAACTTTTACTATTGTATAAACCTCTCAGGTACGCTTTTCGAACTATAAAATATGGTAAAACCGACATTTTCTGATTTTGTAGAAATTTTGGTAGTGAAAGGATTACTTACGAGCGCGTATGTTGTAATAGAAAGTATTTTTGAGAAGTCAAGTTTGAAGTTTGATAAGGATTGTCGTTTAGGAAAAAGTGTCACGAAATTTTGAGTATCTAACGAAGTAATTTAATACGTTTCTGTCTTAATTTTTACTTAGAAAGAAATATATCACTCTATTTTGATTTACAAGTGTTGAGATCTATGTACTTTGCATGTGTAAATGATTCAGAATTGCATAACCAAATGCGCGTTTTCCGTATGTGTAGAAAGAATCTCAGTATTTGATTAATGTGAAAGCAGAAATTTACATTCCACAAAGAATTCCATTACTGTTAACATCTGCAGTGTTGAGAAAGTTATCATTTTATTTAGTACGTCGGGCAGATGCGTTAATTGAGATAAAATTGGTAAATCCTAAAGTTTCAGAAAAGTTAATTTTACTTGTGACAATGTTTTTTAATTTACCATCGTAAAAGAGCAGAGACAATATGCACATTGCAGAGTGGTTTTAATACCAAAACATCACAACAATGGCTAGGGAGTAAAAAAGCATCTTTTTTTGTATTCCTATAAATGAAACTGCTTTCCGCTGCCGATAAAATGCGTGACCTGCTGGAGGCGGAATTTTATGAGGAGGCACTGACCTCACTTAGCCTTGAGAAACCGGCCGCGGTGGCCGAGGGGACTGAGGCGCTCCAGTCACGGTCTAAATGGCCACTATGGTCGGGGTTCGAATCCCTCCTCGGGCATGGATATTTGTGCCGTCCTTAGTATTAGTTAGTTCGTAAGTAGTTTGTAAGTTTAGGGACTGATGACCCCGTAGTTAAGTCCCATAAGCTATACAAACATTCGAACATTCGAGCCTTGAGAAACAAACGGGACTATTGTGTCGAGTACAATGTCGCCTTTAAAATGTTTAAGGCAGTGCTATCATTACTATAGTAAGAATAATGTCGACGTTTCTAAAAGCAGAAAGTAAATTCTGTCACATGTATCCACACAACACTTCATTGTTATTAGCGAACATTAAAATTGTTTAAAGCACTTTAGGTTAGATAAGAACAAATATTTTCAGGATTAATTGAACATTTTTATCCTGGATCAAAATTTTGTATTTCTTCAGTTACAGTACACCTTATGCATATGCCTAGTTCAAACAGTAGTCACCAGTTCTTTACAATAGGTTTCATCACGATGCAACAGTAGATGTAGAAGGTAAGATTCCTCGAACTACGAGGTTCATCTGGTGGGTTCCATAGAAACGTTAATTATAACAATCGACTGCCTGCCAGCAGATGATATATTTTTAATAGAAACTTTTTGTGTTTGACAGTAACTCTGTTATGTAATCAATGTAGTTTGAGTGATTGTTGTTAACAGTAGTATTCCGTGTGACAGTAGTTATTTGATACTAATTTGTGACTTCTTTGTATTGCATACCTTTTTGTATATATCTGATGTGGGAACCATTAGTGATTGTTTCGTGGCTTGCAGCAATATTTAGGAAGGTATTGGTGTCCCACATAGTGTCGATACAACAATAACTGTTACGTAAAGTGTTGTTTATCGATTCATCTATCTACACCAACATAAATACTCAGCAACTCACATTGAAGGGCACGACCGAGTGTTCGTCGAACCGTTTTGATGATATTATTCTACCGTTCCATTCTATAATAGCGTGTGGGAAAAAGAAATCTTTCCGTTTTCGATCAATTTTTCTTAATTTACTACTGTGATCATGTCTTCGTATATAGGTGCCAAGAAAATATGTTCGTATTGGGAAGAGAAAATTGGTGAAAGAAATTTAGCAAATAAATCTCGGCATAACTAGTAACGCCCCTCTTTTAACGATTTCCACCTCAACTCGTGCATCATTTCCGTGACACACTGTCCCCTGTATCGCGATAACACAAAACTAGCTGCCCTTTTCTGAACTTGAATCGTCCGTCAGGCCCGCTTGGTGGGCATCCCACACGGCAGCAACACTCCAAAATTGGACGCTGTTTCTTTAGTATAACTGTTGCATTTTCTACGTGCTCGCTCAATGATATGTAGCCTTTGGTTCGCCTTCCCTACTATATTTTCTATGTGTTCTTCCCAATTGTTGTTCGTAATTGTAATTCCTAGGCACGTGATTGAATTTACGTCCTGTTGATTTGACTTTTTATCGTGTAAATGAAGTTTAACGTATTCATTTTAGTGCTATACGGATGACTTCACAATTTTCATTTCTTTGGGTCAACTGCCAATTTTTGCACCTTGCAAATCATTTTGCTTTTGATCTTCTTGTGACTTTAATAATTGACAAGTGACAGATTCGTCCGAAGACAGTCCAAGAGAGGCGGCTAAGATTGTTCCTTAAATCGTTTATAAAGATTTTTATCTCTTGGCTTGGGGCCTTGCAACACTTCCTGGGGAACCTCAGACACTCGATGACTTTCCGCCAATTACAACGTACTGTGTCCTTTCTGATGGGAAATGACAAATTCAGTCGCACAACTGTGGCGATATTCCATAAGCATGTATTTTGATTAGACGATGCTAGTGAGGTACAGTGTCAGAAGCCTTTCGGAGGTCTAGAAATACAGAATGGATTTGACATCCATTGTCGATAGCACTAATCACATTATGTAAAAAGCGATACTCTGTGAATCTGTGTTGACTATGGGCCAAAAGGTCGTTCTGTTCGACGTAGTTGAAATGTTCGAGGAAAATATACGTTCTAAAATGCAAACATGTGTTAATGATATAGGCCTGTGGTATTGTGGATCAAACCTATTGCCTTTCTTGAATTTTGGAGTGACTTGTGTAACTTTGAGAGGTTTCAGTACTGCCACATTGCTTTCCAACTGTAAAAGGACAACGCAACATTGTTAACTTTATATGTAGGTTATTGATTTAACAACTTGTGACGAAAGAGAAATATTCTTCCACTTGGTTGTGTGAGGCCTGTTGTAGGAGGGGGGGGCACGCATTCATAGCTAACAGCTAGTGGTGGCGAGCACGAGGGTGGCTCTGTTATTCGGACGGTCAGCGGTTCCCGGAAGATGTCTTACAGCCGATGGCCACAGTCCTACCTAGGACTGAGGTGTGAGCCTTCCAAGTATCTGGCTGGCGCCACCGGCGCTGGCGTCGTCTAGACGGGACCGTCTGGAGCAATACAATACGTCTTCATGGTCGGTGTACGGTGCTTTGCGAAGGGAGAGCTTAGACGTCTGGCGCCGAGTTGGCAAACGCCAGGATGGCACCCGCTAGGACATTGTACTTTTCTGGCACCAAGCTGGCGGGCACCACAATTATACAATAGCGTGGGAGTTTGGCCGTTTGCTGGGAACAACTTGCTGGCCGTGTTTCCGAAGGTGCCTGAAAGCCATCCGCCGCTACCATGAAGATGCTGAACATAAAGGCAAGGCGGAGCCTGGAGGATTTGCAGAGAGGAGATAGACATTTTAGAAGTGGAGAGAAAGGGACTGCTGTTTGAGCAGCCAAGGAGAGCAGATGCTTCTCTTCTGCTCTAAATTTATATTTGTTGTCGAGCAGCTACAATTAGGGTTTGCGGTACAACTTTTGGAGTTGTTCCAAAATTTCACGTGTTTGGGCATAGTAATTGACTAGTAGGGAATAGAAACATTGAACTTACGGATGTTCAGGAGTGTAGAAATCTCGCGTACTGACACAAGTGACACTCAACCAGCTGACCACGTTTCATGTCTGTGAGTTTCACGAAACGCCCCATTTTGTTTTCTCACAATGTCTAAGGACTACTGAGCCCGCTAGTATGCATTACGTGGATGTAGGCGGCAGCATAATGCAGAGGCGCAGCCAGGATTCAGTTCTGGGGGAGGGGGGGGACTTTTTAAAAATAAAGCCTATTGAATTTATTAGTGTATGGCTTATTTTTATAATTTAACCGATTATACAGGATGAAACACCTAAGACTTGCAAATATTGCGGAAACGAAAAGTGCGATTAACGTGCAGTTTTCAAAGAATGTATTGGTAGTCAGGGGCTCGTATTTTTAGGCAACAGACAGATTGTAATATTACACGAAAGTTTTTTTTTTTTTTATTTTAATTTGTTTGCAAACATACAGTTTTTTTCAAATGGAACAATGGTTGTTTCTATCATGCTGGAATTTTTGACACCAGCTGTGTACAAAGAATTTTGAATTATGTTTAGTTCGACAGCTACAACCGTTCAAAGTTTCGGGGGCGGAGGCTGCGATAGCGTAGCTGACTGACCGAGTGGCTAGCCGCTGGGCACGGTCCACTGTCTCATGACCACTAGCCGGTGAGCTACACTGTCGTAGCCTCCGCCCCAAAACTTTGAATGGTTATAGCTGCCAAACTAATCGTGATAAAAATGTCACTCAAAATTCTTTGTACACAGCTGGTGTCAAAAATTCCAGCGCATGATACAAACAACCATTTTTCCATTTAAAAAACTGTATATTTGCATAAAAGTACATTTTCCAGGTATTTTTACAATCTGTTCGTTGGCTAAAAATACAAGCCCCTACCAATCCATTCTGTGAAAACCGCACATCAGTCGCACTTTCCGTTTCCGCAGTATTTGCAGTGCAAGTGTTAGGTTGTTCACCCTTTATTACCAAAACAATTGCACCAGAAATAAAATGAATACGCTAGCATTAATTTGCAAGTGGAAGAGGAGCAACTTGATGGAAATTAAGTTTATATAATCAGCTCGTAAGACAATTGAGCAGCTTCTGTTTTACTAGCTAAAGGGAAAGGCCTTTACAGTTTAATTAACATAAGACTCCATGAGTAAAAATTGAACTAACGCTATTGTTGTTCTTAAGATTCCACTCGTTACGCCGCTGACCAGCTAAGCAGCGGGTCGCCGCATATGAACAGTCGGCTCGAAACTTCAGCATAGCAATAACAGTAGCGGCAGCATTGAAGCTGGTCACGGCGGCATTAACCCCTTAATGCCCGAATTAATTTTTACGTGACACAGAAAATCAAAAATCATATTTTGTTACCAGTAAACACGTGCTACAAATTACACAATGGCAAATATGTAATGTTGTTTACTGATATGTTGTAATTAGGCATGCCGCATATTAGCGACAACGGGCATTTGAGAAAGTAAACACAAGATTTCATTCAGTACAACATTTTTTTAAACATTTTAGTAATACAGTGTCTCACATTGGATTAGTACAAATTGAACTTCTATAATTAAACAGCGAAAATACATTGTTGTTTTCAATTTGACTATACATATTGCATGTAGCCCTAATCATGAAATTCTAGGAAACAGTCTTTTCTCTTGTTCAAACAGAGATTTACGTTACAATTGCTACACATAAACACTATCCGCCCTGTGCAGTTTGATTTTTCACATCTTTGCCTTGTTCCTGTAACTTGAGGTCAATGACCTACTGCATCAATGATGACAGGTAGACATGTATAACATAGTGCCAAGCAACTGCTCAAGTTCCTCTTTCAGATGTAGTATACGCTTCTTTATATTATTCGGCACGGAAAATAAATTTCTCTAATTAAGAATATGCTATAATAGCGAGTCATCAAAATACTCTTGAAAATAATCAGTTTGTGCTTTCAGATCCTTTGTCTCTGGCGAGAAGCCGCTCCAAGCAGGGACACTTTTCGCACTACACTCAGCTTGTTCAGTCTTCCATATAACAGATATTTTGACTGTACTGTTGGCACAGGGTACACAAAGAGCCGCAGTGTGATCTTGACTGATACTTTCAGCGTCACTTTTATTACCAACACCTGAAGCAACAAAAATTAACGAAAATCCGGAATCAGTAAAATAGCAGAGGAGGAAGATTCTCAACTTTTTGTGGTTACCTGAGTTTTCTGAGCTCTCATCTGTATAGATCCTAAAAAGCTGGCTCAAAATCAAAAACACTTTCGGCACTGTCACTTAGGCAGCTGTCGTCATTCTATGCAGGTGGTGCACGAGCTACGAAACACCTTAGCTTATCGTGGGGCATAAAGCCTCTTTGGAACCATCGCTAATAAAATGAAAGCGCTACAGATTTAGCAAATGTTCAAATGTTTGTAAATCTACCGGACTAAACTGCGTGGTCATCAGTCCGTAGCTTACAAACTACTTAAACCTAGGTAAACTAACCTAAGGACAACACACACACACCCATTCCCCAGGGAGGACTCGAACCTCCACGGCGAGCAACCGCGCGCTCCGCAGGGAGACGCCTTAGACCGCTCGGCTACTCCACCGCGGCGAGATTTAGCAGTTCAATGGAATTTTCATGTCGCAATGAAGATAAATGTACTTGGTCAAAATATTGGTAATGTGAAATGGTTATTTAAAATTAATAAAATTACGTAGGTATACATAAACAATGAACATAATTTGCAAGTGAAGTAGTCTGGTAGTGTACATCGGAAGACCTATCCATTTACACTTTATTGGTTACACGCGCACACAAAAGAACGCAAATGCCCAATGATGCATATTTTATACAAAGCGTATTTTATAATTTATATATCCTTTCAACACCATTATTTCATCAAAATGTGATTTACATAACCAATGTAATATACTATAGAATACATAAATAATTTTCAGAACCAAACTTATCTTTTTATTCTGCCGTAATTCTCTAAGCAAAGACGATAACTTCATACGTGTGTCTCGTGAACAAATGCGCGAACATCTAACTGCTGTAGCAGTCCCTGCTCCACCCAGAGGTGGCAGCACGTGTTGGAAACATTATCAGCGTCGTGTAGATTCGGTATCTATCTGAACTAGTGCTCAAAAACATTTATCATTCCATTTATAAGCATCACAACGGCATGATGCGGATTCGCGACATTGGGCATTAAGGGGTTAAAACTGCTCACAGTAACAACAGCACACGTTCTCAGTGGCAGCATCACGTTGGCGACATATTGACACGTTCACTTGTGCTTGGCATATTATAATTACGTTGTGATTTATTATATGTGTAGTATTTCAAATTTCCCGTGCTGACCTTTTTAAAAAAATAGAAAATTAAAAAATCTTTGGGAGGTGCTGGGAGGGGGCTTCAGCCCAATTAGCCCCCCCCCCCTCCCCCTTTCGAGGCTGCACCACTGGCATAATGCACCTAATATCAGAGACGTATATTTTTGGGGATTTCCAGTTACTTTTGCTCACATAGTGTACATAAAGAGTGTTGAATTAGCGGGTTTCCTGTGGTCAGTTGGCAGCCCTGCGCACAGTGGCGCCGGCCAGTGCCGTGCGCGGCTGCTTCCGAGTGTCTCTTTCCTGCCGTCCACGCTGCTGCCGCGTATCTCCGCCGCTTGTCGTGGCTCGCCGCCCCCGCCTATTTTCCTGCACTTTCAGCCGCCGGCCGCCCCCTCCCCCGCCCCTCACCCCCACTGCTAGGGATTCAGCGCCGGACCTGTCTGTCCACAGGCGTCGCCACAGCCTCCAGCCTTTCCATTCACTGAGTTTTTCAATTTATACATTCTTCATCTCTTTTACGACAGGACTATTCGCCTGGAATTCTGAAACTCGGCGTCTCTTCAAAGTGTAACCGCCTCTGTTTATCGTCTGGTTCACATCGTGAGGGTCTTTGATTTTCAGCTTCCGCTGTCATTGTAAATTCTCTTAAATTACAGGTTAAATATTTCATATTGAAATTACAGAAATGTACAAAAAATTACTGTATGGTGACGATTTACAGTGATGATATATTTATCAATATTTTTTCGCAATAGCGAATTTCACTTTGCGTCACTGTATAAGGTATAGACGTTCTACCAAATGGTGACATATGAAGATTTGTGCCGGGCCGGGACTCGAACCCGGTTCTCCCGATTTTCGCGAGCGGTCGCCTTGACCACTAGGCTACCCGAACACGAGTCCAGGACCGTCCCAAGCTTCCATATGCCACACTGACTGCACTTATGAGCCTACTACGTTCATCCCTTAGCATTCGCAGCTTAATCTGTATTACCGCACCAGGGAGAAAGGGAACAACGAAGCATTAACCTACGCTGTTATCGTCAACTACATTGGCTCATAAATGCAGTCAGTGTGGCGTGTGGAAGTTTGGGACGGTCCTGGAGTCGTGTTCGGGTAGCCTAGTGGTTAATGAGTGAACATGTGCTATGTGTTTTACAAATTTTAGTAGAGTATATACTCAATACATTTCCATGCCTGTTTATGAGAAATTAGTTACGAAACAGGTATTACTGGTGTATTTCAATATTGCTAACCATTTTCTAGTTTAGTTGTTCCATAATTGTTTTGCAAAATAATTATCATAGAACCTTTGTCATACCAGAATGAACATAATCAATTCTTAAGCCAAATATCCTACATCAGAACATATAGTCATTACAGAGATTTAATGTTCTACAACAAAATATAGTTTTACTCTCTCTCTCTCTTTTTTTTTTTTTTTTTTTTTTTTTTTTTTTTTTTTTTTTTTTTTGTCTTATACTATTGAAGCAGGTAACAATCAAGATACAAATGTCACAAAAATTTAAATTTGTGGCAAAATGTATATTTCTATATAGTTGCTGTCGCTATATATCATTATTTGTTACTTGCTTATTTTATTAATATATTACTTTTGTAACATCATATACTGACATTTCCATACAATCACCCTGTGGTGTAAAATAATCTATGTATAGTTGGCTCATGTCTACGTGGTGTCTCTTGTGTTCAAAATAGCTAAGTAGTAATGTGCAGATGATTGAATATAATGGGTTTGGCTAACCTTAAAAAATTATAAAAATTTCAGAAATTTTGTCAAAGTACGTTTTGTTCTTAAGGTCTTTCTGTTCTTGAGCATCTTATCTGTCTGAGATTTCAAGTTAGTATATATCATTTCATTCCTCAAATATATGACACCACTTGTCATCTGGGATACCTCAGCCGGCATCGTGGAATATCTGTAACGTCAAAGAAACGCTCGATCATCTGTTATCGGTGACAATATGGCCGCTGTCACCACACGTCAATCCAGATCAGCAGCTACCATAAACTGTCATCTACAATGATTATGACATCATGTATCCGTTAGTGAGTGTCCCCAATAATACTACAACGGCTGTTACCGTCTATCGTGTGTGAGGCCAAAGCAGTCTTTCCTCCTCTCGCCTGTGTTACTTCAGTAGTCAGCATTACCAGACATTGCCGTAGTCATCCCAGTTTTTGTATAATCCTAGGCCACAATCAATGGCGTCATGCTAGGACTGGGCGGCCGTTCTCTCCCTCGCACACGTGTTTGTTTGTGTGTGTGTGTGTGTGTGTGTGTGTGTGTTGTGTGTGTGTTATCATTTAGTGACAGTTTAAGTAGTTTGTAAGTGTAGCGTCTCATCGGGATAGCAGTTTTGTCCAACAGGTTTACAAACACCTGAATATTGTCATCCTATCGAAGATGACCCTACTGGTCTAGGGGGAAATAGTACAGTTGAAAACCGAAGGGTCGCATTTTCGAAAACTTGTCTGATAACGATGTAACTCAGCCTTTACCTCTCAATGTGGGGATTAGCCACAAACGACACGCTGTTCGGTTTCCATGTTAAACTGAAGGTCCTCCTTTGTCAGATGGATAAATTGGGCGAGATAGAGACCACCAAAGTCTAGTGCAGTTTAAGACTCGCACTAGGTCACTGAACCACACGAAATTGTTATTATCTTGGTGACCCCAACATCTAAGGCTACACCTTCAACAGCATAGCCACCCAATGCCCTTGGCCACTATTCACTACCACTAACATGGTATTACTACTAGCATCATTGTTGCTACACACCATCTAACACGTATTCCTTCATCCAATTTCCACCTTCCCATCCACATTACACCTTTCCCACCTACTCTACCAAAAAAAGCAGGCCTAAGTCTCTACAATCACTACTTTCAATTCCATTGCAACAACTCTCGCAATACACACTTGAAAATTTGCTTGTGCCACCTACTTCTCTACCATCTACTCCCAATCAGAGTTAATGACCAAGGTGTGTTCAGGATGTTAAAACCTTATGCTTCCTTCCTTTCCCATTCCCTTTCCCAGATTTTGTATCGTTACTCAAATGTAGCACGTTAGACATCATACCCATGACTGAGTATGAACTCAAGGCACTTACCAAAGCTTTGTGTTGTGTTAGACACCAATCATCTTCTACACAGCCGTTAATGCAGGCAACAGTGTTGGTTATATGAGTGCCAAATTCTTCACCTGCACCCACCGTCGTAGCAAACACATCCTCCCCTAACCAGTCCCATGAACAAAAGTCTAATGGGGGGGGGGAAAATCTGGCCAACTAGTTAATAGCTTGGGCACGACTAATCCACATTTGAGGAAATGTGTTAATCAGATACTCGAATAGTTGTCTGGTACAGTGTATCAGTGATCAATCATGCCACAAGGACATTTACTATCATTTACTATATTTTTATTTTTATTTTTTATTATTTTTTTAACTTGAGTCTTTCAAACCTACAGGCAGATCTTCAATTAGGAAATGTGTGTATTCTGTCATGGGTCTTGACTTCAACAACAACAGCAGATCATCAGCCGAACAAACGTTCACCAACTACCTAAATCCGAATTTCACGTCACAAGAGTCATGTCGGTTCTTCATTCCCTATGTATGGAAATTGCAATTTTTTATGATACTGGTCTGCGTTTATGCATTCTCATCCAAAAATAAAATGCATTGCAAGATGTTATTGTGTACAGACTACAATTCACAAAATGACAGTCTGTCCACCTGCATGTAGGTGTTGGACGAACTACACATGGTACACGCCACCATACTGTAAAGTATGCCATATGTCAAATGTCATTTATGGGATATCTGGCTGGTAGTTGTTAGTCCAACTCTTTTGTACCATTGGAATGATGTCTTCTTACCTCAACTGAATGTACAGTCTGACATTATGATGTTACGCTTACATTGACTATTCCCCTTTGCATTCAAGTATTGTCTGGAAAGCCCTGAGAAATACCTTTCCATTGAATAGTTTTCGAAATGAAATGCCAAGATCGCACATTAATAATTAATCAATGACGACCGGTTTCTGTGAACTGTGTTACCATCATCTGCTCTCATTCATATTACAAGGTGGTCATCTTGTTAAAAAAATTGGGTGTAAAATAACAAGTGCAACATTGCACTTAGTCACTATATAAAAATACACAAGTAGTTTTAGGAAAAATTACAGGCAAACACAGCGCATGTATTGATCATTACGTCAACTATATAAAGGTGGAGTTCTTATGTCACTTTAGTCCTGTTTCTTAAGCCTATTACATCGGCACGGAAAATAGCTGCGCGCACTAAGGCTCCCTGCTGTAGTACGCGCGGCAGTTCGCCGTCGGGGGTTCGAGTCCTCCCTCGGGCATGGGTGTTTGTGTTGTCCTTAGCATAAGTTACTTTAAGTTAATGTAGTTTGTAAGCCTAGGGACTGATGACCAAGGTAGCTAAGTCCCTTACCTTTACAAAAATTTGGACTATTTCATCTTTATCTTAGTAGTTGCTTGTAAGTCCTTTAATGTAGTAACATGGCGACGAATGCAGACTGCTAGCTTCAGTGACACTAATGATATTGCAAGGGCATTGTCAGTGTATTTAATGTACGGCTGTTGTGTGAACAAAGAAAACAAGGAACTAACTGATGGCAGAAACGACACTCAGCGAACACAATAAAAATTAAAATGAAGAAACCAGTGTTTGATGAATAAATACATGCATATTACTTGCTGCATGTGAAACGCAACACATAAAACACACTTTCTTTATAAAGTTTACACGTAACTGGCTATATTTTAATGAGCATTTCTTGTGGATATATATTTCGAGTATATCGAAAACGGCATAAACGATTTGTATAGAATTTTGTATTGACAGAAGATTTTGCTTTTGAATTCACATACATAGTTGTACTTTTTATAAAAGCAAATTTTCAAAAACAGTTATATAAAAAAGTGATTTTACATGTTTTCGTAACGTCATATCGCAACTCCGTTTTTACTATGTGGTTTTTATGTTTATCTTTCTTTCTTTCTTTCTCTTCAGGCCTTGTCCCGCACATGCAGGGTCGGCTTTGGTTATTGGGATCTGGGGTGTTAATATTGACGGGGTGACCGGATGCCCTTCCTGCCGCCACCCCCTGCCCCCCGAGAGGAAATGTGTACCCCAAATAGTGTTATATGTGTGAAAGTGTAAAGTGTTATGAAACGTTTGCGAATCGTGTAACAGTAGGGGGCCTTGGGGACCAGCCCGTTATTCACCTAGGGAGATGCGGAAAACTGCCTAAAAACTACATCCAGGCTAGCCGGCACTCGGACCCCCTCCGTTAATCCGCCGGGCAGATTCGAACCGGGGCCGGTAAGCCTCCGTGACTCGGAAAGCGGTGCGTTAGACCGCACGGCTAACCGAGCGGGTGGTTTTTATGTTTTTCTACATTGCTCAAAACAATTAGGGGATCCGGTCAGATATCGTACACAATATGCATGTGGTGTAAAGTATCTTATTCTGACTGACGAAGTCTGTAATGGCAGAAAGATTACTTTCATAGGTTGGATTCTGTAATGTGTGCCGTTCTGAGAACGTCTCATCGGACGTCTCAAAATATTGTTCAGAAGTTGGATACAAATGTAATTTGTGTGTGCTATTGTACGATATTTTAATGTCTCAGCTCTCTTCTTGAGGTTTACATGGCGTTTACATAGAGCGAGGCACCACGGGACTACCATAATAAACCAAAAGTCACCCTCGTTGTCCTCTAATATGACGTTCGATTACTTTGGACGACCAGTACAGTTGCACATCTGCGTGGCACTGACAGTATGAGGTTTCGATCAGTCATGAGGTACTTTCGGCTATTCTTCCATGAATGCATTATTCAACTCTGCAGCCGTTGTGAGAGTTGCTGGTCTGGCTGCAATGCATCTAACAAGTGCATCCGAGACTTGCTGAATCCGGTTTGTCCAGTGAACAAGATGGTCAATCCATTTGTAGCCCTATGGTGGGAATGTTAGATTCTATGCAAATGGCTGCTTGCTACTTGCTCCCCCTGGAGAAGTGGTGATCAACACCTCACCTGAAATTCTGCTGCTGCCTGACCGTGGCTGGCATCGAACTCCGTCTGTTCCAGCAGAGCTTCAGTGCTATTCATATTAGTAATAGGACAGCAGCGGAGGATTTACAGACCAAGTAAGCAAACAGGTTTACTTGCTATAATTATCTGTATTGTCCCTTTAAGCAAGCGGAATGTGAGGTAGCCTGTTACACATTAAAGGTGGTTCCTTCTGTAATCAAATATAGGAATAATGTCTAGTCTCGCTGCAGGACCAAGACACTATGAAAGTCAATTCAGTAAAATCATTCAAACTGAAATAGCCCAACCCCTGGCAGAGAGAGAGTGCGCTGTGAAACATTACGTATATTTGAGAGTTAACGAAACAGCCCAGACAGGGGCAACGGCTACAGTCCTATCGGTAACATTCCCAACATTCCGTACACTTTCGCCCGTTGATTGGCGAACGCGTTTACTCGTCCCGGCGGAAACATAACCGGTAAATAGCGGACGACTGCTGGCTCAACTATCACTGGCGTAGAACTTCACACGACTGGGGCGTCTCCGGTCATTTTTATGTCCGTCACTCCAGGACACTGTATCGCTCCGCCGAGAAGAAGAGGGGCTCCGCAACCAATTTGACAACTCGCCTTCTGCGCCCTTGCGGACAGGGTCGGCACCCTGGACGGTTGGGACACTTGGACTAGCGGTTCTTCTGCCAAACGGCGCGAAATCGTGTGTCCCTCCGCCGCTGGTGAACAAGAAGCGAATTTAAACTAACGGCCAAATGGACCTTTCAAGAGTACGCCATGTTGCTTCATTTCCAAATGTTCAAATGTTTGTAGAGCTTACGGGACTTAACTACGGGGTCATCAGTCCCTAAACTTACAAACTACTTATAAACTAGCTATTACTAAGGACGGCACAAATATCCATGATCGAGGGGCGATTCGAACCCCAGACCATAGTGGCCGTCCAGACCGTGACTGGCGCACCGCAGACCGCTTGGCCACTGAGGCCGGCGCTTCATTTCCGTATTAATTAAATGGGACTTGATAAAATTATAAATTCTCCGCCAGTAGGGAGTCAAGGTGTCAGCCACACCTGCGGAGGTTCTTACTTCTCTGAGAAAATTCACTTTATGCGATTAAATTGGCAATTACTTTATAGTACCTGTAAAGTACTTGGCGAATCAGCCAGCGACCGATATCATTCTATTCGTAATTTCCCGTAAGGGCCGAATTAATTTTATTTCGGCACTCTCCCTTTGTCACAGGGCTGGACTATTTGTTATTTGTATCTGCCTTCCTTCAGCAGTTAGGTAGCCAAAAGATATTGGTGGTACAATGCTATCAATTCTCTCACCTTAAAAGCTTTGTCCACCACTTCAGATCTGTGGGGACGAGCGTTGTTGTCCACCAGAAGGAACCCATTTTCTATCGCACCAGCGTAGGGCACAACTAAAGGTCGAAGGATCTCGTCTCTGTACGCAGTCAAAGGGTCATTATGGACGACATAGAGGTCTGTACGTCCGCCAATACTGACTCCTGCCCATAAGCAGGATTCTTCCGAGTTCCACATTCTCTACAGATGTGAGAACGGCGATTATCCTGTTGAACACAAAATCCTGATTCATCTGCGAACAAAATACGGTACCAGTCATTACGACTCTAATCCTAATGTTCCTCCATCCAGTTTCTGCGGGTTAAACAATGTCCTGGTTTTACTGGAACACACACCATGGGCCTCCGTGCGTAGAGGCCTTATGTTTCGACGGGCTGTTAAACGTAGATTACGGAAATCTCTAGCTGACGTTACCCGTGGACGACCTTAGCTTTGCCGTCTTTTCATGATTCCTGTTGTCTTAAATGCGTTCAAGTCCTGAAAATTACATTTTGGGACGTTCCAATAGCTGCAGCTAACTCCCTCTGTTGATGTCCCGCTCACCATTCCATAGCTTCAGGTAAGAAACCTTATTGTTGCATTGCACTACCTGCTCACTGCATTAACTGAACCATACTGCTTGTGTATTTAGTTTGGTAAAGTAACCGCAAGTGAACACCAACCCACTCTGTTGCAAAAAGTTCAAATGTTTGTATAGTCTATGGGACTTAACTACGGGGTCATCAGTCCCTAAACTTACAAACTACTTATGAACTACTTACAACTATGGATGGCACAAATATCCATGCCCGAGGGGGGATTCGAACCCCCGACCGTAGTGGCCGTGCAGACCGTGACTGGAGTGCCTCAGTCTCCTCGGCCACCGCGGCCGGCACTCTGCTGCAGCTATCTACGTTGCTGTAATGTTGTTGTCTCCGTAGAACCAACTAAAAGGCGTCGAACCATTTATCACATTCTGGCGATGACTATACTTCAGAACATCTGATCCCATAGTTCGTTTGACTGGTATATATACAGGGTATATATATATACAGGGTATGTATATATATACAGGGTATATATATTCTGAAAGAATTCGTTTCTACACAAAAACATTTTTACACAAAATACGAATTTCGTATATCTCGCAAACGGCTTTAACGATCAAGATAAAATTTAGTATTTAGACGGATTTTTTTGTTGAACGTTTCGTGAAAATACGGGAGGTTACATAATAAGTTTATAATAGCGATTAAATACGTGTTACTTACCGTAAATTTAATGAAATTTGTATTTCAATGGTTGAAGCATTCTAACAGAACGAAAGGCAGGATTTTAAGATCCAGATCGGCACTAACTAGCCTTACAAACCACAACGCTACCAAATCATTTATGCCGAAATTGACGTAATGCACACCATACAGACATTCATACAGATTGTAAGACTTCAAAATCGTTTTTCCCTAGATTTTTTGAGTGTTCCATATAATGGATTTCGCTGATTACTTATTGAGATCTGAAATTCACCTTCCAGAAATGTAAGGAAATAAAAAAGTATTTTTTGTCATTCTGTAAGAATTGTACTTTTGAGGATCAGAAAGAAGTGGGAACTAAATGTATGAATCAATTCTCAAGATTAGATTCTAACTTCTTTGACATTTACAAACGTGTTGTGCCATCTCTGCGTAAGATGTAGAATGTTTAGCCATTCTATAACAGTTGAGCTGTCGCTGACTATAAAGAATCGGATCGTAGGAAGTGATTCGCAATATGGGATTGAGTCGCAGGAATCGATTCGTGTTGCCCAACTTCAATAAGTGGCTGTTGGCCCCTTAAAACAAATGACATATTCCATGATCTTGATGTTTCACCACAGACGTTTTTTTTAACCTTCTATAGCTGCTTTATATCTAAATCGCTTTTATATATATTTTCTTTGCTTTAAACATACATTCGATGAGATAAATATAAACATATTTACGTAAAATATGTATGAAAAATGGAATTATAATTGTAATATTCAGTTCCTTCACTGTTATTTTTTCTCAGTTTGCGTTGTTTCTGTGAAGTTCTGAGAAGTAACTTTCATCGTCATCCCCTCTTTATTTCACTATTTCCATATGTTCCTTTCGTTCTCGATTGTGTGTCATACAGTGAGTACAACCTTCAAATTCTTTACATATTTGCAGATGTGCTGACAGAAAGTGTAAAGCGATTGGTCGCCGAGTGGCAATATTCGATGTCTGGCGCCAAGCATTTAAATATTCATGATAGTCCGGTACAATCCCCACTGCATCTGAAATGCAATCGCTTTATTTATGTCACATCTGCATTTCGAGATTACAGTCATCCACATGCGAAAACACTTCATTACAATCCAAACTCCACACAATGTAGTTTATTGCACGTAATAAAGGCAGAGTAATAAAACAAAAGCCATATATCACATTTAGCTAGGCCATTGTGATGCAGTAATTTTAAAACAAACCTCTTTCCGTTCTCTCACAACAAATGTTACAAAAGTTCATAGTGAATGGCCGTGGTGGGTGATGACAGTAATAATGTTATGGAATGCAATACCTCTACATGTATTCATCGGACATCATATTCAACAGAGTCCTAACCGGCCGTTATATCAACGGAAGAAGGGTTGAACGTCATACTGACACGTACCGATTAGAGAGAGACAACAAAAATATATGGAAAATTGAGTCGACAAACATGCAAGTATAATTATTACTGGTTTTCTTTTAAATTAATTTTATATTTTGGAAGACCTGTGTGCTCCAGCCCGAGAAGTCGGCAGTAGCTGAGCATTGTCTCGATGAGGGACATATTGTATAATGAAACACATGGTTGCTTCAGCGTCTCGTTACTGGGACTGTGTCTTAAAGGAATCCATAGAGATCCTGTCAACTGACAATCTGACTAACAGAAACCAAGGCTACCTTCTTAGTAAATCTTGGAACCCTGTGTTATCAAATGTTAAAAAACAACGGCGGGTTCTTAAGCAATGCGAATAATAATTTTCTTCATCATTGATTATTGATTTCGCCGGATTCTACCACCGGAGCGCTGTATGTCTTGTGCGCCAGAGGTCTGTTACTGTAACTTCTTGCGCACGCACTTTGGGTCTTTCGCGACGTATAAAGGTGCCGACGATTGCACTGGGAGTATGGTGGGCAGTTGCGTCGATGAAATATTGTGTCAAGTTGACTTTAGTATCCGGCTGCTAACCCGAGAAGATTATAAACAGTTATTACGCCGGGAAAACCTTTGTGGTCACAATATGGATATTACTTGTACATCTCACTATTGTTAATCATAACACTTTCTAGATTAGCTTTTCCATATATCTTTTTTCAAAATAAGGTATTGTTACAAAAACTTCTTAAGCCAAAGATCGTACATCATAACATGTCATCAATTATTGGCGACAATGTCACTGTTAAAAATTTAAATTTAATCTATTGTCTTATTACATAATACACAGTTGTTTTTTCTTTTTGTCTTATACTGTTAAAGTATGATGAGAAATATTTTATAAATATTTACATTTATATTATCATTACAGATGCGCAGGGGAGATCGAATAGCCACGGGCATATAAATGAATTGCTAATCAAACAATAAACAATTTGATCTCTTTATTTTCACCGTAAAATGAAACCAGTAATTTCTTTAGTCATATCACTTACAACTAAGTATACATAACATATTTATTAACTATCTTAAAAAACTTTTGAATTCATTTGTTGGCAGTACAAAATTTGAAGGGTAACCCCGGACACAGCATTCAGTGATGCTCCAGTTGTTTCTTGGCCTTGCAAACATCACAGTAATAATATATATCGGAAGCATCTATATAAACACAGTTTTCATGGGCACAGTCCTTGCAGTCATAGCACTGAATCCAGTCTTCTTCGAAGTTTTCTCCACGTATGATGCATTTCGTCTCTTATCCTTGATCCTCTTCCGAGAGACTGAATATTTGTCTTTGTTTCTAACGCTTCTTTAGTGCCTTCACCTTTGAGTTTTTTCGGCTTTTTATTGCATTTACTTTTCTCTCTCTTTCTTCTACAGCTTTAAAATCTCTCTCTTTTGGGATTTTCGATCCCGTATGGCTAAACGTATTTTTGAAGCAGCAGGAAGTGGTGAACAACTGTTTTAAATCATCTGTGGAGCGCACTGGCGATGCAGAATGGTCTTCTGTCTTCTGACGAGGAATATTTTCTTCATAAACTTCTATAGCAAAGTCTGTCATCAGTGACAGTAAGAAATCTATAGCAGGAAAGATTGGATAACACCCTATGCAGCCTTAAAAGGTTTAAAAATATTCTGTCCAGTGGCTGAAATAAGTTGAATGCGGTGGGGAGGGGGGGGAGGGGGGAAGGGGCTGCTCAACACATGTATGTTGACTCTTTACGACTAGCATGGATATCCAACATTAAGAAGACAGGATCCCTGATCATCCACCCACTCTCATGTGGAACATCAATACTTTCTGGCGGAGATCCTATCATTAATCGAGCGTCTCTATCCATTTTCTTCCAAAGAAAAATGAAAAGTGGGGAGGGGGGGGGGGGGGTGGTATGAAATTACCAGTGACATTCATAGCAAAAGTCAGTGTGTTGTTTCGTCCTCTTTCAACAGATGTTAATTGACCAACTTGTTGTTTTAGCTTGTACCGAAATGAATTTAGCATTTTTATGCACATTTGACACCTCTGTTTCATCGGCGTTGTAAATTCGAGAAGGTAATTTATATTTCTCTTGTAGGTGATTAAGCTGGTCAAAGAAACGGTCATTTGTGGTTTATTGAATGTTCAAATGTTTGTATAGCTTATGGGACTTAACTACGGGGTCATCAGTCTCTAAACTTACAAACTACTCATGAACTAGCTAACACTAAGGACGGCACAAATATCCATGCCTGCGGGGGGATTCGAACCCCCGAGCGTAGTGGCCGCGCAGACCGTGACTGTCGCGCCGCAATCACCTCGGCCCCGCGGCCGGCCATTGTTGAATCCAACAGTCAGCGCATTGCTAGTCGAGTCTGGAGTTTTTAAAACAATGTCTGCATATTCTTTTCAAATCTATAGAACATTCTTTTCCTGCCATACCCTTCTCTTTATTAAATCTGTGATGGATTTTGAGAGCTTCTGCAAGACCAAATGATAATTTGAAAAGCTCATTTCTTTTCAAAGGCAACGTTCATAAAATTGTTTAGAAAAGTTCCCAGAAAATGTGGATACAAATCGTCCTAACTCCTTGCCCATCCTCTTTGCCACTTTTCAAACATTTCTGGCGATTGTGAAGTGAACTTGTTGGTACGTCATACCTGTCAGGCGCTTGTAGTACTGATAAATTTCGTTACACCAAACATTTAACTTTCCTTCCTTTTTATTTTCGTCCCATTTCCGTCTATTAGTACTCCTTCCCTTTAATTTTGGCATATTTCAAGTCTTCCTGCAACAATAGAAACCCCAGCTGCACGGAAGTAGCCGAGCGGTCGGGAGCGCCACGTTACGGATTGCGCATGGATATGTGTGTTATCCTTAGGTTAGTTTAACTTAGTTTAAGTAGTTTGTAAGTCTACGGACTGATGACCAACGTACTTTGGTCCCATAGAATTACGAACAGTTGCACATTTTTGAAACCCCACTGTAAATAACTTTGCAGAAATAAGTCAAATTGAAACATTACACAGTGTCCCGCGTACCCAACATTATTGTGTCCGCGGCTACCCGATTGCTGTCGTGCAATATTTTAAGACTCAGCTCTTAAACTGCACGACAACTGTTACAAATATTATTGCAGACTTTATATAAAACAAATTTTTCTTCATCTTGACATGTTAAACAAGTATGTAAACGTTCTTCTTATGGGTGAAAACCGCCAACGAAGTTTAAAAGGAGCGACGAAAAATTTTTGCAACGAAAAAAATTCAGTTGCGTCTAGCTCGCTCATCGTCTATGCCGCAACTGACTTGCATAAATTTTTACTCCATAGGGCGCGCATTTAAAATGCAGTCTCGCCAACGCAACATGCTGCTTTCTTAGAAATTGAAATTGCCGCGGATACCCGCTGTCGGGGCTATCCACCATACCCTATTTGATTCCAGTTGCTGTATCTTTCTTACTTGTTTATTCTATAATGTATGACCTGTATACCATCATACACAGACATCGTTAACATATTGATGACATCTGCCCTGTTGTGTAATATAAACTATATACGGTTGGCCTATGTTAACTTAAAATTTTTTCAATCTTACCACAATTTAATGATCACCAGTACTTGGTTTATTCATCGTGAAAGAAGGCTGTATACGTGGAAGAGACCAGGAGATACTGGAAGGCACCAGATTGACTTTATAATGATAAGGAATAGATTTAGAAACCATAACTTATTTGTTATGAACTACGGATTAAAACTTAAGAGACTGCAGAAAGGTAAAAAGGTTAGGCTATGGAACCTGGACAAATTGAAGAAACCAGAGGTGGTTGAGAATTACAGAGGGAGTATTATGCAAGGATTGGCTGAAACGAGGACAAAGTAATGCAGTAGAAGAAGAATGGGTAGCTCTAAAAGATAGGGTAGTGAAGGCAACAGAGGATCATATATGCAGAAGGGCAAGGCCTAATAGAAATTCCGGGATAACAAAGGATATACTGAACATAATTGATGACAGGGGAAAATATAAAAATTCAGCAAGTGGAACAGGAAACAGGGAGTACAAACGTCTGAAAAATGAAATTGACAGGAAGTACAGACTGGCTAAGCAGGAGTGGTTAGAAGACAAATGCAAAACCGCAGAAGAATGTATAAGTAGGGGAAAGATAGATGCCGCCTACAGGAAAATAAAGGAGATGTTTGGAGACAAGAAAAGCAGCTGTATGATTATCAAGAACTCAGACGGAAAACCAGTACTAAGCAAAGAGGGGAAAGCTGAACTGTGAAGTAAATATATAGAGGGCCTATACAAAGGAAATAAACTTGAAGGCAGTATTCTAGAGATGGAAGACGAAGAGGAGGGAGATAAGATACGAGATATTATCGAGAAGAAATTGACAAAGCGTTGAAGGACTTGAAACAAGTCCCCTAGAATAGATGGTATTCCGTCTGAACTGCTGATATCGTTAGGAGAGCCAGTGGTGAAAAAATTGTTCCACCTAGTATGCAAGATGTATGAGACAGGGGAAATACCCTCCTACTTCAAGAAGAATACAATTCCAAAGAAAGCAAGTGCAGAAGGTGTGAAAATCACAGAAGTATCAATTCAATAAGTCATGCTTGCAGAATACTAACACGAATCATTTACAAACGAATGGAAAAACTTTTGGAATCTGACGTAGTGGAAGATCATTTTAGATTTAGGAAAAATGTAGGAACACGAGAGGCAATAGTCACATTACGACTTATCTTGGACGGTAGGCTAAGGAAGGGCAAAACTACGTTTATGGCGGTTGTAGATTTGGAGAAAGCTTTTGACAATGTCGACTGGAATACACTCTTCTAAATTCTGAAGGCATCAGGGGTGAAATATAGGGAGCGAAGAGTATATGCAACCTATACAAAAACCAGACTGCGGTTATTAGAGTCGAAGGGCAAGAAAGGGACGCAGATGTAGCGAAGGGAGTAAGACAGGGTTGTAGCCTTTCCCCAATGTTGTTTAATCTGTACAGTGAGCAAGCAGAAAGGAATGGAAGGAGAAATTTGAAATTTGGAGAAGGAATTAAAGTTCAAGGAGAAGAAATAAAAAGTTTGCGGTTTGGAGATGACATAGTGATTTTATCAGAGACGGCTTAGGAGCTGGAAGATCAATTGAACGGAATGGACAGCGTGTTGAAAGGAAGGTATAAGAAGAACATTAACAAGAGTAAAACGAAGGTAATGGAATGTTAGAAAATCAGGGTTGCTGAAGGAATGAGATTAGGTAATGAGACAATAAAAGTAGGCTAGTAGATGAGTTTTGTTATTAAGGTAGTAAGATAACTTCTGATGGCCGAAGTAAAGAAGATATAATATGCAGAATGGCTATGGGAAGAAAAGTGTTTCTAAAGAAGCGAAACTTATTATCATTCAATATTAATTTAAATGTTTGGAAGTTCTTTCTGAAAGCATTTGTGTGGAGTGTAGCATTGTATGGGAGTGAAACGTGGACGATAAGGAGTTCAGATAAGAAGATTATAGAAGCTTCTGAAATGTCGTGTTACAGACGAATGATGAATCTGTTACTTTGTGCCTGATACTGGGGACGACGATAACAATGGTGCGTATAAAAGTGAAATAATGAGTGAAACTTCATTTTCTCATCTATATTATCTATATATTACTTCAAGCAAAATGCAATGCAAAAACAAAAAACTTGAATTATATTTGCAATTTTCAAATTAACTGAAAGCCTCATAATACTGAATAAATCGAGGCATTATAAATTTACAGTTCGCGGGACAAACAGACAGGTGAACCAAATCGCCTGTACTATTGAGATACATAGTTGTTACGATTATCTTTTCGTTTGTTACAAGCAACGTGAGACAAAACCATACAGCACTGAAGTCACTTCTTTTTGGACCGACTGTGGCGACAAGTTTAGAGACAAACAAGGCAGCAGCTATCTACATCTTCCGATGACGTTTCTTTTGGTCTTTTCTGTTGTTGTACTTTTGGCCTGCTGCTTTTTAATCTCAGTTTCTTCTTCGTCTGTGGCCGAGCTCATTAAGGAACTATTTTCCGATACGTGAGGCCGTTCCTCGTCGGGGGTTGGAAGCCTCCTCGGGCGTGGATATTAGTGTTGTATTTAGTGTTGTTAGTTTATGAGTAGTTTGTAACTTTAGAGACTGATGACCCCCAAATTAAGTCCCATAAGCTTAACAAATATTTGAAGATTTTCTTCGTCTGGGAACGAACTCATAGCTTTTCTACTAATGCCGATTTTTCTGGAGTATCGGTTTAAAATTGCAAACTTTCTTATTTTTTCTTCCTCGCTTTTCTTGTGGCATCACGAGACATCGTTCAGTTGGCAACACTCACTCAATTTTTTTTGATTTTTGAATGTACCGATACGACGTCACATGGCAAACATTTCGATTCGTTGCTGCTGCTCTAACACTCATAATTTGCTAAATCATTTGCAACGTGGTCTAAAGCGTCGTGTTGCGGGCTAGGAGGCAATTCCCTACCTCCCTCAGGCATGGGTATGTGTGTAGTTGAAATATTGAAATGTTTGTATAGTTTATGGGACTTAACTACGGGGTCATCAGTCCCTAAACTTACAAACTACTTATGAACTAGCTAATCCTAAGGACGACACAAATATCCATGCCCGAGGGGGGATTCGAACCCCCGACCGTAGTGGCCGTGCAGACCATGACTGGAGCGCCTCAGTCCCCTCGCCCACCGCGGACGGCTATGTGTGTAGTCCTTGGTGTAGTTTAGGGACTGCAGTGTGGTCCAATACGGTCCCAAAATTTAGAATATTTTTAACTGTATATCTACAGCCTACAGTCTCCACAGGTACATCTGTCATCATCGGATGAAAATTTAATTTGTATACCCATGTCATCTATTTTTTCCGTCAGTGTATAATGTTCTTCGTTTTACCGGACAATCTGCACTATTCATTTCTGTAGTCAAAATCTTTAGCGGCGAGATATAGGTTGTGCGAATCAAAGATTTTCGAGATTGTTTTAATTGTAATTTTTGAAGTTCAATTCGTTGCGTCGTTTTAGTTTCGCATTTGTAATTTTCCATTAAATTTATTATTTTGAGTTACATTGATGTTTTTCACTATGCGGCAGTTGAGGATTCTATGGCGTACTCTGTCCTCATTTGTGTTGGTTTATTGGTAATACGTAAAGGAAATCCCTCGAGAAGGAAATGATGTATCAGGTCGTAGGACAATTGTTATTGTGCTGATGTAAAATTGTTCTGTCTAACGGTAAGTATTATTAAAATCTTCAAATGTTTGTTAAGCTTTTGGGACTACTACGTGATCATAAGTCCATGAACTACCTTATACTAAAAACAACACAAACATTCATGCCAGAGGGGGGAGGGGATTTGAACCCGCGACGAGGAATGGCGTCGCGCATCGGAGCATAGCACCTCAATGCGCTCGGCCGCTCCGCCGCGGTGGTTCAGTATTGATTTTTCTTGTGTTCTTGGGGGGGGGGGGGGAGGGGGGGAGGACATATCAAAATTTCGTCTGAAACAATCCTGAATAAATTAGTAGAATAAACTCGTTGCAGTACTACTCTTCTGTAATGATACCTCGCGGGAAGAAATGCAGCGACATTCGGTCATTGTGCATAATGCCTACCCACACCCAACACCTAGGTCATACAATAATGTCGGCTACCTCCGACCATTGTTTAATATTTTAATTTCGCTTATTACATGAACAAGCTCTAATCTATAATGAGTTCCCTCTTTCTGCACACTGTTATGGAGAATCACCTGCAGCAGTGAAGCGAACAAAAAATGTTTCAAATGTTTGTATAGCTTATGGGACTTAACTACGGGGTCTTCAGTCCCTAAACTTATGAACTACTTACGAACTAGGACGGCACAAATATCCATGCCCGAGGGGGGATTCGAACCACCGACCGTAGTGGCCGTGCAGACCGTGACTGGAGCGCCTCAGTCCCCTCGGCCACCGCAATGGACCGCTGTTGATTACCCCAACTAAAATGCTCCGTACACCAACGACCTCTTCCTAGACGACGTCGTTGTTGAACTGGCGTGTATTTCATAAGCTTCTGAGGAGAAAAGCAAGCCCTCATCGGACTCAGCATTAGTTTGCTAGGTGCGGGCTTGGCGAACGTGGGGTCACTGTGCTGGGGACTCTGTACCGTAAGTTCTCGGCGTGTCTTAGCGACCACCGTAAGGCGCAACGATGGAACTTGGTATGTCACGAAGTTCTGGGATCATGGCTTAATTTCCCGAGTCACTATATAAAATCCTCAGAGGCGAGCTGCCTCCCGAGGAGATGCATGGTTGCTGCCGTGGAGTAGTCGTTAACGGGCAACCTCTAGGTAACATGCCCCACCTCAGATAGGATTACGCAGGCAAGCGGAGCTCTGCCTGGATGAACTTCTATTTCCCTAGCTGATCCTGGAACAAAAATGAAGAGAACAATTAACAGCGTTCGTGGACGTATAACCGCAGTATCTATGCGTGGAAAAACGGAATACAATGCAGTGACATACGTCCCTCCAATCATTCCTGTTCCTTGTCGCACCATGGGAGCAAGCAATGTAGGGCCCGTAATAAATGGAAGCTTATGCCCTCGATACCTGGTCAGCAGTACAACAGGTAGTGAATAGTTTATGGCAACAAAGTGAAACGCTAGAAATAAAAATACAAATAAATATTGAATAATTAACTTCACGAATCGAAGTTTATAGATACCACCAAGAATCGTTTTCTTTCTCTATAACGAAGAATCATCTCCGAAAATCCTACCTTCCCTCCTTTACCGCCGGAGAGAAAGAACAGCATACCGCTTCATTTGTCTGTCTTTCGCCGCCGTCGAGTTGAGACGCATTACTAGCAGCTTTCCCTGTTCGCCATTAAAATTGCTGTAAGTATAGTGGTAAATGAGAAACGACATAATTTGAAATATATAAGTTCATTAATTAAATGGTGGATGTATTCTTATTCCCGCCTTCTAGTGGCGTAGATAGTTTTAGAACCTGCAGTCATTTATATTAAATTCCAACCGTCCAATTCCGGATCCCTATGTTGTTTTACCTTCAGTTATACTCATTTCAATTTACAGATTTCTGGGCTAATATCATCAAAACGATGTATCGTATCATTGAAGGTAAAGCCTGTCGACTTTTTTATAATGTAGTTGATGCCAACATTCCCCTTATTTCTGAGGTTATACAAAATTAATTAAAGAATATTTAAAACCATACCCTCCATTTATCCTCCGTTTCTCCCCGATACAAAGGTTTCACGTAATATTTTAGTTAACGCCTCAAACCCCAACAACTGATAGGCGCTACATTGTAAAAGTTCATTTTGTGAAGAGCTGCTATGCTGTTTTGGTAAAGTCAACTCCATAGCTACTAATCGCTTTTTCAAGCATCTAACCTACTCAACGATCGTTTTAGGTGACGTCAAGGTGTTTCGCTCGTCTACATAAACATAAACTGACACAACACGTGTAATAAAATATCACAAAATGTTTTATATAACAATTTGAAAAAGTGTAAATTTGTTTATATTCTCCATAAAGTAAAAATTATAGAAAATAGAAAATTACGAATACAAAAAAGTAAGTGAATTTACCGTAAAAATACCATTAGATATGAAAATTGTATAGTCAAAGTATTCAAACACAATGAAATAAAAGTTACGGCGAGATTCAAACCACCAACCATGTGGTTTTAAGGCCAGAACACTACCACCTGAGGTAGACTAACAGATAATGCAACTGTTTTAATTATTGGTACTTACACGTACTTGCAAAACTTGAAATTCGATTTTGTCAAGAATTTTGGAGTGTTGTATCAAACGGCTTTAGATTATTGTTATTTAAGTTCTGAACATCACGTGCCATAAATATAAAGGAGGACAAGAGTTTGCTAGCGGTGCCTTCTTCTCTGCCTATGAGGGCGATTCACTGTCTGAGGAGGTCGAAGTGTTGATCTAACGGTGTGACATCAGACCCTATGTTGCTTCCCCTTTCAAAACGTTCATATGTTTGTAAAGTCTATGGGACTTAACTACGGGGCTATCAGTCCCTAAACTTACAAACTACTTATGAACTACTTACGAACTAGGACGGCACAAATATCCATGCCCGAGGGAGGATTCGAACCCCCGACCGTAGTGGCCGTGCGGACCGGAGCGCCTTAGTCCCCTCGGCCACCGCGGCCGGCGCTTCCCCTTTGCACTGCCTTCAGTAATGCTCACTAAATCTGTGGGAGTGTTGACGTATGTAACATCCAAAAGTCCCTTGTACACATCGTCTGCTCTGTCTTAAATCCAGCCATACCGCTCCCTCTACTCCCCCTTAACGAATAACAGAAAATACTGCAATAAAAGACCCAAGACAGGTTGTCATATTCAGAGGCAAAGAGGTATAAAAATGTCAACCTGTGAACTTGAAGACATGGATGCCACAGCTGCAACACCATCCCTGTTGACAAGATCACCTCAGTCTACCATAGTGAACCCTCTTGTGTTGCTCCCTAAGTCGCTACATATTGCGTCCTCTTCTGTTGCTCACAGAGTCCCCATACACTGTGAAAGTAGCCTGTTATTAAAATAAGCAAGATCTCGGGCAGTTGAGATCTGCAAATGTAAGTTAAAACGCTCACTGCTGCTCTAAATTCTTTTATGAGTGGACACAGTACATGCACAACAGCAATTTATCTAACTCCTCACTCTTTAAGGGAGCGACCAATGTTTTAACAAATACAAAATCAATGTTAAAAAATAAATGAATATATAATTAAACATGGGATGGGGAGCATGAAATCATAAAGCAGAGGTATGATACTTTAAAATAGTATATTCAAAAAACATGAACAAGCAACTCAATGTGGGGAGATCAAATTAAGCACACACCTTCTACAAAAGTGAATTACATCATATAATTACTGCCCATAGTAAAATTGTTTCTGCCCTTCATGAATAAAGAGGTAACATGGGAGGAAATTTGCAAACACACAATGGGTAGCTAAAAACACATTCATCCATTCACAGACACATACATAATGTTTAGTGGTACATTACTCTCCAGGAACACTTGAAAGCAGCAGTGAAACGAGGCGCCCGCGGCGTTTTGACGAGATGGCAGGTGTCTTTCTCACTAATTTTAAGTACACTGTGCACTAAACGAACTCATTTTGCATTTGCAAACAGAAATAAATTTAGAATATGCGAGTAAAGCACATGCGAGAAGTCATATAGAAGAAAGCTACTATTAACCTTTTCAGTGCTGCAACTGCGCGTCCGGCTTGCCGAGTCAAGCCTGCCCCGGCGGCCTCCTAATCCGCCTACCTGCGCTGGCCGCCGTCTCCGCGGCCTGTTGTGTGTGCCTGAGCTCTCCGCCTGGCCGTTCTCGCCCTGGCCGGAGTATTTCTGGAACCAGTATCGCAGTATGCTTGCTGACGTTACAAATAAACAGAATATCTGGATACTTATTCCTTAACTTTGAATCTTGAAATAATTGTCAGACAGACATTGTACACTGAAACTCCTTACGCTACTAACATGTAGGCCCTGGGTCATTCCGTGTCAAATCACATAATTTCGGAATATTTTTCTGTTGTACCATGACGGAAAAATTTATGTGAACATCCGAACATGTCACCAATCAATCGACAATGATTGATTTTAATATTCGTTGAAGCAATACTGGACGAGTTATAATCATTTGCTTGACGCCATGCACAATTTCGCGAAGGGAAAGCGTGAATTCCTGGCGACTTTGAGCTGTTATAACTCGGGAAATATTTCGATGACACATATGAAATTTGGCCATCGTGTACAAATGTATACGTTTTTATAGGAATAATATTGGATAGAATTTTACGTGCTATATACAATCATAAAAGTTTAAACAAAGTTGCTCTAAAAACTGGTGATCCAAAAAAACTTCAACATTTGGCGCGTTGTATCTTAGGGACTAACTAATTACAAGGTTCTGAAACATGAAGCTTCGTTTATGTACCGCTTTCCAATACTAAATAAATTAAGTGTAAAAGTTGAAGATATTAGAAAGGTTAAAAATGCGGTATTTTGAACCTTATTTTCGTTTACAAAGCTTTCCAACCTGGGCTTATTAGATAGAACATTATTCTAACTGCAAACAAAATGTAAATGGTCAACCAAAATAGGCCGACAATGCTAGATGATTTGAATCAAATGTGAACGCGTAAATCACGGCGTGAGAAAAGTGAAAATGCATGCTGCTCATGAAACTTAAAACTTAATAGGTTGGTAAGAGAAATTTCAGCGAATGTTCATATAAAATTTCAACAAAATGTGCAATAGTCAAACAGGGAATGATAGGTTAGCTGACATGGAGTGACACTCTTCATCAAAGGCTTTCTTTTATTTGCATTTAGTTCTTAAGAATCATCATACGGTCTTTATATACATCGATTTTTTTGGCATACTGGTACTTAATTATCTGATTTTTGTACGCAACTTGCGATTCGAACGCTCTAGAATCCGTAACGACTAAACGTTGACGTTCTTCTGTACTAGCGCAGTAATTCTCGTGAAAACTATTTTGCCGGCCGCGGTGGCCGAGGGACTGAGGCGCTCCAGTCACAGTCTGCACGGCCACAGCGGTCGGGGGTTCGAATCCCCCCTCGGGCATGGATATTTGTGACGTCCTTAGTATAAGGTAGTTGATAAGTAGTTTGTAAGTTTAGGGACTGATGACCCCGTAGTTAAGTCCCATAAGCTTAACAAACATTTGAACATTTTTTGAAAACTATTTTCGACGGAAGCATCTGAAAGCCGAGTCACACTTTTGAATCAAACCACTATATTTTGAGAGCATTAATCTAACAAATTATCCGCAGGGAAACTTAAAAACATAATATTCAAAATTACTGATTTCCTTTTATACGGGACGCAATTGTTATTGTACAGTAGAAATAATCGATGATGTACAACTTTTGCTTAAGAATTAGATAAGGAAATATTCAAGTTTCTAAACAACCTAAACGTCTAATTGAACGTCACCTTTAATTCCTAACGACCTTTTGTGCTTCAGAAATGGGCGAGTTTGTACAACTAACCAATTTGTGGCAAGACACCCTTTCCAAGTTTCCGAATACATTTCGATTACATAAATTCAGTTAATTGTCTGCAAGCAATGATCAATCAAATCGAGGTTTCTTAGTACTTATATTTACGTCTGAATAATTTCTGCTAATCATAAGGAGATGAATGTCTAGGCCTATAATTTTTTTCACAAATCCAATGTCGTGGAAAAATCGAACAGCAATCCGTTACTAAATATCACTAGAAAACTGTAGCCTCAGTTGCAGTAAAAGATATTTATTTAAACGGCCGAAGCCCAGTTGCAAACAACCATGTAAAAAAGAAATGTGACAACCACATTTTAGCAGTAAATAAAATCGGAGGATATGGATAACTGTAATGTGATTGTCACAGTCTTTGGCCATCTTTGGGCTTCGCTCGACACTAGTTACCATTTAAAGAAATATTTTTTACCGCAACCCAGATCATAATATTCTAGAAATTTTTGTCTAATTAAGAATATCTAAGGTTTAATATCCAGCAAGAAGTTACGGAAGAATTCACAAATTTGCACTAAGTATTTATTTTTGCATCCTATGTCCGAACATTTGAAGCAACCAGATTGGATATTTGTCTGTGCCGGCACGCAGCCCTGCGGCTGTTCACGTCCGCAGACCCGCAGGCAAAGGGACCGGCCGCGGTGTAAGCCGGCTTTAGCGCTCAGGTACCTGCCAGGCCGCGCGGTGAATGCCGCCTGCAGGGCCCGCTGGAAATACCACTGCCGCGGTAAACCACGTCCGTCGGCCCCACGGGCCGGTGGAGCGCTGCGGGATATCCCGACTGCAGCGCTCAAAGGGTTAACAAAAGCATGGTTTGATGTCTGAAGTAACGACCATTACGAAAGAATGTTGGTGCAGTCCGTCATACAAAGACACGAAAGACATACTCAAGTTAGAAAATCTGAGATATATTTAGCATACAGATACAGATGCCACATGTAAAAGCTAGTTAAAAACGCGAAGGAAATTCAAACATACTAGGTTTACACAAAGGCTGAAGGCACACGCGTGTGTTATAACTTGAGCAAAAATCATTACCGGAGTGAAAATGCGGACAATAAAGTTACACGGAATTTACTCTAGTTCCATAAATTAAGAAACACTTCAGCTCCCATGGCAAAATAATTACTCAAGAGAACTATCACTGAAAAACCAAGACTGCCTGATCAGATAGAAATCAAAGTCCTAACAGCAAGCCTTCCCCTCACCATGATTCGGTGGAGTACTTACTTCCACAGTCGTCAGAGCCAGCATGAAGAGTGAAGACTGTAGCTCTAAAGCCATGGAAAAACCTCCACCCTTGCTACCTGGCCAAGACAATTTCCTCTTCAACCGCTCCCAGGGAGGTCTCTTGTGACCTCTTTCTGCCAAGATTAGGTTGGTACAACACTAAGAACATGGCCACCTTGGTAAGTAAGCTTGTCTCTGGCCATCCAGCAGATGTGGAGTCGACAAACTAAGCCATGCATTCTTAATTACAGCAAAACGAGGCCTAGAGTGGGAGGTGGTGACTGTAAGCCATTGCGCGGCAGTCATTCAACATTAAAAGCAACCTTCCACATTCACGTGAACAATCACACAGGTGGGAACGTGTATAAATATGGGGCAACCATACATAAACATGGGGCAATGATCATTGATAAAAATAATAAAATGATTAACACACAGATCGATAACATTAATGGTGCAGAAACACTTAAGGTTAAAGAATAACTCAAAATGGAACACGACCACACAATCAGTGATGTTTCAACTGGTGATGTTGGTCACAACCCCTGAACCAGAGAAACAAAGAAGGGGTTCCTCAGAAGTCTTCCTTCAAAGTTCTCTTGCACTGGTACAATGGACAACAGTGAGTGGCTAAAAGAACTACCAACTGCTGATGGCCTCAAAGGATTAAGAAAGAAAGATGTTCAAATGTTTCTAGAACTTATAGGACTTAACTATGGGGTCATCGGTCCCTAAACTTACAAACTACTTATTAACTAGCTAATACTAAGGACGACAAAAATATCCATGCCTGTTGGGGGATTCGAACGCCCGACCGTAGTGGCTGTGCAGACCGTGACTGGCGTGCCACTGACCACTTGGCCACTGTGGCCGGCTCAAGGGCATCCTCAATCTGTGAGTCAGCAAAGCCCTCCCAGCACAAAAAACTGATTAACAGTGAGAGAAAAAGATGAAGAATGAATCCCTGGTAGCTACTGTGCCACCACAGCATACGTCTGCATCTGAGAATGACGTGGAGATTCTCGCGTCTCCTGCACTAGGGAATTGCTGCGACTTCAGAAACAATGGACATCGAGGCTCAACCTCTCCAGACAGTGAGAACTGATGGTTTTGTGGAACCTACTCCGCCGTCCACTTCAGTATTCTCTCTAAGTCAGGAGACAATCTCATGAAACTGTGCAGCTATGGCCGTTTCTATCGCTACCTAGCCGAGTTTCAGCAGTTATTTTGCCACTATCCTGCCCTCTGCATAGCCCTACAGGAAAGTTGTCCGCATCGCGGGTTTAGCCGAACGGTCTGGAGCGCCACGTTGCGGATCGCGGGTCCTTCCGCTTCAGTGGATTGAATAAGTTAATTCATAAGTAGTTTGTAAGTTTTGGGACTGATTACCCCACAGTTAAGTCCCATATGTTCTATAAACATCTGAACTTATTTTTTTCACTTTTGTCTGCAGTGCCCCTTTGCCTCTCCGAACAGCTCTCAAACTGGTGGCTGTCAGGATCTGGACAATGCAAGACATCACTATCTTTTCTCCTTACCTCGCCCCAGGCAGGATTCCCTCTCCCAGTGACTTGGCAGCCTTGATCGCTCAACTTGCCCGCCATTTCTCCCTTTGGGGGGATTTTGAGACACTCTTGGAAAAACTGAAGATTTATCTTCTCAACACCAGTGCTCCCACCGGTGCATGGAACATACTTTGCCAGTGACCTTTCTTGTATGTAGCCCAAGACTTCTCCTGCATCTTTTCTGTAGGATCCATGATGACATTAGTTTGAGATAGCGACCATTTTCCCACCTTTTTGTTGCTGCTGCAGTTTCAACCTTGTGACCGCACATCCCAATGGCCTCTCCCTAGGGCTGATTGACAATGTTACACCTCTGCTGCTGTGGTCTCACTTCGCAATGAGATGAAATTGATATGGTACTTCAACAGATCACTGCGGCTATTGCCTTCACTGCCGAGACAAGTTAAAAATATCACAGCCTCCCTTTGGCGCAATTCCATGCCATGTTAGTGATGAAGCCATCCGGGAACAGCAGTGAGTGTTACAGTGTCCCCCTTTCATGCAGCATCTAATTGCCTTCAAACGTATGTGGACCCAAGGTCAGCGAATGATCCAGAAGAGTAAGCACGACTCCACGACTCTTGGGAGAGGTACGTTGCGACCATCAGGACTCGTGCCTCTTCCTTTTCAGGTGTGGTCACAAGTTCAGCGTGCCTTCAGATACCTCATATCAACAGGAATTCCCTGTCTCCATATTTAGTGTTCACATTGCACTAACCACAGCACTATCGCTAAACATGTTGCAAAGCATTGTGCACGCAATTGTGTGACTGCTGCCTATCGTCCCCAATTTTTCATCCTTAAATTACGGGAATAAGTGTAAGCAGTTCTCAGTTTGCATGCAGCACCAAGAAACATACAACACCCCATTTACAGAGTTCCAAAGTGCCCCTGCTGTATGGCCCGATACCTTTCCACATAGCATCCACAGTCAATTCCTCCATTATTTCTCAACATTCTACTGCTCGTGTGGTGTTTTCCTGTCCCAATGGTGGTATAGCATTAACATCCCAGTGATGAAACTTCATGCAGTTTGTGTTTTCTGCCAAATTTCGAGAGAGAGGTTCTTTTTCGAAATTATTGCAAAGCATTTCGCATTGAAGTCATCGCTTATTTCTAGCTTCTGTGCAGGATTTCTGAACTTGGCGATTTTGTGTTGTTTAAAACGCATATGTTATTAAGCCACAAAGAATGTCACACTAACCGGTTACATGGCACAGCCGGCCGCGGTGGCCGAGGGGACTGAGGCGCTCCAGTCACGGTCTGCACGGCCACTACGGTCGGGGGGTTCGAATCCCCCCCTCGGGCATGGATATTTGTGCCGTCCTAGTTCGTAAGTAGTTCATAAGTAGTTTGTAAGTTTAGGGACTGATGACCCCGTAGTTAAGTCCCATAAGCTTAACAAACATTTTTTACATGGCACACTTTAACAGTGAAATATATGCAGGGCGTTTCCTGCACATCCTTTACTGCTGTTATGATTTCTCAACCTTTAGATTTCCTTTTATTGTCAATGGTAGGGTGTACTGTAACAAATGTTCGGTTCTTCCTCAGCAAGCAGCACTTCGTTACAAACTTTTCTACCAATGTAGGGACTGTTATGTCAAGTACCACAATGTTAACTTTCCCTAGTCTATATATTTTCGTTCATATTGACGTTTTATGCATAAGGTATAATTTGTATTGCAAGGGACAGATAGTAGGAGCAAGTGTGACGATAACGGCTGCACTGTTTGTTCTTCAAATATTTGTATATATATCGGACTGAACTGCTGGGTCATTAGTCTGTAGCATACAAACTACTTAAACTAAGGTAAACTAACGTAAGGACAACACAAACAGCGATTCCCGAGGGGGGACCTGAACCACCGACGGCGAACGGTCGCGCGAACGGCGGCACGGCGCCGCAATGCGCACGGCTAATCCACCGCGGCTACACTGTTTAATGTTTCACTAGCGGAAATATCCATGGTAGTGTCAGCGTACACAACACAAGGTAAACCATCACTGGCGGAGAGAAGTAGAGGGCGAAACCCGAATTTAACTAACCGACGAACATTAAGAACTATGTCACCAGATAACACAAAACCTACGCCAAGAAGCTACCGACGAACCCAACACTTAATTGAGTAATACTGTTTCAATAAAAACAGTGTAGCTGGAGCTTAATATTGTCGCGTTGAAAGGAAAGCAGGCTTGACTTCGAAGGCAACTGAACACAGCACTTACACTGAAAGCAGGTTTATTACGAACTGAACATACACGCAGCACTAACTGCCTCTCGGGCAGAGTGCTCTGCTATTTATACACAGACAGAATGTACCAGAAATTAGAAGAACAGTCAACATAAGAAACAATTAGAATTTACAAGTGAACTTAAAAATGTATAAAATTTTGGTGTTGTTAATTACAAAGAAAGAAATTTTTGCCGGTGGGCGGGATTGAAGCGGCTACCTTCAGCACAGAAGTCGGTGACGCTATCCCATGTGCCACGCCGGCAGTCGGTTTACATGGTGTCTCGCGGCAATATTCATGGAAGAACTGTGTTCTGAAACCTTGAAATACACTGCAAAGTACCGAATGATGTGGTGCAACCATTATAAAATCTGGGCACATGTTGATTGTAAGTATGAAGTATGGATGGATCATCAGTTAGATTTCTTTCTACAAAAAACCTGATTTACCTCACTGAGATTGTTCGCGGATGATGTTGTCGTTTATCGGTTAGTGAAGTCAACAAAGGATCAAATGCAACTGCAAAGCGATTTAGACAAAATTTCTGCATGGTGCGAAAATTGGCAATTGACACTAAATAAAGAAAAGTGTGAAGTAATACACATGACCACTAAAAGAAATCCGCTGAACTTCAATTACGCGATAAATCAGTCAAACCTTAAGGTCGTAAATTCTACCAAATACTTAGGAGTTACAATTACGAACAACTTTGACTGGAGAGAACACATAGAAAATATTGTGGGGAAGGCGAACCAAAGGTTACGTTTCATCGGCAGAACGCTTCGAAGATGCACCAGCTCCACTAAAGACACTGGCTACATTACACTTGTGCGTCCTCTCCTGGAATACTGTTACCCCTTGTGGGACCCTCACCAGGTGGGATTGACGGAGGACATTGAGAAGGTTCAGAGAAGGGCAGCTCGTTTTGTTCTATCACGTTACGGGGGGGGGGGGGGGGGGAAGCGTCACTGAAATGTTGCACGATTTGGGGTGGAAATCATTAAAGAAAGACGTTATTCATTGCGGCGTGATCTGTTTGCGAAGTTTCAATCACCGACTTTTACTTCTGAATATGACAATATTTTGCTAGCACCCACCTACTTAGGGAGACATGACCATTCCAATAAAATAAAAGAAATCAGATCGAAAACGGAACGATTTAGGTGTTGTTTCTTCCCGCGCGCTATTAGAGAATGGAACGGTAGAGAAAAGTTATGAAAGTGGTTAATAAACCCTCCGCCAGGCACTTGAATGTGATTTGCAGAGTATCTATGTAGATGTAGAATATACTAGAATAAGTCAAGGATATATCATACGTGCTTCCTATGGTCAAGAATGGAGCTGTATCGCCTGGTTAGCTTTGTACTGCATCGGAATTTTATCAAACGTCTAGCGTGGACAGCACAGGCACTATTAGTCAACGAAATTGAACAGTTATGGGGAGTTTTGGAGTTTACGGCTTCAACATCGTTGAAATAAATGCTGGCTGTATTTTTTTTCCGCAGGTATTGACGATGTTCTGTTAGAAAATACAAAAATACTTTACGAATCTTAAAGTTTTAAACATAGCAGCTATTGTCAGCGATCCTTACAACCTCAGTGGATAAATAAGCAGCCCTCGGTCGCAAATTAAAAATTGTTTTACCAGGTTTCGGCAATGACTAAGATTGCCTTCATCAGAAAATATAAAACATAACAAGTCATATAATAAAATATACTACTCAGCTGTGTAGTTTTACGGATATGTTCCTCGAAGAACTGTAGCTGTACTCAAAAACTGTTGTGACCCACATCATTTGTATATATGAAAATCTCATGGCACATTGTTTGTATTCGTACTCACCCAAAACAGCTCGACCGATTTTTATGAAATTATGTACGTGTGTGGTAGGTATGCCCTTGTGAGGCCAACTGAAGAGCTACGTAACAATAATTGACAATTAGCGGCTCCGGTTACGAAAACCGACACAACGGTCGGGAGTGCGGGGCGCTGACCACGGCCCCCTGCCTACCGCATCCGGCGACGCCCTCAGGTGTAGGATGACACGGCGACCGGCCAGTACCCAGTGGGCCTCTCCAAGCTTGTCGGACGTAGTTTTTAGTTCTTTATGTGGTAGGTATAAGAAAAGGATCTCATACCGCTACGTGATTAGGATGTCCCTGTTTAGAATGTTTTAGTATATTTCAACTTGACGCGTTTGGAAACCCGAGTACATTTTATTGAAAGTTATCGCCGCGAGACTTACAAAAGAAATGTTGCTGTATTAAATTTAGAGAATGAAGCCGCATAAAATTAACTTCTTGTATTTCGGCATTCGCTTTATCATTTCAATCTCGGGTTCCGCACCTATGCCCATACGGCCACATGTGACACTCGCCAGAGAGGATGATTGGTGACAAAGCAGTTATTTGACATTTCATTCTGCATGAGATTTTTATGACAACGCAGTGAATTTATAAGAAATATACCAGTGTTTTGTGATTGTAAAAACAAATACATAATCGGTACACTGTTTTCATCAGTTAGTACAATATTTCTGCCTTTCTGTGTTTGTGTGTGTGTGTGTGTGTGTGTGTGTGTGTGTGTGTGTGTGTGTGTGAGTATGTGTAGTAAATGAGATGCAGGGCGGCCCATTTGAACAGTCATACGAATAATGCAAAAAAAAAAAAAAAAAAAAAAAAAAAAAAGAAAATGTTCAAATTTTTGTAAAGCTTATGGGACTTAACTACGGGGTCATCAGTCCCTAAACTTACAAACTACTTATGAACTACTTACGAACTAGGACGGCACAAATATCCATGCTCGAGGTGGGATTCGAACCCCCGACCGTAGTGGCCGTGCAGACCGTGGCTGAAGCGCCTTAGTCCCCTCGGCCACCGCGGCCGGCAATGCAAAAAAAACATGCGAAACAGTAGGACAAAAAGAGCAGACGAACAAATCAAACAAAATAACTAAAATGTTCAAATGCGCTTGTGGCAATTGCGTGCATATCAATCATAAGAGTCACGAGCTGAACGAAATCAACAACGACATTCGGAAAGGAGAGAAGCGCGGCGGTTTGTAGGTATCACACGCCGGGTAAATGACCGACGGCGAAAAACAAGCACATCGAACGTTTATATCGGCTTTGTTCCTTCGTCTCCCACTCGGGTAAGAACCAGGTGTTGAATATTCCGCGCATCTGACAGTGCTGATTGATACTGATGCCCCGTCGGCCGAGGTGGCCGAGTGGTTTGCGGCGCGACAGTCACAGTCTGCACGGCCGCCTCGGTCGGAATGTGTTGGGCATCAGGAAAAGTGCAACCACCTAGATATTCAGAAACCATTCAACCCAGTGAACAACTTGCTCATCGGCATGGATCCAGATGCAAACCTGTTCCTGAAGTCCATTCGCATTCACATATTGAATTCATGCTTCCAATTGACTAGTTTGGAGAACCAGAAAAATTAGTTCAAACACTGTGACAAATGCTCTATAATTCAGCGTACAAAGTCAAAGACCAAGTGTACGGCAAAGTAGGCTCACTGCTGCCAATGCCAAATGCATCACACAAATTCTACCAAATCTACTTCATGGGCGGTGAGAGCATGAATACAAATCATGCGTGGCTGGCTGTCACGGGCAGTTTGTCAGCAAAAAGTGTATGTAGACGATTTAAACTTCAAGATACGGTATTCATTGCTAGGTAATACAAATCGATCGATACTTTTTACAATGCTAACGAAACTGTAAATTATCCAACAGAGTTTTTTTAACTCGCCGGATTTTCCATGCATGTCACCACATCTTCTACGACTGAAAGCTAGATCTTATTTCCGAATTTGAACCCACCACGATTTTGTAATGGCAAGCGATGTGTTATTAAAAATCTGACGAAAAACGTTACGGTAGCCACCATTTTCATTAGTAAATACGGGCAAACAATGTGTTGTTCCCTTTAATTTCAACGATTGCCACATACCTGCCAATTACATTCAAATGTGTTAAATTAGCTATTTGATTGGTTTTCTCAATGACAAAAATTCGCAAGCCCAGTCGTTGTACTTTGCGGCTTATATTTGGGCAAAGCACATGGCATGTCCTTCCGGGAAAACCATTGAGCATATTTTTCTTCGCTAAAGATGGACTAACAACAAATACCGTACACTCAGTTGCTCTTCGAAATCAATATTGATTTTCCTTATTTCAGTATCAATACTTTGGGATACATTTATATATCTAAATTTAAGTTTCTTTAAGATAAAAAATATAATGCTTTTTTAAAAAAATTACTTGTAACTTTTCATAGATCAAACAATGAATATGTTCATTACGTTAATGAAATGCATTGAATTAACAAAATGAATTTTTAACGGCTATCATCGTCTGATATGCTCCATTCCTCTTTCTGTCATAGATTCCATTCCCACGCACTTGCAGTGCATTCGTTATTTTTTTAATTGTTGTTGTTGTGGTCTTCAGTCCGAAGACTGGTTTGATGCAGCTCTCCACAATACCCTATCCTGAGCAAGCCTCTTCATCTTCACATAAGAACGGCAACCTACATCTGTCTGAATCTGCTTACTGTATCCATCTCTTGGTCTTCCTCTGTGCGATTTTTACCCCCACACACTTCCCTCCAACGCTAAATTCACAATTCCTTGATGTCTAAGAATGTGTCCTACCAATCTATCCCTTCTTTTAGTCAAGGTATGCCAGAAATTTCTTTTCTCCCCAATTCTGTTCAGTACCTCCTCATTAGTTACGCGATCCACCCACCTAATCTTCAGCATTCTTCTGTAGTACCATATTTCAAAAGCCTCAATCCTCTTCCTGTCCGCACTGTTTATCGTCCATGTCTCGTTCCCATACAAGGCAACACTCCATACAAATGCCTTCAGAAAGGACTTCCTTAGGCTTAAATCAATATTCGACGTCAACAAATTTCTCTTTTTCAAGAACGCTTTTCTACTCATTGCCATTCTGAATTTTATATCCTCTGTACTGCGACCATCATTTGTTATTTTACTGCCCAAGTAACAAAACTCATCTACCTCCTTTATTGCTTCGTTTCCCAATCTAATTCCTTCAGCATCGCCTGATTTTCTTACACTGCACTCCATTACCCTAGTTTTGCTCTTGTTAATGTTCATCTTATATGCACCTTTCAGCACACTGTCCATTCCGTTCAATTGCTCTTCCAGGTCCTTTGCTGTATCTGACAGAATTACTATGTCATCAGCAAAACGCAATGTTTTTAATTCTTCACCCTGAACTTTAATTCTTTCTCCAAATTTCTCCTTGCTTTCTTTTATAGCTTGCTCAATGTACATATTGAATAACAATGGAGAAAGACTACAACCCTGTCTTACTCCATTTCCAACCACTGCCTCCCTTTCATGCTCTTCAACTCTGACAACCGCCGTCTGGTTTTCGTACAAGTTGTAAATAACTTTACGCTCCCTATATTTTACTCCTGCTTGCTTCAAAACTTGAAAGAGTTTATTCCAATCAACATTGTCAAATGCCTTCTCCAAATCTACAAAAGCTAGAATCGTAGGTTTGCCTTTTCTTAATCTATCTTCTAGGATAAGTCGTAAAGTGAGTATTGCCTCCCGTGTTCCTACATTTCTCCTGAACCCAAACTGATCTTTCCCGAGGTCCGCTTTTACCAGCTTTCCCATCCTTCTGTATATAATTCGTGTTAATATTTTGCAACCATGACTCATTAAACTGATGGTTCTGTAGTTTTCACACCTGTCTGCACCTGCTTTCTTTGGAATGGGGATTATAACATTTTTCTTAAAGTCTGAGGGTACTTCGCCTGTCTCATACATCTAACACACCAGTTGAAACAGGTTTGTCATGGCTGCTTCTCCCAGGGACTCCATTTTGCCTGTTTCATTTACTGCATTTTTATATTTTCTCCTTTCATCGATTAAATTTAGTATCTCCTGTGATATCCAAGGATTTTTTGTACGTCTTGCCTTCCTTCCTATTTTGTCCTCTGCTACCTTCACTATTTCATCTCTCAATTTTACCCATTCCTCATTTACTGTTTTATTTTCCCCTGTTTCTGTCAATTGTTGCCTAAAGCTCCCTCTGAAATTCTTAAGAACCCCAGGTTCCTTCAATTTATCCAGGTCCCATCTCCTTATTTTCCTACCTTTTTGTAGTTTCTTCAGTTTCAGCCTACAGTTCATAACCAACAACTTATGGTCAGAGTCTATATCTGCCCCTGGGTATGTCTTACACTGCAATACCTGGTTCCGAAATCTATGTCTTACCATTATAAAATCTATCTGGTATCTCCCGGTGTCTCCTGGTCTCTTCCACGTATACAACCTTCTTTTGTGATTCTTGAACCAGGTGTTTGTTATAACTAAATTATGCTCTGTGCAAAATTCTACCAGGCGGCTTCCTCTTTCATTCCTTTTGCCCAGACTATATTCACCTACTATCTTCCCTTCCCTTCCTTGTCCTACTACTGAATTCCAGTCTCCCATAACATATAAGTTTTCCTCTCCCTTAATTGTCTGAATAATTTCCTTTAGCTCCTCATATATTTCTTCGATTTCCTCATCATCGGCAGCACTAGTTGCCATATAAACCTGTACTACTGTTGTCGGTGTTGGCTTCGTATCTATCTTGACAATGATAATGCGATCACTGTGCTGGTCATAGTAATTTACCCGCATTCCCATTTTCTTATTCATTATCAATCCTACTCCTGTGATACCCCCAATTGATTTTGTATTTATAATCCTGTACTCACCTGACCAGAAATCCTGTTCATCCTGCCACCGAACTTCACTAATACCCACTATATCTAACTTCAACCTATCCATTTCCCTTTTTAAATTTTCTAATTTTCCTACTCGATTAAGGGATCTAACATTCCACGCTCCGACTCGTAGAATGCCAGTATTGTCTTTCCTGATGATCACATCCTCCTGAGTAGTCCCCGCCCGGAGATCCGAATGGGGGACTATTTTACCTCCGGAATATTTTACCCGAGAGGATGCCATCATCATATGTTCATACAGTAGAGCTGCATGTCCTCGGGAGAAATAACGGCTATAGTTTCCCCTTGCTTTCAGCCATTCGCAGTAACTGTGTGGCAAAGCCACATTAGCTGATGTAACAAGGCCAGCTCAGTCAATCATCCAGACTGTTGCCCCTGTAACTACTGAAAAGGAACCACACGTTTGTCTGGCCTCTCCACAGATACCCCTCCGCTGTGGTTGCACCTACGGTACGGCTATTTGTATCGTTGAGGCACGCAAGCCACCCCACCTCGGCAATGTCTGTGGTTCATGGGAGTGGTTTTTTAATTAACAACCAAAATATTCACTAGAAATGATATATATGAAAGAACTAATTTTGTCACATCAGCTTGTTAATAAATAAATTTGTGTCTAAGGGTTTATATTACTCAATCCGCCCACTGTTGTCTGATAATGTTGACTTACTTTTGCAACCATATTCGTTGCTGTAGGAAGTAGACATAACGATTTTGTTTTGTTTTATTTTTCATATCACTTTAAGTAATTTAATTATTTGCAGACGAAGTAATTAATCGTCGTTTTTACACACGGAATTACGGCAATTTTTTGTAAATAAAGGCAGCTGGAACACTTAAATACTTTGTTTTGGAATTTAAATATATCAATTTATTGTTAAGAAAGGACATTTAATGAATCACGTGTCGTATTCGTCGACCGAGCGCCAGGGCGCAGTGGTAAGACACTGGATCGCATTGGGGAGGATCGTGGTTCAAACCCAACTCCGGCCATCCAGATTGAGGGTTTCCGTTATTTCAATAAATTCCTCCAGGCAAATGCCGTGATGGTTCCTTTCCAAGGGCACGGCCGACTTCTTCGCCCATCCCTCCCTGAATATCTGAGCGTAGGCCTAAGCTCCGTCTCTAATGATCACGCTGTCGACGGGCCGTTAAACCTTAAGCTTCCTTCCTTCCTTCTTATTCGTCTCTTAGTAGTTTCTTCGTGTTGTGTTTGCGTGGGTTGCAATTGTGTGGATTTCGATTAGATAGAAATGGCTACGTAGAGTTTAGGAGTACCCTCACACAATACAGACATAAAATACTAGAGTTTAGGAGTACCCTCACACAATACAGACATAAAATACTGGTGGGTTACTGCGAATAATTCACGCTTGAAAATCTATTGGTATTTAAGAAATCGTAAGGGCCTAATACTAGACTTGCATCAATTGCCCTGCATAGGTGCGCACTTTTGCATGAAGCTAATCACTACACTTGGTAATAGACTTCTACAATGGACCAAGTATCAGTCGTCGGGTTGAGTGGTCCTCTTCTCTGTAACAAGTAGTGCCGAACGTTAAGGCACTTGTCCAGTTCAGGAAGACAGTACTAAACACCTTCTACACAACTTGATACTGACTATTGTGACCGTAGTTCACTCACGAAGACTAACTCCCCTATCACTCTGCTGCCGGAGACGTAATCCGCTGTACTGCGGCGGGTGGCAGCGGCGTGTTGTAACTGCTCAACTGCCGAACACTCTGGAACAGGAACTGGTTCCCAACTTGGTGCGGAACTCCGCCGCGAAGACTGAGGAGAACTGAGTCTCGCGTCCGCCATGCCTCCCTTGTTTCCGCTCCCGTGTTGGCTTGAGCGAGACACAGGAGTTTGGCACCATCCGCGAACGCCGCTGGGAGTCGATATTCTCGGCTTTCTATATTCTTAGCGAGTTAGAAAAAAATCATCCTTGTGCCGACAGCTGTACAACATCACGTTTGACAGGGATCAACTCTTGTAATAACTGATGCGCAATATCTTTCACAATCCCCTGTTGGTGGCAGATAGTGCCGAAATCGGTAGCGGCTAAATAGGTAAAAATTTGAACAGCTGTTGGTACAGTGATATTTTTTTCTGAATACACAATATGAGATGTTAGCCTATTTTTGTGTAACACACTTGACTCACATTCGGGAACATGGCGGTTGAAAGTAAGGATGTTTCATTGTGAACATCAGCCCTATCGCCATTTAGGAATTGCCTCGTTATGTTCCTACAGATTGTGAGTTATTCACAACAATCAAAGACATAAGACGATAGAATGTGGTGAGAGAGGTACAGAAGGGTAGATTGGTTAGAGGAAGAGAAATATAATTGTAAGATTCAAAGCTGTGATGGAGAGAAGAGAGAAAGAACTGAGATGAGGGTAACAATGGAGGCTAAACTGTCGATAAAATGAGAATTTTGATTTTCCTCTTGAATGTCGAGTGGTTTAGGGTAAGACGTAGATCACATGGCAGTGTGTTCCATAGTCGTAAGGCGGAGATGGAGTACGACACGGAGAAGGCTTTAGTGTTGTGTGAATCAATCCAGACTTACAGTCGTCCATGTAGACTTGTTGTCGACTCCAGGCGCACTTTCTTCCATCTCCTTAGTTGCCATCTTACCTCCCATTACCCTTCCTTCAGCAGCCTCCTCCTCAGTATGCTGAAAACTTGGACTGCGACTATTCAAAGGGTTTCCATTTTCCCATTGTTGAAGAAACAAATGAAGTTTGGTTACGGTCCTCACAAATCGCACGTAGGTACCGCCCGTGCAAAAATATAAATAAATAAATAAAAAGAAGGAAAAAAATAGAGAGAGAGAATAAGGTACTTCTGTTGTCAATACTGATATTAATGATGGCAAATATTTATAAGCATTTTCTATTTTTTTCCAGTTTGAATGAAACAGTTGGCTCTTTCAGTTGTGTCTTTGCTGAAAAGTGCCAAGTCATTTCGCATTTCGAAGATTCTTGGATAGTCCGTGAGGAGCAAATCCTAGCAGAATGGGAGAGGTGTGTGTGTTTGAGAGAGAGAGAGAGAGAGAGAGAGAGAGAGAGAGAGAGAGAGAGAGAGAGAGAGAGAGAGAGAGAGAGAGGGAGAGAGAAGGAGAGAGAGAGAGCAAGATTTAGAGGAAGTAGGCACTGAAGAAAAAGGCGGAATTTTGCCAAACTTTAGCACAGTTTGACGATTTCGTCGCTGTCTATGTAGAAAATGCGAATCTCTTGCAACAGCCAAATTTAGACGACCCTGAAAAAAGAGAATGCCGTTTTGTGGAACGACGAAAACTGAATTGGGATGAGTTTCATAAATTGTGCAACCGGAATTCCATGGAGGAACATTATTACATCTCTTCCCGTAGGAAAAGGGGCTTTCCTAACAGGAAAACTACTATAATTTTCTTTGAATTATTCATGGCTGAAGATATTATTCACAAAGCTGTTACTTCCCACGATGGTGGAAATCAGATATGGATATGTACACAGAACCGAACCTGCTTACTTACATGTGAGATTAGGTTGTTCTCAAACTGATTTTTCCCTCAACTCTCCAAGTGTTACTCATGTCATTAAATTAAGCTTTTGGTTTCTTCGTTTTGTTATATACACCGCTGGCCATTAAAATTGCTACACCAAGAAAAAATGCGATGATAAACGGACAAATATACTAGAACTGACATGTGATTACATTTTCACGCAATTTGGGTGCATAGATCCTGGGAAATCAGTTCCCAAAATAACCACCTCTGGCAGTAATAATGGTCTTGATATGTCTGGGCATTGAGTCAAACAGAACTTGGATGGCGTGTACAGGTACAGATGCCCATGCGGCTTCAAAACACGATACCACAGTTCATCAAGAGTAGTGACAAACGTATTGTGACGAGCTAGTTGCTCCACCACCATTGACAAGACGTTTCCAATTGGTGAGAGGTCTGGAGTATGTACTGGTCAGGGCAGCAGTCGGACATTTTCTGTATCCAGAAAAGCCCTACAAAACTTGCAACATGTGATCGTGCATTAAGCTGCTAATGTGTCAGGGCAGCAGTCGGACATTTTCTGTATCCAGAAAAGCCCTACAGAACTTGCAACATGTGATCGTGCATTAAGCTGCTAATGTGTCAGGGCAGCAGTCGGACATTTTCTGTATACAGAAAAGCCCTACAGAACTTGCAACATGTGATCGTGCATTAAGCTGCTGGGATCGAATGAAGAGTAGAGTCACAGTCACATCTGAAATATAACGGCCAGTGTTCAAAGTGCCATCGATGTGAACAAGAGGTTACCGAGACGTGTAATCAATGGCACCCCACAACATCACGCCAGGTGATACGCTATTTGTTGTTGGCGATGTATTGACGATGTATTATTTGTATGGCGATGACGAATACACGCTACCAATGTGCGTTCACCGAGATGTCGCCAAACACGGATGCGACCATCATGATGCTGTAAACAGAACCTGGTTCATCGCAAAAATTGATGTCTTGCCATTCGTGCACCCAGGTTCGTCGTTGCGTACACCATCGCAGGCGCTCCTGTCTTTGACGGAGCGTCAAGGCTAACCGCAGCCATGGTCTCCGAGCTAATAGTCCATGCTTCTGCAAACGTCGGCAAACTGTTCGTGGACATGGTTGTTGTCTTGCAAACGTCTCCATCTGTTTAGTCAGAGATCGAGACGTTGCTGTGCGATCCGTTACAGCCATGCGGGTAAGATGCCTGACATCTCGACTGCTAGTGATACGAGGCCGTTCGGATCCAGCACGGCGTTCCGTATTGCCTTCCTGAACCCACTGATTCCATATTCTGCTGCCATTGGATCGCGATTCACGCGAGCAGCAGTGTCACGATACGATAAACCGAAATCGTGATACGCTACAATCCAACCTTTATCAAAGTCGGAAACGTGATGGTACGCATTTCTCCTCCTTACACGAGGCATCACAACGTTTCATCAGGCAACGCCGGTCAACTGCTGTTCGCGTCATGTCAGCACGTTTTAGGTGTCACCACTGGTGACAACCTTGTGTGAATGTTCTGAAAAGCTAATCATTTGCATATCATAGCATCTTCTTCCTACCGCGCCTGTAGCTCGTCATCTTCGTGGTGTAGGAATTTTAATGACCAGAAGTGTAGTAATTAACACAGTCCAGTATCATTTACTGATTCGACTGAATGCTTTTTACACGTATTTCCATTCCATTAGCCACAATTCTGTTTCTAGAAACATGTAATTTGTTGTATCACGAAGAGGAAACCTTTTTATTTATTGTTTGATGTGTTGACTCCATTCCAATGCGACTACAAAGCGCGAAACGTAAAAAAAAATGTGGGTGGGGTCCGGACAGACCCAACATGGGAAGCTGATCTACGTTCCCACGCGGGCAGAGTAGGGTTAAATCTAAAATTTCTATATCGTGACATTAACATTGTGCAGATAAGATGGAGGTTCGAACTTGTCGCCCTTGTTTACGAGTACCCAAGCTTCAGCAACGAAACACACATACGTTAATCACTCGTCATTAACTTCTGACCCCATACATATTAGCAAAAAGTACTCATTTTAGACGATGTTTCGATGATGATGATTCCGTGTGACATTTTTGGCTGTTACACCCCATTTTCCATCGTGTTCGGCGTGCCTGATGTAAGTCTTTAGGTAACGCCAGTTATGAAATAATGATTTTGAGAATCTGACCCACCACGCTAACCATTAGCTTACGGAAGCGTACGATGTTTCGATGTTTCGTCCACGCAAGATTCGATCGAAATCGGTGACCATACGTCAGATCCTCTCCTTGTAAGATCTCTCGGTTGACAGGTCACAATCTGAGGCATAATAAAAATTTTAACCAAAAAATGTTTTAAAAAATCCGTATTCCACAACAAATTAATGCATATTCTTACATTTTCTACTCATTAATATGTAGGTACGATCTATGTGATTACCACGCAAGAATATAGGTAGATACCTACCCCCTTTAAATCTAACTCAACACATACCCATCAATAACAAACCGCGATCAAAATATTTTTAGAGTTCTCCGAAGTAAAATTAAATGAAAAATATTAGACTACTTAAAAGGCAATGAAGTTATTACGATAATATAATGTCGAGTTATTTTTGAAGTCGTTGCCAGCGAAGAAAACATCCGATCTGAATTCGGTCTCATTACTCTCGTATTATATTTGCTTGGTATATTGTAGTGCTTCCCTGTCTAACACAGACACCAAAAATTACAATAATTGTAACTTGATTGACTTTAAAGTAGTCTAATACATTTCATTTCATGTTACTTAGAAGAACTCTAAAAATATTTTTATCACTGTTTGTTATTCATAGGTATGTGCTGAGTTAGGTGGGTAGATACCTACTTATCTTCTTGCGTGGTATACACTTGGATCGAACCTACATATTGATGAGTAGAAAAAGTAAGTTTATTAGTAAGTTGTAGAATAATACACTTTTTTTTATTTTTAGTGAATTTTAATTTGATTAGGAATAGAAAACTTTTTTAAATCTTTCTTTTGTAAAAATTTTTGTTTTTAGTCAATCTGAAGTGCACTAACTAATTTTTCTGAATATCGATATACTTACTAAACGTGCTGCTCATATGAGACAGCCCCGTTTAAAGGAAACAAACTAAGTCAAGGAGAAACTCCTATCTCAACAGAGGAAATATACCTCGAGGACAATTTGAAAAGAGACTTGCGAAGAGCCCAAAAAATAGACTTTCCAAAATGGGGCTTTACATGAAAAAAGTTTTGAACAGGGAATCATTTGACCATAATGACGTTACGGTAGGTGACTCTATTATCCGGATAGCCTATAAAAGATTCGTTCGATTATCGTTAATATCCTCCTAAGAATTGTAGACTTCCGTTACTTTGTCACGTATCCCATAATCAGTACCTAATCAAACTCTCATCAAACTACCCTTGACGTACATTCTTTCCAATAAAAAGAGAATCATCGAAATCGGTTGGCGTGATATTTAGTTATTCGTCTATTTGTCGGGCACATAATGCAAATTTAACACTTACTAGTATTGCCTGTGGGCGATAATCGACCAATTGTGTTTACAATGGTCACTGGGGGTAAAATTTTACGTATCATGTCGTCGGCCACGCGTGATTATGTTGGCAACATCAACAACACGATAGAAAATCTTTGCCCATTTGTTCGAGCCACATAGAATGACTAGATTAGTGTAGCGTACAGACCATGAAGTAAACAAATAATGCGGATCCTGCGTTATAGTTGACAGGTTCTTGTATGTGCCCTCGTCCGCTCCGTAAAAATAATTGCCCTCGTAAAGGGAAGATTCCATGAGAAAACTTCAGCGTTGTCAAGCAATTGGCTAAAATGAAGACTCACAGGAGTCTCACTACTCAGCATCTGTTGCCAACATTATTATAGGAGGCCGCTGGGATATTTGGTAAAATTTAACCGGCACTGGGAGGTATGAAACGGTATCTTTTACGTGTTAAGGAAAATGCCTGCTACAATAACAACAAATAAAAACGGAAGTATATACTTCTCATGCTATTTTCGAATTATATAACTTTCATTAGCCTAATATTTGAAATGGGCCAAGAAATAGTGTTATTTCGATACTGCAATATTCAGAATTCCAGAGCTGACAACATGTCGACTTCGTAGTTCCACCCGTACACCGCTACATGCTTCTCCCGGCGCATCATCCTTTATATCGGCATTCATATGGAAACATACATTTCCTTTAACCACTCTTAATCACTGCGAATATGAAGCATTTGAACGGCACAAGAAAGTGAGTTGGGAGCACTCCATGTTTCGATATACACTTATTTTAATACTGCAGATGCGCTGCATTACAGCATCTTTGGTCGAGGCGAATAGCGAAACAGTGAGCTGATTGTTGGAGAATGTAGAACTTGATCCAAGCTGTAGATAGGACAATTTCTTCTTCGTTTTACCACTTTTAATGGCTAAATGCACACATAATATTTATATTCGTGAAATCTACGACAAACAATCTTTCGAATTATGTAAATTTCATTGGCCTTCTTGTACGAATAAACTAGTCATCTGTACCACAATTTCGTGTTAGCGTATGTAATGATATGGTTTTCCTATGGATTGTCATAACTGGATCAAACTGGGAAGCACTAGCTTTCAAATAAAACGAGAATCATCAAAATCAGTTCACACAGCCGGAGGGTCTGCGGTAACATACATAAAAAAACAGTCGAATTGAGAACTTTTTATTTTATGTTGGTTATAAACAGTTCATTTGGTGTTGAAGTAGCGGAGATGAGGTATCGAAAGTAATGGCAGTAGTCGGAGACTGGGGAATGCCTAGAGGTTTGTCAGTGTCACGAGGATGTCGGTTGCAGTAGTTACACAAAGGCAGAGATTCTAGTAGGGAAGAAATTAGAGCAGTAAATCACAACAAGAAGACGGGCGAGAAAAGCCAGCCACGTAAGTGAGCCGCTATAGGGGTAATACGGTGGCATTTACTACAGAGATAGGTTCCACGACAGGATATCCCTGTACCATCGCACGCCCTCTCAGGAGCAGCAAGCACGTCTGCGTGGTATTTATAATGACACAAAGCTCGTACGGAAGCAATTCACGTGGTTGCTGGCACTCATTACGTGCCATACCACAGCCACAGGACATAATGAAGACACTGGGCTGCCTTACTATCACGAACACCGGCGCGTCTTCCAGATAGCCATCTGGCCCACTTCAGGACCCTAGGGCCGGCCACACGGCCGCAGGCACCGCACGGATGCGTAATTAAAGCCCATCATTTGTGGCGAGCGGGGCCGGGGAAGCTTCCGTTGTTTGTCCACGTTATGGATTCGCCGTCGCTCACCGCCGCTGCCTCCCCGTTTCCTGCCCCTCCCTCCCAGATAAGCCTTCCGGTCCGCCTTATGATGGCCGCTGTACTTTATGACACAAAAAGGAGAAGATAATGGCCTATGGTCGGTGGTCGGAGGCGACTTTTGGGGAGGTGATAAAGTCGGGGCCCCGGCAGCAGATCCCGGCTATCCCCGACAATTTCCAGGGCCTCCCGTCTCAGTAGGCATTAATTCCGGCGCATTAACACACCGCTGCCGCTGTTACACCCTATAATCTGCCGCCTGCTACTTACTGCACAAAGCAGGCGTACGCGCAGCTGTCGGCGACTTCACCTCCGCGCAATATATCACCAATACTACCAGTGGCTATACATGTGGCGTCTGTTCCGAAAGAACAGACGTCACTTCTGACCCTGCAGTTATTACTATTTAATATTCATAGAATATATGACATCAACTGCGATTGGGCAAAGCTGAAAATGTGTATCCAGCCGGGACTCGAACCCGGGTCTCCTGCTTTCTAGGCAGTTGCGCTGACCCCTACACAGTGATCACCGCACCTGCAAGGACTACCTAAGCCCTCCCGTGAGGTGATCACTGTATCCCCAGTGGTGTAGGGGTCAGCGCAACTTCCTAGAAAGCAGGAGACCCGGGTTCGAATCCCGGCTGGGTACACATTTTCAGCTTTGCCCAATCGCAGATGATGTCCTATATTCTATGAATATTAAATAATAACAACTGCAGGATCAGAAGTGACGTCTTTCTTTCGGAACAGAAGCCATATGTATATATATAATATGCCGGTGACGGGCAATGATCCTATCGTTAGTGGGGAGGGGTGGGCAAGTTTGAAGCCCTTACTCTTACGGAAATTACTTATAACTACGAGTTTGAGTACTATGGGCAGGGCGAAGCTGGGAATTTGTATCTGACGGGAGGCGTGCGTGGGTAGTCCTTGCAGGTGCGGTGATCACTGTGTCCCCAGTGGTGTAGGGGTCAGCACAACTGCCTAGACACCAGGAGACCCGGGTTCGAATCCCAACTGGGTACAGATTTTCAGCTTCGCCCAATCGCAGTTGATGTCATATATTCTATGAATATTAACTACCAGTGGCGGTTGGTGTTTCAGATGACTAGGGGTCGACTTCTTTCTACATCTTATAATGTAACAACATGAGCCACGTTCTACTGAAGTACAGGATACCTTCCTTCCTATAATCAAGCTCAGGATACCAGTTTTCTACCTTTGTACCTTATATCAACCACATTGTTTCTACCTCTAACAATCCCTTTCCTTTTATTCCCTTTATTAAATTCCAATAAAATTCGTAGTATTTATGGCCCGACCAGATTCCAGTACATCAAGTAAATTAAACTATTATTCACGACTGATTGTCAAGCATTATTTACAAATTTTAAGTAACAATATAGTATGTTCTAGAAGTTCGATTATTTACTACAATCCTATTGTTAAATAATGCTGTAATTTATCAATTTCTTGTAACGTAAAACTATTTATGTTCAGTGTTATCGTAATTATGACGATCCCATTTAATCTGGGCTACCGTCATAAATATGAATGTATGATTATTATTTTAACTTAGACACGAGTTCACTTTGAAGAATTTTTATTTCTATCACAGATTCATATTGTACAACAACTTCAGCACAATAACTCGTCAACGCCGGCCGCGGTGGCCGAGGGGACTGAGGCGCTTCAGTCACGGTCTGCACGGCCACTACGGTCGGGGGTTTGAATCTCCCCTCGGGCATGAATTTGTGCCGTCCTTAGCATTAAGTAGTTTGTAAGGTTAGGGACTGATGACCCCGTAGTTAAGTCCCATAAGCTATACAAACATTTGAACATTTGAACTCGTCAACAACAACCCACCAACCCATACCATCTGTTCATATGACATATAGAGTTAATGACAATTCACATTGTCATACAATGAGTTGCAATTATTAGTATATAATTAAATTTTTCAAAATACAACAGTTTGATGAAATTTAAACTATAAAATGGATATTAGATTTTTAACTGGATAGAAACCGTAACACAAAATACTTTGACGGTACAAGAAATTGATAAATTACGGCATTATTTATCAATAGGATTTTATTAAATAATCGAACTCCTACAACACACTATATTGTTACTTAAAATTTGTAAATAATGCTTGACAATCAATCGTGATAATTGTTTAATTTACTAGATATACTGAAATCTGATCAGGCCATAAATACTACGAATTTTATTGGAATTTAATAAAGGGAATAAAAGGAAAGGGCTTCTTAGAGGAAGAAAGAATGTGGTTGACATAAAGTAGAAAGAAGAAAACTGGTATCCTGAGTTTTGTGTCCCAGCCTCGTCGTAGGTGTCGGTGGCCGAGTGGAACGAGACCGACACAGGAACAAAGACAGCACGCTGGTGCAGGTACGGAGGGGAGCAGCCAGAAACTATAAACACTAGAGTAAATTAGATAGAGATATATATTGCACAGAATGTAACAATACTTAACTTTTACATAGTACTGCAGAATGTTGATACATAGTTGTTAGAGGCCTGCCTAGTGCCTGTACGATAGCAAAGTCTTCACTGGTGCCTATCTGATTACGAAGGTCCTAACTGGTTGCTATCTCAGTCCCAAGTGCACGATGTCTTTCCGTGGTGGCCACCAGCGGGGTTGCAGCAGAGGGCGCTCGTGGCTGTCGTGAGAACGCCGCGCCGTGCGTGCATGGCGGCGCGCGGCGAAAGCAGGTGGCGCGCACTTTGTACTTGTGCGACACCACACTGAGCTTCACTATAGGAAGAAAGGTATCCTGCACTTCAGTAGACCGTGGCTCATATTGTTACATTATAATCTACATCTTCATCTACATGGGATACTCTGCAAATCAGATTTAACTGCCTGGCAGAGGGTTCATCGAACCACCTTTATAATATTCATCTACCATTCCATTCTCGAATAGCGCGCGAGAAGAAAGCTGAATCTCTCCGTTCGAGCTCTAATTTCTCGTATTTTATTCTAATGATTATTTGTACCTATGTAGGTGGCAGTCAGCAATATATTCTCGCATTCGGAGGAGAATGTTGGCAATTGAAGTTTTTTATGTATTCCACGCCGCAGCGATAAAGGTCGTTGTTGTAATAATTCCCATCCAAGATCCTGTACTATTTCCGTGACGCTGTCTCCACTGTATCGTGACAATACAAAACGGGCGGCCCTTCTTTGGACTCTTTCAATGGCTTCCGTCAAAACCATTTGATAAGGATTCCACACTGGGCAACAATACTCCAAATAACGACGGACAAGCGAGGTGTATGCCGTCTCTTTAGTGGTCCTTTTGCATCTTTTAAGTGCTCTGCCAATAAAATGTAATCTCTGGTACGCCTTTCCTACGACATTACCTACGAGTTCTTTCCAGTTTAAGTCTGATGTAATACTAATTCCTAGGTATTTAGTGAAATTTACGGCCTTCACATTCGATTGATTTATCTTGCTCACAAAATTTGATTTCTTTTCGTGCTCATGTGGACGACTTCACACTTCTCATTATTTAGAGTCAATTGCCAATTTTTACACCAAACTGATATCTTATTTAGATCGTCCTGCAGTTCGTTTTGATCTTCAGATGATTTCACTATCCGGTAAATAACGGCGTCATCTGCAAACAACCTAAGAGAGGTGCTCATATTTTCTTCCAAATCGTATATGTAGTTAAGGAACGCCGGATATCACCTCTGTTTAGGCGATGTCTCAGCATCGATTGCTACAAGCTATGTCCTCTCTGACAGGAAATTCCCTATCCAGTCACAAATGTGGGGCGATACTTCATAACCACGCAATCTGATTAAAAGCCGGATGTACGATATTTCCAAACGGGTTCCCACCTCTCGGCGCTGACAATTCGGCTAACCTCTGTGAGTGCCCGAGGAAAGACCGTCCTCTCCTCGCCCCCCCCCCTTCCCCCATTTCGATCCAGCACTGACCTTTTTTAGTGCATTACGCGAATTACATTTCCAAACAATTCAAACAATTTTGCCGCTTACTCATCTACAGATTTTTTAACCTTCAGTCCATATAGGAGTGTGTTACTTTGTTCATACCCTTCCGTTTTACTCGCACGACTTTTGACCCGTAGTGTTCTAGAGTTGAGTCATAAGTCGACCAATTCTGACAGCCTGGAAAGAGAAGCTGCAAATCCTTTAAATAATCACGCCACATTCCGATGTTCTGTACATATAAATATAACCTATATGATGCTTCGGTCAGTTCTGACGTCAATAGTGTACACATTAATAAGGAGCACAAAAATATTTGCCGCTTTGCAGGGTCAAACCCGCGACCCTTTAAATACCAATCACACAGTGGCGGCGCTTCCTATGTGTTGACTACTTTCTTTAAAAGGCTGCTCTCTCCCACCTCTTTTCGAACAGTTAAATATTTGTTACAGCGAAGAGTATAAATGTCACTTACCCCGTTCTGTGTCAAGTGTCCGCCTGGCCGTAAGATATTATAGGCAGTTTTCGACATGTCGATGATGTCGTGGGTGAAAGCAGACGGGTGGGATCGCATCGTGAAATAATGCCATCAATGTGGTGTACAGAAGACACAGTTAATTACAAATGAAAAGAGCAAAAACTACAAGCATTTATATGGGAAAAAAGCCAACTTCGTGAAATTTTTTTTTCAATGGTCACCATGGCTGTTTTTTTTTATTTAATTTTTTTTCCAGTGCCCCAATAGCAAGATTTACAAATTATTATACAAGACAAAAATTATTTATGAATATTTCACACAGATTCGAAAATATCAGTCTTTCGGTTTTAGTCTTCAGTTTAAAGACCGGTGGATGGAACTCACTACGCTATCCTACCTGTGCAAGCCTCTTCATCACTGAATAAGAACGGCATTCTACATTCTTTTGAACTTGCTTACTGTGTTCGTCTCTCGGTCTGTCTCGCCGATTATTACGCCACAAACTTCCCTCCAATGCTGAATTGACGATTGCTTCATGTTTCAAACTGAGTCCTATCAATCGATCCCTTCTCTTTGTCAACATATGCCAGAAATTTCTCCGCCGGCCGCGGTGGCCGAGGGGACTGAGGCGCTACAGTCACGGTCTGCACGGCCACTACGGTCGGGGGTTCGAATCCCCCCTCGGGCATGGATATTTGTGCCGTCCTAGTTCGTAAGTAGTTCATAAGTAGTTTGTAAGTTTAGGGACTGATGACCCCGTAGTTAAGTCCCATAAGCTGTACAAACATTTTTTAGAAATTTCTCCCTCCCCCCCCCCCCCCTCATTTTGTTCTACACCTGCGCTTTATTTACGCGATTTACCAATTTAATCTTCAGAATTCGTTTGTAGTACGTCCTTTAGAAAGCTTCTATCGTATTTCTGTCTGAACTCCTTATAGTACACCTTTCTCTCCTGTACAATGCTACACTCCAGACACCTTAACATTTAAAATAATTTTGGATGTCAAAAAATTTCGGTTCATCAGAAACGTTTTTCTTCACTTAGCCATTCTGCGTTTTACGATCCGAGGCAGATGATAATTGCTGTCGTCTACGTAGAATAGACTCCCACCTCCACGGATCAGCTGAGAGGCATGCTCCAGCTGGCAATAAACAGCAGAGCATGAGAACGGAAGGGCACCCACAATACGGCGGTGGAGACACGTCATATAAGCCATTCGATCTGAATCACTTCCTGTCTGTACAGAATTTTCAGATCTATCGTGAATCCAACAATGTACTGCACCCGAAGTCATTCATTGGACAGTTTGATAGAGTACTCCCACAAGTGTGGCCAATGCCGCATAAATTTGAATTCATTCGTGGGCATCTACAAGGGAGCGTGGCGGAACACATGCGCTCTGTGGTGGAATCTTGTACGTCATATGAGCAGTTCAGGAAAACGTTTCTTGCTTCGTATTGGCCTTCACAAGTGCAGGAGCGAATCCGTGATGAAATTGTTATGGGATGCGACATGTTGACCGCCGGTTTTAAGAACCCAGTAAAGTTTCTGGATTCACTAATAAAGAAAAAGAGAGTCCTTGATAACCCATATTCGGACAAGGAAATTATGAAGCACTGCTTTACCAAGCTCCCTGAAGGATACCAGAGGACCATGTTAGGAAAATGCGACGGAACTCTTGACCAACTTATTTCCGCTCTTAGAGAGGCAGAATACGTAGAAATCCGACACGGGAGGCGTCCTCAAGATAACAGGGACGAAAATCCTCCGCAAAATGAAGGCAATAATTTTTGGGGAAACAACGGCGACCGTGGGTGAGATAAGAATCGCAAATGTGGGTGGAAAAGCGGCAACGATAGGAAAAAAAGGAATCATAAGAACGGAAACTGGCGCTTTGATAATGACACCCAGCAGAACCGCTTCCTTTTCCAATAATAATAATAATAGTTTAGGAAAGAGCCAAACAATGCACAAAGGCAAAATAACGGTCCACCCCGGTTCCAGAACCAAAATAATGGTAATAGGCAGTCACAACAAATTCAGCAGTGGTCGTCTTCTCAAGGTAGCCGTAATTCCTGGGGTAACCAGACAGCCCCCAGACAAAATAATAGTGGAGTAGAAATAGTTGTGATCAGAGCGCCGCAACCTACTAGTGCTCAAACGAGTTGGGGCACAACTAGCCGCCAATGACGGGCAATAGATGCGCATTGCGGACCCTCGAGATCCGCAAGTAATTTCGGAAGTTGCACGCTAACCTTGTATTTGTACTTTAACTTGCTTATTGTTAATGTGTTCCTTTTGTTTGTAGAAATAAGTTGTGTGTAATCAATTGACACATTTACAGGTTAGCCTTATGTTTGTTTATCATCGTATTTCAGCATGTAATTTGGTTTTGTGATAGGAATTGGATTATCTCGACGTACGTCCTTGAACACCTTAGGGGGGGCTTTTTGTGAGGCGTCAGCTGTCCAGTTTCTTCGTCGTGTTGTTCTGTGTTTATCGTTGTTTACCTGAATTGTAATTGACAGGTAATTTATTAATAGCTAGGCTGCGTCAGCGTTGTTGACTGCGAATGCCATTGTATATGTCGTCTTGTGTTGGTGGAGACTGTCTGTGTAGTGACTCTGTGAAAGTGGATGGATGATTCTCGCCGTTGACGTAATTTCTTTCTCAAATTGTTTTGTGGATGTTTGATTTCGCTGTGTTTTTGTTGCGTCTGTGAGCGCAATTCGTTGTGAAAGACTTGATGGAACGGCTATCCACGAGTGATTTGCCTAGTGAGCCTTTGGGATCCGTAACCTCGACATGGGTGTGCGGTTACGCGTCTTTTTCGTTGTTATTTCGTGGTGTCAGCACATATGGCATGTTGACTTTTTTTGTATCGTGTAGTCACATAAATGAAATACTGCACGATATTTTCGATGTATTCGATAGTGGCTCCCACAATATTTAGGCGAAGTTACGTTAATGTCGATTAAACTTGGGTAGGGTAACCTTTTTCCTTCGTTATAACCATGACTGTTTATTTTCAGGGTAAAATTCTACAACATGTACACTAACATTAATATACAGTTTCAGAATGACTTAACTGCATTGTACTCTTAAGCCCTTAACAGAATTCCTACACTTTCCATTTGCATGTCTGTAGTATAAGCTCGATAGATAGTTTCCTCGAGCATGCACTTCAGTAAGTTTGGTAATTAACAAAATAATGTTTGTTTGCATGGTCACTGAAGCATGTACTAACGAACTATTATTAATAATAATATCATGACCCTATTATTGAAACAATTATTTTAATATTTTGATTTTTTTACTCATTACTAAAGAATTAAGCAAACAATTTAAGATGTTTATAAAGGTACAGTGGTACAATGATAACGTAAGAAGATTTAAAGTTTCATTTAAAGAAACTTAAAAAATATTGATGTAATTTTGTATTGTATTTTTTATATTCCCGTTTTATAAGTGTGTGTTTGTATGTCCAGCGAAATTCTCGGGGCACATGGGGGCCAACTTCAGGCAACTGGTGATGTGCAAGAAGAGACATAATTCTTCAAAAAAATGTCTGCTGGTGGTGTGGGTGTAAACGGGGCAACGCACTGACGTGCCAATGCCGTTTGCTGTCAACGGCTTCAGCCCTGCGTGTTGTCCGGGACCGCAGCACTGGGCTTGTACTCGCAAAACCGGCAACGATATCACTCGCGATGCCGGCGGCCGCCTGGAGGCAACACAATGGGGGGCCCACCGTCGAGGAAAGAAAGCGGAGCGCAGCGCTCGCTACGAGGTCAGGCTGGGCCTCTGCCCGCCCCTACTGCACACCACCTGGGGCCACTTATGTCACCGGGGATCCCTGCGCTGTGGGGGGTGTCTGTGGCATCTGACGGAAGGGTCGTGCACCTTGGCGCGTGCTGCGGGGCCCACTGACCCAGTCTCGGTGTGTTTACTGCTGTTCAAAATGTTCAAATGTTTGTTAAGCTTATGGGACTTAACTACGGGGTCATCATTCCCTAAACTTACAAACTACTTATGAACTACTTACGAACTAGGACGTCACAAATATCCATGCCCGAGGGGGAATTCGAACCCCCGACCGTAGTGGCCGTGCTGACCGTGACTGGAGCGCCTCAGTCCCCTCGGCCACCGCGGCCGGCTTTACGGCTGTCTGAAGGGTCAGTCACAGTGACAGACTGTGAGCCCTCAATGTCTCTGTGGTCCACTGAGTGACCATAAACTACCAGTGTTGTTCCTCCCACACCCACTACACCACCATTATGACTCATAAACTGTTTTATGCACACACCACTGTCCTGAAAAACATTGCCCAAATGAATTGAGTGCCATGCTATATGTTGTTTAATGTGATAATACTTTTCAACACAATTTTGATATTTATTTGTTTATCTATGATATGCTAGTAATTTTAAATCACAATTTGAATATTTCTATTGCATATTATTCTCTTTATTTCATAATTTCATTTGTTTGCTTTTGCCGGCCGCGGTGGCCGAGGGGACTGAGGCGCTTCAGTCACGGTCTGCACGGCCACTGCGGTCGGGGGTTCGAATCCCCCCTCCGGCATGGATATTTGTGCCGTCCTAGTTCGTAAGTAGTTCATAAGTAGTTTGTAAGATTAGGGACTGATGACCCCGTAGTTAAGTCCCATAAGCTTAACAAACATTTGAACATTTTTGTTTGCTTTTAGTAGTTAGGATGATTCTTTCTTATTTACTTGTTTGTTTTCCAATATTGTTTATTAATAGAATAATAATTACAAAGTTTCTAAACACTTGACTCCTTGCCTAGAACTAAATATAATGTCATTTGTTTATTTAAATCTGAGTCTCTTGTTTACTTAAAATCAATTTCTTTTAATATTTATAATTTTATGTTTCTTTATTTCTTTTGATGAATGAATGTTGTTCTTGTGTCATTAATCATGAATGTGGTAGGACCCAGACATCTTAATAGTATGAATGTTCAGACAAGAGAGAGTTTGTTTCTGTTTGGGGTTCGGGTTTTGGAATGGTCTTAGAGATCAGCCCCACCGAAAAGATGACCCAATTAAAAAGGTAGGGAGAGTGATTGGGGCCCTGGTGTGAATGAAATTAGTAAGAAAGTCATTGATCGTATTATTATTTCTTAAGTCGCGTCCACACCGGCACTGGAAACATGTTTCAGTTGGAAACATTGTTTCCTGCAATGTTTCGCATCTGTTTCTGACTTTGTTTCTTGTCTTTGTTTCTGTCCACACTGGCGGAAACATTTTACGTAGTGTGTTCACGTCGTCTGCGGTGATATTTGTGTGTTTCTATCGTCTGCTGCTGCTGCATTATGTTTGGCATTGAAGAAGCTTTGATGATATGTGGCGCTACGTTATTAATATTGGAGGGTTTACGGAAAGAAAAACAAGTCGTCGTCGTCGCCGGTGGTGGGCGAAAACTTACCACAGAAGAACTGCCGCGAATAATCTGCTACTGGAGCTTAATATGGAAGACGCCTCCGGTTTCCGCAACTTTACGCGGATGTCATCTGCCGACTTTGAACTTTTGACAAATATGATAGCACCACTTATTTCAAAGAAGGACACTAATTTCCGGAAGGCAATTACAGTCAAAGAAAGACTTGCAGTGACTCTTCGTTTTCTAGCAACAGGGGATTCATTTCAAAGCCTGGCATTTTTATTCCACATTTCCAAGCAAGCAATTTCATTAATAGTACCTGAAGTATGCGGAGCACTTGTGGAAGTATTAAAGGATTATATAAAGTTCACTACATGAAAACATCGTTAAATAGGTTTACAATTTTTTAAATTAATTTTCAAAAACATTACACATTTCGTCGAACGCAATCTCCTCTACAGTGTCGTCATTCGCATATGACGTGAAAACAGAGTTGCTGCCTGATGGACCTGCATCTGTGCAAGACACCTGTTTTTTCTTTAAATATTTTAAATGCTGTTTCGTTAATATTTCGCTAACAATAGCCATTGTTTCTGTTCTTTCGTACTCTGGAAACTTTTTTAACATAGAGGCAACATACTGCCCAAACGTAACACATTCGTCTATTTCCTCCTGTTTCTTTAATACTTTTGATAATAATTCAGACGCTATTGTAAACGGTTTGCTTTCATGTGTGTTAAATCTTCGTTTTTTTTCTTGTTGGTTGCGGAGGAGCAACCACGTCCTCTTCATTTTCTTGATCATTTTGTGATGCGACCGGAACCTGAAATCAAATTCATTTATTTCAGATGCCAGCGACTGAAGAGGAATGGTGTAAAACATCAAGTGTGTTTTTCCAGTTATTCCACTTTCCCCATTGTGTGGGAGCCATTGATGGCAAACACATCATCCTACAGTGTCCCATATGTAGTGGGAGTGAATATTTTAATTATAAAGGGACATTCAGTATTGTGCTCCTTGCTGTTGTCGACGCATGCTACAACTTTATGTACACGAATATCGGCTGCCAAGGCAGAATTTCGAATGGGGGAATGTTTAAAAGTGCGGGAATAAGTGATTTAATTAACACAAAAAAAAAAAAAAAAAAAAAAAAAAAAAAAAAAAAAAAAACTTAACTTGCCACAACCTGCATGTTTACCAGATAGCACAAAGGCCTTACCATACGTTTTTGTAGCGGACGATGCTTTTCCTATGCAGGAAAATATTATGAAGCCCTATCCTGGCAAACACGACAGGGGTACAAAGGAAAGAGTGTTTAATTACAGGGCATCAAGATCAAGAATGACTGTTGAGAACGCTTTCGGCATCCTAGCTTCCGTATTTCGCGTGTTGAGGACACCGTTATTACTACAGCCTGAGAAATCAAAACTTGTCACTTTTGCAACAGTGTGTCTCCATAATTTTTTAAGGAGAAATGCTGAGGCAAGAAGTCATTAAACGCCACCAGGAAGCCTGGATTCATACGATTTGCAAACAGGGGACATTATACCAGGCACATGGAGACGAGATGACATTCCATCATCTTTCAACACACCACAGAATATACCACGGAGGACTTCAGTTACGAACAAACAAATTAGGATGATTTTGCGAATTACTTTTTAAGTCCACAAGGAAGTGTACCATGGCAAAATAATTATGGGTGAATGTGTGACTGTACTGTGCAAATTATTTTTAAGCTCACAAAATAGTGTATAAAAGCAAATATGGGAAAATGTGAATGTACAATATAAAATATAAATAGAGACAAGAAAGCAAAAGTTTGTACCGTACCTCTTTTTCCACAGTATCTGTGGTCTCCCTCGGCTCCTGGACGTCATCTAAAAATTTTAATAGCGGGAATGCAAACCATGTTGATGTGTAAATATGGTCTGCAGCACTACCCGATGCGTTACTGGCAATTATTTTTCTCTTTTCCCGTCGGTACGCTACCACTAGGGACCTTAATTTCTTCTCCACACACTCCTTTTTTGTGTGAAACTGACTTGCTATTTTAATGAGTGAGTCATGTTTCTTGTTGCAGTATTTGTAGTCTCGACTTCGGACGTTCCACAGGCAGTCCTCCGCCTCGTACATACCAAGTAAATCTGTACTTGCTGCCTCGACCGCTCCATTGTTTACTGTTCAAATAAGTAAATAAAAATTTTCGGCACAACGCTAGGCTACACACTCCACGAAACAAATGACTACACATAAACACATCCGCTAGCGCCGTGCAGCGGTGACATGTGGAAGCTGATCGGAAACATTGTTTCTTTTGATCTGTACCGACAGCGCTACGGATAGATGTTTCCGTGTTTCGAAACATGTTTCTCAACTTGTTTCTGAACGGTGTCCACATTGAGTAGCCAGAAACATGTTTCAAGCTCAGTGTGGACGCGGCTTTACATATTTATCTGTTTGGATGTTAAAATTTTAATTTTTATGTGCAAATGACTGGCTACCCATATATAACTATAGAATTTCTCCTGCTTCGCGATCATAGCAACTTTCTAACTATGATACTCCACACTCGAAATTTTCAACAGGTGTAGGGTGTTGTGAGACGGGAGTTGTAATTAGTCTATTTTTCATTCTAACCTTGTGTTACTGTATCTTTCTCTTTCCGCTAATTATTGAAATATGTAACATTTTTCTCTGTAGATCTTTCTTTATTTTGATTTCTGTGCCTTTGGGGACACATCAGGGGAGATGGGCTCCTGTGATTGTAGTACATTCTATGTTTATATGAAAATTTCGGGATTTTAATGTTTATTGGTGCAGCTTGGCTGCTAAAAAGTGGTTTTCCGTGTTGGGTACGGTCAGGCCGCGCAGACCAGAGAAGCTCTTGGAAGTCTCCCACCAACTTTCGATCAACTTCGGAGAAGGACGAGAGGGGCTGTCTTGACCTGCTGGGCCGGCGCTGACGCTACAGTGGCGGGGTATACCTGGCAGAATTTTTAGAGTGTGTGGGGCGCTTTAAACAATGCTGGACCGCGGTTTACGATGGGTGATAGTAATTTGGCAGTTCCGCAAGAGAAGAATTTGCCGGATACAAACAATAGCAGTTTGCTCTGGGCCCCAGACCCCTTAGGCGTTATCTAAAACAACTTCTTTGAAGACAGCAGAGTGTGACAAATGGTTAGGTTGAGAGGAAAGCTTTCTGCCCGTCTGGCACCTCAGGGGTTTGGCTCTAGCGGCTGTATATGTAGCACAAGGTTAACATTTTTAGGTCGTGTGACTGTAGCTAGGAGCAAGCTGAAAGTCCTTGCAGGGCATTCACCCTGGGAACGGTGAAATCCGCGGGTAGCTTTGGTGGCGTGGGCGGAGCATCTTGGCAGCCGCAGAGAACGCGTCCTGATTCGGAAGATTGTTTTAGTATGACAGCTAAACAATTTGTCAATGGCGCTACGCTATCCAATTGGTTTGACTATTAGCCGCTAGCAGAGATTGGTGCGGCTATTTGCGTGTGGGTGTCGCCGGCCGTCACTTGCCGTGAGCTGCGGCACAGCGCGAGGAGGCACGAAGACTCCTGTCTGAGCGTCCGAAGTGTACGGACCTCGGGAGACTCCGGTTTGATCGTCCGAAGTGTACGGACCTCGGGAAACACGCAATACTCTGTTTAGATTCGCGCGGAGGACATCGTCTTAAACGGTCCTCTGGTTAGACTTGTGTTTGATTCCGAAGATTCGAAACTTGTAGTACTTGTGTTTACTTCACGGACGTTACATTGTACGGTGGTTACGCTGTGAGCGGCCACAGTTTAGTTTTCGTTTTGCTAGAAGTTTCTATTTGAGCATTCGCGACGTTGCGAATTGAGCATTTTTATTTATTTATTTATTTTACAGATCATATTACGCAAGTGACTGATCGATTTCTGCCAAGTGGCCTTTGTGTCCCCTATGCTAAATATTGATTAGTCTACTAGCGTGATAGAATCGCACAGCAACTGCGTAGCGACGCCGACGCTAGTGAGGCTGTGTTAAGTTACAAGTCGACCCTGCTTAACAGGTCGCAGCAATTATGGTCGGATAAAAATTTCAGCTCATCCGCTCCCACCGCCTGCTGCCTGCGAGCCTGAGACGCTGCCGTCAGTGATCATCTGTGTGGGTAAGGTGACGCACTTGCTGGAGGGTTATATGAATCAGACTTGTTGGATTCTGTCCCTTATTTTATTCTTTTGAGATCTGCCTATTTACTCTGGGGAGCTTAGGGCAAACGATAATTTCAAGCCCCTGTGTAGCCAATCTAATAGCATTCTGTCTTGAAAACCGCCGACCTTTGAACCAGCCAGTCATTTTTGTGTCTCAATATTTTAACATTTGTAAAAGATTATTTGAGTACCATTATCTGTTTTAGATGATAGGAAATGTAATCTAATTTATTTTTCATGTTTAATTATAATAAATTGATTTTGAACAGATCGTCTTTCATTTAAGAACATTCCTTTTTCACTATTTTGGAGGGGAAACAGAATAGTTAAATTCCACAGTTTACCAATAATTTTTAAGTACTCTTTTTTTCTTTTGGTACAACTGATACATTGCAATAGAGTAGGAATATTTATCATATGTTTAAGAAAAATCTATGATCACATCATATCTGATCAGTCACATTTTAATTTTCCATATTTTGTAAAAATATGGTGGTGACTCTAGATAATTAATTGCTAATTCATAACAAACGACATAGTCCACACTTGACGACTCCTGCCATATGAATATCGATATAGTTCACACTTGGCGAATCCTGCAATAGAACTAAAATTTATATCATAAATTTGGACGAATCTGAGATCAGCAAAAGAAATCAGATTCTTATATGACTGTATCAGGACACATTCACCACATCACGAGTTAAAAAAAAAAAAAATAAAAAAAAAAAAAAAAAAAAAAAAAATAAAAAAAAAGGTGAATGTTATTGTGGAAGATGCGTCCCGTGTATTTGCGATGAGTATTGCCCAAGCACGTATAAATCAACAGAGCTTTATGAATGTATCTGATTGGATATACTAAATTCTCTTGGATGCCTTACAATCACTGTCTTCAGATAATTGAGTTGTAGATTTAACTTTTATATCTCTTTTCATGTCTTTCACTGAACTGTTCACAAATAAAATGTATTATCATTACTTTGTTATATCTCCTGCTCGAGTAGAGACTTATGCGAACTTGATCTCAAGACTCTGCGATCACTAAAAGGAAGGAAACTTAGGGTTAAGGTCCCGTCAACAGTATGGTTATTATAGACGGAGCTAACGCTCGGAGATTTGGGTAAGGATGGGGAAGGATATCGGCCGTGCCCTTTGAAAGTAACCATCGCAGCATTTGCCTGGAGTGATTTAGGGATATCACGAAAAACCTAAATCTGGATTGCTGAAGATGGATTTGCCCCACCGTAATCCCGAATGTGAGTCCAGTGCGTTACCACTGCGTCACCTCGCTCGGTACTCCGATTACTGTTCCTTATGCTTTGTGCTATGCCAATCGCCGTCTGGAAGCTAGATTAAGAAAAGTGTCTCATGCCTCACAGGAACGACTCTAAAACCACCTAGTTTGGTGTAGTATCGTAGGCTTCCCCGGCGTAATAGTTCTTCATAGTTTCATCGGGTTTGCTCCCGGATTTTGAAGTCAAACTGACTCAATATTTCGGTGGTACAACTGTCCGCCATCCTGAGGAGAACTGCTGCTGCTGAACTCGCCGACAACTAATGCCGAGGGCATGGAACGCCGTCCTGTATAGGCCAGTGTTCACCGAAAACACACGCATACAGATCTGTACCTCAATGCAAGAAGCTGCCCACCACACCAACGCAGTGGCGTCGTTAAGACTCTGGTACGCAGAGCTTATGCAGTTTCCGATGCAGACAGCCTACCACAGGAACTTTCACACTTGGCTTCTGTGTTTAAGGAAAATGGGTACTCCAAGAAGCAGATTCTTCGAGCTATGCAGTTTGGACCATCCCGGGAAGTGCATGAAGAGGAAGACAGATCTGTTGCTTTTATGCCGTATGCAGGGGGCATATCTCACAAAATTAGCAGAATCCTAAAGAAATTTAACATTCAGAGTGTGTTCCGTCCACAACCCAAGATCAGGACACATTTAGGATCCGTCAGAGACGACTTGGGCCTTAAGAACAGGGTGTGTACAGGATTCCATGCTAGTGTGGAAAGGCACACATTGGCAGGTCGATCCGCACATGTCATGACAGATGTGTAGATCATCGCCGTCACATCAGGCTTCTACAGTCCCAAAAATCAGCTGTTGCGGAACATTGTCTTAACGAGGAACATAGGATGTTGTTCGATGAAACTCGTATTGTGGCCAGCACGTCCGGTTTTTGGGACAATGTTTATAAAGAGTCCTTTGAAATCAGGCTGTCAGAAAATTTAAATAATAGAGACGAGGGTTTTCCGCTTAACGTCGATCTTTTATGCAACCCTCCAGATTGCTGGAAGACAACCCATGAATGCGATATATCGCGAGCATCGCCTTTCCGCCACCGGTGGCGCTGCAGTACCTGTGGCAGGCCGCGCATGCGCCTTACACCACTCGCAGGCCTATATAGGACGGTGTTCCATGCCCTCGGCATCCCCCTTCCTATTATGAATCCCTCAAAATCCTCGAACGCCACGCCCTTCGCCTCGCCTACCGCATCCGCCTCCCCTCCACCACGCGGATCCTTTATGACCTCATCCCATTCCCACACCTGGTCCAATTCATGCAAACGTAGGCTTCTGGGGCAGTTGTCACTATCAATAAAATTCTTCTGGGTATGATACCGCGTCGACATTTTGTAAACTTTGCCGACGTTTCGGCCACTATTGCAGGTGGCCTTCATCAGGGTCTGTGTCTGACTGTCAGACACTGACCCTGATGAAGGCCACCTGCAATAGTGGCCGAAACGTCGGCAAAGTTTACAAAATGTCGACGCGGTATCATACCCAGAAGAATTTTATTGATACTGGTCCAATTCCTTCAACACATCCGCCTCAAGTACATCCACCGAAAGATAGAGTCCCATAACCCACTAGCATCTCCTCTCCTCCTGGATCCCGGGCCCCTGCCACGCCTTTACCGCCACATCCCTCCCTCCATTCACCTCCACACCCTCTACGTCCTCTCTGAGGGTGGCTTCCACCACCTACCTCTCCCTGACGACGTTCTCCACAACCGTCCCGACATATATCCCTCCTTCCAACTTTGACCTCTCTCTGTAGATTGCCGCCCCCTCCTCCCTCCCCCTCCCCTCCCACTCCCGTCCCCCGCTTGGCTCACCCTCTCCTTTCTCCATCTCCCCGGAAGCTCCTTCCGGTTTCCCCCATTCTCCCCTCTCCCACCTCCATCCCCTTCCCCCGCGCCTTCTCCATCCCCCCCTCCCCGCTCCCCCTGCAGGGCCAGTACATTGCTAGTGTTCAGTGCTTCGTGTGTACATTGTTTCGTCGCCAGTGTTTTTTAACGTTGCGTACACCAGTGATCAGTGATTTTTACCTCAATGTCGCCGTCATGTTATGTCTGGTCGTCTGCAGTGCGTGTTTTTAGCCACCGTGGCAATGTCTTATTTTAACAACCATGTATATTCTGTCCTCTGTAATGTTGTCTTTTAACATTCTCCCATATCTTCATCTTGTATTTATAAAAGCGCCATTTTATCACCTTTAATCTTATGTTCTGTTTGTCCATTGTTTCCATTCGCTCGGCTGTTAGAGCAACATCATCGGCTGCTGCCAACCTGCCTGTATTAGGGCTTTAAAATTCAAAAACAGCCCTCGGCATCAGTTGTCGGTGAGTTCAGCAGCAGCAGTTCTCCTGATGATGGTGGACAGGTGTACCGCCAAAATATTGGAAATATTCAGTTAGATTTCAAAATCCGGCAGCAAACCCGAAGAAACTATGAACACCTAGTTTGGTAATTGGCGGCCACGTAGAACTGCCATTTTGGTCAGTTTGGTTTTATATTCCAAGGTGAAACGTTCGGTTGTCTTTTTTGAGTGGTACCCTGTGTCGTCGCAACATGCACACGGAGAGCAGGCGGCCGTGTGTGGCGGGTGGCAGCGCAGCAGGCATTGCAGGCGGAAATTCATAAGGGCAGGGAAGGGCAGGGCAGGGCAGGGCGGCCTGGCCTGTCGCGTTCCGGCTGACAGATTTCGCAGGTGATTTCTCCCGGGAGCGCGCTCCGCCTGCGCCTGCGCCTGCGCCCTGCCTCTGCTGCTGCTGCTAAAAGCACGGCCGCTCCCGGGGCGCGCTGGCTGCGCACAAAGCGGCCGTCTACCTGCCGCTTCTGTCTCTGCGAGCTTCCGCCCTGCCCACGGTTCACTTGTTACTGCGAGCGTATTCTCTCCCAGTTCTCTCCAAGTCACGTGCGCTTATGAGCCAACTTGCGAACGCCCTCAATTACTCGTAAACTCCGGCTTGTCGACCACAGCTTGCAGAGTACCACAAACAAAGCCAGAAGGAGGAAAATAAGCTCACGACGAAAGAAAATTCGAGGGGGAAACAGCAGCAGCTCTTTTAGCAGCAGCCAGCACTCACTGTGGAGACGAAAGTAATGGGTCATCTACAGGTTATTCCATTGATTGTGACTGGTCCAAATATGACGTCCTTCTGAAAAGTTCTATATATGGCCCCACATTTTATAAACCGCATTGGCGAGGTTGAGGTGCGCATTGAGGAACGTGTCAAAAAGCGCCTCCTGTCGTGCAGATCAGTGCAATGAAGCTGCGATCCAGCTAACAGCATAAGTGTGAGAATTCGTCTCGCCGCATCATGGGGCACAGAACGAAGCAAGGCGTTAACATCAAGTTTTCTTTTACATTAGGCAAAACGGCAACGGAGAGACTTGGTGTGGTGTCGCACAAGTATGAAGTGTGCGCCAGATGGGCACCAGTTAAGACTTGACTATCGGATAGGCACTAGGAATCATCAGTAGGCAGGCCTCTATCTAAACTATGTATCATCATTCTACTAGTCTGTAGCTCTCTAAGTTACGTAATGTATTTCTATGAAATATATCTCTTATACCAATTAGGCAGTATTTAGGCCTAGTGTTTCTAGTTTCTGCTGTCCCACTGGCTGGTCACCTCCGTACCTGCACACGCGTGCATCCTACCTCCTGTGTCGGTCTCTCTTTACTCGGCCACAGACACCCACGACAACCGGCGGAAACGAGACACAAAACTGGCGACGAGGAAGGGGTATAAGTGTCTACATGAGCAATATTTTTTTTCCTTCGTGGAGACCCGCACTACCAGTTTCACTACTTAAAGTTGCATCTTTAGGTGCTTTTTACTGTGCGTGATGATAATTATTTTAATAAAATGACTATTTAGATTGAAAAAGTACGCATTAAAAAACAAAATGTGAAACTACTAATGTATGACGAAGTTAAATTAAAAATCTTTTTACAAGCCAGTAGGCTAGTTATTCTAATAAATATTTTTTTATATTACTTACAAAGTTTCCAGTTAATACTTTTTCTTTTTTTGTGATGATAACGGGGATTAATGGTGAGGTCCTACCGCAAGCATCTTCTCTTTTTTCGTTAAAGATGCTTCCGGTAGTACCTAACCATTAATCCCGTTATTACCACAAAAAAGTGGGAAACTTTGTAAGTAATATAAAAAATATGTATTGCAATAACTAGCCTACTGGCTTGTAAAAATATTGCTTTTAACTTCCTCATGCTTAAGTAGTTAGGATTTTTGCTTTTTAATATGTTATGTTTCAATCTCAATATTCATTTTATTAAAACAGTTATCATTCTGTACAGTAAAAAGCACCTGAAGATGGAAGTTTATGTGTGAAACCGGTAGTGCGGATCACCACGACTCCAATTTAAAAAAAAAAAAAAAATCTCGAGTGGACCAAGGACTATCATTCAGACAATTACAATTTAAACACCTAATTATAATATTGTAAAAAGATATAAAATAGCCAAGATCGCTTATCATCAGTTTTTATTAATGACGACCGGTTTCACTGAACTATGTCAGCATCATCAGGTCAAGTAAAATATTTTACAAGGCCATAATCTGTTAAAAGGAGAAACGGATATTTAAAACATGCAAGTCATTATAATAAAACGAGAAGATACGTCAATTAAATCCATAAGAGCAAGATCGGGCATATTTAGAGATGAGACATACCTTTGTAATGTCAAATAGTTGTTATATAAAACGATTTACAGTGCATAAGTGCACTAAGTCATTATAATAAAACGTTATTAACACAGTGAGTGACAAAAGCAAAAAAGGAGTTGACGTATCTTCTCGTTTTATTATAATGACTTGCATGTTTTAAATATCCGTTTCTCCTTTTAAACAGATTATGGCCTTGTAAAATATTTTACTTGACCTGATGATGCTGATATAGTTCAGTGAAACCGGTCGTCATTAATAAAAACTGATGATAAGCGATCTTGGCTATTTTATATCTTTTTACAATAATATAAATAGATCGCCTCCTATAACGTAAACCAACTCACCTAATTATAACTGTTTGAAAAGTGTCTTAATTATGTGTAAATATTTTAGTTGTGGTTGCTATTCATACAAAATTCTTTGCAAGTGTATGGGTGTGAAGGAATGAGTAAAAATGTGTCCTTGAATAGTTTAAACAACATATCGAGGATGTGCCACAATCCGGTCGACTGTCCACAATCACAGTCCAAGACAACATCGAATGAGTGTAACGGATAATTGTCAGCTGTCATTGAGAATCATAACAGACAAGTTCAAGTTCAGCACCCAACTGCTTACGCTTCGCAATGATTGCAGAGATCCAACAATGCGTGACCTCAATATACATGTAGTGTTCGCTGAGAGTTTTCATCAGCCTTACAATCAATGTCAGTAGTGTATTGTACCCAATGGCGATTATTTTGAAGGCCAATAAAGGTATTTGTTTTATAACTCCTGTTTACTATATTTCCTGAAACCATTCAGTGAACTTTTCAGACGCAATTTGCACAAGAAATTAACATAAAATACATTTTCGAGCTTATAGTGAGAAAATAGACGGCGCTCTGGTTGCCCCACTAGATAGCGCTTGCATAGGACAAATTGCTATAAAATGCTTTTGTAAGTAGGTACCCCACCTTTTATTTAACATATTCGTATAGTACGTAAATAGATATGAGGATCATCATTTCAAATCGTATTATGTCCAAAAAACTAAATTTTACAGGAGAAGCAAGAAACCGATTACTCGTAACCCTGAAAAACATTTCACAAATTTTAATATTTTGCAGTTGTTTTATTTGAGGTGTACTTCTAGGTATGTGAAAAAGTAAAATAAATTTGCTGTTGTGTTCTTCAAAATGTAAACAAAATGTGTCGGACTTAATGTTATTTGATACAATAATTTGTAAAATATGCAAATAAAAACAGACTACTGTGGTAAAAATATAACTAAGCATTTATTTTTGTTTCTTTATGGAATGACATTAACTGCCTCATACTTAAGTCGATAGACACGTTTGGTTTTTCTTTCCCCCTCTTTCGACTCCTCTTTGAATTATCACCACCAGAAATTTCTTCTTCAATAATCGAAAAACTACACTCTTACTCTAAGTTGACGATATGACTGTGATTATTGAATGCAAAGCATTGTTGAAAATAGCGCGCCAGCTGTCAGCATAGCCAACAGAGCAAAGTGACAATACTACTTCACGCTGGACGCAATATGATTTGAAATACGCTCTACAGTGGACTGGATACGATTTAAAACAGCAGCTACTTTACAGACGCAATTTACGCTGGTCGTGAATCCGATTTGTTATATTCCGATTTCACAGCATAAAAGATAGGCTGTGTAAACTATTCAAAAATGTATCAAAACTCAATTTTGTCCACGGGTGGACTTACTACGATTTGAAACGATGCTGCTCATATGAAAGGTTTATCTGGAAAATGGTTTTCGCTTTGTGATGAATGGTGCTATATTATTATTACAAGTTATAAAAGAAAACAAAACAATTGGTAATATTAATTACTTACATTACTTAATCTGTGATAAGCTTATTTAGTCATAATTACATGCAACATATAATTTTGTTAACATGGAAATTTCAATAATCGCAGAAAGGTAGGTATGGTTTTTAGGTATAGCTATTATGACAAAATGCCCAACTAACTTGTACTATATATGTTGATTATTTTCCTGAAACACATCCACGTGCCCGAACCTTTAATCGGATAGTGAATTTGATTAAATCAACTGAAATTGTTCAGCGAAATAACAACCAAGAACTGCGACAAAAGAAGATTCACAAATAATAGTGTTAGCTGCAGTTTTGGCTTAACTGCGCATAAGTAACAGAAAAATTTAGCGAGAATCAGGAATTTCAAAATCTTTTGTTTTGATAATTCTGCAGCAGCATACTTATTCCTTACCGTGATTCCATGCACCAGCATTTGCAGAGCGACGATTTTTAAAGCCGTGTAAATTTTTGCCACTGGGCACCAAAGAAATTACAAGACGATAACAGTTTTTTAAGAGTTCTATTGAGTGATGATGCGTGATTCACAAACAGAGGTAAAATAAGCCTTCATAAAATTCACTGCTTGGCAACGGTAGATCCACGATGACTTCAACGAGTAGAACATCAGTGACATATGCGGGTTAAAACATGGTGTAGAATTATGGGAGGAAAAATAGTTGGCCCTTATTTTATCGAAGACATTCTAAATAGTTCAATGTATGTCGATTTCTTAATTGATGTTTTACGGATTATCCTACAAGATCTTTCACTTCATGACTGAATGGCGAAGTACTTTCAACATAGCCGAGGGGACTAAGGCTCTCCAGTCACGGTCTGCACGGTCACTACGGTCGGGGGTTCGAATCCCCCCTCGGGCATGGATATTTGTGCCATCCTAGTTCGTAAGTAGTGCAACATAGTGGATGTCCAGCACATAGCATGGGCGCAGTTGAAGTGGTATTAAATATAATACTTCATGATTGGGCTTACAAACGCCATACAATGACCTGCACGTTCACCGGACCCTGCACTTCAAATTTCTTTCTGTGGGGAAAATTGAAAGATGGTGGTTATTTTGATTCACCGACAACGCCTGAAAACATGTTCGAAGCGTATTGCCAAATAGAGTGAAGTTAGAGGACATTATTTTCTAAATGCTCAAATGTCTGTAAATCTATGGGATTTAACTACTAAGGTTATCAGTCCCTAGGCTTACTAAATAATTAAACTAAAACTAACCTAACGACAAGACACACACACACACACACACATACATACCCTATGGAAGACTGCAACCTCCAAGTGGGTGAACCCGCGAGCTTTTCAGCAAGGCGTCTTGGAGCGGTCGGTTTTTCCATAGTGTCGACATCATTTTGAGCATTTATTACATTAATGAGACAATTAATGTTGTTCACGCAGTAACAGTCTGCGTTTATCACGCTGTAAGAGCACGTGTTCTTGTTATTTAGACTAAAGAGGTTGTATCACATTGGAACAATTGAAATAAAAAGTCCAAACGTAACTGCTTTTGTGTTTTAATTTAAAACAAAATTGATATCAAATACTTTTTTTCTAAAATTGTGAGAAATAAGTTTTTAAATATTTCATTGTCAATCATCAGAAAGGAAAAAAAAAAGGTTCCAAATGAAACTTTCATATTTACTTACGTACTACTAAAATATGTAATTAAAAGGGAGAACCTATTTAAAAAATGTAGTTTATATTTGACTTATGGCAATGCCATAGCGCCAACGGTTTTCCCCATTAAAGCTCGAAAAGTATTGTCCTTATTATTTTTTCGTTTGATAGAAATTTCTTGACATATTTTACACGGTCACTATCAATCGACCACCCTGTATACACACTGTCAGAAGTAAAAGATGGTACACCCTCTTTGAACATAACAAATTAATCAAGATTTACCTTTGAATCAGACCATGTGGGGTGCAAGACATGATTTTGTTCCCAGAGGTATAACTAAAGCAGTACTGAGATCGCAGGTGACCATCCATGTTGGCCGGCCGCGGTGGCCTAGGGGACTGAGGGGCTCCAGTCACGGTCTGCACGGCCACTACGTTCGGGGGTTCGAATACCCCCTCGGGCATGGATATTTGTGCCGTCCTTAGTATAAGGTAGTTGATAAGTAGTTTGTTAAGTTTAAGGACTGATGACCCCTTAGTTAAGTCCCATAAGCTTAACAAACAACAAACATCCATGTTGAAACACCCATCTTAGTACGTCGTGTAGACTCCACGGGACGCAAAACAGGCACTTTTTCTGTCATCCATTCGATGATACACACGGCGAATACTGTCTTTGGATAAATTATTGCTTCGGCGGAGCGGCCAAGCGCATTGAGGGGCTATGCAACGATGCGCGGGGGCTCGAATGCCCCTTCAGGCATGGATGTTTATTCCGTCTTTAGTATAGGCTAGCTCATAAGTAGTTTTTAAATTTAGGGACTGACGACACGTAGTTAAGTCCCATAAGCTCCACATACATTTCAACATTTGAATTTGATAAATTATTCGAGGCATGATCGACCTGTTCAAGTAGTTCCGCAAGACTTGTGGGTTGACGAGTCACATGTGTCACTCGTCTTCTTTATTTTATTTACATATATATCATGTTTCACAGAATCAAACTGATGGGCAAGTGTCCATCATAAAGGAACGCGTCAGTGCATCAAATTGTAATAAAAGAAAAGCTATAGATAAAGTTAAATGTAAAGCAATCCTATGCTCACGCCAAACTAAGAAGTAACAAAACGTAACAGAGTAATTAGCTCAATTTCCCAACGAAACTTCTACTTTAGCCGTGATATTCCGATGATTATTACTAATAATTTTAAATTTTTGTGGCAGGTTATTAAAATTGGATGGATAGAAATGTGACCCAAACGCAGACTCGATTTCTGTCTAGTATTAATTGACTGAAAGCTGCTAAATCTTGGCAGCGACCTAATCTTATTGACATTCAAGAAAATATGGCCTGAGAGATCAAAGTCAGACATCCTAGACAAGAAAATAGGGTTCCACAAGACATGCCTACCGCACATACTGCTCAAACTGCTTATTTTGCGCAATAAATACAATAGTTGCAGTTGCCCCAGAAGATCGCACACATGTTCGACTGCAGACAAGTCCGGAGATCGTGCTGGCTACGGAAGCTGCAGCACCTCTTACAGACCATGTTGAGCTTCAGTCGCAGAGTGTATTAGAACATTACGATATTCGAAAACACATCACCTCTCTGATGCTACGGTGACAAAATAACGTATCGTACATCTTTCTGCACGTGCTGAACACTGTTCAGTGTTCCCTCCTAGCCGCGGGAACGACCGTACCCTTTGAGGCACCTTTCTGCGGAGTGGGCGGAGTTTCGACTCCTCCTTAGCGTGTGTTGTCCTTAGCATAAGTTAGTTTTAGTAGTTTGTATGTCTAGGGACCGATGATAGCTGCAGTGTGGTCCCATTGCTTTAGAAACATTTCTTCATTTTCGTTCCCTCCACAAACACCAAAACTGAACGTGACTTGAGCTCATTGCAGCCAAAACCACATGCCAAGACTGATCTAATCGGTTGATCTTTGTATGGTTCATGTGGTTTAGAGTGGTGTTTGACCGCCTTGCTCAGAATATCAAATGCTCAAATGTCGGTAAATCCATCGGACCAAACTGCGTGGTCATCAGTCCGTAGCTTACAAACTACTTAAACCTAGGTAAACTAACCTATGGACAAACACACACACACACACACACACACACCCATGCCCCAGGGAGGACTCGAAGCTCCACGGCGAGCAACCGCGCGCTCTGCAGCGAGGTGCTTTAGACCGCTCGGCTACTCCACCGCGGCTCTAAGAAAATCGCCAGAAACGTTTTGGGGTACAAAACCAACAGTTGGAATAGACCCTTTAGTCCGTGCAAGTCGTCGAAATTATTATCACATGTCCTCAATATGATATATTCAGTCTTCTTTCTAACATTTTAGATATCTTTACCCGTTACCTAGATCGAGAATTCCGAATTTGTCGTACTTACTCTACAAATTACAAAAATCAGTTATTAGAGCTGCAAAATTGAAAACATCTAACCATAGCGCTTGGCTCACATGTTAACATTATATTCAATAGAGAAAATTATAGAAACTTGCAAATTAATGTTAAAGGAGAGGAAGGAAGAAGGATTAGGAAGGAAAAGATGACAAGTGACTGCTTTAGTGCATTCAAATGAAACAATGGCGACAAGTGAAAATGTAAGCCGGACCGGGAATCGAACCCTGTCTCCAGCTTTAGGCCAGCGGTCGCCTTAACCACTTGGTCACCCGTGCTCGCCTCCTGGCCATCTCAACTTCCCACAAGTCGCACGCTATGGCTGTAGCGCCCCTATCGTTCATGCCCTCTTACACTCGCCATTTCGGATTCCTGTGCGAGGTGAAGTAATTGAAGCTGACGCCATCGTCGCGTCTAAATACTTATTATTTTGGAGTGGTGTCTGTTCTTTCGGACATGTCCGCCGCCACCAGCGCGCCCGCCCACGCCACTAGTAGGCTTCGCTGTTTTCCGCGTGTTCTTCGTTTGTGTTTGTATAGTCCTCATGTCCAAGTATACGTCTACTTTTGTTTCCTCGACCATCACCTTAAACGTCGTCTCACCATCTCTCACCACACTCGCCTGGAGTGACACCCCTCCCCTCCACCCTAGCATCATCCCTTCTTACCCTCACCACTAACACCTGCTGCCCCTGTCACTGCCCTACACCTGGCTTTTGTTATCCCTATCACCTTCTCTTTAGAAACCACTTGTCTCTGTCTCCCAGTGCTGCCACCTCAGTCAGCATCTGGCGACACACCATCGATTTCCAAATCTCCTCACCTCCAGATGATGTGGCTGCAGGGCCACCACGTCGCCTCCCAACCGACCACATTCCGAGCCCCCTGGCAGCCCATCCAGAAAACAAAAAAGTCAAATAGGACGCCTCCAATTCTGCTCCTCGAGCTCTAAGAAGAAAGGCCCCAACCCCATCGCCAATGGCCTACTTGTACCTATGGAAGGAAGCTTCTCCTCTCCGCCCAGCTCAGCCTCTGCCCTCTCCCCCTGCCCCCTCCCCTTCATCCTTTCCAACCCCAATCTAAATTTCTAGACCCTCGAACCCAGGAAACACACCCCCTCCACACACATCTCCCAAATCATCCACCAGAATGATCTGGTCATCCTGAAATCCACAGACCCAACCTCCACTCCCTCGTCCGTCCCATTCCTTGCTCCCTTTCTTACCACCACGAGTCCCCCACCCCACAGCTTGAGGCAGAGTGGCTTTTGGTCACCTTCACCATCACCTGGTTTGGCCACATACCCTCCTTAACACCCTGTACCAGCACCTTATCCATACCATGGTCCTTCCTTCCCTTACCATTACCTGTACCACCATATACATCCACTCCCACACCCCTCTCCCCTATAACTTTCTGGTCCATACTGACTCCTCCTTGATCGGCTATGTGATCCTATGTGATCGCCACCAACTTCAACATCCATTCCCACACACCCATCAAACTCCGCTGGTGGCATCGGTACTTTCCAATTATTAGTCGTAACAACATCCCCCTCCCACACCATTCCCCGCCCTGGCAACTGCGCAATCATTTCTGCTAACATCCAGGGACACGTCACTGCTGAAGTCCTTGACCCTATTGGCTGTGAGCACGACACTGTTGTCCTCATCTTCACCCAATGCCCATCGCCCCAACAATCCTTGCTTTCCCCTACCCATCAGGTCGAAAGTCACCCCCTTTCCCTCTACTCTCCTGTCGACATAAACTACACAGCCTCCTTCCTCCAACATACCTTGTCTCATGCCATCCAATTTTAAGTTCTCACGAAAGCCATACACCCTCACTATCCCACATTCCCCCCACAGGCACTCCTCCGGGAATCCTGATGCCCCTACCATACCTTTCTCAATACCCATGCCTGGGATACACATCTACACTACAGGCAACTACAGCTACATGTGCCACCTCAGTCAGCATCTGGCGACCCACCATCGATTTCCAAATCTCCTCACCTCCAGATGATGTGGCTACAGGGCCACCACGTCGCCTCCCAACCGACCACATTCCGAGCCCCCTGCTAAAGATCGCTGGAATTGGTGACAGTCTCGCTCCCACCCCTAGCTAGGACACATTCCCCCTCAGACATTAACACACTTGCCGCGGTGGAGTAGCTGAGCGGTCTAAAGCACCTCGCTGTGGAGAGCGCGGTTGTTCGCCGTGGAGGTTCGAGTCCTCCCTGGGGCATGGGTGTGTGTGTGTGTGTGTGTGTGTGTGTGTGTGTGTGTGTGTGTGTGTGTGTGTGTGTTTGTCTGTATGTTAGTTTACCTAGGTTTAAGTAGTTTGTAAGCTACGGACTGATGACCACGCAGTTTGGTCCGATAGATTTACAGACATTTGAACATTTGAATCACACTCATTATCGTACACAATCTACAGTTGAAACTCTGCACAAAGTCAACACAGGCACCTCCACAAATGCCCCTTTTCTTCCTCACCTCCCTAGCTACCCTCTATGTCACAGTTACTACCTGTGGAAAATTGTCCATGTTCCTTGAACCTATCGAACCCCCTACGAAGCCTCCTCCAACCTCCATCCATTTGTCTCATCCTGATGTTCAGAAAGGTCTTTGCATCCATCCTATCCTGTTGCATCCATCACCACCTTAGATTTCAACACCGTCTCCCTGACACCAAATGTGGCTTTCGTCCTTCCTTCTCCACCGATGACCAACTCCTTTTCCTTACCTTTCTCTCCCTCCAGCTCAAATTCCTAGACCTTGAATGGGCCTATGTCCTTGTCTGGTTTTCTAGCCTACTCTTCAGACTCTTCCCATCAACCTTGTCCGGGCATTGCCTCCTTCCTCTCCTACCGCAACACTGTGTTTTCTATCCCTCTCTTGGCAAGCCCCAAGTTTCCGTCTTTCTCCCCTCCTTTATACCGCAGATATGCCTAAGCCAGCCCCTCCTGTACACGTCTTCCAGTGTACTGCATTCATTGCATTAGCTCCCATCTTCGCCCATTCTAATCGCGTTCTCCAAGAACAACTTGACCTTTCACCACATGGTGCAACTATTGGCTCCTACCTATAAAAACCCAGGTGATCGTTGTAGATCGCACCACTCGTTCATTCTGTCCTGTGATTTCTACCTCACAGTACATTACTGTCACATCTGCCTCACCTTACCATAGATCGCTCCCAGTCCTGGACCACCTACCACCTACTCACCAACCTAGAAACAGCCCACTCCCGCCTCTTCATACTCCTAGTTAGCCGAACCTGTGGTCTGAAGCCTTCCAATATCTATACCTACAAATCCATTATCTGCCACTTCCTCTGTGTCTCCCACCCTGCTCGGATCTCTGCCCCTCCCCCATCCTTCACTAGAGATCCTGTAACGCCATGCCTTCCGCCTCGCCTTCCATATCCCTTTCTACCCCTCCAACCCCGACGTTGCTCCTCTATGACCTCATTCCTTTCCTCCGCCTTGTCCGCATCATTGAGCACATTTGTCTCCATTTCCATTATTATCAACTGGATCCCCCTCACCCCATTGTCAATCCTCTCAATCCCAGACGGTTGCCGCACCATTACCACTGTATACCCCGTGCTCTCCAGTTGTCCACCCTCTTTACACATTCCCGTGGCAATCCGCACCTTACCCCTCCGTGACGATGTTGTCCGCCCAGACATCTATCTCTCATACCAACTCTGGTCATCCCACTTCTCTTCCCTATTCCTCCGGTCCTTGATCCCACCAAGAGGGCCCCCACTCCTCCTTCCTCGCCTTCCGCCTCCTGCCTGTCTCTTAGGAACCCCACCTCCCGCTCCTTACAGCTTGTATGGACTGCCTAAACTTTTCTTAGGCCCTGTGGCCCATCCTCACCCTGTCACTACCTGTCGCCCCTACTCTGCTCCGTCTCTCCCCCATTCCCGCTCCCTTTCCCCCCTCCATATACACACCCATCACATTCATCATCATCTGCGTGTGCGTTCTCTGTGTCTGAGTTGGAGTGTAAATTATCAGTGTTTTTTAATAGAACTACGAACAGCCATCCCGCAGCCGACGCCTGTGTTTTTTAATTGTCCGAGTGACTCAGTGCTTCAGTGTTGTGCTTCTCCGTTTTCATCCCCTTGTGGTTTTATGTAATTACTGCATACCAGTCACTCCATTTAAATGATGTACATCTTCCATTTTGTCGCCGTTGTATATGTATTTTCGCATTCTTGTACTCCATTTGTATTTTGTTGTTTCTTCGTTAAATGTATTCTGTAGGCTGAAGAGCGCCACAGGTGCTGCCAGCCCGCCTCACCTGGGGAATGAAATAACAATAAAGAAATAAAAATACTATTAAAAGCTAGCGGCTGCTCACAAGCATGAACATTGAAAAATGCTCTTTTACAATTCTAAAAATTGAGATAATCATTAATATTAACAAACTACCATCTCCACAAACGTGACAAGCTGCTCAGGTTATAACAGGCAGTCTATAAATTGATATACTTGTAACTTTTGTGGGTTCGGTTTTATCGCCTTACTATTGAATATTTATGTGAATGAGATGCCAACTGTTGCGGCGTACAGATCAAAAGTTCTCAGATGATAGGGCGGTTTTCACCAGCAGATGACACGTGTGACCTAATATTAAGAGATCGCAGGAACAATTGGACTCTACGACCACTTGGTGTAAAATAAAGAAAGTTCCCCTAAATACAAGAAGACGTCTGCCAGCTATTTTAGTTAGATACGCCTTACTGCTCAACGGACAAGACCTACTGTGGGGCTGCAACAGTGACGTACCTAGGGGTCACTTTAGATCGGCAATTCTTCCTCCGTCGACACGTTGAGGCAATCCTCAACAAGGTGTAAGGCATGGCAACTAACTATTTCCATTCATTCACAGAACCGATTTCAATACAGATACAAACTTTAGAATCTACAAGGCATCGGTGCTCTCCAAGATGCTGTGCGGCAGCTCAAACTGGGTGTTACAAATGGACATGCATTTGGACGCAGTTAAGAAGCGCTCAACGAAATTACACCAAAAGTTTTAAGCCTTACATGATACCGTCTATCGCTTTTAAATGTTTAGCAGAATAATCCCTTTACCTTGGCACCGCTTAACGGTGCCTTAATCATGCGTTACATGACCCCTTAAGTACCAGTTCGTGCATGCCAAATAGTCGAACGATATATGTTCGAAAATAGTATTATACCATATGCTTTGTATACAGCAGCGAGTTAGGAACCGGTTGGATTCCTCTGAGTGCAGTTAAGAAGACTTTGCTCCAGTTCCTGAATGAACTGTACTTTTCAAAATTTGTTTGAAGGACAATGTTCAACTGATTGTTAAGCATATAGGACTTAACTGCGGGGTTATGAGTCCCTCAAATTAGAAACTTCTTACAAACTAAGTTATACTAAAGACAACACAAACATCCATGCCCGAGGGAGGATTCGAAGCCTCGACGGGGAACGGCCTCGCATCGGAACATAGCGCCTCAATGCACTCGGTCACTCAGCTGCGGCAGAGGGCAATTATCAGTCAGTACTTATTATATTTCAATTTGTGACTTTTTTTTATTCTTACATTTCATAATGGTTCCATAGTACATAGAAACTAGTTATGAAAAATTAAAAAAAAAAAAAAAAAAAAAAGTTAGTTTTCCATTTCTGTGACCGTGGCTTGATCACTACATGCGGTATAAAATAAAAACTGAAGTATTCCTTCGAAGTACAAGTCGATATGCTTCTCATTTACGGATAATGCAAAAAATTCAAATTCAAATTTTGTAAATCTATGGGACTTATCTTCTCTGATTATTTGTCCCTAGGTTTACAAAATATTTAAGTTAAACTAACATACGTACAACACACACACACACATACGCCAGGGAGGACTCGAAACCCCGATGGCGAACAACCGCGTGCTCTCTTGCAAGGCGCCTTAGAGCGCTCGACTACTCCACCTCGGCGGGGAATGCCAACGAAATTCAGTGAGAGCTACTGACTTATACGCTGAGAGATATCCTCAGCATACTCACCCTACACGTCGTACATTTAAATATGTGAATGATAAATTGAGAACAACTGGATCTTTAACGTAACGGAAGCATATTCGTAAAGGAAAGTGACTAGCGAGGAAGTTGGAACTCATCCCACTGTGGTTCGAGAACCTTGTGTTAGTTTGCGTGAAATCTGAAGGGCATCTGGCATGAGCCAGAATGGTGTGGTTCGTGTTCTACATCGCCGTCAATATCACCCTTACCATATAAATCTCCACCAAGAATTAACTGATACGGATTGTATGCGCCTCACGTCCGATTAAGAGGGATGACACAATAATATGATTTATTTACTGACGAAATACATTCACGAACCATGGAAATGTTAATTTGCGTGATATGCATTATTGGGTATCTGAAAATCCATATTGGCTGCGGTAAGTTTCAGACAAAAGGCGGTTGTCGATGAATGTATGGTGTTGGATTCTGGAGGACAGAATTTTAGGTACCTATTTCAGAGAAGAAAAACTTCATGATAGTATGCACGCCACATTTCTGGAAGATACATTGGGAGTCTTATTGGAAGAAATACCTTTAGGAACAAGAAAGAGAATGTGTTATCAACAAAATGAGTGTCCGGCACATTTTTCGCTGATGGCTAGAAATGAGTGGGCGGATTAATGGATTAATAACAATAATTTTTACTCTAGTCACATACATTCGGTCAATTTTTATATTCACAGCTCTGCAACAGTCTAGATCTGCACACCAGTCTGCCATACCTGGTATTTTAACTACTTAAATGAGCATACTGTAACTACGGATACCCACACACTGTCTAAGGTAGACAATTGTGGCAAACTGAGATGACGAAACTTATGATTTTCGAAGTACCCACAGCGTTACTTCAACCTATGATATTTTGTAACCGTTCACCCTAGTGAGACTGACTTAGCATGTTTTGTGCCAGAAAATATTACTGATAACACAAACTTTGTCCAGTAATGACTATTTGTCTCAAAATTACACTATTAATGTAAATCTTATGGATTTTTCACATACTTTAGCTGTAATTAAACCACACTTTGTCCAGGTAAGTAAGAAATTGACGATTACTACTAATTATAGTGTATGTGTATTATTGATGACTACAAATACTCCATGTATATAGCGTATATTCCATTCTTTGCATATTTGAAATGTGTCACATTTTATTACTGAAAGAATTTTAAATTTCAAATGTATTTTTCTCTGTTGACACTTTTCATCAGCAACATACGCTAATTAACATAGCCTACTGTTATAATTGACCACCTAGTTTCTTCTAGATGTTAAATAAATGGAATATCTGAATAAAACATGGGAGAGAGGTTTGAGGGAAGCTATGGAAACAAATATCACATTTGTCAGCTGTAAAAATATGCTGACAGATACCACTGATATGTTGTTGTTGTTGTTGTTGTTGTTGTGGTCTTCAGTCCAGAGACTGGTTTGATGCAGCTCTCCACAATACCCTATCCTGAGCAAGCCTCTTCATCTCCACATAAGAAGGCAACCTACATCTGTCTGAATCTGCTTACTGTATCCATCTCTTGGTCTTCCTCTGCGACTTTTACCCACACACTTCCCTCCAACGCTAAATTCACAATTCCTTGATGTCTAAGAATGTGTCCTACCAATCTATCCCTTCTTTTAGTCAAGGTATGCCAGAAATTTCTTTTCTCCCCAATTCTGTTCAGTACCTCCTCATTAGTTACGCGATCCACCCACCTAATCTTCAATATTCTTCTGTAGCACCATATTTCAAAAGCCTCAATCCTCTTCCTGTCCGCACTGTTTATCGTCCATGTCTCACTCCCATACAAGGCAACACTCCATACAAAAGCCTTCAGAAAGGACTTCCTTAGGCTTAAATCAATATTCGATGTCAACAAATTTCTCTTTTTCAAGAACGCTTTTCTACCGATTGCCATTCTGCATTTTATATCCTCTGTACTGCGACCATAATTTGTTATTTTACTGCCCAAGTAAAAAAACTCATCTACCTCCTTTATTGCTTCGTTTCCCAATCTAATTCCTTCAACATCACCTGATTTTATTACACTGCACTCCATTACCCTAGATATGCACCCTAGTTTTGCACCTTTCAGCACACTGTCCATTCCGTTCAATTGCTCTTACTGGTCCTTTGCTGTATCTGACGGAATTACTATGTCATCGGCAAAACGCAATGTTTTTAATTCGTCACCCTGAACTTTAATTCCTTCTCCAAATTTCTCCTTCCATTCCTTCACAGCCTGCTCAACGTACAAATTGAATAACAATGGAGAAAGACTACAACCCTGTCTTACTCCCTTTCCAACCACTGCTTCCTTTTCATGCCCTTCGACTCTGACAACCGCTGTCTGGTTTTTGTACAAGTTGTAAATAACCTTACGCTCCCTATATTTTACTCCTGCTTGCTTCAGAACTTGAAAGAGTTTATTCCAATCAACATTGTCAAAAGCCTTCTCCAAATCTACAAAAGCTAGAAATGTAGGTTTGCCTTTTCTTAATCTATCTTCTCGGATAAGCCGCAAAGTGAGTATTGCCTCCCGTTTTCCTAAATTTCTCCTGAACCCAAACCGATCTTCCCCGAGGTCGGCTTCTACCAGCTTTTCCATCCTTCTGTATATAATTCGTGTTAATATTTTGCAACCATGACTTATTAAACTGATGGTTCTGTAGTTTTCACGCCTGTCTGCACCTGCTTTCTTTGAAATGGGGATTATAACATTTTTCTTAAAGTATGAGGGTACTTCGCCTGTCTCATACATCGTACACACCAGGTGAAACAGGTTTGTCATGGCTGGTTCTCCCAGAGACTTCAGTAGCTCTGAGGGAATATCATCTACTCCAGGGGCCTTGTTTCGACTTAGGTCTTTCAGTGCTCTGTCAAATGCTTCTCTCAGTATAGTATCTCCTATTTCACCTTCATCTACATCCTCTTCCCTTCCTACAATATTGTCTAGAAGTTCATTTCCTTTGTAGAGCCCCTCTATATACTCTTTCCACCTTTCAGCTTTCCCTTCTTTGCTGAGAACTGGTTTCCCATCAGTGTCCTTGATATTCATAGAGCTGTTTTTCTTATCTCCAAATGTTTCTTTTATTTTCCTGTAGGCTGTATCTACTTTTCCCCTATTTATATATTCTTCTAAATCCTTGCATTTGCCTTCTAGCCACTCCTGCTTAGCCATTTTGCACTTCCTGTCAGTGTCATTTCTTCGTCTGTACTCTATTTTGCCTATTTCATTTACTGCATTGTTATATTTTCTCCTTTCTTCAACTAAATTTAGTATTTCCTGTGATATCCTAGGGTTTTATTTTCCCCTGTTTCTGTCAATTATTGCCTAAAGCTCCTTCTGAAATTCTTAAGAACCCAGGTTCCTTCAATTTATCCGGGTCCCATCTCCTTATTTTCCTACCTTTTTGTAGTTTCTTCAGTTTCAGCCTACAGTTCATAACCAACAAGTTATGGTCAAAGTCTATATCTGCCCCTGGGTATGTCTTACACTGTAATACCTGGTTCCGAAATCTATGTCTTACCATTATAAAATCTATCTGGTATCTCCCGGTGTCTCCTGGTCTCTTCCACGTATACAACCTTCTTTTGTGATTCTTGAACCAGGTGTTTGTTATAACTAAATTATGTTCTGTGCAAAATTCTACCAGGCGGCTTCCTCTTTCATTACTTTTGCCCAGACCATATTCACCTACTATCATCCCTTCCCTTCCTTGTCCTACTACTGAATTCCAGTCTCCCATAACAATTAAGTTTTCCTCTCCCTTAATTGTCTGAATAATTTCCTTTAGCTCCTCATATATTTCCTCGATTTCCTCATCATCGGCAGAGCTAGTTGGCATATAAACCTGTACTATTGTTGTCGGTGTTGGCTTCGTATCTATCTTGACAATGATAATGCGATCACTGTGCTGGTCATAGTGGTTTACCCGCATTCCTATTTTCTTATTCATTATCAATCCTACTCCTGTGATACCCCCAATTGATTTTGTATTTATTATCCTGTACTCACCTGACCAGAAATCTTGTTCATCCTGCCACCGAACTTCACTAATCCCCACTATATCTAACTTCAACCTATCCATTTCCCTTTTTAAATTTTCTAACTTTCCTACTCGATTAAGGGATCTAACATTCCACGCTCCGACTCGTAGAATGCCAGTATTGTCTTTCCTGATGATCACCTCCTCCTGAGTAGTCCCCGCCTGGAGATCCAAATGGGGGACTATTTTACCTCCGGAATATTTTACCCGAGGGGATAAAATGTATATGTTCATACAGTAGAGCTGCATGTCCTCGGGAGAAATAACGGCTGCAGTTTCCCCTTGCTTTCAGCCGTTCGCAGTAACTGTGTGGCAAAGCCACATTAGCTGATGTTACAAGGCCAGCTCAGTCAGTCATCCAGACTGTTGCCCCTGTAACTACTGAAATGGCTGCTGCCCTCTTCAGGAACCACACGTTTGTCTGGCCTCTCCACAGATACCCCTCCGCTGTGGTTGCACCTTCGGTACGGCTATCTGTATCGTGGAGGCACGCAAGCCACCCCACCTCGGCAATGTCTGTGGTTCATGGCAGTGGACCACTGATATACAAATGCGTAAACGATCAGTAATTATAGCAGAGCGTATGTATCAGATCAACACAAATAAATTGCAGTTATACTTGGCTCATAGTATAGTGATATAAATACTACAAAAATGATAGACAAATGCCAAGTCTATAAAGGAGAGATGAAAGAAAATTAGATGACTGAGGAAGTGAACAACTCGGAAAGGCTACCGGCCGCTATAAGATTTTGTGAGCATTAGACCTTCGGAATATTGTCTTCAGGCGAGATTAAGCTTGTCATTTAGTAAATTGCCATCCCTGAGATCAAGATATTTAAAATCTCCTATTCTTCCCAAAGAGGAAGCTTTCGCCTTTCAACTTATCTGTGCAAAATATTCATTTCTTCTTTCTTTTTCTGGGTGTGGTTGGCAATCAATAAATGTTAATAAACAGAGTTATGTATGTTCGCTCATTTTTTTCCTATCTCCTCTTCATAGCTCTGTCTGTTTGACCAATATGATAAAATGCACAGTTATCACAGATTAATTTACAGCATCTTGATTCAGGAAACCAATAAACTGCATTTTCCACAATGTGCAACAATTTTCTCTTTAAACGTCGGGTAGAAAAAGAAACGTTACAGTTATAATTTTCTCTAGAAGACGCTTGATCCTATAGGAAATACTTCCCAAGAAAGAAACGAATATTTTTCTCAGTATTTATGTCGTCACTTTAATAAATGTTGTTTTACAATGTCGAGCATTTTGGAGAAATATCTTGCTCAAAAAATTGATCTACGAAACCCTGATAATATCCATTTTCAACTGTAATAGATTTAATCACACTTGACTTTCTAGAGCGTTAATGTAAACACCCGCCAAAATAGCAACGAGTGAACTTCACATGGCCAGTCCAAAACGCTGAAGGTACATTTTGCTGTTGAACGTAAAGTGATTGAGAACTACTGCAAGTAAACTGACGATTTCTGCAGTCTGGATAGTATTCATGTTTATATAGCACGGTAATAGATTCTTCTCTACGATCAAAATGGACTTCATCTCTCCAGGTGTTCTATTTTTTCAGGCAGTTTATGTGTTTATTTCTTTTCAATATACAGTTTCTAAAACAAATTTACAAATTTGAATATTCATATTAATTTATTAAAAAGAGGTAAAGTGCTGGTTTTCGTGTTGTTTCAAAGGAAAACGCATCAAGCTTTTACCTTAAACTAAAAATGTTGGATGTGGCTGCCGTTGGTTATCGTGTAGACGTCTCAACGGTAACTGATTTCATCCCAAACTCGCATCCGTCTTGCAGGTGTAACTTGCTCAGCGGCGGCGTAGATTCTTGCTCTGAGTTGCATTACAGCGGCCGGCAAAGGAGGTACGTCCACCATATCTTTGATGAAGTCCCATAAGAAAAAGTCTAGCGGTGTCAGGTCTGGGGAACGGGCAGGCCATACAATTGGCGCAGCACGGCCAATACACGTACCTGGAAAACGGTCATTGAGAAAATCCCGGATGTCAGTCAGATAGTGTGCTGGTGCGCCTTCTTGCATGAAGTAAACATTTCGTTCTCCGTCGTCATCGATCTGTGGTATAAAAAATTGTTGCTACATATCCAGGCACACTATCCTGTTGCTCAACGTAAAAGAAGTTCACCTACACATCTACATCTACATGGAAAACTGCAAATAACATTTAAGTGCTACCTTAGGACTATCACGAGCACGTTGCAGTGTTTATTGTGGATTTTCACTGCCCAAAATCCTACAGTTATGTGTGTTAACCTTGCCACTTAAGTGAAAAGTTGACTCGTCAGAAAAGATTATGTTGTCCAAGAAATGTTCACCATCATCCACTCGGTCTAATATATCCGCAAAGAAGTTCTTCCGGTCAAACTTATCAGTTTCTTTAATTTCTTGCAAAAGCCATTGCAATAAAGTTCCGGATTGCTGCTTATGTTTTATTTAATAGTGCTACAGCTGTTTCGACAGTTTGTCATTCTCAAGCGCCTGCGTATATAAGAATAACATTAATTACAAATAAAACAATAGGAAAATATACATAAAGTTGTTTGTTATAAAACAAAAACCATTCAGCACTTAACATCGAAAACGCAGTTACGATTTTGCATAAAATACCAAAGGGAATAGAAATGAATATTTTGGAGGAATTTGAAATATATATTCACACTAAAATTTATCCGAACGAAATACCTAATGAACACACTGATTTCAAACATAAAAATTATCTGAAACTTCCTGGCAGATTAAAATTGTGTGCCGGAACCGGGACTCGAACCTGGGACCTTTGCCTTTCGCGGGCAAGCACTCTACCACTGAGCTACCCCGACGCCTCCTACTTTCCATTCTGGATAAAAATTATCTGTTTAATTTTATTGACTTTATCGATGAAAAAGGCTGATAAACAAAGATATACTAAATGAGCAGAGGAAAAAAAAAACGAAATAAACCTCTCTTACCAATGTTAACGTTAAAAAAGTATCTGATAACTTAGTTGATTATTATATATGTAAACATCTTTGGCAAAGCTGTTGTTAATTACGAAAAATATAAAAGTTTTCTTTAATTTAACGTTTTAACGTAAAAAGCTGCATAATACCTGACAGCTAAGAACCGTATACAACAACTAAATACGTGTATCTTTCCATATAGTTTATGCAACAGTTACGCCAGATGTCAACATATAACGTCCAAACATCGTAGACGTAAGTTATAAGGAAAATTTATAACAAACAAATTTAATGTATATTTTCCTATTGTTTGATTTGTAATTAATGTAATTTTTATATACGAAGGTGTTTAGAATGACAAACTGTCGAAACAGCTGTAGCACTATTAAATAAAACATAAGCAGCAATCCGGCACTTTATTACAATGTCTTTCTACGACATATATGATGCTGCAGGCCCAACAATTAGGAAATATTGTAAAAGCGACAATCTGTACAGTTTAAAAAGCAAACATTTTCAACACACGCCAAACTGTTGTATGTGGGACTTGCAGTTCACTAGATGCACGCCGGGTTGATTTCGTAGGGCTGTTGACAAAACTCAGTCTCACTTGCCCAACGACTTCGTCAGATGTGCTTGGACGACCTGGTACTTTCTTATGTCTGAGCACCCCGTTTCTACTCCTACTAGGAGTATCTTTAGCAAACTTGGTACGAAATTTACGCTGAACTGTTGTCTCCGACCTTGATTCTTCGAACCAAGAAGATACAGCCCACACGCTAGGGTCCAGTGAAGGCAGCCATCTTTATCGTAACAGACGGTAGCCCTTGTTGCGGCGCGATTCTGCACTAGCGAACCACGCGAGTCTAAACGTGATGTGTTTTTCTGTGAAACAGCACTAAAACCCCCTCTGTACCTATTTTTAATAAATAAATATATATTAATTTTCAAACTTGTAAAGGCCCTTTTGAAATCCCCTGTATTGCCTAATGTATTGCCCCTGTATTACAAATTCACGATGTATAAGTGTAAAGTATAGCCATAAATACAGAAATCGGTTATTAACGTATATAACACAAAATTTCAAAGCCAGTGACAGGTAAAATACCGAAGCACTACTTTAGTACTGTATAGTAGTGACTTCAAATATAGAAATCGTGCTGTCTGACTATTCAACAGGCATCTAACTAGTTTAGGGCGGGGTTTAAATTGTGTGAACGGATATCTTGTTGCTGATGAGGTAAATAACGCAACTGACGCGAGTGCAGACCTATTTTTTCATAGAGATAGCACGCCAGGCCGGACAGACGCATGCAAAACCAAGCTGCAAACGCCTGCGTGACTTGCAGATATGAAACTCAAATGAGCATGGACTGACACGTGAAGCAGTGCTGAAAGAGCTAGCCAGCGGATGGATGGCAGATATGATACGGTGAATGGAAAGACCGCTGGCAACTGCAGCGGAAGATAATGACGAAGATACGCCGCGTAAAAGCGACGGTATCAAAGCACGGGGGGCGCAAAGGATAATGCGAAACCATGACGCGGATAAAAGCGAAGCGGCGGCAGTATTTAAGGTCGCAGAGGTAGATAACCAAACTGACATAATACGTCAAAGAGATGGTATCGGAACGATGTCATTGGCCAGCGTAATGGCTATGGAATGGCCCACTTATGGAGGGAGTGAATCCCAGTTGAAAAATATTATGAAAAGTAAACGTGTTGCCCATTTAAGTACAGTGATGATTGCGATTGAGTAAGGAAGCGTTGCCATAACGTGAAGCATGAATGGGCCATCAGTACCCGTAGCCATCGTAACGAATTCAAAACTACATTACCGATAAAGTGTTAGATTGAAGTACCACTAGCGATACAAGATAACGAAAGGACACGGGGGGGGGGGGGGGCACTACACTCATGTAAAAGTGCTGTCTCGAACAATCAAGCGAAAAATTAGCCATTCTGAATGCCCTTGAATTAATAACCAATCTCTCGAATATTGATACAACTGCAGCAATTCACATCGATAGTAAGATTACTTTGAACTCGTTAAGAAATCTGAAGTACCGCAACTTCTTGATTGAAGAAATACGATGTAAAAATCAGAAGGTTGCAGGCACACAACTGCACGTGTATTTCCAATGAGTTTTAGCACATCGAGGGATATGGGGCAATGAACTAGCTGACAATCTCTCTAAAAAAAAGCGATCACGACAATCGATACGCTACAACAAAATGCCTACAAGTGCTGTGAAGAAGAAACTTCGCGAGCAGTTTAGGAACAAATGGGACATTGAGTGGTAAAGAACAAAAGACGAGGGAAGCACTAAACCGTATTTTACTATGATCCGACATTGTTTAATGATTAAACTCACAATATCTCCCAATTTTACACCAATTTCAACGGGTCATGGGAAACGAAAGGCCTATTATCAACGGTTCGGAATAACTGAAGACGGAATGTGCACATTTAACAGAGATATCCAAACTATTGACCACCTTCATTTCGACTGCAAATTACTGAAAGAGAGGGACTGTCAAAGGAAGAAAAAACCTGACAGTAAATATGATTTGGTTCATAAATTCACTATAGACTTTTATAACATCTGTAATTTATTAAGATTCCCTGATGTGTAAAAACGATTGGTTTCTTTATGTAAGGCAATATCTAATGTATGTACAAAATGCCTTCATTTGTAAATCCCTCCATCGTATATACTGTATTTGTGTATTTTTTTATTTTTTTATTATTTATTTATTTATTTATTTTTTTTTTATTTTTTTTTATTTTTTTTTTTTTTTTTTTGAAGTACCTGATGGAACTGCCTGAATTTAACCACCAAACATTTAGTATTACTATGTAATGGGGAATGTCAAATTAATAATAAAAAAATAAAAAATTACACTTTGCATCAAAAAAGAATAGGGATATACGAATCCCCCCCTCTCTTGGGCATGGACGTTTGTGACGTTTTTAGTATAAGGTACTTCATATAAAATTTTGAAGCTTAAGGGACTTAACTGCGGGGTCATCAGTCCCTAATCTTACAAACTTACAAAGTACTTATGAACTACCTTATACTAATTACGGAAGTTCACATTGTTGCTCAATAAAACAGAAATTGACAAGCTATGTGATAATAACCTACAACAATGTTTTTCAATCTGCGGTCGCGACCTCCAGGAGGGTCTCAAAGTCTTTTTTGGATGGTCGCTGTCAAAGAAGGAAACTAACCATCGAACAGAAAGCCTGAATACTAGGTGTTCCGTAATACAAAAACAAATGCCTAAGAAAACTGAAATGTATTTTATATTAAAATTACGCGATTTCAAATTGATCGTCACTTGTCAGTTGAAAAGAACAAAGAATATTTTACAATAAATACACCGCATAACCAATGAACAAACGAATGGACTGAAAACTGTTTTCAAATAAGTAATTTTGAGAAATTAGATTGATCACAAACTGTCTATACAGTGAGACCTTGCACAACGAGCAAAATTTGCTCTGAGCTGTACCAGCAGTGCGAAACTTCGATATGCAACCTATAGTTTTCTGTAAGAATTCATGTAATAATACGTTGTGTTCCATTCAGAAAAAATGGGCTAAAATTTGCCGTATAAAGTACAATAACGTACTTTTTTTTACAAGAATGTATCAACAAAAGAAATTAAATATACCTCTGCATCTCTTATGAGATCTTTGTTTGCCATAGATAGCTTTGATACATTGATTTCACATTGATGAATCGATTCCACTCGTTAAAGAGTCTTTATCAAATCTTAATTGTTCAGGTATTGTAAGACATGTTTAGCATGCCTGGGCAAATAAGATTTGATAATGACTCTTTAACGAGTCGACACTGGTTATCAATGTAAAATCAATGTATGTAAGCGATCTATGAAAAATAAATGTAAGAGATTCAGAATTATCGTATTAAGATCACATCCTACAGAAATGCTTCTCTAGTGGGTTACTTCCACGCATTTGACACCTAAATATCCAGTGATGCTACTTGTAGTAGAGTTCATTGCATGGTATATCGCTGTGTATTGTTGTTTGGCCCTTTGGGCATCCAAGTGGTCCAGCGGTTTCTCCTGCCTTGCGGCCGTTTATTGTAGCTGGACCGGTTTGTGGTCGTATTCATAGAGAGGCATTTTTTCTCTGTAACGTACGGTTTGCGCTGGGAGATCTTCGAGGGGCAGTATTGTTCTTTCTTGGTTAATTCTGTTATAATCATGATATGTGCTTTCATTAGGTGGCTAGTAACTCCCATGTTATCCCACTTGCTTGCTTGTTGCTCTGAGCGGCGTTGCAATATCAGGTAATTATAATGACATTAAATTTGTTGCCTATGATATTACACACATAGTTCTGTTGCGGTTCCACGAGGGGGTGGGGTTCGGTAAAATAGTTTTATTTGGAAGGGGATCGTGTATTAAAAAAGGTTGGGAAACACCTAACTAGATATTGTGATTGCAGAATACACCAATTCCCTTAATACCCGGTAACACGACGTTTAGTTCGTAGTGGCATACTGACACTAGATCATCAACGGACTGTCGGTACAGGTCGTATCACTCCTGAACGGCGATTCGGCTAGAGCTGAACTCTCAGATTAGTTGGTAGTTCGTCTCGGCCGTATTCAATGTGTCCCAGCCATGTCTGGAGAACACGATAGCCATTAAAGTCTCTATCGTCGGTATCATGAAGGAATGTATCCAACAGATGAGCACAATGGCCGCGAGAATTGTCCATTAACCCTTAACTACTATAGATGTCGACAGGAACGCAACTACTATGGAGGGGTCTCTCAGACCGCTCTCTTACTTTCCATATATTACACTAGTGTTCTGCTAAATATATGTTTTCACGGCTCCCTGACGTTCATTACACTTCTTAGAGGTGGCATTAGTAGAAATTTTACTTTAACCATGTAGTATGGGTAACATGACGACAAGTAAAACACAGCGCAATTTGCAGTACATTTTTAATTTTTGTGCTACGAAAAGAACAGCAAGTAATTATTTCCCTAAACTCCCACAGATTATCATTACAGAGATAATATTACAAATTCACAGCGTGATTAGATACAAAAATCCCATAGTAAATTGTATGAGAGAGAGAGGCCACAGCCACAGCGCTGTCGCTTAGCTTAGCAGGCCGCGCTCACGAAGCCGACTGGCCAGGCGCTACGAGGCAGAGCCTGCGCCTGCGCCAGCGGCACGCCACACACTGTGGTCGGTTGTTGAGGCCGCGCAAGGCTCATAAATACGGAACAAAGAGCAGCAAAACTGCAAGAATGCTGGCACGTGGACCTGGTCGGCCATCAGGAAGATACACGGAAGAGTCCTTTTAGCTTGGCAGGGGTGTGTGAAATATCTTGACTCAAAAAGTCGTAGCGGTCTGAGAGACCGCAGATAGTTGTTGAGGGTTAAGACGAATCCCTCAAATACAGCCCAATTCGTTGAACTATATGTCAGAGGATGTCATCCCGTACCGTATAGCCGTTTAATTGCCTTCTACGAACACCAGTAGCGTACTGTGGCTCCAGCTAATGACATCCCGAAACATCAAGGAACCACCTCCTTGAATGACCACCGTTAATAGTAAAATTAGACTCTGGTCGTAAAACCAGCTAAAGGATTCGCGTGAACTACTGACTACTTCCTGCAACAGAATCTTGTTCCCTGGCCCAGAATTTAGAACTGACTCAAACTTTAAGTTAGCCAGCAGCAAGGCAAAGAGACGGTGGCCAACATACGTCGTAGATCACGAGAATTACACACAATCATTAATGTAAAAGCCACTCCGAACTAAACCATTTCATGAAGGTGGCTGTGAGAACATTTATGGCGCAACGGAATTAAACATGGTAATTTGCATCTGAGTTTGATCTCAGCACTGGTGAAAAAAATTAAATAAAAAAAGGGAGGGTATTCATAAAAATTTATAAAAAGGATAAAATTTCACTGACAATAAATTATGTATTCAGTTCAAACATGAGCAAATGGGGGCACCAATTCTGTTAAACAATAAAAACGCATCCCATATTGAAAATTAAGCTAAAGTAATGTGAACTGAATATCGTCAGGGGGGATTTACAATCAACAAGCATTCAGCCACTCACAGGCACAAAGAAAAGCAAAACTCACCCAAATCAGCGTGCTGATACGAAGCAGAAGCAGGCGCCGCTATCATAGGCGAAATTCAGCGAACCAGGAGGTACCACGCAACATAGGGAAAAATAAACTTCGTAGGTCGCTCTGGTCTTTCTTTACTTGAGATGGTACGCGATAATAGCCAGATTAATTTCAATTCAAATCAATCCGTGAGCATGCAGAGTTATTGAGACACACGGCACGTGTCTGCTACATTACATATTCGCACCCCACTGAAGGCGAAGTGCTTAAAAATCGCATTCATTTCAACAAAAACCAACGGAATCATAGATTACAAAGCAAGAATACACAATAGTAAGGCACTGGCGAGAACTCGCGTGACTAGCTATAAACCCTCGAAGTCGGAAAACCAGTAAATAATACAAAATTAAATTTCCGAAAAATAGCTACGGCATGCAATCCTTAGAAATGCGTAGGATATCATAAGGAAGCCATAGAAATACAGTTAGACGCGCTGGGAAAGGCTCTACAAAAATCAGAAAAAATTGAAAAAATCCAGTTGGAGAAATTCAACTAAGAAATACGGCATGCAGCCCTTAGAAATACATGGTACTTCACAAGCAAGCGAAAAAAGGGGGTTGTACAAGGCTAGAAAAGAATTTACTGGGGGAGTCCGAATGCAAACTACAGGTTTGGAAAGGAAATAGAAACTGAAAATAGTCGGAGAGGAGATCGTGAGGTACTAAGGGAAATAATAAAGATAAATGCATAATTTCTTGCCAGAAGGGCATAGAAACAGACACAGGGGTAGCTGAAGGCTTTGTTCTAAGGGCAGACCACGTGGAGTACATATCACTCGTGGGACGAGAAAACAGAAAACAATATTTCACATGCGCTACACAGAATAAAACTATTACCACACATTAGTAGCATCCCACAAAGCTAGAAAGAAATTAAACCGAGTTCGTACACTGCCACCTAGTCTCACAAAGGTTACAGATTTTGAGCCATTATCGAACCGAAGTAGTTACATATTCACCTTGTTTACCTATGCAAAATCACCGAAATGAAGTCCGCCTCCGTAGCTCAGAGGTAGCATCGCTGACTACCATGCAGGAGGCCCGGGTTCGATTCACGGCAGGGGACTGGGAGTTGTTTGTTGTCCTAATCATCATCATCTCATCATCGTTGGCACGTAAGTCGCCCATGTGGCGACAAATACAAAAGACTTACACTAAGGTGGCTGAAAAACCCGCAGGTTTCTCCCAGCCAAGAAAGCCATATGCTCACTTTCATTTACCAAAATGAAATTGAATACACTTCTGTACGTGATAGGAGAAACTTATTCCGAAAAATGAACCTAAGTTCTGAAATCTAACTTGAATACCAGACAAAGAATCACTACTACCTCAGGGGAGGAAAGATAATCAGAAACGTCTTACCAGCTCGAAGCGCAGCCACAGAATGACCAACTCGGCCAGCCAGTCCCCGCCACAACCGGAAATCGGTAAAAACCCCAGGAAAAACCGCGGTGGTGGGGAGAGCTTAAACTCGCACGACGTGCCGAGGCTCTCTACCCAACTCGTAACCAAAGGGTGGAGGAACCTCTTTGTTAGCATCAAAAGCTGAAGTTAGTAACGACTTCCGATCGACACGAAGCCAGACACGCAAAGCGCGCAGCCAGCAGCCGACGACGAAAATTCTCATACATATACACAGACCGCCATGATAGAAAATTCTCATACATGCACATGATGAATAAAGCAAGTACATATTCTCACAGGGACAATGGCGTCATGGAGAAACCGTTCATATTGTCACATTCATAGACACAATGATAAATATTAGCAGAATAAAATCCCAGCAATATTAACACGGTATCATAGAAACTTTTAAAAACATGAAATGAAATGCTATTCCTCATGCCACCGAACGAAAGGGGTTCTCGTTTAGCAAAAAAGCCCATCTAGTGAACTTAGATAAATTACAAAGTTAAAAACCTAGGGTAGACGGCAGACAGCCGTCTCTCATCCTTGCTGTTGTCACTGGATGCAGTGTCTGAGACGTTCATGAAGGACTGCCGCCAAAAACTAATTGAAGGCAGATGGGAGTCTCGTCTGTGACTACCACTTGATGCTTATTATGACAAGTCCATTCAGCATGATGCTGCGCCTAACTGTAACGCGTGCGCTGCATGTTGTACAGATGTCAAAATTGACTCTCGCTATGGGCGTCATGAGTGAGGTTGTATGTTATGCAACCTAATACGTACTGTTTGAGTCGAAACAGTGGCTACACGGAAATCATTACTTGAGTGTCGTGTTCCTCCGAGCTGAAATCCGTTACGTAGCGGTAATCAGCTTATGTAGTAGCCGTAGGGCGGCCAAGGCGAGGCAAGTCATGATCAGTTTCTGTATCTCTGTACTCGTTCACGTCTGAACAACATTGCTTCGGTTCACTCCGTGACGTCTGGAAACTTCTCTTGAAGAGAGTTCCTTCTGACACAACAACGAGGATATGATCAAAATGCGGAATTGACCTTCTAGACATGCAGTACTACTGTCTACATAAGCATAATTCTGACGAAATCGAAATATTTAAACACTTCGTCAATATGCTGACAACAGGTAATGGCAATCTCAATGCGGACGCATTCAAATATTCGATCCCTTGAAGTAATCCAGTATCGGCTGCGAGCAAGAGGAATAAGTGAGCAGGAGGCTAGAAGTTGGAAGGGAAGGGTGCCTGGATATCCTAATCGCCCTCTGTAATAGAAAAAAGCTGAACCAAATATTCTACCAACAACCAAGAACGAATTGAATCAACATAAAAAAATACCTGGTCCAGCACAAATTTTCATCTTCGTCGTTGAATTATTTTCAACACTATTAAACGGTCGAAATGTTTTAAAATTTCGATTTGGTAAATTTACGGCCGTTACTGTCAAATAATGGTGTCAGTTCTTTTGGACGTGTCCGAAAAGAACGGACACCATATCAATAATTGAGAATACTTCCTTCCGGATATTTATAAATAAAAACAGTCACAAATCTCAAAAAATATCATTTATACAAATGATGACCGGATTCGGTTTGTTTACAGGGCTGCATGGGACAAGCGCCTGCTCCGTGAACAACGTCACATAGATCTGAATATGGCTCTGTAAACAGTTCGAAACCGGTCATGATTTGCATACATGATATTGTTTGCGATTTTTGACTGTTTTTTATTTAAATATACTTTCCAGAAGATCGCTGATTTTCCAAACAAAATACGTTTTCAATAATTTACTCCCTAGTGTTATGGGCCATCTTATCCACTACGTCCTATTGCCACTGCTCATACGTGGTAGTTGACAACTTTGTGCGAGTTAAGGTGCATCTATGGACAATCTAAGTAACTGCATTCTTGAAGCAATATACACATTCGGTGAGCCGTACTGCCTGTCGCCAATCTCTTCTTCTTAGTAATTACTTTGGCGCCCTCACCATCAGTGGCGCTGAGCTGTGTGGATAGCACGGTTCAATCTTTGACGGTGCATGGTGCTCATATGCAGTATGGGCTGTGCCGTGCTGCAGCCCGGAAGGAGGTGACCTGGAAAGTAACGTGTGGCCGTTGGCGGGTGTTAGCACGAAGGGGTTACTCTGTTAGTTTCTCAACTTCTCGTGGAGGCTTGCGTCGCGATGTCTGGTAGTTATTAAAGGGCACCGAGTGGTGTTGACGGGAATGTTGGATCGGGAGCAGGACGACTGGGGTGACGGTCGCAGCATGCTGTGGTTTAACATCTGTTAGCGGTGCGAGCATCTCATTGCCATGGACAAGTACTTGCTCAGAGTGCTGTCTGGATCGGCACAGTTACTGGAATTCAGTACTTCTGCACGTTAGGTGTGGCGGATTTTAAGGTGGTGGTGCTTTCCCTCTGTTACGAAGTTGAAAACGTTTCTCTATTGTGTTACTTTCACGTATTTGACACATAAGAAAACCAGTGATGCTACTCGTTGAGTTCCATGGAAGGTATATCGCTTGTATTGTTGTTTGGCCGTTTTGGCATCCAAGTGGTCCAGCAGTTTCTCCTGCTTTGTGACCGGTTATTGTAACTACACCGGTTCGTGGGCGTATTTAAAGAGAGGCATTGTTTTCCTGTCTCCTGTATTTTTCTTTCGCGTACGCTTTGTATTGGGAGATCGTTCTTTGTTAATTCTGTTATAATCGTTATATGTGATTTCATTAGGTTACTATTAACACCCATGTTATGCCACTTGCTTACTTGTCGTTCTGAGCGGTGTTGGGGCATGACGTCACTGCTGGGGCTGCACATACACATGCGACGTAAGGAGGAAAAACTTCAATGGAAACACCACCCTCCGTTCCACAGTCAGTCTTGTTTGTGTACTGCTGATTTGTTTTATTAATATTAAGCCTCTGGTGTTTGTCTCTGTATGTTGTTAGACTGTCAAGTGTCTCAGCCCCGGGTATTTCACTATTTGGAGTAACTGTCCTTGCTAGACACATCAAGGTTATGCTCATTGTTCTGCGGTAGGCTAACGGTGATATTTTGAATGAATTGTGACTGACTGGATAATCTGTCATTTGCAGCTGTGCCGGAGAACTATGTTGTAATACTGGTTGATTAGATTGTACGTGGTGGAATCCTTATTGATCGGAAACCTAGTTTGTGAATGGAATGCTACGAGTTAACAGTCATTACGATTCTGGAGAAGGTTAGCTGTAAATCTTACTAAATATACTGTAACGTACCCGTCGCCGTTTTATTTTATATAACCTCGAGTCTGGACTGTGTATTAAACATTCTAAGCGCCTATTTGCCCGGTAACTTGTGCACTGAAGTTGCCTACCGCAAGCTATTACAATGCAATATGGCTTCCACACGTTTGTATGTGGAATGAATTGTCTACGCTGGCTTTATCCAGTCTGATTACACATATGGGTTCCCACTACGTGCGAAGTAAAAGCGCCCGACAACACTAATGAAATTTAAGGGTCCTAGGACTGACACGCGCAACAAATGATATTAGAAAAGCATCTGAACTAATTAATCGAATCCAATATATGTACTCAAATGGAACGACTACGTACTCCGATATTTACGCTCCCGTACACCACTACAGGCCACAGCAAGGACTTTGAAAACGGGATTATTAGCGCTAAAGAGGGTCATATGAGCTTTTAGAAATTGCTTGGACACTCGTGTGGGATAAAATCATCATTTATTATCAAATCCTTTAAAATAAATGCTTCACAATGTGAATTTAAATGCAAATTTTAGTGTAAATGTGAATTTAAATATAACTTTAGTTTCCACCATCTCATTCTACAATAGAATGGGCCTCCTAGAAAGTTTTCCAAAATAAAGGTTAATCTCGTCACTCGCGAGGATATGGGGGCAAGGAGTATTCTCAATATTCCTTTTGAATATTTGCATAGTACATGCCCGAGGGGGGATTCGAACCCCCGACCGCAGTGGCCGTGCAACTACCATCAACTGCCCTCAACGACCTCAACTGCCGCTTTCCGTCAGTAGCGGCATGTTTAAATACATAGATTTTGGCGCCAAAGTCGCGAATACGTCACGTCACATAATGCGTCATTGAAGCGGCCCTTCTGAGAGTCTGTGGCCATCACGCAGATGCTCAAGCGGGCAGTGAGTTAACCAAATTCGTACAGTCTTTCTCCACATTAACTCCACAAAAGTAAGAAGGCGGTGGAACAGTCAAATATTCTCTAGTTGTACTAACTAGACAGTTTTTTAATTTTTTTTATTTCTCCTTTCCTTTTTTCCCCCGAGGAATCACCATTTTTATTGGGTCTCCTACTCACCCCTACAACCCTGCCTGTCACACACTATAACAAGTAACAAATTCTGAAAAAAATGAAGGAAAGTTGACTCTGTACCAGAAAAAGAACGTAAGAAAGCATCCTTCGTCGGAACTGAAAGTCATCGGTCCCTGGGGAAAGGCATCTTTTCCGATGTATTCATGGAAGTTCAGGAAGAATATCTCAATGATTATAAAAACCTGCAGCTAATGGGCATAGAAATCCCATATACGTAAAGCGTCTGTCATCACAAGACGTGAACTTAAAACGTAAAACATTAAAAGAACAGAAGCTAAAGGGAATGAAAGGGGCCATAGGATGGGCTGCTCCTACAGGTCACAACATCGTGTGATGGAAAGGAAAGTAAAACGTTGAACATAGGTACCACCCGGTTACCCAATCTCGGGAGAGGAAAACGTAAAATAAAACGCAACTGCATTGCTAAAGTTAAATGATAGATTGTCAGCGACAATGGATCGGAGATAGCACCGTACTCATCTGGAGAATAGTCATTAGCTAGTCAGGCTAATACAATCAGCTGTAATCAGTCATTAGCTAGTCAGGCTAATACAATCAGCTGCCAACAGCTGGCTGGAATCCATGACTAGCGCCACCGCCAGGAAGTTCGCAAAATTCTTGTGCATAACTTCTGATGAGTGGTCCATAAGTATGCCATGAACTCGACGGCATTAGGGAGCTGGAGATCAATAATGGCATACATTATCCATAAAGTAGAGTTAAATTTTGTTGTGGGATAAGGCCGGAAATGAGGAATAGTGAACCATTCCACTGTCCCATCATAGGGAATGGACCGATTTATAAGGGTCAACATACCGCGGGGAAGTGCCCACACTGATAATACCTGTCTACATTCAAGACGGTGACGTCTAGTGTCCGGGATCTGACACCGGGGACAAATTCCAGAGGCTACAAGTCCGATATCGAACATCCTCTGATTCGTCGATAATACATCAGCTTGAACCACAGGCTTCGGATCTCAGTTGGCAGGAGTGGGTGGAAGATGGTGATCCACACCTGCCTCCAATTAACGTCGGAATAGCGGGCCTGTAATTTGTGGACCGGCGGTCGTCCCAAAAGCGCAGCGTATGTTAGTCGAGCCGTATGGTGAGGTTATGATGCCGTCCGAAGGACATAACTGCGATAAAAGTAGTAGTCTAGGACGTGTGACAGTACGGGATACTCAGGGACAGCATGGAGACCGTCTCAGAAGATGAACGAAAAAGTTCTAAAAGTACTGCTGTCGGATTCTGAGGGTGCGTTTCCCGCAACGTAGCAGTTCTGTTAATGAGGAAGGTGATGAACTTGCAGAAGTGAACAAGACCGAATTCCCCCCACAGAGGGGTCAAGGATGCAAGTGGGCGCCTTGACTCTGAATATGTGGTGCCGGCTCAGCAGCCAGAATGTCTCTTCGGAAACGGTTCGCGCCATCGTCTTAGGGATGGTGATGGCCTGTGTGAATAGGGCACAGGTCGTCGCTAGGGTTGCTTGTGACTAAAGCATTTCAAACCACACAATGAATCAAGCTTAAAAAAAAAATAATAATAATAATAATAATAATAATAATCTTCTTGGTCAAGTTAATTTCAGCACAGTCTCCTCCAAGGAGATGCTTAAATGTTACTACCATCAAAAATGTTCAAATGTTTGTAGAGCTTATGGGACTTCACTACGTGGTCACCAGTCCCTAAACTTACAAACTACTTATAAACTAACTAAGACTAAGGACGGCACAAATATCCATGCCCGAGGGGGAATTCGAACCCCCGACCGCAGTGGCCATGCAACTACCATCAACTGCCCTCAACGACCCTCAACTGCCGCTTGCCGTCAGTAGCGGCATGTTTAAATACATAGATTTTGGCGCCAAAGTCGCGAATACGTCGCGTCACGTCACGTGGCATGACGTCACGTTTACAAATTCTGTTTCAAACAAATTGACTAGAAATTTTAAAGAAACTTATACAGTTCTATTTAGTGGTTAACAAATAATATAACTGGTTACAAACGTTGGTAAAAAGGGTTACAATTCATGCAATAAATTAATTATTTAAAGGTAAGTGGTGCGTATTTCGCTATACGGCCACTGGGTGATACAATAATCTTTGAGCTGTCAGTTCATGTAAACAAACGAGTCCGCACCTGAAGTCTTATGATTCATCTTCAAATTCAAGATTTTACCAAAATTTTAAGAAAACGATAATTTACAAGTGAAAAAAAAATGTTCATAAAGGTGTATGGTTTATCAGAACTTAATAGATGACAATTCTAGTGATTCGCAAATAGTTCGAAACGGATATAATCGTTAGACAAACTGTTAGTTTCATAAAATTTACAATATTCTCGTTTCAAAAAAGATATTAGTAGTGACTTTTATCGTGAGCTTTATCACTCAGGATCTTTAATATTTCCTATGAAATGCCGCGGTGGCCGAGGGGACTGAGGCGCTCCAGTCACGTTCTGCACGGTCGGGGATTCGGGCATGGATATTTGTGCCGTCCTTAGTTGTAGCTAGTTCATACGTAGTTTGTAAGTTTAGGGACTGATGACCCCGTAGTTAAGTCCCATAAGCTATACAAACATTTGCAACATTTTGAAACCAGTCTCGCGCAAGGATGTGGCCGTTGATGAGCGAAACTTTCTGTTAACGGCCTCCCCAGTGCCTTTTAATTTTGTGGCGTTAGTGAGACGAGAAATTGCAAGAATTTTAATGAAACTCCAGCTCCAGTTGCATTTATTGGTGCTTTATTTAAGCCCACTACCGGTTTCGGCCTCTATGTTAGGCCATTTTCAAGTGTGACAGACGTTATGCCATAGAGAAAGCAACGTCAAGTAATTTCAACAATAGAACTCAGAGAATTTGAAACTTTTGTCGCCCAGTGGCGACATGAGAAAAATGTCTCATGTCGCCATTGGGCGACAAAAGTTTCAAATTCTCTAAGTTCTATTGTTGAAATTACTTGACGTTGCTTTCTCTATGGCATAACGTCTGTCACACTTGAAAATGGCCTAACATAGAGGCCGAAACCGGTAGTGAATTTGAAGTTGAATCATAAGACGTCAGGTGCGGACTCGTTTGTTTACATGAACTGACAGCTCAAAGATTATTGAACCACAGTTCCGGCAACAGCAAGCATCCAGTGATGGAGAAACTAAAAATTGTAAGAAGGCGGTCATCTCACCGCCTTCGTGTGCCCATGAAGGTTAAAGGTATACGGTTGCTGGGAAAAGTTTCTGCGGCCAGTGAGTGCAGAGAGGAGAGGTCTGGCGCGGCTCGGCCCTAGCGGGTGGGTTGGGCCCCGTAAGCCGAAACGACGGCTGCCCGAAACTCGCAGCAGGCGGAGCGGAAAACACCAGGAAAAACAATTCGTAGCATTGGCTGCGCTCGGGCGCCCTTTTAATTAAAGCTCACGTTACAATAAATTAACGGCGGCCGGCGATAGCCAGGCCGCAAATTTCACTGAACTCTCAACAGGGCCGTCTGCCGGGCTCCGACACCGCACGGCCTATACACGCACAGTGGCCGAGGGGAGCGGAAGGAACGCGGCACCCTGGAAGCCACGCACTGGGGGAAAATTCCCGTTTGTCTGTACTCCTTGCAGCGAGAGCGTGTACCGTGCTCTCGGATGATCGTTTATTCTGGCGTTGTAGCCTTGTAGACAGCACTGTCAGCAACTAATTTCCATGTGTGTCATATCATACATGCAGTTGGACCAAATATTACAGAAAAAAATTATGAGAAAGTATAACGGCTGTTCAATAAAGAATGACCATAATTTCTTTGACAACAGATCTGATAATCAAAAAGTCAGTATAGATTTGAAATCTTAATAAATCACGTAATAATGTAGATAAAGAGGTAAAAATTGACAGACATGCTTGGAATGACATGGGGTTTTATTAGAACCGAAAAACAATACAAAAAAAATCCGACGGATAGCACTTCATCTGATCAGAATATCAATAATTAGCAAAACAAATTAAGACAAAGCAAAGATGATGTTCTTTACAGAAAATGCTCAATATTTTCACCGTCGTTCCTCAACAATAGCTGCAGTCGAGGAATAATGTTGTGAACAGCACTGTAAAGCATGTTCGTTCGGAGTTGTGGTGAGGCATTGGCGTCGGATGTTATCTTTCGGCATTCCTTAAGATGTCGGTCGATCAGAATGCACTTGCGACCGCAAGTAACCCTTGCAGCGAGAGCGTGTATCGTGCCCTCGGATGATCGTTTATTCTGGCGTTGTAGCTTTGTAAGCAGCACTGTCAGCAACTAATATCGATGTGTCTCATATCAAATACGCAGTTGGACCAAATATTACAGAGAAATTTTTTTTTATGAAAAAGCATAACGGCTGTTCAATAAAGAATGATCATAATATTTTTGGACAACAGATCTGGTGATCAAATAGGCAATATAAATTTTAAAACTTAATAATGTAGACAGAGAGGTAAAAATTGACAGACATGCTTGGAAGGACATGGGCTTTTATTAGAACCGAAAAAACAATACAAAAAAAAATCCGACAGATAGCGCTTCATCTGATCAGAATATCAATAATTAGCAAAACAAATTAAGACAAAGCAAAGATGATGTTCTTTACAGAAAATGCTCAATATTTTCACCGTCGTTCCTCAACAATAGCTGCAGTCGAGGAATAATGTCGTGAACAGCACTGTAAAGCATGTTCGTTCGGAGTTGTAGTGAGGCATTGGCGTCGGATGTTGTCTTTCGGCATCCCTTGAGATGTCGGTCGATCAGAATGCACTTGCGACCGCAAGTAAACCCAAAGTCAATAATCGCACGGGAGGCCAAGCATGAGGATAGTAGCGGCTGAGCACACCATCATCAACAAACGACGGGCGCAAGAGATCATTCAAGCGTCTAGCGATACTTTGTTGTTTATTTCTTCGGTTCTAATAAAACCCCATGTCAATTCAAGCATGTGTGTTAATTTTACCTCTCTATCTACGTTATTCCGTGATTTATTAAGTTTTCAAATTTATACTGACTTTTTGATCACCCGGCACTTTTCATTATGCTCATAGTTATGATCCTCCTTCTCAAAATAATAGTCTCCCATTAATGCGATCGCTTTTTCCAGCGTTAGTCTTCAAACAGATGGTGGAAACCATTTTTAGGGAAGTCCTTCAAAATCACTCTGATGATGGATAAATGCCTTCCACGTAGACCTTTCCTCAAGTTAAGGGATGTAAAAATGTCACATTGGGCTAAATCCTGACTACAAGGAGCGTGAGTGATGCACTTCACGTTGATTTTATGCAAGATATTTAGCAGAAACTTCAGCAGCAATACGCGGCCCCGCATTGTCGTGGTGCAGCATCCTCCCCGCTTCACGGGAATTTCTTGTCACTTTTCCGACGCGTTTATCGGTTAGATGTTAGTCTCATAACATTCAAGATGTCTACTCCACAGTAAGAAAGTGGGCCATTCTAGTGCCAATTCTGCCATGTGAGAGAGACGCCCGGGTGATCAGCACTTTCTTGCCGAGCGTGTTGCTTTCGGAATCCGACAAAAAGGCGCGTGTAAGCATGAAAGTAGCCTGTTATTATAACAAGCAAGATCTCCGGCAGTTCAAATCCGCAAATGAAAGTTAAACCGCTCACTGCTGCTCTAAATTACTTCATGAGTGGCCACAGTACATGTGCAATGGAAATTTATCTAACTGCTCACTCCTTAAGAGAGCAGCCAACATTTTAATAAACACAAAATCAATGTTAAAAAATTAATAGGTAATAAACATGGGATGGGGATCATGAAATGATAAGCAGAGGTTTGATACTTTACATTCATAATTTATTCAGTAAAATAAACAAGCACATAAATGTGGGGAGACCAAAATAAGCACACGCCTGGGAAAAAAGTGAATTAAATCATAGTATTACTGTCTGTTTTAAAATTGTTTCTGCAATTTATGAATATGGAGGTAATGTGGAAGGAAATTTTGAAACACACAATGGGTAGGTGAAAGCACATTCATTTATTCACAGACATGTGCATAATGCTTGCTTCGTGGTACATTACTCTCCGGCTGCAAAACGAAGCATTGGCGGCGTCTTGACGAGATGGCAGGAGTCTTGATCACTAATTTTAAGTACACTGTGCACTAAACGAAACTGTTTCTCGGGGAGGCAGCGACTCACTATTCTGAAGTACCACATGGTGTATGAACACGCCGAATTTCATAACATTACAAACAGAAATTAATTTATAATAAGCGAGTAAAGTGCATGCAAGAATTCATATACAAGAAAGCTAGATGGCTGAGGGCCGAATTAACTACCGTTATGAAAGCAACTGGTGTAATCGGTCATACAAGACAGGAAAGACGGAATCCAACAATAAAAGCTGAGAAATATTTAGCATACTCGCGTATACACGCGAGTGACGCGAGTCACGCGATGTGAAAAGTTAGTTAAAAACACGAAGGAAATTAAAACACTAGGTTTACACAAAGGCTGAAGGCCACACACATGTACCCTAACTTGAGCAAAACCGGACACAAAATAATCACCGGAATGACAATGCAGATAATAAATTTACATTGAATTTACGCGAGAATTACTCAAGAAACTATCACTGAAAAATCAAGACTGACTGATCACAAAGAAGTCAAAGTCCGAACAGCATGCCTTCCCTCAACATGATTCGGCTGAGCACTTATTTCCACAGTTGTCAGAGCCAGAATGAAGAGTGAAGACTAAACCTCTAAGGCCTCGGAAAAACCTACAGCCATACAGCGGATGTAGAGCGCGCTAAAAGCGACGCAGAGTGCGTTCAGAGACTAGTGTTTACCAACCCTTGCTACCTGGCCAAGACAATTACGTCTTCAACCGCTCCCAGAGAGATCTCCTGTCATCTCTTTCGTCCAAGATTAGGTTGGTACGACACTAGCAACACGTCCACCTCGCCACCTTGCCAAGTAAGCTTGCCTCTGGCCAGCCAGTAGACGCCAGCGCAGACGACAAACGAAGCCATGATTTCTTAATTACAGCAAAACGAAGCTCAAAGCTGGAGGCGGCGACTGTAACACGTTGCGTGGCAGTCAGTCAATATTAAGAGCACACATTCACATTCACATGAACACAAAAGTTCAATCACACGGGTGGAATCGTTTATAAATATGGGGCAACATATATAAACTTGGGGCATTTATCATTAATAAAAAGAATAAAATAATTAACACGCAGATAGATAACATTAATGCTACAGAAACACTTTAGGTTAATGAATAAATCAAAATGGAACACGACCACACCATCAGTGGGCGTGTTTCAAGCTAAAGTCGTGCATCCTTTTCGAATATCGTCTCAGTTGTACTGTTGTAATTGCGATTTGCTAAATGTTCAAATGTTTGTAGAGTCTATGGGACTTAACTACGGGGTGATCAGTCCCTAAACTTACAAACTACTTATGAACTAGCTACAACTAAGGACGGCACAAATATCCATGTCCGAGGGGGGATTCGAACCCCCGACTGTAGTGGCCGTGCAGACCGTGACTGAAGCGCCTCAGTCCCCCTCGGCCACCGCGGCGGGCCGCGATTGCTGTCTTACCTTTTAACTGACAGAAAGTCGCTTCCATAGGGAAGTGTCATAGGGCCCCTACTGTTCTCACTTCTATAAACGATTTAGCAAACAATGTGAGCAAGTCTCTTAGACTGTTCGCTGGCGGTGCTGTCAATTATCGGTTAGTAAAGTCGCCAGAAGATTAAAAGCAATTGCAAAATGATTTACATAAGATGTCTGCATGGATGCAAAAATTTTCAGTTGACCCTTAATAACGATAAGTGTATATTCATCCATATGGGCTCTTTAAGAAGTCCGTTAAACCTTATTTACACTGTAAATCAGTCAAACGTAAAGACCGTAAACTCAGCTAATTCGTAGGAATTACAGTTAGGAACAATTTACATTGGAAAGAACACACTGAAAATCTTACAGGGAAGACGAACCAAAGGCTACGTTTCATTGGCAGACATATAAGAAGAAGCAACAGTTTTACTAAAAAAAACTGCTGACTCTTTATTTATGCGTCTTATTTTGTTGCGCATTGTGCGATTCTCGCCAAGTGGGACTGACGGAAGATTTAGAGAAATTGTAGAGAAGGACAGCTTTTTTGTATTGTTGCGATATAGGGGACAGTGACTGATATGACGTATGATATGGGGTGGAAATCATCAAAAGAAATTCGTTGCGGCGAGATTTATTTGCAAAATTTAGTTCACGAACTATCTCCTCCGAAATGCACAAGAACAAAGCATTGTACAAATGTGATACATACTGCGTTTTGAAGAGAACCCTAAAAGTGTTTTTGCAAACCGTGGGTAACCAGGCAGACGTAAATACTATAATCGAATTCTTGCCATACCAGTATGCCAATGTCGACTGTGGCAGTCGCTTCCCGTATTCTCTCCCGGAGTTTGCTGTTTAAATGTTCAAATGTCTGCAAATCTATCGGACCAAACTGCGTGGTCGTCAGTCCGTAGCTTACAAACTACTTAAACTTAGGTAAACTAACCTATGGACAAGCACACACACCCATGCCCCAGGGACGACTCGAACCTCCACGGCGAGCAACCGTGCGCTCCGCAGCGAGGCGCTTTAGACCACTCCCGGAGTTTGCTACATCGCGTGGTAGAGGCGGTACATATCACAGATATTTAATGTGTTCCCACAAGACGAAAGTCACTCGGTGGAGCTCGGGAAGGCCATTTCATGAAACAGCTCGCTCCGCACCTATACTCGCCACGCTTGCGACTAAAGCTGACTATCGGCAAATTACTAAACTACGCTCTGGCGGTATACATGAAACACATCGTTTAGGGTTTCTCCTCAAAATGACATTTGTATGATAACTGTACAATATTTCTCTCTTGTGCAATAAATAATTGAAATTCTTCTCGAACTTTTAAACACCCTGTATTTATATAGTTGAAGATGCTTTGAGGAACAATCGAGGGGCTATTGTCTTGTAATTGTCTTGTCTATTTTGTAATGTTTGCATAATCGTGATATATATTATTGTGTGGAACTCACTGAAATAGTTCAAATACACTATAAGGAAATTAAAATAACGATTTATTAATTTGTTTGTACAAATTTGCTTACAAATTAGGGGGTGGCTCCAATTGAAGCCACTGTGGCATATAAGACAGTGCTCACAATACATATGAACACACACAAATATCATGAATAGCCGCAAAATAGCTACTCATGGAAAAGAATGAAACAATTCCTGTCAGATGACAAACATAAACCTACACCAAATGATTTACAATGGCATCTTGATCTATGAGGGGCCTTTTTCGTTCTACAGTTTGCACAACATTTAGGAAGCTCATGCTGCGGCATGTGTTTTGCTTCAGACTTTCTCTTCTCCATGGACACCTGTGGTTTGAATCTCTTAGTGAGTGGCGTACTACATAATGAACCTGGTAAACATGTCACATTTCAAGTACCTTGAATGGCATATAACATACAAGGAAAGTACGTGGGCTCGAACAAACATATCTGTATGAACGTTTAGTTACAGGATCTCTACGTACAGCTCAATGTGCTGGTGGTTGTCGTTTTTCTGCAAAACTCTGCAACCATGCTCTAGATATAACTAGATTCCATTTTGTGTGCCAGCCCACCACAGAATTATAATGAAATAACAGGTTTTCGCTTGGTAGGCGATGTGAGATGTTTCTTTTATTTAACTTCAAACATATCGATTTCGTCCCTATGATGGGACATCATCAGTGCTGTTAAAAACAAGGTACCTTGGTCAGACATTGAAATTACAATAAGATTACATACACCAAGAATGTTATAAAATAGAATTACATACCAGAATTGCAAGTCATGATGACCTATGTGCTCTGCTTAAAAACATTTAAAGGTCTTGCCGGTACAAGTCACAACAATAAAATCAGGTAGCCGCTTACGTACACCTACGCAGCTTAGCTTGTACATAGATGGTGCCTGGCGCCCTCTTTGTTTAAATCAATTATTATACATTACAAATCAATTATTATACATTACAAATTGTTTGGTTGTTAGTAATAAGTTAGAGACAACTCTAAGTATAATTCCCGCCTCTTAGCAAGCCTCCTGAAGGGAGGCCAGTACCCATCCCTACGACGTGGACGTGGGCGGGGCCTACTTACTAACTTAACCACTGCTACTCATATTAATTTATTAGATTGTTACATTTACAAAACAAAGTAAATTACACTACTTCTACTAGTGGTGCACTGATTTACACTATCCATCTCCTTTGCACCATTGGATTTCTAGTCTAAATTGGATTTGGAAGGTAGCGAGGCGGCCAACACCAGAGAACTTATTTCAGTGACTTCTCCCTTATACCTTGCTCACGCAAGGCGGGGAAGTCGTCCAGCTCTTCACTCCTTGCCTCAACTAATCTTCCGGTCATATTCGGTTCCATCCGTGGTGCCAAACCGATGTTATCCGGCCAGACGCCAGGGATGGTGATATCAATCCGGTTTTACGTACGCAGTATATTGCTGCCAATGTATGCCTCATAGAGGCATGCACGGCTTTTCTCTCCTGTTGATTCGCAGCAGACTATCCTCGATAGATCTGCTGCGCGTGGGTTGATACTTTCTCAGTTAGTAAGGGTCTCTACTAACTCATCGTTCCTTATTATTTCATAGATATCCCTGGTGGGACATGTACAATATAAACTAAATACAACACTTCAAGCTCAACAACAACATGCGATAGACAGACTGACCACCAAAAATATGGCGTCCGAGTTTGCACGTGTTGTCACAAAGAGCGCTGTCAGTCATCTGTCAGCCATTCTATGAATTTTAAGCTCGTTGGGACGGACAGAAGGTGGCTCCACTTGAGACCACTATGTCAGTCGTTTGGAAATAATAAAAGCTAAGGTGGACGCAAATGCCACTATGCCTCAAAGGGGTAACCCAGTTATCACGCATTTTTAAAGTTGCTTGCGGAAAAAAATTACATGAAATTTGCCGAGACCCCCACATCATTCGGATCAATCCCTTCTCCCCCCCCCCCTCCCCCTCGCACCCGATAAAAGAAACACCTCACCTAATTAATGGACGCTACCATTTACTTTTTCTTTTTGTTTTGTTTTGTGTTCACCGGCGGCGGCAAGTGGTGCCGCGGAGAGCGCAGAGAGCACAGTAGTCCACCGGCGATGCCTGACCACGCACAGTGTCCGCGAGACGAGCGGCTTACGGAGACAGCGGGAGAGGCGTTGACTTTGCCGGAGGGGAACCCGAGTCTCCGGCACGCCCTGCGCCCTGCGGCATCCGTCTCCATCCATCACTGCCGCCAGGCCGGCCTGGAAACAACCGCCCCCGCCAAGCCACGCCCCCCACCACCAACCACTCATCACCGCTTCCTGCAAGTGCCGCCACTCTGACGTCTTCTGCACATTCATTCCTTTTCCTCTTCCACGACGTTCAGTGTTTCTCCACGATACTATATTACCGGCAATGAGCAATAATTTAAATGATCTTTCATTAAATTCAATACAGTGTCGGCGGAAATTTCCTTTAGAACCTTCTAGGATTTTACAGAGTGATGACTACATAATATTTTGAATAGAAAACCATGTCCGGAAACGTATTTCCCATGTAGTGAAGTAGATGAGAGAGCTAAATATGAAAAAGTCTACTGGTCCGGATGGAATAACAGTGCGGTTTTACCAAGAGTATTCTGCGGCATTGGCCCTTTACTTAGCTTGCATTTATCCCGAATCTTTAATTCAGCGAGTTTGACGCGGTGCCACTCTACAGACTGCTAACGAAGATACGAGCTTATGGAATAGTTTCACAGATTTATGATTGGCTGGAAGACTTCCTAATTAATAGAACGCAGTGCGTTGTTCTTGACGGCGAATGTTCACCAGAGAGGAGTGTATCGTCAGGCGTGCCCCAGGGGAGTGTGATAGGACTGCTATTATTTTCTATCTATGTAAATGATCTGATGGACAGATTAACTTGTTTTTTGCGGCTGTTTGATGATGATCCTGTAGTGTATGGGAGGGTGTCGTCTTTAACTGACTGTAATAGCATACAGGATGACTTACACAACATTCCTAGTTGGTGCGAAGAATGGCAGCTAGCCCTCAATGTAGAAAAATGTAAGGTGATGCGCATGAATATGAAAAACAATCCCATAATATTCGAATACAGCATTAGTTGTGAGCTTCTTGATGCAGTCGCGTTGTTCAAATAGGTAGGCGTGACGTTTCAGAGCGATATGAAATGGAACGAGCATGTAAGGATAGTTGTGAGTAAGGCGGAAAGCCGACTTCGGTATATTGGGAGAATTTTGGGATGATGTACTTCATCTGTAAAGGAGACCGCGTATAATACGCTTGTAGGACCACGTCTTGAGTATTGCTCAAGTCTTGGGACCCGCAGCAGATCACTTTAAAGGAAGAGATAGATGCAGTTCAGAGGCGAGCAGCTAGGTTTGTTACTGGTAGGTTCGACCAATGCGCGAGTGTCACGGAAATGCTCCGGCAACTCAATTGGGGATCAATGGAGGAAAGACGACGTTCTTTTCGCGAATTTCTGTTGAGGAAATTTAGAGCGCCGCAGTTTGAAGCCGAGTGTAGTACTATCTTGCTGCCACCTACTTACATTTCGCGGAGTGATCACAATGACAAGATAACAGAAATTAGGGCTCGTACGGAGGCATATAGGCATTATTTTTTTCCTCGTTCCATTTGGGAGTGGAATAGGAAAGGAAATGCCTAGTAGTGGTACAGTGTACCCTCCGCCACGCACCTTACGGTGGTTTGCCGAGTATGTATGCAGATGTAGATGTTTCAGCTGAGATGATTACCGCATCCACTCCTACTTGAGGAATGTAATTAGGCGTGACACAGACCATTGTAACCATCAATTTCAAAATAATACTGAATCATTCCGTTATTACTTACGCATTTTCATTACAATTTACACCTTATGGTTTACATCAGTCGACAAGAACAAGAACCCAGCATCTACGCCACCAGCCGCAACGTACTGATGCTTTACAACAGCGGCTCGATGTGGCGACCACCAACGTCGTTAAACAAATTGTACCTCCGAAGCATGTTCTGGTACACTCTCCATCCCATTTGGTGTCTTCAGTGTTTTGTGTAGCGGCCAGAACTCGTGCCAACAGATCTTACTCTGTCTCTACAGGTGTCTCACGTATTAGGCTCTTCATACGGCCCCACAAAGAGAAGTGCAAAGAGGTTAAGATTACATCGTCTGGTCTGGAGGCGACCGATTCCTTTTTATAGTTTCCAAATGACAAGCCAAGATCGCAAACTAACAATTTATTAAGTGACGACCGGTTTCGGTGGACTGTGTCACCATCATCTGTTCATATGTACGTTATAATCTGGTCATGTTTTTAAAAAATTGGGTATTAAATAACAAGTGCAACATGGCACTTAGTCACTATATAAAAAAATACATAAGTTGAAAACATGACAGCTTATTTTGTAAGGTGTCATGTTATTAACTCATGTATTTTTTATATAGTGACTAAGTGCAATGTTGCACTTGTTATTTTATACCCAAATTTTTAACAGGATGACCAGATTATAACATATATATGACCAGATGATGTTGACACAGTGCACCGAAACCGATCGTCACTTAATGCATTGTTAGTTTGCGATCTTGGCTTATCATTTGGAAACTATACAAAGAGGTTAAATCCGGCGATCGTGGCGGCCACATGGTAGGACCACCTCGGCCTATCCTTGTTTTAGCTAATCGTCTGTTAAGATGTCTCCGTATAGCTAGTGAAACCACATTTCTTATCGGACATTCAATGGTACATCTTCCACGAACTGATCCAATAGGTGTCGTAGGAAGAATAAGTAAGCTTCGATGGAAGGAGGTATGGCACAATCACATGACCTTGCAGAATGTCTGCCCACACGTTAATTCCAAACCTGTATTGCAATCCCTGAACATGTGTGGCATGCGGGTTTTTGTCCGCCCAGACATGGCTATTTCGAATATTATAAATCTGTTATTATTCTTTCATTTATGAAGCTTTATTCACGAATGTTGTCTGTCCATTTATCATTGACTAAAATTGCTACTCCACCACTAGCATGGTTTCTTTGTGCGACGCCGCTATAAGCCATCAAGTAATCTGCCATTACTATGTTCCTTTACGTTTTTCCTTGGTTTCTGTTATTACTGTAATGTCTACCTTCCTTTGTTTGAGAAGTTCTTTTAACTCGTCCTCTTTATTTGTCAGTCCTCTAATACTGCACGTCGCCAAACACACGTGATCTGTAATGCCAGCCGGCCGCAGTGGCAGAGCGGTCTGCACGGCCACTACGGTAGGGGTTTGTGCTGTCTTTAGTATAAGCTAGTTTATAAGTAGTTTGTAAGTTTAGGGACTGATGAGCCCGCAGTTAAGTCGCATAAGCCTAACAAACATTTGAACATTTGAACCATAATGCCAAATCGTTTATTCTTTAAGATTTTAATCATTTTGTCAAGTAGGCTAAACCACAGATATCGTGTAAAAACACTAAAATATGACGCGTTTCAAGGGTCAAGCCCTCATCATCAGATAATCTGTACAAGAATCTTAAAACATGAGACAATAAAAATATAAAATGTAATAGCCTACATGAGAAATCGAATTTAGCGTTCAACAAGAGAAGGATTGCACACTTCAGTTCCTTTACCTTATCATTAGCAAGCAGGATGCTAGACACTTATATAAAGTATATTGGAAACCTACAGCAACCGACATTTTAATACATATCAGCTCTTATCACCCTAATGACCAAAAACTTTCTGCCGCACGCTGTTTACTCGATAGAGCCTTCAAAGTGCCAATGAACGAAAAAGACAGAACCACTGAATTTAACATTATAAGACAGCTTGCTAAAATGAATGGTTACCAAGAAAACGTAGTGAATGACTTAATACGAAAGAAACAGCGTGCGAAATCAAAAATGGCACGGAAAATATCAAGAGAGCAATGGTCCCTATTTTGGTAATCTATCACAGAAAGTGGCCAACATACTGAAACCTTTTAAGGTAGAAGCTGCTTTTAAAACTAATAATACGTTCCATCATAAATTACGGAATAACTTAAGCCAAGAGACTGATAAATATGAGAAAGCAGGGGTTTATAAGATGCAGTGTAGTAGTTGTAATGCCAACTACATTGGTCAGACCAGTAGATCGTTTAAATTTAGGTACAAGGAACATACGGAAGGCTTCCGACTTAATAATTTTGAAAAGTCCGCTGTAGCTACGAATATCCGCCAAACTGGCTACCCATTGAAGCGGATTGAAGATTTCATTCACGGAATATAAAATAGACACTTCTTTAATTTAATAGATGCGTCCCTGCCAGTTTATTTGATTTTGTCAAATGTTCAAATGTTTGTAAATCAATCGGGCTAAACTGTTTGCTTATTAACCCGTAGCTTTCAATCAACTTCAACTAAGGTAAACTAAACTAAAGACAACACAAACGCCGCGGTGGAGTAGCCGAGCGGTCTAAAGCGTCTCGCTGCGGAGCGCGTGGTTGCTCGCCGTGGAGGTTCGAGTCTTCCCTCGGGCATGGGTGTGTGTGTTGTCCTTAGGTTAGTTTACCTAGTTTTAAGTAGTTTGTAAGCTACGGACTGATGACCACGCAGTTTGGTCCGATAGATTTACAAACACACACACACAACACAAACAGGTATGGCCGGGAAAGGACTCGAACTCCCGACGGCGTACGGCTGCGAGCACCACAGGACAGCGCCCCAGTGCGCACGGCTAATCCTTAACGGATAATTTTTGTCGGGTTTATGACTTTGAGCTTAATGTTCAAGAAATTGGCGTTATGCACAATAGTCGTTTACTGCCGCGTTCGCAGTTTTCTCAATTTCAACATGTCTGTCTGATGGATAGAGTGGGAGGAGCCAAAAATACCTATGCGGTCTAAAGTATCCGGACACCTGGCTGAAAATGACTTACAAGTTCGTGGCGGCCTCCGTCGGTAATGCTTGAATTCAGTATGGTGTTGCTCCACCCTTAACCTTGATGACAGCTTCCAATCTTGCAGACATACTTTCAATCAGATGCTCTAACCTTCCTTCTACATCTACATAGATACTCTGCAAATCACATTTAAGTCCCTGGCAGGGGGTTCATTAACCACTTTCATAACTTTTCTCTACCGTTCCATTCGCTAATAGCGCGCGGGAAGAAAGAACACCTAAATCGTTTCGTTTTCGATCTGATTTCTCTTATTTTATTAGGATGGTCGTGTCTCCCTAAGTAGGTGGGTTCTAGCAAAATATTTTCACATTCAGAAGTAAAAGTCGGTGATTGAAACTTCGCAAACAGATCACGCCGCAATGAATAACGTCTTTCTTTCCCAATTCGTGCAACATTTCCGTGACGCTTTCCCCCCGTAACGTGATAAAACAAAACGAGCTGCCCTTCTCTGAACCTTCTCAATATCTTCCGTCAGTCTCACCTGGTGAGGGTCCCACAAGGGGCAACAGTACTCCAGGAGAGGACGCACAAGTGTGATGTAGGCAGTCTCTTTGGTGGAGCTGGTGCATCTTCGAAGCGTTCTGCCAATGAAACGTAACCTTTGATTCGCCTTCCCCACAATATTTTCTATGTGTTCTCTCCAGTCAAAGTTGTTCGTAATTGTAACTCCTTGGTATTTGGTAGAATTTACGACCTTAAGGTTTGACTGATTTGTCGTGTAATTGAAGTTCAGCGGATTTCTTTTAGTGGTCATGTGTATTACTTCACACTTTTCTTTATTTAGTGTCAATTGCTAATTTTCGCACCAAGTAGAAATTTTCTCTAAATCACTTTGCGGTTGCTTTGGATCCTCTGTTGACTTCACTAACCGATAAACGACAGCATCATCCGCGAACAGTCTAAGGGAGCTATTCAGATTGTCTCCTAAATCGTTTATAAACAAGAGGAAGAGTAGGGGACCTATAACGCTTCGACGTCAATGAGATAGGCCTGTAATTTTGGGGATCACTCCTATTGCCTTTCTTGAATATTGGAGTAACTTGGGCAACTTTCCAGTCCATGGGTACAGATCTTTCGCTGTGATCGGTTGTAAATTATAGTTAAGTACGGAGCTATTGCATCAGCATACTCTGAGAGGAATCTAGTTGGTATACAATCTGGCCCGGAAGATTTATTTTTGTTTAGTGACTTAAGTTGTTTTACTACTCCAGGAACATCTACTTCTAAGTTTCGCATGCTGGCAGCTGTTCTTGGATTGAATACTGGAGTTTCACTTCGTCTTCTTTGTTGAACGACTTTCGGAAAGCTGTGTTTAGTAATTCTGCCTTAGCAGTACTGTCGTTGGTAGTATTACCATTGCTATCGCGTAGTGAAGGTATTGTTTGTGTTTTGCCGCTAGTGTACTTCACATATGACCAGAATATCTTTGGACTTTCTGAAAGATTACGAGATAGGATTTCGTTGTGGTAACTACTATAGGCTTCTCGCATTGATGTCCGCGCTAGGTTGCGAGTTTCAGTAAAAGATTGCCAGTCTTGTGGATTCTGTGTCTTTTTAAATTTTGTATGCGTTTTTCTTTGTTTCTGCAACAGTGATCTGACCTGTTTTGTGTACTACGGGGGGTCAGCCCACTCTTTTATTAATTTATTTGGTATAAATCTCTCGATTGCTACTGATATTATGTCTTTGAATGGCAGGCAATTCTCCTCATAGTGCTGCAGTGAGGGGAGGTATCGATATAGGTCGTGATGCACGGCACGAAGTCGGCCTCCCAAAACATACCAAAGTTCTATAGGATTCAAGTCGTACATGCCATTATAGAAATATAATTGTGTTACCACTGCGCCACAAGCAGGGTTGCCAACGAGGTCATGATAAAAACCATCGAAGTGACCGTAAAATCCCACCAAAAACCAACCGAACTTTCCGAAGTTCCCATGCAAAAAAACTACTGTCTATTTGTTTGTTCTTGTCCGATTGATTTGAAATTTGGACGCAACTATGCATTTTAAGGAGGAGTTTTTATGTACCTGACTTATCTGCATAGACACTAGGCGGGAATACAAAAAAAAATATTGTTTACTCAAAAGCACTTCAGTAAACATGTTATATATAGAAACAAACAATAATTACTTTGAGCTACTGCAATGCTTGTCGGGTACAGACAGCAAATTGTGAAATATTTGAACTTGAAAACAGAAAGTAATCTAGTCTGGAAATGAGGTCAGCGTCAGTAATACTATTGTCTTTATTTTATGTCAGAAGATCTAGATTTAAGCTATATTCCAATGTAATCACATCTGAGAAAAAAGAAAGTTAACAATGAAAGTACAGTCACGTATTAAGTGTCTGCAATGTTCAGTTATTTTCACAACAAGAAAAATCTGATAAAGTGCTTTAGCAACAAATAAACCATTAACACAATGTCAGTTCTTCGTCCTCGACTTAATCACCATCATCTTCGACAGGATAGGCGTCCGAAGTATTTGCAGCTGTAGTCATAGTAGCTATATCTTTTAAAACATTGTCAGGAAATTCATGATCTCGACAGCATTTCTCCAATCTTCTTAAGGCTGCACGGATGGTCAGAATGGCATTAATCATTCTGTTCCCCATCCTGTTTCTAAGTCTCGTCTTCACCAAATTTAGCTTACTGAAAGTCCTCTCCGGCGTTTGACCATGGCAATACTAGTAAACACCTGGCAATATTACGCTGTTCTTGAAAGGGATTTTCGCCACTCGCAATTTTGTATTTGAACACTTCACTCCAGAATGATACAATGTTGTTAACATTTTTCCACTCAATTAAATTTAACTTAGTCCACTGAAGTTCAATTTTCGACGTGTCTTCTGGAGGAAAATGCATCAGTTCTGAAAGGTGGACGACTGACTTTTTATACACTTTGAGTTTTCTGGTGCTAGGATGGAGATCTTGCTCAAAACATCTACATTTGATGGCAAGCGCTGTTGCAGCTGTGTTACAAGAGCTACTAAAAAATCCACACATATTTCTCTGAAGACAGCTTCTATTTCCGATGACGCAACTCCCGACTTTTTTAGTTCCTCCAGTTTTTTTCGGCGTCGTAACCAAAATATGGTTTAGGATCAAGAATTTTGTGACGTTTTCACTTAACAAATCTGCTCTACAACCAGGAAGAACTACTCTCTTGGCTAAACCCTGAGTTAAAAGGATGAGATCATTAAGCAGTTTACTGGCATCGGCAGCTTCAAACGTTTCTTTAACACGTTGCACCTCACCTAGCACTGGCTTTAAGAATAACAAATAAAATTCATTTCTCTCATCTTTGTGCATTTGATAAACACTTCAGCTGTGTAACACCTTTCACTATTTCTCACAGTTTGAAAATGAGCCTTTAGTTCCAAATACTGTGAAAGAATGCGTCTGACTGCCAGTTCAATTGATAGCCATCTTGTCGTGGAGACCCGAACAAGTTTGAGCGGGTCAGCACCTTCGTTAATTATTCTGAACAGGTTTTTATATAGTTTCTGACGTGAACTTGACTTTAAAAACCAATTGTATGATTCACTTCATAAATTCTAAGGTTCTAGGTAATGTATCAGCAGCTGCAGCAGACACAGCCAGTTGCAAGGAATGGCAAACACATTTAACCAAAATAAGATGACCTACATCTGCTTTAAACTTTTGGTGAATCCCATTGTTGATCCCTACCTTAACAGAACCATTATCTGTTCCCAAACCTCTAAATTTCTTTTCATTCAGTCCATAATTAGAAATAGCTAATTTTATGACCTTCACAATTGAATCTGCATCGCCTGATTCCAACTCATACAAACCCAAAAATGTCGATACTATCCTCTTTTCAGTCTCAGAAAAATAAATGATGCAGAACCCCAACTGTTTGTTCACTCCTATACAGGTTTATTCATCAGCTAACAGACTATAAGGACTTTCTGCAACAACTTTTTTAAGTTCTTCCTTAAAGTAAGGAAACATTAGATTTTTTATTAATGCACTGCATTTTGTGCGGTGAAGTTTTAACTTAGATGAACCACTCATGAAACACCTACTACACAAATCAGTAAGATGATCCACACTACGGATCGCTCAGTGACACACTGTAAATAACGCATATGCAGCTTCAGCTCTTGCTTGATTCAGACCAACACTTGCACTCGGGAAATCAATTTTTCTTTGTGTCTGAGACTGAAACGGTTCAGCGGCACGCACTTGTTCCTTGGTTTTTTGATAGTCTATCAGCATATCTTGCCTTCAGATTAATACCGCAGTAACGACAACGAGCAACTGTGTTGTCACCTGGCACCTGAGAGTACTTCACCTGTCTCATACATCTTACACACCAGGTGAAACAATTTTGTCATGGCTGGTTCTCCCAGAGACTTCAGTAGCTCTGAGGGAATATCATCTACTCCAGGGGCCTTGTTTCGACTTAGGTCTTTCAGGGCTCTGTCAAATTCTTCTCTCAGTACAGTGTCCTATTTCGTCTTCATCTACATCCTCCCAAAAAAAACCTTATCTCTTTTCATTCTCCACTCCGAGGAGTGGAGCGGGCTGTTTGAGATCCGGCCAATAAAGAGTCGCGGTTCTATTCAGCCAATATCAGACAAGCTGATAGTGGGGCAAAGGGGGATCCCAATTGGGAATAAGTGGGAGGGGCTTACCATCTCCGGCATGCGCCTTACAACCAAGGAAAACCTCCCGAAAACCTTGGTCGGAGCCGGGGGATTGGGACCAATTTAATTTAGCTCCGGGACTTGCCCCGGACAAAAATGGATTATCGAGAGAACACGAATGCACTCACGACAATCAAGGATCGGACGCACGAGTTACTCTCAGTAATCTCGTAGAGATCAGCTCGACCAACAGTGGACAAGCATCTCCCTACAGGATCCGCACCCGTGGGCACGGTATCCTGTGCGTCGTGTGATCTACATCCTCTTGAGTGTTGAGTGATATAATCGCAATCCCCGAATTCAACTGTGGGAAGGAAGAAGGTGCTTGAAACATCAATGTAGGCCTTTGCCTCGTTAAACAACAAAACACGACCGCACCATCACACCATCACCTCTGAATTTTACTGTTGGCACTACACACGGTGGCAGATGACGTTCATCGGCCATTCGCTATACCCACATCGTAACACCGCATCGTTACATTGTGTACCGTGATTCCTCACTCCACACAACGTTTTTCCGCTATTCAGTCATCCAATGTTTGCGCTCCTTACACCAAGCGAGGCACTGACCTGCGTGATATGTGACTTAGGGGCAGCTGCTCGACCATGAAATCAAAGTTTTCTCAACTCCTGTCTAACTAACATAGTACTTGGAGTGGATCTTGAAGCAGTTTGCAATTTCTGTATGATGGTAAAGTAGATGTCTGCCTATACGATATACGTCACTCTTCAGTAGTCGATGGTCTCTGTCAGTCAACAGACGAAGACGGCCTATGTGATTTTGCGCTGTACGTGTGTCTTCACGTTTACACTTCACTAATAGAAATGTTCAAATGTTTGATAAGCTTAAGGGACTTAACTGCGGGGTCGTCAGTCTCTAATCTTACAAACTACCTTATACTAAAGACGACACAAACATCCATGTCGGAAAGGGGATTCGAATCCCCGACCGTAACGGCCGTGCAGACTGTGACTGGTGCGCCGCTGACCGCTCGGCCATTGCGGCCGGCCTTCACTAATTCATCGGAAACAGAGGGCCTAGGAATGTATAGGAGTGTGGAAAACTCGCGTACGGACTTGTGACACAAGTGACACGCAATCACTTGACCACGATCGAAGGCCGTGAGTTCCGCAGTGCGCCCCATTCTACTCTCTCACCATGTCTAGTGACTACTGCCTTTGCTGATCTGGAGTACCTGACAGTAGGTGGCTGCAAAATACACCTGACATGAAAAACGTATGTTTTCAGGTGTGTCAGGAAACTTTAGATCACATAGTGTTGAATGTAATACGAAGAAGATTATGTAAACTGCATTCAAAATCTGGAATGGAAGAAAGGCAGCCCTCTTCCATAGCATGTGAGGAAGGATGGCTGCCAATTGCAGCACTTGCCATCCAGCAGTTCTTGCTTTTGATATTACTAAGCAACTCGTAAGAGTTTCTCTCTCTCTCTCTCTCTCTCTCTCTCTCTCTCTCTCTCTCTCTCTCTCTCTCTCTCTCTCTCTCTCTCTCTTGGGCGTATAGCACTATAAATGTCATTTAAAGACATCACGCAATGAAATTCCGAATGCTGCTATATTATATTTGTTATACAGTATATCATGAGTTGTAGTGGGAACATCTTTCGCCTTCTCAGACGCCATGACGTAAAAAGAAATCTGTTCCCACACTTTCAGGAGGTTCCCTGGGGAGCCAACCCGCATTTCCCAAGGACTTCTGCACTTGCGCTTTGTGTATCAGCTGCTGAGTATGCTGCTCCTGTGTGGAACGCTTCACCGCACGCTAAGGAAGTCATATTGAGGTCAACGATACAGCAAGGATCATTTCAGGATGCTTGAAACCAACACCAGTGCATAAATTTATCCAATTGTTGGAATAGCCCCACCCAATATCCGGAGGGCTATTGCTGAATACAGTTAGAGAACAAGGCGGGAGACTGGCCTCCGACATCATCTGTATGGTCACCAGGCAGCAAAATCCCGCCTTAAATCCCGGAAGGGTTTCCTTGCTACGACTGCGACGCTAGAGGGAGCACCAGAGGCAAATCGTCTCGCAACATGGAAGAGCTCACTGCCCGCAGACGTATCGCCGAGAGAAGAAATAGCTCCTGGCGCAAACCTGCAATACCCTGTGTGGAGGTCCCTCAACCACCTAAGAGTAGGCGTCCCCGATGCAAGAGCAACCTGAAGAAATGGGGAATCCTTCCAGCCAGCGCAGACACCTCTTGCGACTGTGTGACTAAATAAGATGCGAGCCACCTACTTGTATACCCCCTCCTGGGCAACCCATGCACAACACAAGATGTTGACGAAGGGTATGAGAAAGCTATCGCAGCTGCTATTTTTTTTTTATTTTGGAAATACTGACCGATCGGACACGGAAATGAAACGAGGAGAAATGCGACAGTACTTAACACCTCCAAGAGATTTGAGTTCTTCAAAACCAGCCTTGGCTCTACCTGGAGCAAGCCATAATGTCGTCTTTCGCCGAGTTTTCTTTGATATATTCCTCTTCCCCGACCGTCGTTTCTTTCGCGCCACCACTTTGATGGCCAGGGCACGCCGAACAACAAGTTTGCTGAGGAAGGTACTGACAGAGTTCTGCCGAGCAAGGTAATTTTCCTTACCATCTTAAATTGTATCATCACCCTAATCCAAAAGCGTTGATAATACTGGTAACTACGTATTAAATAGTAATGGCAATTATTACCGAGACTGAAGCAACTATAAAGGACACGTTTGACCTCCAACGCTCGGAACCGCGCAAAAAATGCTTCGAATAACAAGATAACGTAAAGAAAACAGCGGTGTGCGTCATTTCCATGCAAAACGCCGCACTTGACCAATAGCGCCACCAGATGGTGCCATAGTCTGATGTTCGTAATCCATTTACTGTGTAAACAGTGTACGGTGTAGTGATATAATAAATAGAATTAATCCTACGCATATGGTCCAAATATTAGGGCCCAAGCTACGACGTGCTGAATATGGAAATGACATTGAGGACAAAGACATTGCTTTTATGGATTGCTGTTCGTTAGTCTTGCTAAAACTCAAGAACGGATGAACCCATTTGGCTAATTTTAGTCTTGAAATATTCGTCTAAGTCCAGTGAAGGTTTAAAGTGTTGTAAAATATGGGAAAGTTTTCCGGAAAAGAAGAAAATCTGAAAAACTTCATATGCTTTTTCTAGTGACCTATCAATTCCGTTCGTCCAATTGCGATAAAATTTTGTACATTTCATGTTTAAAGCAAGAGGAAGGTTCGCATCAAATAAAAATTTGGAAAAGTCGTCCGGAAAGTAGAAAAATTTTGGCAAAACCGAAAAATCAATAGCCACATGGTTGTAAGAGCATCATCACTTGTGTACGGCTTGACAGGACAAGGTTCGTATGAAATATTTTTTTTGGAAAATGTACCGGGCAATTGGAAAATTTGAGAAAAACTGTATGTGCGTTATTCAATGTGTTTTTCATTGAATTCAGCACTATAACTGAATATTTGCACAACGGAGAAGGGTAATTCTTCTTTTGTTGTTTATGGCCTTAGGAACGTTTTCAGTAAAAAATATATATACAGTTTAAAAGGAAAGTCGCAAAATTCGAACCAAGTTCCTTTTCCAATGTGTTTCTAAATGTATTCAACACTATAAGTTGAGAACCGTTCATCCAATTGCGATAAAATTTTAATCATTTGATGTCCAACGAAAGATGAACGTTCTTGTGAACTAAAAATTTGGGAAAGTTACCCGGAAAATTTGAAAATTCGTGAGAAACGTAAAGAGTATTTTTTCAATGGGATATCAATATCATTCGTCTGTTTAGGATAAAATTTTGTACATTCGACGTTCAAAGCGAGCGGAAGGTTTGAGTCAGTTAAAAGTTTGAAAAAGTAGGCCAGAAAATAGGACAGGCACTTCTGTTTTTCTGCTGTTCAAATGTTCAAATGTTTGTATAGTTTACGGGACTTAACTACGGGGTCATCAGTCCCTAATTTCCGTCGCCAATTTTTTCCTCCGATTGGGAAAATATTTTGTCAGCACACACACACATACAGAGATATGATCATTGTCATAAGAGAAATCAGATCGAAAACTGAATGATTTACGTGTTCCTTCCTCGGGCGCGGTATTAGAGAAAGAATCGGCAGAGAAATAGTATTAAAGGAGTTCGATGAATTCTCTGTCAGACATTTAAATGTGATTAGTAGAGTAATTGTATAGATGACGATGGATAGATTTAGAATTAGAACACAGTCAAGATTCTTGTGAGTGCTTAAAGTATAACAAAATGTTAGGGTGGATGTGTGCAAAAGTGACCAAAATTACATTTGTTTTTATTTTGGGTGTAATCAGTGGTGAAGTCTATTGACAACTACTTCCCAAAGTTTTACATTCGAAATCTCATGGGGAGTGAAGAAATATAATACTTATGTTTTCTGGATGTTTTCCGGCTATGCCCACTTTCGCAACTCTCAGTGGCCTTAGCTGGACATTTCTGTGTGCGTTTTGCAAGCAATACTTCCAACAAAAAGTTAAGATGGCTAATATCTATATCTCTGGTCTTACATGCAATTACTGAATAGCTTCTTATCCGCAGCTGTTTAAATGTCTGTTAATCTATCGGACCAAACTGCGTGGTCATCAGTCCGTAGCTTACAAACTACTTAAACCCAAGGAAACTAACCTAAGAACAAACACACACACCCATGCCGCAGGGAGGTCTCGAACCTCCACGGCGAGCAACCGCGCGCTCCGCAGCGAGACGCTTTAGACCGCTCGGCTACTCCACCGCGGCTCCGCAGCTGTGAACTGTGGAATTGTTTGTTTTGATTTGGGTACTTTGTTTTTCGTGGAGTGTAGTTCATCATCTACAGTTGTCATCAAACTTACAACATATGATACTGTGATTGTTTTAATTATGGAAACATAAGGAAAGTTTTATACCGTTTGGCCTTCCGGGATGGTTCCTTCACTGTGAGAAGTCTGAAGGAAATTGACCGTCGTCGCGTAGCCATAGCCAAAATGTCTATCCAGGACCTAGGAAAAGGAACAAGGCCAAAGAAAAGAAGTTACAAGGCAAGTCTTGAGGATAAAGATGATGCTGAGTAAATCCTGGAACATTCTGAGGATAAATGAATGTTTGTCTGTATGTCCTCTACGTGTTTATAAACCATTAATTCAATTGCAATGAAATTTTGGTGAACTTTTCACTGTACGCCCACGAAGGTTCCTGACCCAAAACAAAAGAGCACGACTCATATCTCGGGAGATGTGACGTCATAAATAATGAGAGGTCACCGCATGAGAATACCCAGGTTTAAGTGCCAATTATTGGAAAATGGGAGTAGTTAGGGATCTGCAACAACGTTTGCTTGTAATTTCGGACGTTTATGAAGCGTTTTGTAACTGATCCCCCCCCTCCTCCCAAACACACCCAGATAAGGTACCCAGATAAGAATTTACTGTTATAAAAAAGCTTAATTTTAGTAGTGAAATTAGCAAAAGGTCGGTGTGAACTACCGGCTACTCCCTGCTGTTAATCCTTATTCCCTGCCCCAAATTGAGAACTCTAATTGAATTACTCTAATAATAGGAAGTTAACGGTACAGTGGCCAATATACGTAGCATCTCACACGAAATTACACACCGGCATTAATAAACATGCCACCACAATTAAAATTTCGTAAAGGAGGCTAAGGAAAACATCTATGGCCCAATGGAAGTTAAACATAAAAAATTGCATCTGAGCTTATTCTCAGCACCAGTGAAAACAATATTAAATAAAAGGGAGAAGGTACTCGAAAACTACTATTTATAGGCAAGTCAAAATTATACTGAACTAAATTTGTTTATTCAGGTCGAAAGCAAGCAAAATGGGGAACCAATTTTGGTAATACAATAAAAATGCATCTCACTTACATGAGCTAACACTGACGATGCCCAGCACTGAATTTAACATAAATCACACAGAACTTAACGTTACTAGGGGGAGGATTTAGAAACAACACTCACTCGCTCACACACACTCAATGCAACAGCGAAACTCATCAAGTTCAGCGAGCTGTAACGAGGCAGAAGCAGGCGCCGGTATCGTAGGCGCAATTCAGCAAACCCGGAGGTACCACACAACACAATATACAATAAAACTGCAAAGATCGCTCTGGTCTGTCGTGCCTGATTTGAGATGGTGCGTGAGTATAGCAAAGTTAAGTTGCATCTAGATTAGACCGCGAGCAAACACGCTAAGGGCGACACACGGTTACGTTACATGATAACACTCCACTGTAGGTGAAGTGGTTACACAAAATCACGGCGGACTCTTAAGTTGCAATCTGAGAGTAAACTATCTAGGCCCTGGTTGTATGAGAAGTGGCGTGAATTCAGGTAACTAGCTGCAAACTCCTGAAGTCGGAGTTCGGACGCATATGGTTCCGAAAACCTATAAAAATGTATAAATTCAATTTCTTAAAATTAAAGAAAATTAACTACGGCATGCAACCCCTAAAAATACATAAAATTTTATGAGCAAGCTACTGAAGAGGATGTAGAAACCTCGGAGAAATTACTGATAAAGGCTAAGTGCATACTACAAGTTCGGAGAAGAAACAGCAAAATTAAAATAGGCGGGGAGAGAAGATCGCGAAATGTTAGTGGAAATCAGAAGCATACATGCAAAGTTGCTTGCCTGACGGGCATGGAATAAACAATAGTGGAAGATAAAGTGTTTGTTCTAAGAACCAACCAAGTGTAACACATATCACTGATGGAAGGAAACGATAAGAAAGATTTTCCATGTACTGTACAAAAATGAACATATCGTCAGTGAGAGATCGGGCCCCACAAAGCTAGAAAGAAAACAGACGATGCCCAGCACTGAATTTAATCACTCAGAACTTAACTTACTTCGTATACCGCCACATAATCACAAAAGGTTAAAATATACCTGGCCGTTATCAAACTGCAACTTGTAACGCATACATCGCGTTTATCTGTTGGAAATCACTGGATTGAAAAACTAGAACACATTTCCGCTCATGATCGGAGTGAATATTCCAAAAAATTAATCTATGTTGAACATACTAGATAACGAATCGCTACCATCTCCGTGGACACAAGAGCAGAACCAACCTTACCTCACCACGATCCCAGCACAAAGTGGCCATCGAGCGGCCAGGAGGCGCAAAAGCTACCGAAAACTGGGAAACCCAAGCAAACAGCGGTGGTGGGGAGAGAAAATCGCGAGACTTGCCCTGGGGAAGGCTCATCGACTAGCTTGTAACCATAGGATGTAGAAAACTCTTTGGTCGCTGCAGGGGTTGGTAACGAATAACTATCGACTCTGAGCCAGAGAGAACCATGCAAAGCGAGCTATCACTACCAATATTCAGACAGCCATTAGATTCTCGCACATCCACTTAAAAGTAAAACAAGTACACTTTCTCTGACAGTGGCATAGCAGAGAAGCCGTACCTATTGCCACATTCATAACCAAAATGATAAATTATTAAAGTGACAAAATCCTAGCAATATTAACTAACATTTCAGAAACTAATATTTTAAAACATGAAATAAAATGCTATTCCTCATGCCTTGAAAAGAGTGTGGTTCTAGCTTTAACAAAATGCTAATCTAGCGACATCAAATAAATTACAATTTTATAAAAAAATAATATGGAAGACGACAGACGGTCGTCTTTCAAGATTTGAAAAATGAATTTACAGTAGCTTATACTCTTGCTAAACACCACACAAAATTTTACTCTGTCATCATAGGCACAACGTTTGATAATTTGAGACTATGCGACCCCCTTAGAAAAAAGTTTTCGACATGGTTTTGTGGGGGTGAGGGGGAGCATGGTTGGATTTCGTGTTATCTGCATCCCTCATGGAAAAATAAAGTGCATAACGTTGCGATCCTCCCGGGTACGTGGTTTTCTGTGAGCGTCTCTTCCCACTTGCTAGGTTATGAGTCCGCTGAGTCATGCTACGCGGTCTCAGACAGTCAAGGAGGAATCGTGACAGCGGTCTCTTGCTGGAGCGAGCCACTGCCTCCAGCAGGCGCTATTCGCCTGGATCTGGAGCCTCCAGGCAGCGTCTTAAAGGACGCCCTCGACGTCTAGGCGGCGCGCCTTGTGATTTCGCCGCGTAATTGGAGAGGTGGGAAGCCGGCGCCGAATTCATTAGCCGGCCGCGCAGACCAGACATATCTGTCCGTGTTTTATTATAGAGCCGCTGGTTGTTACGGCATTCGTTAGCGGGCGCTCGCTGGCGTGCCCCTGAATACATGCATCCCCTTATACACGCCGCGCCCCGCCCCTCCTTCCCCTCTACATCCCTCCCCTGTCTCTACCACACGCCTTCCTTCCCACAGGTTCCTTATTTTTGCTCCGCATTTGCCACCTTACTCCCGCTACGAGGCGGAGACACACTCATTAAGATTAATTTCTTAGTTCACGCCGCCGCCGTCGCGCCGTCGCTAGCTTACCTCGACCTCTGTCTCCGTACATCCTTCTTTCCTCCCTCCACCGTTTCTCTCTCTTACTCCCTCCCCTTTCCTCCGGGGACGAGCGCACCTCTGTGGCAGAGTGCTGAAATATGCATCTGTTAAAAAGCTTTATAAGCCGCTTCGGCTGCACAACAAGTGAGCCCGCCGTACTCCCGAGAGGGGGCTCTGAGACGCCGGCGGAAAGACTCGACGAAGAAACGCGAAGGCGGCGGCGGCGGCACAGCAGGTTGTCTCTGTGTCTGAATGTTCGAGTCGAGACACTTTTAATTACTGCGGAATGCGAAAGAGATTCTTTGACGAGGTTCTGATGATGTTGCAGCCACGTCGCGAGAAAAAAGGAAAAAGGAAATGTCTTAAGCAGTTCGAAAGACTTCCGCCTGCTCTTTCCGTTTCCCACACTCAATATACACGATTATGTAGAAAGGATTAGGCCAGTGGCTATGCGTCCTATGTGTTCGCTGGTTCACTGAAACCAGGGAAAATAGCTCGAGGAGGAAAAAAAGTAAATTAATAGATAGAAAAAACATAAAGTGTTTTTAAAGTATTATTCTTTGTCTCGTTCTTCTTTCAGATAATTGTATATGCATATTCAAAGTATTTTTATCGCATGAGAAACGTTATACGTCGCGGAGACATCATGTATACGAGTCGTAGCGCGGCAGCTTAATATAGGCGGCAGTGCATTGCGCATGCGCAGCTGAGGTTCAAATTCTCTTATGAACCCCCTGAAGGCAGCATATGGACACTCCAGCAGCAGGGAGGGGCGAAGGGAAACGCCGCTTTTAAATTTGGAAATTGAGCTTTTAGAAGCACCAGCTCCTGGCTAATCGAACTTTTGGGGTTACGGTCTGCACGGCCACTACGGTCGTGCCGTCCTTAGTATTAGCTAGTTCATAAGTAGTTTGTAAGATTAGGGACTGATGACCCCATAGTTAAGTCCCATAAGTTATACAAACATTTGAACATTTTTGGTAACGGACGAATGATCCTGAACCAAAGACAATAGACCTATTGCGCACCTCCCATTGTGCATTGCAAATTATAATAAAGGCCACATCCGCCCTTCATATTTGTTTTGGACGCATTGAAGATTCATCAAAAACTCGTCATATTTGTTAAAATATCTTAGAACTATAAATTAAGGACTGATCAACTGTAGAGGCCTTTAGAAAATCCGCTAACGAATAATAAAAATTACTAGTCTCCACTAGCAAGAGAAGTTGTGTGGTTAACGGCATCGCGCTGCAGTGTAAAAGATAGTTGGTTCGAGTCTGACTGCAGCCATTTTTTTATAAACCCAATCTCCTTTTTAACAGATAGAGAACAACAATGATTTTGCTATTGTTACTTGCCACATGTCTTAGGACCTTTATGCGAATGTGTTGCGATTTTGATGGTAAATGACATTTATATCCTTCGTTGTAATAAATACTTATCTGTTTGAAAAGAGGTGGGGGAAAGCAGCTTTTGCACATGCGTAAGGTTAGGAGGAGAGCCACTGTCAAGTTTCGGCATTCAAAGAAGTGAACCCCCTAGTCATCTGTAGCACCAGCCGCCACTGGATTAGGCTCAATTACTTTGTTTTCCACGTTTACCAGTACATCATCTATATAAATTAAAACCATTTTCCGCGTGTACAAAATGAAAATTTTTGAATTTAACTTGAGGAATCGCAGTAACTCGAAAAATACGCATATTACTCAAAAATGCCAGCAACAGGCAACTGATAAGTTCCATATAGACGCACATAAAGGCAAGCGCACCACCATAGTAATATGCTATAAGTTCTATAAGTTGAGAATTTAGGTTCGAAGGGAAGCGTGTCTGGATACCATAATTGGTTAAAGCGACCAATGGTCTGAAGCGCGATAACCGGGTTCATTATTAGTACTCCTGTGTTACCACCAACTGATTTTTTGTTCATAATCCTATACTCACCTGACCAGAAACCCTGTTCATTCTGCCAATGAACTTCACTAAACCCTACCATATCTAAGCTACCCATTTCTCTTTGCAAATTTTCTAACTTACCTACGCGATTAAGGGTTAGAACACTCCATGCTCCGATCCGAAGAGTGCCTGTTTTGGCCCACTTTAGGTTACGGTAGTAGCACTAAAAGTGGGCCCTTGCGATCGTCCTTTGACAGCTCGAAATTTAAATGAAAATAACGGCGTTACCATTCGTCTGACACGAAAATGAAATAACCGAATTTGTAGAGTAGCACATTCTCTACAACTTTGCTCTCTTATGTTTTTTTTATATCTCGTACCGTTTCAGAGATATTTGCTAAAATAACGGCGATTTTGGGATGTATGTCTGTCTGTCTGTCCGTAATATTTTCCCTGTGTTTAAGACGAATCGTTCAGCCGATCAGCACAAAATTTTACAGACACGATTATAGGCCGCCAGAGACCAGAACCTCCCTTTTTCAAATTTTTTGGACGAAAAATACGGTAGTAATACCAAAAAAAGCCGTTTGGATTTGACGATGTATATCTGACCGTAACGTGTTCCCACTTTTTAGGTCGAACTGTTCAACCGATAGGCACCAAATTTTACAGACAGATACCAGATACCAGAACCTCGCTTTCTCTAATATTTCGGACAAGGAATACGTTAGTAATACCAAAAAAGCCGTTTTAAATGTAATTTTAATTGCAAATAAACCGTTCATCTGACGCGAAAATTGAATAACCGAATTTGTAGAGGAGAAAATGCTCTACAACGTTGTTACCTTTTTTTTCATATCTCGCATCGTTTGAGACATATTTGAAAAAATAACGGAGATTTGACACCCTCCATTGAATTAACGAAAACCAGCCGTTCGCAGATGTCACGTGATATTCCTAGCCCAGAACTCTCTCTGGGATACGCCATCTTGCGTTGCGTATTTTATGATTTTCTTATTGTAACTTACACGTTGTCATTTCAAAGCAATAGCGCACTGAAGAATTAACAAAACACGTCGTTCTTCGTACGATAAATGATAATCTAATATCTAAAAATGCCATATTAGCATCAGTTAACAACAGCCATCAATAGTATGAGATTAAAGAACGTAACTTGTTAGCTGTAGGGTAGTGGGCAATGCGTTGGTCAGTGGTTCGGAACCCGCCACTCATAATTTTTTTTTTCTTAAAAGGGTTTCAGACACTATTATTAATTGATTTTTTATTATTTAGATTATTATTTTGGTCCAAAATGTTTGCAAAAATATATAAAACTACAAATCTAAAGTGGGCCGTAGAACACGTCAGTGCGTTTTTTTTTACTTCATGACAACATCCTCCTGAAGAGTCCCCGCCCGGAGATCCGAATGGGGGACTATTTTACCTTCGGAACATTTTACCCAAGAAGACGACATTCATACAGTTAAGGTGCATGTCCTCGAGAAAAGTAACGACTATAGTTTCCCCTTGCTTTCAGCCGTTCGTAGCAACTGCATGGCAAAGCCATGTCAGCTTATGTTAAACGCCCAGCTCAGTCAATCATCCAGACTGTTGCCCCCGTAACTACTGAAAAGGCTGCTGCCCCTCTTCAGGAACCACACGTTTGTCTGGCCTCTCCACAGATATCGCTCCGCTGTGGTTGCACCTACGGTACGACTATCTGCATCGTTGAGGCCCGCAAGCCACCTCACCTAGTCAATGTCTGTGATTCAATTATCGAATCAAAGTCTGAATTTACACTATTTAAATTTGTCTGTACTGAAAACAGAAGCATCTGTGTCTTAAAATCACCTAGTATATGAATTTCATTCTCTGATTCCAGTCTTTGCCCTCCCTTATTAATACATTACCCACTGACGCTACTATGTCCTGATTTCGGACTACCGTTAAGGGGATCAGTCTGATTTTCTGAACTACATAGACTGCGAGACTGTTTTATATTTGTGTTCTCGAACACTGCCGATGAATCTGCAAATTCACACATGATTACACTATCGGCGTTTCTACTTATCATTCATGCTAGCTGCAGCTTCTGTACTGCTTGAAAGTGAAGTAGTTGCCGATGCCGTTGTTGTAGGATTTGAAGCGATGACCATAACGTGCGTACATTCCAATTGTTTTAACCAAAAAAACTCCTTTTTATTTATTGCTCACTGTAGTTTAGCACTTCTCATCGGAGCTTCTTTTTCTTTCTTTTCTCCCTAAACCTATTGCTATCAATTCTCACGCGTACAACTGCTACAAGAAACGTCTGCTCAGAGCCCACATGCAAACTGCATGATATCCTGATATCTATTTAGCAGCAGAAATGTTCAAATGTTTGTAAAGCTTATGGGACTTAACTACGGGGTCATCAGTCCCTAAACTTACAAACTACTTATGAACTACTTACGAACTAGGACGGCACAAATATCCATGCCCGAGGGGGGATTCGAACCCTCGACCGTAGTTTGCAGTAGATATCGGGACCTGAATCACAAAGATATTGTAAAGTGTTAGATTTACCAATGATGTTTTTAAAGGTATATTATTCATATCCCAGACGACAAACTCTAATTGCGACTTTAGACTTTATCCTTTGAACACCGCATATATCACAGCAAAATTAAAGCAAGTGTGATTATACCCTGTAAGAACCTGCGTACTGGGCTATGTACGGTTCTGATTTAGAAGTGTGCCTCGATGTTTTCTTAGTGTCGAATGATACATGACTGATTTCATGCCCCAGGAACTACCTCAGTTGCCAATATTATCTTTACCTGTGATCCTGTAGTTAAAAGCACTCTATGCATAGCCTGTAGTTTGCGAAACAAATAAGAAATATTACATAAAATAGCTGGTTAAAAAAAGAGTTTTATTCTGATGTCTGCAAATGATGTACGCAAAGTCAGAAATCTAGTTGAGTAAGGTTCATACAATGAAATTCGTTTTTTTTTTAAGTTTTCAGATGAATTATTAATCACAAATAGAAAAAAAAAGGTTTAAACAGTTCTACTGTCTGCGATAAGAAATTGGTAGCACCTTCCCTCAAACAAAGTAATCATAACTTTAAGAAACCCAGAAACTACTTTTCGCGAGCACTCAAAATGTATTGTCAGCAGTTCAAATTAGTTTAAGTTTTCCGAACACCATTTCTACATTCATAAGTTGTTGTTTAAAAAAAATAATAAAAAAACAGATGTCAGCTGCAATGGCGTACACTAGTACTCGCCAAGTTCAGAGTCCCGGCCGGCCGCGGTGGGCGAGGTGACTGAGGCGCTCCGGTCACGGTCAGCACGACCACTACGGTCGGGGGTTCGAATCCCCCTTCGGGCATGGGTATTTGTGCCGTCCTAGTTCGTAAGTAGTTCATAAGTAGTTTCTAAGTTTAGGGACTGATGACCCCGTAGTTAAGTCCCATAAGCTTAACAAACATTTGAACATTTTTGAACCACAGTCCCGAGAAGCGACCGTTCGCTGCGCAAAACTTAACACTCTGCCCGATCGAATCACTCCTACCATCAAGAAGGGTCCATCTTCTACCAAGACTAAATATGGAGTTCCTTGCCGTGGCGGATTAGTCCTGTTCACTGGGGTGCCGTGCTGCGGTGCGCGCGGCCGTTCGCCGTCGGGAGTTGGAAACCCTCCTCCCTCGGGCATGAGTGTTTGCGTTGACCTTAGGTTTGTTTACCTTTGCTTAAGTAGTTTGCAAGCTACGGACTAATGACGAAGCAGGTGTTTCCGATAGATTTACTAACATTTGAACATTTTGGAGTTATTTTTTGTGCTTACACACTTAGCTCCTCTCGTCCAACACAAACTCCCCACCAGTTCTGTACCTTCACTTCCTTCCAAAATCGTATACATCTTAACATGATATATTGCATTAAGTAAAAACTGACCACGTGGATCCACTTCGTTACTGCTATAGATTGTGTAAATACAAAAAGGACTGTTAATAATTATTACTTAAATTCTGAAATCAATAAATAGACATACCGCTTTCATGGGCTTGACCTTTTATGCCGCACAATATTTACATAAATTACTGGAAAATTGTTCAATAAATCGACATAATTAAATACACTACTGGCCATTAAAATTGCTACACCAAGAAGAAATGCAGATGATAAACAGGTAATCATTGGATAAATATATTATATTAGAACCGACGTGTCGTTAAATTTTCACGAAATTTGGGTGCATAGATCCTGAGAAATCAGTACCCTGAACAACCAGCTCTGGCCGTAATAACGGTCTTGATACGCCTGGGCATTGAGAAAACCGAGCTTGAACGGCGTGTACAGGTACAGATGGAAATTCAGCTTCAACACGATACTTCATCAAGAGCAGTGACTGGCGTATTGTGACGAGCCAGTTACCACGCTACCATTCAAATGTTCAAACGATTGTTAAGCTTAAGGGACTTAACTGTGGGGTGATCGGTCCCTAAACTTACAAACTACATATGGACCACCTTATACTAAAGACGACACAAATATCCGTGCCCTAGGGTGGATTCGAACCTCCGACCGTAGAGGCGGCGCATACTATGACTGGCGCGCCCCAGACCACTCGGCCACCGCGGCCGGCTCAGTCACCATTGACCACACGTTCTCAATTGGAAAGAGATCTGGAGAATGTGCTGGCCAGGGCAGCAGTCGAACATTTTCCCTATCCAGAAAGGCCTGTGCAGGACCTGCAACATGTGGTCGTGCTTTATCCTGCTCAAATGTAGGGTTTCGCAGGGATCGAATCAAGGGTAGAGCCATGGGTCGTACCACATCTGAAATGCAACGGCCACTGTTCCAGTTGCCGTCGATGCGAACAAGAGGTGACTGAGACGTGTGACAAATGGCACCCTCGGCCGCGGTGGCCGAGGAGACTGATTTGCTCCAGTCACGGTCAGCACGGCCACTACGGTCGGGGGTTCGAATCCCCCCTCGGGCATGGATATTTCTGCCGTCTTTAGTCTCAGCTAATTCATAAGTACTGTGTAAGCTTAGTGACTGATGACCCCGTAGTTCAGTCCCATAAGTTCTACAAACATTTGAACATTTGAAATGGCACCCCATGCCATCTCGCCGGGTGATGCGCCAGTATGGTGATGACGAACACACGCTTCCAATGTGCGTTCACCGCGATGTCGCGAAACAAGGATGCAACCAACATGATGCTGTAAACAGATCCTGGATTCATCCGAAAAAATTACGTTTTGCCATTCGTGCACCCAGGTTCGTCGTTGCGTGCACCATTGCAGGTGCTCCTGTCTGTAATGCGGCGTCAAGGGTAACTGCAACCATGGTCTCCGAGCTGATAGTCTATGCTGCTGCAAACGTCGTCGAACTGTTCGTGCAGATGGTTGTTGTCTTGCGAACGTCCCCATCTGTTGACTCAATAATCAAGACGTGGCTGCACCATTTCGATTAGACGCCTGCCATCTCGCTTGCTAGTTATACGAAGCCATTGGGATCCAGCACAGCGATCCCTATTGGCCTCCGGAACCCACCGATTCCATATTCTGCTAACAGTCATTGGATCGCGACCAACGCGAGCAGCAATGTCGTGATACCATAAACCGCAATCGCGATAGGTTACAATCCGACATTTATCAAAGTCGGAAACGTGAAGGTGCGCCTTTCTCCTCCTTACACGAGGCATCACAACAACGTTTAATCAGGCTACGCCGTCAACTGCTGTTTGTGTATGAGAAATCGGTTGGAAACCTTCTTAATGTCAGCATGTTGTAGGTGTCGCCACCGTCGCCAATCTTGTATGAATGCTCTGAAAAGCTAATCATTTGTATATCACAGCATCTTCTTCCTGTCAGTGTCTGTAGCACGTTATCTTCGTGGTGCAGCAATTTTAATGGCAAGAAGTGTATACGAGAGGTAAATCATGCTGCTTGCATTTTCCGTGTTTCTGTGCCGAATAAGTATGATCTGGTAATATTTCATTATATATATCTATATGAGTTAAAATCAGTCATTAAATAAATATATACAAGTTCTACGCTTTCAAGATGATAGCTAGAGACAATAAGCTATCACCTAAACCAGAGTTTCTTGAAATCGCTTGACGCATTCAAAAGATGGTTATTTTAAGTTTCATTTTTCTATATTTTGATGTGGCCGTCACAGAGACTTGTAATATGCCGGGATATTGAAATTATTTTTAAAATCATGAGATGTGCATTATTATTCTAGCATTGCAGATGTCCTAAATGTTGACGGTAAATGATTTTATAGATTATTTCATTTTATCCTGAATTCACACATGTTCTCCAGAGAAATGCTCCGCTAACAGCTCTCATTACTTTTGAATACAAATTATGCGCTTTTCCCAGATCTCCAGCGATTTTGACGAACTTCCGACCAGATCCTTGGTTTGATACATACCCTTTCTCCAAGTGCACTAACTGCTTGCCATGGTCGACTGTCGGCCCTTTATCTTTCCACACAATACCATTATTTATACTAATTGTGCGATTCTACGAACATTACTTCCCTAAGGTAACAATCTGATTCAAGAAATTGCCATCGTCAGTTGCAAATACAGAACATCCGACAACCTAATCAGTGTTCAGGTTGAAGAGAGGAAGAAATTATTTCTTTAGAATTCCCAATATATACTTGTTAAAAAAAATTCACGTCACTGTCCATAACCTATGGACAGGTTCCGTAACATTAAAAAATAGAAGCCTTGTACTGTTAGTAGTTAAACTGATATACTACTCAACCAGAGATTCGTACTTAGCGGCAATAAACAGAACCTGAATTCTGTAGTATTCCAGATTCTTGTGATATAAGAATAGAGATGACGCAGCAGGTCATCTGAAGTTTTGGGTAATTATTTTAAGGTAGATGTAAATATAAATAGTTGCAATGCTCTATAAATAATCTAATTGTCCTGTGCATTCATATTGACGCCAGTTAAAATCGCCTTTTCTTTCTTAGAAAAAAAATACATTAATGCCCATGAGTGAGTTATGTATGTGTCAGTCTAAAGATCTTTGTAGGAAGCAACATTTCATACAGCGCATACTCCATGCTGGCAAAGTTATTTGAATGTCAACGTATCTAAACAAAAAAAGAGCATTACTGAGATCGATTCCATCGTTTTTGCTGACCCTTTTGCTTTTATTGTCTTGTTACTTCACATGGCTATGTTAGTATGAAAGAAATTTGCCGGCCGCGGTGGCCGCGGGGACTGAGGCGCTCCAGTCACAGTCTGCACGGCCACTACGGTCGGGGGTTCGAATCCCCCCTCGGGCATGGATATGTGTGCCGTCCTTAGTATAAGGTAGTTCGTAAGTAGTTTGTAAGTTTAGGGACTGATGACCCCGTAGTTAAGTCCCATAAGCTTAACAAACATTTGAACTTTTGAATTTAAAAGAAATTTATGAAATTCTACTGAAAAATTGGAAAATGAAGATAAAATGAAAATGCGTTTTTCATTGTGTTTTTCAATTAAGTCAACAATAACTAACGATGCGTACACTGGAAAGCTGTAATTTTTCTTGTTCGTTATGGACCCGGAAAAGCTTACAGAAAAAAAAATTGGGAACAGTTGTAATAGGTAGTTGGTAAATTCAAGTGCAGAGAATATAATTTTTGTATGCACCTTGTATCGTATCTGACGATAAGAACGACATATGTGGTTTGAGTAATCACTATAAAATGTCACACACTTTCGATATTTTTTTTTATTTTTTATTTATTTATTTATTTTTAAGACGCTGATAGCTGTAGGCTTCGACACCGTTTGATCACTCAACGCGAAAGTTGTCATGTATATGTAATTTTTCACAGACTGCAGGGAGAGGGAGATGGGTACGAGCAGGTGAATAAAGAGAGAGACAGAGAGAGAGGGAGAGAGAGAGAGAGAGACGAGGATGGAGGCTAATGAATGTTCAAATGTTTGTAGAACTTATGGAACTTAACTACGGGGTCATCAGTCCCTAAGCTTACAAACTACTTATGAACTAGCGAAGACTAAGGACGGCACAAATATCCATGCCCGAGGAGGGATTCGAACCCCCGACCGAAGTGGCCGTGCAGACCGTGACTGGAGCGCCTCAGTCCCCTCGGCCACCGCGGCCGGCTGGGCGCTAATGAAAGATTAGAATTAGTACATAATGATACTGTGAATTAGGCGTACCATTGTTTTTATCCAGTGGCGAATTCAGTACTTCGGTTTGTTGGGGGAGGGGAGAGCGCTCATATAAATTTTCTGGCATTGTGCCCTACAGCTCCTCCCCCACCCCTTTATTAGTCACTTCTTGTGTCAGAAGAAGGGGAGAAAGAAATGTACAGACACAAGGGGTTTCAATGGCAGAGGTGGACGAGGAGACGAAAGTGAATGTAATTAAGGTGGGATAAGAGACTTTCATGAAGGTAATGGAAGAGGAAATGTGCAAAGTGAGGGAGGAGAAGGAAATTAAGGTTTACATGCGATTCACTTGCATGTCATTAAATGCGAAACTTTGCTAGTTTTGCTAGTATATAGTAACATACTGTTTTGTCTCTGCTTTCTAGTGGGTTGAAGAGGTGGTCTCGTGGCTAGTAAGTTAAACACATTGAGGTGCTGTAGGACTTGCGTCACGGTGCTTTAGCATGACATTACGGGTGGTTGTGTTGCCATTAACTGCTCAAATGATTCCAGAGGAAAGTTTCGTTATGGCTGTGGCAGCATACTGTGCTGATACAGGCAACTACCGTTGAATGCTATTTGTGGTGTTTCGAAGTTTTAGCGTCATAACTTGTAGTTTGCAGTTTGGCAGAATAGTACGGTACCTGATGTTTTATCACAAAATACACCCTCAATTCAATTTCTTATTAGTAAATGCCAATATTGACGCTGCGGCGGCTTAGTGTGCTAATGATGGCATTGATATGTTTGCTTTATAAGGATTATTAAATTACTGACAAGACAAGGGTACTGTTACATACGAAAACCTGTCAACCTTAGAGAAGGAAAAGAATTATTTATTTATTTCATGGTCAACACATTCTATACGATTAGGTTTTTAAATAGCATTCAAAGGATGTTGCCAACATCGGCACCGTGTCCTCTACGACCGTAAACTTTAGATTCTGTACACTAATATTCTTTTTAGTTTTAGTGTTCGTAATACATTCTTAAACTTTATCAGTAACATAATAGAAGTACATTCAGCAATTTGAGTACAAAAATCCGATGTGGTGAAATTGTCACAGCAGACAACAAACACTTACTGCAAGACGGCAAACAAAACTCGCATATTGACAGTCATTATTAAAATGGATGCCAATATCGCTTAAAAATTTTATTTACATAACCAGTTTCGGCAGCATTAAACGTAGTACGGGAATTTTATCACACAAATGTGTTTCTTGCTCTTCTTTCTGTATTTGGACAGAAGCAGCAATAAATAAAGAAAACGCGAAATTTTTGTGTCTAATCCACATATCAATGTAAACAAGAGCGGAATGCGAGCTCAAAGTAGCACGATCTGAGGCTCTATGCCGGGCACTTGTAAAATATTTCAATAAAATTAAATAAAACTGTTCGTATAAGCTGCGTGCTGTGTTCAGCATTCGCAGGAATGAAAATGGCGGATGCGCCAGCCTGTGTTTTTAGGAGCTCTAGGATGTAGATAAGGTCTGCAACTAAAAGAATTGCTTAGTCCAGATGAAATTTTATTACAGACGAATATTATACTATGACGTTCTTCTGATGGTACAATTTCTTCTTAGTTCTGCGATGCATCAGAGTCCTGGCTAGAGAATGTTGTGCCGGTTTGTGCTAATATCGCTGGCTCTCCTCAGTTGAATTTCTGGAACTGTAGTATTCCTGGGTCTGCCTCACACTGACTCGAACACTCGTACTGTCTGTCGTTACTGTGATGCACCGGCATATCTAGGCAAGCCCCGTTCTTCCTATTGGCCGGAGCACGAAGCAGGCAAAGGGGTACCGAGACTGCGGGGGCCCCCAGCGGCCGAAGTACTACGGAGCGACTTACCACTTACGTGGATCGCCGGCGTTTTGGCGAATAGCGTCGCCACAACATATACAGTGTAAGGTGAGTAATGCGTGCAAACTGGCTGCCGAAACGGAAACCGTTACATTGATATATTCACTAACCTTACAATACTATTACAGTTAGTATAGAATTCATATATAAATAGTGTTCGCCATCTTAACTGTACTCATGGCGATAAATTAAAGCACCTTCCATGTTCTTATCGCAGAGCCCACACCAAACTTTATGATCATAAAATACTGATGTTATGCCGTGTGCACCATTAGGTGATGGACCTTAAAACTGTATCAAACTATCGAATAAACAAAGAATTTCAAACTGTGACAAACTGAAATTTCTCTGCATTTCTGTTTCCCACTTTGGCTTGTTATTTGCACAGGGCCAGCCTTAGGCATGTGGAAGCGGTACAGTGATACAGAGCCCCGCGCTTAAAGGGGCCACGAGCAAAGCATTATAACGTAAATTGGAAACTGTCATCTGCAATTTTGTTCCTAAAACTAGTTTTAATTTCAACAAGCAATACAGTCCCTTGAGACTACATTGCCTCATTATACCAAAGGTATGTTTACATAAGGAGAGGCATTGAATTAAAATTTATGCGGTGGCCGGGCTTCGAACCAACCCGGGACCTCCTACTTACCTGGCAGAATTAAAGTTCATGGTGTGGAGGGAGACGTGCTTTAAGACACTCCGTGTAGTTGCTTTGGCAACAACGCGGTGTTAGCTGAGCTAGCTGGGCGCCGTGGCTCAGCGCGCCCGGTCAGGGGACTAAACGCCCTCTGTAATAAAAAAGCTGAGCCACCCATTCAACGAACAACCATGAACGAAATGAAGCAACGACCGCAAAGCATGGGTATATCTGAAGAAAAAAAACTGGTCTAAAGCACCTACCCAGTAAGTAGGAAGTCCCGGGTTCGAATCCCGACCACCGCATAATTTTTAAATCAATGCCTCTCCTTATATTTAATACCTTAGTTTTAATTTGATTTAATTTTCGTATATACCTATTGTAACACGACTATGACCACTGTAGTAGTACTGATTTAGAAAATTATGCCTGTATGGGAGTCAAAGGAACGAGTGGTTATGATACAAATGGCTAACAGTAATATCTACGTCTGCATCTACACGGATACTCTGCAAATCACATTGAAGTGCATGGCAGAGTGTTCATTGAATAACTTTCATGATATTTCTCTGTAGTTCCATTCTGTAATAGCTCGCGGGAAAAATGAACACCTAAATATTTCTGATATCCGTCGTATTTCTCTTAGTTTATTATGATGATCCCGTCTGCCTATGAAGGTGAGTGTCAACAATATATGTTCGCATACTGAAGGGAAAGTTGGTGAAATAAAGTTTGCAAATAGTTCTCCGCAACAAATACCGCCTTTCTTTTAATGATTTGAACTCCAACTCCATCATTTACGAGGCAAAAGTTGAAATGTTTGTAAATCTTTCGGACTGAACTGCAAGTTTATAAGTCCGTAGCTTACAAACTAACCTAAGGACAACACAAACTCCAAATGTTCAAATTCAAATGTTTGTATAGCGTATGGGACTTAACTACGAGGTCATCAGTCCCTAAACTTTCAAACTACTTACGAACTAGCTAACACTAAGGACGGCACAAATAACCATGCCCGAGGGGGGGATTCGAACCCCCGACCGTAGTGGCCGTGCAGACTGTGACTGGAGCGCCTCAGTCCCCTCGGCCACCGCGGCCGGCAACACAAACTCCCTTGCCCGAGAGGGGACTCGAAGCCCCGACGGCGAACTGCGACCGCAGCACGGCTCCCTAATCCTCCGCGGCTTTTCGTGAAACACATACCCCCACATGGCGTGAATAGAAAACGAGCTGCCTTTCTCTGAATTTTCACTAAATATACAATATACAAAAATATACAAGTGAAGTGTAGGCAATTTCTTTAATAGAACTGTTGCATCTTCTGAGGTTCTTCCAACGAAACGTAGCCTTTGGATCGCCTCCCCTGTGAAACTGTGCCCCAGATCCGACTAATACTTTAGATAAGACATATAACAGAATTCGTCATATTTGATTTTTGTAAAGACCGTGGATATGCATCAGAATATTGCTCTATACAACTGTGAATGTTCATGAAATACCTGTCCTGTCAGACTGCGTGCTAAAACCTTTTGTTTGATAAAAACTGTTACTCATCAGTACTTTGTATGTCAACTGCACAACGATCTCAATGTCGTATTTGACCAATCCAACAGCATGACAGACAGCGAGCTGTACTTAGTCATTAGTAATTTAATTTGGCTGACTGTGAAAATAGTACAGCTTATGGCACTTATCTACGGGGTCATAGTCCCTAAACTTACAAACTACTTAAAAACTAGCTAATAGTAAGGACCGCACAAATATCCGTGCCCGAGGGGGTATTTGAACCTTCGACCGTAGTGGCCATGCCGCGGTGGAATAGCCTAGCGGTCTAAAGCGTCTCGCTACGGAGCGCCGTGGAGGTTCGAGTCCTTCCTGGGGCATGGGTGTGTGTGTTTGTCCTTAGGTTAGTTTACCTAGGTTTAAGAAGTTTGTAAGCTACGGATGACCACGCAGTTTGGTCAGATAGAATTACAAACATTTCGTAGTGGCCATGCAGATCGTGACTGGCACGCCGGAGACGCTTGGCCACCGCGGCTGGCTTGGCTGACTACACATAGAAACGCTCGTTTTGTCATGCAATTAATTACTTTGAAAATAGCAACTAATATGACTCCCATTAACACACTGTAAACTAATTTCCTTTATAGTGCTTACCACGTGCAATGTAGCACAATCACACACGTACGAAACAATGTAACATTAAACATTTTATCAAAAGTCTATGCAATGAGAAATGAAATACTACTCGCTACTAAAAAACTACAATTTACGATTTGTGACATAATCATAATTACTTAAATCTTCTTTTGCACATTAGTTTAACAATGTCTACAATGTCTCTACAATTTCAGAAGTAACTAATATTTCTGATACGTTTTAATATTTCCACATCTGCAAGTTTCTTTCATCACCAGAAAAGTCTCATAAGTAGTACCTATAGCATATCTTCATCACAAATAAAGTTGATTTATAATACTGGCTCCACTGCTTAGTAGGGCAGCCTCCTCCTTCAAGACATGTTACCACAGAGACACTCCACACACCGCTCCACTCACAACTATACTGCTCTCTCTCTCTCTCTCTCTCTCTCTCTCTCTCTCTCTCTCTCTCTCTCTCTCTCTCTTTTACCGGCGATAATGTGTACCTTCCAAAGATATGATATGAACACTTTAACATCCGCACAGATTACAATCACTTTGGCATACAAAGTACAGACAGTAAATATTGTTCATTCATTGTATAAAAAGCAATTTATATAAATTTTTTAAACAACATAGAGAGAGATAATAATCTTACAAGTTTTAAAGACACCTTTTCTACGTTATTTACAATTCAAGTTTTTCGTAATTCTTACTGCTAGGTATTTAGTAGAATTGACGGCCTGTATGTTTGACTGATTTATCGTGTAACTGAAATTTAGGGAATTACTTTTAGTGGTCTTATGATTGACCTTACACTTATCATTATTAAGGGTCCATTGCGAAGTTTCGTACCATTTTGATATCTTACGTAAGTAATTTTGCAGGTGCTTTTGATCTTCTGTTGACTTCACTAACCGATAAATAAATAACAGCATCATCCGCGAACAGTCTAGGAGGGCTACTCAGATTGTCTCCTAAATGTCGCGTTTGAGTGGCCGAGCGTTCTAAAGCGCTTTGCTGCGAAGTTCGCGGTTCTCGCCGTCGGAGTTTCGAGTCCTTCCTCGGGTATGGGTGTGTGTGTGTGTGTGTGTGTATGGTGTGTGTGTGTGTGTGTGTGTGTGTGTGTGTGTGTGTGTGTGTAAGTCTACGATCTGATGACCATAGCCGTTTGGTCCAACAGGTTTACAAACATTGTCTCCTAAATCGTATATAAAAATAAGGAACAGTGGGAGCCCCATAACACTTCTCTATTTAAAGCCAGATATCACTTCTATTCTTTTCTATGCCTTACCGTCAATTATAGCGTACTATGTCGTTTCGGATAGGAAATTACAATCCAATCTCACAACTGTGGCGATATTCCATAAGCAAGCAGTTTGATCAGAAGGCGCTTGTGAGGCACAGTGTCAAAAGCATTCCGGGAATTTAGAAATACCTACCTTAACGCTGGCAGTCACCACATCATGAGAGTAAAGAACTACCTGTTTTTACAAGAACAATATATATCGGTTTTGATTATGGGTCAATAATTCGTTCTCTTCGATGTAGTTCATAATATTTGGGGAATATATGTTCTAATGTCCTACACTTACATATATACTTTGCAATCTACCATAAAATGGCAGAGGGTACACTTACCACTAATAGGCATTTCCTTTCCTATTATACCCCCTAATAGAACGAGGGAAGTAATGAATGTCTATATGCCACCGTACTAGCCCTAATTTCTCGCCGCGGCGGATTAGCCGTGCGTACTGGAGCGCTGTGCTGCGGTTCGCGCGGCCTTCCGCCGTCGGGGGTTAGAGTCCCCCATGGAGCATGGGTGTTTGTGTTGTCCTTAGGTTACTTTACCTTAGTTTAAGTACTTTGTAAGCTACGGACTGATGACCAAGTAGTTGAGCCTGATAGATTTACAAACATTTGCGTATTATGAACCTAATCTCTCTTGTCTGCGTGATCACTACACGAAATATAAGCAGACGGCAGGAAGATCGCTACTCTCAGCTTCAAATTCCGACACTCTAAATTTCCTCAACAGAATTTCTCGGAGAAAACGTCGTGTTTCCTCCAGCGATCCCCATTTGAGTCCGGGAGCATTTCCGTGACACTGGCGCATTGGTCGAACCTACCAAACTAGCTGCTCGCCTCTGAACTGCTTCTGTCTTCCTTTAAAATGATCTGCTACGGGTCCCAAGCACTTGAGCAATACTCAAGAAGTAGTCGTACAAGCCTTTAATACGCCGTCGTCCTTACAGATGAAGTAGGTCTCCCCAAAATTTGCCCATTAAACTGATGTCGGCTGCCCGTCTTACGACTGCCCTTGCTGCAAACCGATGTTAATGACATAGGCCTGTTTATTCTGCGGAATATTGTAGTGACCTGTGCAATTTTGCAATGTCAACACGTGACTATCGCTTTTACTTAAAAGGTACGCCCTTTCTGCTCATCGTTGTGACTAATAACCAACCATTCCATTCGTCTGTTATAAGTTTCGCACAATACAGGCTGTTCCAGCTTCGCGGATCTGCGCAGTGCTCCCTGCTCCACTCGCTTCTGTGCCTCATGTGAGCGCCAAACTCCTACCCGTAACTGCTCTACGTAGCAACCTGTTACATCAGAGAAACAGGAAGTAAAATTATCGTATGGCTTTTATTGACTGTTAACTGGAAGCCTTTGATTGACGTCACGTTGATTTACGTGTCAATGATCAAAGTGATAATGGTGACAAACACACAACACCCAGTCCCCTGTCGGGAATCGATCGTGAGTGTCTTACATTTGTGATTAGCGACGCTGCCACTGAGCTACGGAGCTTAATTTTATCGGCCTTCTTAAATTTATTTTCTTATTATTATTTCATGTAGCAGCATCTCGCAAGTAAACATGACTCCAGCCATGTTGTTAGTGGAACACGAAGTGGGTTCACAATTGAGTTTTTAAGATATTATTGATGAATTTGCGCGTCAATAAGCAAGGAAAATATATGTTAAGTGTGTAAAACAGAAGACACTGATTACAACATAGAAAAAAAAGTTCAAATGTTTGTAAATATATTATATTCCACATATATAGTGGTTAAGCCACGTCACACAAATTGTATTTTAATTTACAAGACGTAACTAGTTTCAATGAACTCTGTCATCATTATCAAACGTAAGCAAAAATTGCATTAAACACAAACTGAGAATATAACTTATGAAACGGTGTGGTAAATGTAGCCAGGCCATCTAGGGGTGTGACAGTGACTTCCAACTGTCTGCCATAGTCACACATGGTATCGCACCATTTCCAGCTATATATAATTCCATACCATGCCACAACAGCTGTATTTACAACATGAATGGTATTTGGTTGTTTAGCTGCAATAACCATGTGATATGGCAGGCACAACCAATATTTTCTGTAACATCAAGACGTTAATATATGTAGCAATTGGTATGTATGGCGATGGGAACTACAATTAGTTGAATAATTAAAAATATCTTACTGAAAATCAGATACATACAGGAACAAAGCAAATGAATTCAGAACATAGTACCAATGTATACCATGTTCTACATCCAAGTTGTCAAGTACCAGATGTGATTCCATTGGGAGCTGTCAACACGCCAGTACCTCGCCTCCCACTTTCCAAACTTCACAGAAGCTCTCCTGCGAAACATGCAAGACTAGCACTCCTGGAAGAAAGGATATGGTGCAGACGTGGCTTAGCTACAGCTTAATCTGCCAGGAAGTGTCAAGTCAGCGCACACTCCGCTGCAGAGTGAAAGTTTCATTCTGGAAACATCCCTTAGGCTGTGGCTAAGCCATGTCTCCACCATATCCTTTCTTCCAGGAGTGATAGTCTTGCATGGTTCGCAGGAGAGCTTCAGCGAAGTTTGGAAAGTAGGAGGCGAGGTACTGGCGGAAGTAAAGTTGAGGCGGCATCGTGAGTCGTGTAGAGAGCTTGCCCGCGAAAGGCAAGTCACGGTTCCGGCAAACAATTTTAATCTGTCAGGAAGTTTCTTTATTAAATTTTCCACACGTAAACTTCAATCCATAAGGACGGTCGCCGTAATTATAAGGATCACGTAGAACATATAGTTTACGAGCTATGACCTCACAAACAATGAGATGTGAGAAAAACTGCTACATCACGCGAAACTGCTGCACATTTTCTCCTACAATACTGACCGATTTCAAGCACATTTGATACACATATTCCTTACCGTGAGGTAAAAGTTGCTGCAGGATTAATAATCACATACGATACATGTTTCAGAAGATATGACATTATAAAAAATAGAAATCGCAAAAAACTTCAACATAATGCGACGATATTTTATTCATACAATGTATGAGAATGAGAGTACTTAGCGACTTGCTACAAACTTTTAAGATAATTTCAAAGCTAAATTATATTTTCTCTCGCTGATAACCACACTAAAATGATGAAAGGTAAAAAATTTACCGCTTACTACTTCTCGGCTGCTCATGTTCTAAAACTACGGCATTTGGTATGACATTACAATTCAGAATTTATACCCTACAAATTAAATCCGAAGGAAGTTGTACAGACAATAACGCGCATATGGCTAAATGTACCTTCGAAGTTGTATTACAGTGCGACACGTAGTCCATAAGATATGAAAACATAAACAGTAACGTTTATGGAAAACCGTCCCATCACTTACAAAGTTTTAATCTATTACTGTTTTACTACTAATTGTTTCCGCAACGGATTTTACAGTCCCACAGCACTTCCACAAATGAATATTACACAACTGTACAACAAATAACTCAATATGAGATCGTACGAATTTTATATGTAATTTGTATTTTGATCACTATCTTTCTTTGTTTGGATAATGCACTTTTATTGTGGTACATTATGCAAAACAGCCTTATTTCTTATGTATTCTCCAATAAATATAACATGCTTTAAGAAAAAAAGAGATGGACAGAGAGAGAAGGAATAGGAGATGTACTAACTCAAGGCAGAAATAAATAAACACCCGGGCAACGCCGGGATTTCAACTAGCTTCTTATCAATTTGGAGCATGTCAGATGCTGAATATATATAAGAGTACCGGGTGATCAAAGTCAGTATAAATTTGAAAACTTAATAAATCACGGAATAATAGGTGGAGAGGTAAAAATTGACACACATGCTTGGAATGACATGGGGTTTTATGTGAAACAAAAAAATTTAAATAAACAAATAAAAATAAAAACAAAAATGTTCAAAAAATGTCCGACAGATGGCGCTCTATCTGATCAGAAAAGCAATAATTAGCATAACAAATTAAGACAAAGCAAATATGATGTTCTTTACAGGAAATGCTCAAAATGTTTACCATCATTCCTCAGCAATAGCTGTAGTCGAGAAATAATATTGTGAGCATGTAAAGCATGTCCGAAGTTATGGTGAGACATTAGCGTCAGATTTTGTCTTTCAGCATCCCTGGAGATGTCGGTCGATCACGATACACTTGTGACTTCAGGTAACCCGAAAGCCAATAATCGCACGGACTGAGAGCATGACGAAAGTGGCGGCTGAGCACACGATCATCACCAAACGAAGCTCGCGAGAGATCTTTCACGCGTCTAGCAATACTATTTTTTTTTTTCCTAATAAAACCCCGCGTCATTCGAAGAATGTGTGTCATTTTTTACCTCTCTCTCTACATTATTCCGTGATTTATTAATTTTTCAAATTATACTGACTTTTTGATCACCCGGTATAATACGAAGATGTGAATTTGTTATTAACTTATTAGTTATAGTCACACTTATTGACATTCCTTCTTTAGTTACTTATTTTCCTATATTAACCTTAGGACTGCCGTGATAAGTCTGTTGGTATATTAGTAGTATATGAGTTGCTTTCACAGTGGCGAAGGTGCATGAACTCATCTGCAGGGGAATGGGGAGCCACGCGCACAAGTTTTCCAGAGCCCCGTACTAGCCACTTTCTGTGCAGTACTTTTCTGAGGTACTTACAAACTTTCCTGCAGTGTCTACAAAAGCAAACAAAGGCGTAATGCAGTTTAGGTCGCTTGGCATTCCCTCGCCCCGCCCCCCACCCTTGCTACTGAATTGGATCTCTCAGAGACGATCCCTACCAGAGGGACGCAGAAGCGATTGGGGTCAGCGGCGGCAGCCTCGGCTGGGCTTACTGTTGGGACCACTTGTCGCCGAACAGCGCGGCAGGTGCGGCCGTTAGACGCCTAATGCCCCGCCTAAAGAGCCTTTCATTAAGCCGGCTACACCAGGCCAGAAGGCGGGGCCGCCCGCTTAACGTCTGATCCCCGCCACGGTCGCCTGCCGAGCACTGTGCTCTCTGCGGTACGGCCAGTGTAGCAAGCCTGCCCAGATGCTGCAGCTTCGCCCTGCCGGCACAAAAGCTGTAGCTTCAGACAATGCAATACCCCCGCGCGGCGGCCACGGTGGCCGACGGGACTGAGGCGCTCAAGTCACGTGCTGCACGGCCACTACGGTCGGGGGTTCGCATCCCCCCTCGGTCATGGATATTTGTTCCGTTCTTAGTATTAGTTAGTTCATAAATAGTTTGTAAGTTTAGGGGCTGATGACCCAGTAGTTAAGTACCATAAGCTACACAAAAATTTGAAACACTTTTGAATACTCCTGCGAATATACAAAATCTTCATCCATTCCAACGGAAATGGTGTGTGGATATACGGTTGAATGCTATCAGTCCCTCCACTTCCTTGAACGTCATGTACTGATCCCAGCGATGAAGGGAGATGGAGAGGCGGAGGGGGGGGGGGGGGGGAGGGAGGTCCAAAATTGCAGGGGACAAAGCCTCATAGGGGCGACAAGTCAGTCAGGATTCGGGCCATCTGGGCTGATCAGATGGAAAATGACTGCTATTGGAAGTAAATGTTGTATAACTAGTATTGCCTGTGGTCGAAAATCGACCAATTCATCTACATCTACATCTACAATGGTCACTGGGGGTAAAATTGTACGTATCATGTCGGCGGCCACGGGTGATTATAGAAAATCCTCTCCCATTTGATCGAACCACATAGAATGACTCCATTAGTGTATCGTACACACCGTGAAGTAAACAAATAATGCTGTTCCTGCTTTACGGTTGACAGGTTTTTATATGTACCCTCGTCCGCTCAGTAAAAATAATTGTGTGGTGTCGCACAAGTCTACTTTCGCCGCGCGCCGCCATGCACGCACGGCGCGGCGTACATACGACGTCAGCCACGAGCGCCCTCTGCTACAACTCCGCTCGTGGGCACCACTGAACGAGATCGTTCACTTGGGACTGAGATAGGAACCAGTTAACACTTCGGAATCAGATAGACACCAGTGAAGACTTGGCTTTCGGACAGGCACTAGGCAGGCCTCTAGCTCAACTATGTATCAGCATTCTGCAGTACTGAGCTATGTAAAAGTTAAGTATTACTAAGTCTCTAAGAAATATATATCTCCTTCTAATTAACTCTAGTGTTTCTAGTTTCTGCTGTCCCACTGGCTGGTCACCTCCTACCTGCACAAGCGTGCATCCTTTATTCCTGTGTCGGTCTTTCTACTCAGCCACCGACACCTACGACGAAAACGAGACACAAAAGCTACGACGAGGCTGGGACACAAAAAATTGTCATCGTAAAGCGAAGATTCCATGAGAAAACATCAGCATTGTCAAGCGATTGGCTAAAATGAAGACTTACAGGATACTCACTATTCAACATCTGATTTTAATTTACCCTCGATCTGTTGGCGAAATTATATTTTCAAATCAGGAGGTAGGCATAAAACATCGTCCGAAATTGTACTCAACGCATTCTCTGAGAATTACTTCGAACAATTAGTTCATGAGCCAACTAGAATTGTAAATAGATGTGAAAACACACTTGATCTCTTCGCAACAAATAATCCTGAGCTCATAACGAGTATCAAAACGGATACAGGTATTAGTGAACACAGAGCTGTCGTAGCGAAATTGAATATCGAAAGTCCCAAAGTTACCAAAAATAAACGCAAAGTATATTTGTTCAGGAAAGCAGATGGAAACAAAATACATTGCTTCTTGAAAGACAGCTTCCACTCGTTTCTAACACTAAACCTAGGTGTAGACCAGATGTGGCTCAAATTCAAAGTGGTATCGACAGCAATTGACAGTTTTATATCAAATAAATTAATAAAAGAAGGAGGCGATCCCCCTTGGTACACAAAACAGGTCAGGACACTGTTGCAAAAGCAAAGGAAAAGGCATTCTAAATTTAAACGAACACGAAATCCCCAGGATTTGCGATCGTACTCAGAAGCTCGAGATTTAGCGAGGATTTCAATGCGAGATGCCTACAATATTTATCACAACGAAACTCTTTCTCGTAATTTGAGTGAAAACCCAAAGAGATTTTGGTCATATGTTAAATATACTCGGGGCAAATCACAAGCAAAACCTTCACTACGTGATAGTAATGGCGATCCTGCCGATGACAGCGCTACTAAAGCAGAGTTACTAAACTTAGCTTTTAGAAACTCATTCATCAAAGAAGACGAAACCAATATTCCAGATTTCGAATTACGAACAGATGCCGTAATGAGTAACGTAGAAGTAGATATCATCGGAGTAGTGCAGCAACTAAAATCACTTAACAAGAACAAGTCTTCTGGTCCGGATTGTATACCCATTAGATTTCTATCTGATTATGCTGAAGCGATAGCTCCTTACTTAACAGTCATATACAACCGCTCTTTCATAGAAGGATCTGTACCAAAAGATTGGAAAGTTGCACAGGTCACACCTATATTCAAGAAAGGCAGTAGAAGTAACCCACTAAACTACAGGCCTATTTCATTAACGTCAATTTGCAGCAGGGTTTTGGAACATATCCTGTATTCAAATATTATGAATTCTCTCGAACAGAACGATCTATTGACCTAGGGTCAACACGGATTTAGAAAATATCGTTCATGCGAAACACAACTAGCTCTTTATTCACACGAAGTGATGGGTGCTATCGACAAAGGTTTGCAAATCGATTCCGTATTTCTTGATTTCCAGAAAGCTTTTGACACCGTACCTCACAAACGGCTTTTAATCAAACTGCGTGGTTATGGTATATCGCCCCAAATTTGCGATTGGATAGGGGATTTCTTGTCAGACAGGACACAGTTCGTAGTAATCGATGGTAAGGCATCGACTAAATCAGAGGTGATATCGGGCGTTCCACAGGGTAGTGTTATTTGTCCTCTGCTATTCCTTATTTACATAAACGATTTAGGGGAAAATCTAAGTAGCTCTCTTAGGTTGTTTGCAGATGACGCCGTCATTTACCGTCTAGTAAAATCATCTGAAGATCAAAACCAACTGCAGAACGATTTGAATATCAGTATGGTGTAAAAATTGGCAATTGGGTCTAAATAATGAGAAGTGTGAAGTCGTCCACATGAGTACGAAAAGAAATCCGTTAACCTTTGTTTACAACATAAATCAATCAAACGTGAAGGCCGTAAACTTCACAAAATACCTAGGAATTACTATTACTTCAGACCTAAACTGGATAGAACACGTAGATAATATCGTGGGAAAGGCGAACCAGAGACTACGTTTTATTGGCAGGACCCTTAAAAGATGCAACAGAACTACTAAAGAAACTGCATACACTGCGCTTGTCCGTCCGTTTTTGGAGTATTGCAGCCCAGTGTGGGATCCTTATCAGGTGGGTTTGACGCAGGACATCGAAAAAGTCCAAAGAAGGGCAGCTCGTTTCGTGTTGTCACGATATAGGGGAGACAGCGTTACGGAAATGATACAGGATCTGGGATGGGAATCACTACAACAACGGCGCTTATTGCTGCGGCGTGGGCTACTTGCGAAACTCCAATCACCAATATTCTTCTCCGAATGCGAAAATATATTGTTGACTCCCACTTACATAGGTAGAAATGATCATCAGAATAAAATACGAGAAATCAGAGCTCGAACAGAGAGATTCAGGTGTTCTTTCTTTCCGCGCACTATTCGAGAATGGAATGGGAGATAAATAGTATAATTGTGGTTCGATGAACCCTCTGCCAGGCACTTAAATGTGATTTGCAGAGTATCCCGTGTAGATGTAGATGTTGCCATCTTCATAACTGGCCGCTGGGATATTTGGTAAAATTTAACTGGCATTGGGAGGTACGAAACGGTATCTTTTATGTGTTAAGGAAAATGCCTGCCCAATAACAACAAATAACAGTTTCGAATTATATAACTATCATTAGCCTAATATTTGAAATGGAACTACAATTTCGTGTTAGTATTTTTATACAATGTCAAGAAATTATGTTATTTCGATACTGCGGTATTCAGAATTCCAGAGCTGACAACATGTAGAACTTCGTAGTTCCACCCGTGCACCACTCCATGCCTCTCCCGGCTCATCATCATTTATATCGGCATTCTCGACTTCGTAGTTACACCCGAGCACCGCTAGATGCCTCTCCCGGCGCATCATCCTTTATATCAGCATTCATATGAAAACATCCATTTCCTTTACCCACTCTTAATCACTGCGAAAATGAAGCATTTGAACGGCACAAGAAAGTGAGTTGGGAGCATTTCATGTTTCGATATTCACTTATTTTAATGCGTTATTTTAATACTGCAGATGCGCTGCATTACAGCGTCTTTGGTCGAGGTTATGAGCCAATCAGTGAGCTGATTGCCGGTCGCGATGGCCGAGCGTACTGCGGCGCGCCAGTCACGTTCTGCACGGCCACTACGGTCGGGGGTTCGAATCCCCCCTCGGGCATGGATATTTGTGCCGTCCTTACTAATAACTAGTTCCAAAGTAGTTTGTAAGTTTAGGGACTGATGACTCCGTAGTTAAGTCCTATAAGCTCTAGAAACATTTTAACATTTAGTGAGATGATTGTTGGAGAATGTAAAGCTTGATCCAAGCTGTAGATAGGAAAATTTCTGCTTCCTTTTACCACTTTTAATGGTTACGACAAGCAATCTTTCTAGTTATGTAACATTCATTGGCCTTCTTGTACGAATAAATTAGTAATCTGTACCACAATTTTCGTGTTAGCGTATTTATATAATGATACTAAGCGTATCAGAAGTAGATGAAAGGCGGCCTGGTGTTTTTAAGGCACTTTCTGTAGCCCAATGACGCACCGCACAACACGTGAGTGTACGGTAGGAGAGAGTAGCGGCTAGAGCCGTAGCAACCGTATGTATTCGGTTCTGAGGGATGAATACTACGGCTGACTCGAATAACTCAATCATTATAGTCCGTCTCCGTAATCCAGGGACAGCGTGGTAGTTTGGCACGCAGGGCGTCCAGGTTCGATTCCCGGTCAGGTCGGAGATTTTCTCCATTCGGGGCCTGGGTGTTGTGGTGTCATCATCATTTCATCATCACTGACGCGCAAAACGCCCAAGTGACCTCACTTAAAGACTTGTGCCAGGCAGGCCAAACACGATCCCAGCTAGGGTCTAACGGCCAAAAAACGTCACACGAAGTCATCATTACTCATAAATACATTTCGTCTCTCGCATCTAAGGTATCGATTCGCACTTTGTAACGAAAACCGACATGGAGAATGCTTATTGATTATAAGAGGTAATCTGTCTTATCCTGACTGCAATTAAGAGATTTATTTTACACCAGACGCGTTTCGCTTTTTTATTTTAAAAGCATCTTCTATGGTCTGTAAATGATACAAAGGTTTGTACAGTTTGTTTCGATAAATAGATTAAAACAGTTTTTAAGAAACATTTTGCACGTTAGGCCTAAGTGTTTTTAATTTAATATTCGGCCTACTCACGGCGTTGTATATCATAAGAGGAGAAGGTGAACTTAAACTATATTGCACAATAATGATAATTACAAATACTTAATATCTTATATAAATCTTTCCAGTAACTCATTTACTTCTACTGTCATTTTCAACAAAAGAAAAACCAGCTAGTACTTTACACATTGTAAATAAAAAAATCGCAATTGCCTACATCGCACTTTACACATTTTTTGTACAATAAAACATACTAAATTCCTGTACTACACTTTTTAATTGTTTTAAAGATTTGACACGGCGACTGCGGATCGGGAGTTCGAATCCCCCATCGGGCATGGAAGTTTGTGCCGTCTTTAGTATAAGCTATTTCATAAGTAGTTTGTAAGTTTAGGGACTGATGACCCCGTAGTTAAGTCCCATAAGCTATACAAACATTTGAACATTTTTTCTTAATGATCCAATCTCACACTGCAAATTGCGACTACATTCCAAGGCTGCTAGCACAGCACTACTCCTGCTCACCCGTCGGAGGCCGGCGAGGAAACTCAGTAAGCTCAAACGCGAGACAGCGCACACAAAAGACTGTCCTTGCGGAGCCAAAGATATGATTTTACAGACATTCAACGTTATTAATATTGCAGGTGGTATAAACATCAAAGTAAGGTAAGATGATTGTTTTATAATGAAGTGAGAAGGGTTAAGTATTTGTTTTCGTAGCTGACATTTGTTGGCGGCCATGCATTGAAATCCGCAACAATTTGTGGAAAGGTTGCGTTTCTGTTGCGATGAACGATTGTCTACAGTCGTATTTCGCCCCGTTCTTGCAGAATCATTTTCCGACACGGCGAAGTCGGAGATTTGATGTTTTACCGGATTCCCGATATTCACAGTGCACCTGTGAAACGGTCGTAGGAGAAAATTCCCACCTCAGTGGTACCTCCCAGATCCTGTGTCCCAATTCTCGTGCATCGACAAAACACCAAGTTGAAACTCACTTAAATGGTGATAACCTGCCATTGTATCATCAGAAACCGATCTAACGTGTGCTCCAGACACCTGTTATTATAAAGGCGATCCTGAGAGTTTTTACATATTTCTATATTTGCATACGTATTACTATACATGTTTCTTTGGCGCTTGAGAGTACAATACCAACAAAATTGGGGTGCATGCATTTCGTTACTGAGGTTAATGCGAACATGGAAATTAACATGGAAAATCGATAATAACAGTGCCGTCCTAGCCACATGGCGGGATAAAGACAAAAGGTGAATCCCCTATTTGCAATTTTGTGTATTTTTCGGGGCCTTAATAATAATAAAAAATTAAAAAAAATACCATGACATTCCAAGAAAGTGTGTCAACTTCTACGTTTCTACATATATTATTGTTTGAAGCATTGACTTTCAAATTTTAAAAGAATGTAACATCACTTTGATACATATTACGAACAAATAAGTACACGCAACAGTCTGATAACACGATATCATCACGTTGGAACTGTGTTTCTAGGATACACCAACAGTATGTAAACAATGTATTTTTGAATTGACCAGTACTAAGAACATCGTAGAACAAAGAAGTCTTTGTAATTTCCAGTTCCTTACTCTGTTTATGTGACACCATGGAATAATAACGTTTCTTAAACTTATGTGACTTAACTGCGGGGTCATCCGTCCCTAAGCTTATAAACTACTTATGAACTAGCTTGTACTAAAGACGGCATAAACATCCATGCCCGACGGAGAACGACCTCGCTCATCGCTGCATAGCGCCTCAACACCATAGAATAATTTGGTCGTCAAGATAACCTTCACAGACGTGAAGTGTCGCTTATACAAAGACAGTTTATCTTAATGTTTTATTGTGCAAGATGTGCAACTGTAAACATAGATTAATGATGTCAGGATGCTTGAGAAATTTTCAGAATTCTTGCCATGTGTCATATACGTTAGTGAAAACTATGTTCACGCGAGAAATGCGATATTTCCTTCGTGTTTTTATGCTTGGGTACCTTAATTTTGAATCTCTGGATCTCGGTAAGGGACAATGATTTCGAAAAACATCAATTAATACAAATAAACAATCCCAGAGACGGATTTTCGTCTCTAATATGTCAAAGACAATAATAACAAACCTGAAGCATAGAATTAAAATTTGTGATGCGGCCGGGAATCGAACCCGGTCTTCCTTGTTTACTAGGCAGACGTCTTAACCGTTTGACCACCACATCACTAACATTTAGGGCGCCTCGGAATAGTCTAAATACGATTTCCCTCCACGTCACACACACCTTCAGCTTCTGTGTTCCAAAGATAATTGCCACTACTGCCAAGGCTCCCCATGCAGCGGAATAGCACCTCAGCAATGGACATATTGGAACAATCCTGTTATGGTGCTATAAATATCAATTAATACAAATGTTTGAAATCCTTTCCTGATCTAATGGTTTGATTTCGAAGAGATGTAGTAGAAATATTCTTTTACATTCCTTTCCACAAATTGTTTCGGATTTCAATGCATGGCCGCCAACAAATGTCAGCGTTCGAACCGTTGAACGAGTCATAATCGATATGGGATTTCGTAGCCAAAGGACTACTCGTGTACTCTTACTGACTGAAGGACACAAGGCTTTAATACGAAAACGTGCTGCCTGGTGTTTCGAGTCTCGTTCCCATAATTGTATCGATCGGATGGGCCTGGAGATGACCTCATGAATCCATGAACCCTGCTTGTCAGCTGGGGACACCTTACGTAGGTTGGGCATAGGCAGTTGAAGTGATATGGGTTCCCTGATACGTCTAGATACGACATTCAAAGCTGTGACGTAGGCATGCGTCCTGACTGATCAGCTGCATCCATTCACGTCCATTATGCATTCTGAGGGACTTGGGCAACTCAAGCAGGAAACTGAGACCCTCCACACATCCAGAATTTCTTCAGTGTGGGTCCAGAAATACTCTTCAAGGTTTAAATACATCCGCTGGCCACCAAACACCCAAGACTTGAACAATATGGAGCATATCTGGGACTCCTTGCCACGTGCTGTTCAGAAGAGATCTCCGCATCCTCGTACTCTTACGGATTTATGGACACCCTTGCAAGATGCGTGGTGTCAGCGTCCTCCAGCACTACTTCAGACATCACTGGAGTCCATGTCACGTTGTGTTGCGAGTCTACATGTTATCAGGAAGGTGTACCATTCTCCCTGGCTCTTCAGAGTATAATATGTAAATTTGAACGAAAGTTCTTAAACGTTTGTAAGTCGTGTAACTGGGTTGCCAATCAGGCGAGCGGATTCCAACTGAGTCGGCGTATCTTTCCGTCCGAGAAAGCAGACTGCGTGGATAGTCTGGCGGGTAACTATACACCAATATCTACGGTGAGACATTGCTGTTGGATGTTGTCTTTCAGCATCCGTTATGCTTGTGACTTCAGATAACCCACATATACAATAATACAATCACGGATTGAGGTCTGGAGAGCTGGAAGGGCGACTCAACGCGTGATCCTTAGTAAAAATTGTCGCAAGAGGTCTTTCAGACAAAAGTACAGGTAGAGCGTTATGCCACATAAAAATCACACCTTCTAGGAGGCTTAATCGGTCAGGCTAGGAAAGATTCGATTCTGTCAGTCCAGCGTATTCGCATATGTTGTTGACAGTTTGAGAAGTGGTGTTTCTTTGAACGGACAGTGTCCGACCAGTAATGAAGTGGTATGGAGATGGACAAAGTAACATGAACATCTGAAGCAGACACGATATTAACTTCTTATAAGGAGATGGTCCACCATTGGCTTTGAGAACAACTACAACTCTTCGGATTCGTAAGGTGTTACTAGTTTCAAGCAAAATGCTGTCGATTATTGTAGTCCCCATATCAGTTCAAATAGGTTGGGACACTGTGATTTTACTGTTCAGTGCAAATATTAGATAGTTTTTTCTCCTACTGTAAAAGGGATGTCTCAACCTCTTTGTCTGTGTGTGTGAGGAAGGGGGGAGGGCATTATAATTTGGAAAGTAGCAGTGTTTGTTAGCAATAGTCATCTTTTTAATGTTGATGCCTTTCTTTCTACCATGCTTACTTAAATAAACGTATACAAAGTCTGTACAACGAACAATAAGTGGAAAACAAGAAACACATTACAAAGAAAACGAGAACAACCAGAAACTAAGAAAAATATTGATAAACAATTTATAAAAAACTATTACTAGGACAACAAATAATAAGGAGTCTACTATATTCAGTGATTTATATGTAGCCTAACGAAGAACAACAATAAAGAAACCGCACTGATGATAGCAGAAAATGTGCTGAAGAATCTATGAGAAAAGTAACTAAAAGTTGTCTACCATACTGTTGAAATCCTCACCTTTTGTTAGCAATATTTTACATAGGTGTAAAATTTATTAGATTCAAGCACAATTTTTGCAAGAAGAACGTTACTGTGTTCGATATATGTTTTGCAACGCCAGTAATTTATAAGTATGCCTCTAATCTTTAGTTATCCATTTAATCTCCGAGGTACGGGAACTGGTCATAGATAATTATTGTTTATCAAAATACCATAATTCTGCAAGTTATTCGATGAGTTGCGTCTTCGGTGTAATGGCTGGTTTCTGCAACCATTTCTTCACAGTTGCGCGCAGTTCCGGAAAAGTTATTGCCTGGCTAATCCTATGCCACGACAAATACCACCATTTTTATCCAATAGTTGTGCACTGTTGTGACTTAATAACATGGCATTCTTTCCTGCATAAAAGTAAAATCACACGATGAAACTATTTCTTTAATTTTTTAATATTTTTTACTTCAGTGCTTGGTTATTAGTCACTAGCTTACAAATTTCTGAAACTAAGCTAAACTAACCTGAGGGGACAACACAAAGACCAATGCCCGAGGAAGGACTCGAAACCCGACGGCGAACGGCTGCACGCACCGCAGCACGGCGCCTCAGTGCGCACGGCTATTCCCCCGCATCGCGATGAAACCAATTCCCTAGCTAACGCAACAGTTTTTTTTTTCGTCCAAGGTCATACTGTTTTTTAATTTGATTCATTGAGCATTCGACAACATAGAGTCTGCACCGTGTTTTTCAGGCGTAAACACCACTGCCACAGTTAAAGGAATAGTTTCTGCATGTAATTTTTGTTTTCATGGATCATGGAACACCTTAACACCACTTAAGGAAAACAATTGTTACTTAAAACTGATGTATGAGTTTGCCATAAAATGGGAACAACCCAGACTTGAACTTTGTGATGCAACTGTGCATTATAGCGGAGAAAATAAGGCGCAAAACACGGTCTAAAAATTACAGTAATATGTTACTCTGGTGAAGAGTATATTTATTTTTGCCCGGTTTCCATGTCGAGGGGACTGAATTTTTAATAAAGTTGGATGGTATTCACATAAAATATTAGTGTAATATTTAACTTTTAAATAAATATTTAGTTCAAAAATGTTTCTGTCAATGATGTTCTACCTCTTTTTGTATATACTATCACTACCCAGAACACTGTCGCTAAAGAAATGTTAAATAGTACAATAGTTTACGTTACAGATGCTCCAACTAAATGCAAACACTTGGCCTCTCTGGAAGACAGCGACATTTTCTCTTTGCCGCCCCAGAACGAAAGGTACAATACACTTCAAGATAACATCGAAAAAGGTTTTACGTGAGTTGTGGACACATTCGAGCAAAAGGGGGAGGGAGGTGGCAAATGGGAAAGCAAATTTACATATGGTGACTTTAAATTCAAATATTAATGTATACCCATTATATATGGCTGACGCACAGACAGTCACACAGTAAGGACACTCACACAACTTAACTTTCAGCACAGCCTTAATCACAAACAGAGCACACAACTCACGCATACATGACCACCGACTCCGTCGTGTCTCGACTTCAGATGGCTGTGGCCGAAAGTTTAATTCCGTGAGCAAGTCCGTCTTTTCCATGTACTTGTCTACGGCTCAGCAATCGTGTTTACGGCGAGTATCAAACTTTCAATATATCTTCATTATATTTATTTATATAAATTATAATCAATTGAAAAAAAGAACATTACTTATGAACGGTTGTAGAGCATTGGATACGCGTATTTAGATTTTTAATTGTCAGGACAAGGTCCGTATGAAAGCAAAATTTGGAAACATAGCAGAAATACGGAAAATTCAAGAAAATCAAGATACCCTTCTCGTATGAGATTCTATATGAACTCAAGACCATAATTCGCGATTCAAACGATGGATATGCATTGACTTTGTTTTGTTTTGTTCAGTATGGTCCTAAAACAGTTTTCCGAAAAAAATCGGATTATTACAAATGAAAGCCGAAAAATTCAGATAAACTGAGAAATATTTTTTGGTAGAACTGTTAATCAAAACTGACGATAGGAAAGATGTAGTTGGCAATTCACCATGTTATTTGTCACTTATGTGTATTCTTATTTATCACGCAGAAGTTAAAAGACACCGTGTGCTGCACGGGAGCGGGTATGCTGCAATAAACTTCGTCACTAATTCATACATCACCTTATAAGTTGGCAAATATTTGTGGATACGGGGAAGGAGAGAATGGACAGAGGAGGAGGAGAGGGGAGAATTTACAGAGAAAGGGGATAGAGGGGTTATTATAGAGAATGATTAAGTGGAAGAGTAAATGGGCAGGGTTGGTGAAGAGATGAAAAGAGAGGAATCAGCGAGAGAGAGAGAGAGAAGGAGGAGATGCACTGAAGGAAAGTTGGAATAAATATATAATTTACGAATTGTTAATGTGCGTTACATGTACCATCGTTTACATCAGATGTACCCTAACTGAAAGACAATAAATGTTATTTAGCACGAAACGATGGGATGAATGCATCTACATGGAACAATTCGAGGAACAGATATTGAAAACATCAAGCGAAAAACCTGTCATTTAGGTGTGCTATGTAGAGATACGATTGATGTGTGGAGACATGGCAGAGAGGAACTAGATCGTTTCCTTGAACACCTCAACGGGATGAATCCTATAATTTAATTTACCATGGAGGAGGAGGCAGACGGAAAACAGAATTTTCTTGGGGTGTCGAAAAGTTGGGCCATGCAGTTTATCGGATGCCCCCTTCCCCCCTCCCCCCTACTTACACACAAACACATACCGTTACCTGCACCGGGATTCAAACCACCAACAACAACAAAAGTGGGACATTATAATGTTGGCGGACAGAGCAAGGAAGATCCGTGAATCGGAACTACTCGTCGCAGAATTGAAACACCTGACTAATGCTTTACCCAACAATGACTATGTGGAGTGAGCTGAGACCCTCGCCGTCGGAGGTTCGAGTCCTTGCTGGGGCATGGGATGGGTATGTGTGTGTGTGTGTGTGTGTGTGTGTGTGTGTTTGTCCTTAGGTTAGTTTACCTAACGTTAAGTAGTTTGTAAGCTACGGACTGATGACCACGCAGTTTGGTCCGGTAGATTTACAAACATTTGAACATTTTTTTCGCTGAGACCGCGACGTAGATCAGAACGATGCAAAGGTTCCTGTGAAATCTAAAGTGTTCCTGCCTTTTATTAAGGATGTCATCAATCGGTTCAGTAAAATTTTGATGAAATGGTGTGTCGCCGTAATATACGAACCTAGTCGGAAGATATCCGATCACCTGAAATCTGCAAAGTATACTCCCAGGAGTTTACAGGATTCCGTGTAGCTGAGGAGACGTGTTCGTGGCTACACTAAAAGAACAATAAAAAAAGACTAGAAGAGCACAATGGTATCTTAGAAGGTGAGAGATTGAGAGAATAGCTATTGCTGAAGTAGCGTCCCAGAGTGTGTATCTGACGTTTAAAAAGAGCGACGATCCCCCTTGAGACCGACATTTGTTTCTCTTTTAGTCCATACAACCTCCTTCCAAAATTTGTAAGCCAAGGAACTTGCAACAAAAGAGATTTGTTTGACAGTATCGAGAATGAAAAAGTGCTCATAGGACAGGTATCACAGTGAGTACCCAAAACTCTGAAATCCTGTAACTACAGGGTTTCCTACTATGCCAATTAAAAACTGTCCAGTTTATTGTCAGTAGTAAAGACAAGTCATAGCCATCAGCCAATAGTGGGGGATACCATTTTATTTGCCCAGATTGTGATAAGTTTTACATTGGCCAATCAGGTAGGGACATAACAACTAAGTTAAGAGAGCAGTTGGAGGTTGTGTCTTGTTGAACATGAACATGAAGTTATTTCATGCCTAAACACGTACATTTATAAGGATCTTATCACCATAAGTTGACAATCTTTACTTATTCTCCGATGGCTGCATTGGTCAGAACGAAAATATGGAAATGACTGGAAGATTGCCATCAAAGGCCATAGCTTTCTTCCATGCGACGCCAATATTGAAAAAAGAGAAAAGATTAAAAGAAGGATAGAGAAGATGGAAGCTTCTAGACATTTGGAAGATATTATCAAGCATGAGGCAGATTCCAACGTGGTACGGATGACAGGTGATAATTTCCAGGAATATAATCGACATTTACGTCATTACTACGAAAGTCAGTAAGACGCAGAGGTAAGAATTTTCTGTTTTGAAGTAAAAATCTTTAAATACCCAAGCAAAGATCAAGAAAAAGTTGCAGTTCAAGAAACAATGGGAGGAGCAGACTTCATAATATATTCATTGGTGAAAGATCCTGCCGAACAGGTCATTTTCAGCACTCTGCCATTGCACAAAATTACACCGCTCAAACTCAGAAAAGCTAGAAAATCTAAAACGTATGGTAAAGAAACTATCACCAGAGAGGACAGTGTTTTATTCATCACTCACCGGATATTCCCAACCTGAAGTAACAGCAATGAAACAAGAGAAGAGGAAGAAACAACACACTGAAAGAAAAACAAGTTCTTTACCACAGCCCTCGGGTGGCATCGCCAATTATTACAACTTCAGCAGCAGCGCGGTTCGGGTTTGCTACCACTATGTATTACGTGTTACAAACCTAGTATATAGCTACTGAGTGGTCGTAATGACAAAAATGGTTTAATTTACAGGTATAAATATCACATTTGTTGATATCTCAAATAGTATATCAATTACCTTTGTTATATAAATATAACACATGTAACATTATTCCGAAAGTGTACAATAATCGTGTGTAATAGACCCAGCAGTACTATCGTTTCCTCTTTCGTTACTTACCTGTCGTTCCTGTATATTAAGTAATAAGTGTTAGCTTTCTTTCTGTGTTATGTGGAACTTAGTACACATAATTACCTCATCAGTCATATTAACATCTATCATGAAAGAGAGCTTGTTTCTCTGACCTCTCGCCCCTTTCGTTCCCTTTATAACCTGGGAAGACTCTTATTATATTCTTCTTTAGTATTTTGGAATGATGCTTGTATGGTGTTTTACTCCACAATATTAGATTAATTGCGCCTGAAATCTTGTTCGGGATCGGAACTAGGATTTACATGTGAATAATAGTGTCCTGTTTGTGATCTGATGAGGTATCTAGGCAAACATCACTAAGATTTTTATTACTTGTCGAAAGAAGTCTATTTCCTCATCTATTAGACTCATACCACGTCTACAAGACCTGAAGATTACATTATGTAGTAGAATAACACTCATTTTCACATATATAAGGCTTAAAAGGATTAAAAATGAGATTGACGGAAACTGCAGCATGGTCATTCAGGAGAAACTAGAGGGCAGTTTATCGATAGTTAAACTTATATTTACGAAATAAATAAAAAAATTTGAGCATTATAATATGTAGGGTAAACTTTATACAATAAATATTTTCTAGAAACTGCCAGAGATCCATTGCAGGGAAAACTAGACGTAACAAAAAGGAATTCAAATCTACTTACATGACATGCAGTGCGGTGCAAATCTGCTACCAGTGATGCACTCCCTAACAAATGGAGTTTTTGAAATGGACACAGCCGTGCACTAGAAACTCAGAACATTCACTGACATTGTTAAGGCTTAATTCAGGAATAGATAAAGCGGAAATACGTCATCTCTAATATTGCGACAACAGTGCGCATTTAAAGAAAAGTGGTAGCATATTTTCACTAGCGCTGCCGGTCGATGGTTAATAGAAAACATTGTAAGCATTTTTGTCCCATTTACAAGGTTGAGATGTTTTATTTAATTATTCTATGGCATAAAACTTGTAGAGAGTGAAGAAATATAATTAATTTTTCTTTGCTTCATGAAAGTTTTTTTTTCCTATACCGTGGATTGAAAAACATGACTATAAATTAAATTTTCTCTTAAGGTATTGCCTACATGTATCTGAAACTTGCATGAATGTAAAGGTAAGCAAGCTATAACCGATGACTGAATGTTACATTAATACAGGAAAAACGTCTCCTTTTATGCCTTTTGCCTCTTGTGAAAAATTCCGTTCAGTCGACTTGGGATGTTTTTCCGTTCTGGTCTTCAATTTCATTTTGCTGTTTCTAGGAATTGATGTTCCTGAGGCTAATAGAAAAATACCTTTAGGCCCCACGGTGAGAACTTCGTTACAGAGCTCAGGATCCGGCAGTCAATTTGGCGACCGTGACAGGAATCCTCTTTCGAATACCGCAGGGCTGAGGCGGGGTGAGGGGAAGGGGACTAGTGCAGGCAGAGTTCGGTCCCCGGAGTACTCGGCGGCCGACGCCCGACCTAACACGAAAGCGGAGCCAGACGCGGAGGGCTGGAGTGGGGGACGGGAGGGAAAGGCAGGGCAGGGTGTTGTCTTTCGGCGGCGTGATTGGTTCGTGTCGGGTTGCGCGGCCTGCGCGGCCGGCGCCCTTTCAGGCGTCCTGCGACACCCGACACTCGCGCCTGCCCGGCTGCGCCCAGAGGATTTGGCGGAACCTTTGGGAGGCGCCGTGATCTTTAGCGGCGCAGGCGCCACATTGATTCGCCCCGCGCCAGACGCCGCCTGCCGACGACGGACCAGGTCTCGCCTCCCCAGGCCGAGGCGGACGCGTCTACGTGCCGGAATGGGGCCGTTTCCCTACATGTTTGCGATCACAAAAATCAATATAGGCTATAGTTTCCAAATTATCAGCCAAGATCGCAAACTACCAATTTATTAAGTGACGACCGGTTTCGGTGCACTATGTCATATATATATATTATAATAATCTGGTCATCTGTCAAAAATATAAAACACATGCAACAAATAACGTAAAAAAAAAATATACACATATGGGGTTAAGAGGCACTTAACCTACCTTGTTAAATAAATTGGATATAAAATAAGAAATGCAACATTGCACTTAATATCTATATAAAAAAAATACTTAAGTTACAAACATGACTGTGGTGTCGCACAAGTCTAAATTGCGCGCCACCTACTTTCGCCGCGCGCCGCCACGCACGCACGGCGCGGCGCGGCGTCCTTACGACGTCAGCCACGAGCGCCCTCTGCTGCAACTCCGCTCGTGGCCACCACTGAACGACATCGTTCACTTGGGACTGAGATAGGAACCAGTTAACACTTCGGAATCAGATAGGCACCAGTGAAGACTTGGCTATCGGACAGGCACTAGGCAGGCCTCTAGCTCAACTATGTATCAGCATTCTGCAGTACTGAGCTATGTAAAAGTTAAGTATTACTAAGTCTCTAAGTAATATAGATCTCGTTCTAATTTACTCTAGTGTTTCTAGTTTCTGCTGTACCACTGGCTGGTCACCTCCTACCTGCACAAGCGTGCATCCATTATTCCTGTGTCTGTCTTTCTACTCGACCACCGACACCTACGACGGAAACGAGACACAAAAGCGGCGACGAGGCTGGGACACAAAAATGACAGCTTACAAAATACTCGAGCATTTTGTAAGCTATCATGTTTGTAACTTAAGTATTTTTTATAGTGAATAAGTAGGTTAAGTCCTCTTATCCCCATATGTATATTTTTGATGTTTTTACGTTATTTCTTGCATGTCTTTTATATTTTTGATAGATGACCAAATATATATATATATATATATATATATATATATATATATATGTGTGTGTGTGTGTGTGTGTGTGTGTGTGTGTGTGTGTGTGTGTGTGTGGCGTCTGTTCCGAAAGAACAGACGTCACTTCTGATCCTGCAGCTGTTATTATTTCATATTCATAGAATATATGACATCAACTGCGATTGGGCAAAGCTGAAAATGTGTACCCAGCCGCGATTCGAACCCGGGTCTCCTGCTTTCTAGGCAGTTGCGCTGACCCCTACACCACTGAGGACACAGTGACCACCTGACGGAAGGCGTGCTTAGGTAGTCCTTGCAGGTGCGGTGATCACTGTGTCCCCAGTGGTGTAGGGATCCCGGCTGGGTACACATTTTCAGCTTTGCCCAATCGCAGTTGATGTCATATATTCTATGAATATTAAATAATAACAGCTGCAGGATCAGAAGTGACGTCTGTTATTTCGGAACAGACGCCACACACACACACACACACACACACACACACACACACACATATATATATATATATATATATATATATATATATATATATATATATATATATATATTATGGGCAATGATCCTATCGTTAGTGGGGAGGGATGGGCAAATTTGAAGCCCTTACTCTTACGGGAATTAGTTATAACCGGGTTAGAATCTCGGCTGGGTACACATTTTCATCTTTGCCCAATAGCAGTTAATGTCATTTTCATGTAAAAATGTTTCGAGGTTATCTTGTAACTACATGCGTAGTGTACCTTTTGTTCTGGGGCGGCAAACTCAAAATGTCTCTGTCTTCTAGAGAGGCCAAGTGTTCGCATTTAGTTGGAGCATCTGTAACGTAAACTATTGCACTATTTAACGTTTCTTTGGCGACAGTGTTCTGGGTAGTGATAGTATATACAAAAAGTGTTGAAACATTGTTGACAGAAACATTTTTGAACTAAATATTTATTTAAAAGTTAAATATTACACCAATATTTTATGTGAATACCATTCAACTTTATTAAAAATTCAGTCCCCTCGACATGGAAACCGGTCAAAAATAATTATATTCTTCACCAGAGTAACTTATTACTGTAATTTTAGCCGCGGTGGAGTAGCCGAGTGGTCTAAAGCGTCTCGCTGCGAAGCGCGCGGTTGCTCGCCGTGGAGGTTCGAGTCCTCCCTGGGGCATGGGTGTGTGTGATTGTCCTTAGGTTAGTTTACCTAGGTTTAAGTAGTTTGTAAGCTACGGACTGATGACCACGCAGTTTGGTCCGATTTACAAACATTTGAACATTTTCATGTCGGGTTTCCAGCCGGATCGTCGAGTCATCTTGACACAATATTTCTGCGGACCACCTGGCCGCCATCTTCAGGTGTTGAGTCTCGTAGGAGACCACAACTTGTTGATTGAAGAAATAAGAAGTAATATCAGAAGGTTGCAGACACACAACTGGCTGGTGCATTTCGAATGGGTTAAGGCACATCAAGGGATATGGGGAAATGAACTAGCTGACAACCTTGCTAAAAGAGCAGCTCGATCACGACAGTCAACACGCTATAACAAAATACCTACAAGTGCCGTAAAGAAGAAACTTCGAGAAGAGTTTACCAACAAATGGGACATTGAGTGGCACAGAACAAAAAACGGGGGAAGCACTAACCCGTATTTTCCTACGATACGACAACGTTTAATGATTAAACTTCCAATATCTCCGAATTTTACAGCTATGCTAACAGGTCATGGGAAACTGAAAGCATACTATCAGCGGTTCAAAATAATTGAAGACGGAACGTGCACATGTAACAGTGCTGTCCAAAATATTAACCATGTGCTTTTTGACTGCTGCAATTTATTGAAAGAGAGGGACCATCTCAGGAAAAAAAATAGCTGCCAAAGGAGGAGGGTGGCCCGTCAGTAAATATGACTTAGTACATAAATACACTACTGTCTTTTACAATTTTTGTAATTCAATAAGATTTCCTAATGTATAAAACATTTACAATTCTTGTAATTCATTAAGTAATGTATAAAATTGTTTGTTCCTTTGTAAACCCTGTCAACTTGTATACTGTACTTGTGTTTGTAAGAACATTTGATGTAACCGCCTGAATCAAACCATCAAACATGTAATATTGCTATGTAATGGGGCATGTTAAATAATAAATAAATAAAAAAAATACATAGACAAGAAACACTTCAAGTGTCCGTTTAAAATCGCATGCTTCATCACAGACTCGCTGCGTAACTCAATGAATAAGGTACAGCCACTACGACACGTCTAATGGTGACATAAACAGTGTGAGTTTCTAACGAATAAAATAATATCAGGAAACATGATTTCCAGACACAAGAAAGAGAGAATAACACCACAGCTCAAACATAAAATTGCCACATATGCACATATTTCATCGAAATATCCAAAAGAACATTTTTTTCTTTCGTTTTGGAAATAAAAACGTTTTGCTGTTGCAGATGACGAGGTTTCAAACTCGTTATTGCTTCATTGCAGTAATATATATAACCTGCAAATGTTCACATGTTTTTAAATCTTATGGGACTTAACGTATGTGGTTATCAGTACCTAGGCTTACAAAGTACTTAAACTAACTTAAACCTAAAGACAACACCCATGCCCCAGGCAGGACTCGAACCCGCGACGGCGAGCAACAAGCGCTCCGCAGCATTGCGCTTTAGACCGCTCTGCCACTCAAACATCCATGACCGAGGGGGTATTCGAACCCCCGACGGGTAACGGCGTCGCACATCGCAACATAGCGTTTCAATGCACTCGACCGCACCGCCGCGGCCCTCTCTAGATCGACACCTGTTTTGTTTAATTTCTATGACGAACTCAAGACAAGTGTGTACTATTTGCTTAAAATAATATCAGATATCATGAATGTATTATCTACTTTAAGAAAAATAAATCTATAATTGCTTCTCACATGGCTCAATATAGACACATAGTTTAAGAAATCTTCTAAATACAACAAGCAACTAACTAAAGCAATGAAATGGATCTCTAAGAACAACTTAAAATACACTGCTATCGATCGACTCCAAGTACTTTTCCCTCTACTGCCGAACCAGTGAGTCTGTTAGATAACTTACTGCATTAGCTTGATTCCAGTTATTTCGTTAGGTTACCATCCTGTGAGAGACTGCATCTAAAGCACTTGAAATTTTGTAGCTTGTTTCGCACCCATTCTGTATTTTGTTTACATATTTTTTCCACAGACATTGCTTTCGTTTTAAGGATATAACCCTTACATCTCTGATCTATCTTTGAAACATTAGATTTAACTTTTCAATTGAATTTGCTATCACTTATTTTAAACTCACCCTGCCTATTCGTTATTTTCTATATCATCCACATATAATATGAACAGCAGTGGTAACAGGTTATGGACTTATCCTATGCGTGAAACCACTCTAAACTATGAATTCAATCAACCGTAAACTCCAACTGCCGCCGTATTGTCTATGTAAAGATTTGCAATTGCTTGCACAAACGTGCGTCCTATTTCATATCATTGTTGAACTGACTGTAAGTTCTTCCTAGGAATACGATCATGCTCAAAATCTATGAAACACAGATACCATTCCCCGTTCCTTCAAACTTTCCTTTCAACAATACCTGAGAAGATTTTGTCCACAGCGCTAATTAAAAAGATACCTCTGTAGTTGTTACAATATTTTCTCTTTTCATGCCTGAAAATTGATGTGATTACTGCTTCAAAAGAATACAACTTCTTAGTCAAATTGGTGAAGGCATTTCTGAATTTTATGGTGACTTACGCACAGCGATTGAATTTTCATACGTCAAACATCGTGTAAGGAAGGGACCAAGACTTACACATTACAATTATGCTACGGACAACACACACTCATACGCATGCCCAATGGAGGACTCGAACCTAGGCCGGGAGATCCCGCGAAATCGACGTGGCATGACAAAATATATATTTTGATATTTATATCAAACTTACGATAAAATCCAATACGCGACAAATTCACAAACCATCATTATTCCTTAACCCTTTCAACCACAAATTTATTTGCATATTTCTGTACATAATGATTAGAATAATATATATTTCACAGAATTTGTTATTGTTTTCAGTTTTGGAGCAAAATTTTGGATGACTACAGATGCATCATTGTGTAGAATATGTTTCCTTTATCGTAACGAATAACATTTTTAAACTGTTTTCTTCTTATTTAGACATTGGGCAGTTATTTAGTAGTGACATTTTTAAATTATTTTGTTTCCTTTATCTTGATATAATTGTTTGAAAATCTTGCTGCATGTACTCCAACTTAGACATGAAGCAACGATACATATTTTTGACAATGGATTGTAGCCTAATGCTCACTGTCACCTCAACGTAATGGTAGACAACCTAGTCACAATGAATTGAGAGTCCTGCAATATTGTTTACAATCATTGGAGAAATGTTTGTGGCTAGAGGAATAGATAAAAATGACGTTGCCATATGGCAGCACTAGGAGGAAAAGGTACAAGCAAATTTCAAGAATGAAATATGAATTGTGAATAAATTGTGACATCATCGAATTCAGTACAATAATTTAAATAATTTTAAGTTTATATATTTTTATATCTATTATGTAAAAAATATTGAATTTTTCGACGATGAATAAGTTAAGCTCAATAACGAAAATTCAAAAATAACGCAAGCCAACAGTAACTTGAAAATCTATGCCTGCGCAATCTCTGAAAACATGAACGCAATGTTTGAAAATCTAATATAGGAATTAACGAAAAAACTTAGGAAAGACATACAAAATTACTATATATGTATAAAATAAAACAACAAAAACTCGCCCATGTTATTAACAGATATGAATTCTTAGCACCCACTTAAATTACGACCAGATTAGTCAGATCGTAACAATATATGAAGTTTACATGCTTTGTAAACATGCGATATCGTGGCTATAACTGTCAGAATACCGAATCACAATTAAAATAGCAAATACATTTTGACAGTTGATATACAGACGCCTTTGATGAACTATATATGTGAGACCATCTATACATATACGTAAGTGAATATTGAATATTAGACTGTTGTTGCTGTGGTCTTCAGTCCGCAGACTGGTTTGATGCAGCTCTCCATGCTACAATATTAGGCTAGAAGAGAATAATTTGTTAAAACTAAATGCCACCCACTTAGTACCGCAGATCACTTGATACCTACAGTTTCAGTCGAAAAGAGACCGCAGTGTTAAAAGAAAAACACATTGCATCGAATTGCTTAATTGTTATTATTAAATGCAAAAGTCCCTGGTAAAGCCTCAGTAAAGTCTGTAACTGCGAACTAAATGAAAACGGTTTTCGAAATGAGCGCAACTCTCTGCACAACGGCTGCGAACGACAATGCAGGAGTGGCCCCCGTAAAAGATTGTGGGTGTTCTTGGACTAGCAGAGACTGATTGTGGGGTAAATTTAGATATAATTGGAGATATTCCATGTGTATCCACGCTAGCAGCTAATGGTGTTTCCGCCTCACATGGCTTGCGTGCTGCAGCACACGTAAGCAGCAGCTAGTGCTCTTGTAACATTCGCTATCACGATTTCCCCAATACAGTTTCAAGTTTAACATATACTACATACAATGCCACAAATGAGATAGTACGACGTTGATTTTTATTCGATGACGGCAGATCCCATATGGGGGGGAGGGGGGGATTGTAGATGTGCTTATAAATGATTCACGGGATTACATTGGTACCAGTTCTGCGACAGCAGAACTGTGACATTTCGAATGCAATGTGCTGAACGTCATCAAAAGGATGAGAGTCTTCCTTTCTCACTACCGTCGTCCGCGAACAGATAGTGTAGTCCATATCTGTCCTTTAATACCGAATGTTTATAGTCATAACGTTCAATGTGATATCAACATGTGAAGGAAACAGACGCCGTTACATCCATATTTACTCGTGCTACTTACAGCCAATCGAGCGAGTTTTAAAGGGGTCAAATTGTGACTTTCAGAGTGGAGGGTTGGTGCTTTCCTACTGTTGTTTTTGTTTTAGTATTCAGTCTGCAGTCTTGTTTTATGCAGTTCTCCATGCTACCCTGTCCTGTGCAGCCTGCAAGGCTTTTCATCTGAGAATTGGTATAGCAATCTACATCCTTTTGAATCTGATTACTATATTCGTCCCTCGGTCTCCCTCTACGACTTTTACCCCACACATTTCCTTATTACGCTAAGTTGACGATTGCTCGATGTCTCGGAATGTGTCCCACCAACTTATACCTTCTGTTAGTCAGGATATGCCAGGAACTGCTTGTTTCCCCAATTCTCTTGAGCACCTCCTCATTACTTACGTGATCTACCCATCTAATCATCATTCGTCTGCAGCACCGTAATTCTAAAGCTTCTATCATCATTTTGTCTGAACTCCTTATCGTCCACGTTTCACTTCCATACAATGCTTCGCTCCAGACAAATGCTTTCAGAAAGGATTTCCTAACATTTAAACTAATATAGGATGTCATCAAATTTCGCTTCTTCACAAACGCTTTTCTTCCAATAGCCTGCTACCACCGAATAAGTTGGACGTGCCGCGCGAGTTGTGCAATGATACTGGTCACGTAAACATCCTCGCACACAAAGACGATGTTCTGGCCGTTCACGCATCAGAGATGTCCACCAAAACCGTCCTATTGTAAGGAGAGCAGTGGCGGCCCATTCGGCATGCACCGTACATAATATTACGTCAACCGTGGTCTTCCTCTTGTTTTGAAGGCAAAGAATGCGAGATCGGAATAAAAGTGTTGACGGGTGTCTGATTCTGAATCTAAATTAACCTTCGCCTCGCACCTTACGGATTTTATGGAGTGACGCTTCTCTCGTTTTAAATGTCAAGCGTGCAATTAAAACTGTAGATTTGTGTATGTTGGAAACAAATAAACGAATGGACATTCTTTCCATTTATCTTCAGGGAATTTTATTGAAAATAAAATGTGTAAGCACCGTTTTGTGTTACGTAAAATTGGTAAACAAATGTAATGTGAAATAAATGGTACAGTAAAGAGAACGTTTCCAACCGATTGCAATAATATTTTCGTGGGGCTAAGAGGCCTGGTACAAGGCTTCCAACCTTTCCCAGTTATCCAGCCCGGAAAAAGGGAACCTACAGTTTTAAGTGAAATCCATAACACGTAATAGAATCTGGTTCCTCCTCACATCGTTGAAAGGTGAAAGCTAGGTTAAATCTCAAAGTGAAATACTTTGTGATCTCGGCGAGTTTCGAATGCTAGACCTTTTAACCTCCAACAGAACATTTTGACACAAACCCAGACTTCAACTTGAGGAACAGGCTAAATTATTGCAAACTTATCCATTTAGATGAAAACATTAAATTTTATTATAGTATTCCAGGACACTACTATTTACAATCTTTATTAAGATATGTAGCCTACAAATACGCTACAAGCTCATTTAGGCGCCAAGTCCATTTTAAAGCTATCTGCAATAAATCATGAAATGCCATTGACTTGTGTCTAATCCGTCGAAATTATACGACAGGAAAATAAGAAGAACCTCTACTGTTGCATAAATAGCAATTATTCAAGCTAAATTATCAAACACATATGTTTTACAGTAATTTCGTCAAAGATAAATAATGGACGAAAGTGTCAATCAGAATGTAATAAAATTTAAAAAGTATATTGTAAGAATTCGCTAATAGCATTTCATGATTTATTGCAGATAGCTTGAAATTGGTCTTGACGCCGAAATGAGCCCTAGCTTAATTGTATATATCTTAATAAATATCGTAAACAGCAGCGTCCTGGTATACTACAATAAAAATTTCTTTAAAAGGCATATATAACACTGTAGGCTCAGAAGAACATACTGTACATTGAATTTTGTTCTAAAAATAGTATTCCGGTTATTACTGGAGACAAAATCCATCCTGTCTTTTAAGTTGAAACATTTCACTCAAACGTGCACTATTTTGTTATGATCTGTTTAGTTGTTTCGGAGATCATCACGGGGCAAACATCGAGACAGGGAATTTATACGTTTAGACTGCCGCTCATTGATTTAAATACACCCTGGTATTTCAAATTTACAACACGAATCAAACCTTATTTCTCAAAAAATATAATTATATCAACTTACACATATACAACACAAAAACAACATATTTTACGTTCATCAAAATATAGTCCTTCGTATTTAATGACTGCCTCACAAACTCGACGCATGCGATCAACCAGTTTCTGTAGTCATCGTGAATCTATATGATTCCACACATCCTTAATGTTCCAAAGATGATAAGTGTATACCAGTCATTTCACTGGGATTATACTCGGGGCCTTGGAACGGCAATAGCACAGTAAATCAAATCAGACTTTCAAAACAGTGCGTTCAATTAACAATATAAATATTGCTAATTTTAGGGAAAGCCTACAGCAGCTCGACTGGGTGAAGTGTATAGGGAACCCAATACAAACTTGAAATATAACTTATTTCATGATACATTTTAAGGGCGTTTGAAGATTGTTAACCCCCCACCCCCCCCCCCCCTCAAAAAAAATGTTAAACATATCTAAGAAAACATGTAAAAACCCATTGCTAACGAAAGGTATAAGAATATGTTGCAACCCGTAAAAGGGAACTGTAACTAACAGCAAGAGTAAGTACTCAACCAGAAATTGTTCACTATTATATAAATTCTAGTGCAATAATAATAAAAGTTATTAAAATGTCCAGAAACATACGTATCATGTTTGAGATAAGTACCTCTGATAATAAAATTAAAACAATTTGGAATATTATTGAAAGGGAAAAAGGACAATCAAGCCCACAGGAAGACCCTGGGCCGCAGTGGAGTAGCCGAGCGGTCTAGAGCGTCTCGCTGCGGAGCGCGCGGTTGCTCGCCGTGGAGGTTCGAGTCCTCTCTGGGGCATGGGTGTGTGTCTTTGACCGTAGGTTAGTTTACCTAGGTTTTGCTACGGACTGATGACCACGCAGTTTGGTCCGATAGATTTACAAACATTTGGACATTTTTTTAAGACCCTGGAAAGAGAGCGGCCCACCGAAGCGACGCCAGCGGTGGAGTCTCAATAGTGTGCTATGGCTGGATACCTTTTATATATATATATATATATATATATATATATATATAGTTTTCAACCAGAGCTGTTGATATTTATTTGTTGGCGACTAGTTTCGGGAATATCCCATTTTCTCAAGCCGCGTAATTTATATTCGATGATGAAAATTCCGCTCTATATACGGATTTTTTTTTTTTTTTTTTTTTTTTTCTTTTTTTTTTTTTTTTTTTTTTTTTTTTTGTTAAACGGTTGTGGAATTTCATTTTAATCAAATCTGTAGGAAATGTCAGCAATCAATCGCAATTATTGTTTTTATTCTTCATATCTACCTAGGTTTCGGCCACTGATGGACAGTCTCAAAGCTTGTAAATATGTGCTTACATCTAAACCGTCATGTTGACAGTTACGTTCAGCATGACGGTATAGATGTAAACATAACTCCAAGCATTGAGAATATCCACACTGTGCCCGAAATCTATGTAGATCTGGAAAACATAAACAAAAATTGCGACTGATTGGTGAGATTCTCTACAGATTTGTATAAACAGTCGTTGAGCACCAGCTCAAAAATTGAGTCAAACCTGACTGAAAAAATGTAGCTAATTTGAATAAGCCTTGTGAATTTACAAAAATGTTCAAATGTCTCTGAAATCTTATATCACTGTAGGATATACTGTCCAGGAGATGAAGTCATAAGAATTGAGCCGCGTGAAATTGAATTTCAGGTCGAATTTCACTACAGAGGCAGGTGAAATGGTCAAAGAGTGGGGCGGAAGACAATGGAGAGAGGGAGAATAAGGAGATGGAGTAACATAATGATGCAATAAATACACACCCGGGCATCGACGGGTACTAATGCTAGTCGAAATATATTAATTCAATGCACTGTGGTTGTTCATTTAAAAAAACTGACACTCGACATCTGTCGTAATTTCCAGGTGTCTGTACTTTCGTTTCTGATTATGGAATAAGGGGTAACAAATTACTCATCGCCGTATCACGTCATTATTCTGCGCTTTATTTTCATTCTAGCTATTGGGGTGACAGGTGCTTATTTGCCGAGTTGCCGTTCTTTGAAGTAAACTTTCCTATTTTGCAATACTAATTGTACATTATATGAAAAGCACTTACCTATTACATCCCAAGTTGCAAGAAATTCGGACGCACAAATTCTTCTGTTCTTACGAAAGAAGAAAGTGCTTCTGGCCAATCTTGACTCCCTCGGCCAACGATTTCTGTAGTTTTAGTTGTAGAGAACACAACAATACCTATTGCCTGGAAAGGCGAAGTGATGACGAGGCAGTGCCAGGAACTAGGTCACGTGACGAGATTCAGCCAGGCTACGGTTCAACTGGCGCCCAAGAAGAAGAAGCAAGTAGCTGACAATAAGTATGTGACCGATGATACGGATAAATAATTTATTATCAGGCAGCAATTTCTATGGCATTACGAACAGTAGAAAGAAATATGAATTTTTCGAAAACTGTAAAACTATTGTCAAACATAAGTGAGCTTCAAAACTAGCAAGGACACCTTTAGAAGCAATGTTCTACCTATGGATTTTCGTTTTCGAAGTTGTCAAAATTAAAGTTCTGTTTTGTGCGGACGAGAGGGCACTGTTGCTAAAAGACCATACTTTCTCAGGTTTTCATCAGAATCAAAGCGACCAGTAGTTTACTTAGATGAAACGTGGGTTCGGACGCATTATACAGTAAATAAATGTTGGCAAAGTATTAGTGTGCGAGTAGTATTGTCAAACAAAAGAGCCGGTCATACAGGCGGAGACAGGTGTTTCATGGCTCAAAAACTAAAACGTCCAACTATCACTCAGAAATGGATAGCAAAAATTTTCAAAAATACATCGAAACCCAACATACTCTAGACTTACTAACAATGTCTTTATCCCTTATTATTATTCGCAACGTATTTACCCATTCGGAATTCGGAAACTTCTAGCCATTGTAGGCGTTGGCCATTGTGAGACGGGGGCTAGGGGTAATGATATCGGGACAGTTTCTCGTGTCTGAGCGTCCGAAGTGTACGGACCTCGCAAGACTCCTGTGTGAGCGTCCGAGGGGTAAGGACCTCGGGACAGGCTCGCTCGTGTCTGAGCGTCCGAAGTGTACGGACCTCGGGAGACACGGAATATTCCGTTTAGATTCGCGGGGAGGACATCGTCTTAAACGAAAAAATGTTCAAATGTTTGTTAAGCCTATGGGACTCATTTACGGGGTCATCAGTCCCTAAACTTACAAACTACTTACGAACTACCTTATACTAAGGAAGGCACAAATATCCATGCCCGAGGGGTAATTCGAACCCCCGACCGTAGTGGCCGTGCAGACCGTGACTGGAGCGCCTCAGTCCCCGCGGCCACCGTGGCCGGCCGTCTTAAACGGTCCTCTGGTTAGACTTGTGTGTGATTCCGAAGATTCGGACCTGGTAGAACTTGTGTTTACTTCGCGGACGTTACATTGTCCTGTGGTTACGCTGTGAGCGGCCACAGTTTAGTTTTCGTTTTGCTAGAAGTCTCTATTTGAGCATTCGCGCCTTTGCGAATCGGGCATTGTTTTTACAGATCTTATTACGCAAGTGACTGATCGATTTGTGCCAAGTGGCCTTTGTGTCACCTATGCAAAATATTGATTAGCCTACTAGCGTGATAGAATCGCACAGCAACTGCGTAGCGACGCCGACGCCAGTGACGCTGTGTTAAGTTACATGTCGACCCTGCTTAACAGGTCGCAGCAATTACGGTCGGATAAAAATTTCAGCTCATCCATTCCCACCGCCTGCTGCCTGCGAGCCTGAGACGCTGCCGTCAATGATCATCTGTGTGGGTAAGGTGACGCACTTGCTGGAAGGTTATAGGAATCAGACTTGTTGGATTCTGTCCTTTAGTTCATTCTTTTGAGATCTGCTTATTTACTCCGGAGAGCTTAGGGTTAACGATAATTTCAAGCCCCCTGTGTAACCAATATAATAGCATTCTGTTTTGCAAAACCTCCGACCTTTGACTCAGCCAGTCATTTTTTGTGTCTCAATGTTTTAACATTTGTAAAAGATTGTTTGATTACCATTATCTGCTTTTCATGATACGAAATGTCATCTAATTTATTTTTGAGCAGATTTTGAGCAGATCGTCTTTCATTTAAGAACATTCCTTTTTTCACTATTTTTGGAGGGGAAACGGAATATTTAAATTCCACAGTTTACCAATAATTTTTCAAGTCCTTTTTTGTTTGTTTGTTTGGTACAATTGATACATTGCAATAGAGTAGGAATATTTATTATATGTTTAAAATATGATTACATCATAGCTGATCAGTAACATTTTAATTTTCCATATTTTGGAGAAATATGGTGGCGACCCAAGATAATTAACTGCTGTCCTAAATATATATATATATATATATATATATATATATATATATATATATATATATATATATATATATATGAATTCATAACTAAGGACATAGTTCATACCTGACAACTCCGGCCATAGAACAATCGACTACTTTACAACATGTTTGACTGTAGTAATGTTCAACCATTTTTCCCCATAATGCGGGAAGAGTAACATACTCGGAAACTGCTATTGAAGGGCTTAGCAAAATTGCTTCATGCTTAACATGTAACCGCAGTATCGAGCATTGCATTCGAATTTCCAGATTACATTTCGCATAAGAATACTGGTGTCTTTGCGAGTACGCCAGACTGCTCCCTGCCTCTCTGTTCCTCCGGCATAAAGACGACGGCGGGCTGGTAGTCAAGGCGCCATGTCATAGTTCCCGTAGTCGCTCCCTCCGAGGTTTGGTTTCCAATCCCCTCATTCCCTCTTGGGCATGAATGTTGAGTTTATCAGTTTGGAAAAATTGTTTCTTTGTTTGGAACAAACAGCAAACTTGTTATTTAATGATAAAAATAACAGTCCAGTTCGCAAAATTATATTTACAATTTATTAATATATGTGACCGGATTCGATCTAGGTTCAGATCATCATCAGACCTATGAAAATAGAATAAAAGAGATATGCTGTAGAGGGAAACAGGTACACTATTAGTCACTAAAATAGATTTATAAACAGGATTAAGTAATTACTTAAAACAATATACCTCGCTATAGATCTTCAAGCGGTGAGCGTGCGGCGACTGCTAACCAGCGAGAGAACGCTGTGTCTTATAAAGGAAAAGCCCCGCCCACCGTCTGAAGCATCAGCACACCTTAAACCAATGAGGAACGTCATACAGTAAGAAATAAGGTAAGAGATGTGTATATATATATATAATCCATAATGGGTATAAAATGCACTTTGTTAACAGTAAAACATAGTTGCCATGTCTATAATAAAGAATAATTGAAGCATTAGACAATAAAAAGAAGTTGTCTGTCTAGGAAGTATCTGCCATCTATTGGCAGTTGATAATAATAACTTTCAAATAGAAGACAGTGTGGGTCAAAGATAAATTACAGCGACGCTGATGGTTGCCGTGGATACGGCGTCGTGGAGACATCGATAAGTAGTCGTGCCAGTGGTGCATCAGACGACAAGCCATAGATGGAGCTGCCAGGTACGCGGTCGGTCACCATGGAAACAGGCCGCGGTATCAGAGGCGACCGGTGGCAGAACGTACAGCAGCAAAGCAGACGGCGCGTCAGAGATGTAACGGCCAGGGGACGCAGTCCGTCACCGTGGAGACAGGCCATGATAGCGGCGAGGATCGGTGTTAGCACGTATAACGGCAAAATGCTCGAAAAGTCGTCGATGCCAGGTGATAAAAGTATTCAATTTAATTGAACGGTTACCAATCAAAACAGTAAATGAACAAGGTGTTAAAATATAAGTGCTGTACAATAAATTCTAATATTTTGAACTGTGGCAAAGGACATGTCAAACATAAAATAACTAATACCAAGTGTAAGAGAAAGTGTAGCAAAAGAGCAGCTATATGTAGCATCAGTCAAGATTTGTTATATAGCAACAAGTCAACCATAAAATAACGAATAAAAACTGTAAAAGGAAAGGTCGCACAAGAGCCAATGTGCGTTATAGTAGGTTGTCAAAAAGCTCGTAAACAAAGCTTGTTAACAAAATGCATTTTATACCCATTTATGTATATATATACATCTCTTATCTTATTTCTTACTGTATGACGTTCCTCATTGGTTTAAGGTGTGCTGATGCTTCAGGCGGTGGGCGGGGCTTTGCCTTTATAACACACAGCAGTCTCGCTGGTTAGCAGTCGCCCCACGCTCACCGCCTGAACATCTATAGCGAGGTAAATTGTTTTAAGAATTTTTTTTAATCCTGTTTATAAATTTATTTTAGTGACGAATAGTGTACCTGTTTCCCTCTATAGCATATCTCTTTTATTCTATTTTCAGCAGTTTTTTTATTGAAATGCTGACTAGTTTCGCGGGCTTTGCCAATTTTCTTAAGCCTCATTATTTTATGTTTCGACACTGTGTAGGTCACGCTGTTTATTTCAAATACCTAAATAGCGCGACCTACACAGTGTCCAAACATAAAATAATGAGGCTTAAGAAAATGGGAAAAGCCCGAAACTAGTCAGCATTTCAATAATAAAAAAGCAGCTTTGGTGCAATATATATATAAAAATTTCTTTCATAGACTATTCATTTTCGTTGGTAAAACACTCAAATAAAGCTCTGCGTGACGAATTAATGCATTCGTTCTAAATGTCACTTAACGAAAACCTAATTACTAATATTCTACTCTATAGTGATCACTAAAAGAAAAAGCAGTTGTTTCTGCATGACATTCTAAGATGTAAGCCGTAGTATATAGACTACAGGGAGAAGTTAGGTTATATAAACGTCCCTGTTCAGCTATGCACTAGAATCTAACAAACTGGGAAATAAACGTACCTTTCAACAAGGGATCTGATTCCCACGCCTTTGTGTATCTCTGGGAATAGTTTTTCTCTCAAAAAAAAAAAAAAAAAAAAAAAAAAAAAAAAAAAAAAAAAAAAAAAAAAATGTTTGTAATTCTATCGGACCAAACTGCGTGGTCATCAGTCCGTAGCTTACAAACTACTTAAACTAACCTACGGACAAACACACACACCCATGCCCCAGGGAGGACTCGAACCTCCACGGCGAGCAACCGCGCGCTCCAACTGCTGCATCGCTGTGTGAATAGGGCATAGGTCGTCGCTAGGGTTGCTTGTGACTAAAACACTTCAAACCACAGAACGAATCAAGCTTCGCCGGCCGTGGTGGCCGAGGTGACTGAGGCGCTCCAGTCACGGTCTGCACGGCCACTACGGTCGGGGGTTCGAATCCCTCCTCGGGCATGGATATTTGTGCCGTCCTAGTTCATAAGTAGTTTGTAAGTTTAGGAACTAATGATCCCGTAATTAAGTCCCATAGACTATAGAAACATTTGAACAACTTCCAGCGAATTCAACTTCAGTTCACAATCGCATATTACAACAGTAGTACGGTACAGTAGACGTTGCAGAAGCGCCTTTAAAAAGGAGGACAGTGCCAACGAAAACACAACAATGAAGTATTTCATTGTAAGGTAGGGCTAAACTAATTTTGATAGGTATGTGTTATTCATGTCTGAGAAGCCCCTAAAAATTCCCCACAAAGCTCACTTTGTGACACAACAACACAGTGACCAACGGTGCTTTCCAGTCATGTGTGCGTACAGGGTGATATATAAAACGATGCTTTATGTATTTTTCCTCATTATTTGTATTTTTTTGTAATTTATTGTGTATTTGTATATTTTGTTTCTGTGATATATTTGCATTGTCCTGCTAATTTCCATATATGTCAAAAATATTGTAAATGTAGTAGACACGCTGGGTTAGCAAGGGCTTTGCTATTGTACAGAATCATCTTTGAGTAGGGAGTTTTTTATCGCTGGTAGCGCAGAGGCGCACAGCGAGAGGGAGTCGTTGTTGAGAAGTAGCGGCGGACAGACGCATTGTGTGCTCAGTGGTGTACGGAAAATGTACGTGGATTGGCACTAGTGGAGCAGACGGCGAAGAGGCAATATTATTTATTCATGCGGCCACAGCTCAAATAATTAATAAATGCATCAAGAGGAATGCTGGGGGCCGTAAATTGTAATTAACATTCCTCGCCAAGAAGAGCCTGTGTTTGCCAATTGTTAAGTGCCAACAGTCTTCAATCAGCAGCACCACGTCGCACATCAAATTCAGTAAGATCTGTCCAATTTGCCTTAGCATGTACAGCTAACCAGCGTATTAGTGATGATTGTTCAATAGCGAACACTGTTATTTGTGAACCTGTGTTTAAAAATCATTACCCATAGGCACTGTCCAGACAGGTTCCTTCCTCATCCATTGTTTTTCCGAGGATAGTCACAAAGTTATAGAAAACTAAAGATCAGAGTCATTAAAGACAATGTGACAGTCGTTAATAAAAAATGTGTTCAGAAAAGTTTTACTAAACGTAGCTTATGCCAGTGTTGCTGATCAATAGGTTTACTAAGTTGAACGAAACTGCTAGATTAACTTTCAATTTCAAAAGATATTTCAATAACAGTGTAAAAGGTTAATTGTTTTCCACTGCATATTATTTCGAGGTAAAGTTTGTTTTAACTTGCAAGTACTGACTGGTGAGAATAGTAATTGTTTATAAGTGTTTGAATGGTAATAATTCCTGGTTAAAGATAGAGCAAAATGGTTCTTTTCTAAATATTCAGTGTTAGCACGACAAGTCATTAATTAATTTTTTGAGCTTGTCATTAGTATAGTTAATAGTTCAGTTACAACTTGATTATTGCTAAAGCGCATGGCATACTCACTGTAGAATAAGTTCTGGTACTTATATAAACAATTAATTATTTGAAGCTGTAAATAGTAAGTATTAAGGTGAGAGTTTTGCATAATTTGCTACATGTTGCATTTGCGCGGCTATGGCTTGCATTTCGCTGTCTTACAATGAAACCTGTGTTAGTAAACTATTTCTCAGTAATTAGTATATTGTCAGTGTCTTTTGTACCGAATTTGACTCGCACCCTCTGATTTTCTGCCCACCCAAGTTTTACGTAATATTTCACGTTTTTAATTAACTTTTCTATTATTGACATCCCACCAAATTATTTGCTCGTACATCGAGCTGGCGACTGTAAATCAATAAGTTATTCACTTTTTCCAAATTAATCCCTGTGTTCCGTTTGTTCAGCATTTTTTTTATTTAAACATTGATCATTTTATTCCAAATTTTACCTTCCATTTTCTTTATTCCTATCGATCGTTGTTGTTTACCAAAGAGGTGCAGCAACGTTCCGGTTATAGCCTCAACTACATCATCGGCTTCATTACCGATAGCTTTTCCACCAAATTAAGATAATTAGGCACACGGGTCATTTTTCTAATTATCATATTCTAACCGGTGGTGTAGGACGGTATGGTTATACGTGGCGACCGTAGTGGACAGGACAGTACTTATCTCGTCCTGAGTCGCGTAATCTTAGGATTTGAATAAATTGTGAAATTTCAAAGAAAATGCCGGAACAAACAGTAGACCAAACAACAATATCGAATTCGACAATGCAGGCGGGGCATCCACTACAAAGGCTGGAGCCGGCTCCCGCATTGTTTGGCGGTGAGTCAGACGCCGACCGTAACACAGATTTTAACGTGAAAACAGAAAATGTAGGCGATGTGACAATTCCAGAATGTGAGCAGGATACGGATGAAACATACACAGAGAGTTTTAAGTATACTGTGGGTCTGAAAATGAAACCAGAGGCAATGTCAAATCTACCATTTGATCCGAGTATGTGGATGCAAAGGATTAGTGAAGTTATCAGTCAGTCACATCAATCGTTAGCTCACTCAAACAAAGCGTTAGCTGAAGACATAACTAACAAAATAGATGCAATAGAGCTATCAAATAAAGCTGTAACTAACAAAATAGATGCAATAGAGCTATCAAATAAATCGTTAGCTAGCAAAATTGATTGTTTAGATAACAAAATAGACTCATCAGTTCAGTCTCTGAGCCAAGCTTTTGATAGTAAAATAAATTCTCTGGACACGAAAATTGATGAACGAATGAAAACTCTGACTGAACAGATGGACAGTAAAATAACGAGTTTAGATAAAAAGTTTAGTAGCGAATTAGAATGTGTAAAGAAGTTAATGACTAATGAAATTGAAAAGCAGAAAGAGTATCTTTGTGACAGCGTGAATAATCAGTTAACTGAAAAGTTTAGGTCCATGGAAGGGATAATAAATGAGAGTATAGAAGAAAAGGCAGAAAAGATTCGCGAAGAGGTAGAAACTAAAGTTGATCGTGAAGTAAGGCTTGTCAGTAACAAGAGGAAATACGTACTGAACTGAATCATTCTGTAAATACATTAAAGGGACAAATAGTGAAGGTTCAGGACGAGACAGAAACGAAATTACAAGAAACGGTAATTAAAGTCAATGCTGATGTGCAAAATAAGGCTCAGACTTTGGAATATAACGTTAATCAAAAGCTGGTAGAAATTAAAGAGCAAGTAAAGAGTTTAGATACCGTAAAGAGTTTGGCTGCCACGTTCACATTAGGTGGCGTGTATCCCAACCATGTGAGCCTGGAAATCGAAAAATTCGACCCAAAAGGTAACGTGCACCCAGTGATTTTCATGGATGCGTGCAGAAAGATTATACCTTCTGCGTTACCTGAGGAAGAGCGTATCAGAATAGCTAGAACCCGATTGAGTGGTGACGCTAGTAGCTGGGTTGTGGATGCGACAGATAATTGTAGGACGTTAGATGAATTTTTGGCAAAATTCGAAGAGAAGTACTGGTCCGTAGAAAAACAGGATGAAGTACTTCAAGAATTTATGCACGCTCCTCCGTACCGACCGGGTAAAGATACAGACATGAAAACGTACTGCGAAAATCTGTGCAGGAAAATTGAGCATGTAAAAGGTCAAATGTCCGAGCGAAGCACGATGACCGTGCTGCGCGAAAAGTTACCGTGGAGTGTTCGCGGTTACTTAATGGGCGAGAAAGACAAAGCTTCTTTCTTAAGGAAAGTGGGTGACATGGATGTGTGGTATCGGAGTAATGACAACCGGTACCACAATAACAATAACTCCAATCAAAATAAAAATAATTACGGTAACCCGAAGTATGACAACAACCAGGTTAACGAGTTTGAAGTACGGTGTGCACAAGTGGATAGAGGAAGAGGAAGGGGCAGAGGTAGAGGTAGAGGCGCCCATCGCGGGAGAGATTGTCACCACTCATATCCGTGTGACGATCGATTCCCAAAAAACGAGGAGCCGCAACAGTAGAGGGGCAAACTGCTGCGGGTAACGAGGTGCGGCCCCATCAACAAAGGAGCGGTTGCTGCGAGAATAATGACAGTGTCCGGCAACCGCATAAATGAAATAAACGACTGCGAGCGAGTTTACGCGAAAGAAAATAGGAGCGAACATCTGCACGAAAGGAATGTACTTCGTATGCATACAGAAACAGATGTAGTAGCTAGCGAAGTCGGGATTGTTATCGAAGGGGCAAAGGATGGTGCGCGGCAACATAAAGGGCCGGCGCAGATTCCGATGCAGCTTCAGGTCACGAAAGTGCCAAATGCCATGTCTAGCGTGTTCGATCTGGAAATCGATAACCGGGATTGGCTGATACAAGCCGGTAAGATGTATGAAGGTATAGAAGCATGGAAAAGGGAAGGTAGGAAAGTAAATTTTACAGTAAAGGAAGATGAAGTTAAGCATTGCAATACTGAAAAAAGTTGTTTGAAAGGAGCGGGCACTCTGAGAGAAGTGTCATGTAACATGGATAAAGTTAATTAATGTATAATGGGAGATAATGATGATGTTATTGAGTATAGGAAAGAAAAAGGGACACGGGAAGTGTCGACAAACAAAGCTTGTATCGATGCCATTCTCGATTGCGACGAAAGCGACCACGTTTGACTGGCAGCCGGAGGTGATGTGTCGGGAGTCCTTGCTCGTTTTGATGACCGAACGACATTAACGAGCGAAACAGATGATTACAATGTGTACGAGGTTAAAGCAGACGTGATACGACCGGACGAAAGTGACAGTGAAGATGAACTCGCTGAATTATCAGAGGTGCGTGATATAAAATGTGTGTTATGTCAGTCTGAGGAAAAAGATGGTAGGAGGCAAAAGCAGGTTACAGTCTGAGGAAAAAGATGGTAGGAGGCAAAAGCAGGTTACAAAGTTCGAACAGGACGGTTTATTATGGGATAATTTAGACGTGGAACAGGATATGTTGTGGGAAGACAAACGTGATGAAACTAAAAGGTACGATCAAATCATGGTTCCGGTTAAAGTTCATGGAACGAACGTACAAGTTTTAGTCGATACTGGAAGCCAAATTAGTGCGATGTCTCAGTCATATTATGAACAATTAAAGAAATTAACGGAAATAGTGGAGATGCCTGTAAGAGGCGTAAAAGCGATAGGTGCTACCGGAGCATGTAGCAAACCAATTAAATCACAAGTGTTGTTACAGTTTTCTATTAAAAGTTGTGTATTTGAACAGGAGTTTTTAGTAGTACCTCAACTGAGTACCGATATGATAGTAGGAATAGATTGGATGCTGAGATATAAAGTGACAATTGATTGTGGCAGAAAGGTTATATCGTTTTCTGTAGAAGACAGTAAAATGGAAATAGGTTTTGATGAGATGAGCAGGGTAATAAATAATGAAGATTTGCGGTTGCGTTTAGTTACGGTGCCGTTGTATGGAGGATTAAGTGACGGTTCAGAACGTTATCACATCAGAAATTTAAACGTACTGCAACCGACTGACGATGATTTCAAAACCATAGTAGAAAATGTTTCGGATATTTCGTGTGAACAGAAAGCAGAATTATACCAGATTTTGGTCAACAATAGGAAGGTGTTTTCAGAAAAACCTGGTAAAGTACGGGGATTTGAATATAAAATTGAAACTGTACCACATGAGCCGTTTTTTGGACCAGTATATCAGGTGCCGTTAGCTCGGAAGGAAGCTGTACAAAACGAAATAAACAGAATGGAAGAATGGGGAATTATCGAAAGATCTAAAAGTCCGTACAACAACCCAATGGTTTTGATTTTTAAGAAAGATGGCAGTGTTAGAATAGTAATAGACGCGAGAGAATTGAACAAGGTAGTCAAACGTGAAACTGATCGTCCGGAATGTATAGACGATGTGTTGCAAAAGTTTCACAACGTGAGGTACATGACTAGCCTTGATCTAACGGCAGGGTATTGGCAAATTGCCATGGAAGAAGAGTCGAGGAAACTGACAGCCTTCCTATTTGCAGGAAAGTGTTATCAGTATAAAGTCATTCCGTTCGGATTGAACACGTCAGTGTCGGTGTTCATCCGTGCATTAGACAGTGTATTGGGTAAAGAACTTGGTTCTAGAATTACAATCTATGTCGATGACATGTTAATTGCCACTTCTTCGTGGGAGGAGCACTGCGAATTGTTGAATAAAGTATTAGACGCGCTGATACGCGGCGGGATGACTTTGAAAATAAAGAAGTGTGAATTTGTAAAGAAAGAAGTAGAGTTTTTGGGGCATATTATAACAACTTCTGGAATAACTAAGGATCCGCGAAAATTAGAAGCCATTAGGAACAGCCCACCACCGAGAACGAAGAAACAATTGAAGTCGTTTCTCGGTCTCTGTAATTTCTATCGAAAATATGCGAAGGGGCAAGTTTTTAATGATCCGGATTTGTGTAATTTGTTGAAGAAAAACAGTGCATTTATTTGGACGGAAAAGTGTCAAGTAGCTTTCGAAAGATTAAAGACAGAATTACTAGAAAATCAAATTTTGCACTAACCAGATTTGGCAATACCTTTTCATATGGGAACTGATTCATCTGATTATGGGATTGCAGTACATGTTTTCCAAGAAGTAGGAGAAGGCGAAAATAAAGAGCTTCGCTCGATAGCTTTCGCGAGTGGGATCTTGACAAAATATGAAAGAAATTATAGCGTGTCTGAAAAGGTAGCCGTAGCTATAGTCTGGGGCTTTAAAAAATTCAAAGGTTTCTTGTGGGGGCACAAGGTTATTGTGCACACTGACCACAAGGCGTTGACGTTTTTGAAAACCTCTCGATTGTTGCACGACCGATCAAGGAGATGGGCGCTATTCATGCAACAATTTGATTATGAAATCTGCGATATCAGGGGCGTAGACAATTGCGTGGCCGACGCGCTGTCGAGAATGCCGTACGACCCGGACGGAGTCGTTAATGAAGAACAATCAGAAGGCTTATTTAAAATGATGTATTTGAAGGAGGTTGAAGGCAGAAAGAAAATTGAGAACATTTGTAAGAACATGCGCCGACATCAAAATGATGACGAAATTTTGAAATTAATTAAAGTCGAATTCGACGCGAAAAATGAGAGAGGCGAAAAACTGCGCAAATATTACAAGTTTTACGACGGCATACTGTACCGGCGTAAGAACTTAGATACGGAAGAGTGGCGCGTCTGTTGGCCGAATAAATACGTGACGGAGCTCATTGACTATTTTCATTTAGCTTACGGTCACTGCGGAGCGAAAAAGTGCGCAGACAAGATAACTGAGTCTGTGGTTTTCGACAATGTGATGAGAAGTGTAACGGGACGCGTGAGAACTTGTGACAGATGCCAGAAAGTAAAAGTAGCTAATATGACAAACCGAGGACCGATGCAGAGTATTCAGCCCAAGGATAGCCTGGAGATATTAGCTACAGATTTATATGGTCCTATTCCGAAAACAATTGGAAATTTCACGTACATTTTGGTTGTATTAGATACGTTTTCTAAATTTGTTAAGCTGTACACATTACGTAAAGCTACTGCTAGAGCAGTTTACAGGAAGCTGATGGACTATTTTCAAAAAATAGGAAAGCCAAAATCAATATTATCCGACAACGGGCCTCAATTCATTTCTAAGATTTGGACGGAAGGTATGAAAGGTGAAGGGGTGGATGTCATCCACATATCAGTCTATCACCCTTCAAGTAACCCTGCAGAACGCTATATGCGTGAGCTGGGCAGATATTTCAGAACATACTGCCACAACAATCATAAAGCGTGGAGCAAATATGTGTCTGACATTGAGCTAATTATGAACTCGCTGTCCCACGAAAGTACTGGGTTCACTCCTTATGAGATTATGCTGGGAATGAGACCGAAAAGTGTAGTGGAGGAACTCATTAATTTTCCACCGCGGCAAGAATTAAATCTCACGCGGAAGAAAGAAATGTTGAGAGATCAAATGAATAAGCGTGCTCAAGCACGGATCAAAAGGCACGACGAGAATTTGAAACCAATAAAATTCAAAATTCATGACAAGGTTCTCGTGAAAATGCACGAGAAATCTAGTGAAATAGATAATGAGATTGCAAAATTTAAATTTATTTATAATGGACCGTTTGAAATTCAAAGAATTCCTCACCCTAATGCTTATTATCTGGTGTATCCGCAATCAGGTAAAAAATTCGGTGTGCGGAACATCACTGATTTACAACCATACCAGAGTAGGGATAATTAACCAGTAAATAAAGAAATGTAATTTGTGAAGGATCATTAGCGAAATGATTATAGACTAAGCTTTGCCTAGGTGTACTGAAACAAAGTATGGACTGCTTAAAATAATTGCAGCAAACTATTCAGTGACCTCTCATTAACGTAATTAGTAAATTTAAGTGCTTAATTAGAGTATGTATAGTAAATGTTTCTGTGAATGATTGTTTTATTCAACTGTATGAAGAGTTTGTGACTTCAGATGTACTTAGACTGTTTATTTAAGTTGCAGGTGACCGAAAAAAAATTACAAAATTTTAATCAAAGTTATTCATCAATATAATGAGGCAAGTTAAGCTGAATTTGAAGTTGTGTGCCTTTGGACATGGTGTACATGCGGGCACAGAAATAAAATGAAAGTGGGGCACAACACAGTGCTGATGCCAATAATTTCAATGGTAATGAGGACGTACGAGAAATTTAGTACTGAGCAGCAAATCAGTGCCTGAAAGAAAAAATGATTGGCGTTATTATTTGAGAACGCAGATAATTTTATGCTGTGTGAATAAGATTTTAATTGGGTGTTAATTGAATAATGTGTAGGACATAGTGATTTATCCTATGTGCGTTGGTTAATGAAGTATTTCGGTTAATTAATAATTAGTGAGGAAGGACACAGATAATTTTGCTGTGTGAGAACGTTTTTTGAGAAAGATATTGGTTTGTTATTGTGTGAGGACATAGCGATTTCAACCTATGTGATAAATTAGACTAAGAGCTGTATCTAATGTGAAGATGATAATAATGGACACAGTTGAATATGATCCTGTGTGATAATCTCTTGATGTAGTGTTGACTAAATTGATTTGTTTTGTGTTTTTCTTGCATGTCGTTGATCACTGTTTGTTTGAGTCTGGACGTTTCCTGGGGTCTATAAGACATTATAGACCAATGAAACGTGGGGCATATGTGACACAACAACACGGTGACCAACGGTGCTTTCCAGTCATGTGTGCGTACAGGGTGATATATAAAACGATGCTTTATGTATTTTTCCTCATTATTTGTATTTTTTTGTAATTTATTGTGTATTTGTATATTTTGTTTCTGTGATATATTTGCATTGTCCTGCTAATTTCCATATATGTCAAAAATATTGTAAATGTAGTAGACACGCTGGGTTAGCAAGGGCTTTGCTATTGTACAGAATCATCTTTGAGTAGGGAGTTTTTTATCGCTGGTAGCGCAGAGGCGCACAGCGAGAGGGAGTCGTTGTTGAGAAGTAGCGGCGGACAGACGCATTGTGTGCTCAGTGGTGTACGGAAAATGTACGTGGATTGGCACTAGTGGAGCAGACGGCGAAGAGGCAATATTATTTATTCATGCGGCCACAGCTCAAATAATTAATAAATGCATCAAGAGGAATGCTGGGGGCCGTAAATTGTAATTAACATTCCTCGCCAAGAAGAGCCTGTGTTTGCCAATTGTTAAGTGCCAACAGTCTTCAATCAGCAGCACCACGTCGCACATCAAATTCAGTAAGATCTGTCCAATTTGCCTTAGCATGTACAGCTAACCAGCGTATTAGTGATGATTGTTCAATAGCAAAACACTGTTATTTGTGAACCTGTGTTTAAAAATCATTACCCATAGGCATTGTCCAGACAGGTTCCTTCCTCATCCTCATAGTTAATAGTTCAGTTACAACTTGATTATTGCTAAAGCGCATGGCATACTCACTGTAGAATAAGTTCTGGTACTTATATAAACAATTAATTATTTGAAGCTGTAAATAGTAAGTATTAAGGTGAGAGTTTTGCATGATTTGCTACATGTTGCATTTACGCGGCTATGGCTTGCATTTCGCTGTCTTACAATGAAACCTGTGTTAGTAAACTATTTCTCAGTAATTAGTATATTGTCAGTGTCTTTTGTACCGAATTTGACTCGCACCCTCTGATTTTCTGCCCACCCAAATTTTACGTAATATTTCACGTTTTTAATTAACTTTTCTATTATTGACATCCCACCAAATTATTTGCTCGTACATCGAGCTGGCGACTGTAAATCAATAAGTTATTTACTTTTTCCAAATTAATCCCTGTGTTCCGTTTGTTCAGCATTTTTTTTTATTTAAACATTGATCATTTTATTCCAAATTTTACCTTCCATTTTCTTTATTCCTATCGATCGTTGTTGTTTACCAAAGAGGTGCAGCAACGTTCCGGTTATAGCCTCCACTACATCATCGGCTTCATTACCGATAGCTTTTCCACCAAATTAAGATAATTAGGCACACGGGTCATTTATCATATTATCATATTCTAACCGGTGGTGTAGGACGGGTAGGGTTATAACTTCCCCCAAAATTTCCCCCTGAAGTACAAATCCCTCCAAATTCCCCCCCAAGACAGCAGAGTCCCCCTAAATTTAGGGGCAAAACCGCCAAGTTGGTATGTGTTATTCATGTCTGAGAAGGCCCTAAAAATTCCCCTCAAAGATCACTTCCCCCTGAAATACAAATCCTTCCAAATTCCCCCCCCCCCCCCAAAGACAGCAGAGTCCCCCTAAATTTAGGGGCAAAACCGCCAAGTTGGTATGTGTTATTCATGTCTGAGAAGCCCCTAAAAATTCCCCTCAAAGAACACTTCCCCCTAAATTTCCCCCTGAAGTACAAATCCCTCCAAATTCCCCCCCCCCCCCCCCCAAGACAGCAGAGTCGCCCTAAATAAAGGAGCAAAACCGCCAAGTTGGTATGTCTGAGAAGCCCCTAAAAATTCCCCTCAAAGAACACTTCCCCCTAAATTTCCCCCTGAAGTACAAATCCCTCCAAATTCCTCCCCAAGACAGCAGAGTCCCCCTAAATTTTGGGGCAAAACCACCAAGTTGGCAACACTGGGCGGAGTCTGTTTGGCTGTGAAGTTTAGACCAGAGGCGGTGCGCGCTGCCGCCCCGGCAGTACAGCGCCCTACCTGTTGCGTGATGGGCTGCGATTAGTCTTCAGCTGCGAAACGAACAGCGGCGGCGGCGGCAGAAATGTAAAATGCGTGTAGCGGCGGCACGCTAGCTAGCTAGGCCAGGCCACGGCGCTCAGTATCGCCGCCAACTGGCGACGGATGTGTCGGCGATAGGCGCCGGGGATCGAAGCGGTCGCGTGCCACTGCCGCCAGCGAGCCCCACAGAGGCAGCAGCGACGTAATGAGAAGCCGCCCGCCGGGCGAAAATTGGCAAAATAAATAATGGACAGCGGATGGATGGACGAGTCCCATGACCCGCCTACGGCTGCGATGGTGCTCTGAAACGACAAACATTCGTCCATTTATACGGCACTTCCATCGTCGCGGTCGTCACCGAAAAGTTGCATTTATATGTACCGAACTATTAAACATATATAACGAGTAAAATCGCAATATGTATATGTTGTTCATGAAACCTTTAGTATCCCATTCTCGTCGCCACTTTTGTGTCTCGTTTCCGCCAGCCGGCCGCGGTGGCCGAGGGGACTGATGCGCTTCAGTCACGGTCTCCACGGCCACTACGGTCGGGGGTTCGAATCCCCCCTCGGGCATGGATATTTGTGCCGTCCTTAGTCTTAGCTAGTTCATAAGTAGTTTGTAAGCTTAGGGACTGATGACCCCGTAGTTAAGTCCCATAAGTTCTACAAACATTTGAACATTTTGTTTCCGCCAGTTGCCCTGGATGTCGGTGGCCGAGTAAAGAGAGACCGATACAGGGAAATACGATGCACGCGTGCGCAGGTACGGAGGTGACCAGCCAGTGGGACAGCAGAAATTAGAAACACTAGGCCGGCCGCGGTGGCCGAGGAGACTGAGGCGCTTCAGTCACGGTCTGCACGGCCACTGCGGTCGGGGGTTCGAATCCTCCCTCGGGCATGGATATTTGTGCCGTCCTTAGTTGTAGCTAGTTCATAAGTATATAATTACGTAGGCTTCCGCAGCCAGAGTCAGATGACATAAAAGTTTTCTGGGTATGGTACCGCCAGCTCACACCAGTTACCCAGATGAAGGCCACTGTAACGTTGGCCGAAACGTTGGTTATTTAAGTAATAGCCTTACATCATGACGCGGTACCATACCCAGAAAACTTTTATGTCATCTAGTTCATAAGTAGTTTGTAAGTTTAGGGACTGATGACCCCATAAGCTCTACAAACATTTGAACATTTGAGAAACACTAGGCTAAATTAGAACAAGTTGTATATTTCGTAGAAATAAGATAATACTTATCTTTTACAAAGTTCAACACTGCGGAATGCTGATACATAGTTTAGAAAGAGGCCTGCCTGCTGATGATTCCTAGTGCCTATCCGATAGCCAAGTCTTAACTGGTGCCTATCTGATCCCCAAGTGAACGATGCAGCAGTTGGAGCGCGCGGTTGCTCGCCGTGGAGGTTCGAGTCCTCCCTGGGACATGAGTGTGTGTGTGTTGCCCTTAGGTTAGTTTACCTAGGTTTAAGTAGTTTGTAAGATACGGACTGATGACCACGCAGTTTGGTCCGATAGATTTACAAACATTTGAACTTTTTTTTTTTTTTTTGATACAGCAGTCGTGGCCACGAGCGGAGTTGCTGCAGAGGGCGCTCGTGGCTGACGTCGTAAGAACGCCGCGCCGTGCGTGCATGGCGGCGCGCGGCGAAAGTACGTGGCGCGCACTTCATACTTGTGCGACACCACAAAACCTTTCCTGATTTAGAACACAACGTTGTGTCAAAGTTCAAAGAATTCTGTTAAGTACACTAAAGATTAACGGTTTTCCACAAATGAACATTCGCATAAAGGAATCAGGAAATACAGTAACCAGTCGCCTTTCTTATGTATTTATTCAGCACGACCGGTTTTGTTCACCACGTGAACACCTTTACAGTAGACATATAAACTATGTGATCAAAATATCCGGACACCTCCAAATATATACTTTTCTCTTATTAGGTGCATTGTGCTGTCACTTACTGCTAGGTTTATCAGCGACCTCAGTAGTCATTAGACATCTTGAGAGAGAGCAGAATTGGGCGAATCGCAGAAATCACGGGCTTCGAACGGGGTCAGGTGATTGAGTGTCACCAAATCACACTGACGATGTTCAAATGTTTGTATAATCTATGGGACTTAACTACGGGGTCATCAGTCCCTAAACTTACAAACTACTTATGAACTACTTACGAACTAGGACGGCACAAATATCCATGCCCGAGGGGGGATTCGAACCCCCGACCGTAGTGGCCGTGCAGACCGTGACTGGAGCGCCTTAGTCCCCTCGGCCACGGCGGCCGGCCACTGACGATGGAGTAACTTCCCCGAAATGTGGTTGGATGAATGAAAAATAGAAATTGTGTTTTCTCAAGGCAAGAACACGTCTCCGTATTATAAGTATACTGTGATGAACTAAGTGCTGTGGCTTTTTTAGGTTGAACTGGATAGACGCCTATACTCCCCGCTCACCTTATTCTGTACTCTTCTTTCTTCGGCATCACCTAAACCCCCTCTTTTTGCCCATCAACCTCTTCCATCCTTACTCTGCACAGTCCCTTCTTTACCTATCTCCATATCTTCCCCCTCCCTCCGCTCTCGCTCTGCTTCTCCCCCTCTTCCTTTCGATATCCGTTTCTCCCCTCTTCTTGTTCACTTAATTCCCCCTCCCTACCTTATCTTCCCTCTCTTTGTCTATCGGTTCATCCATTTCCCACTTTCTGCACAACTCTACTTCCAGCCGCGCGGGAATATCCTAGTGGTCTGCAGCGCCACTTTACGAATCGCGTAGCTTCCCGCGTCGGGGGTTCGAATCGTCTCTCGGGCATGGATGTGTATTATGTTCTTAGGTAAGTTTAACTTAGTTTAAGTAGGTTGTAGGCTAAGAACTAATAACCAAGCAGTTAAGTCCCGTAGATTTACAGACATTTTGAATTTTATCTACTTCCAGAATCCCGTCAACAACCACATGTCGATCTCCTCATCACACTGTCCTGCTGTCTGCTGCTGTTACTCTTCTTACACTTCTGTCTTTTCTTGATATTGGTTTCGTGTCACGTTCAGATCCTTGAAAATTAGTGAGTGAATGATTTAAAACATTGGCAAAATGTTGCATTGGAAGGAGGGCGTATTTTTATGTACCAAATCGCTAAAAATATATAATAAGGAAAATCACATAAAGCTATATAGATATTAAACAAAAAGTATATAAAAACCCTCTCGCATTTCAATGAAGGTTCTGTCAAAAACCCCCACGGGGCTCACGATTCTTTCGTGAGTACGTGCGTGGCGAGCACGGGGCCCCGAGCTAATGCAGTCGTCCTTCCTTCTTTCCTTCCTGGACTGCATTTACTTTTTCCCTCCCCTCCTTTCTTATCCTTCCCCTCCCCACCGGGGGGCTGATAATCTCAGTGGTTTAGTCCACCTATCCCAACCAAACAACCCAACCCAACCTTCTGTCAAAATTTGGAAGCAGGCATTCCAGGTGGTATCAGTAATATGCATGAAATGCAATGAAATTTACTGTCAAAATTTCAAAGCAATCTGTGCAGAAATATGTGTGTGTTTGTGTATTTTATCGTGCAGTGAATAATTTTGTACATGAAAAATTTCCTGTTTTACAACGCAACATAGTGTCAAATTTTCAGAGCATTCTGTTTAAAACTTTGGAGGTTAACGGTTTTCCTCAAACAAACATTTATATGTTTAGTAATTTAGATACGATACATAATAATGTGGAGTTCTTGTGCTTTCCTTAATTTTCTTTCTTTCTTTCTTTTTTATTTTTTATTTAATCCTCCTTAGAATTCAGTTATCTAACTGCTTTGATGAAGCTATCTCATCCCGTTTCACTGTATTTCATATTTTCCTTAGCGAATCGTCTTCGCCATTATCTTGTCACTTCATCTGTTTCTCTATAACCTTACATTGTACATATTGAACATTTTCGATCTCCTCTTTACTAGTTTTGTCATAGTAGATTTGGAGAAAGCTTCCGGCAGTGCTGACTGGAATAAGCCTTTTTAAAATCTGAATTAGTAAAAAGGTTCGTACAACGTATACAAAAATCAGACAGCGGTCAAAGGTCATGCAAGGAATGCACTGGTTGAGAAGAAGGTAAGACAGGCATGCAACCATTCCCCAGTGTTATTCAGTCTGTACAATGAAGCAGCTGTGAATGAAAGCGAAGAGTAATTTCGAATGGGAATTAAAGGTCACGAACAAGATACAAAATAATCTTCTTTGGCTGATGATATGGTCAGTGTGTCAGAAAAGACAAATCTTGATTGGAGGTATAAGACGAACGTTAACGAGAACAAAGCAACGATAATGAAATAAAGTCGAAAAAAGTGAAGCAATGCTGAAAGAATTGGATTAGATAGCAAGATAATAAAAAATAACAAAGTTTTGATATTTGAGTAGGGTAGAGACGATATAACATTCAGAATGTGCTCCGGATAAATAGTAGGCTATTTCTGAAGATGGAATTTATCTGGAGTATAGCCTTCCAAGAGAGCTAAATGCGGCCGATATGATGTTCAGACATAAAAATGAGAGAAACCTATGAAATTTATTCAGGTCAGTGGTTTTGAATAGGGTTTATATCATATTATAAAATGTTTAAGGCCAACATCTTAATTCCTAAAAACACAATTCCAAAATTCTTTGAATTACAGTAACGTCACTAACAAAGAGTTACTTCATTGATAGGATCAAGAGTTTCTTGAATTACAGTAACATCACTAACAAAGAGTTGCTTCATTTGTAGAATCAAGAGTTTAATGACATCCGATTTCAACATTCCTGTTTAGGAAGTTTATGTTGAAACTGAATATATAATAAAGGACTCAGCCCAGGCAAAACATAACGGTTGGAGAATCTAATATTTTTTAAACTCATTACACATAATAATACCGACTCAGTATATTAACCCTTTCAGACCTGATTTTTTCTCGGTGATGGAAATAATTTTTAATGCTGTAATACTCTTGAGTTAATTTTTCAATGATTTTAGAAGCAAGATTTATGCAATTATATGCACTCATTTTCATTCTGCAACACTATGTATACTGAGAAACAAGGCTTTTTTTGTTCAAATGTTTGTATAGCTTATGGGACTTAAATACGGGGTCATCAGTCCCTAAACTTACAAACTACTTATGAACTAGCTACAACTAAGGACGGCACAAATATCCATGACCGAGGGGGGATTCGAACCCCCGACCGTAGTGGTCGTGCAGACCGTGACTGAAGCGCCTCAGTCCCCTCGGCCACCGCGGCCGGCAAGGCTTTTTTTAAGGACTGAATTAATTAACTTTGTAGTACCAACTGTTGTACTAAATCAACTGATCGTTCAGTAACTACATTGCAAAATAACAAGTACTACTTTCAGTTGTACAGTGGAATGCAAGTAACCCACAATTTCCGTGTTCTTTGAAGTTCGCAAACTGCTGCGCAAGGCAACACCCCGCTTCTTAATATTTTTATAGAGATCTTCCGCAGGTGGTATTAATTGTGCACGATGAAATGATTGAACACTCAGGTGTGGTATACATGTTCTTTCCATCTGAACCATCTTAGACACCGTAGTACATATTTGTAGCCAGAGGGTCCGTAAGGGTTAAGGTTTGAGACAGATGTAGGAAGAAAATATATCTTGCCTAGAGATTAACTGTTACATGAACAGTTTACAGGGATCAAACACTCTCTCTAAAGAGGAGTTGGCAAGCTATCACACTACAATCAGCTTCTGCTGTGCACAAGTTCTCTGATCACATAAATAATTCTTGCTACCTAGCCTGTTATGCAAGTACTCGCTGGCTGCAGTGGCCGAGAGGATTGAGGCGCTCCAGTCACGATCTGCACAGCCACTACGGTCGGGGGTTCGAATCCCCCCTCGGGCATGGATATTTGTGCCGTCCTTAGTGTTAGCTAGTTCGTAAGTAGTTTGTAAGTTTAGGGACTGATGACCCCGTAGCTAAGTCCCATAAGCTATACAAACATTTGAACAATTTTTGCGAGTATTCGCCTCATTACAAGTAAGAAATCAACAGGACAGATGACTAGCTTCGACAATTACTATAAAAAAATCCGAAAGGGCAAGTTTCAAAATATTGTAGTGGGTTGGAAACATTTAAAGATCACGCTCTATGGATAAAGGGCTTTGGGTGTAACCTGAAAATAATAGTGCATGCAGAATCAATTGGCCAGTAGATGCGCCGATGGCTGGGCAAACTTGGGGAGGGAGGCTGGCGGCCGGAGCAGTGAGCGAGCGCTGCAGGGGAAGTGCCCAGCTCACTGGCCGGCTGCGGAAGAGGACTTTCGAAGGAATGAATTCGGCTGGCGCTTCGGACGAACACTCGTCTCTGCACATCGTCCGCCTTATCTCGCATGGACTCTACACAACAACAACAGTCACTCAGAATAGTAAGATCCTAGTACTGAGGTACATAACGCCTGTAACAACACATCCAGGCAACGGACCCTCTTCAAACGACGACAGAATACTCAGACATTGGAGTAAAACATACAGGATGTCCAGAAAACTACTCCCTGATTTCAAAATTAAATATCTCGAAAACAAAAATCGATAGAGGAATGCAGTAAACGGTATGTTTATTGTGAAAGCTGTAAGAAGTTTACACAGCAGTTTGAAATAATAGTTACAAAAGCTGCTAACAGGTGGCGCTGTAATCGCCATACGTAAAGTCTGGTGTAAATAGTGATCCGAAGCCCAGAGCGATCAGTTCCACTATTGAAACGTGTAAGAAGGTTAACGAACCGAAGGAAGAGATTAAAACCATGTACTCCATTGAACAACCCTTTTTTCTGGTGCTAGAGTACCACAGGTTAGAAGAGAGTCCTACGCCAACAAGGCAAAGTTATCAAGCACGATTTAAGGACCCGGTGCGAAAACCATTCGTACGCTCTTCGCAAAATTTGAACGAACAGGCAGCGTAACTGATGATCTAGTAGGGCATGTTGGACGCAAGCAAACCGAAGTTACGCCTGAAAATATCGCCACAGTTTCTGGAATTATTCAGCGAAAACCAATGTCATTCGTCCGTAGAATTGCATCTGAGACTGATTTCAAGCGTTCCAGTAAGCAGAAAATGAGCAGAGATAGAGCCTACACGTGTTTCCATTCAAACTTCAAACGCACCAGGCCATACTCTTACGAGCAGTGCAACAAAGGGTTGCCTTTGCTAATCAGATGTTCACAATGATTGTTAGTGAAGGATTTGATGTTGGCTGCATCTGTTTTACAGATGAAGCACACTTCCACCTGAATGTATACGTGAATAAGCAGAACTGGCGATTTTGGGGTTCCGAAAAGCCATATTGGCGTGAAGCGAAACCCCTGTATTCTCCTAAAGTTACTGTGTGCGCTGCAGTATGCAGCAGAGGCATTATTGGCCCTTTTTCATTCGAGAAATGGTCACTGGTGCACGTTATTGCAATTTTGGAACAATTTGTCGCCACACGCAAGCGTTAGAGGATCGAACAGGTACTGAATGGTTTATGCAAGATGGAGCCCGACCACACCGGACCGAACAAGTGTTTCTCTTTCTTGAGAAATACTTCAGGAATTTAGTCATTGCTTTGGAATATCCCAAATTTACTGGAGCAGCCATGGATTGGCCTCCATATTCACTGGATTTGACTCCCTGTGACCTTTTTTTTGTGGGGCACAGTGAAAGACATGGTCTACCCGAAGCATCCCGCCACGCTGGACGAGCTTCAATAGGCGATCTCTGGTGGCATGTGAATCCATTTCGTTTTAGACACTACGAAATGTGATTCATTCTTCGTTCGAGCCACCTCTGTAGTGCAAATGGTGAACATTTTGAAAGCATCGTGATGTAATTGTTTGCAAAGAGTGTTTTCATACGATTATTTCACTTATGTATTCTGATATGAGCTGTACAGCGTACAGCGCCATCTGTTAGCAGCTTTTGTAACTATTATTTCAAACTGCTTTATAAACTACTTACAGCTTTCACAATAAACAAACCGTTTACTGCATTCGTCCATAGATCTTTGTTTTCGAGATATTTAATTTTGAAATCAGGGAGCCCTTTTCTGGACACCCTGTATCAGTTGTACAGAAACAAGGGTGATTATGGAAGGGGAGGTGTGTGTCAGTTGAAAGCTTCTTCCTCCTTACATAGCATGTGTACATGCAGCCCAATCAGTCCGTCATGGTCATGCAATAACGGCTCTACGAACAATAAGCGAGCTAATAGGATAACATTGGAGTTACCATTCACCCTGTGAAAGTGAGAGGCGTCACCTTATGCAGTCCTATTTTTATATTTCTCATTTTAATTAATTGCTGTGTGTAGTTATGGGATGTTGCGATGTTTAGGAATATTCAGTTTGAATCTGGTGTTGGTTTAGGAAGGGTGTGGGTAAAGCCACTTCTCCAGTGGTCTAACGGAAACTGGCGATGAATGCTGAGATAGAGGAAGGGACCTGGCTGACCGCGGTGCCGGTGGACGATAAATTTAGCTTACTGCCCACACAAGGGAAATGTCACAGGAGCGAGGCGACCATTCTGAGTACGCCAAAGTTAGCGGAAGGCCGGCGGCGAGCGGTCAGTGACGTGTTAAACCGTGAAGGAGGGGTCGCGGCAGCCTCACTATGAAATATGAATGGCGAGCCAGCAGTGGACGAAGCCAGATGGCGACAGTTGAGGTCATCGGGTGAGCAAGCGGACTGCCCTTTCCGAGTGAGAGGAGGCGGCAGAACGTTAGACGTTGAGAGAGGGGGAAGAAAGTCCCACTTACAGTTTTGGCACCAGAAACACGCGAGAATCATTCTCATCTGCGGAAAGTGTGTATTCATTCGCCGTGTTCCTGCCAAGCTACGCTTGCGTGATTTCATTGGCAAAAACTAGGGACCAGCGTCATTACTGGCTACTGGAAAAGTGGAGAGAACGATTCCGGAGTGCGTAGCAATAAGTTAGCTTTGGAAGTAAGAGGATCCTGGTCTCTACCTCTAAGAGAGTCCGACGTGCGCATCGTTGTCTTTAGAGGATTCTGGTCTCTACCTCCGGGAAGTTGTCTTGAGAAATTCGGGCGGCTGCCTTCTGTAGAGCCAGAGGTGAAGTTTTCCAAATTTCATTTAGTCTCCGAACTGGGAACCAAGGCGGAAGAATATAACTTCTGTTCACACTCGTAAGTGTAGAACACAGTACGCTTCCGATTGTATTGAGAGCTTGATTCTAATTGTATCGGCGATTAATATCTGTTTTAGGACTTGAACACTCGCTAGTGACTTCTGTGCCATAAGACCACATTTGAGCAGTTCGTAGAAACTCCTTGTGCATCATGTGAGCCATACTGGCAGTGGCAAGCGTTGTTAATGTGAAACAGCTGTGATCGATCGTCACGTAATATTCCCCGCGAGGAGTATTTGTCGGCACGTTCTGATCTCGCGCCGATATTTACAACAGGAGGCGGCCTTCCTTCCTGTTTCCCACGCCGCTTTTCCTCACCCCAGTTCCGTCCATTCCTAATCCTTTTTCCCACCCTACCCTTCTCCAACCCCGTCTCTAGGTGTTCTCGCGTTGACGGCCCGGCTATTTCAATGGTACTGCTGGTTTTGCAATTGTGTCTTTGTTTGCCGTGTTCACTGATTTCGGCCCAGTTAGGTCCCCATTGTCGTTTGACCTCCACCAAAATTTCTGAGTGAGTGTGAGCCATTTGGGGAAGAACTCCCAACCTAGCCCCTACGGCGCGGATTCCCGCCCTTTCCTTCCACATTCCTTTCCTCGCCGTAGCTCCCTCCCCCGCTAGGTCACCAGCACGGTAGCCAGTCAGTGTGGTGGGGCTGTTATGTACCCTCATGGCTGAGCCCCCTGACTTGCACAGGGATCACACTGCCGATACGTGAGCTGTGACCTCCTCATGAACGCCAAGGAGTCGATGCTTGTCTTTGTGGGGCATCAGGACTCCCGGCAACGGCCATCCTGCCAGGTGGCGTTGCTGTGGCTGGGTGGCGCCCTTGAGGAGAGCCCCTGTTTCGGAGTGGGTGGCATTGGGGCGGACATTCCGCAATGAAGAGGAAACAACCCTCTGAAAATCCTTGCTCTAAGTCAGGTGTCTCCAAGTGTGGTAAGTATAATTTCAATGCTTCAAGATACGACCCCAAATCGTTCCCTTCCCTAACTCCATCATGGGGGGGGGGGGGAACGTGGGCCCCCAAAGCAGACTGAGCAATATACATCACGATATTTAGTATGTACCAGACAGGATGGGGAATCTTTCCAGGCAACTAAGCCTTCTTTTTTCGTCGAACACCTCGGAGAAAGGTTTGGAAAAGTTACCGGAATGTCGAAACTGCGAGACGGTTCGGTCCTGATACAGGCGGAAACCCCGGCTCAGCCACGAAACCTCCTCACGTGTGACCATTTAGGCGACATCCCCGTGTTAATAACGCTTCACAAGTCCTTAAATAAGGTACAGGGGGTCATATACCACAGAGACCTATTGTTGCAGACAGATGAGGAATTACGTGACTATTTACAACGACACAGAGTACACTTTGTCCGCCGCGTCTTTCGGGGACCAAAAGATAAGAAGGTGGCCACTGGCGCATTTGTTTTGGCCATTGAGGGTGACAATCTGCCCGAAAAGGTCAAAGTCATGATGTATCGCTGTGACGTCCAGCCATACATCCCCCCTCCAATGCGATGCTATAAATGTTGGCGCTTCGGGCACATGTCCTCTCGTTGCAACGCTGCTGCAACCTGTAGGGACTGTATCCGTGCCTTACATCCTGACACTGCCTGTGCCCCTCCACCTTATTGTGTCAATTGCGGCGGTCACCACTCTCCCAGTTCGCAGGACTGTCCCGCTCTTTATAAAGAGCGGAAGATAGTAGAGTATAAAACGTTGGACCGACTAACATATTCAGAGGCACGAAAGAAATATGAAAAGCTGCATCCTGTTTCATTAGTAAGTACATACGCTGCTGCTACATCGATGGCGCCACCACCGGTGGCCACCTCTCGCGCTGTTGCATCTCCATCTGTGGGCCCTATGGGCCGCCCCTCTTCCTCGGCCACCCAGACATCTGGGGGCATACCATCTTCTGTGGGGCCTGTACTGCCCCCCACATCGGGAGTGGTTACCCCCGCTCCCCAGCCGGAAAAGCGTTCCCCTTCTCTGGCTTCTTCTTCTGGGAAGGGAACGTGTTCCTCCCTTCTAAGAAAGTAGATACCAGCCAGCGGCTGAAGGACCCTTGGCCAGAAAACCGCCTGGCTCCCCAGTCTTCCCACACTCCTCAAGCCCCTCCGGAGAAACCCCCCCTCCTCCGGTAGGCCCAAGGAAGGACGAGAAGACAAGAAAGAAAAGAAAGAAAAGACGGTAAAGCGCAAGGAGACACTGGCGGCCTCGGTGCCCCCAGCCCTTACACCTGACGCGCCTGAGGATGATGTCATCCTTCTCGCGACGCCAGAGGATTTAGCCTTTGCCGATCTCGGGGATGCTATGGACACGGAGGATCAGGCTTCACAGCCAGAGATGAGTGCTCATGCCACTCCTCTTCCATCTTCATGAACCGTCAACCAGGAGAAAGTATGATCCTCCAATGGAATTGTGGAGGTCCGGGCTTACGTCCACTCCTTAACTGGTGGGTCCATGATGACCTTTGTGGAAGCGACCACTTTCCCATATTCCTTTCGCTTCCCCACCACCAATGCCAAGCACGCCTACCCCGCTGGTCCTTCCACAGGGCCGACTGGGCAGCATACACTTCCGCAGCAACGTTGGATACCCCTCTCCCTGCTGATGCGACAATGGCAGTAGACCAAATTATTTCCATTGTCGTTTCTGCTGCTGAGTCCACGATACCATCTTCTTCTGCCTTACCTCGGCGAAGACCAGTGCCCTGGTGGTCACCGGACATAGCAGCAGCTATCCGCAATCTCCGCAGAGCTCTGCAGCAGTACCGGCGCCACCGCACCCTTGACCACCTGGTTGCCTTTAAACGTCTTCGGGCCCAGACACGCCGGCTTATCCGGCAGCGCAAGCAGGCATGCTGGGAGGAATACGTATCCACAATTGGACCCCGTGTCTCTTCTACCCAGATGTGGACGAAGATTCGCCACATATCAGGTTACCACCCACAGGCAGGGGTCGTGGGTCTCTCTTTCCGTGGTACTATCCACACTGACCCGACCATCATTGCTGAGTCTTTTGCAGCACACTTTGCTCTCAATTCGGCGTCCACTGCCTACAGCCAAGGTTTTTGTACCTTAAAAGAGCGGGCTGAGCGAAAGCAGTTGGTATTTCGCTCAAACCGCCAGGAGGCATACAATGCGCCATTTACCGAGTGGGAATTTCAAAGTATTCTTGCCACTTGCCCCAATACATTCCCAGGACCGGACCGAATCCACTGTCAACTGTTAAAACATCTCTCTGTAAACTCGCAACACCATCTTTTGGATTTCTTCAATCGTCTCTGGATCGAGGGAGCATACCCGTCCCAATGGCAGGAGAGTGCCGTTATTCCTCTGCTGAAACCAGGTGCGGATCCATTGAACGTTGACAGTTACCGTCCCATAAGTCTCGCAAACGTTCTTTGTAAGCTTTTTGAACGTTTGGTGAGCCGGCGACTTCTGTGGGTTCTCGAGTATCGGGGTCTGCTCGCCCCACAACAAGGTGCTTTCCGGCAGGGTCGCTCTGCCATTGATAACCTCCTCTCTTTGGAGTCGGCGATCCGTATTGCTTTCGCCCGACGTCACCACCTCGTCGCCTTCTTTTTCGACCTCCGGAAAGCATATGACACGGCATGGCGTCATCACATCCTTCCACGCTACATGGGTGGGGTCTCCGTGGCTCCCTCCCAATTTTTATTCAGAATTTTTTACTTTCGCGCCGCTTTAGAGTCCGTGTAGGCACCTCTTTCAGTTCCTCCCATATCCAAGAGAATGGGGTACCACAAGGGTCCGTCCTAAGTGTACCCCTCTTCTTAGTGGCCATTAATGGCCTAGTGGCTGCAGTGGGGCCGTCAGTTTCTTGCTCTCTCTATGCGGATGACTTTTGCCTGTACTACTCTACCGCCAGTACAACTGTAGCTGAACGACGACTGCAGGCAGCCATTCATCGGGCGCAGAATTGGGCTTCTGCCCATGGTTTTACATTTTCCCCTGCGAAAACCAAGGTGATGCTCTTTTGTCGCCAACGCACGGTACATCTGCATCCAGAGCTCTACCTTGATGGCGAGCTCCTTCAGGTTGTGGACACACACCGTTTCCTGAGTCTCCTTTTTGACTCACGTTTGACATGGCTCCCTGATCTGCGCCAGCTTAAGCAACGGTGTTCATGACATTTGGACATCCTTCGTTGCCTCAGCCATACTGTCTGGGGGGCAGCACGCCCTGTCCTCATGCGGCTGTACAACACTCTGGTGCAGTCACGTCTGGACTACGGAAGCCAGGTCTATGGCTCAGCCTCTCCATCTGCACTGCGAGTTCTCGACCCAGTGCATCATACCGGCATCCGTCTGGCCACTGGAGCCTTTCATAAGTTTCTTGGCAGAGGCTGGAGTCGCCCCATTGCGATACCGGCGCCAACTACTACTCACCCAGTATGCTGCCAGAGTTCACTGTACCCCTCGGCATCCGAATAACAGACTCCTCTTTCCAGGGGAGGTCACTCGTTTGCCGCAGAGGCGACCTCGGTCGGGACTCCCGATAGCAGCGCGTGAGCAATCGCTTCTTTCGACCCTTAACTCCTTTCCTCTCAACCGTCCCTTCCGCTCGACTCTCCATGCTCCTCCCTGGACCGTTCCTCGGCCGCGGATTCGGTTGGATCTTTCCTGTGAGCCGAAGACCTCTACTTCTCCTCTGGTCCTACGGCATCAGTTTTCTGCCCTGCTCCATGAGTTCTGTAACTCCGAGATCATTTATACAAAACGGTTCTTCGGATGGCGACCACACTGGATATGGCTACATGCATGGCGCCTATGTTGAACAACGCTCTTTGCTACCCGGCAGCAGTGTATTCACCACAGAACTGGTGGCTATATACCGCGCCCTTAAATACATCCGCACATGCCCTGGGACCTCCTTCCTGATCTGCAGCGACTCGCTGAGCGGTTTACAGGCCCCTGATCAGTGTTATGCTCGTCATACATTGGTCAGGGCCATTCATGAGTCGATACTGGCTGTTAGTGACTCTGGTCGCTGTGTTATATTCGTTTGGACCCCGGGCCATGTAGGCATTCCGGGCAACGAGATCGTTGACCAGCTAGCCAAACAGGCTACCACTTGCCGCCCTCTGGCGATTGGCCTCCCAGAAGCAGACTTCCGCCCGTTGCTTCGCAATAAAGTACGCGAACTGTGGAACGCCGAATGGTCCGCTCTGGACGTGCCCAATAAGCTGCGTACGATAAAGGACACAACATCTGTCTGGAAGTCCTCGCAGCTGGGATCCCGTAGGGACTCTGTGGTTCTCTGCCGTCTCTGCATTGGTCACACCCATCTGACGCATGGTCACCTCCTCCATCGAGAGGACCCGCCTGTGTGCCAATGTGGTGCCCCATTGACTATGGTCCATCTCCTACTCCACTGTCCCATTTTAGCTCCACTGCGGCATTCTTTTACCCTCCCAAACACTCTCTCTTTGGTGCTCGGCGACGATGCCTCTGTGGCTCATTTGGTTTTACGATTTCTTCGTGCTGGGGGGATTTATCAGTTGCTGTGAGTCCTCTGGGTGGTCCTTTAGATAATTTTCTATGTTCCCCTTGACGTGTCTTTAGAGTACAGTTTTTATTTTGTACGCTATGTGGTTGACTTTTCCCTTTTTATACACATGGTCGGTCAACCACATTCACTGGCTCTGTCATTTTTGTCTCGTATTTGTTACTGTGTGTCTGGTGTCTTTCGTATTGTCTCGTGTTCACCCAGTCAATAATTCATTGACGGTGCATTCTTTTATTCTGCTTTGTTTTAAATCTCGCTCAGGCACATTTTTCGATGATTCTGTTCTTCTGCGTGTCGCCTAGATATGAAGCGGGGGACTGATGGCCATAGTAGTCTAGTCCCCCTAAAACCCCCCATAACAACAACAACAACAATACAACAGGAGGCTCAAGTCCCCGTCTAGGAACCAATCACGTTGGTGGCGTATACACAGCTTTGGCGTCGATGAACTGCCCACCGTGGACGTAGTTGCTTGTTTTATGATTGCACAACATCTCATAAGGTCACACATGATACCTCAGTAGATCACTAGGTTTTTTTTTAGTTCCTCCTTACTATGTACTTTGCCATCCACAGATTGTATTGTTGCTAACGAGCCTTATGTAACAACCATTGTAAGGTGCCATTTCATAATTGTGTCCTTTCTTTTACTTTTTGGTGATAAATGCACTTACAGTCAATCTGAGCCGCAATTCCAACGGCCCAGTCACTAGTTTAATTAGATTTAAGATAGAGCCTTGTGGCGAAAATCCATTGCTGGTTTTGAGACGGTCTTGTGACCAATCATTGAGGACACAGGCAGCTCCTTCCGTGAAAGAACCTACACATGAGGCCCCATAGATTATTAGAAGCTTTGGTCCATAATTTTATAAATATAAAAACGCAGTTAGATCAATTACATAATTCGTTGCAGGCCAGTGCCAGTAATCACAGCATCACAACACTTGCTAGTAGCCGCGGTGGAGTAGCCGAGCGGTCTAAAGCGTCTCGCTGCGGAGCGCACGGTTGCTCGCCGTGGAGGTTCGAGTCCTCCCTGGGGCATGGGTGTGTTTGTTTACCTAGGTTTAAGTACTTTGTAAACTACGGACTGATGACCACGCATTTTGGTCCGATAGATTTACAAACATTTTTTTGAACTTGCTAGTACACACAGTACCTGTAAGCACGTGATTTCATTTAACAGGAAATGCAGCAAACAGCAGTAAAGGTGCTGCGTGCAAGTAAAGTAAAATAGATAGGTACCTAGTACTAATAAACAATTTCAATCATAATCCCCCCGCCTCTCAAAAGAACTTACCCTAATGCAATAGAACTAATCAAGAAAGAACATTACTGACCCTCACAGCTTCCCCGACGCAAACCGTACGTGAGAGATAAAGGAAAGAAAGAGACAGGAGAAGTATGCTTCTCTTTGAATATGCCCACGAACGGAGCAGTTACGGCAGCGTGGACGGTCACATGGGAGAAGAAACCTCTGAATTGCTTAAACGCCCAAAGGGACTGACAAAAATACGCGAAAAGCGATAAACACAATAACTACTTTATAAATAGCAGCACGGCACAATTAGGTGCCAAGTACGTGGCAGTAAATCACAGTCTAACCCACAAAGAGAAGCACTTGCAACTCCGGAGGATTGCTATGCCAGCAGGAAAGCACCACCGCCTAAAACCTCTGCACCCCCTACGAAATCATAAGTCGTAAAGTTTAACTCTAGTATTTGTGCCGATCCATTCAGCAACCCGAGCAAGTACTCCCAGTCCAAGGTAATGACACGCTCGCAACGCTAAGACAGGCCGCAAGATGAGACGCAGGTCCGTGACGTGATGCAAGGTGACTCACGTCAAATTTCTCAAGGAGCGTATCACGGCGACAATCGCCGCAAGTTGGATCGCAGTTCCATGCTGCGCTGCGTGAAAGAATCGTATTCCGATTCTGATTTTTTGCTCGAAACATCACTTTGATGAAAAAAAAAAGCGAAAACTGTGCATACATGAAGAGTCATGGGGAATTCGCTTTAACCACGAATTTGATGATAAAAAATTCTCGAACTGTTGTAGATTAAACCGTAATCAATTGTAAAAAGTGCATGGTTTCATCAACAATCAGATTGATAGTAAGGGATGCAACGCGTCAAAGGCAAATTAGGACTGAGAAGAAACTAACTGTGTTTGTAAGAGATGAGTCACCTATATTGTCTATACTCTATAATGTAATATAATATTACGATCACCATTGGCATTGAGTAACAATTCAGCGTTTATAGAAAATTCTGTATTGAAAAACATAATAATATTCTAACAGCCAGACAAATGTTTAATAACAAACAAAAATTGCCTCTGTATATCAAATGTAAATGTCGTAATTTCTTCTAACAGAAAATTAGTTTTCAGAAAAATTAGTAATAAATGTAAGCAACTCATGTCTATTTTAAGCCGTAGCTGGTTACTGTACGGGGACAACTCGTGATATGATAGCCGCTGATCTGTGATGGACAGTGGAGCACTCTTGGGAATGTTCAGCAATGACGCCTCCATTTCTGTAACCAGACGGAAAATGTCAGTTTCTGACAAAAAACTTTTATGGTGTCATGTTCCTAGTCATCTGGTACTTAGACGTGAAGTGATACAGAGGATCAGCCCTCGTACGACTTCAATTAGTCTTTCTTCCATTGGGAACTAGCAGACACAATATGTACATCCAGAGTCACCGTGACTCTGGCAGGAAACTGCGGTCCGTAGGCTCAGCGCGCGCAACGGCTGCGTCACGTCTCGTCACGCCGAGCCCAAACGTGCGCGGCTCTAGTCTGCTGTGTGGATCGTCAAGAATCACACCGTGACTCACCCTGCGTCACATCACTGAACTGAGTCTCAACTTGCGGCCAGCCTAACAGACATTAGAACATGCTGCAACGATCACTCGAGGGGTCCGGCTCCCGATCAAGTTCTGCTCGCTGCTCTTTTGGATCTTCCACATCTCGCGACTCACACAAGCCTCCGCCAGAAATTTAAACTGGTGGAGTAATCCCTTCGTGCGTAACGTCCGCCGACGGTCACAGGTTATCCTCCGGCCCATCTCCTTCCGGCTTCCCTACTCACTCTGCACATCACGGGCAAAGATTCCGGCTCGTTTATTATCGTAACAGCGCAGCGCCACTTATGGCGAAGGATGCTACTAAATATCGAAATGTGATGGCAATGCCTGGACTCCATAGGAATTAAAGACATCGGGGAGTCATCAAGGCTCAATAGCGCAATAACATTTTCCAGTCTTGAAGTTGAAGATTACTTTTAGCTCTCGAAACGAGGCGGCACGGCTCACCTGCGTCACTCATTACTGAAAGGGGTGTTGTCAGATCCATTGTTAGTGCCGGTCGCGGTGGCCAAGGGGACTGAGGCGCTTCAGTCATGGTCTGCACGGCCACTACGGTCAGGGGTTCGAATCTCCCCTCGGGCATGGATATTTGTGCCGTCCTTAGTTGTAGGTAGTTCATAAGTAGTTTGTAAGTTTAGGGACTGATGACCCCATAGTTAAGTCCCTTAAGCTTAACAAACATTTGAACATTTGAACATTGTTAGTGCTGTTTCCCACTAAGAGACAGAAGTCCACGAATCTAGTTTTAGTATCCCTACTTTTGGATATTATGCTCCGACGTCGGGACCTGAAGATGGCATAATAGAATGCCGAAACTGGTTGTGATGCAATAAATATTTTGAAACTTCCTGGCAGATTAAAATTGTGTGCCGGAACCGGGACTCGAACCTGGGACCTTTGCCTTTCGCGGGCAAGCGCACTACCGACTGTGCTATCCCGACACGACTCACGATGCCACCTCACAACTTTACTTCTGCCAGTACCTCGCCTCCTACTTTCCAAACTTCACAGAAGCTCTCCTGCAAACACGCAAGACTAGCACTCCTGGAAGCCACAGCCTAAGGGATGTTTCCAGAATGAAACTTCACTCTGCAGCGGAGTGTGCGCTGATATAAGTTTCACATCAGCGCACACTCCGCTGCAGAGTGAAGTTTCATTCTGGAATAAATATTTTATTATACATACGACTGTTGGAATCTCAGTTCCTTCAGAATAATTTAGTTGTTGCCCTGCTCACTATCTGCTCCCTACCACTACAGTCCTTTAAAACGATAGACTTTCTTGGTAGCTTCCACATTCTCGGTGCACCCACAAAGTATCTGCAATTACTGTTAAGTTGCAAGAAGTATAATTAGAGACGGCAAGTAGTGCGGAACGTGTTCATCAGCGGGTCCCGCTCCCCGGATACAACCTAATACGGCAGCTACGATTCGAGCGGGCGCCTCATTTCCGCCCCCTGCTTTGCCTCACCGGTCATTTTCATTCCCAGACGGCGGTAACGAGATTGCGATCGCAGCCGTCGCCGAGAGATTGCTGGCGTTCGGCGTGGCAGACGTCCGCTGCACTTACATTACCCCGGCGCAGGCCCGCTCGCGGAAATAATGCAGTAAAGTCTAAGTGAAACGCGACACGATAACCGGGTTCCGACGCCGCCAGACGCCGCGCCAGATCGCGCTCAATTTCCGACGTCACGGCGCTACAAAGCGGAAAGTCGGAGGGGTGGTAAGTGGTGGGGGGAGGGGGGAGAGATGGAGGGGGTGAAAAGCTGAGGGGAAGTCCGGAGGCGAAATGAGCCGAGTGCGGCCAGATGGGGCGGCGTCACTTCCAGCGCTGGCTGCGGGCAGCGGCTGATCGCCCCACTCATGATCCAGAAGGCGTCTGCAGGCAGAGCACTGTCTAAGACATGATACTGGAACAGTGCAGAAAGTTGAAATAAGCAGTTCACATGATATAGATGAAACAATTAATTCTTCTATCTGGGAAGTTATTAAAAATGGGGTCCCACAAGGTTCGATCTTGGGTCCTTTGCTGTTCTTAATATATATTAATGACTTGCCATTCTACATTCACGAAGATGCTAAGCAATAGTCGAGCCGCCGAAAGAACGACTCTGACAGCTAGCGGCTATGTTGCCAATGCTGCTACGCGGCTGTTTGTTGTTAGGCCGGGTCGGTCGCCGGCATACGAATATCCCGTCCGAATATTTTGGAACCGTTGTTATGTACCACTAAAGCGTGAACGAACGTCAACAACCACAAAGTAATGAGAAACACTCTTTTTGCAGTTAAAAAGAAAAGGTTTAGAAACGTATGTTGAGTTAACGTAAATCAATATATGTTCCAGTATTCCATTAAATATAATGTATCATTTAGTCTGGTAGTTGAAGAATTTTGTTTATATATTTCATTTTCTATAACAATTTTCCACAGACTCGCTGTTAATACTCGGACACTGTGTTGTGGCAGACTGCCGAGAGGGTAAACAAAAAAGGACAAATCTTTACAATTAGTAAAACCGCCTCTTCCAGTGAAATGATTTGTCTTCTTACATAAAAAAGAAGAGTGTTTTTTTTTCCTCGTTCGTTTACTGTTGCTGTTGACTGCCATAGTATAGTGTCCCATAATATCATCAAATCAGTTTCGACAGCCAGTCTATTGGTCACAGAAGTAGAAATAAAATAACGTAATTTTTCAGTGAACTATCTTTGGCTGCGAAACGAACTATACATTAGAAATCAGCCGCGGTCAGCATCATGTGCAGTTTATACATGCTATAATGCATTGATTGATGTCTTACCTGTACTTCACGGTAGAGGGTAGACTCCATAGTCTGCAAAAAGCGTGTCGTCAGTAACCACATCTCCTGCGTTGCTGACACTGTCACTGCCTTCATCAGCACTACTACTGCTGCTACTATCGTCCCCTAATCTTATTATTAATTGTTCTCCCCGTTCTTCTAGTGCACCTTCTAGTTCCCATGCCTCTTCTAAGATGTGCCACGTATGTGTGACAACATTGTTCCATTTTGTGGGAGTAATACTGCCCAGTGCTTCACGAACTAAGAATTCTATTTCTTTTAATGAAAAACTTTTATTCTTTATGCAGCGTACGATTTCACCTTAGCCCACACGAGTTCTATTGCACATTGAAGGCGCAACACTCTATGACCATTTTCTTCAGCAATTGCGTCAATTTCATAAATGATTTTTCGGCTTTTGTTTTCTTTCACAATTTCCAGAAGTTCAGCCTTTTTCATCTCTCTATGAAATGAATTTATGCTGTTCTTTTTTTGAAGCCAGTATATTATGCCACTCTTCATGCTGCTGGATGCAGGGGCTTCGTCCAACTGAACAGAGTGATACGGTGCATTGTCCATTACGATAGTAGAGTTCTTTTCGATGTTAGGAAGCAGAGAGTGTACGAACTACTCTTTAAATTTCATAGCCGTCATTTATTCGTGGTAATCGCCAGTGTTGTTAGATGAAAACAGCAACAAGGCATTTGGCACAAACCCATCGATTGTTCCAGCATGCAAAAGAATAAGACGGCTGCCTTTTCCAACAGGAGCTTTCATTGTTCCTCGTGCAGTGTCATCAGTCCATGCAATCGTTCTGGAGTGACGAGCATTCACCCAGGTTTCGTCCAGCCACACGATTTGGTTAGGTATACACTTGGATATTTCCCTCAAAAAACGACATCTCCAGGCAACGATATCTTCCCATTCAAGAAGAACTCTTTTACCAGAAAAGGTTTTCCATTGGAACCCTATTTCATTTAAAACACACGAGAGACTGGTTTTCCCTCCAAAAAACAACTGACTATCTCATTGTGAGAAAAGGAGTTTGTTTCGGGTAGGAAAATTCCTTCCGCGTATAGTAGTCATATATATGTCGTCGAATCGCGCCTCTTGAAAACTGTCCAGTTCTGTCGTTTCGGCAGCACGCGCCCTGGTTTTCCCTGGAGTCGACAGAGCAGCTGGTGGTCCTGTGGATTTGCAGCACACTTCTCCTTCGATACTTTCTTCACTGTGGTTGCTCCTATTTTCAGGGCTGCGGCTACTCGCTCAAATACTTTAGACAGCGCCAAAAGAGGCCCACCGTTGTCCCTTTCCTCCTCAAAACAGCACCGTACATTATATACGTGCTCACGGGACTGGCTTTATGAAGTAGCGCCCCTGCCGACTTACCTACGGTTAGAGGAAGAAGCCATCTCACACAAGTCTGAAATTAACGACCCGTAACACGATGCGAACAAAACCAGTAGCACTACGAGACAAACGATGAACATGTGGCAGTAACTTTGCAGCGACTGAAGCATGCCACCCCGAGCGACCTTGAGTGGCAGGGTGGCAACGCGGCACCGTTACCCTGGCAACGTTTACGAATTCCAGAGTTCAGGTTGGTGCCTGAGTGTCTCCACCACCCTCTTCGGCCCACGTGCACGAATTGTCTGGGTCGTTCTTTCGGCGGCCCGACTATAGTACTTTTTGCTGATGATACAAGTATACCTATCACACCTGACAAACAGGAATTAACTGATGAAATTGTAAATGATATCTTTCAGAAAGTTATTAAGTGGTTCTCCACAAATGGACTCTCATCAAACTTTGATAAAACCCAGTATATGCAGTTTCATACAGTAAATGTCATGACACCATTAATAAATTTTGACTTTGAAAATAAATATGTAGCTAAGGTAATTTTTCGGTGTTTGCATTGACGAGGGACTTAATTGGAGGAAACATATTGAAGATCTCCTGAAACGTTTGAATTTAGCTACTTATATTATCAGAGTCATTGCAAAATTTGGTGATATACGTCTCAGTACATTAGCTTACTACGCTTATTCTCATTCACTGCTTTCATATGGGATCTTATTCTGGGGCAATTCAACATTGAGTAAAAAAGTATTCATTGCACAAAAGCGTGTAATCAGAATAATTGCTGGAGCCCACCCAAGAGCATCCTGCAGACATTTATTTAGGGATCTAGGGATCCTCACTGTAGCCTCACAATATATATATATGTATATATATATATTCACTCATGAAATTTGTTATTAACAATCTGACCCAATTCAAAAGTAATACCAGTGTGCATAGCTACAACAAAGGATGATATCCACTATTCAAGGTTAAATCTAACTTTGGCTCAGAAAGGGGCGAATTAAGAAATTAAAGGAATTTTTGAATGGCAACTCCTTCTACAATGTAGATGAATTTTTAGATAAATCTTATATATATATATATATATATATATATATATATATATATGTATATATACAAAGAAATCCTTAAACCATTGATTGTCAAGTATAGACAACATTTACTAAACTGACACATTCCACATCATTACGAAATGTCGTATATATGATCTATGGAACCAGTATTAATCTAATCTGATCTTATCTAATCTAACTGCATCATATGCAGGAGAGCAGGTCTTAATTTCTAAGATTGTAGGTGCCACAACGCGTCGCTTTATCCTCAATCACAGAAATAGACTTGAAGTAAAACTCACAATGAAAAACCATTTTTATTTTATTTTTATTTGCATTTTTTATTTTCTTTTATTTTTTATAAAATTGGGAAGTTATTCAATCCCGAATGGGTTACTGATTTTCCAGTCGAATTAATATAAGCAGTATATACATAAGGATAGACCAATGCGGAATTAGGAAGGTCTGGGTTGGGTTACCTTACATTCAGTATTTCTAGCATACATTGTTTATTAAAATGCAAAACACAATTTAACACTTGTTCGCCTAAAAACATAATTAAAGATAGCCAGCATCATTAAAATTTAAGAAAAGGCTTCAAATTGCCTGATGGCAGCAATTAAATTAGCAAAACAATGCTTACAGTGGCCTTCGCCAATAAGAGATGAAAACGTAAAATTTACGAAGACTTCAACTTGCCTGAAGGGCAGCAACTAAATTAGCAAAACAATGCTTACAGATACATAACAGATAGCCGTGGAAGAGTGGCCGAGCGGACTGAGGCGCTATGCTCCGATGCGTGAGGCCGCTCCCCGTCAGGGGTTCGAATTCCTCCTCTGGCATGTGCTGTCTTTAGTATAAGGTAGTTTATAAGTAGTTTGTAAGTTTAGTGACTGATAACCCCCAATTATGTCCTATAAGCTTGACAAACATTTGAACAATAACAGATAGATAAAGACGTAAAATTTAAGAAAACTTCAACTTCCCTGAAGGACAGGGATTAAATTGGCAAAGCAATGCTTTAGACGGGTCTTTGCCGATAACAGGTATATAAACACCAAAAATTTAAGAAAACTTCAACCTGTCTGAAGGGCAGCAATTAAATTTACAGTTCAAATTACAGTAGAGGGGAAGCAACATCAATAGCAAACACTTCAAATGTTTAAATGTTTGTAAGGCCTATGGGACTTAACTGTGGGGTCATCAGTCCCTAAACTTACAAATTACTAGTCTTATAAACTAGCTTACAGTAAAGGTAGCACAAACATCCACGCCCGAGGGGGGGATTCGAACACCCGACGGGGAATGGCCGTGCGCATCGTAGTATAGCGCCTCAATGCGCTTGGCCTCGCCGCCGCGGCAATAGCAAACACTAATTATTCACATTGCAGCAAACTCTAAATACCATTATCTTTCCTAGCAAGAGAATAGAGAGTGACCATAGGAAATAAAAGGAAAGGGTATGGTTTACGGAGTGTCTGAACGAATTACGGAGCTACAGCCTTAACCCGAAAGGAAGCTCTATAAGCCCCATAAAATTGACCGAAAACACGACTACGGGTTGGCATAATATTCCCATAGGGGCAAGACAGACTACCTATGATTATGGCTGTCCTCCGGACGGGCCACGATTTAGCAGTCAGGTAAATGTTACCAGAAAAAAAAAAAAAAAAAAAAAAAAAAAAAAAAAAAAAAAAAAACAGAGAAAGTATTTAGCAATCAGCAAGTAGCAGCTAAGGAACGATGTAAGATCAAATTTCATGCGCGAATAGCCACTCAAACAGAAGATGTAGTTGCTTTCAAGTACGACAACCACTATCGGTCATAAAAGCACACATATTCACACAGATATAGGCGTGGAAAATCACTGTTCAACTAACCGCTGGCCGCGGTGGCTGAGGGGATTGCAGCGCGCAAGTCACGGTCAGCACGGCCACTACGGTCGGAAGTTCGAATCCCCCCTCGGGCATGGATATTTGTGCCGTCCTTAGTGTTAGCTAGTTCATAAGTAGTTTGTAAGTTTAGGGACTGATGACCCCGTAGTTAAGTCCCATAAGCTATACAAACATTTGAATATTTTGTTCAGCCAACCATTCGAAACTAAGACGTGGACACAAAGACAGGCAAGTACATGTCAATCCAGAAGGTAAGGATCCCAACTAACGCAAATAATTAGACATGGCCAAGCAGAGCAACTACTTAACTCCAAAGTGCAATAATAGTTGTACACGACGTACCAGGGTGCCCAGATAGACTACTTGGAAACGAGACTAGTTTTAATACAAGTTGAAGACTCCGGCAAGGAGGTAATCCCAGGTTGAAATGTATATGAGGCCCCCGTCGTCACATGAAACATACTAGGCAACACCGCTCACATGACACGTGGCACACCATTCAATAAACATTGTCAGCACGCCCATTCTGATTATCGCCGCCGAACACACACACCACTCTCCGGCTACAGACCCACTTGGCGGCTAATGGTTTACTGTCCACTCCTCCCACTGCCTTGGTCGTAAGGCTCTCTCACCGTCTCCTTAGTGCCAAACTCTTCTTGCCTTACACACACGCCACCAGTTTTCCTCGCCGATCAAGGTAACTAACGCTGGCCACGAGACAACTGTCTAAAACTAGCCACGCCACCCGTGCTGAAGTAACGAAGAGATATCGATGCGCGAATTGTACCGAGGTAACTGGCGCCAATACACATAAATCGAGCCAGCATGACTGAAAAATAGTGTTCTGAAATGTATATTTTTAAAACATGGTGTATTTTATTTTAAAAGAATATAGAACTACATGGTTAGATATAAGCAGCAGCTGCCGTCACACCAGAATCACAAAGGCCTAGTTCTGCTTCATGCTTACCGGCCGGCCGCGGTGGCCGAGCGTCGGAAGTCTGCTCGCGGACGTGCTAGGGGCCGGACGCTCCGTGCCGTGCGCTGCGACAGCTTGTCTTCGCGTGGTAAGTGTCTGCGCTTGCTGCAGCAAATAGCTTTCGCTACTGAACTGTGGGAAAGGTATGAACCGATTGTAATGATGGAACAAAAAATGGAACGACCGACTAAGAAGGATACTTTGAAATTGACATTTGAGAATCGATGTACTAGACCGAAATCTTAGGAGATAGAAAATTGGTTAGAGCAGGATGTAAAACTGTCATGCAACGACATTATTGGTATTCATCTGTCGATTATAGCGAGTGTGGTTTATGTCAAGCTGAGTAGTGCGGACCTATGCTCGAAGGTACTTGAATGCTGTGGAGGTACTATGAAATTTAGGTATTCAGACGGACGTGTTGGGGAGGTTGCTATCACTCATGCTGGGTTTGGAATACGCACTATCCGAATTTTTGAGTTGCCTTTTGAAATTACTGAGGAACAGATAAATGCAGTAATTTCTCCGTTCGGTACAGTGCATAGCAATTTTGCTGAAAAGTGGTCGAGCGCGCATAAATTTCCCGTTCTAAACGGTGTACGACAACTCCGAGTAGAGCTACGGAAAGAAAGAATTCCCTCTCCTGAGGCTCCCCATGACCCACCCCAGACGCCTACGCACACCAACTGGGCGGACGAAGTGGCAGATGATCCAGCGAATGAAGAAATGAGGGAAATTCAAGAATCTGAGATAGATAATGCACCGCTCCAGAAAGATGACGACACTCGGAAAGAAATCACTTCCATGACAGATCTCTCAAAGCGACAAGATTATGTTCCGGATCCTTCTGATACTGATGAGTATTATTAAGCTGTTTTTTACTATACGACTTTTAGAGAAGGAACGAAGAACTGAAGAACGAATTCATGATTGAACAGCCAGAACGACCGATGACAGAAGTACAAACGTACAAGATAGCCACAGTAAATCTCAATAAGGCTCATAGCTCATTCAAATTACAAAACCTCAAGGATTTTATTTATGCCGCTGACGTAGACATTCTCCTTTTGCAAGAAGTCACAGATATTGACCGGGATTCAATGCTTTCACAAATCCAGGGATTGGAACGGAAATGGGTACAGCTATCCTCACGAAAGAGGGCATAATAGTCCAAGATGTTGTAAAATTAACCACCGGTAAAGGCATAGCAGGTACAATCAATAACGTACGCATCATTAATGTCTATCCCCCATCGGGATCTAGCAATAGACAACGCAGGGCGGAGTTTTTTTAAAGAAGAAGTTGTCCCTCTGTTCGGATCCCGACAGGAGCACATTATCCTCGAAGGTGATTTTAATTGCGTATTGCATGCAAAAGACCAAACTCCCAATCTCAATAAGTCTATCCAACTCGAACGGATAGTCACGCAACTACCTCTAGTAGACTCATGGGATCACTTGCACGGTGCAGCCCCCGGATTCACTCATGTCACCAGCCACTCGGCGAGTCGTTTAGACAGAGTGTATGACTCACATAATTTAAAGCGCAACATCCTGGAATCGGAAATATGTCCTGTCGTTTTCTCGGATCATGCAGCGTACATCTGCGCAATCAATATGGGTAAACAGGGGACTTACAGAGGTAGAGGGATCTGGAAGCTGAACGTGTCTCACCTAGAAAACCGGCGTGCCAGGAGGCGTTCCACGCACTATGGAGGGAGTGTGAGAGCAGGTTCGCCTCGTACAACACTGCTACCGACTGGTGGCTGAAACATGTCAAGCCGAAAATACGGAGATTTTTCCTAAACTACTCCAGAGAAAAAAGCTTCTAGTACAAAAGTACTATGGAATTTTACTTTCAATGCCTAAGAGATTTATTCAAATCAGATGCCACGATTGTTGAAAACTATGCAAGAATTAAAAAGATCAAGTCGAAAATCTTAGCCATTCGACGTAAACAACTGGAAGGTTACAAAATACGGTCACGAGTGCAGGATACGGCGCAGAACGAGATAACTTCCGTATATCACGTTATCCGTGAGCACAAAAGAGCGTCGCGCAAAATATTCACTACAATACAACTGAATGACGGAAGGAAGCTAACGAAAAACTCTTGAGATTAAGGAGGCGATCGTACAACATTTCGCTTCCTTCATGTCCTCTCAACCAGTTAACGAACGCCTTCAAGACGAGTTTCTGTCCACCCTACAAAGCAGAATAAACCACGCGGAAGTACAATCCCTCATCTCAGAAGTGACTGCAGAAGACGTCGAAGAAGCAATAGCAGAAAGCAAGACGAACAAATCTCCGGGATCGGACGGTATTCCAGCCGAATTTTATAAAACATTCAGTTCCCTCATAAAAGACAAGTTCACTCTCATTTGCAATGAACTGTTATACCCTGAAAACGGGATCTCAAAAGAACTTCGGGAAGGCATCGTAGTGGTAATGCCCAAAACATCAGGTACTAAAACTATAAGCGGTCTTAGGCCCATAACATTGCTGAACAGCGATTATAAGATCTTTGGTCGAGTACTAGCGCGAAGATTAAACAGCACAATGACCACTGTCACCGGCTCTTACCAAACGAGTGTCGGTAAAGATAGAAAGATTTTGAAGACCCTCTGTGATTACAGGGATATAATTGCCACGGCCGACGTTTGCAAAATAAAATTGCCCTGGTGTCCCTTGACCTTGACAAAGGGTCAATCACCAGTTCCTACTCCGGACTATGAGCGAAATGGGATACCCACCCCGCTTTATTGCCGTCATCCGCAATACGCTAACGAACAACGCACCGAGATTTGTAATTAATGGACAGATTAGCCAACCGATAGAAGTTACCAGCTCCATCCGGCAAGGGTGCCCCAAGTCCATGGCACTCTTTGCCATTGCTATCAAACCACTCCTCGCTTCCCTCACACAACATCTCCAGGGATTACAAATTAGGAAAGATCGTTTGCAATGCGTACGCTGATGATGTCGGATTTCTCGCCACGAGTGGCAATGAAGTCGTGACTGCGCTGGAGATAGTCAGGAAATACGAACAAGCTTCAGGCGCAAAACTTAATGAAGCGAAGTCCGGGATATTTCATATTGGACGTCTCATCAGGCTACAAACCCAAGGCTTGCTACCAGAACTCGCAACAATGAAATGCCTTGGCATTGATTTTAAACGGTCCATACAGAAAACTATTGCTGTTAATTATCGGAAACTACTGAACAGCATGCGAGCCTGTGTACAAGAACATAGTATAAGGAAACTCGACGAACTCCAAAAGGTCGCAGTTGTAAATGTTTACATTACATCTAAAGTAAACTATGTAGCACGAGTCTTGCCCCTTCCTGCAACCTTGGCCAAAAGCATGATATCTGCTCTAGGACATTTCGTGACCCGCGGACGAATCTTCAAAGTGAAATACGACACGCTGACGCTTCCCACGATAGTTGGGGGTTTAAACCTCACAGATGTCAGTCAAAAAGCGAAAGCTCTGTACCTCTCCAACACGTTCAAGGAATGGATAAAGCAAGGTGGTAGCCTTACTGCACACTTGGTAAACGAATCAGCTCCTGTCGACCTCAATGCACCTGCCAGTGTCCGACACATCCCTAACGGATTGCACCACTTAAAATATTTTTTCGTGGAATACAGTTACATACACGGCAGGATACCAGAAAAAGAGATCGTAAAGGTTAAAGATCTTTACAAACAGCTGATGAAAAACAAACTCGGAAATAATATAGAACAGAAATATCCGTCGAATAACTGGAACATAATCTGGAAAAACATTCACAGCAGGAACTTACCAACGTCCGTGAAAGCGACCTGGTATTTCGCGGTCAACAGGAAAACTGCAACGAACCCTAGACTACATGCAATTCGGCTGGCATCTTCAGCGCTGTGTCCACTCTGCAACGTAGTAGACGACGAAGAACATAGACTCTTGTGTAAAAAGGTTGAAGACATATGGCTTTATGTTAGACAAAAGTTAGCTAGCATCAGCAGAACGACACCCACTGCCTTCACAGCTGCTGTCTTCCTAACACCGGATAGCATTCCCTATCCAAGAACTAAAAGAAATGCTGTCAACTGGTTGAAAGGGCAAACTCTTCATTACATCCTAACTAAAGAATCAAGCAATGTGGAGGATTTCTGGGTGTATCTTACAGCTGAACACCACATGCTGATGCGTAATAAAAAATACAAAGAAACTTTTGCAATATTTTTGACTAGAACAATAATGTAAAGTATTACAATAAGTTTACATTTAGAAGAATGTATTTGTTTTGACTTTTCTGTTACACGCAACAAGAGACGGTTTTTAGGGAAACAAAAAGAAGACCGCCATGGAACATTTACATTCAGATACGTTACTGTGTTGACGACTCTATATAACCCAGTGACGAAACTGGACGTTCTGTTTCAATTACAAATTTAGTTTAATTAGTATAACAAGAAGAAGAAATCTAGTTTACTCATGAGTAACATCAACACAGTTTTAAATCATTGGTAAATCAGAAGAAGCAACTTAAGTATGTTACCACATTACATCTACGAGGAAACGAACTTATGTATTCATACAAATGATTCTTGATTTCCTACAAGACATACCGGAAAAGGGATTTTCTTTTCGTTACAGTTTTTAATTCTTTACAATTTATTTTCTTATTTATCTTATTCTATTTTGACATCACGCCACACGCAATGTTTAAAAACTCTACTAATGCATGTACTTGTACGACGAAGAAGAACAAACATTTACTTCCTTTACCGAATATTTCCGCCACAATACGGAAATATAGAAATATATATTTCAAACAAAAAAAATTAAAAAAAAAAAAAAAAGCGCTCTGCGGCGCGCCCGTCACGATCTGCACGGACACTATGGTCAGGGGTTCGAGTTCCCCCTCCGGCATGGATATTTGTGCCGCCCTTAGTGTTAGCTAGTTCATAAGTAGTTTGTAAGTTTAGGGACTGATTACCCCGTAGTTAAGTCCCATAAGCTCTACAAACATTTGAAACATTTTGAACATGCTTACCGGCACCAGGGCGAGTTTAAGAACAGTTTTACACACAGGTGGCCATCATTGGCCGCCCTCCCCCCTCCCTACTCCCTGTACAATGGGAACACTAAGGATGGTACGAACGGATTTTTATGGGTCACTGGTATGTTGTGAGGGAATTCCTCCAGACTATCAACCTAAAAGGATTTATTCCAATGGACCTTGATTTCTAAGAAAATCGAGATCAAATTCGCAGGAAATTACCACGCGTAACGTGTCTACTTATACATGGCAGTTACCGCTCAGCGAGACAGCGTGTTGTAATCGGCAATGTGCTAGGCTCCCATGCAGGAGAATCGGATTCGATACCTAGCGGTAGAATAATTTTCAAAAATTGTAATTGCTACGTTTTTATATTAAAAAAAATTAAAAAAAAATAAGCAAAGAAAAAGATATCATAGCGCATTTGTTCTCTACATTGCACTACTTGCCGCACGCATGAACGCTACGAATGACTAACCGACTGGCCGTAGCATAATAGTCCACTGGGACGCGTCACGTGGGTACACACGTCATAGGAGGAGATAAAAACAGCACAGTCAGGAACTGTAAGCATAGGTATTAAATGTCGCCCAAATATTATAAGCATTAACAAAAGACTGTTTACTGATTTCGAAATATGCTTCAATCGCCTTAAAAGTGTGCTTGAAAGTACAAAATGAATAAAATAATCGTCGCGCAATACATAACATATTAAGCGAATGTTACTTGTTTTTATCCTGCACCATTTACTGCAAACGTTTACATAAGAATGATTATAAAAATAAATAATTATGCACAATCATCCGACAGGTGTGAAAATTAATTGACCCATGTCGGACTTGAACCCAGGGCGTCTGGATGGCAGACTCGGATCTTGCCGAGTACACCACGCTCTCTCTCTAACCGGTAACCGCCATGTATAAGTACACACTTTACGCGAGGTAATTTGCTGCGAATTTGATTTCGATTTTCTTAGAAATCAAGGCCCACTGGAATAAATCCTTTTAATTACGTAATCTTCCGCGGCCAGAGTCAGATGACAGAAAAGTTTTCTGGGTGCTGTACCGCGACATGATGTAAGTCTATTACTTAAATAATCGACATTTCGGCCAGATGAAGGCCACTGTAACGTTGGGCGAAACGTCGGTTCTTTAAGTAATAGCCGTACATCATGACGCGGTACAACACCCAGAAAACTTTTATGTCAAATCCTTTTGAGTTGATGGTCTGGAGGAATTCCCTCACAACATACCTACGACCCATCGAATTCCGTTGGTACCATACTTGGTGTTCCACTTGTGAGTGATACTTTTAAAACTAGTAGCGGTAGTAAACATGGGTCCGCAAACGAGCCGTTAGGAGGTAATTACGAAATGTATGGTTACAAGCCGCCACTGACGGCCACAAATTATCCCATCAAAACTTAATGGACGAACGTACGTTAGGTCATCTTCCAGGGTTGCTTGAAGATGTTCCCCTTCAGCAACTCCAGAGTATTTAATACATGCATGTTGGAGCTCCAGAACTTCTGCTGCTTGTGTGAGACGGCATCGAACGCGCAGTTATGTCCAAAGATAGATAGGTCGAGGCGGACCTGTAACTGGGCCTCCAAGATCGCCTAATCTAAATCCTTTGTATTTTTGTGTCTGGGGTCACCTCAGAAGAGAAGTTTACAGGAAATCCTTTAACACAGTTGAAGAAGTGGAGTGGAGAGTTGTACCGCTTGTGAAGCATTCCAAAATGATCCAGAGGTTTTCTAAAGAATTCGAAATTCATTGCAGAGACGCGCACAGCATTGCATCCAGATGCAAGGAAGACACTTCGAACCAGTGGAGTTCATGCATACGAGTAGCCTTGTGTGTAGCATTGTACATCAGGGTCGTTTTTTCGTAGAGGGTGGGTGGTTGTTAGAGTGGAAGGGGGGAATTTTAATGAAGATTATACCACATTATATCATTTGTCTGTGTCAGTGTGGCATTTTTATTGATCACTTCTTTACTACTACCTGCATTCATGACACGTCCTTTTACCGGTAACCCAAAATTATATCGTAAGACATAGTTCACAAGATATGATGTCATTAAATATGAGATGAATGAAAACCTTATGCATCACACATGACGTTTGAAGTTGTTACATTTTTAATAATTGTAGAAAAATTGCAACCACTACACACATGTGCCACTAAAAGTACGTACAGAATTTTATCATTGTGTGACCCGTAATTCTGGAGATATATCTCATGACCCTGAGATTCGTAAATAACAACTGCATCACAGATGACAAACTGCATTTGTCTCTGCTACTAAATCAGTCCACAGCAAGAAAGGCCCTGCTGCATTGTTTCATCTTGTGACATATTAACGTCTTTGTACTTCCAGGTTATTTTTTATATTCGAATTTGAAATGTGCGCTGCAATAAAAAATTCCGCCAGTTGTGAGGTGCCGTCGGTGATACGGTTTTTGTCGGTAAAAAGACTAAAACCTAAAATCTACAGCAATTTATCGTGAACTGTGCGAATTTTACTGAATCAACGTAATGAGTGAATGTTCCTCCGTCCGGAAATGGTGCATTCGGTTTAAAAGTGCCGCTAAAGTTAATGAAACAATTCATTCGCTTCATAGTAACGGGTCTTCCACTTTCTTTTTCACAAGTGTCACGGATGTTGTTGTCTGACATTGTCACTCAAATACAAGGCTACCGCAAATTTCGTGCACGATCGCTGCCAAATACTCTTACTGAGTACCATAAAGAACAGCGAACCGAGGGAAACTATGATATTTCTGGAAGCATACCACAAACATGGTCATTCATTACGGTATCGAATTATAACTGCTGACGAGACTCGAGTGAAACACGTTAATTGCGAGACATAATGAGCTCGCACCAGAAACTAAGAAAATGTTTGCAAACTTTGTCAGAAAGGAAGATAATGGCGACAGTGTGTTGGGGTAGGTCATGTGTGCTTCTAATTGTTCAAATGTTTAAATGTTTGTAAAGCTTATGGGACTTAACTACGGGGTCATCAGTCCCTAAACTTACAAACTACTTATGAACTACTTACGAACTAGGACGGTACAAATATCCATGCCCGAGGGGGGATTCGAACCCCCGACCGTAGTGGCCGTGTAGACCATGACTGGAGCGCCTCAGTCCCCTCGGCCACCGCGGCCGGCTGCTTCTAATTGATTTTCTCGAACGTGGAGCAACCATAAATTCAGTCCGATACTGTCAGACGTTTCACAGCCTTAGAAGAGCAGTTCAAAACAAACGCCGAGGAAAGTTGACGTCCAAAATTATGTTTTTGCACGACAGTGCTCGACCTCAGATAGCAACCGCGCTAAAGATCTCCTTCAAATGGGAAATTTTCCCTCATCCGCCCTGTAGCCCTGATCTTGCATCAAGTGACATCCACTTGCTTTCCAAGATGGAGAACTGGCTTTCAACGCAGCGCTTTGATGACGACGCGGAACTCCAGGTGGGTGACTCACTGGCTGAAGTCTCAAGCGGCAGAATTTTACGACGAAGGAATTTCAAAGCTCGTCCACCGCTACGATAAGTCCCTCAGTCTGTTTGGTGACTATGAGGAAAAGTAATATTACAGTCGCTCTTTAAGATGTATATAATAAAACGTTTTCCTTGTACTTAATTTTTTGAATACCAAAACGTTTCCTATTTTCTGAATAGCCCTCGTATCTTGGGGCAGACAGAGAGACTTACCAAAAAATGTTCAAATGTTTGTAGAGCTTGTGGGCCTTAACTACGGGGTCATCATTCCCTAAACTTACAAAGTACTTATGAACTAGCTTATACAAAAGACGGCTCAAACATCCATGCTCGATGGGGATTCGAACCCCCCGACCGCAGCGGCCTTGTAGACCGCAACTGGCATGCCGCAGACCACTCGGCCACTGCGGCCGGCCGAGACTCACCAATTCAGCATTTAACACACCTTCGCTGTGTACTGGGAGTTAATCGCCCGGTGGGCGCGCAGCGGCATACGCACGGACAGTTATACTTTACTGAGTGCCCACATGCTGATGCTAGTAGGCGGGTTGCATCGAACCTAATGTTCGATCTTCATCATAGCTAAACTGCTTTCGCCTAGTCTGAAACCTAACCTGCCCGTTTTTTATTCGGAACACTATTATTAAGTTACGATACGGCCACACGCCTTAGAAAATAACTATTCGTTCAACATTTATGCTTACGATTTTCTACGCATGTTTACAATATTTATTCTTTTTTGCGGTTATTGAAGCGATTCTTAAGTGTTCCTACGACTAATAACGGAACATTCTGAAGATTAATTGATATGCGAAGAGTCAGATAACGATGTTCATATGGAAGATAAAATTATTGTAACTGATGAATAAACAGTGATTCTGAACAATCGCAGGGGGTAGTGACAGTCAGAGAACTGTTCTGGTTGATTTTACGACTAGTAACTATAAAATTTATACTGGGGAAGCTAGTGAAACTCTTTGGATTACTAAGCCTCAAATCGAAGAGGAAAACATGTGCACAGAAGAGGCTGATTGTAGTATGATAGCGTGCCATCTGCTCATTTGTAATCGGTTGATGTAGCAGTTAGTCTCCATGACAAGATATGTTTCCTTGTTAAGTCTATCTCAAGTCTTAAAATGTTTCGTCGGGGTTATTAATAACAAAATAATGTTAGTTTTTCGAAGAGTCCATAGCGTTTGTATTGTGGCGTGGCCTCGGTCCATTCATTATTATACATTTAATTCCAACATAAAGTGCTTTAACTCAATTATTGTGATCTTGTGTTCTTAAACAATTAATGTAATACTGCTTATTAATGAAGTTACTGTAATTGAGGGAATATTAAGAGTATAAAAATGCATTTTACAAATTAAATGGAATTGTGTGAACGTGAAATTCATGTACTGAGTGGAAGGAGCTGCCAGTCAGAAATTCAATCAGTTTGCTTTAAAATGCTGGTTGGATATGTCAGATACTTGATGATTTTTGAAGTGATCAAAGACTTTTATTTCAGCATAAGTTCAGCCCCTTCTGTGCCAAAGTTAAACCTTGAATAGTGACGGAGATATCCACACTACTATTGCTAACTCCTGTCAAATCCTTCTCCACCCCTTCCCCTTTCTAACAGTGCTAATTACACTCCAAAAACATTTTTCGGAGGAGTGAAAAAGTTTTCTAAAGTATTTCCAAAATTTACCTATGATACCAAACGATATTTTTAGTCTGTAGTGCAGTGTGTGCTGACATGAACCTTCCTGTGAGGTTAAAACTGTGTGCCCGAACCTGTATTCCAACCGCGGACCTTTACCTTTCTCGGGAAAACGCTCTACTTACTGAGCTATCCCGGCACGCTTAAAGTTCCATCCTCACAACTTAAGTTCCTTCAGTTACTCCTATCCTAAATTTCACATAAGTTCTTCTGCGAACCTTTCATGAGTAGCACTGATGGAAGAAACGATATTGTGCATCGTGGCCTAGCCACGGCCTAGGGGTTATTCTTCGTGGAGTGCTAGTCCTGCAAGGTTCGTATGAGAGCTTGAAACGCGTATGTATGTCTTTGGTACAAAAATAATTAAGTTGGTAGTTGGTTGCTATTACGCGTCCCAGATATACAGATGAGTAATAATACTGTATCGTCTCGCGGAGGTCATCGTTCGGCCGGAGGCGAACACTCCAGTTGTGGGTGTCGTAGAGAGATGTCGTCTGATCCGCAGTGGCGGCAGACACAACACTCCAGATTGAGATATTGAATAGTGAAATTAACTGATTCGCAGGGACTGCAGACACTGGTTGATATTATCTGCTCCAGATATAAAATGAGGTGAAAGAACAGTTTTATATGTAAACGAAGGCTTCCGCGGCCGTTGTCATTGCATATAAAACTCTTCTGGGTTTTGGACCGCATCGTCAAAATATCAAACACTTCACCGACGTTTCGGCCACTATTCCAAGTGGCCATCTTCTGGGTGTTACATTTAAATAGTGGCCGAAACGTCGGTGAAGTGTTTGATATTTTGACGATGCGGTCCAAAACCCAGAAGAGTTTTATATACAACAGTTTTATAATTTCGTAGCAATTTTTGGTAGTAAAAGAATCACCGAGTACGTATTATTGTGATAAAAGATATTTTGTTTAAGTAATTTTGGATTGACAGTGTTAAGAGGTTTGTCAAGAAACAACAGTTAAGTAGAAGTTTGTGTAACAATGCTTTGATTTTTGAATATTCAGTTAAACAAACTCCTGTCTTACTTATGTCTTATTATTGTCGTTAGAAAGTAACATTTCTCCCTACATCGATTTACAAGTGTTGAGATCTATAAACCTTCCATGAGTAAATGAGTTGCACCAACAGAGGAACGTTTTCCGTATGTGCAGAAATAGTATTAGAATTTCATTAGTTTGGAAGTAGGATTTTATTTTGCTATCTCCATTATTGGCAATAGTCACAGTGTTGAAAAGTTATTATTCTATTTTCTGAATGAGTTTAAATTTCAAGTTTGTCAGATGCGTTAATTAAGAATAAACTGGTAATTGTCGAGTTTTCAAAAACAGTGAAATTTGGTAAGTGAAATTTGGTATGAAATCATGGTCACCATAGTGTAGTGACAATAATGATATAAGATGAATTTTAGAGAGTAAAATAGCACCTATTGTATTCGTTTAAATTAATCTGCGTTTCACTGCCGAAACTCTGTGACCGGCGAGAAGCATAATTTATGACGAGGCGTCTACGGGACTAATGTGTCGCATTTGACGTCGCCTTTAAAATGCTTAGAGTTAATGCTATCATTACTACAGTGAAAACAATCTAGACGTTCCTAAAAGCTACAGAAATTAAATTCTGGTCACATGATATTTCATTTTTTATTTGCTTCCATGAAAACTGTTTAAAGACGTTAGATAAAGTAGCTGTTTTAGGTATATTTAATTTTAGATAAAGTATTAGTTTTAAGTTTCATTAATTTTTTTTTAAATTCAGGGCTCAAAATAATATAAAAATAACAGCACACCATATACATATTGTTGAACAACAGTTCACAAAATTCTTTACGATAGGTTTCCGCATGACACAAGAATATATTTAATAGGTAAGTTTCGTGGAACTCTGAGTTTCAGAAAGAGGTTACCCAGGAGAAATCGTCGGGCAAGTTTCAAACTTTTGTGAACTTTGAAAAGTAGGAGGCAAGGTACTGGTGGAAGTAAATACGTAACTACTGACCGTCAAGCGGGCTCGGATCACCACCACCTTAGAGGACGCCGAGGTGCTCTCGTGTGACGTCAGGCAGAGTAGGTTGCGCGCGCAAAGCTGACTGGGTAGCCGCTGGGGCAGGCCCACTATGCCGAAGCAGCGAGCCAGTAAGCTATGCGCGCACAACCTACTCTGCCTGACGTCACAAGAGAGCGCCGCGGCCTTCTTTCTAGGTGGTGTTGCTAGGATAGCATAGTCTGTAGAGCAGTGAGGTCTGTAGGTACTGAGGTTCGAATCCCGGTCTCGGTACACAGTTTTCATCTGCCTCCAAGTTTCCTTTGTTTCTGCTTCGTTTTCTTTCTTTCTTCAACATACCTTTCTCTGTCTACCTGATTTCTCGTATGGAGACATTTTTGAAAGTCTCTTTCTTTTCCCTTTTACAAGCTGTCATGACCAACGAAGAGACCACATGGGCATCGGGTTTTAATTTTTTTTTTTTTTATTTATGTTACGTGAAGTTCAGAACCCAAATAACAATCAGGCAAAGCCATTCGACGCAACTCTCAAAATTTTTCGAGAATATGAACGTTGAAGTTTTGCAAGTGCTCAAAAGTACCAATAATTAAAGCAGTCACAGTATCTGTCGGTGTTGCTCAGTTGGAAGCGTTCTAGTCTTGTAAACGTAGGATGGTTGGCTCGAATCCTGCAGTGACAGGTTTATTATAATTTTTTTCTATTATTCGTTGTGTTCGAATACTAACGCAATTTTAATATCTAATGGTAATTTTTAAGAAAAATGCTCGTAGTTTCGTTTATTCATAATTTTTTTATATTTTGGAAAGGTTGTTAATAATGTTAGTTTCAAACAAAATACATAAGTTACATTTTGAATCAAAGAATTCTAAGTATTAGGCCGCGTCATGTTTATGCACTTGGCAAAGGAACTGCCGACATTTCGACCGCGGTGCTGTGGTCCTCTTCGGGGCGGTTAACTGTTGGTTGTTGCTGAATGTATACTATTATATACTGTGAAAAGGAGGATGGCCACAAGTTACCTTCGACGTGGCTGCCAGCAATCGCTGCCCATCGGATAGCGTGTGCGCGCCAGCCAGCGGCTCCACTTCACCCGAGTTATGCAGTATAAACAGCGGTCACTGTGGAACTGAAGCGCGGCCTGAACGATCGCAGCAGGAAACACCATCCCCTGGGTGCTAGTTGCTGATTGGCAGTTGCCTTCCAATCAGATACTGGATCATGCCTGCCAATCACTTACCAGGGAGCAAAAGTAAGAGCCTGCTGATACGCTGCTGCCAACCAATCACCTTCTTAGATGTATGTCGTCGGTATCAGATAACAGGAAAATTCACAGTATATAAAGGTATACATTCAGCAGCATCCAACAGTTAAACGTCCTGAAGAGTACCACACCACAGTGGTCGAAACGGCGCAAATTTCTTTGCTAAGTGTTTAAAAGATGACGCGGCCCAAAAAATGTTCAAATGTTTCTAAATCTTATGGGACTTAACTACGGGGTCATCAGTCCCTAAACTTACAAACTACTTATGAACTACTTACGAACTAGGACGGCACAAACATGCATGCCCGAGGGGGGATTCGAACCCCCGTCCGTAGTGGCCGTGCAGACCGTGACTGAAGCGCCTCAGTCCCCTCGGCCACCGCGGCCGGCGACGCGGCCCAACACGCAGAATTGTTTTATTCAAAATGATACCGGGCTTGGAAGCCTACAAATTTAGAAGTTACATTTTTTACAGTATTGGCTTCCCTATTCGTTGACGACGGTAGTCTTTGATTTTTCAGTTTGTAAAGCGCTTCGACGCTCTCTTTGAAAAATCATCTCCATAGCTACTAATGACTTTCCAAGCAGCTAACGTACTCTTTTTTGGTGACTAGAAACAAAAATTAAGACAACACGTGGAATTAGAGATCCCAAAATGTTATATGCAACTGCGTAGACAAATGAAAAAAAGTATTTGTCACGTGTGGATTTGAACCAGCGACTCTATGGCCGTAAGCCTAGAACGCTACAACCAGAGCTACACCGAAAGATACTGAACATCTAATATATAGAGCAGAGTGTCCGTATATTTGTACGTGTTGCATACAAATCTACAGTTTTGTTCCAATGTTTATGAAATTTTGTACACGTAAGCTTCATGTAAGAACCACATACGATATATAGTTCACGAGATATGACGTCATAAACAATGAGATGCGCGAAAAACTGCTGCATTTTGCGACAATGCTGCTCATTTTCTCCTAAACCATTGGACCGGTTTCAACCAAATTTGGTACACGCATTCCTTACCGTGGGGTGACAATTGCTGCATGGTTAAGAATCACATACGGCACATGGTTCAAAAGGTATTAGGCCTACGTCATAACCAATAGAAATCGCAAAAAATGCCATATAATGCGGCGAGACTTTCGAAATACACTGTATGAGAATGAAAGTACTTAGCGACTTGCAACAAACTTTAAACATAATTTCAAACCTTTATTAAACTTTTTCTCGCTGGCAACCATAGTAAAATGATGAAAGGAAAAAAGTTTCTCGCTTACTACTTTTCCGCTGTTTATGGAGCAAAACTACGGCATACGGTAGTATGCCGCAGGAAATTTTACAGACAGTATACAAATATATATATATTTGAACGGCCCTTCTAAATTGTATCACAGGACGACACATAGTTCATGAGATATGAGCACATAAACAGTAACGTTCATGGAAAACCGCCCCATCACGCACCAAGTTTTAATCTATTACTTCTTTACTATTAATTGGATTCCCAAGAGATTTTAAAGACATACAGCCCTTATACAAATGAATATATACATGAATGTCAGAAATAAATAAATAAATACCCGGGCAACGCCGGGTTTTCAGCTAGTCTTTAATAATTGGTACTTGCTAAATTACATAGACGATTTTCTCAAACCTTTTTGAGAGTTGCGATGAATAGCTTTAGCTACTTGTTATTTGTGTACTGAACTTCAAGTACCACAAATAACAAAAAATTCTAAAATCCGATACCCGTGTGGTTTCTTTGTAAGTCGTTTCGCAAAGGTTTGTAGTCCTGTGAAGTTGGCATCCCTTTTTTGGAAAATGTACATTTTTTTCAGAGTTCTAGACAGATATGCAATAGTTCTGGAATTCTCTGTACAAAATTTAAATATTTCTGTAGAATTTCGCCGAAAAAATAGTAAAAATTACCACTAACTTGAGTTTTTCTAGTTTTTTAAAAATAATTATTTGCCTATTAGCGCAAACATAGTTCTGATCACAGTTCTAAATAGCTGTCAAAGAGTTCTACAGGAAATCCTAATGACATTTTTCTGTGCAGTTTATACTTTATGAGATAATTACAATAATGGAGTATCCACTTACATGCAACTGTGGAATTTGCACCTGTTTTTTTTTTTTTTTTTTTTTTTTTTTTTTTTTTTTTTTTTCCAAAAAATTAGACTTTTTTCCAGAGTTCTAACGTCATGTGCAATAGTTCTTGTTTACGATAAGCAGTAATCACTCAGACGTAAAAACAACTAATTGAATGTGCAGCGGATAGAATATCTGTCAAGGCCTAAGAAAAGTGTATATTTCTCGAATAAGGGGCAGAAATAAGACAGCTTATCAGATATTCAGAATTGTGAACATAATTTTATTCGTGCAATTACATAGAAATATTCACATGAACTCTATAACTACAGTATATGTACACAGAACCCCAAAAAACAATGTGTATTTCTCGAAAAAATGGACCCAATTTACAGTAACGTGAAAATGAATTCCACATTACTGCATTTATCTGATAAAGTACAATCTGCACAGAAAAATGTCATTAGGATTTCCTGTAGAACTCTTTGAGAGCTATTTAGAACTGTGGTCAGAACTATGTTTGCGCTAATATGCAAATAATTATTTTAAAAAAACTAAAAAAACTCAAGTGTGTGGTAATTTTTACTATTTTTTCGGCGAAATTCTACAGAACTATTTTAATTTTGTACAGAGAACTCCAGAACTATTGCATATCTGTTTAGAACTCTGAAAAAAATTACATTTTTGAAAAAAGGGGTGCCAACTTCACAGCTCTCCCACTATTCAGAATTGCGATATTTCACGAAATTCTGCAGAACTATTTAATTTTTGTACACAGAACTCTAGAACTATTGCATATCTGTCTAGAACTCTTAAAAAGAATTATATTTTTGAAAAATGGGGTACCAACTTCACACGACTCTGGCGCAATTTTTTGTAGTTTATGTCCCTCATTTACGCAATTAGCTCATGAACTATCATCTGGGCAAAAGAATATCATTAGGATTTTCTGCAGAACTCTTTGAGAGCTATTTAGAGTTGTGATCAGAACTATGTTTACGCTTGTTGGCAAATAATTATTTGGAAAAACTAAAATTTGTTATAATTATTTGTAATTTTTTCGCGAATTTGTGCAGAACTATTTAAATTTTGCACAGAGAATTCCAGAACTATTGTATATCTGCCTAGAACTCTGAAAAAAATTCACATTTTTGAGAAAAGGGGTGCCAACTTCACAGTAGGGTGTAAATGGATTCCCCATTATTGCAATTATCTCATGAAGTACAATCTGCACAGGAAAATGACATTAGGATTTCCTGTAGAACTCTTTGAGAGCTATTTAGAAATGTGATCAGAACTATGTTTGTACAATTAGGCAAAAAAATTATTTTGAAAAAGCTAAATTTTGTGGTAATTTTTCGTATTTTTTCGCCGAAATTTTGCAGAACTAATTAAATTTTGTACACAGAATTCCATAACTACTGTATATCTGTCTAGAACTCTGAAAAAATGCACATTTTCCAAAATAGGGGTGCCAACTTCACAGGACTAAGGTTTCTGCTTCTTCCTACGCTTACACATTTCTCACGAAATTTCGCCACTCTACCTCTGAAGATGTCTTCCGCAGCCGAAGATGAAACGTTAGGGGGAAGTTTTATAAATCGACCACGGCTTATCAGCCCGGAAGTTTTAAATGAAGTTGACGCCGGCCGTGAAAGTTTACATTGTATGATCTCACGAAATTGTTCTAATTTTTCCTATAGACGACATGAAAACACAGGAGAGTTCAGGTCCGGCTTCGACTCGTTAGAGGTCTCCGTCATTTCTCGCTCAGTAAGCCTTGACTCGTTTGGAGCCACATCGAGGAAGTTCCCAGCCGATCCTACCGCCTGGGGTGATCGAACTCCCGCCGGCAGCCGCTTGCAAGTAACTGCGGAGGCCGCAGAGAAATCCCAGAGGGCCAGCACCAGCTCCAGCAGCCACCCTCACTCACGGCCCAACGTCGGCAATCACCGCACGCCCCCAACCCCCAACCCCAACCCTCCCCTCCCAAACCCAATAGCCGGCCGTCAGAGGGAGGAATTCCTCGGCTCGCCGCGCGGCCTTCTCAGCTCGTTTATCTAATTTGTGTTTGATTCCCTGTGATCCGGACGGTCTTTCTTGCCGCCGCGCCTCCACAAGATGGCGCCCCACCAACTATTTATCAATTTCGGCGCCATTCGCCTTGCGACTAATTCCTCGTCTGGTCCTCGGCGGGACCCGAGCTGTTTATTGGCCCACAGTAAATTGCTGCAGTGTCTCGTCCGCCCCCTCCAGACTAATGTATGCCTATTACAGCCCGTTTGCGCCATGTCTTACTAGCAGTAACTAGCCGCCGCATGCCCCACATTGCATACTCTTCACTACTTAACTGGAAGAATTCAATAAACTGAAATGAGCACATACGGCGCAGACAGAGCAGTTCCCTTAATATGAAGGGGGAGGGGGGGTCTATCAAGAAAGGATCCTACAGGGCTCCGTCTTGGGTGCTACGCCGTTCTTAAAATATTAATACACTAGTCATAACAATTAGGGGATAAATTGAAATATTTGGGTTCAGAAGTATTGTCATCGGCAATATGAACTAAAACGGTTAGATGCCTTTCTCTCGGTTCTACAGAATGGAGACAAATACAATAGAGTAAGCTTCTTGATGCACTCGCGTCGTTTAAATATCTAGGCGTAACATTGCAGAGCGCTATGAAATGGATCGAACATGTAAGGACAGTTGTAAGGCGGACAGCCGACTTCGGTTTCTGGGAGAATTTTGGGAAGATGTACTTCATCTGTAAAGGAGACCGCGTACAAAACACTTGTACGATCACGTCTTGAGTATTGGTCAAGTGTTTGGGACTCGCAGCAGATCGGTTTAAAGGTAGACATAGAAGCAGTTCAGAGGCGAGCAGATAGGTTTGTTACTGGTAGGTTCAATCGAATGCGCGAATGTCACAGAAATGCTCCAGCAACTCAATTGGGGATCGCTGGAGGGAAGACAACATTCTTTTCGTGATTTTTTTTTTTTTTTTTTTTTTTTTCAGGAAATTTAGCTGGTTGGAAAATGTTGAAAATGTTTGTTATGCTTAAGGGACTTAACTACGGGGTAATCAGTCTCTAAACTTACAAACTACTTATGAACTAGCTACAACTAAGGACGGCACAAATATCCATGACCGAGGGGGGATTCGAACCCCCGACCGTAGTGGCCGTGCAGACCGTGACTGAAGCGCCTCAGTCCCATCGGCTACCGCGGCCAGCAGAGGGTTGGAATTTGAGTGTAGTACGATCTTACTGTCGCCTACTTACATTTCGCCTAGTGATCACAAAATATAAGACAAATTAGGGCTCGTACGGAGGCATATAGGCATTCTTTTTTTCCCTCGTTCTGTTTGGGAGTGGAATAGGAAAGGAAATGCCTATTAGTGGTACAGTATACGCTCTGCCTCGTACCTTACGGTGGATTGAGGAGTATGTATGCAGATGTAGATGTAGAAGCGAGAGAGCGGTAATAACAGGAAGTTGCTGCAGAGGGTTTTGGTGTTGTTTACTCTACCAAACGAATTACACAAGCAGCTGGGTTTGGGTAGTGTCGTGAGCAGGCAGAGAAATTCAACAACAACATGACTTATTCGAAGCTATGCCATCTAGAGCCATAGGAAAGCTGGAAGCGGTAAAGACGCGGAGAGAGATGGCTGCAGCTATTGGAGTGCCCTAACTGTAATTTCTAGGACCTGGACACGATTTCAGACAACAGGAGAAGGCAAAGCCAAACATCAGCAAGGAATGACCGTTCTCCCTCGTTAACGGTCGTCGAGACGGGAGGCTGAATGCAGTTCAGCTGCAGTGCATCTTCCATGTAGAATGGGCAACAACGCAAACCGTCCGAAATCGTCTTTGGGAATGCGGCCTTTACGCACGGAGGACTGTGGTGAGTGTCCCATTAAAACCAAGACGCAGTTTAGCCCGCAGAAACTGGGCGGAGGAACATCAGGGTTGATGTCGTAACGTTCACAGATGAGTCAAGATTTTGTGTTTAGCCGGAAAATCGTCGTTCCCTCATCTAAAGAGAATGTGGAAAAAATCCCGATTATGTACATGAAACATCACGATATCATGATGGTGGAGTAATGGTGTATTGGCGAACGTTTGGAACTCTATTGCTTTAGAATGGCGCTTTAACTTCTCAGAGGTGTAGAGACGAGGCCCTTCGTCCTTCTGTTGTGCCCTACGCCGGTACCATAGAGATGTGTTCCTTTCGGTAGACGATAATGCTCGTCTCCACAGAGCTCCACCGGTGGAAACCGTGCTTGAACCTGAGGGTAGTGAACGAATGGATTGGCCAGCTTGTTCATTGGAGTTAAAGCCGATTGAACATGTCTGGGATGCACTTAGAAGATATATTGCAGCCAGACCAGCACCTGCCACAACGGATGAAGAGTTGGAAATTGTACTCTTGGAAAAACGGACAAATATCCATCAAGAGTTGATTGATACCGTCATACTGTACATGCCATGCAGCTGCACAACTGTAAAGGCCGTCCGATGTGATGACACACTATAAGAAAACGAGAATGACATTTTTTTAGTGTTATAGTAGAATCGTGGTGCCTCCATCTAAGTAAATACTATGTAAACCCGAAGAAAAGTGTTGAGACAGCAAAATATTACACTGTATCACACACAAATTACAATTGTAACCCGTTTAGGAACAAAATACTTTACCATATGTGTATTATGTATGATATCTCGCCTCATCTCCAAAACAAAACGGTTCAAATGTTTGTTAGGCTTAAGGGACTTAACTGTGAGGTCATCAGTCCCTAAACTTACAAACTACTTATGAACTACCTTATACTAAAGACGACGCAAACATCCATGCCCGAGGGGGGATTCGACCCCCTCGACCGTAGTGGCCGTGCAGACCGTGACTGGCGCGCCGCAGACCACTCGATCACTGCGGTCGGCCCTGATCTCCTGTATCAGCAGTGTTTATACTTCTTCTTCCTTTTTTTCACACGAGTTTGGGGTACGATAGAACAATCACTTCTTAATGGTCTGTATATTACCCTGGTTTTGTTTCATTCTTTCTGAACTTGCTTTCATTTCTGCTTCAGAAATTTGGCTAGTTCGTTTGATTTCGAGGGTTCTTTTTTATCTTCTTCTGTTTAGTTATGTTTGTTGCAGTTTTATCAGTGAGCATAAATTCTGTGATCCGGGATTCTTTTAAGTCCTTCGACATCTCCGTAACAGAGCTTCATTTGTTATTTTGTTATACTTGTTTCTAAAGTAGTCGAAAATTATTTGAGTTCTATCTGAGAATCTGTTTATCTTCTTCTTTTGTCATCAACCCGTAAGTTGGTTTGCAGCATTTGTCCATAGTGCACTGTTGCTTGCCATTTTTTAATGTCCCGGTAGCTATTACAGTTCATATCGTCCATTACTTATCTCATATACTCAAGCCTGGGTTTTTCTTACAGTTCCTCCACCAATCCCTCCAATATGATTTTTAGCAATCCTGCATGACCAATCCAGATACTGCGCCTTTTTCACAGAGTTCTTCTCAGTGACAACCCCTGTTCATTTGTTACTTTATCAATCCAGCTTAACATTCTACCGTAACGTTACATCTCGAATGCGTCTATCATTCGATGTTCCAGTTTTCCCATGGTCCAAAATTCACTTCCATACAACATTACACTCCATGCAAAAGTCTTCCACAACTCCTTCCTCAAAAAGGATGTTAATGTTGTTGGATATGAGAAGTATATGTTTCTTATTGAAGGAAATTTTTGCTTGAGTTATTATACTTTGAATGTCTCGTTTAGATTTTGCATCTGAAGTGATCTTGCTACCCAGGTATGTAAATTCATAGGCGTCCTCAAGGGGTGCATCATCTAACATAGTACTTGCATGCGTTCCGTACTTGTTTAGAGTTAAAATTTTAGTTTTGCTTCTATTGATCTTCATTCCATACTTGCTAAGCGTTGATTTCACTTCACTGAGCATAGATGTTATCTTCGTTGTCCGCTACCACTGCAATATCGTCGGCAAATCAAGAAGCTTGTATCTTCTTTCTCCTTGTATCACCACACCTCTTTCTCTATTCTCCAACTTTTCTCTAACTTCATTCAATCCTATTTGAATATATGCATGGAATAAAATAGGTGAAAGTGAGCATTCTTGTCTTACTCCCTTTTCTATTTTTGCATCATGTACATAATCTCCACACCTATTACAACTGTTTCATCTCAATGTAATTTCCAAATTATTCTTCTATCTTCACATATTTTACCTGTGACTCTTTTAAGATATTAAACATGTGATACCATAATTAAATTTTTATGCCCATTTTATGATTTATAATTATTTGGTAATATTTATATGATATGATTTATCGGGTTCTTTTGTTGTGTATATATCTATAAGTTCTTTTATCTTTGGATATGGGAGTTAGGCTATTGAAAATTTGAAAACTAAGTATGTATAAACATTGTTGTCTTTTTAATATCTACTGTGTTAAATATTGCGTAAATTGATAATATTGCAGAGGTTCTGGCCTAGGGCCTTTATAAACAATATTTATGTGTAAAAGATTGGGAACATCATACTTCAAAGGAGAGTGATAACATTGGAGTAAAAGGTGGAAAAAGCGCACCAGATAGTCGACTTGCGCGGCGAAGAAGTCTGTTGCGAGAGAGTCGTAGTTTGGACGCTGATGAGTGACCAGTGCTTGTGCTTGTGGCTATTTTGCTTGAGGTCATACTTTTCAAAAAGACCAGTGAAATGGCCTCGGATTGAGATTCCTTTTTTTATTATTACTTTTTTTTCAATATGTTTGCTGGCCTGATATTTGTGGCCTATTATTGAAATTATTTCGACGATGAGAAGACTAAATTTTGCCACACGCTTCAACCTACAGTAACGGAATATATTATGCCACAACTAACTGCACTGAAGTGCCAATCTTTCGTCACAGGCGTAGTAGACGATTCCTTAGTATTTTAACAACAGCCTGAACCTCACATTTATGAACTATGTGAACTTTGTGAATATATTCATAATTGTAAATAGTGCTGTTAACCTGTTATTGCCTTTATCCTAAGTATGTTTCATTCCTTATTTAAAGTCCGCCTCCGTAGCTCAGCGGTAGCGTCACTGGCTACCACGCAGGAGGCCCGGGTTCGATTCCCGGCAGCGGACTTGGTGTTGTGTGTTGTCCTAACCATCATCATCTCATCATCACTGGCACGTGAGTCGCCCATGCGGCTTCAACTAAAAAGACTTACACACTTACACAATCCCGCAAGGGATCTCCCGGACAATAAAGCCATACGCTCATTTCATTTCCTTATTTAAAGTTAAATATTCCGAGTGACCCAGTGAAATAACAATTAAAATGTAATTATTTTAATTTTTATATAGTACTAGAAGTTACAGTGATTTTTGTTGCATAATCATATATTGTAGGTTAATGTTCAGTTTTAGCTCCACTAAGTACAAGCTTTTTCAGTCACTGTTGCAATCTTAATGTGTTTACTTAACCTTAATAAAAGTAAGAATTTATTAACAGAGTCATAATCTTTCTCGATTGCTATGTAAAGTGCATAACTGTTCGAGTTAATTGGAAGATGGAATATCAGATTCTCCTACCTCTTTTTCAAAGTGTGTTTATTTTTAAAATAAAACCATGCACTACTGAAAGATTATTATTATTGTGATTATTATGCAAGTAAGTCAGTGTGAAGCAGATTCTTTATAATAGCCAAAGAAATAGTAATAACACTAGTTTTTAACATATCTTTAGACTGGGTTTCTTAAAAGTTTTTTTGTTACAGTAATTTTGCAAAATTAAGATAGAATAGTGGGTTTTCTGAAGTTAATTTTCTGTGTTTTGGAATAGGTCCAAATGAAATAGCTATCATTTCAATACTTTGGATTCACATTTTCTAATGAAAGAGTAAGCTTATTATTCACAACTTCATTAGGTAGTTGTAAGATCCAATACTAAACAGATTAATGATGTTTCAATTTTGCTTAGTAACTAACTTCAGATGTAGATTGCTGTGATGCTGTCTGAAATGTAGAAAAGTGATAGTTTGAAGTAGTGTTGCATTTAAAGTTTGTTTTACAATTTTTTTTCAGATTACTAAGGAATCATTTCTTGGTATTACATAATTACATTCAGTCTATAAATCAAATAGTTAATTATTGTGCATAGGTACTGGCGATTGTAATTAAAACAAATAGTGCTGTTTTGCTCATAACATAAAAACTTTATGATTCCTTGTGGTTTCAACACTACCTTATCTTTTGGTACTATATATCTTTGTGAAACAAAGGTTTCCTCCTATGCTTTCATCTGTTAGGATAGCACGAGGCAAATTTAAATCCTCTCTGAGGGTCACCGATCTGTAGGCGTAGGCTTGTAGTAGCTATTCGGTGTAGTTAGTAATATTGCAGTATTCGTAATAAATCTGTTGTGAGTTATTGTATATTGGCTGCAAATCTTCATTAACCGACAGGAGTGTTGCAAACAGAATATCCCATTCCATGTTAACAAACGCCTTTTCCTCATCCACAAAGACTGTGAAGTTGTCTTGACCTTTCCTTAATCTTTTTCTCAGAACTAGCCTCAGTATTAAAATTTCTTCGCCAGTTCCTCTTCCTCTTCTAAATCCAAACTGATCATAAGTCAGCAAAGCTTCTGTTTTGCTTACAATTCTGTCCAGTATTATTTATGTCGATATTTTTGAAGCAAGCGCAATAATACTCAGGGTGCGATTACGTTCACAATTGTTGGCTGATGACTTTTTAGGCAATAGTATGATGATACATTTTTTAAATCTGCAGGTAAAGTTCCTGTTTCATATATTCAACATACCAATCTAATCAATGCATCTTTCACCTCATATGAGGTTTCTTTAAGTAAATTTGAAAGGAAGTCATTAATTCCTGTTTTTTATTATTTCTTTCTTTAATTAAATTTTTTTTATCTTTCGCTTTATTTACCGCATGTTCATAGTCATCTCGCAATATACTGTTTCCATGTTCGCTCATATCTACTTCTGATCCATTAGTGATCTATCAGTTTCAAAAAGTGCACTGAGAAACTTTTTCCATCCTTCCACCAATTCATGATCTTCATATGATAACTTTCCATCATCCTTCACCATTGCATTTAATCTTTAGCGTGCCAAAGATGTATTGACATTTTTATATACTACTTGCAGTTCACTGCTGCTGAAAAGGTCGTCTACTTTCTTGCATATTATTTCCAAATACCGTCCTTCCTTTGCTTCTCTATTCGTTTCTTAATTTCATGTCTGTTGCTATCCTTATGACGTGTTTGAATTTTTGAACTACCTTCTGTTTCCTATTTTATTTAGTAGGTCTTCTGTTTACAACGTCTGTTTACTCTCGATTTTCTCTCCTGCTGTTGTAATCTTCTCCTTCATTGAATCCCATCGATCCTGAATTGTCCTTGCAATATTAGTCATTAGTGATATTTTCGATCCACTACTGAAATCCTGCAGAACATCTCGATCATTCAACTTCTCAACATTTCATCGAGAGCTTTTAGTCCTCTCAAGTAAAAAAATAAATAAATAAATAAAAATAAAAGTAAAGCTTTTACAGTTCCTCACTTGGTTCTTAAATCTCTCTTTGACTAGTATATCGTTTGTTTTGGTATCTTGTTTCCAGGTGATTTCCAAGTATATCATCATCTGCGAGGTTGATGCTGGCATAATGTGTGGGTTACTATCAGATTATTTCGAGCGCAGAATTCTATCAGTCGTTCTCCTAGTTTATTTCTATCTCCTCGTAATGAGGCTCGGTAGCACAGTGGTAGAGTGCAAGACTATAAATCCAAAGGTTGCGGATTCGATCCCCGCCACGTCCTAGGATTTTTATCTGTCACTTTCCACTTCTTTCACCTCTGGCAGTGTTGCTGATGTGAAAAACAACGAGTAGCAACGTGGTTCGGAAACCACGTTAAAACGTAGGTGCACCTGTAACTAGCTGGGTAAGTCAGTTCTACGATCGGAGGAAGGAAACGGCATACCACCTCAAAACAGAACCATGCCTAGTAAAGCACTGTGGTGTCCAAACCCTTCTTCGGATTGTTGACTGCTTTACCGTAACATTCAACCACTGATCCTTCCTTCCCTTCATCAACTGCTGAGTTCCAATCACCCCAATTATCAAATTTTCATCATCTTTTGTACCACAAATAATCTGAGTTAAATCTCAATACACTTCTATGTTCTCACCTTCATGGCTTGACGTTGGCATATATACTTGAACAGTCACTGTATTCTATGGTTTGGTATTCAATGTTACTAAAATAATCCTTCCACTAAATTGTACAGTCTAGTATTGTCACTGACATCACAATTTGTTGGCATACCTACCTTACTTCCGAGCAAATGGATCCGACCCTCGTCATCCGCGCGCGCACAATGGAGAGAACCACAGTCACCTGTGAACGGGTGATCTAACGTAACGTTGTCATTGTGTTTCCGAAACAGGAACAACGAAGTTGGATCAAGATTGAATGTGCCGGAAGTCATACAGCACGAGTGTCATCAAGGACTTCAAGAGACGTGCAATGAATTGGCACTACCGTACAGAACTGTGGCACGTTGGGTAAGAGCCTTCAACGAAGGTTGGGAAACTGTCGCAGACATGCATCGGTCAAGTCATCCTAAGGTCTCTGAAGACGTATTTCACAGTAGGAACGCCTGGCTTACGAAAAGTTGCAACACTTCGTAGCATTCGCTTCAGAAATGTTCCAGAAATTCGACAGGAAGTAGGCCGTTACATCCGCACCATCAAAAGAACAGGCTCTGCTAACGGTATACTACGGGTTCTAAACAAGGCTGGTGAAATCTTAGGACAGTAACAGGTGCATACACGTAACGCTTTTGTATCAGTTGTGAATAACCGTTCATTCGATTGCGAAGAAGCTTTACACAGTTCAAAACAAGAGCAATGTTACTGTATATGTAAAATGGCAGAAAGTATTTTAACTACTGACTTCGCCGTGATCTATGGTTTTAGTCCGACCTTGGTAAAATTTTACCCACTTAACCTTAAAAACAAAAGGAACATCATCGTCTTGCAAAGATTAACTACAGTGCATGGCGGAGGGTACCTCGCAATGAACACGTTAGCACTCAGTGTTCACCGTGAAAGTTAGGTATATAATTTTTCGCAGATGGAGGAGACTTTTTACTGAGGCGGTGGAGGAGAAGTCCGACAGAGAGACGAGGAAGTGATTGGCAGAGAAAGGAGAAGATGGGCAGAGAGAGAGGACAAATGAGATGATGTGAGGGAGGCGGGGAGACAGGGGAACAATTGGGCACAAGGAGAAGGAAAGAAAATGCGAGGAGAGAGGCGGCGAGTTTTCAGACAGTCTAATACATAAAACTGAATATTTGGTTGTTCGTGTTCTATATGCTGCTGTTACTGTACATCGGATTGAGATGAAGCTCCGTCAAGTTCTTCCGAGAAGGTTATAAGCATAATACGACACACATTTCAGGAGACATGGTGTCATATACAACAAAATGCTTGAAAAATTCCTGCATGAAGTGACAAAGTTTCACATCTCATCCTCACCACTGAACAGATTTAAACCAGATTTGGTGCACATGTTTCTTACCGGAGTGTAACAGTTGCTGTATGGGTAAGAACCACCTACGACACATAGTTCAAGAGGTAGACATCTTAAATAATGAGATGTATGATCAATACATACATATAAAGAAAAAATTTTCACCAAGAATGTCGGATGAACCGTTTGCGAGGTAATTAAGAATGTATGGTTCCTAGCTGATAAAGACGTCATTGTAAACATCGTCCTCGTTAGTACACATTAATTTGAAATTTAGACTTTACTATTAAGATTCACAAAGCATTTAGTTCACATTTCACTTTGTAAACATCATTCTAGTTAGTCAGATGGAGCTAAGTTATATTTTGTTGCTGCTAAGAGACGGCATCTAACACCCAGATTCAGCCAGAGATGGATAGGTCGAGGCGAACCTGTACCTTGGCCTCCAACATCGCGTGATCTAAATCCTTCGGATTTTGTGTCTGGGGAAACCTCAGAATCTAAAGATACAGTACACCCGTTAATACTGTTTTAGAAAAGGAACGAAGAGCTCTACATTCTTGTCAAGAATTCTGAAATTATCCACGGATTTTCGAAATAATTTGAAATTCATTGCAGCGACGATCACAGTGTTGCATCCAGATGCAAGGAAAACAATTCCAACATTTCCTTTAACAGGTAACCATACGTAAAATGTGAACTAAATTGATGTAAATCTTAATAGCAAAGTCTAAATTTCAAATTAATGTGTACTACCTAAGACGATGTTTAAAATACTACCAAACACACATCACAAATTTCGTAAAAATCGGTCACGCCGTTTCGGAGGAGTGACACGGTTTTTGTGGTTGTACTCTTCCGAAATGGCGTGACAGACATTTACAAAATTTGTAATGTGCGCTTGGTAGATATGAGAATAGACTATAAATTATATTTCATACCGCTAGGTGATTAGGGTGTCGCTATCCAGAACTTCTTTTTAGGCTTTTTCGATTTGTGTAACCGTGTAACCGAAAAAGGGAACTATATCTGTCCGCAAGAAAGAGTAATAACCCAGAAACAATAAAATATTATAAAAGCTACTGTGCTACATTAAGAAAAGTTATTAAAAATCAAGAAGCATGTGCATCATGTCTGAGATTAGCTCCTCTGATAATAAAATTAAAACAATTTGGAATGTTATTAAAAGGGGGACAAGGCAACCAAGAGCAGAGGAAGAGGGTATTACCATCAAAACAAATGAAAACTTTATTAACAAAAATTCAGAAGTTGAAAACATTTTTAATGATTACTTTTTAAATGTTGTAGAGAAAATAGGATCTAAATGTTCATTAAAAGGAGCAAGGCAATTAACGGAAGAGGCCATACCCACACAATTTGATACACTTGAAATTCCACCCACCTCGCCTTCAGAAATGAGGAAAATAATAAACTCTCTCAAGAGTAAACGGTCATATGGAATTGATGGCATTTCCAGTAGGGTATTAAAAACTTGTTCCCAGGAGATAAGTATGATTCTCAGTCATATTTGTAATAGCTGATTAAAGCAGGCTATTTTCCCGGATAGGCTGAAATATGCTATCGTTATACCTTTGCATAAAGAAGGGGATACATACGATGTCAATAACTACCGGCCCATCTCACTTTTGACAGCTTTATCAAAATTTTTTGAAAAAGATATCTATTCCCGAGTTGCTTCACATATTAGTAAAAATAAAGTTCTAACAAAATGTCAGTTTGGTTTTCAAAAAAGCTTTTCAACTGAAAATGCTATATATACCTTCACTGATGAAATATTAAATGCTTTGAATAACCGGACATCACCAGATGGGATTTTTTGTGATCTCCCAAAGGCTTTTGATTGTGTAAATCATGGGATTCTTCTAGATGAGCATAAGTATTGTGGTATGAGTGGGACAGTGCACAAATAGTTTAAATCATACTTAACTGGAAGAGTGCAGAAAGTTGAAATAAGCAGTTCACATGATATAGATGAAACAATTAATTCTTGTAACTGGGAAGTTTAAAAAATGGGGTCCCACAAGGTTCGGTCTTGGGTCCTTTGCTGTTCTTAATATATATTTATGACTAGCCATTCTACATTCATGAAGATGCTAAGCTAGTACTTTTTGCTGATAATACAAGTATAGCTATCACACTTGACAAACAGGAATTAACTGATGAAATTGTAAATGATATCTTTCAGAAAGTTATTAAGTGGTTCTCTACAAATGGACTCTCATTTAACTTTGATAAAACCTAGTATATACAGTTTCTTATAGTAAATGGCATGACACCATTAATAAATTCAGACTTTGAACATAAATCTGTAGCTAAGGTAGAATATTCAAAATTTTCAGGTGTTTGCATTGACGAGGGACTGAATTGGAAGAAACATATTGAAGATCTCCTGTAACGTCTGTGTTCAGCTACTTATGCTATCAGAGTCATTGCAAAATTTGGTGATATACATCTCAGTAAATTAGCTTATTACGCCTATTTTCATTCACTGCTTTCATATGGGATCATATTCTGGGGCAATTCAAAATTGAGTAAAAAAGTATTCATTGCACAAAAGCGTGTAATCTGAATAATTGCTGGAGCCCACCCATGAGCATCCTGCAGACATTTATTTAGGGATCTAGGGGTACTCACTGTAGCTTCAGAATATATATATATATATATATATATATATATATATATATATATATATATATATATATATATATATATATATATTCACTCATGAAATTTGTTATTAAGAATCCGACCCAATTCAAAAATAATAGCAGTGTGCATAGCTACAACACTAGGAAAAAAGATGATATTCACTATTCAAGGTTAAATCTAACTTTGGCTCAGAAAGGGGTGAATTATGCTGCCACAAAAGTCTTTGGTCACTTACCAAGTAGCATCAAAAGTCTGACAGATAGCCATCTAGTATTTAAAAAGAAATTAAAGGAATTTCTGAATGGCAACTCCTTCTACAATGTAGATGAATTTATGAGAAAACTTAAAAAATAAAATAAAATAAAAAATTAAAATTAAAAAAAAATCGAAAAAAAAAGAAAAAGAAAATCCTTAAAATATTGGTTGTCAAATATAGACAACATTTACTAAACTGACACGTTCCACATCATTACGAAATGTCGTATATATGATCTATGGAACAAGTATTAATCTAATCTAATCTAATTTAATCTTGACATGGTTGGAAAGCATAGAGCATTTTATATTCACAAAAGAAACGTTGCTCTATTAAAAATCGGTATTACAGCCGCATAAGATTAACTTCTTCTAATATTTCGCCTGTATAACTTTCAACGCTCGCTTCGTCCTGTTAAGTACGCTATGCGCTCCTATGAGAATGCTCCCTAGAGAGTTTGACTGGCGACAGAGAAGTTGACATTACATTCTGTATTTGTTTTGTATCACAAAGCAGTGAATTAGTAATAGCCAACATTTAAAAGTGTTTTATGATTCTAAAAGATAATACGAGGCGTGTTTTTTTTTTTTTTTTTTTTTTTTTTTTTTTTTTTTTTTTTTTTTTTTTTTTTTTTTTTTTTTTTTTTTTTTTTAATAGGTAAGTAGCCTCCGATAGTCGTGAGTCCCGCCGACTGTGAAGTGCGGGCTGTTATAAGATTTCTTAGTGCTAAAGGCCTAAAAGCGATCGATATTCATTGTGTGATCTGTGCAGTTTACGGAGAAAACATGGTGATGAAATGGTAAGAAAGCGGGTGAGATGAATGTGTATGATGAACAATGGAGTGTGCGTCGATCGGTCGTTAATGAATGTTTGGTGCAGGAAGTGGACAATAAGGTGAAACGACCATCTGTTCGTGCACTTGAAGAAACACCTTGTGATGACAGTGGTTAACAAGACAGGTAGCATACTTCTATGAGGTGGGTATTCAAAAACTGCTGCAACGTTATGTCAAGTGCCTCAATATTGACGGAAATTATGTAGAAAAGTAGATTAAGGTACAGGCTTTGATGTAAAAATAAAAACTTAGAACGTACTTTTTTTTAATTTCAAAGGGTACTTTCTTAGAAAACATGCGTCGTGCATTATCGGTATACCGTCTCCCATGACTATGTAAAAATGTTTGGTCGATTTGTGTGTGTCAATTACAGTATAAATTGCTAGCAAGGCGCAAGGGGCCATTTTAGTCGTCCTACGAATAATGCAAGAAACATGCTAAATGTAGAGCAGAAAGAACAGCCCAACAAATCCAACAAGATAACTAAAATGTATGAGCGCGCATGTGACAATTCCGTGCATCTCAATCACAAAAGGCACTAGCTGAACGAAATCAACCACGACAATCGGAACGGAGACAACTGATCCAGTTGATGGTTAACACATTCACAGCAAATTACGGACTACGCCAAAAAGCACATCGAACATTTACACCGGCTTTGTTCCTTCCGTCTTGCATTCTAGTATTAACGAGATACTGATCATTCCGTTCATCGTAAGTGCTGATTGGTTCTATGGACAAAGAATGTCCCTATTTTCATGCACTCAAATTCAAACATGAGTCATCCGTGATGTGTTGTGCATCAGCAACAGTGCAACCACCAAAAATTGAGACACCACTAGAACCACTGAGCGGCTTACTCGTTGACACGGATACTGATTCAAACCTATTTCTGAAGTCCATTTCCATATACAATTCCAAATGACTTCGTACGGAGCAACATAAATAGTTCACAATACTCCAGCGAAAGGTGAATTCAACGTTCAAAATCAAAAGTCAAGTGTACCGCAAAGTAGGCTCATTGCTGCCAATGGAAAAGAACCACACACATTTTTACAAATGTATTTCATATGGCTGTGAGAACATGAACCGTGTGGATGAACGTTGCAGCTGCAATAACCTAAATTCGCTTAATGTCATTTGCATCGTTGTCGAAATGGACGCCCTAATGTATGAGCACAATTAATTATTAAAATTCTTCAATTCACACATGCACGAATTCCACAGTGACAATCACACCATTGACATCAATCCTGATAAAACAGCAGCTGGAGAACACATGCGTAGATTAAATCCTGTTGCTGATTACGTTGCTGTAATCAGGATTGGAAACCTCACATCGACGCGATAAACCATCGAGGTTTTTGTGTCTGTTAAAGACGGACTGACAAAAAAATTCGTACACTCAGTTCCTCTTCGAAATTAATACTGATTTTCCTTATTTCAGTTTTAATACTTTGAGATAAAAAACAGATTACTTTTTTTCAAATATACGTGTAACTTTTCACAGATTAAACAAGGAATATGTTCGTTACTTTAATGAAATAGAAACAAAAGAATGGTGTTTATTTCATTTTATCGGCTACCATCGTCTACAGCGCTCCATTCCCGTTTCTGTCATAGATCCCATCCTGACGCAGTTGCAAAGAACTCGCTAATTTATCGTTTAACAACTAAAATATTCACTATATATATATATATATATATATATATATATATATATATATATATAGGGTAGAACAACGTTTGCGAGGCTATGGATTAGTGTTTGTATCGCATACAAATCTACAGTTTTGTTCCATCTTGATAAAATTTTGCTCATTTGACCTTAGAAACAAGGGGAAGATCTCTGTCTACAAAAAATTTCTTACCTTGCATGACAGAGAGTATTTCACCTACAAACTTCGAAAAATCTTTAGTTTTATTCCGATCTTCACGAAATTTTTAGTATATTTCACCTGCAAAACAATAGGAACATCACTTTCTACATAATATTTAACACGTTGCATAGCTGAGGGTATCTTCGACACCACTATCAGTACTAATGCTATAAATGCGAAAGATGCTCTGTCTGTTACGCTTTCACAGCTAAACCGCTAAACAGGATTCTTGAAATTGGATATGAAAATAGTTAACGTTGAAGGAGAACAAGGCATACTTTAGAAAATGTGTAATTCAAGACGTTAGATCATTTTAAGTATATAACGCCAAATACGGAACAGATGAACGTCAACGTCTCTCATAGCTTCTGAGACGCTTGATGACTCCCTGTGAAAGCTATATATTCTTGTATGTTTGAAATTTATCGGATTTATTAAAATACTTTTAATGGTGTGTATGTTGTGTATGGTGTGTATGTTGTGCGTAATACGATTCAACATAATGAATACAATGGTTCTATAAGACATCAATGACTTCAATTCGCCGAATCGATTTCGATGACATTTGGATCCTGCATAATTCTTCGGTTAGCGGTCGAGTCTCGATGTTACAAAAGAGATTCATTTCATAGTTAATAATATGTTTATTTCCATATCGATGAAGAATGAAAGTATTTACCGTCATGCACGGTTTATATTTAAACCGGAAAATAGAAAGTTTTTCTTTTATCCTGGTGATTCGGGCCATAACTTAAAAACAAAGTGGTGAAATGATTGTACTTTCGATGATCCTTGCCAAGTATACAATGACATAATGTGAGTGAAGCCGAGAGTAAAAGCTAGCTTTTCGAAGACGTGGGTGGAAGGCAATAGACTGAAGAGGCAAAAGAGGGTTGAAAGATTTCAACAAGTTTATATTTAATCCGGAAAGTGAGAAACTTTTTTTTTCCTGGCCAGAACTTAAAAACAAAGTCGCGAAATTATTGTACTTTTGGCAATCCTTACCAAGTATGCATGACGTGCTTTTGCTAGAGAAAATAATATTATCGGGAAAATAGTTGAGGAATTATGAAACACTAAGAACGACTTTAGATGGAACACAGATATCAAGGAGGACATTATAAAATTACAAATCGAGGACTGAACCGCAAGACAGGCCCGCCCAAGATACTTTACGACAAAAAGACCACAAGAAAAAGAGTGGGACCCTAAATTATAACACTCACACGAAAGTTGTCCAGTGTTGTCCATGAAAGAAAAATAAAGTAATTAATAGTTATGTGGAGAGCCATCCAGCGGCAAAATAGGAGGAAAATCGTGCACTCTAAGATTTATGCACAGTGCTAGGAGGGTGATTCTTGATCAATTAATTATACTCAAACGGGCTATGAGTGTTCTGGTAGAGGGGCGTATATTGGACATAATTTTTATAAATCCCTCGAAATCTGAGTATTTGATAACTGTTTTACCGTACAATACTAATCAACATTACGATTTGTACGAGCTTAGTGTCTCATGACAAGTCTCGCGCAGTTTGGTTATAACGTCACGAGTTCGGATCCACTCGCTCCTTTCTTATCTGAAGTTCGACGGCCAGCTCAATCATCCAGACTGTTGCCTCAGCAAATACTGAAAAGGCCGCTGCCACTCTTCAGTAACCATACGTTTCTTTGACCTCTCCACAGATAGCATTCCGCTGTGGTTGCAGCTACATACAGTACGGCTATCATGATAGTTGAAGCACAAGCCTCACATTACGGCAACGTATGTGGCTCAGGGGGGATAGAGAGAAACATATAAAGAAGTGAAAGGAGCATGAAAATACACTGATAAAGTAACTGTTCAGATAAAATCCGACTCTGTTTGGCCCATTTTTACCCCACACACTTTCTTCTAATGCTAAGGTGACGATTCGTTGTTGTATTATAATGTGTCCATGCAACCTATCCCTTCTCTTAATCAGGATATGCCAGAAATGCCTTTTCTCGCCAATTCTATTGAGTACTTCCTCATTACCTACGTGATCTACCCATCTAATCTTCAAAATGTTCAAATGTTTGTATAGTCTATGGGACTTAACTACGGGGTCATCAGTCCCTAAACTTACAAACTACTTATGAACTACTTACGAACTAGGACGGCACAAATATCCATGCCCGAGGAGGGATTCGAACCCCCGACCGTAGTGGCCGTGCAGACCGTGACTGGAGCGCCTTAGTCCCCTCGGCCACCGCGGCCGGCATCTAATCTTCATCATTCGTCTATAGCACTACATTTAGAAAATGTCTGAACTCCCTATTGTCCACTTTTCACTCCCACACCATCCTACACAGCAGACAGATGCTTTCAGAAAGGACTTCCCAACATTTAAACTAATGTTGGATGTCAAGAAATTTCACTTTTTCAGAAACGCGTTTGCGTATTTTATATCTTCTTTACTTCGGCCCTCAGATGTTATCTTGCTACACAAGTAACAAAACAAATTTAATACTTTTATCGTCCCATTACTTAATCTAATTCCTTCAGCATCGCCTGATTTTCAGACACTACTTTCCATTAACCTCGTTTTACACTTGATAATGTTCATCTTATATCTTCCTTTCAACACACTGTCCATTCCATATAATTGCTCTTTCACGTTCTTTGCTGTGTCTGACAGAATTTCTATGGCATCAGAAAATCGTAAGGTTTTTATTCCCTTTTCCTGGACTTTAATTCCCTTTCCAAATTTCTCCTTGCATTTCTTCACAGCTTGCTCAATGTACAGATTGAACAACCATGGGGAAAGACTACAATCCTGTCTTACTCCCTTCCCAACCACTGTGACCCTTTCATGCCTTTCGACTGTATTATTTCCTGTATGGTTGAATATACCTCTTAGCTCCCTATATTTTACCCTGCTACCTTCAGAATTTGAATGAGTGTATCCTAGTCAACATTGTCAAATGCTTTCTCCAGATCCACAATTGCTAAAAACGTAGGTTTCCCATTCCTTACCTATCTTGTAGTATAAGTCCTAATGTCAGTATAACCTCGCGTGTTCCTATATTTCTCGTAAATCCAAACTGATCTACCCTAAGGTCGCATTCCACCAGTTTTCCATTCGTGTGTAAATAATTCATGTTAGTATTTTGCAACCATGACTTGTTGAACTTATAGTTGTGTAATTTTCACCTTTGTCTACACTTGCTTCCTTCGGAATTGGAATTACTATAATATACTTGAAGTATCAGGTGGAACAATTTGTTCAAGACTAGCTCTTCGCCGCGGCGGAGCAGCCAAGTGCATTGAGGCGCTATGCAACGATGCGCGACGCCGTTTCCCGTCGGGAGTTTAGAATCCCCACACGGGCATGGATGTTTGTGCTGTGCTTATTATAAGGTAGTTCATAAGTAGTTTGTAAGTTTAGGGACTGATGACCCCGCAGTTAAGTCCCTGAAGCTGTTTTAAACATTTTAACTATCTCTTCTAACGATTATAGGAGTTCCGACGGAACCATCTACTCCAGGGGCCTTGTTTCTACTCAAATCTTTTAGTGTTTTGTCAAATTCTTCTCGCCGTATGGTATCTCCTATCTCATCTTCCTCTACTTCGTCTTTCATTTCTAGAATGATAGCTTTATATTTATTTTCTTTGTACAGGCCTTCTTTATATTCCTTCCACCTTTCGGCTTTCCCTTCTTGAAATAGTACTGGTTTTCCATCTGAGTTCTTGATAACCATACAGCTACTTCTCTTGTATCCAAATATCTCTTTAATTTTCTTGTAGTCCATAGCCTATCTATCGTTCCCCTAGTTACACATTAATCGAACGTCTTGCATTTCTCCTCAAGCTACTCCTGCTTAGTCAGTTTGATCTTCCTGTCAACCTCATTTTTCAGACGTCTGAACTCCCTTTTGCCTGCTTCAGTTGGTGCATTTTTATATTTTCTCCTTTCGTCAATTAATTTCAGTATCTTCTGTGTTATCCAAGGGTTTCTGTTATGCCTTGCAGTCCTGCGTATATGATCTTCTGCGGATTTTACGACTCTCTCAGAGCTACCCATTCTTCTTCTACTGCATTACTTCCCCAACTTTCACACAATTCTCGCCTAATGCTCTCTCTAAGACTTTCAACCACCTCTGGTTCCTTCAGTTTGTCCAGATTCCATCTCCTTAAGTTTCTACCGTTTTGCAGTCTCTTAAGTTTTAATCCACATAACAGATAAGGTATTGTCAGAGTCTGCGTGCTTTAGAACTCCGTAAACTTGTGTACCACTTGATCTTGAACGTGGCTGCGTTTGAGAGCCGTTTCTTATACTTTCCATCGCGATCGAGGGTGACATATTGCAGGTGGCCATAAGTAGTGGGCTGTTTTTCTTTTCTTGATAATGTTTTCTTTAGTATTCAGTTTATTGGTAGTGTGATGTATACAGTCTTGCTAGAAGGCTTTCAAAATATGTTAAATTTTTATATATTTTTAATTTTGTTAAAAGCAGTAATTTTTGCCTAAAAGGTTCATAACGACATGGTTTTTCTTCGAGTGGTAATTAAGGTAAATAAAATGGTTGTGAATTTTTTATAAAACAAATCTAAGCTAATGAACGTTAAAGTTTGCTGTGAATAGCCATTGTTGTTGCTGAAGGTGGAAATAAATGGCATTCTTTTAATACTGAAAACATTCTGTTACTTTCCCTGAAGTTCAATTTTCGCTGAATTAAAACGAAAATTAGACATTTTGGTTTCAAAAGATAATGATTTTATATTTGAGTGTAAACTCGGCACAAAAGAATGAAAAGGTTTTATAACGCAACTTGAATTGTAATAAAAGATTTAAGTCAAGTTTGATTCAGCTCCCAAAGGAAACGTTTTTCGCTGCACTTATATCATTAAATGATAAGTTAGGGTAGTTCATATGGATGGAGAAGAGTTATTGCGTGTCACGACACTGCTGATCACTGAATGCGCGTCCCTAAAGAGACAACTGCTTCGAACTTCGTTTTATAGTTACCTTGGGTATTCACTTGAGTTATGAAATACACTCAAATACGGATTCGCGATCCGTGTTGGATCGGAAAGTGGCAATATTAAACCTTCTGACAGATGAAAACCATTTGCTGCCAGACCGGGAACTTTGAGTTTCGCTGACAAGCTCTCTCCCTCTCTCTCCCTCTTCGTTTTTCATTTACTTTTCTTTAGAGGGGGCATCCAGCTCTCTCATCGGCCGCACTGACTCACCCTCCCGAAGTCGACAGAGCCAGTTGTGCACTCGCTCCAACGCGTCATAACAGCTTTAGTTCCCACAGTGTCTTGTCTCATACTCTTCAAGGGTCACAGGAATTCCTCTGCGAATCTTACAGGACTAAATTCCTGGACGAAATGATAGTGTGGAGATGTGGCATAGGCACAAGATAATGCTGTTCTCAGAATGGAATTTTCACTCTGCTGCTCAGCGTACGTTGATAAGAAATCCCTATCAGATGAAAATTAGTACCAGAACGGAATTCGAATTCAGGCCTTTGTCTTTCCCGGGCAAGCATTCTGCCGACTGAACTAAGTGGGCACGTCTCATGGCACTTCCTCCTAGCTTTGATTACACCAGTGCTTCGTCTCTTATCTTCGCCACTTCACAGAAGTTCTGCTGGTACATCACTTGTCCGTAAAAAGCAAAAGTCTAGGGTTCGAATCGCGTTCTGGTACATATTTTTAATGCGCCAGGAAATTTCATAGGCTGTGGCTAACAAGGGGTCCATTCGAAGTGTAAATAACGCATGTTGATGGGTCTGTTCAAAAATGATCAAATGTTTGTATAGTCTATGGGACTTAACTACGGGGTCATCAGTCCCTAAACTTAGAAACTACTTATGAACTAACTAAGACTAAGGACGGCATAAATATCCATGCCCGAGGGGGGATTCGAACCGCCGACCGTAGTGGCCGTGCAGACCGTGACTGAAGCGTCTCAGTCCCCTCGGCCACCGCGGCCGGCTGATGGGTCTGGGATACGTTGTAGAGGAACATACCCTGACTATGAGTTTATCCGCGTTTTTAGCTACATACTTTGGTTTTCCAGAAAATTGATGTTGATGTTCACTGCGCGGTTTAAGACGCGTAATGTTACCGACGTTTCATCCAAGTGAGCATGGCTCAGCTCCAGATATCGCGCTGGAGGTACCTCGTTTGGCGTCTCTCATTTTTTATGCTCTTTTTAAAATTCAGAATAGTCCGACATTTTTCCATCTTATTTTACAGATTATCGACAAACAGTGTAAATTGTGTGAAATTATTAAGAAACATTCATTATTGCCGTATTATTTTAATTTTCATGTCATTATTATAAAATCTTACTCGCTGCATTGCTTGCTATTACACAACAGAAATCCGGATGATATTCGTCGTAAAACCATACTCATTAATTTTGTATCAATACAGGTAAGCTGTTTTTTGTAAGTTCACCAAATACACATGTTTCGAATCAAAGTTAACAGGTGAAAGAGCTTATTAATGTAAACGAACTTTTTCTTGTATCGCTCTTAAAACACCCATGCGCCTGCAAGAGAGTGGCTTTTATGAAATTTGCTTGGTGCTGTCGGTCATTTTGTTTCGGTTTATTGTACGACAAATACGCGTATCATCCGGATTTATGTTGTGGCATAGCAAGCGATACAGGTAACAGTGAGTAAGATTTTGTAATAATGACACGAAGATTAAATTACTACGGCAAAATTGAATAATTCTTACTAATTTCACACAATGTCCACTGTTTGTTGATATTTTGTAAATTTGAATGGAAAAATAAAAAAAAAATTATATAAAAAAACACGGGTGTGTTTTACGGACACAAATAATAAAAATCGATGGGCCTTACGATTACGACTCTGTTGTTATGATAATATCTATGTACTAAAAACGTAATATTCTTTCTGATCTACACAAGGACTTAAAAGCACTTACTTTAGTTCAAAAAGTGGTCCACTTCTCAGGAACACACATTTTCAATAATTTATCATCAAGTTTAAAAAATTTAGGTACAAATAAAGATCAGTTTAAGAGAACCTAAAAGAGTTTCTAGTGGCCAACTCCTTCTACTCCATTAGTGAATTTCTAAATTGTAGAAAATGATGCTTGCACTCATACTATATTAGTATTATTATATTATCAGCAAAAAACAAAAAACAAAAAAAACTTCAAAATTTATGTATCTGTATTTATAAGTGTATGTATCTGTATTTCTATTATTAGTATTATCTATTATTCAACTTGTGAATTTTGTTTCTTGACATGTTCCACATCCACGAGGATCCCCTCAACATGGATCTACGGAACGAATAACTGATCTAATCTAAATCTAAAATCGTATTGTAGAAATAGGAAAGATGCAAAGATAGCAATTTTTGTTTTATTTATTCAAGACGACCGTTTTCGACACTCTATGGTATCATTATCTTTCTTATTATAACCAAAGCGTTGTCACTTAAAAGCAATGGCGAACTGAAAATTATCTAAAACACGTCGTTGTTAGGACAGTGAATTAAAATCTAGTTTCTAAAAATATCATATTAGCAGAGAACACCTGCTTTCGATGGTACGATAATTACGGATTACCCCCGCAGTTGTTCGGCATAGCTTAATAGCGAATTACTTTTTGATGCACTAACATTTTAGACGGTGGTTCGAAACTTGCCAGGCGCGGTGGTTCAGAAGAGAGGGCGGTCAAAGGGTTGCCGGTGTGGTAGATCACCGTGGTTGGTCAGAGTGCTCGACACCCTCTGTAACGAAAAGACTGAGTCAAAGGCGAAACGGTCAAAATAAAACAAACTAAACCAACGTCCACAGAGGACCGATCAAAGATAAAGAGCACTCGACGCCATCTGTAATGAAAAAACTAAGTTCTCAACGAACAACCGAGAATGAACATGAACAAACGACCACAAACGCAAAGGATCGATCTACCTGAAAAACAAAAACAAAAACAAAAAAAAAAAAAAAAAAAATGAAAATAAAAAAAACCCTTCCACTAACTTTTTTTTTTTCTTTTTTTCCTAGGAGATTTTCGCAAAATCTTATTAATTGAACATTAACCTATATCCATCAAGTTTATGATTTCAAAGGTAACAGCGCTTCCTGTGAAAAGTGCATTTGTGCTATTTTGTGAACATATCATGCAAAACATACCAACGAATTGCGTCTTTAACACATGTCCGCAAACTGGGGAGATTTATAATGACTGTTGTACATAACGTAATAATAAGAATGTATATGGATTAACTACTAGAACTTGGTGAAATTAGGTATTACCACACTTATTCCGTTTGTTATAGCTGTGAAAGAAAATGCAGTCACGGTTTGAAAAAGAATATTTGCTCTTTATTTTGGCGCAAAAGTCATATCTGAACTACAGAAAAGGTAATACAATCTACTTTTAAAGTGTCCTTAGCAACCATGCCAAAGACAAACATTTTAGCAGACGCATTGCTTCTAATAAATGAGTTTCAGCATATTCCAGTAATGGTGAATAATTGTTTAAGAAAAACAAATAGGTAATTTGTTGTAATGCATGAACTTCCCTTCCGTTTCACTGAGAAACGACTGTTGACACAGAGATCTAAGACTCCATTTATATATGGAACTACCAGTATCTGCACGTTGTTTAGAATATTCATTATCACAGTATCATCCCCATTGTTGTGCAAATGCTTCGGAACACCATTGTGCAGTTTGTCGTTACGTATTTCACGGCATGTTCACAAAACAGAACAAACGCACATTTTAGAGGGAGCACTCTTCCATCTGCACAACAACATTGCAGAAGACAGCTCTATTTAAGTAATAAGAGTGCCGGAAACCCTTTTCGGAGCCAAGGCGAAAAAAATATGGTATCAGCGGATTTCGAGCTACCGCCGGCATGCATCACTAGATTATATTTTATCGTACTTTAACGACGGACTTTTGTTAGTTCTTCAGTGCGGCACTGCTTTGAAATGACAAAGCGTAAGTTATGATAAGACAATCAAAAATACACGAAGCAAGATAGCGTATGCCAGAGAGGGTTCTGGGTGAGGAATGTCCCGTGACATTTCATTTCCTAACGCCTGGTATACGTAAATTCAAGAGGCGGTGTCAAATCGCCGTAATTTTTGCAAATACCTCTCTAACGGTGCGAGTTACGAAAAAAAAAATAAATAAATAAATCAACGTAACAGAGGAAAGTTGTAGATGACTTTTTCTCTACAAATTCGGTTATTCATTTATCTTGTCAGATGAACGGTTTGTTTGCGATTACATTCACATGATAAACGACGTTTTCTGTGTTACTTACATATTTTTTGTCCAAAAATTTTGAAAGTGGAAGGTTCTGGTGTCTGGCGGCCAACTAGGTAAAATTTGGTGCCGATTGCTTGAACGGTTCGACCTAAAAAGTGGGAACACGTTACGGACAGACAGAAATCATAAAATCGCCGTAATTTTTGCAAATATCTCTGAAACGATGCAAGGTATTTAAAGAAAAGTTGAAGAGAATATTCTCCTCTACGAATTAATTTATTCAGTTTTCGTGTCAGATGTACGGTTAAGCCGTTATTTTCATTTAAATTTGTAGCTGTCAAAAGGCGATCGCAAAGGCCCACGTTCAATAGTACTACCGTAATCTAAGTGGGCGAAAGAAAATCACGTAGAAGACCGGAACACAGTACCTACAGTCCTACACGTGATTGGAATTGTGATAACGTTACGCGTCTTACATCGTGCAGTCCAACATCAGTTTTCTCGAAAACCCAGGCCCATCCCTGAAAAAGCGGGTAGCCTCATACTTAGTGTAATGTCTCTCTGTAACATATGCGAGACCCTTAAAAATCTGTTATTTACGCTTCTGATGGTATCCTTGTAAGCCATGTTTCCACAGTTTTGTTTCTTCCAGGAGAACTAGTCCAGAGTTTCCCAGGTGAACTCATGTGAGTTTTCGAAGGTATGGGACCAAGTACCACCAGAACTAGATCAGAAGGTAGAGCGCTCGTTTGTGAAAGGTGGAGATCCTTGGAACCAATCACTCTCTACAACACACTTTTCAATGCCAGGAATTGTTATATAACGGCACACTGCACTGTAAAGTGAAATTTTCTTTCAGAGTCAATATTGATAAAATCGGGATAAACTATCGGTTGCGACGAGAGGGCTCCTCTCGTACTGAAGAGCGGCCTGCTAAGTGCTACCTGGGGAGCGGGGCGAACACGTGCATGAGTGCCGGCCGTATCCTCTGGCGCCGAAGGAGAGCGACTGCTGGAGCGCGAGCCCCGGAGAGAAATCCCGAGAGCCGCTGGAGGACGCCTTTGTTCCAGGAGATACTTCCGCCAGCTGCCGGCGACTTCCTCGGGAGAATCCATCTCCCGAGGGAGAAAAAGAGTTGGGGCGGCGGGGAGGGCGCAGGCAGGCAGGCAGGGGTAAGGCGAGGGCCCCAATGAGGCACTCTGGCCTGGCTGAGCAGAGGGCTGGCTGGGGAGGCTGGCGCCGGGTAGCAGGGGAGGAGGGGTGGAAGCCGGCTGGAGGACCTGTCCCGTCTGACAGGCCCCACAAATGCCGGGCCGGAGCTCTAGGCCGAGATGCACCTCCGTCTTCATTATGATTAGATTACTACGAGGCTGCCCATGACTTACGCATATCGTTCATAGAACTTACAAGGAGACCACATGGGTATCGAATTTTACAATGTTTCGATATTTATCGTACGTGAAGTTCAGAACTCAAATAACAATCAACCAAAGCCATTCGATGCAACTCTGAGAAATGTTCAAAATCGACTTTGAAGTTTTGCAACTAAGCGTAAGTAAAAATTATTAATTAAACTGCAGCATCTGTAGGCCTTCTGGCCTTACAACGCTAGGGTTGGTGGTTCCAATCCTGTATTTTCATTTATTATTATTATTCGTTGTGTTCGAATTTTTACGAAACGTGCATGTATTTTTGATTCTTCGTAGTTTTCTATACAGGGTGTTACAAAAAGGTACGGCCAAACTTTCAGGAAACATTCCTCACGCACAAAGAAAGAAAATAAGTTATGTGGACTTGTGTCCGGAAACGCTTAATTTCCATGTTAGAGCTCATTTTATTACTTCTCTTCAAATCACATTATTCATGGAATGGAAACGCACAGCAACAGAACGTACCAACGTGACTTTCCTTTCGGCTAGTTTGCAGTAACACAGTCCATAAACAACAAAAATAAGACATAAATGAACTAAAATTTCTCACACCTTCTGTACATAAAAAAAAAAAAAAAAAATAAAAAATAAAAAAAATTTGCTTGATACTGGAACTATGGGATGGTCACACCGATGATGATGCTCAACCGATCTGCACTGTTAAACTGATACCACCGAAATACGTCTTTCTTTGTTACAGTAAATATTCAAAATGTCCTCCGTTGGCGGGGATACATGCATCCACCCTCCGTAGAATGGAATCCCTGATACGATGATGCAGCCCTGGAGAACGGCGTATTGTATCACAGCCGTCCACAATACGAGCACGAAGAGTCTCTACATTTGGTACCGGGGTTGCGTAGACAAGAGCTTTCAAATGCCCCCATAAATGAAAGTCAAGAGGATTGAGGTCAGGAGAACGTGGAGACCATGGAATTGGTCCGCCTCTACCAATCCATCGGTCACCGAATCTGTTGTTGAGAAGCGTACAAACACGTCGACTGAAATAAGCAGGAGCTCCATCGTGCATGAACCACATGTTGTGTCGTACTTGTAAAGGCACATGTTCTAGCAGAACAGGTGGAGTATCATGATAACGTGCTCCAGTGAGCGTAGGTGGAAGAACATGAGACCCAATCAAGACATTACTAATAATTCCTGCCCAAACGTTCACAGAAAATCTGTGTTGATGACGTGATTGCACAGTTGCGTGCGGATTCTCGTCAGCACATACATGTTCATTGTGAAAATTTACAATTTGATCACGTTGGAATGAAGCCTCATACGTCGCATGTCAACACAAGCACGGAAGTCAACATTACCTTCCTTCAATTGGGCCAACTGGCGGTGAAACAAATGGGTATTTTGACAATTGTCTGCACGAACTATTTCAATTTACATTTAAAGAGAAATACTAAAATGAGCTGTAACATGGAAATTAAGCGTTTCCGGACATGTCCACATAACATATTTTCTTTCTTTGTGTGTGAGGATTTTTTTCTGAAAGTTTCGCAGTACCTTTTTGTAACACTCTGAATATTATAGAAGGTTGTTAACAATGATGGTTTCAACAAAAAAAAAAATGTAAGTTACATTTTAAGAAGTATTGGCTTCACTATTATTCGACGATGGTCTTTGCCTAGTAAAACCCTGTGGTGTTGAAATCAATCTTCGAATTGTTGATTGCTTTACATTACCTCAGTCTTTGATCAGTTTATCAAGAGCTACGACTTTGTTTTCGGAAAGTCATCTCCACAGCTACTAGTGGCTTTCCGTGCAGCTTTCCGTGCAGCTCAATCATCGTTTTACGTGACAACTAGGTTTTCAGCTCTTCTACATACACATAAACAAAAACTGACACAACATTTGGAATTAAAGATCCCAAAATGTTTTATGTAACTTAATTCGAAAACGGAAAAAACCATCTGTCATAGAGGAATTCGAACCACCGGCTCTATGGTTGTGAGGCCAGAATGCTGCCACCGCAGGTACAGCGACAGGTGCTGCACGCCCTTTCTACTATTTTAACTTACGTGTACTATGCAAAACTTCAATGTCGACTTTCTCGAGTATTTTTGCTAGTTGCGTCGAAACTTCACATACCATAAACATAAAGAAATTCTACAATCAAATACCCATGTGGTCTCCTTGTTAAGTTCTTCCCAAAAACTCTCTTAGGACGTGCCAATTAATTACTTGAGACAATTTTGGCATTTTTCGTCTCCAGTCCACCGCCCCCACCCCCCAGAAAAAAAGATAGAAAATTTGATTTTTCATACTGCGTGTTTTAAGTGCGTTAATTTGTACTTGATCATGTTTGATTTGTTTTTAAAAAAAATCACAATTTGCCGATTTTAGTTGTGTTAGCACTTGTATTTAACACACAACATATACAATCGCAGAAAAACATGATCAATAAATTACCAGAGGGTGGGGGACGGTCTTCTTGGGGGGGGGGGGGGGTTCGCCGTCACAGGAGGAAGTACTTTCACCATAAAACAACCAGCAAGTTCTAGGTGTTCCGCATTGCAGAAACATATGCCTATGTAAAATGAAATGTATTTTGTATTACAATTACGTGATTTCTTAGTGATAATCGCATCTCAGTTGAAAAGAACAAAGATTGTTTTATAATAAATATACCATGTTAACAATGGGTATACGAAATGTCTGAAAACTTTATTCAGGTACCTGACGATAGCTAAATTTACAAGATACAGTAAGAGTAAAAGAAATTCGATGCCTTTCAAATTGACTATACATTCGGACCTTACTCAGGGAGCATAAGTCACTTAACTGAAGTTTACCTGTAATCCGAAGCCGCGTTATGTAATTTATATTTTCTATCTGAATTCATGTAATAATAGGATGTGTTCCATTTGGGAAAACTCGCCTCAATCCTATAATGTGTAATAGTGTTCATTGTTATTGCGCTTTACATGAAAGTTCTATCAACAGAAGTAAATTAATTTCTTTCCATTTGAAATTACACACATATTCGTGTTAGCATTCGGGGATGAGCAGGGTGGGGTTACCAAATTATTTTTAGTTGGTATGGGGTCACTCATTCAAAATGGTTGGGAAATTCCGAATGAAACAGACATTATAAATTTGTAATACTCTGCAAATATTACAAGTCTACAATGCTGATTACACGCTCTGCAAACTCCATATTTGGAAAGTTTCTCAAAGTTGTTTACTACTGGATAGCTGTTGATTTCAGCTTGTTATCTTTCGTAGGGGAGACCGGGGTAAGTTGGCCATATTTTTTATTTTTCTGAATGTTAATTTACTTTACATATTTAAATTTATGAAATTAATTTTAAATTTTAGAAAGGTCTTTACTGAATCTGGACGACAGTTATTAAGTTTGAACGTATCAGTTAAAGTATTACAAAAAATTAATTATTGGACATATGTCAAGTGGGTGAATCTGCCCCTACCTCGCCGTAAGATGGTCCAGAGGCTGGGGCACGTTGACACATGTAGTCTTTTGTTAAGTTAAACTGGTGTAACTTTATGAAATCAAAATAAAACTAACAGTTATCAAGAAACATACTTTAATGTACATAATATCAAGTTGAAAATGTGTTAAACGCTTAATATTGAGGTCTATGAAAACGGGACAGGTTAAATCCATTAGGATTTATAGTGTCTTAATAAAAACCAGTCAACTTTAATTACTACCTAGCTCTAAAGAATGAGCACAGTTTTAACACTCATGAAATAGTCCACGGATTTCATTTTTCACGCGTGTTTGAAGCCCAACGCTTGCAGTTTGTGCACAGAATTCTTTGTTCTCCGGGTTATTTTAAAAAGGCATAGTGGCTCATCCTCATCGTCATCATAATCATCATCACCACCATCTTTCCTCTTTTTTCGTTTTATGTCTCCTGCAGTTGATTTAGTTAAATCCATTCCATTATTGCTCGTACTTTCTTTTTGAAACAGGGCTTTTATAGCCTGTGATTTACTTTTTCTCCAGTATTTCTTTCCAGTGGCATGGGTTGAAATTCAGTTTCTGTTTCCTGATATTCGATTATTGTACTTGCGCAGACTGACTTGAGTGAGGCCTGTCCGCACTTACCTTAGTACCTACAGTAAGACTTTCTTAGCATCCCAAAGTCATCGCTAACAGTCCTCATAGATCATTCCTTTTCTTTTACTTCTAAAACTGCTATCTTCAGAAGTCATTCTCCTTTCATTCTTTTATAATTTAGGATCATTTTTATGATACCAGAAATAAAACTAAGGTTTAAACCAGAGCCGTAACTTTTGAAATCATGGAAATGAACCAGATTCTAATTTCTCAGATCACTATTTAAGATAAAAATAAATGAATATGACGATTTTTTGACCTCTGAAACGTATCAAAATATGTTTATTTTCGACAATTATGTTAATAATTTAATAAACTAGAAGAATTATAAACAATATATAATTAAAAGTAACAACCTTTCATCGAGTTAAATGCAGAATTGTTCCTGTAGGAAGTGACAGGTTGTCTCGGGCTGGCTATCGTGCCCCGTCCTCTCTGGGCCAACCTGCCCCTTCGCCATCTTTACAATAAATTCTGTGCTTAGAGAAAACTCACAGAAGGAATTAAGACTGTATGCCATATAGAAATAATCCTTAAACTACGAACATTAATTATACTACTCACCCCATTGCGTCTAGAGCAAGTAAAAGTTAAATAACGCACGTTAACCGACGAGATGAATTTTACTGAAACACGCACAAAAACAATTAAGGACTACAGCTTGCCCAAAACTTCGCCGCCTGCGATATTGGCCCTGTATAAGGAGAGGGACAGAGCTACCTACTTTCTGATTGATACTTAAGACGATCTCGCGTCTATTGTGTGAACTAATTCGATTAGGCCATCCCGCTTCTATCGCCAACGTGCCCCTGTCTCCCCTACATGGTTTTCTTTCTGATGTCATTAATGTCCTGTGTCACTTCACTGTCCAATAAATGTAACTCTGCTCGATCTAATAGACCTTAAATTCGTATTTGAGGTGTTTTCAGGTATGTACTCACATGATCACCAATTCTGAACCATAGTTTCTGGTCTTCTCTTACACTCGATTTGTGCGCAACCTCAACCGCCCTCTTAGATGCAGCAGACTTCGATTTTATTTTCATACACATATTTTGAGATGGAATTTTTCTGGATATACTGACTGTTGAACGAAATATGTTGATTTTTCGCTTTCTGCTTCAACAACCTCTTCTAAATGAGGGATATTTGCGCTCTTGTTGGCACACTAAGAACGTACAGTCCCATTCTTAAAGAAAAGTACCTCTGCTTGTGGCCAGAAAAAGCCAGAAATTTCAGAACATCCTTTTATGTACGCAACACCATTGGTCACTTTCTTCCCAATGGTAACGACATCTGTGTGGTTATTAGGCTAGTCCGTAGCTTACAAATTACTTAAACTAAGGTGAACCAACCTAAGGACAACACAAACACCCAAACCCAAGGGGGGGACTCGAACCCCCGACGGCGATAGGCCGCGCGCATCGTAGCACGGCGCCCCAGTACTTTTAAGTAGAGTATAGGCGACTGTGATAATATTCAATTAAGTGTTGTATCTGTTTATATTTACCATGATGTTTTTAAATTACCATGATGGAGGTTCGAACCTGGACTACGGTTGGACCGCTCAACTGGCGACGAAACTTGGAAAGTCACTACCCAAGCCACAGCATGGAAATAAAAACGTATCAACTACGACCCTTTTTCTCTCTCTTAAGGAAAATAATAATAATAATAATAATAATAATAATAATAAACCGTGAGTTGGTTTCGGCAAAAATGACGCTGTCCTTTTCAGGAGATGTCACACCAACTGAAATCTGGTACCAGTTATTCACAATCTGTGAGACTTCAAAGAACACCTGTACCATTTTGATGTATTAGCCAATATACACTCCTGCCCATAAAAATTGCTACACCACGAAGATGACGTGCTACAGACGCGAAATTTAACTGACAGGAAGAAGATGCTGTTATATGCAAATGATTTCAGAGCATTCACACAAGGCTGACGCCGGTGGCGACACCTACAACGTGCTGACATGAGGGAAGTTTTCAACCGATTTCTCGTACAGAAACTGCAGTTGACCGGCGTTGCCTGGTGAAACGTTGTTGTGATGCCTCGTGTAAGGAGGAGATTTGCGTACCATACGTTTCCGGCTTTAATATAGGTCGAATTGTAGCCTATCGCGATTGTGGTTTACCTTATTGCGACGTTGCTCGCGTTGGTCGCGATCCAATTCAGGAGGGCAATACGGAACGCCGTGCTGGATCCCCACGGCCTCGTATCACTAGCAGTTTTATCCGCATGGCTGTAACGGATCGTGCAGCCACGTCTCGATCCCTGAGTCAACAGATGGGGACGTTTTCAAGACAACAACCATTTGCACGAACAGCTCGATGACGTTTGCAGCAGCATAGACTATCAGCTCGGAGACCATGGCTGCAGTTAATTCTTGACCATGCATCACAGACAGGAGCGCCTGCGATGGTGTACGCAACGACGTACGTATGGAGAAACGCATTTTTTTTTTTTTTTTTTTTTTTTCGGATGAATCCAGGCTCTGTTTACAGCATCATGATGTCGCATACGTGTTTGGCTACATCGAGGTGAACGCACACTGGAAGCGTGTATTCGTCATCGCCATACTGGCGTATCACCTGGCGTGATGGTAATGGGGTGCCATTGGTTACACGTTTCGGTCACCTCTTGTTCGCATCGACGGCATTTTGCGCAGTGGGATTACGACCCGTGGCTCTACCCTTCATTCGATCCCTGCAAAACTCTACATTTAAGCAGGATAATGCACGATCGCACGTTGCAGGTCCTGTACGGACCTTTCTGGATACGGGAAATGATCAACTGCTGTCCTGGCCAGCACATTCTCCAGATTTCTCACCAATTGAAAACGTCTGGTCAATGGTGACCGAGCAACTGGCTCGTCACAATACGTCAGTGACTACTCCTGATGAACTGTGGTATCGTGTTGAAGCTGCATGGGCATCTGTACCTGTACACGCCATCCAAGCTCTGTTTGAATCAATGCCCAGGCGCATCAATGCCTTTATTCTGGGTACTGATGTATCAGGCTCTATGCACCCAAGTTGCGTGAAAATGTAATCAGATGTCAGTTCTAGTATAATATATTTGTCCAATGAATACCCGTTTATCATCTGCATATCTCTCGGTGTAGCCATTTTAATGGCAATGTTTCACAAAGACAATTCGCAAGTGCTGCTAGTCACTATAGTATTTCCGTAGCGTGCCAGCATCTGATGCTTAGAATTGGTCTGCAGGCCCCATTGGATCCTGAAAGCTGGTGTCAGCACCTTGATCTGGTAGCCCATCTCGTACACCTGTTGGGCAGAGAATTCTAGCTTGATCTAGTAGCAGTACTATTTACTTCAACAATTTCATGAGCAACAGCTAAATTTCCACATTTGTTATAAATAATAAACGATACATGTGATATAGTTCCTGTTAAAATGTTTGTATAGTCTATGGGACTTAAGTACGGGGTCATCAGTCCCTGGCCACTACGGTCGGGGGTTCGAATCCCCCCTCGGGCATGGATATTTGTGCAGTCCCTAGGATTAGCTGGTTCATAAGCAGTTTGTTAGTTTAGGGACTGATTACCCCGTAGTTAAGTCCCATAAACTGTACAAACATGTGAACATGTCATCAGTCCTTAAACTTACCAACTACTTATGAACTACTTACGAACTAGGACGGCACAAATATCCATGCCCGAGGGGGGATTCGAACCCCCGACCGTAGTGGCTGTGCAGACCGTGACTGAAGCGCCTCAGTCTCCTCGGCTACCGCGGCCGGCTATAGATCCTGATCCAGTCAATGTTCTACTTGTAGAACTGGAAGCCTCTAATCCAACAGGTATTAAATCAATAGAAATGGATTTGACATAACAATAATCTGGTAAATTATGAAATTGAGCCTTAGATAAAAATAGGCTTAATTGATTAGACTACCATTGAGCTGCAGCTGTGACATAAAGTTTACCACAAACATTACCTCGAGCGTCTTTAACATCTTGCCAGCTATGTCCATAACCCCATACGTGAAGGAGATGAGTGTTAATAAAATGTATGTCACCATCTTTTATTGCATTTACACTTTTCGACAGAAAAAAAATTGGTGATTGTTCGACACTGTTACCTCCATCAGTACCACTATTATTCATTCCAGTGGAACGAATTTGTGCAGATCGTTCTTTAGCCATTTCTAGGACGTTACCTGAAATATCTTCACGTGCTTGTAAATATTCTACCGGATCAGGTCGAGGATCTTCTTCTGCTTTTCGTTTTATTCCAAAATGTTGATCTGTTTCTCCAATAGGTGGAGTATTGAAATCACGACTGTCGTATGCTTCTTGAATAATGTATCGTGGTTCTGTTGGTTCATCATGTAAATTACTAAGCAGATCAACCACGGCGTCAGGTACTTAATCTGCAATAACACCAGCAGTATCACGAGAACTAGATGAAGCTGCTCTTGTGACATTAATTTTTCTTTTAGCAGCGCAAGGTAAAGAGCGTGTTGCACCTGTCTTTTTGTTCGTCCACGTTTTCGACTTAGGCATTATACACCCATTGTCACTACAGTACAACAGAATATCTGTCGCTCGTTACGTTCGTTCTGTAACTTCATACAGTATCAAAATTATATTGGCCATCCATTGAAAACATTAAAAGAATATGCAGCCGGATCCCGTCGTCATTCTGAAACGTTCTTCGGCCTGGAATCGCCCGGCCATCTTCAGATGAGTAGCGAGTACTGAAGAACCCAGGTGCAGTCGCGGTATTTATAGTGGTTCTTGCGCATGCTAAAAGTGCTGGTTTCGGTTTGCGAATGCGTTAGAAGGTGTCATGCGCGATACAGCTGAGTTGTATGTGCTGCCCTCGGTGGTGAAAGTAACAGTCTTCTTATCATTGATAACGTCGTTTACGCTGTGACTGGATGATATTAAACACAGGTTTGCAATTTTTGTCCGGCCGAAAGCCGTTGTCACGATTTATAAGAATGTCGGCAAGACGTATTTCCACCGATTCTTTCTTTAGTAACTGAATCCCAGAAACTGGAGACTGGAGTTTAAATTTTTGTTTTATTATATTCCATTGTTTGTCCCGTGGAAATGCAGTGTTCTGCTACTGCTGATTTTGAAGGTTGTGGAAGGCGTGTGTGTATTTCGTGTTCTAACCATCGTTACTGTACAGTTCGTATTGTCTGCCCTAAATATACAGGACCACACTCACAGGTAATTCTGTAAACAACCTATTTCCTCGGTTGCAGTTTGACGGATCCTACTAAGGCCAAGCTCTTTGCAGGTGTATATCGGACTGTATATCTTGTCGTTGTAAGCTTTCCTTGTCAACAGGACTGTGGCATTACTCTTGGCTCGGGTAAAACGACCGTATCTTCTGCGTATCGGAAAAAAAACATGCCGGATATCAAGGAAAACTACTGCACTGTTAAACGAATGTTTTCTATCTGAACAAGTTACCATGAACCTGATCCACACGATGCAGTACAGTACCATGCAGTATCATCGAGACTTTATGGTCTTCCCAAGATCCACAAGGATAGTGCTCCGTCGCGGTGGAGTAGCCGAGCGGTCTAAAGCGTCTCGCTGCGGAGCCGCGCGGTTGCTCGCCGTGGAGGTTCGAGTCCACCCTGAGGCATGGGTGTGTGTGTGTTTGTCCTTAGGTTAGTTTACCTAGGTTTAAGTAGTTTGTAAGCTACGTACTGATGACCACGCAGTTTCGTCCGATAGATTTACAGACATTTGAACATTTTTTTTTTTTGATAGTGCGCCACTAGGATTAATAGTGGGTCACATCGGTGCTGCGACCTATTCTACTATCAAACATCTGGCCTCTCAAGCCGTATGTGGGTAAGTGTTGTCACCATATACGCAGTTCAGAAGATTATGTCAATCGCCTGAACTCTGTTAAGCTTAATAGCTCATATTTACTTCTAAGTTTTGATGTGGGCTCATTTTTACTAAATTACCTTTATTTGATTCGTTACATCTTATTGGTAGCTTATTTAGTGCGGAACTGACAGCCTTGTTTGAACATATACTCTCCTCGACCTACTTTTCATCTAATAACGAATTATTTGAGCAAACGGACGGCGTCGCCATGGGGAGCCCTTTGTCCCCTGTGGTGGTTAACCCTTTTATGGAGGATTTCGAGGAGAAGGCACCGTTTTAAAGCTAATAGTGTTCTGGCGCTATGTAGATGACACTTTTGTTATATGGTGTCATGGTAGAGAAGAAAAGGAGAAATTCCACTGTCGTTTAAGTACACTGCATGACAACATCAAGTTCCGGAATGAAACTTTCACTCTGCAGCGGAGCGTGCGCTGATAACTTCCTGGTAGATTAAAATTGTTTGTCGGAACCGGTACTTGATCCTAGGACCTTTGCCTTTCGCGGACAAGTGCTCTACGACTGAGCTATCCCGAAACGACTCACGGTCACGCCCCACAACATCAGGTTTACAATGGAGATTGAAAAAGACGGGACTTCTCCCTTTTAGATATGTTAGTAGACAGAAAGAATGATGGATCATTGGGTCACGCTGTTTATAGAAAACCAACCCACATATATATATATATATTTAACAGGCGTCGAGCTGCCATCACCCCGCACAAACTGCTGTTGTTCTTAGCACTTTAATACACTGAACGCATGTAATATCAGTCGAAGAAAACCTTCACGTATAATTACAGCACCTGGAGAAGGTTTTCAGAGAGAATGGGCACACTTCTCGTCAAATAAAGAGGGCCATGCACAACTAAAATAACAAGAAGCAACGCACAGAGAACACTGATGACGGCTACAAATAAATTGCTTTTCTTTCCTTCCTTTTGCCGGAAATGTGTCCTCCAAAATAGGCAGGTTGCATAGGAAAAATAAAATCAAGGTGAATTTCATGTACCTGCGAAGAGCGTGGCCATAGTAGCATCCTTCAAAGATGATCAACAACTGAGAAAAACCGTGTGTTTACAAAATTTCCTGTGAGTGTGTTTCTACATATATAGGCCAGACAATACGAACTGTACAGGAACGATGTGAAGAATACGAAAGACACACGCGCCTTCTCCAGCCATCGAAATCAGCCGTAGCAGAACACTGCATTTCCTTGGGACACACAATGGAATATAGTAAAACAAAAATTTTAACTCCAGTCTCCTGTTTCCGGGCATTCAGTTATTAAAGAATTGGTAAAAATACTACTAAATCGTGACAATGGCTTTCTGCCGGACAAGAATAGGAACCCTGTGATTAATATCATCCAGTGACAGCGTAATCGACGTCATCAATCGAATATCAATGATTAGAAGACTGTTGACCTTCCACCACCGACGGCAGCACATATAACTGCTGTATCGCGCATTACACCACCCAACGTATGCGCAAAACGACACCAGAAATTTGGACATGCGCAAGAACAACTGTAAATACCGCGACTGCATCTGGGCTCTTCAGTACTCGCTACTCACCTGAAGATGGCCGGACGTTTTCAGGCCGAAATATCGTGTCAAAATGACGCCGAGATCCGGCTGCGCACCCACAGTTACTGGAAGAAGAAATTCGCCGGAAAAACTTCAGAAATCACATTAAAAAGAATACATCGGTCTCTTTCGAGTGTCACAGATTGTGAATAACTGGTACTAGGTGGTGATGTAACCAACTATTTATCTCAGTCAGTGGTCTGACATCCTATGAGGAAGACAGAATTATTTCTCCGGCATCCTGGTCATGTTTTCCTTCCCTCTTTCTTTCTTTCTTTTTTTTTTTTTTTTCATTAAATAATTCGATTTGCCGATGGCATAGTAGTCCTGTCAGAGACCACAAAGTATCTGGAAGAGCAATTGAATGGAATGGACAATATCTTGAAAAGAGGTTATAAGAAGAACATCAACAAGAGTAAACCAAGGTGATGCTGAAAGAATTATATTAGATAATGAGGCAATAAAAGTAGTAGACGAGTTTTGTTACTTGGGTAGTAAGATAAATTCTGATGGCCGAAGTAAAGAAGATATAAAATGCAGTATGGCTATGGGAAGAAAAGCGTTTCTGAAGAAGCGAAACTTGTTGACATCCAATATTAGTTTAAATGTTAGGCATTCCTTTCTGAAGGCATTTGTCTGGAGTGTAGCATTGGATGGAAGCGAAACGTGGACAATGAGTTTAGACAAAAAGATGTTAGAAGCTTTTGAAATGTGGTGCTACAGAATGATGAAAATTAGATGGGTAGATCACGTAACTAATGAGGAGGTGCTCAACGGAATTGAGGAGAAAAGGAATTTCTGGCGTATTCTGACTAAGAGAAGGTACAGGTTGGTGGGACACATACCGAGACATCAAGGAATCGTCAACTTAGCATTACAAGGAACTGTGTGGGGTAAAATTCGTAGAGGGAGACCGAGGGACGAATACAGTAAGAAAAGGGATTCAGATTGCAGAAAGTATTCTCAGATGAAGAGACTTGCACACAGGGCCGGTGCAAGACACGTGCGAAACGTGCGGCCGCACGGGGCGGCACTTTCCCAGAGGAGGCAAATCTGCCACCCCTTCCCTTTTTTTTCTTTTTTCTTTCTTTTCTTTCTCCTTCTTCTGTAGGAAAAATTCATGCCCAAGATATGATTCGAAACAGAGCCTTGGAGGGTGCGGCTTCGGGAACTGTGGCATGTTTACGCCGGAGAAACAGGGGGAAGCAGTCTGGCGTACACGCCGACGCCAGCATTCTTATGAGTGGAGCGCTGCTAGCCTATTACGCGCTGTGCGTTTACACACAACTAATTTGGCAGAAGACGAAATCTAATTTCGAAATTCGAATGCAATGTTAGATACTGCGGTTGCATGTTAAGCCTGAAGCAATTTTTCTAAGTCCTTCAATGGCATTTTACGAGTGTGTTATTCTTCCCTCATTATGGAAAAAAATGGTTGAACAGGTTGAACATTACTACAGTCAAACATGTCCCACAACTACAATGGCTAGAAGTGTTCAGAATGGGTAAATACGCTGCGAGTAATTACAAGGGATAAAGACGTTGGCAATAAACCTAGAATAACGGGTTTCGACGTATTTTTGAAACTTTTTGCTGTCCGTTTCTGAGTGATAGTGGGAAGTTTTCGTTTTTGAGGCATGAAACACCTGTCTCCGTCTGCATGACCAAAAATTAAACTCTGACTGGCACTTTTGTTTGAGAATAATACTCGCACACTATTACCTTGCCAACATTTATTTACTATATAATGCGGGGTGAATCTATGTTTCATCTAAGTAAACTACTGGTTCCTTTGATTCTGATGAAAACCTGAGGAAGTATGGTCTTTTAGCAACAATGCCCTCTTATCCGCACGAAACAAAACGTTAATTTTGACACCTTCTAAAACGAAAATCCACAAACAGGTTTCTTTGCTAGCTTTGAAGGTAATTACTGTATGACAAAAGTTGTGCAGTTTATGCAAAGTTCATATTTATCTCTGTTGTTCGTAATGCCATAGAAATTACTGCCTGATAATACATTTATCCATATCATCGGTCACATACTGATTTCTTCAATCAGGTTTGACTCTAATTTTGAGCTGGTACCCAGTAATCCCCATTCCAAAGAAAGCAGGTGCAGACAGGTGTGAAAACTACAGAACCATCAGTTTAATAAGTCATGGTTGCAAAATATTAACACGAATTATATACAGGAGGATGGAAAAGCTAGTAGAAGCCGACCTCGGGGAAGATCAGTTTGAGGGAACACGGGAGGCAATACTCACTTTACGGCTTATCCTAGAAGATAGATTAAGAAAAGGCAAACCTACATTTCAAGCTTTTGTAGATTTGGAGAAGGCTTTTGACAATGTTAATTGGAATAAACTCTTTCAAGTTCTGAAGCAAGCAGGAGCAAAATATAGGAAGTGTAAGGTTGTTTACAACTTGTACAAAGACCAGACAGTGGTTGTCAGAGTTGAAGGGCATGAAAGGGATGCAGTGGTTGGAAAGGGAGTAAGACAGGGTTGTAGTCTTTCTCCATTGTTATTCAATTTGTACATTGAGCAAGCTATAAAGGAAAGCAAGGAGAAATTTGGAGAAGGAATTAAAGTTCAGGGGGAAGAATTAAAAACATTGCGTTTTGCCGACGACATAGTAATTCTGTCAGATACAGCAAAGGACCTGGAAGAGCAATTGAACGGAATGGACAGTGTGCTGGAAGGTGCATATAAGATGAACATTAACAAGAGCAAAACTAGGGTAATAGAACGCAGTGTAAGAAAATCAGGTGATGCTGAAGGAATTAGATTGGGAAACGAAGCAATAAAGGAGGTAGATGAGTTTTGTTACTTGGGCAGTAAAATAACAAATGATGGTCGCAGTACAGAGGATATAAAATGCAGAATGGCAATGGGTAGAAAAGCGTTCTTGAAAAAGAGAAATTTGTTAACATCGAATATTGATGTGAGCCTAAGAAAGTCCTTTCTGAAGGCATTTGTATGGAGTGTTGCCTTGTATGGGAGTGAGACATGGACGATAAACAGTGCGGACAGGAAGTGGATTGAGGCTTTTGAAATATGGTGCTATAGAAGAATGCAGAAGATTAGGTGGGTGGACCGCGTAACTAATGAGGAGGTACTGAACAGAATTGGGGAGAAAAGAAATTTCTGGCATACCTTGACGAAAAGAAGGGATCGATTGGTAGGACACATTCTTAGACATCAAGGAATTGTGAATTTAGCGTTGGAGGGAAGTGTGTGGGGTAAAAATCGCAGAGGAAGACCAAGAGATGGATACAGTAAGCAGATTCAGACAGATTTAGGTTGCCGTTCTTATGTGGAGATGAAGAGGCTTGCTCAGGATAGGGTATTGTGGAGAGCTGCATCAAACCAGTCTCTGGACTGAAGACCACAACAACAACACCCAGTGACTGTAGGAAATGTCACCAATCAGTCGCAATTTTTGTTTCTATTTTCCAGATCTACATAGATTTCGGGCACAGTGTGGCTATTCTCAATGCTTTGAGTTATGTTTACATGTATACAGTCATGCTGAACGTAACAGTCAACATGACGGTTTGATACTGGCCACTCAGCGGCCGAAACCTAGGTAGATGTGAGAAGTAAAAACAAAAATTGCTATAGATTGCTGACATTTCCTGAAGATTTTTAAAATAAAGTTCCACAAAAGTTTTGTAAAAAAATAAAAAATAAAGAAAGAAAAATAAAAAAATATATAAAAAAAATAAAAAAGGAAAAAAAAAACATGGAATGGGGCGGCAATTCAGCAGCTCGCACGGGGCGGCACTTGTGCTTGCGCCGGCCTTGCTTGCACAGGACAGGGTAGCGTGTAGAGCTGCATCAAAACAGTCTGCGGACTGAAGATCACAACAACAACAACAACAATTTAATGCAAATGGTTTGCTGTTATTTATGCACAAATTGATACTATTCTACCGTTTCTGAACTGCAGCCATGTTTCAGGTAAAAAAAATTGTAATACTTTTTCACGAAGTGGTACGTAAACAAAAAAGAAACACAGAAACAGATCCAAACACTTCATTATTTTCGCGCTTCCCTCGTTAAATAAAAACAAGTGGTGTTGAGCTGGAGTTGCCATGTGTATCGCCCCTCACCTCCACCCCCTTCCCCCAGCAGTGAAAACACTTTCCCCCTCGGGGAGCAGTGCAGCCATCACTGCGGAGTGATTCCGCGCCGGCGCCGCGCCCATCTTTTGTCCGCCTGCTCATATTCTTAATGCACGCCTTTCAGTGCGCGGCGCCTCGCCTCGCAGAGGGTGGCAGCCCTGACGCCCGGTCCCCGGCGCGCGGCCTGATCGCCACCCGCCGCGCGGCCTAATGCGTTTTTAACCACCAATTCCCCGGCCCGTAATTACAGCGCGCTGCCTGCCCCTCTGCAGACGACGATTTGCGTCTCTTTCGATCCACTCCCGCTCGATACCTCGGGACCACTTTCTTCAAGACGCTCCCGTCCCGTATGTATGTCTCCCCTCAGCGGGGCCCGCAGAGCAACGGTGTTTTTTTGTAACACTTGTGAATTGTCATCAGTGCTGTGACCAGTGGCTTAACTATGGGGGAGGGGATGAGGGGGATAGAACCCCCCCCCCAGAAACCGAAAAAAAAAATCGTATAACAGCAATCTGGTAAAGGCAAAGTTTAAAAACTTGGGGTGTTTTACCATAATCTTTCATTGGATGGGAGTGAATTAGTTTCTTCAGCGGGAATGGTAGATGGTAGTCTGTCTGGAAACTAACTAAAATTTTACTCGTCAAGCAGATCTATGCCCCCCCCCCCCCAAAGCCAAGTCCTAGTTACGCCACTGGCTGTGACAGTGCGTCCATTGTCTTGCAACCACCATATCTCATACAGGGTGTTCAGAAAAAGACTCCCTGATTTCAAAATTAAATATCTCGAAAACAAAGATTGACAGAGGAATGCAGTAAACGGTATGTTTATTGTGAAAGCTGTAAGAAGTTTATACAGCAGATTGAAAAAACACAAGCTGCTAACAGATGGCGCTGTAATCGCAAAACGACTCAAAAATTAAATAATGTTTCCTTATTCGGTATCTGATATCTAGCATGATGCAGTAACCAATCGATATAATAGACTCTACTGACTTTCAACTTTTGAATTATGAAATCCAGTTAGATTGTTTTGTTTTCAGACGATATACAAGAGATTTCTTTACTTTCTCTCATGCATTATTTGAAAACAAAAAACATCACAATTGAAAAGGTTGTTAGTCTAAATATTTATTTTATTTTATTTTATTTATTTATTTAGCCTGATCAGATTAGGGCCATCAGGCCCTCTCTTACATCGGAGCAGGATTTTACACATACAGTATTTCTTTACATTTGAGTTACCTACAACATAACAATGATTTTTACAGATAAACAATTAATAACATAATTTATACAAGTTGATTACATGTAAAAGGATGTAAATAAAAGGTATTGACTTAATTCTAATAGGATTAACACTAGTAGTACCACTGAGACACCTTCTGCTGCTGTTGGTGTAATAATAGAAGTAACAACATTGATATTACCAGATACAGGATGTACTTTTTAATATATAGACTATTACATTGATGTAGTCGATTGGTTACTGCATCAAGCTGGATATCAGATTGTCCAGGAAGGCAAGTTATTACCAAATTGATTTAATTTCTGAGCCATCAATAGCGTATAACATTTGAAAATGATGTCACAGTACACCGAAATATGTTATCTGGGAGAAAAATATCGAATATGGAATCGGTGGCTAAAAAATTAATGTCAAGTTATTACCGAAGAAAAAGTAATTCAATATAGTTTTTGTTGATTTGTATAACAATTATGTCGGTAAGTTTGCAGAGTGGCTACTTTTCATTGTTTTTTTTTATCCTCTTTAGTGAAATCTCCTTTCGTTAATTGATTAATTGATATACGAAATAGATAATAAATGCAGTTACTATTAGAATTGCTTATTTGACAAAATAAACCGCTAATTATAAATGTAGTAGATTAAACACGGTGTTACAACACTGCGCTGTTGGAACGTAGATTTTTTTTCCTTTATTGTCACTTTAAAGCCACCGCTAGTGGTGGTTTTCTAGCAGCAGCCTAGTATAAATAGAGATCCGAAGCCCAGAGCAATCAGTTCCACTATTGAATCGTTAATGGAGGTTAGTGTACAAAAGGAAGAGATTAAAACCATGTACTCCATTGAATAACGCGTTTTTCTGGTGCTAGAGTACCACAGGCTAGAAGAGACTCCTACGGCAACAAGGCGAAGTTTTCAAGCACGACTTAATGTTCCTAAAGGAACCATTCGTACGCTCTTCGCAAAATTTCAACGAACAGGCAGCGTAACTGATGATCTAGTGGGGCATGTTGGCCGCAAGCAAACCGCAGTTACGCCTGAAAATATCGCCACAGTTTCTGGAATTATTCAGCGAAATCCAATGTCATCCGTCCGTAGATTTGCATCTAAGACTGGTTTGAAGCGTTTCAGGAGGCAGAAAATACTGAGAAAAAGCTCACACATGTTTCCATTCAAAATTCAAACGCATCAGGCCATACCCGTAAGAGCTGTGAAACAAAGGGTTGCGTTTGCTAATCACATTCTCACAATGATTGATAGTGAAGGATTTGATGTTGGCTGCATCTGGTTTACAGATGAAACACACTTCCACCTGAATGGATACGTGAATAAACAGAACTGGCGATTTTGAGGTTCCGAAAAGCCATATTGGTGTGAAACGAAACACCTATATTCCCCTAAAGTTACTGTGTGGGCTGCAGTATGCAGCAGAGGCATTATTGGCCCTTTTTTCATTCACTGGTGCATGTTACGTTGCATTTTGGAACAATTTGTCGCCACACAGCAAGCGTTAGAGGATCGACCAGGTACTGAATGGTTTATGCAAGATGGAGCCCGACCACATCGGACCGAACAAGTATTTCGCTTTCTTGAGGAAGACTTTGGGAATCGAGTCATTGCTTTGCAATATCCCAATTTACTGGTGCAGGCATGGATTGGCCTACATATTCCCCGGATTTGACTCTCTGTGACTTTTTTTGTGGGGCACAGTGAAAGACGTGGTCTACCTGAAGCATCCCGCAACGCTGGACGAGCTTGAATCAGCGATCTCTGTGGCACTGAATCCATTTCGGTTGAAACACTACGAAATGTGATGGCGGATGTCATTCTTCGTTTGCGCCACCTCTGTAGTGCCAATGGTGAACATTTTGAAAACATTGTGATGTGATTGTTTGCAAAGAGTGTTTTCATACGATGATTTCACTTATGTATGCTGATATGAGCTGTACAGCGTACAGCTGTTAGCAGCTTTTGTAACTATTATTTCAAACTGCTGTATAAACTTCTTACAGCTTTCACAATAAAAATACTGTTTACTGCATTCCTCTATCGATATTTGTTTTCTGGATATTTAATTTTGAAATCAGGGAGCCCTTTTCTGGACACCTTGTACATGTGTCTTTTATCCAGAGTCTCCGTATTTTCTTGGTAACCAGTGTTTGTGTAAGTCAATGTGCTTTTAACGCTACCGTGGCCATTATTTTACGAACTAAATGTTTTTTTTTATCTTCATAATTACCCATGCCTTTTCTTTTAATTTCACTGTTTCAATCTCCATTGTACTTTATTTATCATGCCCATTGTTAAAAGTCTGTAAGCTGAAGAGCAACGCTGATGCTGCTGCTAGCCTACCGCCACTAGCGGTGGCTTTAAAGTGACAATAAAGGGGAAAAATATGTATGTCCCAACACTGCAGTGTTGTAACACCGTGCATTATCTACTGCACTTATAATTAGTGGTTTATTATGTCAAACAAGCAATTCTAATAGTGACTGCATTTATTATCTATTAGCTATATCAATTGATCAATTCATGAAAGGAGATTTCACTAGAGAAGATGAATTAAAAAAAAAAAAAAAAAAAAAAAAAAAAAAAAAAAAAAAAAAAACCAGTAGATACGCTGCAAACTTACCGACATAAGTGTTTTACAAACCAACAAAAACTATATTGAATTTTTTTTCGGTAATAACTTGACATTAATTGCATTAAGCACTCTTTCCATATTCGACATTTTTGTCCCAGATAACATTTTTCGACGTACTGTGACACCATTTTCAAATGTTATACACTATTGATGGCTCAAAAATTAAATAAATTTGGTAATAACATGCCTTCCTGGACAATCTGATATCCAGCTTGATGCAGTAACCAGTGAATACATCGATGTAATAGTCTATTTCGACTAACGACATTTCAATTATGATGTTCCTTTGTTTTAAAATAAAGTATGAAAAAAAAAGAAATCTCTTGAATTTCGTTTAGTAACAAAACAATCTAACTGGATTTCATAAATAAATGTTGAGAGTCTGTAGAATCTATTACATCGATTGGTTACTGCATCAATCTAGATATCAGATTGTCCAAGAAGGCATATTATTACCAAATAAGGAAACATTATTTAATTTTGAGTCGTTAATAGTGTTTTACTCACATATGAAAATGACGTCATAGTACATCGAAACGTGTCATGAAGAAGAAAAAGATTTTAAAAAATCCTCATAGTGACAGTCGCGCTCCGTACCGAAAATGTTGTCCTCAGCACGGCATGGGAATCAGTAATAGGGGGTTTGAAGCGGGCGCGGCTTTCGCAAACCAAAAGATTCCCTCAAAATGACAGCCACTTGACAATGGCAGAAGCGATCTCTGTTGAAAGCTCGTGGGCAATAAACCTCATGACGCGGCTTTTAAGCAGAGAAGATTTTATTAATTCATGTATCTAGTCTTTCAATTTGTTTTCTTGAGAAGAAGAGCGTATAAACATTAACGCAGTGAATAGACTGAACAGTTTTTGTGTGCCCTCGTTCTATTCTATGTGGTACTGTTGCACATTTACTACCGGGACATTCAGAATTCTTTTTGTCCACTCACAGGCGCTTATGACTGTGCCGCTGTAGTTAGAAATAAGGCGCGATTTGAAAGGAAACGGCCATATAATATTATTCGTCAGTTTGGCAGATACCTGAATGAGATTCATTGGATGAATCCTTGAGAAGGTTAGTCCGTTCACAAAGGAAATAGGTATACAGACGACTCTATCTAGAGCCACGTGCAGAGCGACCACGTTAATAATGCTTTGGTCGAATGAAATCTTTATTACCTGAACTATTGCATATCGATTTCTTTCACTTAGTGACCAAATCAAATACCAAATTAATATATGTAGACGTTAATGTCTTTACAGTATGCACAACAAGAAACAGAAACTGAAAATTTGCAACTTTCATTTTAACTTGGAATTGTAACTGCATGCCTTCTACGTTGACTGTATTATAGAGGGCATCACTGTCTTGTATACGACTTGGAACATTATGTGTGGATTTTTTTATACAATTGTATAAGAACTCGTTTTTGTTACTTGTATACTGTATCCTATCTAGTTTTGATGTAAGTAACTTCTTTTGCTAATGTTACTTGTCTTATGACATGTAATAATCTGTGTAGAGAGCGATATGTCCAGTCTGCTCACGCATTGTTTTACAGATAGCTTAACAAATCAGTTTAGTAGTGTGCATGACGTTGCCTGCATACAGTTACACTCTCGTGTTAAAACGCAAATTGCTAGTCTATGTGGGTCCACAGGGCTTCTTTTCCAGGTAGGACATTATGATTTTCAGTTTCTGTTTCATGTTCTTCGTACTGTAAAGACATTTACGTCTACATGTGTTAATTTAGTATTTGATTTTATTACAGCTCTGAAGATCGCCGTTCAATGACCGAAATCGGTATGCAATAGTCAAGTAATAAAGATGACGTACGACCAAAGCTGTTTCCTTCGTTATTAAAAGAAATAGGTTACAAAACTCTCGTTGCCACGGTGGAGTAAACGAGCGGTCTAAGGCACCTCGCTGCAGCGTGTGCGGTTGTTCACCGTCGGAGGTTCGAGTCCTCTCTGGGGCATGTGTGTGTGTGTGTGTGTGTGTGTGTGTGTGTGTGTGTGTGTGTGTGTGTGTTTTGTCCTTAGGTTAGTCTACCTTAGTTTAAGTAGTTTGTAAGCTACGGACTGATGACCACGCAGTTTGGTCCGATAGATTTACAAACATTTGAAAACTCTCGTTCGGACAGCGCTTGAGTGCTCATCAGTGTGGGATCTATACCGAGTACGATTACTAGAAGACGTAGAAGAGATCCAAAGGAAAGGAATACTAGTTGTCGGCTAATTCAGTATCCGCGAAACTGGCAGAGAGATGATATGGGAAATCCAGTGACAACAGTGACGTTCTTCACCGCGGTACGCGCTTCTGTCAAAGTTCCGAGAGAATACGTTCCATGAAGAGTCAACCAATATATTGCTTCCATCTACGTATATCTCGCGAAACGACCACAAGGATAAATGAGAGATATCACGCCCCACTCGGAGGCATAAAGGCAATCTTTTTCCGCGAACCATACGCGGAAGTGACAATAATAGAAAGTCTGCTCCCCCAAACACCCTGAGGTGCCTTGCGCAGTATGAATGTATATGTAATGCCGAGTAAGCCTTCAGATTACTGGCTTCCGATGTGCACTCACACTTCTAGTCTGAACAGGTTACGATTCACGAATCTCTTCTGTACAAGGCGACTCGCAATCACGACAGACTTAATAAAATGTATAGTTAACTAGCTGTTAGCTTTTTCTCAATATTATTTCGCAATAGCGAATTTTTCTTAGCGTCACTGTATAAGGTATGGATGTTATACCCTAGTGGTTAAGGCGATCGCTCGCGAAAAGCGGGAAACCCGAGTTCGAGTCCCGGCCCGGCACAAATTTTCATTTGTCACCATTTGATATAACACCCATACCTTATTTAGTGACGCTAAGAAACATTCGCTATTGCCAAATAATATTGATAAAAATATCAGCAGTGTAATTCGTCACCATACAGTTATTTAGCTGTTGCTGTTAAACCCGTAATTCCCCAGGTATATATGCATTTTACCACTGTTATATTAGAGACGAAAAGAAAAATCCGGAAACAATTTCATCTTCATGTATTCATGAAAACAGCTTAGAAATTATGAATCTGTAAAACAAAGAAAGAAAAATATTAATAAAACACAAATGACTTACAACATTAATTTAATTCAAAACTAGACTATAAACAATATGTTTTGTTACATGTCCATGATGTAAAACCTTAATTTAATTCAAAACTAGACTATAAACAATATTTCTTGTTACATGTGCAGGAGCTAGTATGAATAAGATCTTTGGTTAGTCCAGCCTTGAGCAGCCTACATGTGAGGTGCAACAATAAAGTAATGCGAATTATGTGGAAAAAAGTGTGACTTACCGTTTTAGTCAACTTTAGTGTTGTCTCTTTCGAAGTAGTTCCCTTCTGACTGCACACGCTTTTTCCAGCGCTTCTGCCACTGATGGTAACATTTCTGGAACTCATCTTCTGTAATATCCTTCAAGACCCTAGTCAAAGCTTTTCGGACATCTTGTGTTCTCTGAAAATGGTGTTCTTTGACCGTCATTTTTACTCTTGGAAATAGAAAAAAAGTCGTACTGAGCGATATCTGGTGAATAAGTTGGCTGTGGTAGTACTGAAATTTGTTTGGAGGTTAAAAATTGCTGTACTGACAGAGAAGTGTAGGGTGGCGCATTATCGTGATGCAGAATCTAATAATCAGCAATGTTGGCATGGACACTAAGAATTATTTTGCGATGTCTTTCTAAGATTTCTTTGTAGTACTATTGTTTAACTGTTTGTCCAGGAGGCACCCCTTGGAATCAAAGAAGCACACAAACATGCATTTTACTTTTGACTATGGCATGCGAGGTTTTTTTTTTTTTTTTTTTTCTTTTTTTTTTTTTTTGGACTGGGTGATCCCTCTGAGCACCATTGTGAATATTGGCGTTTTGTCTCTGGATCGTACTGAATAAAGGAACTTCCATTACCAGTTATAACACGGCTGAACAATTTCGGACTGATTTCCGTGTGCTCTAACAGATCGGCTGCCACGTTTTTCGTGTTTCTCATTGTTGTGGCGCATGATTTATGGGGACTATTTATGTACAAATTTTTCTTATACCAAGATCTTCAGTTATTATTAGACGAACCGTTTCTCGATAGATGTTCAGTTCTTCTGCAATCATTTTCGCGGATAATCTTCGATCAGATCACACGAGTTCACTCACCCTGGACAAGTTGACATCCGTCCGTGAATTTGATGGTCAACCACAGCGGTCTTCATCTTCAATATTCGTTCTGCCTTCACTAAACATTTTATGCCCAGAAAAACTTGTGTTCTTGACGTAACCTCCTCTCCAAAAGCTTCTGAAGCTTACTGTAAGTTGTCGTCGCTTTTTCACCCTATTTAATGCAAAAAGAAATCGTATACCTTTGCGCAATATTAAGCGGTCCCATGTCCGTGACGAGAGACACACATACGTGTTAACTTATTACAGCGCAACTCACGACTGAGCAGTTGCATCGCTGTGCCGCTTGGACCAGAAGAGGCTTATAGACCAAGGTTAAAGATTCAAACACTAAAATAGTAGTGAGTGAGGTAAATATAGGAAAGGTTGGGGAAATGCCAGCCGACTATATTATAACCCCATACTGCTTCAACAAGCCTTTCAATATAACAATTGGAAGTAGGGAGCAGTGGGAGAAAATAGTTCGACACCGTACGGGGGATATTGTCTGGTTCACTGACGCGTCAAAATCAGACCAAGGTGTTGCGGCCGGGGTATATGGGGTGCAGCCAAGACTGGGGGGCGTCGTCTCTCTAGGAAAACTGGCCTCAGTATTCCAGGCCGAAATCACTGCTATTAGGGCGTGTGTGGAGGAGAATTTGGGTAGGTGCTACAAAGATCGTAGCATCTATATCTATTCAGACAGCCAGGCAGCCCTGAGATCACTGGCACCTCCTGCAATAAGGTCTAAAATTGTTGCAGAATGTCACAGGGTTCCGGTGGAGCAAGGGGAAAGCAATAGAGTAAACTTATTGTGGGTCCCTGGCCACTCGGGGATCAGTGGCAACGAACATGCCGACAGATTAGCCAGGATGGGGGCAGAGACTCCATTTATCGGACAATTATTGGACATTTATAGGACAATCACCAAAGCAATGATCAAATTGGAGCTACGTAACTGGCTCGGAAGACAGCTCGTAGAATATTGGACCAAAGTCCATCAACAAAAACATGGAAAGGTAACGATGTCAAAGCTATGTTTTAAAAGAAGCTCTGCAATCCTGGGTCTGAACGGGAGAGATATTAGACTCATGGTTGGATTGCTGACAGGCCATGGGAATTTCAAAAAACACCTACGTACAATGGGAATAACAGAAGAGGATCCTAAATGTAGGATCTGTGATGACGGTGATGAAACTGCATTACATCTAATCTTCGAATTCATTGCATTGGAGAATAAAATGCACAGAATATTCGGGACAACCAGACCCGAAGAAATTGTGTCTAATAAAGAACTGGTAAAGGGACTCCTTGCACTGTTCAAGGGCATTGGTTGGCTTTACTAGATATACAGGGAGCGATATCGCACAATAAACTTAGTTTCGGTGCGGGCAGTGGCGGATTGGACCAAGACTGTTTTGGATTCCCTGGAAAAATCAATCAATCAAATCAATCAAGGTCAAAGATATTGTGTCTTATCAAGTCTCATTACTTTATTGTCGCACCTCGTATATGCATTTTTCCAGTGCTATATAGAAACGAAAATTAAACTCCGGAAAAAGTTTCATCTTCATGTTTTCATGAAAACAGCTTAGAAATTGAAACGTCCTGGCAGATTGAAATTTTGTGCCTGAAATGGGCCTCGAACCTGGGACCTCTGGTTTTCGTGTGCAAGAGCTCTACCGACGGAGCTATCCCGGCATGCTTCACGGTCCGTTTTCACAACTTTACTTCTGGCAGTGCCTCGCCTCCTACTTTCCAAATTTCACAGAAGTTCTTCTGCCAAACTTGCAGAACTATTACTCCTGGAAGAAAAGATATGGTGGAGCCACAGCCTAAGGTTCCAGCTTCGAATCGCGGTTCAGGCACACAATTTAATCTGTCAGGAAGTTTCATTATCGCCACACATTCCGCTGCATAGTTGAAGGTTCATTACAATTTAGAAATTGTGCAACAGTAAAACAAAGAAAAAAATAGTAATAAAATACAAATGATGAATAACAATACTTTATTTCAAAACTAGACTGTAACCAATATTTCTTGTTACTTGTCCAGGAGCTTATATGAATAAGGAGCCCACCCTTGAGCAGTGACATGTGAGAAAGATGGAGATATCAAGTCAGCTCTGCGGTTTTTAACGTATTGTTTCTGTGATTTTGTTAGTTTTAATAGAAAATGCAAGTCTCATTGCAAACTGTAGACTCTTGAAGTTGAAAGGTAGATTTGTCAGAGTAAGGGGTATTCGTGGAACAGTTTTTGTGACTCATTGTTCACAACTTTATGTCTTCTGAATTATGTGTTGTAGGTAGTTTTTAACCCCTCAGCGATTGTTGTCTGATAGTAAGCAATATGTGTACCAAGATTAGTTGAAATTGGCTTATTCTAGTAGGAGAAGTTGTGGAAAAATAGCAGCTACTCCGAAATTTCATTGTTTATCACATCATATCCCCTGAAATATGTGTCGTACCATGGTGTAAATGCGAAGGTACATTCAGTGGTATATGTACCTTATGTATGAAAAATACGTTGTGAATGATGTTAGGAGTAAAGGCGTAATAAATGAAACCTCCTGCGTGATGATGCGGTTTTTAAGAACCAAATTGCTTATGACTTTATATTTCACTAACTATACGTCGAACTATGATATAGTATCGAAGAAACATTCAGTGTTATGTATGTGTTCTTTCTGTGAATTGATCTCGTGAATGCAATTTACAGTATAGAAGTAATAACTTGTAACGTCATGTCAAATATCGTATGTGTACATCATGAACATCAGAGAAGTAATAAGCGATAAACCTTTATCCTTACATCATTTTGTTTGGGTTGTCAGCGAGAAAAAATTTCGAAAATATTTGAAATTATGTTCAAAGTTTATTGCAAGTAACTAAGTGCTCTCATTGTCAAATAGTTGACACAGGACGGGGCAGTAATCATTGTTTATTACTTTATATGGTATGAACTATGTATAGCGGGTGGTTTTTACAACGATAGCAAATAATTCCTGACCTTAAACAATATATTTGTACCAAATCTGTAGAAATCGGTTAATTAGTTTAGAAGCAGATGTAGAATATTATCGCATGATCGGCCGTTTTTCAAGACTGTCGTTGTTTATGACGTCATATCTCCTGAGATATGTTTCGTAGGTGGTTCTTAACCATACAGCAACTGTTGCCTAATAGTAAGAAACACGTTTACGAAGTTTGGTTGAAATCGGTCCAGTAGTTTAGGAATCGATGGGGAACATACATACATACACATATAGCCACATAAACATATACAGAGTATTTTATAAAATGTACGGATTTAGATCTACATAAATATCAATTCTTCAGCAAGTGACATATTTTATCCTTTCTGCTTGAGCCATAATTAGTTATTTTCTTTCCTGAAATAAAACAATTATCTACCCTTTGTAGTGTCTGTTTTACTATTCTAATTTCCTGTCAGGACTGACTTAACCGAACTATATTACATTAGAACGTTTTACATTTGCTTTTCCTCACATAATAATCTGAATCTCTTTACCACGAGTCTCATACAACATATGTGGCAGAATACTTTCCTGAACACGACCTTTCCGCATTTCTAGGTAGGCTTACTAAATGCTACTCATACTGAGTACAGAAACATTACGAACAAGGTGACAGATGAGACATTCGGTAATGTTGTTCAAAGTAGCTTCTCAAAGTCCTGAAGTATTTACGAAGTGGAAGTACAAATCAAGCATTTGTGAGTCGCTAAATTTTCTGTTTCCAGTTGGTCATTGTAAAATTTGCAGTTGATGTATGTCGGGTGTCCCATTTAAGCTGACGTATCGTAATATCACTGAAAGAGACAAATCTCGGACACATAATGTATATCTCCAAAGGGCACATATACCTGACGTGAAATCGAACCACCACCCCCACCCCTAAGCGGAGGGGGTGGGCAACATTGAAATTTTAAATAGTAACACACATTTTTGTTGCAGATTCTGATTCCTAAGCAGAAAATACCAAAGCGTTTTACAATGCAGATATTTATGTGATCCGTCTATGCAAATGAATAAAAAAAGTTTTATTTTGCCATACGCATTTCACCTTTATTTGTAAGACATCTTCAGTGCCCTGTATTATATATACGAGTATAAGTTACAATACTTGGTTTTTGGTATTTTAGGTTATAAACAATTCTGGCGCGTAATGTAAATATAGCTTAGATATTTTGATGTTATTAATTGCCATTTCTGGTTGATGCTAATCTACTTCTGGAGCTGTTTGGTGAATTAAGGTTGGGTTGTTTCGTTCTTTTATTCAATTGTTTATAGCACTGCATCATTTGGCCCATGCCACAAACAAAATGCCATGGCCACAAAAAAAAAAAAAAAAAAAAAAAAAAAAAAAAAAAAAAAAAAAAAAAAAAAAAGTCAATCTAAAGTCACCAAACAGCACCAGATGTAGATCAGCATCCACCAGATATTATCAGTTGTAATATCAGAGTATCATAAGTTATATTTAGATTACTCACCAGAACTGTTTATCACCTAAAATACCAAAAACGAAATACTGTATAACATAATCGTGTATATTGTAAGAAAAGGAAGAAAGGTTGGTGTTTGGGTTACTGATATTAATTTTCTTTATTTTTGCTTTCATTAGTAAACGTGTATTGTGTGTAAAATGGTTGTGTAACATAACTGACCAGATCTTAAACTCGTTGTTAGCTACGTTTAAACTCGTAAATAAAATATCAACTGAATGTAATTACATTTTGATTAATTTGCAAATCAATTGTTGTAATTAATAAAGCTGTGGTCCGATCTGACAACTTCACAAAAGATTTCACTCATCTTCACCTTCCGTACAATCTCCTTTCGGAGACATACACACACCAAATAGCCGAAAATAAATTTCCTGTCTATGTGCAGAGCGTATTTTGCAATTTGCATTCGTATGATAACAAAATTCTGAATAATGTCTTTCTATAAGAATCAAGGCGACGTGGTTGGTAGGTGGGTGCAAACCAACCACTAATCTACGTTTTTTATAAATAACACTTCTTTTGGTAAAATTGCAAATTCTACGTAAGTTAAGCTTTGAAAATATTTGCAGTCGTTAATTGAAATATATTGAAATATAACTGCAATACATACGTCCGACAATTGTCACTGGGCGGAAGATACTGCTGTGCTGCCTGCTCTACAACTAGGAAGCGTCACAGTCTAACATTGTCTTTGGTCTGAGGGGAGCTGCTTTATGCTTTATGCAACTATTATCGATCTTTGAATTCCCACACAAAGCAAAACATTTTAAATAATTCATCAAGACATCATAAATAAGTACAACTAGTACAAAATACATTTACAAAACAGTTATTAAAAATATATATAGGGAGCGAAGAGTTATTTCAACCTATACAAAAACCAGACAGCGGTTATTAGAGTCGAAGGGCAAGAAAGGGACGCAGAGGTTGGGAAGGGGGTAAGACAGGGTTGTAGCCTTTCCCCAATGTTGTTCAATCTATACATTGAGCATGCAGTGAAGGAACGGAAGGAGAAATTTGGAGAGGGCATTAAAGTGCAGGGAGAAAAGTATCTGGAAGAGCAATTGAGTGGGATGGACAGTGTCTTGAAAGGAAGATATAAAAGGAACATTAACAAGAGTAAAACGACGGTAATGGAATGTAATGTAAGAAAATCAGGCGATGCTGAAGGAATTATATTAGGTAATGAGACAATAAAAGTAGTAGATGAATTTTGTTATTTGGGTAGCAAGATAACTTCTGATGGCCGAAGTAAAGAAGATACAAAATGCAGAATGGCAATGGGAAGGAAAGCGTTTCTAAAGAAGCGAAACTTGTTAACATCCAATATTAATTTAAATGTTAGGAAGTCCTTTCTGAAAGCATTTGTCTGGAGTGTAGCATTGTATGGAAGTGAAACATGGACGATAAGGGGTTCAGATAAAAAGATGATAGAAGCTTTTGAAATGTGGTGCTACAGACGAATGATGAAAATTAGATGGGTAGATCACGTAACTAATGAGGAGGTGCTTAACCGAAGGAGAAAAGGAGTTTCTGGCATATCCTGACTAAGAGAAGGGATAGGTTGGTTGGACACATTCTGAGACATCAATGAATTGTCAACTTAGCATTAGAAGGAAGCGTGTGGGGTAAAAATCGTAGAGCGAGACCGAGGGACGAATACAGTAAGCAGATTCAGAAGGATGTAGGTTGCCGAACGTATTCTCAGATGAAGAGGCTTGCACAGAACAGGGTAGCGTGGAGAGCTGCGTCTAACCAGTCTGCGGACTGAAGACTACAACAACAACATTAAAAATATAGTAAACATTGACAAATATACTTTATACTGGACATGACAACAAGTCATTACGTTGACATAGAATACACACATTATACTGTACATCATCAAAGACGGGACATATATGCAACATAAAAATTACGTAGACATTTCACACATTTTTAAATTAATAAATTTCTCAAAATATAGTTTTCATTCCCTTAACATGTAAGAGTTACCTTACAATATATTACAGGCCATTGAAGATGATTACAAAGCCGAAACGCATATGCCAAAATAAAACTTGTTTCATTGAGTCGCATAGACAGATTACATAAATATTCATTGTGCTGGAAAAATCAACTGTCGGAACACAGGACAGAAAAGAAACTAATAATGGTACCCAGGGTTGCTGGACATATCAAGTTCTATTCGTGGCAGATGACGCTTTAGATTTAAGAATAAAGAAACACCTGTTCAATCATTCTTCACCAACTTATCTGACGATTCAGTGAAGCCCCCAGCTCTACGTTCTGCAGAGAGTCGTGAAGTCATACCGCACTACACTGCCTTTTATCATGAGCCTTAGTGCACATTACGGCCGCAGAAGTGCTGCGGTATTGCACTGTCATCTACCACACAACACCGGAAATCAGAATGCGTGTCGACATTCGACTTATTGACGCCTTGTCTTACGATATTCACTGTTCTCATTCCATCTACATCTTCAAAGATTCTCTTTGATGGTTGCTTTCTGTTACCACGTTTTGCTACTATTTCACACAAGCAATTCTCTCCTTTAATTCTTTTATTATTTACTAGCTGAGAAACCCAGCGCTGCTTGGGTTAGAATATATGGCATGAGAGACAGCTTGAGTATTATTCTAAATATTCATTTATTAGCCTATCTGCATTTTCATCTTTGTCTCTGTTGATCGTCGGTAAAGTGTGATTGAGGAAAACGCGCCGAGAAGTTAAAAAATTATATATTTTATATTATGCGTCGTTATTCTCAATTTTGTTACACGTTGCAACAGCAGCGCCGAAAGCGGCTGGTAAATTACTTTTCTGAAAACGATATTGGATAAGTGCGAATATTGATATGTAACAGTTTTCACAAATATCTTCTTGAATAGGAATTTGGAAAGAATTGTAATACCGTGTGAATCATGAAACTATACAAAGAGTTTCGCGTGAAAGTGCTGGTCATAATGAGATGTGACAACAACGGATGTATCTGATTCGGTAAAATTTTACTTTCTATCCTGGCGGTCTCGTGTTTCTATGTTGGCAACATCAATAACACGATATGAAATCGTTGCAAAGATGACCGAACCACATAGAGTGTAGATAAATACTGCTGTTCCTGCTGTATGCTTGATTTTACGACAAAATATTTGCGTGTCACGCGATTGGCTTATGACGATGTCACATGATTCTCGTGATTCAACATCTGTTGCCAACATTATCACAGAAGGCTGCCGGGATATGAGTAAGACTACGTCGCATAGTTTTTCTTGACCCAGCAGAGAGTGTAGCGGCTATATGTATCAGAGATCACTGATTAGCACAGACCAGTGAGCTTACTGGCACAGGCATATCAATATCTATGGCCTAAGAGACATTCATTTATGTATGTCTGTGTTTCCACCACGCTTCCAAGGCAGTGATCAATGTTCCACGAGTATTTTCATCTTTGAGTCTATCTGGATTTTTATCTTTGTTTTGTTTCTCTGTTCATAGTCGGTAATGTGTGGTTGACGGAGATATTTGATCTATTTAAAAAATCTCGTATTTGATATTCCTCGTCGTTATTAAAGTCTGACGATTGAAAGAATAAACAGATTTTGACCTGTACCGTAAAGTTCGTAAGTCACGGAGTATATAGCTTTTCCTAAGAGTATTTTTTGCATATTTTGCGAATTTTTGCTCGTCACACTCACCCACTGCCACGCACCGCGACCAAACTCCCTTACTAACATCATTAGACCAAGGGCTATCTACCACCACAACCACGAGTGGGTGGCAGTATGTGGTCATGGAGAAAAATCTGTCAGCACGTACACACACAATCCTTTTATATATTTATTAAATGATAAATTTATTTTTAATTCCAACATTGGTTGGTGCGCATGTGATTAAACATCAAATTTTTCTTTAACAGTCCAGTCGTGAAATGATTCTGTACATTTCTGAGTGACTAAATACTCATTTGTATGTACTTTGAAAACGAATATCTCTAAGAAAGCATGTGTACCGTTGATGGACGTATGTATTGGCAGACGTCGGTGTTTGTTAGCATCACAACAAATTCCCGAAAGTAGGCATATCGTCCAAATTTGCTTAAGTATATCCCAAATCATATATAGTGACAAAGATGCCAAATTAAACAAGTGGGCATACGATCTAAAAGAATTGTAAATTAATGTCTTTCATTTTGTAGAGTCGTTGTTCACCTGCTTACGGTTAGAGAATTCAGAGAATCTGTGAGGCTGACTGCGTAAATAAGTCGCAAGCTGAGGTAGACAAGCCAAGTACTGCAAACATGAAAATTTCTTTACTTTTCAACTGACTCCACCTGTAAAATAAACACTTGTCCTGTCGTTCTAAAAGGCGTCAAAGGCTAGGAGCTTGGAATTTTTGTGGCAGCGTTTGCATCCTGTAAGTGACGCTCTTGAGCTGTAAATCTATATCTATATATAAAAGGCTTGTGTGTGTACGTGCTGACAGACGTTTCTCCATGAGCACATACTGCCACCCACTCGTGGTTGTGGTGGTAGATAGCCCATGGTCTAATGATGTTAGTAAGGGAGTTTGGTCGCGGTGCTTGGCAGTGGGTGAGTGTGACGAGCAAAGGAAAAGCTATATACTCTGTGACTTACGAACTTTGCGGTACGAGTCAAAAACTGTTTATTCTTTTAATCGTCAGACAATGCGGTCCTTTCAGAATATCAAATAAGCATTTTTTTAAAAGTAGATCACATGTTTCCGTCAACCACAAATTACCGACTATGAACAGAGTCACAAAACAAAGATAAAAATCCAGATAGACTCAAAGATAAATACTTGTGGAACATTGATCACTGTCGTGGAAGCGTGGTGGAAACACAGACATACATTAATGATATAGCCACGACACTCTCTGCTGTGAAAGGTGTTATCGTTTGACAGCTGGGTCATGAAAAACTATGCGACGTAGTCCTACTCATTTCCCGCCGGCCTCCTGTGAAATGTTGGCAAAGGATGTTGAATAACGACAATCATGTGACATCGTCATAAGCCATTCACGTGACACGCAAATATTTTGTCGTGAAATCAAGCATACAGCAGGAACAGAAATATTTATCTACACTCTATGTGGTTCGGTCCTCTTTGCAACGATTTTATATCGTGTTATTGATGTTGCCAACATAAAACACGAGGCCGCCAGGATAGAAAGTAAAATTTTACCGAATTAGATACATCTCATTATGACCAGCACTTTCACGGGAAACTCTTTCGTATAGAGTCTCATGATTCACACAGTCTTAAAATTCATTCCAAATTCCTATTCAAGAAGATATTTGTGAAAACTGTTACAAATCAATATTCGCACTAACCCAATATCGTTTTCAGAAATGTATTTTGCCAGCCGCTTTCGGCGCTGCTGTTGCAATGTGTAACTTCACGAACACAACCTAACAGTTCCGAAGCAGAGACTTAAATTAATTTGACTCTTAGTATGAAAAAAACTTTATGGTCATTCATCGTTTTCGACAATGACTTCTACTTAAATTTTTTAAGTCTTGGCTAGGAGAACTGAGTTTATTGACAGAGAGATCCAACAAGGATTGTGTTTTTGCTGACCTACGTCCAAAACCCAAAGAACCATGATATATACAGGACCTTCTTTAACAACCGTTGCGAAGCACGGGCATATAAGCTAGTTTATTCTATTTCTTAAACGGCTGCAACCAACAAGACGGATGTGTCGTAGTGATAGAGAAATCCCCCTAAACATCCCGCAGTGCTGGCGTGTCTACCTCAGTTTGCGATGTAGTTACTGAAAGGGATTTTATCTGCTAATGAATGAAACGCTTTTTGGTCTTGTAAATAGACCGAAATATGTTCAGGAAAAACGGAACATAAAGATAGTGCATCATAAACTTTTTTATAATTTACAATATTTAATTATTGAGAGAGATAAAGGCACAATTATTTACAGTATGGAAGATGGCCACTAGTATGTTTACTAGACTAATTGGTTTACATACTGGCCAGACGCTATTTTCAGGATGGTAATTCTTTACTCCAACCGCGGGGAAGAATAGTTGGAAGTTGATTTGATTAGATTTTTCCAGGGAAGCCAAAACAGTCTTGGTCAAACCCGCCACTGCCCGCACTGAAACTAAGTTTATTGTGCGGTATTGCTCCCTGTTTATCTAGTAAAGCCAACCAATGCCCTTGAGCAGAGCAAGGAGTCCCTTTACCAGTTCTTTATTAGACACAATTTCTTCGGGTCTAGTTGTCCCAAATGTTCTGTGCCTTTTACTCTCCAATGCAATGCATTCGAAGATTAGATGTAATGCAGTTTCATCACCGTCATCACAGATCCTACATTTAGGGTCCTCTTCTGTTATTCCCATCGTATGTAGGTGTTTTTTGAAATTCCCATGGCCTATCAGCAATCCAACCATGAGTCTAATCTCTCTCCTGTTCAGGCCCAGGGTTGCAGAGCTTCTTTTAAAACATGGCTTTGGCATCATTACCTTGCCATGTTTTTCTTGGTAGACTTTGGTCCAATATTTTACGTTCTGTCTTCTGAGCCAGTTACGTAGCTCCAATTTGATTATTGCCTTGGTGATTGTCAGGACAGGTTCCGGTCCAATAAATGGAGTCTCTGCCCCCATCCTGGCTAATCTGTCGGCATGTTCGTTGCCACTGATCCCCGAGTGGCCATTGACCCACAATAGGTTTACTCTATTGCTTTCCCCTAGCTCCACCAGAACCCTGTGACATTCTGCAACAATTTTAGACCTTGTTGCAGGAGCTGCCAGTGATCTCAGGGCTGTCTGCCTAGTTGAAAGTTACACAAATACCAGAATATCATGTTGACAAGAAAAGAGTTTACAAGAAAAGTGAATTTTACGTTGAAAGTGAAACGTATACGTGTATTCTGCTTTCCACACATTTTATTAGAATCTTAGCTGTAATTTCTGATGGACCATTTTTTGTGTAATATTCTGATTTCAATGTGTTAATCTCTGTACAGTGAGTTAGTAGCTCATATCAAAAACTGTCATAAGCCAATAAGCATGCATTATCTCTGAAGGGAGTGTTGCGATTAGTTTGTGAGAAGCAGACGCACTCTGTCCGTGTATCTGGTAGCAGTCGCTTTGAATTTTGGTAGCGTGCAGTTTGTTGTGTGTGGCTGCACGTCGCATGTATGTGCCCTTTGGTGGGGCTGTACGACAATTATTAAAATTCATTAAACAAGGCACTGATTATTAAGACGCTCTCTATATGTATTTGTGCACTGAAGGGAAAATTAATGTAATTTTATGTGTTTATTATTTAGTGAATGTATCGTTATACGTAGCTTCGTTTTAGGATGTAGTAAACTTGTTAATGAATGTTCACTTGTTAATTCTCATCCTCCCTAAGTTATTATCATGTTGCTTGTAACCTTTTCTTGGAAATCAGGTAAGTATGTTTCAAGGTATAGTATTGACATCTCTTTTTACAACTGCTATAACGAGTTAAGTATTGTTCACAGTTAAGGTAATTAAATTCATAATTACAAAACTCTGTCATATAAATGAAGGTGCGTACTGTTTGATGAAAAAGAGAAAGATGTCAGTTTAAGAAAGTCATTTATTTCAATGATATTTGTTCTGTTGTGCCCTTTTAGAAATTCACTTAGTTTTATGAAATTCAATTATCTTTACTCGAGACGTGAGTGCATATGCGATGTCCAGTGATTATTGTGTAATTATCAATCCAAGTTAAAATACTAAGTTACGATCTATCCATGTTTTCTGTTTTTATAGTGGAATATTATTCTTATTCTTACGCTAACTGCAAGTGGATCTCTGTAGGACAGACACTTTAATTTTTGTAGTTCTCGCAGCTGACTTACTGCGTTCTTTCCTACTTACTTCATGCATGTAAGACCACTCAATGTTGGCTTGGTTGACAGTGGTGTTGCATTTCTAAGTTTCATGAAATTCAATTAACCTTACTCGAGACACGAGTGCATATGCGATGTCTAGTGTTGTTGTTGTTGTGGTCTTCAGTCCGGAGACTGGTTTGATGCAGCTCTCCACAATACCCTATCCTGAGCAAGCCTCTTCATCTCCACATAAGAGCGACAACCTACATCTGTCTGAATCTGCTTACTGTATCCATCTCTTGGTCTTCCCCTGCGATTTTTCCCCCATACACTTCCCTCCAACGCTAAATTCACAATTCCTTGATGTCTAAGAATGTGTCCTACCAATCTATCCTTCTTTTAGTCAAGGTATGCCAGAAATTCCTTTTCTCCCCAATTCTGTTCAGTACCTCCTCATTAGTTACGCAATCCACCCACCTAATCTTCAGCATTCTTCTGTAGCACCATATTTCAAAAGCCTCAATCCTCTTCCTGTCCGCACTTCTTATCGTCCATGTCTCACTCCCATACAAGGCAACACTCCATACAAATGCCTTCAGAAATGACTTCCTTAGGTTTAAATCAATATTCGATGTTAACAAATTTCTCTTTTTCAAGAATGCCTTTCTACCCATTGCCATTCTGCATTTTATATCCTCTGTACTGCGACCATCATTTGTTATTTTACTGCCCAAGTAACAAAACTCATCTACCTCCTTTATTGCTTCGTTTCCCAATCTAATTCCTTCAGCATCACCTGATTTTCTTACACTGCACTCCATTACCCTAGTTTTGCTCTTGTTAATGTTCATTTTATATGCACCTTTCAGCACACTGTCCATTCCGTTCAATTGCTCTTCCAGGTCCTTTGCTGTATCTGACAGAATTACTATGTCGTCGGCAAAACGCAATGTTTTTAAGTCTTCCCCCTGAACTTTAATTCCTTCTCCAAATTTCTCCTTGCTTTCCTTTATAGCTTGCTCAATGTACAAATTGAACAACAATGGAGAAAGACTACAACCCTGTCTTACTCCCTTTCCAACCACTGCAACCCTTTCATGCCCTTCAACTCTGACAACCGCTGTCTGGTTTTTGTACAAGTTGTAAATAACGTTACGTTCCCTATATTTTACTCCTGCTTGCTTCAGAACTTGAAAGAGTTTATTCCAATCAACATTGTCAAAAGCCTTCTCCAAATCTACAAAAGCTAAAAATGTAGGTTTGCCTTTTCTTAATCTATCTTCTAGGATAAGCCGTAAAGTGAGTACTGCCTCCCGTGTTCCTACATTTCTCCTGAACCCAAACTGATCTTCCCCGAGGTCGGCTTCTACCAGCTTTTCCATCCTTCTGTATATAATTCGCGTTAATATTTTGCAACCATGACTTATTAAACTGATCGTTCTGTAGTTTTCACACCTGTCTGCACCTGCTTTCTTAGGTATGGGGATTATAACATTTTTCTTAAAGTCTGAGGGTACTTCACCTGTCTCATACATCTTACACACCAGGTGAAACAATTTTGTCATGGCTGGTTCTCCCAGAGACTTCAGTAGCTCTGAGGGAATATCATCTACTCCAGGGGTCTTGTTTCGACTTAGGTCTTTCAGGGCTCTGTCAAATTCTTCTCTCAGTACAGTATCTCCTATTTCATCTTCATCTACATCCTCTTCCCTTCCTACAATATTGTCTCTTAGTTCATTTTCTTTGTAGAGCCCCTCTATATACTCTTTCCACCTTTCAGCTTTCCCTTCTTTGCTGAGAACTGGCTTTCCATCAGTGTCTTTGATATTCATAGAGCTGTTTTTCTTATCTCCAAATGTTTCTTTTATTTTCCTGTAGGCTGTATCTAATTTTCCCCTATTTATACATTCTTCTACATCCTTGCATTTGCCTTCTAGCCACTCCTGCTTAGCCATTTTGCACTTCCTGTCAATCTCATTTCTTAGTCGTCTGTACTCCATCTTGCCTGTTTCATTTACTGCATTTTTATATTTTCTCCTTTCATCGATTAAATTTAGTATCTCCTGTGATATCCAAGGATTTTTTGTAGGTCTTTCCTTCCTACCTACTTTGTCCTCTGCTACCTTCACTATTTCATCTCTCAATTTTACCCATTCCTCCTCTACTGTTTTATTTTCTCCTGTTTCTGTCAACTGTTGCCTAAAGCTCCCTCTGAAATTCTTAAGAACCTCAGGTTCCTTCAATTTATCCAGGTCCCATCTCCTTATTTTCCTACCTTTTTGTAGTTTCTTTAGTTTCAGCCTACAGTTCATAACCAACAAGTTATGGTCAGAGTCTATATCTGCCCCGGGGTATGCCTTACACTGTAGAACCTGGTTCCGAAATCTATGTCTTACCATTATAAAATCTATCTGGTATCTTCCGGTGTCTCCTGGTCTCTTCCACGTATACAACCTTCTTTTGTGATTCTTGAACCAGGTGTTTGTTATAACTAAATTATGTTCTGTGCAAAATTCTACCAGGCGGCTTCCTCTTTCATTCCTTTTGCCCAGACCATATTCACCTACTATCTTCCCTTCCCTTCCTTGTCCTACTACCGAATTCCAATCTCCCATAACAATTAAATTTTCCTCTCCCTTAATTCTCTGAATAATTTCCTTTAGCTCCTCATATATTTCTTCGATTTCCTCATCATCGGCGGAGCTAGTTGGCATATAAACCTGTACTACTGTTGTCGGTGTTGGCTTCGTATCTATCTTGACAATGATAATGCGATCACTGTGCTGGTCATAGTAGTTTACCCGCATTCCTATTTTCTTATTCATTATCAATCCTACTCCTGTGATACCCCCAACTGATTTTGTATTTATAACCCTGTACTCACCTGACCAGAAATCCTATTCATCCTGCCACCGAACTTCACTAATCCCCACTATATCTAACTTCAACCTATCCATTTCCCTTTTTAAATTTTCTAATTTTCCTACTCGATTAAGGGATCTAACATTCCACGCTCCGACCCGTAGAATGCCAGTATTGTCTTTCCTGATGATCACATCCTCCTGAGTAGTCCCCGCCCGGAGATCCGAATGGGGGACTATTTTACCTCCGGAATATTTTACCCGAGAGGATGCCATCATCATATTTTCATACAGTAGAGCTGCATGTCCTCGGGAAAGGTAACGGCTGTAGTTTCCCCTTGCTTTCAGCCGTTCGCAGTAGCTGTGTGGCAAAGCCACATTAGCTGACGTTACAAGGCCAGCTCAGTCAATCATCCAGACTGTTGCCCCTGTAACTACTGAAAAGGCTGCTGCCCCTCTTCAGGAACCACACGTTTGTCTGGCCTCTCCACAGATACCCCTCCGCTGTGGTTGCACCTACGGTACGGCTATCTGTATCGTTGAGGCACGCAAGCCACCCCACCTCGGCAATGTCTGTGGTTCATGGGAGTGGATGTCTAGTGATAAATGTCTTGGATTGCTAATTACACATTTATCATTACACATTTATGTCTAGTGATAAATGTGTAATTAGCAATCCAAGGTAAAGTACTAAGTTATGATCTATCCATGTTTTGTGTTTTTAAAGTGGAATACGCTAACTGTAAATGGATCTCTGTATGCCAGACACTTTAATTTTTGTAGTCCTCGCAGCTGAATTGCTGCATTCTTTTCTACTTAGTTCATTCATGAAAGGCCGCTCAATACTGTGCTTGGTATGACGGTGATATCGCATTAGGAAGTATGGTGATTCAAACCCTCTGGCCATCTCGATTTTAATTTTCCGTGATTTTCCTAAATCATTCTAGATAAATGCCGAGATGATTCCATTCAAAGAGCATGCTCGATCTCCTCCCACACCCTCCATGATAGTCCGAACGCATGCTCTTTGTTTAATGACCACACTGTCAAACCCTCTGGCCATCTCGATTTAGATTTGCCGTAATTTTCCGAAATCATTCTAGACAAATGCTGGGATGGTTCCATTGAAAGGGCATGCTCGATCTCCTCCCACACCCTTCACGATAGTCCGATCGCATACTTCTTGTCTAATGACGACACTGTCAACGGGACGCTAAAACCCAAGCTTCCTTCCTTCCTAGTTACATCTACTGCGGAGTTACTGTGTCTCCGCCTGGATGAGAAGTCCCCATGAATTTGCACGAGTTTGGGAGGTATTTGTTAAAAGAGAGGCGTTAGTGTTGCGACGAGATCTATTTGCGAAATATCTTTCACAAACTTTCTCTTCCGAATACACCTCCAGGAGAGAGATCGTCGCGTACTTCGCTCACCATTTTACAGCGTTGATTGATCATTTCCAGCCGGCCGCGGTGGTCGAGGAGACTGAGGCGCTTCAGTCACGGTCTGCACGGCCACTACGGTCGGGGGTTCGCATCCCCCCTCGGGCATGGATATTTGTGCCGTCTTTAGTATAAAGTAGTTCATAAGTAGTTTGTAAGTTTAGGGACTGATGACCCCGTATTTAAGACCCATAAGCTTAACAAACATTTGAACATTTTTTTTTTTTTTTTTATTATTTCCACCACGACACTGACGCTACCGATATCCTTCTAGCAGGCTTCGACGCTAATATTGACGAATTTGACCGGGACACTCTTAGTGAAAGCCTCCAATCCCAGGACAACGAGGATGTTCTCAAGCAGTGCCCAGGACCAGATGGATTGCCCTATTAATTCTACAGGCCTTTTGAGGGTCCTTGGCCGGAAGATGACACAAATGGCTAATGAAGCTCAGTGGTCTGGATATCCCAAGTGCCTTTCTTCAAAGCCGTGTCATGCCCATCTCGAAGGTTCATAGACAATATACAATTTCAGATCTCCGGCCAATTACACTCTTAAACACAAACTACAAGCTTTTAGCACGGTAAATCACTGGTAAAATAAAGATGGTAATAGAATAAATTATATCACCCTTTCAAACCTGTGGGGTATCATAGAGGAACGTTTTTTACGCAGCTGCTACCTACAGGGATGCATTCAGCTGGGCAGCCACTCACAACATGGAAGCAGCCATCTTATCTGTCGATTTCGCCAATTCGTTCGACAGGATTAGCCAAATGCTCAAAATGTTTGTTAAGCTTAAGGGATTTAACTGCGGGGTTATCAGTCCCTAAACTTACGAACTACTTATCAACTACCTTATACTAAGGACAGCACAAATATCCATGCCTGAGTGGGGATTCGAACCCCCGACCGTAGTGGCCGTGCAGACCGTGACTGGAGCGCCTCAGTCCCCTCGGCCACCGCGGCCGGTCACAAGGAAAGTACATGGGGTCGAACAAACATATCTGTATGAACGTTTGGTTACAGGATCTCTACGTACACCTCAATGTGCTGGTGGGTGTCGTTTTTCTGCAAAGCTCTGCAACCATGCTCTAGATATCACTGTAGATGTCATTAACTATAACTTATGAAATAATCATCGTACATGTTCTCTAGCGAATTGTCATCAAAAGCCGTGAAGATAATGTAACCTTAACCTTCTTCCCGAAAGACTGTTGGTATTCACTGCCACTGCTTCCATCGCCTCTTCCCGCCGCTTGTAACAACAGTATCTAACTTATGCTCATATTTCTGAACCATAACAGATACAAGAAAGCATGCAAATGATACATCTTATACACTAATACCATATTCACGAAGAAGGGATCTTCGCAACTTCATCTCAACAAATCGCAATACATTAGCAGAATTGATTAGCAATCGCCGCCCCATCTGACGCTTCACCACACAAAACGCAACTTCGGAGGCACACTGCACAGTCCCTACTGGCAAACCGACAGGTCAAAGTGCAATGCGGCATGGCACACGCAGAGGCCTCCAACGGACGACTGCAGAGTTTTGCAGATGCGAGGGTATCACTAGTGCAATAAGGGATCTTTACATGATCTCTCATACGATTTTGGTGTATATGTGTTTCTTCGAGCCCAAGTACTTTCCTTGTCAGTTTAGTTAGTTTGGTTGTGCACTCGTGTTAGTACAGGCCACCAAAAAACATCATATAACATTTTCCTGTCTGCATTTTGTGATTTGCTATAACAACATTGCCTATACACCTTGCAAATTTGTGATATGGGATTAGGTTTCCATAGCACAACATTGCATATGAGACATGTTTCTTTTTCTCCGTTTGATAAACCTTTTGGTGTTTGAATTTAATTTTCTCCCCAGTTTAAAATAAAATCAATAAATCAGATGCGTTGTTGAACTGTTTGCAATAAATGCATATGTCGCTTATAAGTCAGAGAGCTTGCAGCATTTATCACATAATCGGCATGCTGCTTAGCACCACTTCTTGTGCAGACGTTATATTCGTTTCACATATTACAGGTTTCGCAAGGGTCAGATCTCAGTTCTCAGCGCACGTGCGCTTACAGGCGTCCACCTAGAGCGTTAGCAGCCTGCACCGTTGACCGCAGCGATCGTGTTAATTGTGTTTTGTACGTTGTGTGTTTAGCAGAGATTGGTACTCTCCCTTCCCAGAGAGGTTCATGTCACTAAAGAGGTAAACAGGCTGTTTCACTAAGTGTGTTTGCCTCTGTAATTTATAAAATAATACATGATGGAAATTTTAATGCGGTAGGTCAACACAAGAAATGTCACACTTTTTGCGGAGCTATGAACATAGTTTTTTGTATCATTTTCCAAAGAGTTACAGCACAAAGAAATAATTTTTTTTAAATGGAACAATAGTTTTTTTCTATCTTGTACTGTATTTGTTGAAACCAGCTGCGCCCAAATCAATTTAAACTACATTCCTATTGCTGTTAGTTTGGGAACTACAACCCTTCAAAGTTTCAGGTTCAGATACACGCTGAACATAATACATGGCTGTGTGGTAGGGTTGGGGCGCCATGATCCTCATTCATGGCCCGCAAGGCCGCCCGGTTTAACACCAGTAGATTTTTTGTGTGGGGATATCTAAAGGATCGTGTTTATGTCACTGAGCCCACAGCCCCAGATGATCCAAAACGGCGCATCGAGGACGCATGTCGCTCCGTCGTACTGGCGATGTTACATGTTCGACGGCGCATTGCATTATGCATTGAGGAACATGGATACACATTTCAACATCTCATGTAAATCTACGCCCCACTGTCATAACATCCATCACCCACAACACAGCCATGTATTATGTACAGCGTGTGGTATCTGCCCCTGAAACTTTGAAAGGTTGTAGCTCCCAAACTAACAGTGATAGGAATGTAGTTTAAATTGATTTGGACGCAGCTGGTTTCAACGAATACAATGCACGAAGGGAAAAACTACTGTTCCATTTAAAAAAATTACATCTCTGTGCTGTAGCTCTTTGGAAAATGATACAATAAACTACGTTCATAGCTCCGCAGAAAATGTAACATTTCTTGTGTTGACCTACTGCATTAAAATTTCCCGTCACCTATTATTTTATAAGTTACAGAGGCAAACACACTTAGTGAAACATTCGACATTTCCCTCCGCCCACCAGTGGGTACCTGTGTGTGGTGGTTTTATATTTGGTTGTTGTAATGCGACAATACGTTTTTCTTTCTTTTTCTCCTTTTATTGGAATTTTATTGTGTTGCGACAAATTTAAGTGTTGTTAAAAAAAATGAAAAATCAGGTGGTTCCTCCAGGATGAGCGTCCTCCATTAATTGGAAATGTACGCCCTGGGAACAGCCCTGGCAACCAGTATTTGCGTTTTAGCAGCCTACGTTTCAGTTAATTTTTTAGCAAAATACACGAAAAAGAAAAAAAGAATGAAATGAAATAGAAAAATTGAACAAAAAGCGTTTCCTCCAGGAACAAAAAAATAAAAAAAATATTATAAAAAACCACAAAATAGCTGAAGAAAGGAAAAAAAAATATAAACAAATAAAAAGAAAGAAAGGCCATATTCCACCAACCCACCTTCGTATAAGCATTGCTCTGATGAATGAATACATTAACAACCAGAATAAGCATTGGATTGTCCATTCATGAGACATATAGACAGACTTTAGACGTCTACCCATCTGTCCAGCGGAGAATCCTTCAGCTAACAGTTTCAAACTGACATATGGTCTAATGAATGGAGAGAAGTTTTCCAGTAGTATCCTTAGATATGCCACGCATTACACGGATCGTATCTGGCTTTGAACAACCTCGGAAAGAATAAATAAATATTCGTCTTTCTGCTACCAGGTAATTTTGTAGCTAGTTGACCAAATTCTTCACGGGTTTCCACCCGCACCATTCTGTCATACTTTCATCTGTAGATAGTTGTTGATGGATTCCAGTACATTTATGTAGGCTCTTTTTTCTTTGGTGGATATATGTTTTCTATAATTCACTGTCCACTGTTTGTTCAGTGTTTTTATGTTTTGCAAAATCAGGTGCTATTTTTTGGTGAGCAGCTTGTGCTTTTATGTTATTTTGGTTATTAGAATTTATATTGTAAGCCCTTATTCAGTAATGCCATTTCAGTATCATTGAACTAGATGTCAGATTATTTACAACCTTGGAAAACATGTGTGGGAGTTGCTATTATTGTTTATGGATTTATTTATTGGTGGGTTGTTTTTCCTTATAAGATTATCAAGCTTCTTTTGATGAATGTTGCGTATTCTGTCATATGAACTTTTCATCATGTTACCAAGAATATCATGGAACAATGGAATCTCTGTTGGATGTGGTATTAACATTAATTCCAGATATGTGGTGTATACTAATTTATTCACGTGTTCTTTCTGTGTTGTTTCACTTCAGATGTGACAAGCTGTGCTGAGTCGGATTTATTGTTGATGTTAACATTTACTATCTTTTCATGTAGAGAAGTTTTATTGTATTTTATATCAAGGCATGTTTTAAGCAACTTTAATGTTTCTCCACGTACGAAATGGTTTCACAACTTGACTGACTGAATCATAAATAATTGTTGCCTTGATCGCTAATTTATAAACCGTGACTGTGTGAAACAATAAAGCAATATTCGTATTTCTGCTACCAGTCACTGTTTAGAAACTGTGACTGGTAGCAGAAATAAGAATATTGCTTTATTGTTTCACAAAGTCACGGTTCCTAAACTTAGCAATCACGGCTACAGTTGACTCGGAAAATATCGTAGACGTTAAACCGGATCCGGACTAACCATGGTGTGTGTGCAGATCTGCTGTATAAATGGAGAAAAAAGTTATTATGCTGCTGCGATTGTGAGGTTAAAAGGCAAACTGTGCAGCACGTCATATAAGAACGTCCTCTGAGACTTTTCATTGGAGAAACAAGTTAATTTTTCCTGGCGACACCACAGGCGATAACCTATGAAAATAATGTAAATATAAATCTGTAAATTAGTGTACTGATCGTGTTTATAACACACAATAAATAAATAAAAAATCCATGCGGTGTGAATGTTAATATGACTCGGACTGACATCCTATGTCAAACATACGAGATCAATAACAAACTAATTTACAAATTTAATCAGCAGTTTTGTCATCACCAAAACAGTTCATACAATCAGCATTTTCAACTTTTGTATGGAACAGTCAAACCACACATGCAAGATTAAAATCAGATCCCTTGTGGAATTTAGGAATAGTTGTACCAATAATTTCATCAATTTTAAACATCACACATTCAACTGGAGTGTGACTGAACGCAGTACAAGATGCAGCATCGTCCAAACGCTGCACACTGTGCAGAGGTGTGGAAGTGCTGCACAGATGCGCGCGTGTGAGACAGCCAGCAACAGCGACATCTGATGTTAGGCAAATGTACATAATGAATGGCGACGGCTCTCCTTCCTGGTTTATGTGATACAAGCTAGAGCGCAACACACACAGTCTCGTTTTTCCCACTACACGAGTGCAGACGGCTGCGGATTGCCCGCAGTGACCCGGAAGTTGCACATGTGCAGCAGCGCGGCACATGCGCAGAATTTCTGGCCGCCCTTGTCCAAGTAGTGGTTCAGGAAGCTCTATGTGAAATTATGGTCAGCCCTTAAGCCTCTTGCGTTGTTGCCCAAAGCATGTACAGCCGCAACACAAGAAATGCATTACCATGTCTGCAGTGATGTAAGCTGGGCAGAGAGAGAGGTATCCATCAGAGTGCTGCAACACGCTTTTTTCTGACTGGTCACGGTTCACCTGCTGAAGTGAGGAGCGAGTCCAGCCCCACGTGATTCTGCTCGGACACGTGTAGAACCAACACCACCTAGAGCAGGGGCGACCAACCCGCAGCCCGCGGGCCGCATGCGGCCCGCGGAGCTTCTTCACGATAAAGATAAATTCAACTTGAATTTCATGTAAAACATGCAAAATAGCATTCCATCAAGCGTCTTTCGTATCATATCAAATTTCAATAGGTATATATCATTTTAAATGTGTTTATTTCCGTCAACAGTTGCTATAAAATTGTTTCATAACATGTTTCGATCACTTGGATCATCTTCAGATCTTATAGTTGCGTCCGCAACTCGTCTGGCAGAGTACCAATTAGTACTCAGCCAGACGAGTTGCGGACGCAACTATAAGATCTGAAGATGATCCAAGTGATCGAAACATGTTATGAAACAATTTTATAGCAACTGTTGACGGAAATAAACACATTTAAAATAACGTAGTGCAGTTGCGGACTCTCTATAATCGACCATGTCGACTATAATGAGGTATATATCATTTCATTGATTCAACTATCGTTAAAAAGTATCTCGAGCGGCATGTGGCTGAGGCGGTGGATGGTGCCAAGGAGTAAGGGGCGGGAGAGGCAGCGTGTGGAGCGTTGGACACAGCGCGACCGTCCGCCAGTTATGACTTCCGCGACGGCCAGCGTCCAGCTTGCGGAAGTGATTTGAGGGTGGCGGTGCCAGAGATGCGGGCGTCGCCGGCAACAGTTATGAGCAAAAAACACAGTTTCCTACACGCTCAAAGCAATCTAACGCCACGCAATGGCAACGATTAAATATGCTTCATTAACGTCTGCCTTAAGAATTCTAAACCTGATTTCTTCATCCAAGAAACATCGTCTGCCTTTTCCTGTATTTGCTACGCCCCTATCTGTAGACATGCTGAGAAATGCAATGCGAAGCCCAATTAGCAGAGAAATCTCGTCACATTCTTTTGGAAACGTTCTATAAAACATGTTTAGACGAGAAATATCCAACGTGTTACAAACATGCTATAAAAATGATTTCATTATTTCGAAACACGTACGTGTGAGTAAGTAGCTTTTTAGTCGGTTGAATTACATAAAATCATATATGAGAACACGACTTAGTGACATTTACCTGGAAAACTCTTTCGTATAGCAACAACTTAACTTGACGTCAACATGACTCATTTACTTCAGTGAAACAAAGCCAGACATCCCAGTAAACTGTATTTCATAAATTTGTGTAATAATTTGTACATTAAATGTTCTTTAATCACATTTGTCTTATATTCTTTAAAATGAATTAATATTTCTTGCTTTTTTTGTTTGTTCATAAAACAAAATTCGGTAGTGCGGCCTGCAGGGTAATCCACTCTCAAATATTTGGCCCGCCTGCTGTAAAGGTTGGCCACCCCTAGAGATAAGACCTTACACCAGCCCGTGCTACGTCATACTGACCAGCTGAATGGCTGTCCGCTGGGGTACGCCCCTTGCATTATAGTCCAGTCAAATGGTAGTTTGAAGTCTAAAAATTTGGTGTAATTGTTTTTAGTGGTTTATTTTATGTGTTTTTTTTTTTTTTTTTTTTTTTTTTTTTATACTGAACACGAATCTGAAGTTTTCCAACAAAAATTCCCTCGGCAAATATGAAAAATCAACAAAAAATCACATTATTCGCGGTTGTCAACTTATAACTCATAAAACAACCTATTTACACGAAAAGTGGCCGAGTAGTAACAAAAAGAGGACAATATTACCTACAATTTATGTCTGTAACATTTTTCTGTAAGTCGTATGGTTTCCACAAAAAACGGTGGTAAAATATCAGGAAAATCAGTCATTTTTTGAAAACAGAAAAAAATTAATATACAGTTTTTATTTCATTAATTTAAACATTATTATAAATCCTTATAAAAGAGACGAAGTTCTGTTCAATTTTATATGATTTATGTGCTGATACGGGCCTTCTTAGACACGGGTTGCTTAGTTTCTTCGGAACAGCCCTCCAGGTCTTCAACGCCTAAAACAAACAATCAATGCCGTAATCCAAAATACTTCACAATTTATTGAATAGGTATGAAAGAAATATTAAGAAACCTTTTTTCAAACACAAATCTGTAGTAAGCGGAGAAATAAAGGTGCGATAGAATTAAATGTTCAAATGTTCGAGGGGGGATTCGAACCCCCGACCGTAGTGGCCGTGCAGACTGTCACTGAAGCGCTTCAGTCCCCTCGGCCACTGCGGCCGGCGCGATAGAATTATTTCTGCATAGTTACCTTCAAGTAATTCAGAGAATTCGGGGTCATCTTCAGTTTGTTCTTCAATTTCTACGACGGCCATGTTATTGCAGCTGTTCTCGCAGTTCAGGCACATATTGGAACAGCTGAGACCTGCTTTCTTGCATCCACAGTTGGTCTGACAGGTCTTCATACACTTACAAGAAATAAGTTTCAAAACTGCTTCTGGTGCTGGTGGCTGTAGCGTTCGCACTGGCTGCAGACCATCTTTTGTTTTCTTCCAACCCCACTGTTCAGGATCGTTTTCATTTCCAAGCCACGGCTGCACCTGAAAATATATTCTCAACGTATGTTGCTATGATGCAGCCTCGGTAGGAGGTATAGCCGCCAAATGGACTGTTGTTCTGTATGCTGACCTTATGTAGTGTTAATACCGCAAATTATTCAAGGACGTGGTTTCCTTTACGGTCAATTTATACAACGCAATGAGAAACGTTAGACCAGCATTAGTGACAGCGTCAGCATGTACAGTAGGATCTTTAAAAATTTCAATGGTCTGGGTTAGATCAGGCCACTATTCCCCTTGAGAATGTTCTCCGCAGTCGGGGACGAAACGTGGGGTTTCCAGAATAAATCCACAAGGCCACGACATAATATCCCGGAAATTTTTAGTAATTTTGATGTTTTCTAATTCCTTTACACACTGTGCATCTTCATATTTTCGCGGCGCAATGACTGCTCAAAGAAGTTTCGGGCGTGCAGCCGCATAAAGTTTCTTCTTCTAATATTGGGAGCCTGTCGTCGAAAATCGGACGGATTATGAACAAACACAATGTTAAAGTAAATTTTCGACCGCCACCAAAGACAGCAGCACTGCTGCGTTCTAACAAGGATGCTTTGGAGCTCCGGACGGCCGGGGTTTACAAGATCCCATGTGAATGTGGCCTTTCGTACATAGGACAGACGACACGTACAGTCCAGGAAAGATGCACGGAACACAAGAGATATACCCGTCTTTTACAACCAAACAAATCGGCAGTGGCAGAGCATTGCATTGATACTGGACACTCCATGACGTACGAAAATACATCGATTTCTCCACCGTAATCGACCATGCAGCCACAGACATAATTTACACATACGTGTACTTCCTTGCCGCCGAGTAACGTCTTTGGCGCATTGTTGTAACTGTGGCCGCATGCGCAGTAGCGCGGCTCGCGCGTTTATAAGAACGAAGCGTGTGCTGAAGCGTCAGTCTTCGACTCGTCTCTGAAGATGGCTGAACGTTTCTCAGCCAAAATATTAGAAGAAGTAAACTTTATGCGGCTGCACGCCCGAAACTTCTTTGAGCACCTTTATACACTCTTTGTCGTGTGCTAACAAAATTAGTGATCTATCTCATCATTTAAGATTTCAGCGAGTTTTTCTTGGATATCTTGGATTAAATCCATTGACTCAAAGATAATTTTCACCAACGTGACATGGGCTGATGCATGTGCTCTAATGGCTCTCGAATAGGCGTGTCCTGTCAGGATTTTCTCTTTTGACTGCTGGGCATAAATAAAATTGAACAACTCCTTCAATCCACTACCATCCATGAAGTAGCCTATAGCCTTCAAGAACGACATCAGGAGATGAAACCCACCTATTCTAATGATGACATTATCAAACTCGGTATCTCCTTTGGTGGCAAGCTACAATAAATCTTGCTTTTACGTATAGAGTCTGGTCGAAGGTGTTAACAGTTGCTTGGTGATTCATTGATTTACTCTGTTCTATGGATGCGACTAAAGCTGTATATATTGTATTGTGATCAGATGGTGGAGCGTTTATAAATGGTAGACAATCAACATATGTTGTATGAAAGGGGAGATTACGTGTGATTTGCTCCATGAAGCCACTCCATCCTAGAATTCCAGGCACATATTTCCACTTGCAATAAAACCAAAGTACATCTGATAAAGAGGGTATTATTGTATCAGGTGATACAAACAGCTGTTTGAGATCCACAATGTTGATATTCTTTAACCCAAGAGAATGAGTCTTCTCAAAATTGTTTTAAGGAAACAGCTCCCATCTCACCAATTAGTGGAGCTGGTATTGGTTTCTTTACTCCGACAATTCTTTGATCCGGAGCAATGGCATTTATAGGAGTAATCAAATGTATTCCTCACATTGCATGGAAGGTATTATATCCATCCAATGTACGTGTGTTGAAATCAGCATTGTTATGAACAAATTGATGGAAAGCTGTCGGATCTATTTGTTGTGGTGTCCTCATGATTGCTGACACTTCAAAACGAACAGTTTAGGAATAAGAGGCGCAAAATCCCAAGGATGACACAGCATCAATCAGTTTTCATGATCCATACTTCTTATAAAAGAAAGCTGATATCCCAATTTGTAACGGGGAAAGGAAAGAAGTTGGCCTGACAGCACTAATAACACTGTGTGAAATGGCTAAAACTTTTTTTTTTTCACTTGTCAGTGCTTCTTCGCTTCTTCTTTAGTATCAGTCTTTCCAAGAAAACATTTTTTATAGTAGGGAGTAACCGGTAGTTCACACGGATCTTATTTACTAATTTTGTTGACAAAAACATGGCTCTTGTTGCGTTCAGTGGTCGACTTTTAATCTACAGGGACATAAACAAAAACTGGCACAACACGTGGAATTAGAGATCTCTAAATGTTTTACATATTTGAAACAGAAAACTAACAAAAATATCTGTTACATTGGGATTCGAACTACCGACACTGTGGTTGTGAGCCCAGATGCTGGAACTGTTAATTATTGGTATTTACGAGTTGGTATTTACGAGTGCATTGCAAAAGTTCAAGTCGATTTTCTGGAGAATTTTGGAGAATTGCGTCGAATGGCTTTGGATGATTGTTATTTAAGTTCTGAAGAAATTATAAAATCCGATGCCAGTGTGAACTCCTTGTGAGCTCACCATGGGGAATCGGCTGATGTGCTTCCCACCATCAGAAGCTGCGTCCGTTGAACGGCCCCTCTCGTCGTCCGTGCTCGCCTCACGAGCGAGTGTCGCACTTAGCTCCTGGGCGCTGCCTCGCAGACGTCGTAGGGCCAGCAGGGCCCCATGTGGCTCCACCCGGCGGTAGCTAGTGATGGCTGACGCGCCTGCACGCTGCCACCTTCAACCGGGACTCGAACCCGCGCGGGGTCTGTTGCCGCCTGACACTGCCGACTGTGTCAGCGCCTCTGACTGCGTCTCAACCATCTCTGATTGCCTTCTATTCTCCGTCTGTGTCTGGCTCACTCACTGACACCAACTCACACATTTCTCCTGTATTTATCCGTGCGAGGTCGACTCCATCAGACGTTACCATGCGTAACACGATTTCACCACAGCACTGCTGCCACTCGACACACATGCAGTGGCGGCTCGTACAAAATTAGATCGGTGTGCTACAATATTACAAAAATAAACAGGAAATAAAATATACTAAACTAAAAAGCGTGACTGACAATGGAAATAACGGAGCTTTGTAATATCCCCACCACGTCCTCTGGGTTCTACACAAGTGACCAATGAAACTGTTTGGCTGAAAAGCGCATTTTCACTCGCATGTTGGCTATACATTACTAATGTTGTTTGTGATTGAAGTTTTATTTACAGAAATTAAAAATTTTGACTCAGAGGTATATGAATACGAGCCTCACACATGTAGGTTTGAGAGACAATGCGCAAGACGTCTGAGCCATCGCGCTATTTGACTCTGTATGCCGCAATATTCGTCATATACTATTCTTCCGCAACCGTTACACGCAGTGTGGAGAGAAATATTGATCTGGTGCTGCAGTCGGTCTCAGCACACATGAGTCGCCAGGCCTGACGTCACGTTCGCAGTAGCGAACAGATGACTGCGTCCCCTCTCTGCGCACGTACCAGCGCGGCTGAATCCCCCTTCAGCACACCGAGCTGGTTTCCAGCTATCGCGACGAGAGAGCTTCAAAATGCGTTTTCATCCTTATTACTAGCATTGTAATACGTATTGGAAGGTAATTGGCATAATTTTATTGTGATACCTGGATCGTATTCCGATAGAGAGGATGTAATTTTACAGCGATTTCTCGCTTGCTTTCGAAGAGAAATGGCATAATTTTAGTAATATATTTACAGTGTGCTGCAGCACATTAGCACATTATCACTAGCCGCCACTGCACACATGTCAATTTTATGAAGCCCATCACTTTTCAAGTTCTCTGCCTACTACACACCTCCACCCCCTGCTACCATACTAGTAACACGATTGTAAGCTCCTAGCAATAAATAGTCAACCGCTGTTTCATTCATACCCTCCGCCTAAATTGAGACCCGACCTAAGTCCTAGAGTAGAAGGGAGGAACTCCATCATCTTGACAATCGTGGATTTGCGTGAGGTGTCAGAAGGATTACTGATGCCACAAGTTTCCACCTACTCTACCATAATACTCTTAGCTAATTTAATTGTGAAAAATATGATGCTATAATGCATGCAGAAGAATTAATCATACATGTAATTTCTCATTGGTGTTTTTATGGGTACGCTATATCTCCCGTATTACTTATGGAAATTTAATGACTGAGGTATAATTTTCAAGGTTTCGTTCTCCACTAATGACGAAAAATGCGCCGTGAAAAGTTGAAAATATGTTATCTTTTATACACATGTTCTTGCATCTACCTTTTCTCTATTACTATCTATCACTGACCATGATAGAGTGCGAATTATTCGCACGGGTCAGCTAGTACAACAAAATAAGCCAATAACAATTATTGTGATTTTGAACCTAATGTGGTGTTCAAAGCCTAAGTGCAACTAACTTCCACTCTCCATATTGTAGAGGTAGTACATTGCACAAACCTAGACAATATTGCTTTTAATGTAAGTCGTCTTTGACATTTCATATGTGAATTGCTAACAATAATGTTGGTAGACACGTTCATTTTTAAAAGGCTTCGTTAGTGATCTGGCATATGAAATAAAAAGTTTGAAAGACATGTATTTCTATTACTCTTTATTAAAGCATGTTGAATACGATTTTAAGTGTATGCTTACGGATCCGATGAAGACAATAAAGATAATCAGTTGTCGGTGTTGGCTGCTACTGGCCGAAGCCGGCCGACGTTTATCGACTTCTACCATTCAGGACCTGCAAGATTAGCAAGATGTCATGTTACAGTTACCACACAGGCAGGTTGACACATTGTCGTCATGTCTACGTCTTTAGAAAACTATCTTATTTCCTGCTTATCTACTTTTATACTTTCGATTAATTAAAAACAAAATCTACAGATATCTTGTTAGTTATATCCTTTTTAAATTGAAACTCGTAAATTCGTAAGTTAATTGAATAAGAGCACAGTCATTCACCTTCATTATTACGTAAGTGTGCCTTTTCGTCACTCTTCATCAGAAATACGTGAGATTAAATTTCTATGTGATGCCACAACTTGTTGAAGAATGAAATTAGTTTCCCATAACATTAAGAGTCAGCCTCAGTTTTTAACAATTAGGCCTAATTACTATTTCAAGGAAGTTCGTTCTTCACATCTCAAAGCTTGCACAGTTGTCCTGAACTTGTGGCGAGTGATTAGTGACAAGAATTGAGAAAACTAGGACGATTTCTAAACGTAAGTACTCACAAGCTTATTAATGAAAGTCGTAACAATGCAGTAACCCTAAGGGATGGTTTTAAAGGGAATCCGTTTGTGCATTTTAAGTCATGTGGCAAAGGCCTGCTTCCACACGTAAGATGGGAGTAATACAATATACAAAAAGGTAAGAATTATATAAACAACGAAGGGACCTTTTAGGCCAAGGGCCACTTTAGGAAATTTGTATCCGTCATTTAACAACAGCGGAAAATAGCAGGAGGGTTTTTTTTTTTTTTTTTTTTTCTTTTTTTTAATGGGACTTAACTACGGGATTATTAGTCCCTAAACTTACAAACTACTTATGAACTACTTACGAACTAGGACGGCACAAATATCCATGCCCGATGGGGGATTCGAACCCCCGACCGTAGTGGCCGTGCAGACCGTGACTGGAGCGCCTCAGTCCCCTCGGCCACCGCGGCCGGCAGCAGGAGTTTATTGAATGAGTTTGTAGCAAAACATAATGTTGGTTTCAATTTAATGAACCATTTTCCGCCGTTCATTAAATCAGTTTGTCAAAATTCGGGAAATGCAGAAGAGAGAGAAGAAAAAGGTTGTCTTCATCATGAAGAGTGTTACCTCCGTTGAGAGGAGACAAACGTTTTGTCAAGAGCTACGAGATAATGTCTCGTCACTGCTGTTACTATTGAGGACGATATTGTCCTAGCTTGTTTTATCTTTTCCAGTGAGTAATGGATCAGCCTAACGCCAAATGGTTCAAATGGTTGTTAAGCTTATGGGACTTAACTACGGGGTCATCAGTCCCTAAACTTACAAACTACTTATGAACTACCTACGAACTAGGACGGCACAAATATCCATGCCCGAGGGGGGATTCGAACCCCCGACCGTAGTGGCCGTGCTGACCGTGACTGGCGCGCCTCAGTCACCTCGTCCACCGCGGCCGGCAGGCTAACGCCATCAGAAAGACGTTTGTTCATTTGTAGCAAAGCAATGCCTCATAGAAAGACGGAAACGGAGAAGCTGAAAGGCGAAAAAAATATTTGTTCAACACTTAAACTATGACAATCATCAAGTAAATGATATTGTTAGGCAATTTCGCGTTATTGTCACCACTAAATATGTTGGAGTGCTGTGGATCTTATCTGTTGTAACGCCATCCGAAATTCTTTTTTCCCTCCCTTTTTAGGCTGGATTCTGATTCTTTCGCTTCAGCAGGATTGGCAACACTAGACAGACCGTTACTCGGAAGGCAAGTGTGGTGTGGGAAAGAGTTTCGCCTCCGTTTCAGGACGAATGCCGTGTCTGCGCTCTATCCACTCACGAAGTACATTCGCAAGTCGCGTGTGAAGTAAGCTCCGGATGATCGATTTGATATTAAGACCAGAAGTTGGCAAGCTGTTTATAATCGACTGTATGCAAACAGAATATCTCTAAAAACATGCCTTCAAACCGGTCGCCGTCTCGAAACATATACTACTGATGAGGCTTCGAATCCAAATTCATGTAATATAATGATTTATATTCAATTTTCATGTAATTATGGTTTCTCGAGGACTAATGTCTCATTCTTGTACTCTTCTGAAATTCTAATGTAGGGCAAAGGATCATGTAACCTTTTTTGTGAAAAGACACATTTATGTGTAACATATTGAAATCATAAAGTATAAAACTTTCTTCATAAAAATAATATTTGTTACATTAAATGAAATGTTTGGGTAATTATCGACCGTAGTATATCTTCAAAGCGACGAAGGCAACGCAACTTTACCAATTAATGATGGTAATTGTTACCTCCTACAGTATACCCTACATTGTGTAGGTACATTTTAAATGCACGATACGTATCTATAAGGACATTGCATAAGGTAATGGGAAATATTGAGGACTTAATTTATAGCGATTTAACTTTTGTTAAATGTTTCGTTAATTACTCTCTTGCGCTTTGTTAAAGTTGTTTCACGGTTCACCGTACGAACATTCCGATGCAGCTGTTCACTATTGTTCATTTGTACGTCTGACCTCATACGCCACACGGGAGTAGCTGAGTGGAAGCCGCGCGCCAGGTCAGTGAACTAAACGCTCTCTGTAATGAAAAAAGCTGAGCCAAACATTCAACGAACAACCGAGAACGAACTGAAGCAACGACCGCAGAATATAGACCTTCCCGAAGAACATTAAAAAAAGCGGTCTGGAGCTCCACGTTACGGATCGCGCGGCCTCCCGCCTCGGGGGTTCGAATCCTCCCTCGGGCATGAATGTTTGTGCTGCCTTTAGTATAAGTTAGTTCGTAGGTTTGGGGACTGATAACCCCGCAGTCCCATAGCCTTAACAAACATTTGAACTTTTTTTTTTTTACTTCATACAAAGGGGCACGGTTTATGGCATTAAACCCTGGATCATAAGGTAGGTTAACAAAAGCAATGCTTTACAGTACCATAACTCTAAGAACACAAACACGTTTCACCTAAATGAACAAATAAATCGTTTGGAAACCTTTGCGTAAGGCTGATTATATTGTTAGAAGACCATAATTTGAAAACATTTGAGTCAGGCTGATGTATGTTGTCTGTTGCATGCATGATGTGCTCTATCCCCTCCCTCCCCCCCCCCCCCCAATCATAAGAACATTTCGCTAGATCAACTACCATAAATTACTTTCTTTAGCTTTATGTACCCTCGAATTGAGAAAGCATGTTGCTTGTCATCGATTGTTGATATCTTTGTGTTCGTCCTTACCTTTACTTAGAGTTGCAGTTCGCGACTGAATAGTTCATTTGACCGAGTACAAATACAGAATCGAATCTTAATCCGGATAAATCGTCATTTAACAGACTCGTCTGTGTTGTGACGATACCAAGTTCCAACGATTCATGATTCGAAGCGACTGCCGAATCATGCCGAATTGTGCCGAATGATTTCGAATGCCGGAGAAGATGATGAAAAATTACGTACATCTTACGCGTCGCAGATGCAGTGCAACAATCACACATCGTTTATACAGTTTAAATTTAAGGTATTTAAACGAGTAATTCTTGCACATTTATACTTCGTGTATCCCGGTAACAGCTCTAATGATTTGAATTATATTTTATAATTATTTTTTTTTTTTTTAAATTAAAGTTTACTGGCCTGCTTCCACACTTAAACTGGAATAATAAAACGCGATTTAAAATATTTAAACGCCATCTTGAAAATCTGTTTTACTATGTACGTTTTTATGTTTCTCTTTCCTGAAAGATACCGTTTTTACAAAAAAAGAAACATTTTAATATAACAACGCGAATATCTTGAATCTCGAACAAAAATTAGTATTTAGAGATGGTTTTTGATTTTTAAAGTTTACTTATATAGATGTGTTTCATAAAACTAAGTTATTTTTCATAATAAGTAATTTATAACGATTAGATATGTGTTAATTACTATACATTTAATGAAATTTATATTTAAATGGCCGAAGTATTCGAAAAGAACGAAAAAAAAAATAAGGTTATAGCAGGATTCAAACTATGTGCCCTACGTTCTGTAGTTTCACAACCTACAACGCTACCAAATGAGCTACGACGTCAGCAGTTGTTATTGGTAGCGTAATATGTATTTATATTCACTTATAAAACATCAGACTATTTTATCGAGAATTTTTGGGAGTTGAATCGAATGGCTTTGGCTGATTATTATTTTAAGCCTGTACTTTACGCACCATACGTATTAAAAAATCCGATACCCATATTGGATCCGTTTTGGCATTCTGTGAGAATCGTGTCGTCGCAGACCAGAAACAATCGTTAACGAATCGTACGAAAAGATTCACAAGGTTCGATTCCAACATACATGACACAGACATGTATTGACATCTATGAGCACGATATAGAACGTTTGGCATTATGTAAGAATAGTGTCAATGCAGACTATAAAGAATCTTGAAGGAACTGTTGGGATCGATTCACAATGTGGGATTGAATCGCAAGAATCGACTCCTGAAAAATAATCGTGTTGCCCAACTCTACGTATACTACTAAACATTATAACTGCCCAATAGTTGAAATAAGTCGGTGTAGGCAAGTAGTCGGTGTCTATAGCGTAAAAGAAAAGAAAAGAAAAAAGGTATTAAACATGACTGCGACTCAGCAACAATTACAGGTTAGCAAATTAATAATCAGTCACCCAGCTGCAACAATAGTTGTTTAATAAATCATTACCATGGTGTCGACGGATTTAAATCCGTCTCTTCAGAAGTACACGTGACACAGTAACTGCATATTACTCGAGATGAAACATTCCTAACATCAAGGGAATGTCAATTAAATGATTACATCCATCAGTGAAACTTCATGAACTGATACCGCATTTGCAGGGATTCACGCCCACTGATTTGAAACGTAGAGCTTGGATACCAGAATCTGTCGACAACGGTCGATTGCGCAGCTGTCTGCTATGCGAGGGACTCGCATTCGATTCCCGACAAGGGACTAGCTGTTGTGTATTGTCTTCAGCATCACTATCAAGCTGCTCACTTAGTGTCAAGTGAAAAACTTTGCAATAGGTGGCCAAACAAAATATCGGCCAATAACGCCATAGGATCAATTGTTGTTTCTTCAGTGGGAAACATTTTCATCAAGACTATAGATAGCCTCAACAGAAGCATGAACGTGATTAAGAGAGGGTTTCTTTCAGTTACTTTCTATGATTTTTATGGACATTTATTATCCATCATCTGATTAATTAAATCATGTCTATTTTTGAAGTCTATGTTATGAATTATTTTAGAAGTAAGGTTCTGGATCTGTGTGTAACATATCGGTCGGCAGCGTGTTAAATGTTATGTAAACTCATTGTTGAATAACATCTGCGTTAATTGTTGAAACATTTACAGTTTAGTACGGTACAAGTCTAAGGCAAGTTCGACCGAAGGCAGACTGCTGTACTCAAACTGAGACACACGTAGGAAATGAATTGAGATTGCCGGTGAAAATTCTATTTATAGGTCCCATCTCAAGAGCCGCCTAGCAAGCATCCACTCTCTCTCTCTCTCTCTCTCTCTCTCTCTCTCTCTCTCTCCGTGACGTCTGAGGTGTGCCATTTCTACGGTTAAGGGAAAGGTGGGCGCACAATCTGCGAAGATTAAAGGAACCGATTCTGGTAAGAGGCGAGCGGCGTGGCAAAAGGCGTTTAAGAATTTTTTTCGCTGACGGCGGCAGGAGACGTGGCAGCTACGACTACGCTTTCATCTGTTGCGGCGCGGCCAGAGATCAAAGCCTGCGCCAGGCACATCCAGAGATATTAAAAAACTGTTTTGTTGCTCCGCGGGCGCGGCGCGGCGCTGCGCGGGCGAATGAGACTGCGGGCGCTGCCGCAGCGAGGCGCTGCCGTCGCGAGGACGTCACCGCATATTAGGAGTCCAGGACGCCAGGCAGAAGGACAAAGGACTTCCCACAGGACACGCCGCTGCCTCTCATCCAGTCCCATCTTCCAGCTTCCTTTCGTCTTGGGCGCCCAATGAGCAGTCCCCACTTTTCAGTGTAGCTTCTTATTTATGACTCGTCACGCTGTTACTTCCCTTTCTCTGAGACAGCCGATATATCACTTACAAATTTCATTAACATATGATCATTAATTGTGTTATACTGGGTGTAAGAATGTTTAATAGTTTGGAGAAAAAGGCCGTCTTTATATAAACATGAAAAGTTACAGATACATCTCAGCAAATAACTTACAACGGAACCTCCCCATCGCACCCCCCTCAGATTTAGTTACACGTTTGCCCAGTGGATAGGCTTTGTAAAACTAACAGATCAATTGAGGAAACAAGAAGAAGTTGTGTGGAACTATGAAAAAATAAGCAAAATAGAAAAACTGAGCAGTCCATTCGAAAGGTAAACAACGCTAGATTAATCTGAGGATCGCCGGCCGCGGTGGCCGAGGGGAGTGAGGCGCTCCAGTCACGGTCTGCACGGCCACTACGGTCGGGGGTTCGAATCCCCCCTCGGGCCGTCCTTAGTATAAGCTAGTTGATAAGTAGTTTGTAAGTTTAGGGACTGATGACCCTGTAGTTAAGTCCCATAAGCTATACAAACATTTGAACATTTTGAATCTGAGGATCGGAGCGCCGTGATCCTGTGGCGAGCATGAGGCGCTCCAGAGCGAGAGGTTCTTGGTTCAATCCTTCCCTCAAATGATTTTTTTTTTTTAATTTTCGCAAGTTTATGATCTGTTCCTCCGTTTATTGAATTCTCTGTTCGCTGTAGTCAGTTTAGTGTCTGTGTTTTGCGATCGCACCGCAAAACCGTGCGATTAGCAGACGAAAGGAAGTGCTTATCCAATGGGAACCTAAAACATTTGATAGGGAGGTTTTAAGGTCAACCGATTCCTTCACAGGAAAACATATATGACAGGAATCTCTTTTCGACCCATCTAACTTGTACACTTCGTGAATGGGTAAAGAGATTCTACATTGCCCGATTTAGGATTTGTTAATCAGTCCCATAAGAGTGATGAAAACGTAAGGGTTCGTTTCATAAACTGCAACAAATGAATGCAACAATTTCACAGTGGCACAGTTTTCCCTGTGCTTTGTCAAAACATATGGTTTCACGTTTTCGATTTTTTTCCGTGTGTACACTGTCAAATCCCGCATATGTCCTAGCAAATCTGAACATGTCCCCATACTTCGGTGCAGTTACACCGCATTGGACGGACGGGCAGATAATATTCTGGAAAAAAAAAAAAAAAAAAAAAAAAAAAAAAAAAAAAAAAAAAAAAAAAAAAAAAAAAAAAAAAGATTTTTGCCTGTGGGAGGGCTCAAACTAAGGATCTCTCGCTCCACAAATCCTGATACTAACCACAGAACCGCGGCACTCCTGTGCTCACAATTTGCTCGACATTGCTTATCTTTCGCCTTTCGCATGGGCTGGTCAGTTTTTATATTTTGCTTATTTTCCTCATAGTTCCACACAACTTCTTCCTGTTTTCTCGATTGATTTGTATTCAGTTTTTCACGGTCTATCCACTGCGCCAACTTACAACGAAATCTGAGAGGGGTGCAATGTGGCGCTTCCCTTGTTAGTCCATTCACTACAGTAATGACTTTAATTCATTCAAAGAAAAAACATATATATGAGCCACATTTATTACTTATTCTGAGAGGTTATAATGTTACTGCCTGTTTCAGTCGGTTTGGTTTACGAAAATTTTTGAATTCCAAGACTATGCAAAACATCGCGAAAAAAGTCTGCAAAATATCTTTGAAGTGTAAATAAGGCCTAAAAATGATACCTGATTACAGTTTGGAACATAACTTGACCATTAAGGTCGTAAATACGTCGTCTAGCAGCACTATAAAAATTAAGAATAAAGTTACCTGATTGGTCGAGACATGGGTGGCCACGACGTGGCTCGCGAGCTGCATACGGCTCTTGCTTCAGTGCAGTGCGGCTCTAGTTTTAGAAAGTAAAAAGTAATTCGCACGTATATGACTGAAATAAAACTTCCTTGCTCAGACGTACAACTGTGGAACTTCCTTATTGATTTAGCAGTGCAGTACAGCCCTATCCTTCTGACAGCACTCAGCGAGATGTGGCAGTCAGTAGAAACACTCCCACTGAATGTGTGGTCATGTTTCATTTTGAGTTATTCATTACTCTAAAGTGTTTCTCCACCATTGATATTGTTTATTTGTACACAAATTATTTTATTACTTTATTAATGATCAATTCATGTTTCCATCAGTGTGATTGAACTGGTGTGTTCTTATGAATGTGGAAGGTTGTTCTTAATATTGAAAGAATGTCGCGTAATGGCTTACAATCGCCGCATCGTGCTTTAGGCCTGGTTTACTTTAGCTAAGAACGCATTACTTTTTCGCATGTCGTCTGCACTGCCGTCTGCTGGGTGGCCAGAAACAAGCTTACTTGGCAAGATGGCGAGGTGGCCCGTTCTTAGTGTCGTCATGGACGAAAGAGGTGACAAAAGAGACCTCTCTGGAGCTCTTGTAGAGGGTATTATCTCCTTCAGGTAGAGAGGGTTGGTAGACAGTAGGCTCTGAATACACTCTGCATCGCTTTGAATGCGCCTAACTTCTGGTGGGGGGGAAGGGAAGGCTTTGCGCTTGGCCTGAGGCACCACTCTTGCCACAATCGCTGAAGTGAGTATTTCGTTGAATCATGCTGAGGGGATGGCATGGTGTTAGAACTTAACTTTGTTCGTGCCAGGCAGTCTTGGTTTATCAGTGATAGTTTTTCTTGAGTAATTCTTTCGCTATGTGAGGCGAAGTGTTTCTTAATTTACAGAACTCGAGTAATTTAGTAAATTTTGGTATTCGTATTTCCAATCCGGTAATGATTTTTGTGTCCGGTCTTCTCAAGTTAGAATACTCGTATGTGGCCTTCAGCCTTTGTGTAAACTTAGTATGTTTGAATTCCTTGTTAATTTTTAACTAACGTTTTCGTGTGGTGTGTGCTTCCGCAAGCATGCTAAATTCTTTCTCAGAATTTCTGGTTTGATTCGCTGTCTTGGTATGACCGATTGCACGACTTTCTTTCATAACGGTCATTACTTCGGCCTTCGGCCATGCTTTTACTGATACTAGCTTTCTTCTATATGAATTCTCACATGTGCATTACTTGCTTATTCTAAATTAATTTATTTTTGTAAATTATATGTAATTCATCGTGGTCACACACCACGTGGTACCTAAGGATAGTATGCTGATGCCTCCCCACACATGAGTTTGTTTGGTGCATAGTTTCATTTTAATTGTGCTTGAAGACACTTGCCATCTTGTCAAAACGCCGCCGACGCTTCGTTTTGCCGCTGCTACGAAGTGTTCCCGCTTGAGTAATGTGTCGCAAGCATAACGAGCATGTCTGTGGGTGAACGAATGTGCTTTCCTTTATCCACTGTGTATTTGCAAATTTCCTCCCACGTTTCCTCTATATTCACAAATTTTATTACAGGCAGTAACTTTATGATTTAATTCACTTTTGTACAAGTCATGTGCTTTATTGTGATTATTTGGTGCCCCCGCATTTTGCTTGTTCATTTTCTTGAGTAGATAATGAAGTATCAAACCTCTGCTTTATAATTTCATGCTCTCCGTCCCATGTTTAATTATCTATTCCTCTTTTTAAACATTAATTTTGTGTTTGTTAAGAAGTTGGCTGCTCCCTTAAGTACTGAGCAGATAGATAAATTTCCGTTGTGCAAGTACTGTGGTTACTCGCAAAGTGACTTAGAGCAGCAGTGATAGTTTTATCTTTCATGTGCAGATCTCAACTGCCCGAGATCTTACATAGAAAATTTAACAAGCTACTTTCAACTTATCGCAAGAAAAGGAAACTGAACGAAATGCACTGAAGTACAATTATGTGAGGCAGTAGACAACAATCACTACGTTTAAATGCGACGTATCTTTTGGGAAACGCCTCTTGGTAGCGGTCGGCACTGTAACTAGCTAGTTGCATTCGTAGCTCACAGTTTGATTAAGTAAACATACGAATTTTGCTTGTGTCCTGATAGTTACAATGTTATCCAAGAAGTGTAAGTATGAAGGACAGAACAGAGTGTTTAATAAATAGTGGAAGGAACAATTCACTTTTTTCTGTATAGAGGAACAGTAAACCAATGCATCTTTTGCGTCAAATGACATTGTCACGGTACAAAGACAGTAACGTCAAACGCCAAATCAAATGTTGGTACATATATCAGACTGAGCTGTGTGGTTATTAGTTCGTATCTTACAAACTACTGAAAGTAAGGTACACTAACCTAAAGAGAAGAAAAACACCCATGCCCGAGAGGGGCTCGAATCCCCGACAGCGAACGGCCGCGCGCACTGCAGCACGGCGCCCTAGTGCGCACGGCTAATCCGCCCCGGCTCTCAAACGCCATCACGTCACTAACGATAGTGGTTTCAGGAAACAATTTCCTGTTGGTTCTCACTTTAGGGAAATTATATCGTCAACATTAAAAAAAACTTGAAGTGTGGAAATGCAGATTTTGCCTGTTAATATTGCAAATTCAAATAAACCTTATGCAGCGTGGATTTGTAAAGAACAATATCGAACAAGTTGCTTCTAATTTAGACCCCAAGAATAATAAACTACCAAAACAGTTACACCAAATTTCCGCCTCTAGACATACAATAGAGACGAGAATAGCTGCTGTTAGTGGTGACATTGTAAGTAACTTGCAAAAACATACAAGTGACTGTTCAGTAACGACTAGAGCTTTGGACGAGTCTACTGATATCCAACATAAACCACAACTTGCCATATTTGTGAGGTATGTATCAAATGCCTTGAAGGTGGTGGAAGAGGTATTAGATCTTGTTACCTTGCAGGATATTATTCGAGGTTGTGACTTTAAAGAAGCCCTGGGTGGTGTTTTAGTGAAATTTTCAGTACATACTGAAAGGATTGCCAGTATTGCTACTGATGGTGCACTGTGTGTGACAGGTAAAAACCCAGGCCTTGTGGGGTTTTTAAAGGCTGACACTTCATACCCTGATTTCTTTTCTGTTCACTATATTATTCGCACAGTACATTGAGCATGTAATTATTTTAAATATTCACATTTTATGCAGGTGGTACTACCAATTGTGAGCTTCATTCCCTCCACTGCCAAAACACACTAATAGTTGAAATACTTCTTATAATAAATCAGCAATGACCAACTTCCTCATGTGTCTTAGTACTTCTTAGTTAGAAGAGTATATTTTTTCAATTATCCAATCTCGTAATTTCTGCAGGAAACAGAATATCTTTCCCTGAGCTTTCTGAGCCACAATGGTTGTTCAATTTGTCCTTCTTCACTGACGTTGTTCAGCATTTACAAACACTAAACAAATCATTACAAGTAAGACATTTATTTCTGTTTTAATGCAGTGTGTTTTCAGCTTTCGTAACAAATTAGGACACATTCATAAAGCATTTGACACTAAAATATTTGCCTAATTCATATACCTGAAGAAAATTTCTGATAATCTCATTTCATGTTCAAATACAAAATTATTTAAATAGCCTGTCTGCCCTTCCTCAAGATATAAATGTCAAGTTTACTGATTTGACAATACTTAAGGCTTCATTTTGATTGCAAAAAAGAATCCCTTCCTTGATGTTGTGGAGTATGACTGCCCCGTTTCAATAGTGATTATTAAAGATTCAGCAGCTGCAGAGTTGGAGCTAATGGAACTTCAAGAGGACGAAGAAATAAAGAGTCTGAAAAGTAACGGTCGTTCAATTACTGAGTTTCGAAAGCAGGTTCTATAAAAAATTCTATGCAATAAAAGAGTCTGATCCCCATTTTTGCCACCACTTACGTGTATGAATCAATGTACTCAACTCTTAAGGTTATCAAATCTAATTATCGATCTGTACTTTCTGACGGACATTTATGAGAACTCCTCAGCACGGCACTCACCAATTATCAGTCACATTTCAAACAGCTAGCAACAAATGTAAAACTTTAAAATTACGCGAAACTATGAAAATGATTTTTGTAACAAAATATTCAGGACACCGAAAATAAGACTTTATATTGTATTGTTGCACTCTGATACTAAGTGTGGCACACTTCAAAACATCCCCGTAGGTTTGCGGCTCCCAAAGGTAAGTGGCCACTCCTGGTCTAGACGATACTACCCCTGCAACATTCTTCCGTCGATTATACTGTAAATTTAATGGCTTTTTCTGGGAACTTCTTTCTAGAGTGACCCGGACCATTTATTAGTATTGTATTATGCACAATAGGACCGCGTTAAATGTTCGAGATTAAATCGTAACAATGTGAATTAGAATGAAATATTTTTCATTAATATCTATCAGACTTCGGGAGGAAAGTAAATTGCAGTAGCAAGGAATGATTGCATGCTCTACCGGTATTGTAAAAGAGAAACAGGGAATTGCTGTTATTAATCACGAAATATTATAACGAATTGTACATAATACATCTCACCATAATGGCGTCCGAATCACCATAAGACAAAGCACTCAAACATAACGCCAATACTGTGAAAGGATGTGCCTGAGAAAAAATCAGTAAGAGGTAGTTTTAACCATAAATGAATCAAATTAATCTCGGAAATAGACATACATTAAAAATGTGGAATTTACGGAAGATGGAATACACACATCTTTCCAAAACTACGGAACGAGTCACAAAGTTTCAACGTCTTTCTTTCGCAGAGAGGAAATAAAATAAACTGCGACGTATTTTTTGCGGTGGAAAGAAAGATGCTGACTCTGGGTAAAATTATAACTGTGACCTATCCGATGAATCGTGTAATGCTTCAAGTTTGAAAGGAAACTATAGTTTTGCTTCATTGCACCGTCTGCGCATTTTGCCTCCTAACGTAAACTGAAAACTAAATTGCCATTATTATTCTCACAACACGATGATTATCATTTTTCACAACGATTTATCAAACAGCCGACCGTACTTTGTGGTATGAGTATTAGAAGTATGCCGGCCGCGGTGGCCGAGGGGACTGAGGCGCTCCAGTCACGGTCTGCACGGCCACTACGGTCGGTGATTCGAATCCCCCCTCGGGCATGGATATTTGTGCAGTCCTTAGTATTAGCTAGTTTGTAAGTAGTTTGTAAGTTTAGGGACTGATGACCCCGTAGTTAAGTCCCATAAGCTATACAAACATATGAACATAAACATATTAGAAGAAAAGGCAAAAGTATAAACAGAGATGGTGAGTGTATTTTATTTTATTGTCCCATTTGCCAAGTAGTCACTAATCCTATTTCTCCCCTCCTTGTGTGTATGTGGATAGCAAATGATATGTAGAAATTTATGGGTGGTGGTTACTTGGGCAGCGCTAATTATAGTCTTTGGCTGCTATGGTAGTGATATTAGTGACTGCAAAGACTGCCTAGCAGCAAAGGTGATAGCTTTAGCAAAAGATCGATCCGTGCGGGCCAGAGGCTAGCCTAGGCGATGAAGTAACGGCATCTTCTGTGGCAAGGTAATGCTTCAAAATGTTTATATTCAAATGTTTGTAAATCTAAGGGACTCAACTATGTTAGTCATTAGTCCATAGGCTTACAAACTACTTAAACTCACTTAAAGGAACTTAATGTAATTACAACACAAACATTCATGCCCGAGGGAGGACTCGAACCCCCGGTGGCGAGAGGCCGCGAGCACCGTAACACAGTTCCTTAGTGCGCACGGCTGTTCTGCTGCGGCGGCGTTCCATTGGGAATTTCAAGGGAAGGCTGTAGAATGACGTGGCCGAGAGCCACTGCTCATAACGACTTTTTGTTGTGGTAAGAAATTTCTGACAAACTACTCTGTTTTAGTAGTAGAGGTCAGCACCGGCAATATACAAAAGTGTACATTACGCAAGATAGCCTTATTTTTTACATATTGTTCCACAAATATAGCGTGTATTAGCAAAAAAGGAGATTAAAAGAGAGACAAGGGATAGAGAAGTACTAAGTAAATAAAGAAATACTCGGCAACGCCGGTTTTTCAGCTAGTTTATCATTATGAGCGCTTACCTCATGAGAGACGTAATGACCGATTTGAAATAAAGAACATACTGCCACAGTCTAACATACAGTCGCAACACTCAGTGCTGTGATGGTCGTTACCAACTGACAGCTGCAAAGACACTAGCGCTCCTACCGGTGGGCAAGTCGCTGAACGAGAGATGTTTGTTTGTATTGATTTTTGTACGTAATTAACGTAGTAGTTAGTATAATTTTTGCGTTACAAGCATTAGTAAAATATCACGAGAAATACATAATACTGAAATTAATGGAAAAAAAAGGTCGAATTCAGCTCATCCAGTGGTGAAAATAACCACTTCGCCGTCAACAAGTACTTACGAATATGTATACATTTGCAGCTTATTCCGCTGAAAGTAAGTAGAAGAGAAACATAAGAGAAAAAAAAAAATTATATTATGGTGTGTTTTTGCTATGACAGACAGTTTTTTGATGCTTATCAAGTCAGTGTGGATTGTAGGTGATACGCACGTTTTTAGATCTCACTCGTCTTTCTTATACGTGCATATTATTTTGTGGGTGATTACTTTACCTTAAGAAGCCAATGTTTTGAAGTTCCTTGCCGTTTTTGGTTCAGTTGTGGAATTGGGTTCTTCTTTGTTGTAAAACGCTCTGATTACTTTTGCGGTTTTATAGCCACATCTGTGGCGTTTTTCCTCCAGCTACGGCTGTAGTGGCTGATTTGTTACGTTAAATAACGTAGTTATTGCAATCTATATACGTTTCCTACGTTCCATCCTCACCGATGTCACTGGAATTGTAGTGAAGAAACCTTCACGTTCATGAGAGAAAAGCGACGTCTTTCTGCGAAATGGCAGGTCTTCTATTGTTTCCTAGCCATTTCATACTTTTAATAGATAATGAAATTATTCGGTAAAAGCCAGTAATTGTAAATAAACTCTCTTGTAATGATGAAATTCAATACACAAACACCACAAAAATTAAAAATTAACTTCAATAATATAAAGTCCTGGTTGCAGATATGTTGAGATACAATCGCATAGCTGTTAAGACGTGTTAATTTAGACACAACGAGTTTCACATCGATATAGATGCATCTTCAGGTAACAATATAAACATGATTATTTGGTATTAAAAAAAAATCCAGATTTCAGGAGGCCTTGTAGAAATTCTCTCAGAATAGGGTGCGGTCGTCATTTGATAAATTACATCCCCGATTTATCAACTACGAAGAAACCAGCAATGTGAGCCAGACAGCATCTCCCGAACCAGGAAGCCCAACCTTGACCTGAAATAAACTTTAATAAAAAACAACAAGGAAATTATTGCTCCATAAAGATTTTTAATGGAGATAAAAAAAACTAAGTAAAGTAAATCGTGTACTATCAATCGTGAGATAGGTTCCTCCGAATGGAATGATATACTGACAAATCCTTTGGGTTTAAAGACCTTAACTAATACTACCCGGTAAAACAAAATTTACACTTAAAATAAAAGGGTATGTAATCCTAGTCTCCTTCATAAGTTTCATAGATTCAAAAGATAATGCAAAGAAAATTTCACATAATAACTAATTATTAAAACTCAAAATAATTATTACTGAAACTTCCTGGCTGATAAAATTATGTGGCCAAACCGGAACTCGAACCTGGGACCTTTTCCTTTCGCGGGCAAGCGCACTACCGACAGTGCTATCCCGACACGACTCACGATGCCGCCTCACAACTTTAGTTCCGCCAGTACCTCGCTTCCTGCTTTCCAAACTTCACAGTTCTGCGAACCTTGCAAAAAAAAATGTTTGTGTAGCTTATGGGACTCAACTACGGGGTCATCATTCCCCAAACTTACAAACTATTTATTCACTAGCTAACAGTAAGGACGGCACAAATATCCATGCCCGAGGGGTGATTCGAACCCCCGACCGTAGTGGCCGTGCAGACCGTGACTGGTGCGCCGCAGTCGCCTCGGCCACCGCGGCCGGCGATCTTTGCAAGACTAGCACTCCTAGAAGGCAGGATATGGTGGAGACATGGTTTAGCCACAGCCTAAGGGATGTTTCCAGAATGAAACTTTTCACTCTGCAGCGGAGTGTGCGCTGATATGAAACTTCCTGGCAGATTAAAATTGTGTGCCGGAACCGTGACTCGAACCTGGGACATTTGCCTTTCGCGGGAAAGCGCTCTACCGACTGAGCTATCCCGAGACGATGCCGCCTCACAACTTTACTTCCGCAAGTACCTCGCCTCCTACATTCCAAACTTTGCAGAAGCTCTCCTGCGAACCTTGCAAGACTAGCACTCCTGGAAGAAAGGATATGGTGGAGACATGGCTTAGCCACAGCCTAAGGGTTGTTTTCAGAATTTTAACCTGCCATGAAATTTCATATCAGCGCTCACTCTTAGAGTGATTACTGCATTAACCAAAAATATTCACTTGCATTAATCGTATAACCGCGGCTGCTGACACGAAACATGCCAATACTTAATCAATGACTAATTCCAAAATAACTTGATAATTAAATTCAATTGTTGTTTTGAATTTTTATTTCCAATATCGTATTCACTAATGTAGCTTGGAGCCCGCTAGAAGCGCTGCTGTCGTATTATTCAGATGTAATGGGCAAGCTGGAGAGCTAAGTGTTTACTACTTCATCACCCAAATAACAAATTAAACGAATTATTTTATTAGAACCTCAACTGTTAAATGACAGTTTGCGATCTCAGAGTGTATGTAATATAAGAAACATGATTTCTAGATAAAGTAATGGTTAAGAGAAGATACATACATTGCTAGGAAGACAAACAAATAACATTTCATCATAAAATAGGAAAAAGATATAAAATAGCCAAGATCGCTTATCATCAGTTTTTATTAATGACGACCGGTTTCACTGAACTATGTCAGCATCATCAGGTCAAATAAAATATTTTACAAGGCCATAATCTTGTAATGTCAAATAGTTGTTATATAGAAAACGATTTACAGTGCATAAGTGCAGTTTGCTTTTGTCACTCACTGTGTTAATTACGTTTTATTATAATGACTTAGTGCACTTATGCACTGTAAATCGTTTTCTATATAACAACTATTTGACATTACAAGATTATGGCCTTGTAAAATATTTTATTTGACCTGATGATGCTGACATAGTTCAGTGAAACCGGTCGTCATTAATAAAAACTGATGATAAGCGATCTTGGCTATTTTATATCTTTTTACAATAATATAAATAGATCGCCTCCTATAACGTAAACCAATAAAATAGGAAAATAAACAAGAGCTCATGGCCATGAAACTAAAACCTGCTAAATGCACTTTAGGAAAACATAAAGTGAAATAGTATGCTTAGAGATATATTCTATCGTATATTTGAGTAGGAACTGGCCATGATAAAACAAATATAATAAATGTTTCGAATATAAACTAGCCAGCATGGGCTACACTGTAGATTAACTAAGCCTATATGAAATATTCCCGTGTTCTTGAATACAGCAAAACAACTGATACTTTATTTCATTATTCTGTACATGGTAGGAACATTTTCCCTTCACTATTTTTCAAGATATTAGTATAAACAAACAATGTATTGTTGAATTTTATAGTTAAGCTTCTTTTCAGATCTGAAGCCCAATATATGAAAGAATGATTATTATGACCCGATGTAAATTAATAATTACCTTAATTTTGAACATAAAGCTGTTATTATCTTGCCATAACATGGCCAAAGTAATTGTTTTTCATATCTTTAATAGCTGTAACAATGTATGGTATTGCAGGCCAGACCATAAAAGGAGTCCACACAATGATCGGAAAAGGCAGTCTTGTAACAGCTTTCCAAGCCGCCACTATGCTGGTTTGGGCACCGATGTATATATTGTTGTGATGCATTGTAGGGTGAAAGTGATGAAATTAAACAACTTTTCCGATAACTGGTGTTTGCTGTGAGTTCTTGACTTAAATTTGACGCACACATAAAATAGGGAACATTTCTCTAGCTGCACGTATTCTGAATGAATTTTAAGGATTCCTGTAAGCAGGTTATGTACGATGGTTGTCCATAAAGTGTGGCTTCCAATGCACTACAGCTACCGAGGAATGCGGTTAAGTGCGATCTGGCAACACTGTCATGCAGCTCGGATCCCTCCTCTCCATTGCCACAAGTTGGAGCAGCCTGCGACGTTCAGTGTAGGCTTGGCAGCCATTAGCGATGGAGCTTCTCGTGGTTTCTCCCGCCAGGTGCGAATTACGATCAGTAATTCGTTTTTGTGCGCAAAAAACACTGCGCTGATGGATATTCATGCACAACTGTGTGAAGTTTATGGTGTCAAGTGCATGAGTGTACAACACGTTCGTAAGTGGTGCAAAGAATTTAAAGAAGGGCGTACTGATGTCCATGACGAACGGCGATCTGGTAGGCCATCGGTTTCGGACGAAACGATCACAAAAGTGGAAGAGACAATGCTGAAGGATCGACGAACAACAGTTCGGGAACTTTGTGAGCTTATCCGTGATGTAAGCAAGTCCTCCATAAACAACATTTTGACAGAAAATTTAGGTTATTCCAAGGTTTGTGCAAGGTAGGTCCCGATAATGCTTACGGAAGAGCACAAACGGCAACGCGCTCAGTGGCCCGCGAATTTCTCCAGGCCTATGAAAGCCATGGAGAAGAATTCTTGGACTCCATTGCCACTGGGGATGAGACCTGGTTCCACTATTCGACACCGGAAACGAAGGAACAATCCCGTCAGTGGAAACATTTATCGTCACCGAAGCCACGTACGTTTAAGCAACAACTGTCTGCTGGCAAAGTGATGGCGAGCGTGTTTTGGAACAGGAAGGGGTTATTGTTGTGCGAATTTATGCCTACTGGGACAACAATAAATGCTCATCGTTATTGTGAAACATTAGGGAACCTTCGGCGAGCGACTCACAACAAGAGGAGGGGCATGCTGACGAAGGAACTGAGTTTTCGTCAAGACAACGCTCGTCCGCATGTCGGGGTGTGACAACTGAACTGATCGACAACTTTCAATGGGATATTGTCTCACATCCGCCCTACAGTCCTGATTTAGCCCGAAGTGACTATCATCTCTTCCCCGAATTGAAGAAACACCTGGGCGGGGCGCATTACGCAACCGGAGAGGAAGTGAAAGAAAAAGTTCTACGCTACCTTCGCAGCGCGGCGGGAGAATTCTATGGCGCAGGCATCGAGAAGATGGAACACCGAGTGCAAAAACGCATTAATCTTAACGGCGATTATGTCGAAATTAGGAAATATTCTAAGCTTTTTCCAATATATAATATTATTTAAATAAATATGTTTTTCATTTTGAAAAAAAATTGGGAACCTTACTTTATGGACAACCCTCGTAGATTTTGTGTTTTAAGAAGATTCTACATCCACGAGGTATCAAGGTAACTGTCGTGAACTTTGATGCAGTGGAGATTTATTAAGACGTGAAGACCACAATCACTGAGTCGGTGAACAGAACACTGTATGGTGGTAACGTTTTATTGTATAACAAAAATCTGAGGGAGTGTCGCGAGTGTTTGTGACAGACTGTGATACTGGTGTTTGCGGGTACCCGATGACACCGCTGCTCCCCCGTCACCCCATGCCGCGTTTTCCCGTTCGGTCCGCGCCCGCGCCACACCAAAGCGTCGTCGGCGTTCTCCCTGAGCAGGTGCGGGAATCTTGAAGCCCCCAGGCGATGCAGTGCGGCGTTACTCCACCAGGTGCCCGGCGCGTCCTGCCGGCAAACTTGCCCCTCGACTCCCCATCCCCCCTTAGTCCTTACCGCTCCACCACCCGGCCGCCCTGCCTGTGACTGGCCGGTGGAAACTGCGATTCCAGGCGCTCGCCGCGCCGCTTTGCTGCCGCCTCCCACCCCCGTCAGACCAAAGGGCCGGGCCCAGGCGTCTGCCCGGCCAGCACAAAGCCACGCGGCCGTCTTCCAACGCCGCCTGAACTGCTGCTCGCCTCCCTCAAGGCACTGTGCTGACCAGCTGGAAACGCACCGACTCACGGCCCTTATTGATTCACCATATATCTGTGGCTGTAGCCCGATTGAAATTACTCGCTAGTCAACAGTTTTGTGTCCCAGCCGCATCGCCGCTTTTGTGTCTCGTAGGTGTCGGTGGCCGAGTAGCAAGACCGACACAGGAATAAAGGATGCACGCTTGGGCAGGTAGGAGGTGACCAGCCAGTGGGACAGCAGAAACTAGAAACACTAAAGTAAATTAGAACGATATATATATTTCTTAGAGACTTAGTAATACTTAACTTTTTACATAGCTCAGTACTGCAGAATGCTGATACATAGTTGAGCTAGAGGCCTGCATTTAGACTTGTGCGACACCACAAACAGTTCACGCACTGGAGTTATTTTCCTCACATCAGAGCACCCAGCGTCACGTCTGAATCTTTTCATGGATTACCAACTGCCCCAACCACTGGTCATGTCGCCGCGGCGGAATAGCCGTGCGCACTGAGGCGCCGTGTTAAGGTGCGCGCGGCCGTTCGCCGTGTAGGTTCGAATCATCGCACGGGCATGGCCATGAGTGTTGTCCTTAGGTTAGTTTAACTTACTTTCAGTAGTTTGTGAGCAGGGATTAACCCTACAAGCACCAAGCACGAGCAAAAATTGCCCGTACACTTTTCTTTTATTAAAAAATCATAATTAATACCCTTCAATATTTATAGGCTTTTTTCTATTTGTCTCTCTACACATTTACATGGCTACATTTTTAAAAACTGTTAACAAAATATAGCAATTTTATGCCCAAGGGCACATTTTGCCATGGGTTGGTAGTCCATGCGACCATAATTCTTCACGCCCCCTACAACCTCAAAGCACGGGCAAAAATTGCCCCTACATTTTTCTTATAATAAATTTCGTTTGGCAATAAAGATTGTGAGTTTTTCGTGCCTTGTTGAGAGTACGATTGTTGCGTTTGATATTCATTGTTGAGACTAACTATTGTTACTAGCAGTTTGTCACAGTAGAGCAAACGCCTTTTGTGTAAAGTACATATTCTGAAATTAGTTTTAGAGGGTTGAACGATGCAGAAATTCTTGCTGAACCTTTAGTAGACGATGAGTTACAGATTTGAGTGACTCTGAATCGGCTCACACAGAAGTAGGAGAGCTCAAATGAAGAATCGGAGGAGAAGAAGAAACAAACCATGCAGGTGACGCTCCCAATAAATATGTTACTAGTTCTGGTAGGGTGTACCTTGCAGAAGCTCCAAGGCATTGTAAAAGGGACTTGGCCAACATAGTTCGTGAACATCAGGGAGTAACTACCGCTGGGAGAGTAACAAGTATATGTGAATCATTCAAGAAATTATTCACACCTGAAATAGTACAGAAAATTGTTGAGCATACAAATGAAGAAGCTGAAAGAAACAATGTATTTCCTGTTGACGAAACTGAAATATATGCTTTGATGAGAATTTTGATTCTAATGGGAATTTACCAGGACACTAAGAAGCCAGTAACAATTGTCTCTTACATCACAAAGGAAAAACAAAAACAAAACAAAAAACTATGATGATACACCAAAGAAGAAAACCCACATAAACCTATACTATAATAACACTAAGGGAGGAGTGGATGCCATATATCAAATGGCTAGGGCGTACTCTACAAAAATGGGTACGAGAAGATGGCCACTGTACAAGTTCCACAGCCTACTTGATATATTTACACAACTGTTTTTATTTGCGGTTTTGAAATTTCCTGTAAGTAATTAAACTGATGTTACATTGGAAACAGAATTACTTGAAATAAATACATTTTACAGGATTTACAGCTTTTTTGTAACAAGGGCAAAATTTGCCCTTGGTTGGTGCTCCGTGTAACCTAAAATACCTTGGTGCTCCTAGGGTTAATAACCAAGCATTCAAGTCCCATAGATTTACAAACATTTGATTTTTGAACTGGTCATTTCACTTCCATCCCCTTTTTCTTGGTTTGTTTCGACACCTAGGTTAAAAAGGCCTGTGCGCTGTTTGCCAAGAGTCGTTACAACAACTGCTAACGACTGTAGCATCCTGCTGATTTGAGAATATATGTATGTTGTACAGTGTGTTTCAGAATATTTTAATATCATTCATGTTATTCACAGTCAAATTATCTATATAAAAGCGAAAGGACAAACATTCATACAATTATTCATTCACTCTCTCACTCTCTAACTAGACACGAAGTCTTGAAACTACTTCACCTATAAAGCTGAAATTTAGTAGGAACGTAGCTTATAGGTAGTAGACGTCAGATAAGAAACGATTTTGCGATAGGACCGATAGTCCAGGAGATATGACGTCATAAACAACGAAAACTTCCTCGTCTTGCGGCACGTTTTACTGTGACTCTGTTAGTTCACTATTTGAGAAGAAGAGCACTTAGCGACTTGCAACAAACTTTAAACATAATTTCATAACTTTAGGAAACTTTTTCTTGCTGACAACCATAGCAAATTGATGAAAGGAAAGAAGTTCCTGGCTTACTACTTTTCCGCTGCACACGGAGTAAAACTACGGCATTCAGTACAACATTGAAATTTGTAATTTCTACACTATATATTGTACCTTCAGGAAGTTTTACGAACAGTATACTCACATATAGCTGATGTACCTTCTAAATTGTATTATAGTACAACACGTAGTTCATGAGATACGAGCACATAAACAATAACGTTCATAGAAAACCGCCCCATCACGCACCAGATTTAATCTTTTACGTCTTTACTGCTAATTACATTCGTAAGAGAATTTTCAGACACACAGCACATATAGAAATTAATATATACATGAAAAACTGTACAGTTTTACAACATATGACTCCGTAAATATGAGATCATATATACTGCTATGGATAAAAACGTTTCACATTACGTATCACGTTTTATTACATTTCTTATTTACTGCTAAGACACTCGTGTATTCCAGTGAACGTAAGGAAATGAATTCTACTTAAATTTGACATCTTCGCTATGAGAACTGAGTTTATTGACAGAGGGATCTAACAAGGATTCAAGTTTTGCTGACCGAGATCCTTAACCCTAAATGACTATGATGTACACAGGTCCCTCTTTAACAACCGTTGCGAAGCACGGGAATATAAGCTAGTAAGATATATATAAAATATAATTGGAGATACAAGCCCTAGAAATAAAACATTGCAAATCATTAATTTATTTGATAAAAGGAGAAGATACAAGAATGCAGTTAACAGGTGAAACGGAGTACAGGTTGCTATGAAATACGAGGCTAGGAAATGCAAAATGCCTATGCACAAGTTGCTTGAGGGCATATGCAGTCTGTAGAAGATTGTATAACTATGGGAAAAATAGATACCGTCAACAGGAAAATAGGAGACATTTGGAAAGACGAAAAGCAGCTGCTTCGATATCGAGGACTGAGATGGAAAGCTCTGAACAATGGAGGAAAAGTTGAATGGTTAAGGTGGCATAAATATACAGAGGGTCTCTACAAGGGAAATGAACTTCGAGATAGTGTTGTAGGACGGGAAGACGAAGTAGTTGAAGACATTCCCTCAAAGCTACTAAAGTCTTTGGGAGAGCCAAACATGACAAAACTATTTCACCTGGTGTGTAATATGTATGAGACAGGCGAAGTCCCCTTACTCATTAATAAGAAAAATGTATTAAGCCTCATTAAAAAGATAAAATAATAAAAAAAGCAGGTTCATAAATGTGTGAAAATTACAGAACCATCAGTTTAGTAAGTCAAGGTTTCAAAATTTTAACAAAAATTACTTACAGGAGGATGGAAAAGCTGGTGGAAGTTAACCTCGGGAAGAACAGTTTTATTTAATTACTCATTTATTTAACTTGGCAAATTAGCGTCTTCAGTCCCTCGCTTACACCTAACTAAAAGTTCTACATATTTTGCATTGCCAATATTACAGAAGTTATACTGAAGCAACAAAAATTAAAATTTTCAATCAGTATAGGTAACAAAAGGACATATACACAATAATATTCGTTTCTGATAAATAAGAAACCTGGCAAGTATTACAATGCGGAAAGATTATAATTATGGCTGCTAGCAACAATGGCCTTGTAACATTAGCTCATGTGGCTTTGCCACACAGCTACTGCGAACGGCTGAAAGCAAGGGGAAACTACAGCCGTTACTTTTCCCGAGGACATGCAGCTCTACTGTATGAACATATGATGATGGCATCCTCTCGGGTAGAATATTCCGGAGGTAAAATAGTCCCCCATTCGGATCTCCGGGCGGGGACTACTCAGGAGGATGTTGCCATCAGGAAAGACAATACTGGCATTCTACGGATCGGAGCGTGGAATGTTAGATTCCTTAATCGGGTAGGAAAATTAGAAAATTTAAAAAGGGAAATGGATAGGTTGAGGTTAGATATAGTGGGGATTAGTGAAGTTCGGTGGCAGAATGAACAGGATTTCTGGTCAGGTGAGTACAGGATTATAAATACAAAATCAGTTGGGGGTATCACAGGAGTAGGACTGATAATGAACAAGAAAATAGGAATGCGGGTAAACTACTATGAGCAGCACAGTGATCGCATTATCATTGTCAAGATAGATACGAAGCCAACACCGACAACAGTAGTACAGGTTTATATGCCAACTAGCTCTGCTGATGATGAGGAGATCGAAGAAATATATGAGGAGCTAAAGGAAATTATTCAGACAGTTAAGGGAGAGGAAAACTTAATTGTGATGGGAGACTGGAATTCGGTTGTAGGAAAAGGAAGAGAAGGAAAAATAGTAGGTGAATATGGACTGGGCAGGAGGAATGAAAGAGGAAGCCGCCTGGTAGAATTTTGCACAAAAAATAATTTAGTTATAACAAACACCTGGTTTAAGAATCACAAAAGAAGGTTGTATACATGGAAGAGACCAGGAGACACCGGAAGGTATCAGATAGATTTTATAATGGTAAGACATAGATTCGGGAACCAGGTTATAAACTGCAAGACGTACCCAGTGGCGGATATAGACTCTGACCATAACTTGTTAGTCATGAACTGTAGGCTGAAACTGAAAAAATTGCAGAAACATAGGAAAATACAGAGATGGGACTTAGATAAATTGAAGGAAAGTTAAGTTCTGGAGAATTTCAGAGGGAGATTTAGGCAACAATTGACAGAAACAGGGGGAAATAAAACGGTAGAAGAGGAATGGGTAGCACTGAGAGATGAAATAGTGAAGGCAGCAGAGGACAAAATAGGTAGAAAGGCAAGACCTACAAAAAATCCTTGGATATCACAGGAAATACTAGATTTAATCGATGAAAGGAGAAAATATAAAAATGCAGTAAATGAAACAGGCAAAATGGAGTACAGACGATTAAAAAATGAGATTGACAGGAAGTGCAAAATGGCTAAGCAGGAGTGGCTAGAAGCCAAATGCAAATCTGTAGAAGAATGTATAAGAAGGGGAAAAGTAGATACCGCCTACAGGAAAATAAAAGAGACATTTGGGGACAAGAAAAGCAACTCTACGAATATCAAGAACTCAGATGGGAAGCCGGTTCTCAGCAAAGAAGGGAAAGCTGAAAGATGGAAAGAGTACATAGAGCAGCTCTACAAAGGAAATGAACTTACAGACAATGTGGTAGGAAGGGAAGAGGACGTAGATCAAGATGAAATAGGAGATGCTATACTGAGAGATGAATTTGACAGAGCCTTGAAAGACCTAGGTCGGAACAAGGCCCCAGGAGTAGATGACATACCCTCAGAGCTACTAAAGTCTCTGGGAGAGCCAGCCACGACAAGACTATTTGAACTCGTGTGTAGGATTTATGAGACAGGTGAAATACCCTCAGACTTTAAGCAAAATGTAATAATCCCCATTCCAAAGAAATCAGGCGCAGACAGGTGTGAAAATTACAGAACCATTAGTTTGATAAGTCATGGTTGCAAAATTTTAACACGAATTATCTACAGGAGAATGTAAAAGCTGGTAGAAGCTGACCTTGGGGAAGATCAGTTTGGATTCAGGAGGAACGTAGGAACCAGGGAGGCAATACTCACTTTACGTCTTATCTTAGAAGATAGATTAAGGAAAGGCAAACCTACATTTTTAGCTTTTGTAGATTTGGAGAAAGCGTTTGACAATGTTGACTGGAATACACTGTTTCAAATTCTGAAGTCAGCTGGGGTAAAATATTGGGAAAGGAGAGTTATTTATAACTTGTACAAAAGCCAGACCGCAGTTATTAGACTCGAAGGGCATGAAAGGAAAGCATCAGTTGGGAAGGGAGTAAGACAGGGTTGTAGCCTTTCTCCGATGTTATTCAATTTGTACATTGAGCAGGCGATGAAGGAAAGCAAGGAAAATTTTGGAATAGGGATTAGAGTTCAGGGTGAAGAAATAAAAACATTGCGTTTTGCTGATGACATTGTAATTCTGTCAGAGACAGCAAAGGACCTGGAAGAGCAGTTGAATGGAATGGACAGTGTGTTGAAGAGAGCGTATAAAATGAACATTAACAAGAGCAAAACAAAAATAATGGAATGCGGTCTTAGAAAATCGGGCGATGCTGAAGGAATTAGATTAGGTAACGAAACAATGAAGGTGGTAGATGAGTTTTGTTACTTGGGTAGTAAAATAACATGTGATGGTCGCATTACAGAGGATATAAAATGCAGAATGGCAATGGGAAGAAAAGCATTTTTGAAAAAGAGAAATTTGCTAACATCGAACATTAATTTAAGTGTAAGGAAGTCTTTTCTGAAGGCATTTGTGTGGAGTGTTGCCTTGTACGGGAGTGAAACATGGACGATAAGCAGTGCGGACAGGCAGAGAATAGAGGCTTTTGAAATGTGGTGCTACAGAAGAATGCTGAAGATTAGGTGGGTAGATCGCATAACCAATGAAGAAGTACTGAACAGAATTGGTGAGAAAAGGAATTTTTGGTATACCCTGGCTAAAAGGAGGGATCGCTTGGTAGGACACATTCTTAGACATCGAGGAATCGTAAATTTAGCATTGGAGGGAAGTGTGTGGGGTAAAAATCGCAGAGGGAGACCAAGAGACGCGTATAGTAAGCAGATTCAAGTGGATGTGGGTTACCGTTGTTATGAGGAGATGAAAAGTCTTGCTCAGGATAGAGTAGGGTGGATAGCTGCATCAAACCAGTCTCCGGACTGAAGACCATAACAACAACAGCAACAATGTGCATGGGGGAAGAAAATGAGTATAATAATACTCACATAAAGGTACAATTTGATTTTAGAAGTGGTTTAACGACTGAAAATGCTACATTTTTCGTTCCTCTGTGAGGCACTTGACGGGTTAAATAAAAAGCTACAGACATTAGGCGTCTTCTTTGATTTAACAAAGGCGATTGATTGTGTTGATCACAAAATATTGTTGCAGAAGTTGGAATGTTATGGAATACGAAGAGTAGCTCACAACTGGTTCACCTCTTACTTTATTATTAGACAACAAAAGGTAATTCTCCGCAGTGTTGAAAATGGCTATGACGTACAATCGCAATGGAGACAGTTAAGTGTGGGGTGCCCCAACTTTCTGTTTTGGGACCATTCCTGTTACTTATTCATATAAATGATATGCCTTCGAGTATAACAGGTGATTTTTAAATATTTTACATTGTTGATGATACCAGCTTGGTAGTGAAGGATGTTGTTCGTAATATTGACACAGTATCAAATAATGCAGTTCAAGAGATAAGTTCATGGTATGTAGATAGCAAGTTGATGTTAAATCATAGTAAAACTCAGTTTTTACAATTCCTAACACATAATTTGACGAAATCTGACATTTTGATTACACATAATGGGCATAAGTGAGACTTAACAGTTTAAATTTCTAGGTGTTCTGATAGACAGTAAACTGTCGTGGAAAGCCCACGTTCAGGAGCTTGTTCCAAGAGTAAATTTTGCTTTATTTACCACTAGAACAATATCTGAAATAAGTCATTTGTCAACACGAAAAGTTAGTCTACTACACTTACTTTCACTCACTTATGACGAACGGCGTTTTTTTTTTTTTTTTTTTTTTTTGGGGGGGGGGGGGGGTGGGGGTAACTCGACTGAAACAAAAAGGGTATTTTTGGCTCAGAAACGGGCGGTTCGAGCAATATGTGGTGTAAGTTCACGAACGTCATGTCGACCCTTTTTTAGTTGTCTGGAAATTTTGACACTGACGTCACAATGCGTTTTTTCTTTTATGTCGTTTGCTGTTAATAATATCAGCTTATTCCTACGAGTTAATAGCTTTCACTCGGTGAATACTAGACAGAAGTCGAATCTACATTTGCATCACACCACCTTGACACTTGTACAGAAAGGTGTGCAGTATTCTGCAGCATCGATTTTCAATATGCTCCCTCAAGAACTAAAGAATCTTAGCACTAACCCACATGCTTTGAAATCTAAGTTTAAGAGTTACCTAATGGCTTACTCCTTTTATTCTGTCGAGGAACTCCTAGAAAAATTAAGCAACGAAGCTGTTTTTTTTTTTTTTCTTTATGATTCTTTTCACTTAGTCTTAGGAGTGTCGTGTGCATAGGACTACTTAAAAATTTTCTATTACCATTCTTGTGTTAAACTTCATAGGCATGGAGTCTTGCTCCTCAATTAGGTCCTGCGGAACGGGAAACCATATTATTATTAGAGATATAACGGAAGAGCAGAATATGGTGAAAGAAAGAGGAGGAAGAGAAATAACGGAGAGAAGATTTTTTATTTTACTATCACACAGAGAGAAACTTGAGTTTTTGCGAGAGTTGTAAGAGGGTCACATAAGAAAGTGTTTCACCTTTTTCTTAAACGTAGCAGAAGACTGAATCCTGCGAGGACAGCAGGGCAGCTTGTTCCAGAGGTGAACAGCAGAGACAGCAAATGTTTTATGAACGGGCACAGCTAGGATGCTAGATAAGTGGGATCTTGTGTTAATATTATGATGGCACGAAAGATGGTTAAATTCTGAGGTGAAATGTTTTATGAACGGGCACAGCTAGGATACTAGATAAGTGGGATCTTGTGTTAATATTATGATGGCACGAAAGATGGTTAAATTCTGAGGCGAGGTACTGTGGTGCTTCTTCACTGAGCTGTTAATGGAGAAGGCACAGCATGTAGTAGTCCCGTAGTTTGTCTGGCTATATGAAGCACTGATATTGTCTTATCGACGAATGTTGCATATATACCGTAAACAAGCATTTGTAGATAACTCTAACCGTCTTTTTTGCTACTTGTACCATGCTAAATCGTATCACAATAGTGAAGACCCCCAGGGGGCTCACGATTCTTTCGTGAGTATGTAAGTGCGAGCATGGGTCCCCGAGCTAATGCAGTCATCCTTCTTTCTTTACCTTCCGGATTGCATTTCCTTTCCCCTCCCCTCCTTTCTCATCCTCACACCTTCCCCTCCCCACCGCGGAACTGATAACCTAAGTAGTTTAGTTCCCCTATCCCAATCAAACAATCCAACGCAACCAACCCACAATAGTGAAGATTTGGTACAACGAGTAACCCACTTGTTTGCATTTTACATCTTGTCGAAAGATGTTACGAAACGTATTAAGGGCACAGAGGCAGGCCAAGGTCTTCCTGTTAACAGTGACGGTATTATCTAACTAATTTAAATGTTCGTCGTTAATGACACTCAGATTCTTAACTGTTTTCTGATATGGTATTAGGATTCCGTTGTATAGTTACGAATGTTGTTGGTCGGGTCTGGTGTTTGGAGAGGTGCAGATATGTGGTAAATGGGGAGCAAGAGGACGGATGGATTGGCAGAACCCTCCTAACAATTACTGAAATGTGCTCTAAAAGAGATGTTGTCTTGACAAACAAATACCCACCAAAATATATATGTATATATAAAAATGCGGAATCTTCTGAATCAGATCTAGGTTAAAAATTTATTTAATTTATTTCACGAAAGAATGAGATCCATTAACTGACGAAAATGGAAACAGTTCTCAAAACTTTAAAAATGTGTAATCATTTCAGTTTAGAATACATGAAGAAATACAAAAATGACACTAATGAATGACAAACAAGTTCCTACTACGAGGCGCGTCCAGAAAGTAAGTTCCGTTTGGTAATGAAATGAAATTGTACACAGATACAGAAGAAATTTTTATTGCACAACATTCTCCAACTTTTGCACATAACTGCCGAAATTTTTCAGGCATTTGTCATAGCGTGGCATCAGGTTTTGTATACCTTCTTCATAGAAATCTGCCGCCTGTGCCTAGTTGGAAACAGTTTCTTTCAGCTTGTCATTGGTGAAGTGATGACCGGCAAGGAAAGACTTGATACGTAAGAACAGATGAAAGTCGCTAGGAGCGAGGTCAGGGCTGTACGGAGGATGGTCAAACACGTCCCAGCCAAATCCCTATAGGAGGTTTTTCGGCAGATTTGCAGTGTATGGTCGTGTGTTGTCGTGAAGCAAAGCAACACCTTTTGTCAGCAGTCCCCCGCGCTTATTCTGGATTTTGTCATCAATCGCGTGAACCAGTTTTTCTGTAACCACAGGTGGACGCCCACTTCGTTCTTCGTCGTGCACATCACTACGCCCGCCATTGAACTGTCGGACCCATCTGCTCACCATCGAATCACTCATCGCATTTGGTCCGTAAAAATCTCAAATTTGCCAATAAATTTCACTTGGTTTCACTTTCCTCGCATTCAGAAACCGAATCACCGACCTGATTTCACAGGCGGCTGGATTTTCAATCAACGCCGACATTTCAAACAAGCACAACAAAGCGTACGTAACTGACAGCGATCTCCAAATGGCGCACGTTCTTCTCCTTGATACACATCGGCTACAGCGCATGTGCGGAACTGCAATCGCAGCGCTGCAGAGGAGATAAATTGAAACGGAACTTACTTTCTGGACGCGCCTCGTATAACTGTAGTTTCGGACAGCGGCAAATAACTCACAACACAAAGGAGATCAAGGGAGTGTGTTACAATTACGAGCGCTTTCCACATGAAATTATGTTTAAGAAAATCGTCAAAAGGAAGAATCCTAACTCTCGCCCAGAGAAGCAGTTGTCAGCTATACTCAACCAAATGCAGCTGGAAGCGGTGTCGCTGAAAGTGCATTGCGGTGGCAGTGCATTGGAGTGCTGCAAATCGCGGTCCGATCCAAAGAAAGACCTTCGCAAGACAGAAGCGTGAATGCCCTACTCTCAGCCTCTGTGTCCACGGTAAGCACACAGTGTCTAACAAAATCACAGGCTCGTCTATGTCTCGCCAACTCAGACTATGTGTACTGGACCAAGACTGTCGAATGCACAATTGAGACCAGAGCAAGCAATAACGGTGCTGTTGATTCAAACTGTCTGAGCCAATTCACACTGAAACACATCCACTGAACGTGTGGTCGTGTTCCATTTTAACTGATTCTTTAACCGTAAGTGTTTCTTCAATATTAATGCTATCTATTTGTGTCTTAATTATTTTATTCTTTTTATTAAAGATCAATGTCCCATGTTTATATATGCTTGCCCCCCCCCCCATTTGTATAAGTTTCAACCGTATGATTGAACTCGTGTGTTCATGTGAAGGTGAATGTGTGCTCTTAATATCGACTGACTGCCGCGCAATGGCTTAAAGTCGCCGCCTCCCGCTTTAGGTCTCGTTTTGCTGTAGTTACGAACGCAAGGGTTCGTTTGTCGTCTGCGCTAGCGTTTGCTGGGTGGCCAGAGAAAAGCTTACTTGGCAATATGGCGAGGTGGCCGTGTTCTTAGTGTCGTACCAACCTAATGTTGGACGAAAGAGGTGACAGAAGACCTCTCTGGGACCGGTTGAACAGAGAATTGTCTTAGCCAGGTAGTAAGGGTTGGTAAACACTAGTCTCTGAAAGCACTCTGCGTCGCTTTTAGAGGTGACAGAAGACCTCTCTGGGACCGGTTGAACAGAGAATTGTCTTAGCCAGGTAGTAAGGGTTGGTAAACACTAGTCTCTGAAAGCACTCTGCGTCGCTTTTAGCGCGCTCTACATCCGGTGTATGGCAGGGTCGAGTTTTTCCGAGGCCTTAGAGCTTCAGTCTTCAGTCTTCACTCTTCATTTTGGCTCCGATGACTGTGGAAGTAAGTACTCTGCAGAATCATGCTGAGGAGAAGACATCCTGTTACGACTTCGATTTATTTGTGATCAGGCAGTATTGGTTTTTCAGTGATAGTCTTTCGCTATGCGAGGCGAAGTGTTTCTTAATTTGCAGAACTCGAGTAATTCAGTGTAAATTTATTATCTGCATTTTGCTCAAGTTAGAATTCACATGTGTGGCCTTCAACCTTTGTGTAAATATAGTGTATTTGAATTTCCTTGCTGCTTTTACCTAACGTTTTCACGTCATGTCTGCATCTGTGATGTATGCTAAATATGTCTTTGATTTTCTTTTTTGATTCCATTTTTCCTATCTTGTATGACCGATTGCACCATATGCTTTCATAACAGTCATTACTTCGGCTGTCAGCTGTGGTTTTATTAATACTAACTTTCTTCTATACGAAATCTCAACTTGCTTATACTAAATTAATTCTTGTTTGTAAATGTTATGAAATTTGGCGTGGTCGCACACCATGTGGTACTTAAGAATAGTGAGCTGCTGCCTCGCCACACAAGAGTTCCTGTAGTGCACAGTATGTTTAAAAATTTGTGATGATGACACCTGCCATCTCATCAAGACGCCGCCGACGCATCGTTTCACCATTTCTTTCAAGTGTTCCTGTAGAGTAATGCACCGCTCTGCATTATGTGTGTGTCTGTGAATGAATGAATGTGCTTTCATTTACCCTTTGTGTGTTTGCAAATTTCCTCCCATGTCACCTCCATATTCATAACGTGCAGAAACAATTTTAATACGAGCAGTAGTTATATGATTTAATTCACTTTTGTACAATGTGTATGTTTAATTTAGTCTCCCCACATTAATTTCCTTGGTATTTTACTGAATAGTTTATGATTTTAAAGTATCAAACTTCTGCTTTCTGATTTCATGTCCCCACCCATGTTTAATTATCTATTCATTTATTTTTCACCATTGACTTTGTGTTCGTTAAAAACGTTGATGCTCCCTCAAGGAGTGAGCAGTTAGATAAATATCCATTGCGCATGTACGTGGTCACTCATAAAGTAATTTAGAGCAGCAGTGAGCGTTCTAACATATGCAGATCTCAACTGCCCGTTACTTGGCTTATTTTAATAACAGGTTACTTTCAACAACTCTATGATACTCAGTTCGACAAGCACAAGTTTCAGACGGTGTCGCCATGACGAATTAGTCGCCCGTGCTGGAGTGCCGTTCGCCGTCAGGGGTTCGAATACCCCTTCAGGCATGGATGATAGTGTCGTCTTTAGTATAACATACTTCAGAACTATTTTATAAGTTTAGGGACCGATGATCCTGCAGTTAAGTCCCTTAAGCTTCACAAACATTTGAACATTTTGAACAGACGTTGTCTCTACAAAGCACAATAGGTGGGAAAATAACCGAAGTCTCAAAACACACACAAGTATTCACCTAAGTCGATCCGACCGAACTCGACGGTTGTCTGAGATAAAGCCCTTTCTGGAGCGCTGCTCCGCACTCTGCTCACAAAACGCGAGGCTGCCCCTCACTAGAAACAAAGAGCGCCAATTTTCCTCCAGTACACGGACACGGCGACAAGATATCTTTGGAAAAGTGTCTTCCCCCTCAATGCAGTCCAATTACGACCGTTCCCGCGCAACACGCCCACATAGCCCTTTATGCGGTATGTATTCCTCCGCTGGTCAGTCACTGACCTGAACCTAACTGTATGCCGTGGTGTGGCTCTGTCGTTCCCAGGGCGATCACGACGCAAATTTCGACGTCTCTTGGTGCTCACCACACCGGGTCCATGCTCTCCAGCCTGAGGATTCGGACGCAGGTACCAACGCAGCGGGATCCGCAGACCACCACCGAGCGGCCCGCTCGCTGTCAATTAGATGTGTGCCTTCCCCGAAGGCTCATTCTCCGTCTCATATGGAATCAGCATCTCTCTCTCTCTCTCTCTCTCTCTCTCTCTCTCTCTCTCTCTCTCTTTCTCTCTCCCTGTGGTGCCACCCAGAAGCGCTTTAGAAACAGATAGGACTCACTGACTTGTCTTCCCCATGGAACTCAACTGAATTAAAGTATCAATAAGCCATAAAAATTAAAATAAAGTTGTGGGTCAATTCTCGACACCATTCACGGTCAATTTGAATGTTAGGTAACTGGTCGCGTAATTCGGATAAATGCTGCAATTAAATTAGTTTACAATTTCTACAAAAACCAGACAGTGGTTGTCAGAGTTGAAGGGCATGAAAGGGATGCAGTGGTCGAGAAGGGAGTAAGCCAGAGTTGTAGCCTTTCTCCAATGTTTTTCAATTTGTACATTGAGCAAGCTATAAAGGAAAGCAAGGAGAAATTTGGTGAAGGAATTAAAGTTCAGGGGGAAGAATTAAAAACATTGCGTTTTGCCGACGACATAGTAATTCTGTCAGATACAGCAAAGGACCTGGATGATCAGTTGAATGGTGCATATAAGATTAACATTAACAAGAGCAAAACTAGGGTAATGGAGTGCAGTGTAAGAAAATCAGGCGATGTTGAAGGAATTAGATTAGGTAACGAAGCAATAAAGGAGGTAGATGAGTTTTGTTACTTGGGCAGTAAAATAACAAATGATGGTCGCAGTACAGAGGATATAAAATGCAGAATGGCCATGGGTAGAAAAGCGTTCTTGAAAAAGAGAAATTTGTTAACATCGAATATTGATTTAAGCCTAAGGAAGTCCTTTCTGAAGGCATTTGTATGGAGTGTTGCCTTGTATGGGAGTGAAACATGGACGATAAACAGTGCAGCCAGGAAGAGAACAGAGGCTTTAGAAATGTGGTGCTACAGAAGAATGATGAAGATTAGGTGGGTGGATCGCGTAACTAATGAGGAGGTACTGAACAGAATTGTGGAGAAAAGAAATTTCTGGCATACCTTGACTAAAATAAGGGATAGATTGGTAAGGCACATTCTTAGACATCAAGCAATTGTGAATTTAGCGTTGGAGGGAAGTGTGTGGGGTAAAAACTGCAGAGGAAGACCGAGAGATGGATACAGTAAGCAGATTCAGACAGATGTAGGTTGTCGTTCTTATGTGGAGATGAAGAGGCTTGCTCAGAATAGGGTATTGTGGAGAGCTGCATCAAACTAGTCTCCGGACTGAAGTCCACAACAACAACAACAACAACAAGTAATTTTAGGAACTGATTACCCAGCATTTAATTCCCACAAGCTTAACAACATTTGATTTTTTTTTATAGATGGTTTCAAAAATTGAGAGCTCTTTCTTGGCACACTCTCTTATAGCAAGATATTTCTCTTCCAGAACCAAACCTCAATAGTTAAACAACTGCTACGTTTCATACCCTTTTGTCCTAAGTCCTCTTGAATTTCCAGTAGCTCCACCTCTACAGCTGTTGAATCTTGAATAATTGGTGGTGAAACGGGACAGCCATCCGCCACAACATCAACAAGCAGGTTTTTCAAGAAATGCAAATGCTGGATTAGGTACCGTAAAGTAATTAAATCTGTGGTTATTATCTTCAGAAACGGTAAACAGTCTACATAAATAATTTTGTATCTGCACCTTAACTAAAGGAAGGCTCTTAGAAATTCTCTTCAGGCATTTGAAATAATTAAATGTTATATTGTCAAGGTCTTTCTGAAAAAGTCTTAATTTGTTACGAAATCTGAACACAAAATACGCTAAATCAGAAATAATGTTGTCTCTTCCTGGTAACGATTTAGTTAGTGTTTGTAAATGATTCAGACAGATGTAGGTTACCGTTCTTATGTGGAGATGAAGAGGCTTGCTCAGGATAGAGTATTGTGGAGAGCTGCATCAAACCAGTCTCCGGACTGAAGACCAGAACAACAACATTATGTGTACTCGCAAAACTTTGAAGTAGATTTCCCGGAGAATTTTTTAGAGTTGCGTCGAACGGCTTTGGCCAATTGTTAGGTGAATTCTTAATTTCACATATTATATATATTTTAAAAAAATCTGAAATCCGATACCCACGTGTCATCCTTGTTAGTCGCAGCGAGTCGCAGCCGCCAGCGCTTGGTCCCCGGCGGCTTCTGCGGCAACTGCAGGCGTACATGCGCCGGGATCCTCCCTCGCCCCTGGCAGACGAGAGCGAGGAGCTAGGAGCGCGGAGCGAGGAGCGAGTGGTGTCTGCGGCGCGGGCCCTCAGGGCGGCTCGCAAAGGGACGCCGCGCCCAGGGAATCTGCTTAAGGGCGCTGTCGCCGGCGCCGGCGCGGGCGCTGTTGCCAGATTCCCGGAAAGTTAATGAGGGGCGGTTTTTAATTTTTAGCCCGCGGGCTTTTTCACTGGAATTCCTCCCCCAGCGGCGCGGAAACACCCCCGCTCTCCAGAGGCTGGAGGGTGTCGCCGCCCAACAACGTAATCACCCGCAGCCGCAGCACAGAGAGCCCTCTCGGCCACCCCGCCACCCCCACCCCACGTAATTATCGCCCTCTAACTGGGCGGCTCTGACTGCCAACCTCTCGTCTCGCCCTCGCCTCTCTGTATTTGTATACCGGCGAGACTCAGAAATCTGCCTCGGCGCCACCAGTGAATACACCTTGCGGTTGCAAAATAATGGGATTGATGCTATCGCAGAATAGGGATATAGGAGAACGATCAATACCTACAAATAAGGACCGCCCGCATATTCGGTTTCGGTTTCAGGCAAAATATTGGTTTCGGCGGCAGTTTCCGTCATATCTTCATCACTACAGACTGATTATGCTTTTCAGTGTTCAGTCTTGAGAATAGTAACACTAAATTTAGACAAAATTTCTGCAACCATCATACGTTATTTTCCTGCCCAAGTAACAAAACTCATCTACCATCCTTATTGTTTCCTTACCCATTCTAATCCCTTCAGCATCGTCTGATTTTTCATGACTGCATTCTATTAGCCGTGTTTTGCTCTTGTTAATGTTCATTTTATACGCTCCTATCAACTTACTGCCCATTCGGTTCAACTGCTATTCCAGGTCCTTTGCTGTCTCTGACAGAATTTCAAAGTCATCAACAAAAAGCAATGTTTTTATTTCCTCAGCATGAACTCTAATTCCTTCTCCAAATTTCTCTTTGTTTTCCTTCACAACTTGCTCAATGTACAAGTTGAATAGCAGTGGACAAGGCTACAACTCTGTCTTACTCCCTTCCCTACCACTGCGTCATTTTCATGCCCTTTAACTCTAAAGGTAACGGTTTGATTAATGTATAAGTTGTAAATTACCATCCGTTCCCTATATTTTACCCCTTCTGACTTCAGAATTTGAAAGAGTGTATTCCAATCGACATTGTTAACAGCTTTCTCCAAATTTTATCGCTCGAAAATTAAGCATTTCCTAAACTCGGTATCTCCACTACTGAATTGTCCGACTCGAAACTGTTATATGTGTTTCACCCAAATAAAACCCATACAGTATGAACCCAGCTTTGTGAGAAAGCTTCATGGTTCATAGTAGAGTCCGAACGAAACATGATTCGAAATCGTAACCGAAACCGTAACGAAAACTTTCGTAATTCAGTTAAAGTTTCGGTAAATCACATTACACCACAAATCATTAGCTTTTCCGCATATTTCAAAATACCCTGCCCGTACTAAGCCTTCTTGAATGTGTATAAGCCAAATCAGGATTCCATTGATGATGACATGAAAGGCGAACAGGTTTAAACAAGTCAGCGGTACTTTTACTAATCTACTTCCACACTGGATTCTATTCTCCTGGTTGTGACATTTAACGGGTAAAAATTAAAAAAAATAAATAAATAAAAATTAAATTTAGTTAGAGAAGAACTGAACTCGATATATTGGAGACTCGATATTTCGAGTCTTGGAATTATGAGTTTCGCATAAATCTGAGTGTCATAACACAAAACAAAAACTGTGGGTACATTCTGCCTTCACCGAAAAGGGACTCTACCTTTATATCGTGAAGTATATAGTTAAAAGACTATAAAACCATTAAGCCGCCAATTTAAATGCCTATTTAAACACTTCGTTTAAAATGTTCATATTTTTTGACACATATATTCATTTCAAGGTACTTCTTTTTCGCACATAAATTTCGATAGTTCGACTCTCTATTGCATAGTTACCACAAAAAATTTCATAGTTATGCATGGTGCGAAAATCGGCAGTTGACACTAAATACAGGAAAGTGTGAAGTCGTACACCTGACCACTAAAAGAAATCCGCTGAACTTCAATTACACGATAAATCAGTCAAACCTTAAGGTCGTAAATTCTACCAAATACCTACGAGTTACAATTACGAACAACTTTGACTGGAGAGAACACATAGAAAATATTGTGGGTAAGGCGAATCAAAGGTTACGTTTCATCGGCAGAACGCTTCGAAGATGCGCCAGCTCCACCAAAGAGACTGCCTACATCACACTTGTGCGTCCTCTCCTGGAGTACTGTTGCCCCTTGTGGGACCCTCACCAGGTGGGACTGACGGAAGACATTGAGAAGTTTCAGAGAAGGGCAGCTCGTTTTGTTTTATCACGTTACGGAGGGGGGGGGGGGGAGCGTCACGCAAATGTTGCACGAATTGGGGTGGAAATCAGTAAAAGAAAGACGTTGTTCATTGCGGCGTGATCTGTTCGCGAAGTTTCAATCACCGACTTTTAGTTCTGAATGTGAAAATATTTTGCTAGCACCCACCTACTTAGGGAGACATGACCATCCCAATAAAATACGAGAAATCAGATCGAAAACGGAACGATTTAGGTATTCTTTCTTCCCGCGCTCTGTTAGAGAATGGAACGGTAGAGAAAAGTTATGAAAGTGGTTAAAGAACCCTCTGCCAGGCACTAGAATGTGATTTGCAGAGTATCTATGTAGATGTAGAATAAAATTCTTTCATGATTCCCTATTCAATGCTAACACTGATGTGAGAGATAATGTAAAGGTCCCTTATTGCACTATTGGTACTCCCGCATCTGCAAAACTCTGCAGTCGTCCGTTAGAGGCCTCTGCGTGTGCCATGCCGTATTGCACTTTGACCTGTCGGTTCGCCAGTAGGGACGGTGCAGTGTGCCTCCGAAGTTGCGTTTTGTGACGTTATTTGTGTGGTGAAGCGTCAGATGGGGCGGCGATTGCTAATCAATCCTGCTAATGTATTGCGATTAGTTGAGATGAAGAAGAACCTTTCTTCGTGAAGATGGTATTAGTGTAGAAGATGTAGATCACAGAAATATGACCGTAAGTTACTGTTGTTACAAACTCATAATAATGATAATAGGGATGATAATGAGGAACAACTCATTGCAAGCGGTAGTGCTACGATAAGTGCGGGAAGAGGCGATTGAAGCAGTGGCAGTGAATACCAACAGACTTTCGGGAAGAAGTTTAAAGTTGCAACTATCATCATGGCTTTTGATGACAATTCGGTAGACAACATGTACGATGATTATTACATAAGATATAGTTAAGATATCTGCATTACATATGGCGTATACAATTACAACTACAGTGCTATCTAGAGCATGGTTGCAGAGCTTTGCAGAAAAACGACACCCACCAGCACATTGAGGTGTACGTAGAGATTCTGTAACCAAACGTTCATACAGATATGTTTGTTCGAGCCCATGTACTTACCTTGTAAGTACTTTCTTCTTGGACTACCACGACTCCTCTTACCATCCCTGTGGAACTCATGAATCTATTAGGTAACGTTGCTTCTCCCATGCGTGTAACATGACCCCACCATCTCAGTCAGTTCGCTCTAACAGCTTCATCTATGGTGTGCATTCCCAATTTTTCTTTGATTTCCTCATTATGGACACCCTCTTACCATTGCTCCCATCTATTAGTACCTGCAATCATTCTTGCTTCTTTCATATCTGTAACCTCTACCTTTTGAATAAGGTAACCTCTATCCACCCTTCACTCCCATACAACAAAGTTGGTCGAAGGAGTGGTGCACTGCTAGCTTAGTCTTCTTACTTACTTCCTTCTTGCAGAAGAGAGTAGACTTAGCTGAGCACTCACTCCATTAGCTTTGCTGCACCTCGATTCCAGTTCTTTCGCTATGATGTCATCCTGTGAGAAAATACATCCCAAGTGCTTGAAACTGCCTACCTGTTCTAACTTTGTTCCTCCTATCTGCCACTCAATCTGTTTAAATCTCTTTCCCACAGACATTAGTTTCGTTTTGGAGATGCTGATCGTCATATCACAATCTTTGCACCTCTGATAGAGCTCTGAAATGTTAGTTTTCAAACTTTCAATTGACTCGGCCATTACAACTAATTCATCCGCATGTGTGAGACTGATTATTTTGTTTTCACCTATTATAATCCCGCTCTGCCAGTCTACTGCTTTCAGCATATCATCCATGAATAGTATAAACAACAGTGGTGACAGGTTACAGCCTTGTCTTACACCTGAAACTACACTGAACCATGAGCTGAATTTGCCATCTACTGTGACTGCTCCCTGACAGTTATGTAAAGCCTTTTAATTGCCTGCAGAAGTTTGCCTCGCATACCATAATATTGTAGAACTGACAGTAGCTTCGTCCTAGCAACACGGTCATAAGCCTTTTTTAGATCGCGGTGGCCGAGGGGACTGAGTCACGGTCTGCACGGCCTCTACGGTCGGGGGTTCGAATCCCTCCTCGGGCATGGATATTTGTGCCGTCCTAGTTCGTAAGTAGTTCATAAGTAGTTTGTAAGTTTAGAGACTGATGACCCCGTAGTTAAGTCCCATAAGCTCTACAAACATTTGAACATTTTTTTTGATCTATGAAACATAGATACAATTGCCTGTTCCAGCCATAGCACTTTTGCATTACCTGCCGTAAGCTAAAGATCTGGTCCTGACAGCCTCTAAGAGGCCTAAAACCACACTGATTTTCATCTCACTTGTCCTCAATTAATACTCGCACTCTCCTTTCAACAATACCTGAAAATATTGTGCCTACAACGCTAATTTTAGTTTAGGCCGCAGTATCCGTTTCGGCTAAAAATTAGCAGAATCTTCGGCTTTGCCGTAACTAGCTTTCTTGAATGTCCTGATGATGTCAGGTCGCGTTCGGAATGGATTCAATTAACAATAACGCTTTACCTCGGTTGACAGCGTGTAGTTTAACTGGTAGGAGTCTCTCCTCTCGCGTGAAAAATTGTGTGTATTATATACTTAGTACAATATAACTCACTCGTATGTTATATTCTTATAGGGTAGGATGAGGAGGAATCTAAGATGACGAATCATTAATGCGGTTGTCGAGACAGAAAGGCGAATTAAATTCTTTCCTTGCTAGCGATTAGCACTATACGTGTGCTACAATATGTACTGAAGCCAACTGCCATCATTTAGCGCTGATACACTATCAATTATGTTTACGCATATGTTGATTGCAATAGCATCTAGTACATGTATGGTAAATTTTTCCAAGCTGGTTTCAGTTTTTTCGTAAACTTTACACCGTGCTGTTTCTTTAAAATGTATATTAAACTCCAAAGAAAATTTAATGAAGTGTTGTTCTTAGGTTAAAATTATAAATTTCCATTTCGGTTAAGTCGACGAATTTACACAGCAGACAAAATGACGACTCGTCATCTTTCCCAAAGAATTTATAAATCATTTTAATGAGCGTTTCCTACTAACTTGCAATATTGATCGTGTGTAACAAGTATAAATGAAGAGCCAACATGCGGTGATGGCCACAGCAATCGATGACCATCGTGGGGAGGTACAGAACGGTGTAGTGGTATATGGAACTTTCAACAGAAAGCAGAGGAAATGTTGCCGTCATTACACATCACAAACAGAAGCCAAACTGAAGAAAAATAAATATAAAAGAAAAAAGACAGAAAAATTGAACGACACATAGGGGTTCAAGGGGATAAGAAAAAACAAAACAAACGTGAATAGGCACTCCTTAATTTCTCGATGCCATTCAACTACACTGAAGACGACGACGACGATCATGTTGTCGTTAGAAAAGAACTTTGTGAAATCATCAATGGCTGTGGTAAATTAGTAAATGCCGTAAATGGGCCCATGCTGCTTGAACCGAACTCACTGTGGCAGATACGGAGCTGAAAGCAAGTGTATGCCACTTCTGTGCTTAAAATAATACGATATTTCTTATGTTTATCCAATTGTGTTGTCATTCATCAAATTACTCGCCGATATTCGTCATCTTACCCGTAAACGAGGGTAAGATGACGAGTGTGAAATCATTTCAAAAAAATCAAAGTAATCGCCATAAATGTTACACTTAGAAAAACTACGGAATCTTTAGTTGTAAACAAAACTCTAATGATTTCACTGAAGTATTCACGAAGGTGTCACGTCTAAAATAAGATTTAAAAAATCGGAAGCTTACTGACGGGCCGACCGCAGTGGCCGAGCGGTCTGCGACGCGCCAGTCACGGTCTGCACGACTGCTACGACGAGGGGTTCGAATCCCCTCTCGGGTATATATGTTTGTGCCGTCTTTAGTATAAGGTAGTTCATAAGTAGTTTTTAAGTTAAGGGACTGATGACCCCGCAGTTAAGTCCCTTAAGCTTAACAAACATATGAACATTTTAGCTTACTATCATCATCTCTATCTCTACAGAAAGACCATAACACTCATGTTACTGATTCGCCTATGTGCGTGAGCTGCAACGCACCAGGCACGAACACCGATAACGTTGCGGACCAGCGGACGAGATCTGCTATTTTGTGCACCAAATGCAGCCTCTATTTTCATGGGTGTTACTAGCTGCTGTCGATTCACGCATATTATTCTACCCGGACAATGATTACCGCGCAAGGACGAGATGCAATGATGTGACGTGGATTCGAGGCCACGTAATCCATTACTTGATTGGAAGCTGTGTCACCGCGATGATGGAATCTGAAAGTACCTCAACGAATTTTGAAAAGTCCCACGTGCGGACAATATTCTTCAATCTTCTTCAAGAGCATCATTCACAATCCGTCCCGCAGGTGGATCATTCATAGAATCAGATGAAAAATGATAGATAAACGGGAACTGCCTAATTTTTCGAGAAGACATGCTATGAGAAATTGGATACGTCGATCATGGGGCATGGGCAGAAAATGCGGGCTTGTTTTCCTACTCATTCTACACTGTTTTCTCGCTTTCATTTTCTTTTCACAACAAAAGTATTTATTTGATTAATATTACAAACAAAAATAAAGTAACAAATGTAAAGCCGGCCGCGGTGACCGATGGGACTAAGGCACTCCAGTCACGGTCTGCACGGCCACTACGGTCGGTGGTTCGAATCCCCCCCGGGCATGGATATTTGTGCCGTTCGTAGTATTAGCTAGTTCATAAGTAGTTTGTAAGTTTAGAGACTGATGACCCCACCGTTAAGTCCCTTAAGCTCTACAAACATTTGAACAAATGTAAAAATCGATGTTGTTGTTGTTGTGGTCTTCAGTCCTGAGCCTGCTTTGATGCAGCTCTCCACAATACCCTATCCTGAGCCAACCTCTTCAACTCTACATAAGAGCGGCAACCTACATCTGTCTGAATCCGCTTACTGTATCCATCTCTTGGTCTTCCCCTGCAGTGTTAACCCCAAAAACTTCCCTCCAATGCTAAATTCACGATTCCATGATGTCTAAGAATGTGTCCTACCAATCGATCCCTTCGTATAGTCAAGGAATTCCAGAAATTCCTTTTCTCCCCAATTCTAGATTATCTACGAGATATGAAAAAAAACATGAGAGAGAAACGTTGTAGAGAATTTTCTCCTCTACAAATTCCGTTATCCCATTTTCGTATCAGATGAATAGTTAAGCCGTTATCTTCACTTAAATTTCGAGCTGTTAAAAGACGATCGCAAAGGCCCACTTTTAGTGTTCCTACCGTAACCTAAAGTGGGCCAATAAATCTCTCAAGTAGTACCACAGCACAGCGTCAATACCTCAGAAGCCCCACTAGGCCCTAGCTATCTACCTCACGGTTGATGAGAAAATTTTAGGTTCGATCGTCCTGTAATTTATGTAACTCAAACTCTTTTAAAAGGACCGGCGATAAAGGCGAAGCGAGTTGCATGCACGATGCTTGAACAGCAACCGAGGCAGCCTATTTACTTCCTGAACACGCAGGACGGTCCGTTCTCGGTCTGAGGAGTGTCTTTGAGAGCATTATCAGGTGACGCGTGGGCAGACGAGGACGCTTTGACGCCAGCCGGACGGCAATTTGTCAGCAGTTGGCTGACTGCGCAGACTTCCCCGCGCAAGCCTGTCCTTTGTTCCACCTGTATCAACAGGAACGACTCGATTCGCGTGACGCCGCTTCCAAAGCCGGCAGGCCACGCCTCGGCCGCATTTAGAGAACCGCACGCTCACACACACACTTACACAGACAGACAGCGCGCGCAGGTCCGAATAAAGAGACGCCAGATTTCATTTAAGATAGCCGCCACCCTCGCCCGTGTCCGTCGCCGCTGCTGTCGTCGAAATCTGAAAGCAAATAAAAGCGAGGGGCAGCGCTAGCTCGCCGATGTAAAAGAGACGGCTGGATGCGAAGGTGGCCGGTGACTAACCGTGAAGGCGGAAGGGTTTGGGGGGGGGGGGGGCGACGGACGGGGGAGGTTATTTCAGACGGAAGCAGAGGCAGAGATGGCTGTCTTTGCTTTGCTTCATTGCTTTGCCGGAGGCGGCCATTCAGCAGTTGTGAAGGTGAGGGTGCAGGGTGGGGGGAGGGGATAGAGTGGAGGTGCGCGCGGCCGGACACGCGGGCCGCTCCTTCAAGTGTGCGTCGCAAGCGGGAGCGGCCGCGCTCGACCGCTCAAAGCATTCTGACTCGGCCGAGTAATAATAGTTCCTTTGCGCGTACTACGGCGCGCACGCCCCATTTGATGTCACACGGCGATCGCACGCCCCTGCACGCGTGCGTGCGTGCGTGCGTGCGTGCGGGCGAGTGGCAGCGCCGCCGGTGACGTCACGGGCCGGCGCTCCCGCCAGGCGGCAGCACCGGCGCGCATCGCCGCGTCTCGGTTGTCGGCTGCCGGTTGTGAGGCGAGGGTGGCTCTACTGCTGTCCGACACAAACACACACAGACACACACTCACATTACACGGCAAAGCAAACGCCAGATCCAGCTGCAACTGTGCCGTCCTCTGGCAGCGAGTGAAAACGCACGAGCACGCGGCACTGATGACGTCACACTACAGTGTGGAGCATAGGCGTAACCAATATTTTTTCACATAAATCCTTTAACTTTATTTACGTATGAATAAAACTTACACAATATCTCATTTATCTTCCAAACTATCACAATAAACGACTTTTATTTGGTTTTATTGTGGTTACCGACAAAAAAAGGAGCAAGATGCAATTAAAGGTATCCTAACCCAAAATGTCAATTTACGTTATGTCAGTTACAGGAAATATCCGTTTTTAAACTCACAGTTAGATGCTGTCTGTGAGTATAAGTTACTATTCTTACGCTGAGATTCTCTCCCTTCCTCCCTCTCGCCCAATTCTCTCCCCCCCTCCTTTCTCTCTCTCTCTCTCTCTCACATTATTTTTCTGTTTGTGAGGCTCTCTATGGAGGGGGGAGGGTACACAAGCCCATGTGCCCCCCCTCACCCTAAATCCGCCCTTGTTATCAGCAATATTTGTTGAACTTCCTATGTAAACGAATCAAGGTTCCCGTCTAATCCAAGAGCATCTTCTGTAAACTTATTCTTTGCCATTGTCAGCTTTCACGTACCGAAAACAATTTGACTTGGCCAATGCTTCTCTTTAAATACTTCAAAACTTACTGGTAGCTTCACAGACTGCGTTTCTGATTGCCATCCGTGTTACCTGTGGCGTATGCTGGGTTTGTAACTTCGGCTATCACTGCTATCTCACCTTCTGAGGTTGTACCGAGAAAGAAATTCTGAGACAAGAAATCGAAATCTAGCACTGTTCCCGATGTACTGATAGTGCCCTACCAGTAGCTCAAGAAATTGGCAGCAAACGGTTACCGTGACACTAAACTCACACCCCCACCCCACACCCCCCTACCGAAACTCGTCATGACTGGTGGGAGGCAAGTTTGAAAGCTTTGACTTTACTGCAGATTCGGATTCTTCGTGAAAAAATACGTAAGTTTCGAATGAAGCATATTTTTATTTTCATGATAAACTGCGCTGCAATCGGAAAAAAATGAAAGTGTAGCATACCTGTGACGAACTTCTTCAGCATTTCTGTGGGCGTCATAGTACCAGGAAATGGTAGATACTCTCTCTCTGCAATCGTTAACATTCGAGAAGAATTGCGAGAGGTGGATACAGTCAAAATCACTGAAATACTACAAACTGTCTGGCTGTGGACTGATAGCATGATCATAGTATATGTATCATTCGATTGTGGTAGGTGTCACGAGATAGCATTAACAGCAACATGAAAAACTGTACTCTGATTTTCCTGATCTGATGTGTATTTGCTTCAGATATTACTGTTTTTCAACAATCTCCACATTTTTAGTTTTGCCTATTACAGCGCCAACTATTCATGAAACGAAAAAAAAAAAATGTTCTAGAAAATAGTTACATATATAAGCACGGAGAATCCAAATAACATTGCCCATTCATTTTGAGGAATAGCAGTAAGAACTGTCAAAATACACTGCACACTATGGGATAAATAACACTAATACATCTGTTGTGAAACGTAACTAACACGCTCTTTGTTGTTTTAAACTGATGCATAGTTCGCCACGAGCGAATCGTGTCAAAAAAAAAAAAAAAAAAAAAAAAAAAAAGCCTTGCCTTTTGCTGGCCGTACTACCCTGCCCCACCCCTTCCTTTCCACTACCATAGCGAAAGCTGCGGCAGTGAGCGTACGAAGCTCTGTTCTCCCACTGTTGCAATTAAGCGAACGAGACATATTCCACACTACGCACTAATTCTTCATGACGGAAACTATCTGCTATTGCCATTTTCGTTAATATTCGTTCTTAAGTACTGATTTGTTTTCGGATAGGAGGGGTTTTCAATGAAAGGAAACTGTAATAACGTGTACACTTAATAGAAATGGAAATGGCGCTAATTAATACATACAATATTATTTTTCATTGCAGAGGACTCGATACTTGACAGTCATCATGGTCATCATCATCATCATCATCATCATCATCACCATTAGAGACTGATTATGCCTTTCAGCGTTCAGCCTGGAGCAATGTACCTCTAATAAATTTCCTCCATGATTCCTCCTGCAGAAGTCTGCCGGCAATTAAAGGGCTTTACATAGACTGTCAGGCAGCAGTTAGAGTAGATGGCAAATTAAGCTCATGGTTCAGGATAGTTTCAGGGGTAAGACAAGGCTGTAACCTGTCACCACTGTTGTTCATACTATTCATGGATCATATGTTGAAAACAGTAGACTGGCAGGGCGGGATTAAAGTAGGTGAAAACAAAATAAGCAGTCTCGCATATTCAGACGACTTAATTGTAATGACCGATTCCATTGATAGGTTGCAAACTAATATTTCAGAGCTCGATCAGAGGTGCAAGGATTATGATATGAAGATCAGTATCTCTAAAACGAATGTAATGTCTGTGGGAAAGAGATTTAAACAGATTGAGTGCCAAATAGGAGGATCAAAGTTAGAACAGGTAGACAGTTTCAAGTACCTGGGATGTATTTTCTCACAGGATGGCAACATAGCGAAAGAACTGGAATCGAGGTGCAGCAAAGCTAATGCAGTGAGTGCTCAGCTAAGATCTACGCTCTTCAGCAAGAAGGAAGTAAGTACCAAGACTAAGTTAGCAGTGCACCGCTCTATCTTTCGACCAACTTTGTTGTATGGGAGTGAAAGATGGGTGGATACAGGTTACCTTATTCATAAGATAGAGGTTACAGATATGAACTTAGCAAGAATGATTGCAGGTACCAATAGATGGGAACAATGGCAGGAGGGTGTCCATAATGAGGAAATCAAAGAAAAGCTGGGAATGAAGACCATAGATGAAGGAGTTAGAGTGAACAGACTGAGATGGTGGCGTCATGTTACACGCATGAGAGAAGCAAGGTTACCTAAGAGACTCATGATTGCGTCAGAGGAGGGTAAGAGAAGTCGAGGTAGACCAAGAAGAAAGTACTTAGATTCGGTGCAGAATGATTTTGAAGTGAAAGACATAACATCAGACGAAGCATCAATGTTTGCATTGAATAGGGGATCATGGAGGAATTTTATTAGAGGTACTTTGCTCCAGACTGAACGCTGAAAGGCATAATCAGTCTCTAATGATGATGATGATGAGATGATGATGACCATGATGACTCTCAAGTATCGAGTCCTCTGCAATGAAAAATACTATTGTATATACTAATTAGCGCCATTTGCATTTCTATTAAGTGTGCATGTTATTACAGTTTCCTTTCATTGAAAACCCCTCCTATCCAAAAACAAATCAGTACATAAGAACCAATATTAACGAAATTGGCAATAGAAGATAGTTTCCGTCATGAAGAATTAGTGCGTAGTGTGGAATATGTCTCGTTCGCTTAATTGCAACAGTGGGAGGGACAGAGCTTCGGACGCTCACTGCCGCAGCTTTCGCTATGGTGGTGGGAAGGAAGGGGTGGGGCGGGTTAGTACGGCCCGGCCAGCAACAGCTAAGTCTTTTTTTTTTTTTTTTTTTTTTTTTTTTTTTGGGACACTGTTCGCTCCTGGCGAACTATGTATCAGTTTAAAACAACAAAGAGCGTGTTTGTTACTTTTCACAACATATGTATTGGTGTTATTTATCCCATAGTGTGCAGTGTATTTTGACAGTTCTTACTGCTATTCCTCAAAATGGATGGGCAATGTTATTTGGATTCTCCGTGCTTATATATGTAACTATTTTCTAGAACTTTTTTTTTTCGTTTCATGAATAGTTGGCGCTGTAATAGGCAAAACTAAAAATGTGTAGATTGTTGAAAAACAGTAATATCTGAAACAAATATACATCAGATCAGGAAAATCAGAGTACAGTTTTTCATGTTGCTGTTAATGCTATCTCGTGACACCTACCACAATCGAATGAAACATATACTATGATCATGCTATCAGTCCACAGCCAGACAGTTTGTAGTATTTCAGTGATTTTGACTGTATCCACCTCTCGCAATTCTTCTCGAATGTTAACGATTGCAGAGAGAGAGTATCTACCATTTCCTGGTACTATGACGCCCACAGAAATGCTGAAGCAGCTCGTCACAGGTATGCTACACTTTCATTTTTGCCGATTGCAGCGCAGTTTATCATGAAAATAAAAATATGCTTCATTCGAAACTTACGTATTTTTTCACGAAGAATCCGAATCTGCAGTAAAGTCAAAGCTTTCAAACTTGCCTCCCACCAGTCATGACGAGTTTCGGTAGGGGGTGTGGGGTGGGGGTGTGAGTTTAGTGTCACGGTAACCGTTTGCTGCCAATTTCTTGAGCTACTGGTAGGACACTATCAGTACATCGGGAGGGAACAGTGCTAGATTTCGATTTCTTGTCTCAGCATTTCTTTTTCGGAACAACCTCAGAAGGTGAGATAGTAGTGACAGCCCAAGTTACAAACCCAGCATACGCCACAGGTAACACGGATGGCAATCAGAAACGCAGTCTGTGAAGCTACCAGTAAGTTTTGAAGTATTTAAAGAGAAGCATTGGCCAAGTCAAATATAATTTAAAATGTAATGACTGTGGGAAATTTTACATAGGTCAAACAGAAAGAACATTTAAAACTAGCTTTCGAGAACATACATATATGCAAAATAAAACGGCTTTTGGCGAGCATTTGAAAAACACAAGACATCACGTAGGTGACATTCAGCATAGAATGGAAATTCTACATAAGAGCGAAAAAGGCAGAAAATTGGATCTGTTACAAAATCTTAATATCTATAACAAATATAAAAAAGAACCGGATAAAATCCTAAATGACCAGCTTGTGGTTAAGTTTAAAACAGTTCTTCATGATTTCTGACGCTGTATTATGAAATCACAAAGATAGTCCCCCCACCTTGGAGCCAATAATTTCATAATATGTAGCTAGACTGGCTTCCTGAATTGCCTGGCAGATGCTTTCATGCTTTTCCCTGAAGAAGCGTATACTATATTTTATAGCATATTCCCATCTTCAATAACTCGACTTACTATTAATGACAGATCGTCTAACCCTCAGATTAGTGTATTCCTAATTTTTAGATCCCTCTATACCATGAATTCTGATGTTATAATCTAAAGTTCGACATGTTGACGTTACCTAGCCCAAATATACACGTCACAAAACTAGAACTGTAGCCACCTAGACCTGTAGCCACCTAGACCTTCAGCCGCCTCTCAACGTAGACTTGAGGGCACCTTACACCTAGACAGTGACAACCAACAACTCAGTCGTGTTTCCAGCTTCCTCACCAAATCTTTGGTATGTGATGACATTCATGCTTTTTTGTGCTGAAAGAAATTAGCCGAGTGGAGATAGAAGAAAGCCTGAGTAGAACAGAAAGAGAGGAGATATATTGTGGGAGAGAGGCAGTGACAATAAAAAAGATGGATGTAGCAAAAAAAAACAGCGAGATAGATAAATGTATAGTATGTGTAAGCTTTGGTAATCTGGATCCTGGAAACCGGCGAACTCCAATGACATAAATTTCCTGCCCTTTCCATCTCCTATACTTACTGTTAGAAGCCAGAGCATAGCATCCGCAAGGACAGGTAAGAGGAGATAATCTTGACTGAAGAAACAGAGAGCAGTCTGTGGAAAAGAAAGATGCAGTACAAATGTAAGAAAGAAAGAATCGGACAAAGACAATGCCAGAAGAAAGCATCGAAAATGGAAGAAAATGGGTGAAGGTTGTGGCAACAATGAGACACACGGAGAGAAAATGCTAATGGAAGGAAAACGAGACAATGGGAGAGAGACATGTGTAGACAGTGGCACTGAAAGCTTCTTTACGATGACAAACTGAGTACAAAGGATTTAGGATTTTCTGGGTTAAAAGAACACGAATATGTTCGAAGGCCAAAATTTTTGGTGAGGAAGGCGGAATGAGGTTCTCCACTTTTCTGTCATAGTTATTTAAAGAGGCACATTCTGCCTTTTTTGGGCTCAGACAGAAGCATTTTTTAGCTGGTGAAATAATAAACGCATATTCAAATATACGTCAGGTTAGTAAGTCACGGAATATATTGCTTTTGCTAAAGAGTATTTATTGCTCTATTTCGCGCATTTTTGCTCGCCACACTCACCTACCCACACGCTGTTGAATTATCTATAAAATTAAATTTTCTACTTTAATCACACAGTCCATTGGTGAAAATCGTATGAAAATCCGTTCAGAAGTTTTTGCGTTTATCGAGGACAGATAGAGACAAAGGCGCGGCGAAAGGACTTCCTTTTATAATATGTAGATATTTAATATTATTGTTATTTATTTGAGATGTCCCATTACATAGTAAAACTAAATGTTTGGAGATTCAATTCCGGCGTTTATATCAGGTACTTTGGCAAACACAAACTGACTGCATAAGTTTGAAGGATTTGCCAAAGAAGACATTTTGGCTGTACAAGATTTATCGCTTGGCAATAATAAACCAAACGAGTTTTACACAGCAGGAAATCTTACTGAATAACAGTACAATCCACCGCTTTTTTCAGCTATTTTTTCCCGAGATGGCCCCTCTCCTTCAGTAAGTTACTGAAGCCGAAAAGCTGGTGGTCAATAGTTGGTTTATCTCTATTACATTTGGACTTTCCGCCTTCAATTATTTAGAACCGTTGATAATAGGCTTTCAGTTTCCCATGACCTGTTAATATTACTGTAAAATTCGGAGATATGGGCAGTTTAATCATTATACCTACGGTTTATTGTTTTCCCCGTCTTTAGTTCTTTGCCACTCAATCTCTCATTTGTTCCTAAACGCCTCTCGTAGTTTCTTCTTCACCGCACCTGTAGGTATTTTACTGTGGCTGTTTTCCAATATTTATCTAATCACTGAAAAACTTTTTTTGTGTATGTTATTGCTTTGTGTATTTGGAGGTTTTCTCGCAAAGGTGTCTGTCTCTTCTTAATTGTAGGATTTTCGTATCTTTTTCTTTAGTCTTGAAATTGGTAGTCCTGTGTTAGGTAATTTGCAAATGTTGAATTGTTTTTACCATATTTCCATGCCCCTGATATGTTCCTTACACCTAGTGCCAAAAGCACTGCCAATAATTTTGATGTAAATCAGCATCACAGCCTCAGCCAGAGCAGATAGATAGCAGAACTTTGGTATTTGTCCGTTTTTTACTTTAATTTGGGTATATGATTTTTTTAAACCGAGTAGTTTGTTTTGATGACGAATGTTCATACATATATTTGTAAATCTATCGGACCAAACTGCGTGGTTTTCAGTCCATAGCTTACAAACTACTTACAATAAGGCAAACCAACCTAAGCACAAACACACACACCCAGGCCTCAGCGAGGACTCGAACCTCCGACGGCGAGAAACCCTGCGCTCGGAAGCGAGGCGCCTTAAACCGCTACGACACTCCACCGCGGCCTTGATGACGAATAACACCCCTCATAATTGAAAAGTAATTACGGACATCATAGCTACACAAATGAACAGTTTTCTTTCATTTGGTGAAGGTTGCTTCGTTGCAAAGGCAAATCATGGGATTCTTCTAGATAAGCTTAAGTATTGTGGTATGAGTGGGACAGTGCACAAATGGTTTAAATCATACTTAACTGGAAGAGTGCAGAAAGTTGAAATAAGCAGTTCACATGATGTAGATGAGACAATTAATTCTTCGAACTGGGGAGTTATCAAAAATGGGGTCCCACTTGGTTCGGTCTTGGGTCCTTTGCTGTTCTTAATATATATTAATGACTTGCCATTCTACATACACGAAGATGCTAAGCTAGTACTTTTTGCTGATGATACAAGTATAGCTATCACACCTGACAAACAGGAATTAACTGATGAAATTGTAAATGATATCTCCCAGAAAGTTATTAAGTGGTTCTCTACAAATGGACTCTCACTAAACTTTGATAAAACCCAGTATATACAGTTTCATACAGCAAATGGAATGACACCATTAATAAATTTAGACTTTAAACATAAATCTGTAGCTAAGGTAGAATATTCAAAATTTTTAGGTGTTTGCATTGACGAGGGACTGAATTGGAAGAAACATATGGAAGATCTCCTGAAACGTCTGAGTTCAGCTACTTATGCTATCAGAGTCATTGCAAAATTTGGTGATATAAATCTCAGTAAATTAGCTTACTACACCTATTTTCATTCACTGCTTTCATATGGGATCATATTCTGGGGCAATTCAACATCATGAAATTTCTTATTAACAACCTGACACAATTCAAAAGTAATAGCAGTGTGCATAGCTACAACACTAGGAGAAAGGCTGATATCCACTATTCAAGGTTAAATCTAACTTTGGCTCAGAAAGGGGTGAATTATGCTGTCTTTGGTCACTTACCAAGTAGCATCAAAAGTCTGACAGATAGCCAACTAGTATTTAAAAAGAAATTAAAGGAATTTGTGAATGGCAACTCCTTCTACAATGTAGATGAATTTTTAGATAAACTTAAAAAAAAATCCTTAAAATATTCAATATTCATAGAATATATGACATCAACTGCTATTGGGCAAAGCTGTAAATGTGTACCCAGCCGGGTCTCGAAACCGGGTCTCCTGCTTTCTAGGCAGTTGCGCTGACCCCTACACCACGGGCAATGATCCTATCGTTAGTGGGGAGGGGTGGGCAAAGTTTGAAGCCCTTACTCTTACGGGAATTAGTTCATAACTACGAGTTTGAGTACTGTGGGCAGGGCGAAGCTGGGAATTTGTGTCATATATTCTATGAATGTTGAATAATAACAACTGCAGGATCAGAAGTGACGTCTGTCCTCTCGGAACAGACGCCACATGTATACCTTAAAATATTGATTGTCAAGTATAGACAACATTTACTAAACCGACACGTTCCACATCATTACGCAATGTCGTATATATGATCTGTGAAACATGTATTAACAGACTGTATTAACGAGATCGCTGCTAACTCCAACGAGAAGTACACTTTGATAAGATTACACCGGACCCGGCTGGTTTTTCCGCGAGCCTTCGGCCACGGAGCCTGGCAGCGGCAGATTCCCGCCCGCTGCCCCGGTGCTGGCTCCAGGTGACCTTGACCCTGGCGGCCGTCGCCGTATTTCAGGGCGGCCCCCTCATATTTCGTGCCCGCGACGTGGCGTCGCTTGCCCCTCTCTGGCACCGGCAGTTTGTTTTAATTTGGCCCTCTGCCGAGTTCGTTACTAATTCATCTTCCTCCAGAGCTGGCCTGCCTAGGGACGAACTCGTGGCCGGCCCACGCTGCCCTGCCGACGGAGACACGGTGTTCGTACTGCGCATCTGCTTCCAGTGTGCCAAGTTATCACAAGTCACTTTATTCACCAAGTAGTGAACCTCACCTTCTTTGCATATTAGATTAGGATAGTTCAGTACTTGTTCCATAGATCATATATACAACATTTCGTATGATTACCAGATACAACTACTTTTCTTTTAACAACTCCTTTTATAAACAAAAACTACGGTCGGGGGTTCGAATCCCCCCGCGGGCATGGATATTTGTGCCGTCCTAGTTCGTAAGTAGTTCATAAGTATGTTCAAAGACGTTTCGGGCGTGCAGCCGCATAATGTTGACTTCTTCTAATATTTCGGCTGAGAAACGTTCAGCCATCTTCAGAGACGAGTGGAAGACTGACGCTCCAGCACGCGCTTCGTGCTTATAAACGCGCGGGCTGCGCTATTGCGCATGCGGCGACAGATAAAACAAGGCGCCAAAGACGTTCCTCGGCGGCAAGGAAGTACACGTATGTGTAAATTATGTCTGTGGCTGCATGGTAGATTACTGCGGAGAAATCGATGTATTATGATCTGTGCTGTGGCGGCGTCTTTGTAAATTTATTAAAGAAAGTGCCGGATTCCAAGATTTATCTAAACTGAAGTCACTGTCTCTGTTAATTAAATTCGTCCCCAAATTCGGACGGATTATGAACAAACATAATGTTCAAGTAATTTTTCGACCCCCACCAAAGACAGCAGCACTTTTGGGTTCCACCAAGGATGATTTGGAGCTCCGGAAGGCCGGGGTTTACAAGATCCCATGTGAATGTGGCCTTTCGTACATAGGACGGACGACACGTACAGTCCAGGAAAGATGCACGGAACACCAGAGATATACCCGTCTTTTACAACCAAATAACTCTGCAGTGGCAGAGCACTGTATTGATACAGGACACTCCATGACGTACGAAAACGTCAAAATTTTAGCTTCCACTTCATCCTTCTGGGACTCAGTAGTGAAAGAAGCAATAGAAATTCGCTTGGGGACGAATTTAATTAACAGAGACAGTGGCTTCAGTTTAGATAAATCTTGGAATCCGGCACTTTCTTTAATAAATTTACAAAGACGCCGCCACAGCACAGATCATAATACATAGATTTCTCCGCAGTAATCGACCATGCAGCCACAGACATAATTTACACATACGTGTACTTCCTTGCCACCGAGGAACGTCTTTGGCGCCTTGTTGTATCTGTCGCCGCATGGGCAGTAGCGCGGCCCGCGCGTTTATAAGCACGAAGCGCGTGCTGGAGCGTTAGTCTTCGACTCGTCTCTGAAGATGGCTGAACGTTTCTCAGACGAAATATTAGAAGAAGTCCACTTTATGCGACAGCACGCCCGAAACTTCTTTGAACAGTCATTGCGCCGCGAAAACATGAAGATACACATCAGTTCATAAGTAGTTTGTAAGTTTAGGGACTGATGACCCTGTAGTTAAGTTCCATGGACTATACAAAAATATGAACTATATATATATATATATAAACAAAACGACGGTCCAGCCATGGGTAGTTGTCTGTCAGGTTTCCTTGCCGATATATTTGTCAATCACATTGAATCTCAATACTTCCAACAAAAATCTCCAATAAGCAGAAAAATACTCTCCTACAAGAGATATGTCGATGACATCCTGATTATTTCCAATGGCACCCTAGCTGATGTAACAGTTATAGTTTATGAATTCAACAACTTACACCCGAAACTAACCTTTACACATGAAATAATGAACTCCTCCAGTGTCTTAAATTTTTTGGACCTACAGTTACAGTTAGCTGAAAACAAAGTGGTATTCCAAATCTATAGGAAACCGACCACAAGTGACTCAGTCATACATGCATCTTCATGCCATCCATGGCAATACAAATTGAGCTTTTTTAAATCAATGATTAACAGAATGTTTGAGATTCCCCTTTCTGAAACTTCCGTCAATAAAGAAATAAATAATCTGGAATACATCCCCGAAATGAATGGTTACAACCCGTCCTTGGATCGCAAAATGTACAATAAAAAACGTTCTAAAGATGTACCACAGCTTCACTCGGTAACACCTGGCGATGAAGTTAAACGTATCCCCATTCCTTTCATGGGATATTTTTCTTATGACCTGGCTAAACTCTTTCGTGGCACAAATGTATAAGTCGCATTTAGTAGCCCTTTGAGCATACAGCAAATTCTCCCACGCAACGAACAAACCAATAAGGACAGATACCTTTCCTCAGGAGTCTACAAACTACAATGTCCCTAATGCCCAGCAGAATATATAGGACAGACAGGCCGGACCTTTAAAGTACGTCTTACTGAGCACCTTCTTACAAAAAAAGGCCAACTCAAAAAACATTCCCCTTTTGCGGAACACACTAAAGCATCCGATCATTAACAACCTACCATTGACAACATGCAAATATTACATATAGTGCAGAAGGGGCGTAAGCTAAATTTACTGGAAGAGTTTGAGATAGCGAAGCACGCTTACTTTGAACACCCACACCTCCTAAACGATCAGTTGGCATGCATAGATAAAACATTCCTAGATATTATGATGTCTCTGTTCAAATGAAATTCCTCTCATTTTCGAATACCAACATAAATTACAAACTTCTGTCCTGCTTAATAACCTCCCTTTTGTTACATTTGTATTCAGATAGCTAGATTTCACCCGTCCCGTCTTATACATCGGCTTCCTATGTCACTCCCTACCCACATTCCCTTAGTCTGTACAAGTCGGCGGAGCAGCACACCACGCCCGCCCACCGCCCGTGAGCGCAATTGTAAACATGGGCTTATCTTGTGTCATCAGAGACCACCGCTTCGATTAAGGTAGTCTTAAAAATCGTTTTTATGTTTCTCACATCTTTACCGAGTATGTTCCAACTGTAATTCTTTGTTACCCGAACATTTGTAGGGCCACAAGGAAATCCAAAAAACACTCCAAGAAAATAGAAACACCGCAATAACAACTTACGGGGTCACACCACGGAGAGCGCATTGTAAGCTTTGTTTACCATTTATACTGTCTTCTTAACACAAAATAAGTCCAAGTACCATTATAACCGTTTGTAATTCGGCCTTGTAATTTTGTGTAAATTCTGTCCCGCAGATAATCTGAAGATGCCCTGATAAAGGGCGAAACGCGTCATTAACTAATTAAAAAAATTGCAGTCAAGACGATTTGAAGGAATATGATGTGGAACCTGTCAGTTAAGTAATGTTGTCTATACATGACAATCAGTATTTTACGGATATTTTATTTAAAATTTTGATTGTTTTTATTTTATTTTTTTAAGTTTTATCTAAAAACTCATCTACATTGTAGAAGGAGTTGTCATTCAGAAATTCCTTTAATTTCTTTTCAAATACAAGTTGGCTATCTGTCAGACTTTTGATACTACTTGGTAAGTGCGTGAAGACTTTTGTGGCAGCATAATTCACTCCTTTCTGAGCCAAAGTTAGATTTGCCTTTGAATAGTCTATATCACCCTCTCTCCTAGTGTTGTAGCTATACACACTGCTATTACTTTTGAACAGGGTCGGATTGTTAATCATAATTTTCATGAGTGAATACATATATTCTGAAGCTACAGTGAAGATCCCTAGATCCCCAAATAAATGCCTGCAGGATACTCTTTCGTAGGCTCCAGCAATTATTCTTATTACACGCTTTTGTGCAATGAATACATTTTTACTCAATGTCGAATTGACCCAGAATATGATCCCATATGAAACCAGTGAATGAAAAAAGGCATAGTAAGCTAATTTACTAAGATGTATATCACCAAATTTTGCAATGACCCTGATAGCATAAGTAGCTGAACTCAAACGTTTCTTAATGTAGCACAGTAGTTTTTATAATATTTTATTGTTTTTGGGTTAATACTCTTTCTTGCAGATAGATATAGTTCCCTTTTTGGCTACAAGATATTTTTATTCCTTTAGTAAGCCATGGATTTTTGCATGGTTCCTTGCAATTATATTTAACTCGGGGAAACAGTCATCAAAGACCCTTACAAAGCCGACCGCTGTGGCCGAGGGGACTGAGGCGCTTCAGTCACGGTCTGCACGGCCACTACGGTCGGGGGTTCGAATCCACCCTCGGGCATGGTATTTGTGCCGTCCTTAGTCTTAGTTAGTTCATAAGTAGTTTGTAAGCTTAGGGGCTGATGACCCCGTAGTTAAGTCCCATAGACTATACAACCATTTAACATTTTAACCCTTACAAATTTATATGAAATATGTTATATTTTAAATTAACATCATGTTCTTTATAAACCTCATCACAGTATAACTGCTGTAGACTCTTTTTGAAATTTCTAGTTGTTAAGTCATTAATCGAGCGCATAACTCTGGAGGATTGTTTCGAATTACTGAACGGTGCTATGTCATATACTGTTACTAGCTGTGCACCATGATCAGAAAGACCATTCTCAATGGGACAAGCATTTATGTTGTTAAACATATCTCGATCTATCAATGTACTGCTGTTCTTTACTACCAGAGTAGGAAAATCAATAACGGATGTCAGATTGAATGTCCCAAGTAAGAATTCCAGGTCTTTCTTCCTTTTACACTTTCTCAGTGAATCTACATTGAAATCACCACAAATAATAATTTGCTTCCCCCTATCTGACAGATAGCACAACAAGACATCCAAGTTTTCTATAAATAACTGGAAGTTTCATGATGGGGCCCTATATAATGTTACAGTTATAAGATAATCATTAAGCTTAAGATGACAGGCACATGCTTCAATATGATGTTCTACACAAAATTTTTTGTTTCTAAATTTTTTACACTGTAATAGCTTTTGACATACATGGCAACTCCTCCTCTTACTTTATTATCTCTATTTACATTTGAAGCCAATTTGTATCCAATGACATTCACATTTTCCATACCAGTGACAGTGTAATGCTCAGACAGGCATAGTATTTCTATCACATTATCAGTTTCCATATCATCTAAAAAACCAAACTTTTATCTATTTTATTCTTCAGTTTCCCAATATTCTGGTGAAAAATGCTAACATTATTTTTTACTGTTGTGAGAAACATTTGATTTTTCAACATTTTTAGCACCTGCCTGCCTGAGCTTGCACGGGAAAGACTGATTACAGTAGCTAGGTAATACAAGCTTCCTAGGGTTTTATTTGCGGACGGAGAAGTTAGTACTGCTTCCTTCCACAAGTCCCCTAAAACCTCCGCATCCTTGCGGTTGCTGTTGCGTAGCAGTGTGCGTTTGTACCGCCCTACAGTACGGACGAGGTGCCGTAGTTGCTGTCCATGTCGTTATGGAAAGCATAGAGTTCTGACTAACCTGTTGTCTTCTTTAGTTGTGTCCCCAGCGCAGAAGACAGCACACAAGTCGTTGGTTCTCTTACAGCATACAAGTGAGGCTAAAATAAGTTCTGTATGATGGAAGCATATAAGAAGCGACTCACGAGATTTTTAATTGTCAGGGATGCCATTTATTAAATAAATAATTAAAAAAGTGAGCAACTATTGTTAATATGATTACGGCCTATGCTGCCCATAGCTCATGATGAGACCTCGACTGTTTTCACTATTAAAAAAAAATCTTTACTCATGACCGGCGCGGTCCGGCGCGTATAGTGGTCAGCTCGAGACTGCAACTGCGGCGCGTTGCGAGAGGGAACCTGACGCTCTATTTCGCGCCAAAACAGGGCCGTCGCGCGCCTTCTGCAAAATCGCTGTTCTCTTGTTACAATAAGAGAAAGCAACTTAAACTTTTCAAACTGTCCAAATCTAGCCTGTCCTTGAGAGATATTTATAATAAATTCTCAGCTCTGAATAATTAATATTTAGTTTACAATAAACAAAAGTAATTTCAAAAGAAATCACGTGACGTGAAATGCAGCAGCCAATGCGAGGAGAGCACCAGTAACATAGGCGGGCTTTCCCACGGGAACCAGCACCTACTGCGCAATATGCTACTGCTCCCCACCCCACATTTCAACATATGCTGCACTGCTGTCTTTCTTCCGCGTTTAAGGCACGTACAATGTTAGCAAAGAAACGGCCAGCGGCCAGAAATATGAAGTGGCCACAGGCCAGGAATATCACACCTCCCCTTCCTTCGAAGATTTCCAAACTTGGAATGTTCTCAAAGACAACAGACAAGTTGTAAATAAGAACCCTCTAAATTTTGATAAATAGTACCCATTATCTCTCAAGAACTTACATAAATATTGAAACCATTACTTCTAAATCTCACCATCTAAATCAAAAATTATTACACAAAAAGGTAAAGAAACATCAAAATTATAACCCTGCCTAAATTGAACTTGGGCAGCTATGAATTAGCTAACTTTACAACATAAGATACTACATGTAAATGCTGATATACACCTAATTATCCTTCTAAAAATACACACACAAAAACTTCAAAGTTACAAAGTACTTAACACATTGTATGAAAATGCTCAGAAAACAGACGATTAAACAATAGATAAGTAACACTTTTACTTAGAATTATTCCAGGAAATACAGCAGGCATGAAGCCTCTCAATAGTTGTGATTTAAGATCGGCGCATTGCAGTCCATGTTTACAAAATTTATTGGCACCTTGCCATTTGAATATACGACATTTAGACTTCCGGCTTATGGCCGCTTATAACACCAATTAAATTCTCGGCACATTGCCGTCCATCAATACCACCACAACACATAGTACACTGTCTTACTCAAAATTACTAACTTTCGGCGCATTGCCGTCCATCAAAACCACACCACTCCGACTGTTGACAAAACAAATGAAACTATTTTTGGCACGAGGCCATTTATCACTTATATCGGCACAATGCCGTCCACCAAGCCTATTAATTGAATTGCCTACTCACTTTCGGTTTTGCACTTTTGACACACGCAATGAGTGCAAATTCAACACTAGGCACTCATGACTTTATACTTTTTATAACATTTCTCATAGCCTACATTGCACTGCTGGCTTCACACGCTTGTACATACAAAGGATATACATAAAGTGGTACATAAAATTTATGCTGTTGTTTTGTTCCGAGAAAATCTGTGACTGCCACTTAACTTTGTAAAGGTAACTCGTGCTATGCAGATGTTTACTGCTGAGTTATAATATTTACCATATTCCATATTTGTTACATACCCACATTAAGCCAAATTCAGTACGTATTTAGTCTGTAAATCTCGTATCCTCTTTACTCATGTCAAATCCTGTTTTATTTACTCGTCTAAATTAGTGTTTTAGTGCAATCTGGTATTTGGATAGAGAAGAAAGTAAAGACGATAGAAAAGAGTTCAGACTGAATAGCAAGAGGAAGAAATAACAGCGTGAAAGGAAAGAAAGTAAGCTGCTAGTTGACTAGGGTACCTGGTAGGCGTCAGTTACCTGGCAAAGCAAAGAGCGCTATTGCACCCTGATGTATGGATAGAGAAGAAAGTAAAGACGATAGAAAAGAGATCAGACTGAATAGTAAGAGGAAGAACTAACAGCATGAAAGGAAAGGAAGTAAGCTGCTAGTTGACTAGGGTACCTGGTAGGCGTCAGTTACCTGGCAAAGCAAAGAGCGCTATTGCACCCTGAGGTATGGATAGAGAAGAAAGTAAAGACGATAGAAAAGAGATCAGACTGAATAGTAAGAGGAAGAACTAACAGCATGAAAGGAAAGGAAGTAAGCTGCTAGTTGACTAGGGTACCTGGTAGGCGTCAGTTACCTGGCAAAGCAAAGAGCGCTATTGCCCCCTGAGGTATGGATAGTGAAGAAAGTAAAGACGATAGAAAAGAGATCTCACTGAATAGTAAGAGGAAGAACTAACAGCATGAAAGGCAAGGAAATAAGCTGCTAGTTAACTAGGGTACCTGGTAGGCGTCAGTTACCTGGCAAACAAAGAGCGCTATTGCCACCTGAGGTATTTGTATGTATTTTGTGAGAAATTTCTTGATGTCTATCACGTTGTACAAACCTATACTTTTTCCTGTCTTTGGGTGCAACTTCCACTGCACTAGGATGTGATATCCTTATTATTTTGTATGGTCCCTGATAAGATTCATGAAATTTCTTAATTTCAGAGCTGATTTTTGATGACCTTAATCTAGACTTTACCAATACCAGTTCATTGACCTGATATGTAAATTTCTTGATCTGTGCATTATCTTTACGTTTACGTTTTTCAGCTTTCTCCTTAATTCTTTTAACAGCCAACTCCCTTTTCTCATCAATAGACAAATCATCTCTAGGTGGAAAGTCGACTAATTGCTCTATCATACTAGGAACCCTCTCCCCAGTTAATAACTCCAGAGGCGGAATTTCTGTTGTGGAATGCGGTAACTCATTAATTACTCTTTCAAATTCGTCAACATAATCAATCCAGGTCTGATGCTTTCTCGCACAATATGTACGAAATAACCTGTTAAGCTCTCTCATCACCCTTTCACTCATATTTGATTGGGGATGATAGTTAGATATAAAAATTGGCTTTATGTCAAGATCTTTTAACATCCTTTTCCAAGTCTCAGTAATAAATTTTGCCCCATTATCGCTAATGATCTTTTCTGGCTTTCCGATTTTGTTTACATAATCATTACGAATTCTGTCTGCTACAGACTTACCTGTGGCTCTCCTCAGAGCATACAACTTCACGTGTTTTGACAACATGTCAAGTACTACAAATAAATATTTGTATCCTCCTCGAGATGTTGGTAGAGGCCCCTATAAATCTACACAAACTTTCTCTAGAATGCCTGATGGTATCATACTATGCATTACTGCCATGCTACTTACACTGGAGATTTTGCTATTCTGGCATTTGCTACATGTTTTCAAAATCTTTTGAACAGTTTTTTCCATATTATTAAAATAACAACTTTCTTTAATTTTATCAGTACATTTCTTTGCCCCAAAATGTGCGTATGTATAATGAACAAACCATACCAGAGTTTTAATATAGTGTTTTGGCCAATATATTTTCCAATGTTGTTTCTCAGGGTCAGCCCTTCTATACAGAATGCCCTTGTATATGGTGTAGTCCTACCTCACTTTGACAGTCGTTTTCTTACTCCACTCAGCTTTTATCATCTTGATAACCTCATCCTTGTTTTGTTCCCTCCTCAAATTTTGCACAATGCTTCTAATTTTATCCTCTTTATCAACTTTTGTCAAGTATAACATGGAAACCTCTTTCTGTCCTGTATCATTGAACCCTGCTTTATCCATGCCCTGAGGTAACCTTGACAACGTATCTGCTACAATATTGTCTTTCCCTGGCAAATATCCTATGGTAAAATCATACTCCTGTAAGGCAATTGCCCATCTTGTTAATCTGTTATGTGTGAGTCTGCAATCCATAAGAAATGACAAGGCCTTATGGTCAGTGAATACTTTTACTTTACGACCCATTACATAATACCTAAACTTTTTGAAAGCCCACACAACACTCAAGGCTTCTTTTTCAGTGACTGAGTACTTCCTTTCCCATTTGTTAAGTACTCTGCTGGCAAAAGCAATACTTTTTCTTTCTACCGTTTCCCCATTTTCTATAAATTGACACAAATGTGCCCCCAATCCATATTCTGAGCTATCTGTGTATATGCAAAATGGGAAGTTCAAATTTGGGTGTGATAAAGGAATGCTATTACACAATACATCTTTAATGTCCTGTAATTCTTTCCTGCACTTATCCGTCCAGATCCAGGTGGCATTCTTTTTAGTTAATTCTAACAGGTTCTTTGCATTAAGTGCTTGATTATTCACAAATTTGCGATAGAAGCTCACTGTTCCCATAAAACTTTTAATTTGCTTCCTATTCTTAGGTTCTGGAAAATTTCTAATAGCTTCCAGCTTATCTGGATCAGGTTTTATGCCCTTAGCTGAAATGACATGCCCCAAAAATTTAATCTCACCTTACCCAAACTCAGACTTTTCCAAATTTGCACTAATGTTGTTGTTTTCAAATTTATCAAGGACCTGTTCTAATATTTCGTTGTGTTCCTTCCAATCTTTAGCTGCAATTAAAATATCATCAATGTAAACAGTAATTCTGTTAAGCAGATCTTCACCCAATACTTTATCAAGCATGCATATGAAGGCAGATGTTGATATTTTCAGACCAAAAGGTAATACCCTGAACTGATAACACCTTCCTCCATATATAAAGGCAGTGTATTTACGACAGTTTTCCGTTAGAGGTGTTTGCCAGAAGCTAGAAGTCAAGTCTATGCTTGTTAATATCTTGACTCCATGAAACTTCTGAGCAAGTTCCTCCAGTATTTCGGGCCGATCCATTTGTGGTAATATAATTTTAATTAAAGCTCTTGCATCTAGTGTGATCATAACTGAATTATCTTTCTTTGGGACTATAACAAGAGGATTAGAATATTCACTACCAGACCTTTCAATAATGTTCCATTCTATCATTTTCTTTATCTCCTGCTTCACAGCTTCTCGTTTGGCTAAAGGGATGGAATAAGGTTTAAATCTAAAAGGTTCATGGGGCTTGACTTTAAATTCATACTTGTAGTCTCTCATGCAACCTGGTTTCTTTGAGAAAGCACTTTTATGACGTAAAAGAATGGCCTCTAATTCCCCAGCTTCCTGTTCGTTTAAGCCATGAATATTTACAATCTTTTCCTTAATCTTCATTTCTATACTTTCCTCAACCTGAGGTTTCACCTCTATAAAGAAACATTTTCTTTCCTCTGTTTCAATATTCCAAAACATTTGTTCCCTTATTACCTGCACCCGAGGTTCATTACAAATATTAAGTGGGTTATGGTTTCCTTGGAAATGAAACATTTGCTCTTCCTCACCTTTTATCACTCTCACGAGACCTGCATTGAAATCCAACATAGCCTTATTATTTATAAGCCAGTCTGCGCCCAAAATCAAACTGACACACAGACCTGTGACTACCATGGCATTTACAGTGAATTCACGGCCCTGTATTTTAAATTTCTTAATTATTTTACTCCTTGCCCCACAAGCAGTAACCACCTTAACTCCTTGTACAGATAACTCTGGAACTTTTGTTTTATTTTTAATCTTTTCATATAAGTCATTTGAAACCGCGCTAATCTCACTACCAGAGTCTAAGATTACTATGGCTTCTATGTCCTTAATTTCTACTTCCAAAGCTGGTTGGTAAATATCTTTAATATCTTGCCTATCTTCCTCTAATAGAGCATCTTTGATACCATCCCTTTCATCATACCCCAAAAATCTTAAAAGAGGTCCAGTACCTTCGGTTGTTCGCGATTGGACCAGGTCCGAACCGCCTATTAGTTTTCCGCATCTCTTAAGTTTCGATTTATGTCGTTACCGTGGTCCCTATCTTGATTGCTATTATAGTATTCTCTATTATCCCTTTAGTGTCCACCTCTAGCCCTGCCTCGGTAGAAATCACCTCTTCCTCTCCTACCTGGACTACCACTATGATTTGACCTTCTGTTGTCATCCCAATTATTGTTTTCATTATTCTGGTGAGCATCATCTCGACCAGAATCTCGGTTATTACGACGATTTGTACTCCACTTATGCTTTCTCCAATTCTCTCCTACCTGTTTATTGTCATCCACTATATCTAAATGTTCCAAGACTGGTAACAACTGCTTAACATCAGTTTTACTAGCGTACATTAATTCCTTTTGTACATGTTTGGGAAACTTAAGTAAGATAATTTCTATTAGGTCAGACTCTTTAATGGATTCATTAGGTACTGACTCTTTTCCCAATAGTGCTGGAAAAATTCTTTATAACTACCACAACCACTGTTTGTGTAATTGGTACCTTGCAAAATTTCAGTGCGTATACTATTTTGTGTGCTTTCAGACCAATACTGATTGAGAAATGCGGTAACAAATTCTGGATACGTTTTACAAATGTTTATAGCTCCTGTTCCCCATGATATGGCATCACCTTCAAACCTACTTGCTACGAATTTCATCTTTTGTTGTTCTGTCATGTTATTAGGAATAACACCATCGAACTGCCTGATGAAAGTAACAGGATGTACACTACCTGTCTTTGAAAAATTGTGAAATTTGTATGAATAAGGATTATTTGCAAAATCAACTATGTTACTTATACCTTTCTTACGTTCTTGTTCCACCCACGCTTCAAGTTTTCTCCTAAGTTCATTTTCAATGGTGCTAATATTTTCCACCAAATTACATGAATCTGGCAGCTCATTCAGTTTCTCTGTTAATTTACTGTGAAGTGCATTTGCATTACTTGTACATGATGTGCCTACCTGTGACACTTTATTGTCAATTAATGCTACATTTCTGTTCATTTTTTCGATGTCTGATTGCTGTGACAGATACCTGTTTTTACATGATTTACTTACGCTAGCCTGTTCTCTTCTCAAACACTCTACATTATTTGTAACAGTATACAGCGTGTCACTATTAACCTGCAATCTTTCGTTAATTTTGCTTACTTCAGAGTCCACCCTGTGCACAATGTCATTTTTACAAATATCCCATTCCTTTATTTTCAAATCTAACTGTTTAAAACACTTTTCTGTTTTTTCTTCATTAACAATTACCCTTTTTTCTAAGCCCTGGAATTTATTATTTACACTAGCCATTTGTGTACGCATTTCCTCTACCGCACGGTCTAATCTTTCATTGTTTTGGTCAAGTTTTTCTGCTAACTTATTCATGCCTTGTTTTTGTTCTTTAATTTCATTCACCACTTATTCATGCCTTGTTTTTGTTCTTTAATTTCATTCACCAACTTATTCATGCTCTGTTTTAATTTCATTCACCAATTTATTCATGCTCTGATTTTGTTCTTCTTTGTTTTGATCAAATTTAGCTAACACATCGCTAAGCATTGATATAATATTATTGTCAATACCAGTTTCCTTCCCTCCACTACTTTCTACTGGCAACGTATCAGCTGGAGCTGTGCTATGGCTTCTGTTACTTGATACCTCCATCTGCTCCTCTGTTATGCAGACGTCAGACACATTTTCTCTGACAGCTGCATCCAGATTTACCACATTAGTATGGTTAGGAGCGACCGCTTGACAAACTTGTGTATCTTTCTTTATGTCACTTACAACATTTTCAACAGCACTTTGTTCTACCTTATGTGTGCTATTGATCTGATTAATCTTCATATCCTGGATAATATTAGATTGCAATTCACTCATATTCGCCACAAAATGTGGACTGACATTGTCACCCTGCATCTGAGGTAGTTGACCTGAATGATCATTACCTGTATTTTGAACACATTCTCCGTCCCTACTTCTGAGATAATACCTAGTCTTTCCCTCATTTTCCATTTCTAATATACTTTTAACGCTAGTTTTTAATTTCCAAATTTAATTAACAGACATACACAATTAATTATAATTTACAGGAGTTGGCACTTACTCCTGTTTTTCCCTCGCGTCGCGATGTGCAGTTGTTGCGACGTGAAGGCTGGTGGCTGTAGCTCCGCTAATAGATGGAGTCGTCGTCTGCCGCTGCTGGCGATGTTTACGGCCGTTCCTTTCAGGTTCCGCACCCCTCTTCTGTCTGCTATGGCGCTGAGCGTGGCTGTTCCGTCGACGTGCCCAGTGAGGTGTTGCGACGCCGCCGTTCTGTAGCTCGTCGATTCTTGAAGTTACGTAATCCAATGGACCGCGAACTCAACACTTGCACTTGCTTCACTCGCGCACTTCAACTGGCTAACAGTCACTTTATTTGTAAAATTCTTGATGTCTAACAGTTCGCGAATCACTTCCACCGTTTATTGCCTCACTGTATCTATTTCGTTCCGAAATGTGTTTCCCGTCACAGATGCCATGTACAAGCTTCCTAGGGTTTTATTTGCGGACGGAGAAGTTAGTACTGCTTCCTTCCACAAGTCCCCTAAAACCTCCGCATCCTTGCGGTTGCTGTTGCGTAGCAGTGTGCGTTTGTACCGCCCTACAGTACGGACGAGGTGCCGTAGTTGCTGTCCATGTCGTTATGGAAAGCATAGAGTTCTGACTAACCTGTTAGTAGTATGGTAATGGGCATTGAACGCCACTGAGATTCGCGCGTCTTTTGTTTTTTTGGCGGGAAATTTGAATTACGCCCCACCCCTCCTCCCTCGGCCAATTGCCGGGCCGCAGATCAAAGGATGCCGCCACAAGATGATTGATAGGTCTTCCTGGAAGAACGAAAGATGATTGACAGTTTACATTTAGGTCCTTTTGATTCGCTACTTGTCCGACTGCTTATCAAAGGACGCCGCCATAACGCACTTAAGGATGATTGACAGGTTGCAACATCTCCCTCGCCCACACACGACACCCCGCCCTCCCCGCCCCCCCTCCACCCCCGGTGCCGCCGCCAGACAAGCGGCACCTCCGACAGGTCCAGACCTGTAGACCCATCGACATGTCGGTACTCGCACCCTGGACCACACACCTGGCCGGTTCGACGCCCCCCTCCACCCCTCGGCACCGCCGCCAGACAGGCGGCACCTCCGACAGGTCCAGACCTGTAGACCCCTCGACATGTCTGTACTCACTCCCGCGACCCCTACTCGCTCGGCCGATTGCCGGACCGCCGCCTCCGCCTCCGCCGCCGCTGCCGCCGACAGATGCTACCCCTCCTCCTCCCACGCTCGCGACCGGTTCTCAAAGGACGCCGCCACCCGCCCTACCCGTGAGGACAAACAATACCGCGACGATTGTCTTGACCGCATGGACACCGCCCGGCAATTAACAAAAAAAAAAAAAAAAAAAAAAAAAAAAAAAAAGCCTACGCGCGTCAGTCGAAGATGAGTGGTGACGGGGAGAAGAAGGTTCGTTATGCTAACGAGACGCACTTAATGATCAGTTGGAGATTTGCATACACAGCAGCTCGTAAAGGCGAGTGACAGCAATATGCACTAGATCGGGAGCGCTTCCACCGACGAATACAGCAAATGGAACGTGTCTTAGCACCTGTGATTCAGAAACGCAGCATATAAGCAAAATTATATCACCAACTTTTTTCTTATTTATCGGTCATACTGAAACTGAATGAATTTATATATAGCTGATTGTAGACCTCTACTTGACTTAGTAGATAACATGTCGTGGTGGGAGAAACAACAAAATTTCGTAGTTGGTGACTGGTCTGGTGACGGGTTGGGAGAGGATTCCCAGAAGAAAAAGAACGGATCATTACTTCCTGATAATATACGTGCAATAATTGTAGGTCTGTCCAACTGCGCTAAAACAAATATTCTTATGACGTTGCTCACGCATATAGATGGAGTGTACTTTGAACATGTTTGTGTATTTTCTAAAACTCTCTCTCAACCCAAATATCAGTTATTGCAGGAGATACTACGAGGCGTAAAAGGAGTCACCTATACGACGTACAGTGAAAGTGGTGATATCCCCCCTCCTGAGCAAGTAAAACCCAACACCGTTTTCATATTTGACGATGTTGCAGTTGAAAACCAAGACCAGATTCGTAGATATTCCTGTTTCGGAAGGCATATGGGCGTTGATGTATTTTATCTAAGCCAAACGTATTCCAGAATCCCAAAACAGTTGCTGCGGGATAATGCAAACCTCATTGTAGCATTCAAACAAGACAATTTGAATTTAAAACATATTTACAACGCCCATGTCGGAACTGATATGTCATTCACCGACTTTGTAAAGATCTGTGCAGACTGTTGGAATCATTCGCAGTACGGGTTTCTAGTTATAGATAAAACAAGGAAACTGAATGACGGTAGGTACCGACGGAACTTTCAAGATTTTCTACATATATAACGGCGCATATAGGTCAGTGCGACAGTCTACGCACCGACATGGACAAATTCGCACGTATGTCTAGTGATCGAGGCGTACAAAGGCAGAACATACGCATGTACATGGATTCAAAATTCCAAACTCTCGAGCGTCGAATTGAGAAAGTACATACAGATCTAAAGCAGTATGCTAAGCATCTCCTAGTACTTAACAATCAGGTAAATGCACGTGTTGATGTACTTGAAAAAAATGTGAACACCTTAACTACAAAGATCGATGATATTGAGAGCGAAAAAATCACAGCGTCTGCAGTTGTTATTGAGACTAATAATAATAATAATAAGAAGAAGATTAATAATAGCGGCCCTATATAAGAGAGCATGCGACCCAGAAGTCTGTTTAGTACGTGTTGAAATGTCGACCAAGCAGAAAGTCATCCAAGCGCGAAAGGCCGTTCGCGAGAAATTAAGACTGTTAAAGTTGGGGCAGCTGAACCGCGAACAAACATTAAGAGAAACGTTCAAACCGGTTACTGATTCCCTCAAGCATTTCAAAACGACTTCATATAGGTAAGAAAGCTACCTTGCATCGCTTTCAACTACCTAGTTTCAACTACTTTTCAAGGTCATCCAACTGACCAGTTCCAACTACCGATATACTTGCATGCAGACCGTTGTACATAGCAGAGTTTCTTCTCCAAATAGTAGCAATCTCTTTTCTCTCCTGCAAATCCTCCAACCAACAGCATTCGGGATTTTAACTTTTATGCCCAAAATATTACAACTATTAAGGCTATTTTATTCCGCACTAATGCGGAATTTCTTTATAGAATTTTAACATTAAATAAAAAAAAAAAAAAAACCAAGTGGTCATTCCACTATAAATACAGGCACATAGAGCACAGTAAATGTAGGGTTCTTAGGATTTCTTGTAAGGTAGTAAATAAGCACACAAATATTAGAGTACAAAACTTTTATTACTTTTGTATGGATGTTTACATACAGAATACAAGTATGTATATATATATATATATATATATATATATATATATATATATATATATATATATATATATATATATTTAGACACAGAATACAACTCGTTCTTTATTCTTGTTTGGTGTAACTTTAATTTTGTCTAATTTAATTTTTAACTTGTAGCTTAGATCCACATCCGCGTCTTCTATTTCCCTTTCTAGCCAGAAGTTCGACAGGTAGAATGAAGGTATGTTCTCGAACTCCATTACGTGTAATTTATGTTACCAATGTCGGTAACAAGATTGTCCAGGTTTTCCAGTAAGAGCCACAATCCAAAGCGTTCGTCCGTTGGAGTTCTCTTCCTTCCCAGTAGGTGAGGGATCCAACCACGACTTTTGTATGGAAGGAGACTGCACAGGAAACCGCAACGTAATTGTGGACAACGATAAGACAGTTGGGATAGATTGTTTAACTTGGTTAACATCGAATTGCCGAGTAAAAATATATAATAAATTTGTATGTCAAATTACGAGCCCTGGTGTCACCAAAGTTATCGGTAATCACATTATCGATTTTGTAAAGTGTCCAGACAGACGGCTACGAGAGACTTTTACTTCTTCGTTGGGTCAAGATCATGGCATTACGAGGCTGGAGGCTACCATATACAATTACCGTATGGACAGTGTTTTTGACCCTGTGCAAGATTGTTTAAGTGTTTTAAACGAGAATAAACGGTATCTGCAAAGTGCGCCCATGTATAGTGTGTCAATTTCCTCCATGTGGACGCAGTTAACGAATTCTCTACAGAACAGCTGTTGTGTTGTGTTTAATAGTGTTCTGCAATTTGCTTATTGGGGTAATAAGAATACCCGAAAATTGACTGGTGTACAGGTAAATCTCCCAGACACTAAAGACCGAGAAAAGCTTATACATTATGTTCTATCAGCTTTTAGTTTTAACTGCCTTCCTGTAAATTACGTGGAGATTCATAATACTGACGCCATCAAGGACGATATAAGTATTACACAGAAGTGCTACATTAAAGCAGGAGAAACATATTTCTCCCAATCCAGAGCATTATTCTCCACATTGCCTCCAGATACAGACCTCGCCGAAATAGGTCTAGTATCTACAAACAATGTTGTTCCACAAGTCCAGCGAAAAAGAGTAAATGTATCGTGTAGACTCAAGCCTTTCCCTATTAAAGAAATTACACCGTTACGTGCGGTTAATGTCTTATGTACAAGAAAAAGAAAACTGGAGCTGGAGGAGATCGAAGCCAAGAAACGGAAGCTCGAATTTATGGCTAAAGCAACTGCCATAAGGGACGAATACAAACTAATGCTAGAGAAAGAAGAAGCTATAGCGGATGTCCAAGCCAGGTTTACGTATGGTTTTAAACAGAGGGTGTGGAGAAATCTGGCTACGACTGGGACTTATAAAATATTTGCATTTACAGTAAACAGCCAGGGAGATTGGTCAAGAGTCGGTGTGCTAGCCGAAATTAATGGGATTCAGGATGTATTTTACATTAAAGGATACACTAAAAACGTGTTTATAAAGATGCACTCCCGTTTGGATTTGCTCAAAAAGAACGGATACATTGTATCCAAATGTGGAGGCCTGGATGTTGTCCATCTAGCTACAGAGAAGCCATTTGCGGAATTAAAAATCGTAAGCCTAGATTTCTATACAGAATTACCACAGGATTGTGTATCAGAAGAATTGGTGGCGTACACACAGGGGGATGTGGAGTGCTATAACCAGTATGCCATGCAGGAAATAATGGGTAAAGTTAAAATATCCGGTTGCTCTCGTCTAGAAGCATTGCCAGAAGGTGCAGAACTTGTTATTAAAGCTATAAAAGAAGTGGATTACAGGAATACGCGTAGGTACGTAATGGAGTTCGAGAGCATACCTTCATTCTACCTGTCGAACTTCTGGCTAGAAAGGGAAATAGAAGACGCGGATGTGGATCTAAGCTACAAGTTAAAAATTAAATTAGACAAAATTAAAGTTACACCAAACAAGAATAAAGAACGAGTTGTATTCTGTGTCTAAATGTATATATATATATATATATATATATATATATATATATATATATATATATATATACTTGTATTCTGTATGTAAACATCCATACAAAAGTAATAAAAGTTTTGTACTCTAATATTTGTGTGCTTATTTACTACCTTACAAGAAATCCTAAGAACCCTACATTTACTGTGCTCTATGTGCCTGTATTTATAGTGGAATGACCACTTGGTTTTTTTTATTTAATGTTAAAATTCTATAAAGAAATTCCGCATTAGTGCGGAATAAAATAGCCTTAATAGTTGTAATATTTTGGGCATAAAAGTTAAAATCCCGAATGCTGTTGGTTGGAGGATTTGCAGGAGAGAAAAGAGATTGCTACTATTTGGAGAAGAAACTCTGCTATGTACAACGGTCTGCATGCAAGTATATCGGTAGTTGGAACTGGTCAGTTGGATGACCTTGAAAAGTAGTTGAAACTAGGTAGTTGAAAGCGATGCAAGGTAGCTTTCTTACCTATATGAAACGTAGCGAATCAAGGAAGCGCAGCGTAATTTTTGGTGTCATTTGTTTAGAGAATGAAATATACTTCTCAGTGCTATCAGGCAGGACACTTGCCGGATAGGTATCTAGTCCAAATTTATCCAAGTGCTCAACTAAAAAGTGAGCGTCATAACTACTCAGGTTGTGGAAAAATACAGGTATATGGTGTGGAACCTGGTACTTCAAGTTGCATACATTGTGGGCTGCTCCACGGAACTTTCCAGTTAGATGACAGTGGTCTCTACGGGGAAGTTCTGCTTTTCTATCTAATGGCAACCCACAAATATGGCAATCTACCGCCTTTTTAAACGACTCCTCATTCTCTCGTGACATAGTCATCGGAACATTTCGACTGTAAAGTTTGTCAACTTTCCAGGCAATTTGTTCCAGCTCATTGAGCAACCATATCGCGGGATTGTCCCCTACATATGAGTCAAATCTATTCAAAGAGGGGTCGACTGTGCATACAACTTGGTACGCTGCTGCATATGGTACGTGTTTTTGTGTGAAGGTGGTATGTGAGGCCAGGGGGTTACCTTCACATCTAGCAATTGGAGCAAGTAAACACTCAAAATCACAATAGATCGCTACAGGGGCTCTTTCCTGATGGTGAGCATTTTTAAATTTAATGAAATTATTTTCAGAGGTCGGCATAATAACACGTACCGGTTCCTTGGATTCGCAATCTACAAGATGTTTCTGTAAATACTTTTCCTGTGAAAAGTTACTTAAACACCTGTAGCATATATGGGTTTTACCATGGTGACTATGCAATTGGGAGGAAAGGAGGCGGGACATGTCTTTGATCCATACATAATGTTGCTTTTCACCATTGGCAATAAGCAGCATGTTTACGTGAAGATTGTGCTCACCTGCAAATTTCGAGAAATGGAAGGGTCCGACTACGATATGACTATCCTCTTTATCTTCTTCTGGCTTGTTTTTCTTCTTCTTCTCCAGACCGTATATATGTACCGATATTCCGGGATTCTGGGCCTCAAAGTTGGGAACGTCCTGGAGTTTTACTGGGAACTCTATACCTGTAAAATTATAACCTCCGGGAATTTCACCTTCGGGTACTTTATAAGTACTTGTGCGCTGTGGATTTCTCTCTAACTTTCTCTCACAAGCCAGAATTGACCATGCGAAACAATATTCGTCTCCGGCAATGGTCTGACCACTACGAGCTTTCTTGGGCCCATTATATACATTAACGCAAGCTAGCTTTTTCTTAATATCAGCAGGAAGTTGAATAAAACTGGACCCTCCCTTTACTGGATCATAGACATGAATATGGATGTCGAGGTGTACTACTTGGCTGAGTGCATGTGCCGAACCGCGTACCTCCATCTCGGAAAAACGGTTCATAATTACACTCAAGGTGGATTCCCTATACCACTCGGCGATCGAAGTACTCCGCGTAATCACGCCGTTAGATCCCCAGAGGTAGTGAAGACTTCTTTCTTCCTCCACTACGCCCTGTGAACTTCGTGCGTGCGTTAATTCACAGCACAGGACTGCACTGCATTTAACGGCGGGATTACGCGCATCACTTATTGCTTTGAGGAGGTCAGCCTCCAACACGGGATAGCATGCCTCCATGAACACGACAGGGTCGCGATAACCCGCTGGAGGGTTTTCAATCCTCGTGAAAGAGATGCGTCCCTCAAAAGCTTTAGCTATCTCCGAGTACTGAAGTGGGGTCATAACACCCGGAATCTGATGTCCTACTACATTATCAACAGGACGGGAGAGGGAACTACCGCTAGCCATAGGAGCATTAATATTATTGAAACTACTTGTGGTCGATGGAGACATTGATGATGATGATGATGACGACGACGACGAAGCTGACGGTGCCGGTGACTGGAGGGCAATGCGCTTCGGAGGGAATACCTTCCGCTGGCCACGGGGTCGGTCGACAGTCTGCGCAGGCGGCGGCGATGACAAACCCCAGCCGGCTGCTTGCTGCTGGTGGGGTGCTGGCGCGCTCTGTCGCCCATCTCCAGAGGCAGGTGGGTAGCGGGGGCAGCAGACGCGCCGACCCACGCACGCCTCATTGGCGAGGAGGCGCTTGCGACGGCAAGAGCGCCCGTTATCGGTGCAACCACGGGCGGCGCGCGTCTTACGGGCTCGCTGACGCGCGCGAGGCTCTGCGGCACACGAACCACGTCGTGGATTGGCGAGACGGGTCGTGGCGGTGGTGCAGTCAGGGATGCAAGGTCTCTCTCTGTTAAAAGAATACGAACGATGTTATAATACACTCAGAATGCTTGCTTATGCTACCGAACAACATTTACTTAATACGGGGAAGATAAACTTACCGATTTCAGCCCACCGACACGCATCTGACGTCACCGCCGCCTCCTGTGAGCCGGAATTCAGCCACCGGTCGAGGCTATCCTCCTCCTCCACCCTTCTTCCTCCCGTATGTTTCCGCACCATCTCATCAATAATATCTAGATTATTAATAATATCGGCTGTAATAAAAGAAAAAAAGGTAGATATGAATTGTAGAACATGTTTTCACTCCAAAATATATATATATAAATGACGAGAAATGGCAGCAGTAGTACTTACATGATGTCTCACGCTGCTGCCTTTCCTCCCATTCCGCAGCCTGATTATGGACCCACATAGGGATGCCATTTAAATCATGCTGGGTGGGAGGACTATGCGGTGTTCGTTGCTGCTGTTGCCTTCCTGCTGCTGAAGCTAGCTCTTCATCCAACTGTTGCAGCATTTCAGGGATGAATGCTATAACAACAGCAACAACAAAAATTAATATATATATTTAACTTACATGGAAAAAAAAATAATGCATTGGAATTTCGGGGTTATAGGAAGATCAACTACAATATCTGTAAAGAATCCTAAATAACTAAAAAAATGCGAAAGAAATCCGTCTAACTTCGCTAAAGAAAAAAAAAAAAAAAAAAAAAAAAAAAAAAAAAAAAAAAAAAAACCAATCAAATCTACAGGTCGCGGAAAAAAAATTTCAATTAATTACAGCTTAAATGGAGACGAAGAAAATATTGTAGGGAACGCGGACTAAAGGCGCATATCGTTTCGGCTGTAAGTGACTTATTTGTTTGGAATATCGCGTATCTACGAAAACCAAAAGATTTATTAAATGATTCTCTTACAGAAAAAAACATAAATGCATTACAATGTGATGCGTGAATGAAATTCAAACTAGTACCGAAATATTAATAAGTACTATGCACCAAGTATGAAAACTAAGTCAGCTTACCCGGAATTTCTTCTCGGCGACACTTTTTCCTATTGCTGCTGCTGCTGCTGGTGGCGATGTCGCTGCTGCTGGCGATGGCGGCGGATCTCTTCATGTTGTTATTGGTGATCTTCACTGAGTAATACGCAGGAGAAGAAGGAGTCCCATGGCATAGCTGCTCGTCCTTATATATGCTCACCCCCCACCATCAACCCCCAATGCACTACTCGAATCAAATGAGTGACGGTTCAAGCATACAAGTCTCAACATGTTGGTAAGAGCCTTATACGTGCTCACCCGCCCCCAATCCCCACCATCAACCCCCCAATGCACCACTCGAGTCAAATGAGTGACGGTTGAAGCATGCAAGTCTCAACATGTTGGAAGGGAAAAACCCTGTTTTCCAGAACTGGTCGATATTTGGGTGTTTCCTAAAAGCACGTTGCACAGGTACACATTTTTGTTGTTTTCCCGGAATTCTGTGAAAAGAGAAAACCGCAGAGTGGTGCATTCTATTTTGCGAGAAAAGATTCTCGGGGAATAACAAGCATCTTTCCGAAAATGGGTGAAAGCACTTTGCTCTGAAGTTTTCCAGGAAAGCTTTCAAACAGTTGTGTTCCGCTACAGTAAGAATTAGGCGCAGCGCGAGCCGCGGCCTCAGCCGTCTATTGTGCACTCGTCACCGGCCGTCACAACGAGTGTCCGCGAGCGCAGCGCGGGCCGCGGCCTCGGCCACCCATTGTGCACTCATCATCGGCTGTCACACCGAGCGGCCGGCAGAATAGCGGCCACGCGGTCCCTTAGACAGTCGGCCACCTGCGCCGTTTAGCGCGTCAAAAATATTCTGCGCTTGCAGTGTTTCGTATTTTTACGAAAATATTCCTCAATGTGTGCGTTCCTGAAGCACTGGGTCTACGACCCGTTCCAATTCCTTTAATACTAAGTACGATTACTTCGCGGGTGCGGCGCGTAGGCATTTTTTTTTAATTGCCGGGCGGTGTCCATGCGGTCAAGACAATCGTCGCGGTATTGTTTGTTCTCGCGGGTAGGGCGGGTCGCGGCGTCCTTTGAGAACCGGTCGCGAGCGTGGGAGGAGGAGGGGGTAGCATCTGTCGGCGGCAGCGGCGGCGGAGGCGGCGGTCCGGCAATCGGCCGAGCGAGTAGGGGTCGCGGGAGCGAGTACAGACATGTCGAGGGGTCTACAGGTCTGGACCTGTCGGAGGTGCCGCCTGTCTAGTGGCGGTGCCGAGGGGTGGAGGGGGGCGTCGAACTGGCCAGGTGTGTGATCCAGGGTGCGAGTACCGACATGTCGAGGGGTCTACAGGTCTGGACCTGTCTGAGGTGCCGCTTGTCTGGCGGCGGCACCGAGGGGTGGAGGGGGGGGGCGGGGGGCGGGGGGCGGGGGCGGGGCGTCGTGTGTGGCCGAGGGAGATGTTGCAACCTGTCAATCATCCTTAAGTGCGTTATGGCGGCGTCCTTTGATAAGCAGTCGGACAAGTAGCGAATCAAAAGGACCTAAATGTAAACTGTCAATCATCTTTCGTTCTTCCAGGAAGACCTATCAATCATCCTGTGGCGGTATCCTTTGATCTGCGGTCAGGCAATTGGCCGAGGGAGGAGGGGTCAGTGACCCTATCGTCGACGGCCGAATGTTCAAGGTCACTGTGCTGAAACGCCCACAGCTATACTACTCCTGTTGTCTTCTTTAGTTGTGTCTCCAGCGCAGAAGACAGCACACAGGTCGTTGATTCTCTTACAGCATACAAGTGAGGCTAAAATAAGTTCTGTATGATGGAAGCATATAAGAAGTGACTCACGAGATTTTTAATTGTCAGGGATGCCATTTATTAAATAAATAATTAAAAAAATGAGCAACTATTGTTAATATGATTACGGCCTATGCTGCCCATAGCTCATGATGAGACCTCGACTGTTTTCACTATTAAAAAAAAATCTTTACTCATGACCGGCGCGGTCCGGCGCGTATAGTGGTCAGCTCGAGACAGCAACTGCGGCGCGTTGCGAGAGGGCACCTGACGCTCTATTTCGCGCCAAAACAGGGCCGTCGCGCGCCTTCTGCAAAATCGCTGTTCTCTTGTTACAATAAGAGAAAGCAACTTAAACTTTTCAAACTGTCCAAATCTAGCCTGTCCTTGAGAGATATTTATAATAAATTCTCAGCTCTGAATAATTAATATTTAGTTTACAATAAACAAAAGTAATTTCAAAAGAAATCACGTGACGTGAAATGCAGCAGCCAATGCGAGGAGAGCACCAGTAACATAGGCGGGCTTTCCCACGGGAACCAGCACCTACTGCGCAATATGCTACTGCTCCCCACCCAACATTTCAACACATGCTGCACTGCTGTCTTCCTTCCGCGTTTAAGGCACGTACAATGTTAGCAAAGAAACGGCCAGCGGCCAGAAATATGAAGTGGCCACAGGCCAGGAATATCACAGTAACTGCTCGTGAAAGTATGGAGAACATCGTGTGACGACGTTTTTAGCAGATATATCTGTAGGTACAGTATCTTGCTACGTCCAAGCAGAAGAAAGCACAAACGGGAGATCTTATTTCTTTAATTAATTCAACATAAGGCCAGAAGTTAGACAATGTTTTCGTTTTTCTATTTGTGGTAAAATCGTTTGTGTTACGCCATATGGGGAGGTGTGAGAAGCATGTATGTAGCAAAGTTGTACCACCAATGGTCGACGATTTACCTTGTCATTTGTAAATGGGAGTAGCAAAGACAAGACTGAAACGGAAATGGAGCTGCTTGAATGCGATTTCTAAATTGTTCTCAAGTAAATATCAATGTAAATACAAACATAAATCCCTCAGGGATTTACGTGTCGAATATGTCAAAGACATTAATGGTAAATCTGAAGCATTGAATTAAAATTTGTGATGCGACCGGGAATAGTATCTGAACCTCCATGCTTACTAGGCAAACGTCTTATCGCTAGACCACCGCATCACTAGCGATTAAGGCGCCACGGAATAGTTCGGAATAGTCCAAGCACGGTTTTCTTCACGTCACAAACATTAATTCCGCTTCTGTGTTCCATAGTACATTGCCACTACTGCCAAGGCTCTCCACGCAGCGGAATAGCACCTCGGCAATGGACATATTGGAACATTCCTATATTAGGTAATATAAATATCAATGTAAATACAAATATACAATCTCTGAGACCGACTACTGAGACATATTTCTACACAGGCAGGATACTGAACGAAGACCATTATGCTAGGGAACGAAATATCACAAGGGTGATTGGAAATGAAGTGAAAGAATTGCGACCTTAAATAGGAATGTACCAATATGTCAATGACCGAGGTGCTATTCCGCTTCATGGAGAGCCTTGGCAGTAAGTGGCAATGTTCTATGGAACACAGAAGCTGAATTAAAGTTTGTGACGTGAAGAAAACCATACTTGGACTATTTCGAGGCGCCTTAATCGCTAGTGATGTGGTGCTCTAGCGGTAAGACGTCTGCCTAATAAGCATGGAGGTCCGGGTTCGATTCCCGGTTCCATTACAAATTTTAATTCAATGCTTCAGATTTCTCGTTAATGTGTTCTGAAGTAGTTAGAATTTCTTTCAAAGATCAAAAATATCTGCAACTGAACTACCTAAAAAAACTAAATCAATTAGAAAAATAAAAAATTAAAAGAGCTTCAAAGATATGAGTGAGCTGGGAGCTCCAACCCCATTCCCTCTCCCCATTTTCTGTACAGAAGTTTGACCGCTTCATGCTTGTAAATCCTCTGCCTTAAAATAGAGGACATAGGTGTTAAAATTTCTACACTTATATGTACAGGCAGAAAACGGAACCAAAGCCATTATGCTAGAGAACGAAATATCACAAGGGAGACTGGAAATGAAGTGAAAGAATGGCGACGTAGTGACTCTTACTTTTCTAAAAACTAATATTATTCTTTGTTATAAATAAAAGTCTACATATCTTAACTACGCTAATCTTAAACTAAGTGATTATTTACTGCCCATAAGTACATCTACATCTACATCTACATCTACATCTACATCTACATAGATACTCTGCAAATCACATTAAAGTGCCTGGCAGAGGGTTCATTAACCACTTTTATAACTTTTCTCCACCGTTCCATTCTCTAATAGCGCGCGGGAAGAAAGAACACCTAAATCGTTCCGTTTTCGATCTGATTTCTCTTATTTTATTGGGATGGTCATGTCTCCCTAAGTAGGTGGGTGCTAGCAAAACATTTTCACATTCAGAACTAAAAGTCGGTGATTGAAATTTCGCAAACAGATCACGCCGCAATGAATAACGTCTTTCTTTTAATGATTTCCACCCCAATTCATGCAACATTTCCGTGACGCTTTCCCCGCCGTAACGTGATAAAACAAAACGAGCTGCCCTTTTCTGAACCTTCTCAATATCTTCCGTCAGTCCCACCTGGTGAGGGTCGCACAAGGGGCAACAGTACTCCAAGAGAGGACGCACAAGTGTGATGTAGGCAGTCTCTTTGGTGGAGCTGGTGCATCTTCTAAGCGTTCTGCCAATGAAACGTAACCTTTGGTTCGCCTTCCCCACAATATTTTCTATGTGTTCTCTCCAGTCAAAGTTGTTCGTAATTGTAACTCCTAGGTATTTGGTAGAATTTACGACCTTAAGGTTTGACTGATTTATCGCGTAATTGAAGTTCAGCGGATTTCTTTTAGTGGTCATGTGTATTACTTCACACTTTTCTTTATTTAGTGTCAATTGCCAATTTTCGCACCAAGTAGAAATTTTGTCTAAATCGCTTTGCAGTTGCTTTTGATCCTCTGTTGACTTCACTGACCGATAAACGACAGCATCATCCGCGAACAGTCTCCTAAATCGTTTATAAACACGAGAAGAGTCGGGGACCTATAACGCTTCCCTGTGGAACGCCAGATATCACTTCTGTTTTACTCGATGACTTATCGTCAATTACAACGAACTGTGTACTTTCTGATAGGAAATCGTGAATCCAATCGCACAATTGGGGAGATATTCCATAAGCACGCAATTTCATTAGAAGCCGCTTGTGGGGTACAGTATCAAAAGCCTTCCGGAAATCCAGAAATATGGAATCGATTTGAGATCCCTTGTCGATGGCACTTAACACTTCATGTGAATAAAGGGCAAGCTGTGTTTCGCAAGAGCGATACTTTCTGAATCCGTGCTGACTATTGGTTAATAGGTCTTTCTCTTCGACGTGGTACATAATATTCGAACAAAGTATATGTTCCAAAATCCTATTGCAAATCGACGTCAATGAGATAGGCATGTAATTTTGGGGATCACTCCTATTGCCTTTCAAACCTTTCAAATCCTATTGCCTTTCAAACCTTAAGATGACGAAGTATGAGTTTGTTGGCCAGCGGAGGTGTTTAAAGAGTCTTCGTGGAGCCGCTATGTAACAATTCTGGGCGTCTGGGGTGTCGCCCTTTCGTGCTGGACTTACCAAAGTTCGTCGGAAAGCACAATGAATATAAATGGGTGCAAGTGATGCAGCCAGAATGCGTACGTACGTGTCACCTTTCAGAATTATATCTAGACGTATCAGGGGTCAGTATCACGCCCATTGCACACGGCCCACGCCATTAGAGTGCCTCTACCATCTTGAAGAGACCCCTGTCAACATCAGGGTCCATAAATTCAAGAGGATATCTCCAAACCCGTACATGTTCATCCGCTCGATACAGTTGGAAACGAGACTTGTTTCCATTCATCTACAGTCCAATGTCGGTGTTGACGGGCCCAAACGAGGAGTAAAGCTGTATGTAGTGTAGTCAGCAGAGGTACACGAGTTGAAGATCCTCTGCAGTCGTCGTTGGTCTTTTATTTTTATTTATTTTTTATTTTATTTTTTGTAGTATCTTTCTGTGGACTAAGCGATATCGTAGATTTAATGTGTCACTGGATTCGCGATATTTACGGTGCACTCTTGAAATGGTCTTGGACTGCATGAATCTCAGTGTTTGTATGGCGTAATTGCCAGAGATGTGGGCGGTACTGAGTTCCAGAGACATGGACATAGGCGTCTCATCGTCTTCAGTAGTATGTTCCTCTTGTCCATAACATTCGATTACGTTCACGTTTGTATTTGGCGTCTTCAAGGGTAGAAGGCAAATTCTGCCAAGTGTAGCCCCTGGCATCATGATTACCTTAGATTAGATGTACATTTGTATCCAGTTGATTCAAGATTAGGAAATCCTCTTGGATGTAGAGCATATCAAAAAATAAGAATGTTCAAATGTTTGTACAGCTTATGGGACTTAGCTATGGGGTCTTCAAGTCCCTAAACTTACAAATTACTTAGGAACTAGCTAGTACTAAGGACGGCACAAATATCCATGCCCCAATGGGGATTCGAACCCCCGACCGTAGTGGCCGTGCAGACTGTGACTGACACGCCGCAGAGCACCCGGCCACCGCGGCCGGCAAAAAAAAAAAAATGACACGACAAAACTTTCAAAATGCCCTTACACATTTCCCAATTATAATTGCCTATGTGGATGTTGAATTGGTCAGAAGGAAGCAAAATCATAAGTATATTTACATTATAAAGGTCATAAAACTATAAACTAAATGTTTATTGTAGTTGGAGTCACGTAAGAAACCGGCCCAGTTTTCAGCCGTTCAGCGCATATCCCTCTATTACTGCAACGGCAGCCAGTAATATTCATTCTCTAGACGCGTGGCTGGCAGCGAGTTACGCAATGTTTCTCAAGCAAGCTCAGCTGTTAGCGCTCGGCCGTAGATCCTCCCCTCCACGCTGTCTCTATCGCGGATGCGCCTTCCTACATAACACCAACTGTGCTTATGATAATATGGATTTCTTATAACAATTATTTACAATGATCACATTTCTGCTCAAGATAAGTACCGAAGTCTGAATGTACACAGTGTGCATGCTGGCCACGGTGGCCGAGGGGACTAAGGCGCTCCAGTCAAGGTCTGCACAGCCACTACGGTCGGGGGTTCGAAACCCCTCGGGAATGGATATTTGTGCCGTCCTTAGGATGAGCTAGTTGATAAGTAGTTTGTAAGTTTAAGGACTGATGACCCCGTAGTTAAGTCCCATAAGCTATACAAACATTTGAACATTTAGTGTGCATGTTTGTGAATATCATTTACAAGAATATACATCAAGAACTTCTGCTAATTCAGCAATGGACTGGAAGACGTTGGCCACCAAAAAATACTTTAAACTATTTTCAAATTGAACTTTATTCTGAGATAAATTTTTATGGCTGCAGGCATGTTATTGAAAATGTGTATTGCAGAATTCTGAGCTAAATTAAGTAACTAAACCTTTGTGAAAGTTATTCTTGTTTCTGGTATTGATCCCACTAACTGAGCTGCTTCTCTAAAAAGAAGATATACAGGGTGTTTCACTAAGTGTGTTTGCCTCTGTAACTTATAAAATAATAGGTGACGGGAAATTTTAATGCGGTAGGTCAACACAAGAAATGTTACACTTTCTGCGGAGCCATGAACATAATTTATTGTATCATTTTCCAAAGAGTTACAGCACAAAGATATAATTATTTTAATGGAACAATAGTTTTTTCTATCGTGCATTGGATTCGTTGAAACCAGCTGCGTCCAAATCAATTTAAACTACATTCCTATCACTGTCAGTTTGGGAGGTACAACCCTTCAAAGTTTCAGGGGCAGATACCACACGCTGTACATAATACATGGCTGTGTGGTAGGTGATGGATGATATGGCGGTGGGAAGTTGATTTACATGAGATGTTCAAATGTGTGTCCATGTTCCTCAATGCATAATGCAATGCGCCATCGAAAGGATCTGCGGATGAGATGTAACATCGCTGGTCTGATGGAGCGACATGTGTCCTCGATGCGCCGTTTTAGATCATCTGGGGATGTGGGCTCAGTGACATAAACACGATCCTTTAGATATCCCCACAAAAAGAAATCTACTGGTGTTAAATCGGGCGACCTTGCGGGCCATGAATGAGGACCATGGCGCCCCAACCATCTTCCTGCAAACCTGTTGTTTAGTTCTTTCACAACAGCATGCGCAGAATGCGCTGGGTGACCCTCATGCTGCATCCACATATGGACCCTCATGTGTAGACACACATGTTCAAGGAGACCACCGAAACTGTTGGTTATGAAAGCGTGATATAACTCACCTGTCAGTGTACCTGGGATGTAGTGTGGACCGATGATTTCATCCCCAAGGATTCCACACCACACGTTAATAGACCACCTACGTTGACGGTCGACAGGTCGTACCCACCGAGGATTATCTGCGGCCCAGTAGTGCATGTTATGGCGATTCACCGCACCATAATTTGTGAACGTGGACTCATCTGAGAACATAACACTTTGTAAAGACTGCAGCGTGAAATTACGCATGGCCCACTCACAGAATGTCACTCTTGCTCGGAAATCGTTCCCATACTAGAGATGGGCAATCTGCTCCTGAACTGATTCAAAGAGCCAGATCCTTATAAGGAGTGAGTGATGGATGAATCCGAAAAAAAAGTGGTAGTTCATCCGATCCGAAAAGTCCCTCTGGTGACAGCAATGAGCTGCATAAGCACCCCTTGCCACATGCTTCAGAAGTTTCCTAAACCCCTTGCCATATGCTTCAGAAGTTTCCTAAGCTACATAATAAATGTGGTAAAGACCATGTGCAAGTATAAAACTGCAAAAAATGAGCGCCTAACCACGTGCAGCACCTCAGTGCTGCCTGTCGAGAATCGGTGAGTCGAGAGTCAGCAAGTCACACAAGCACCGCTGTTCAGTGAGCACGTAGCTCCCGAATCCCACTAGCTCGCTGCTCCGCACGACTCCAGCGGTCGGGGCGATCCGACCGCCAACTGAGTCGGTGAGTTATCTGGTTCACCGATGCACCTCTCCTCACCACTATCCTGACTTCGCTCGCTTGCGGAGCCGCCCATGTTATGCGCTGCTCATTATTCCTCCCCACTCCTCTGGCGAACCGCACGGTACCGAACAAAACGACTTCGCGCGTTTCTCTGTTCTCTCAACTCCTGTGTTCTGATAAGGCTTGCAGCTCACTTACAGAAACGATCATCTGAAGCAACAGAAACCGTCATATAGGCTAATGTCCTATTTCTAATAGTACTCGAGATGAAACGTATTTATTTAATGTTACATGTTTTTCTTAATAACAGGAAATATGCAGTCTCTAGCAAAAACGCGTTACTGTATAAAATTAAACTATATAAAATTTCCGCCAAAATGATCCTACTCCATTTTTCTCGATGACTTGTAGTTTGCATGAAGGGAGAAAGAGAGACAAAGTCTTGTGCAATGTGCATTCTCTGTTGCTTTGATTTTGTAAGCCCACATCACGCAGTTTCCTGACTTGATAGACGAGTGTCCTGTAACAAATTATACGTCTTTTATGCATCTACACTATTTTGGCCCGTTGAAAACAATGACTATATAAACGAATAACAAAGAAAATAACAATGTGCATTAATGTTATCTATCTCTAAAACCATTCAATTTCGGGAATGTGTCCATTTGAAATTTTTGCTGCTGGCGTCAAATCTTTGACAGTAACAACAAACTTGTTTCCCAAGAGAGAGAGAGAGAGAGAACAGTAGGATGTCAATCGAGATGTGTCTAAAATTACGTTTCTGAGTACAATATCTTGCTATAATGTTTCATTACGAATTTAATGTGTTTGATACAGTGGGATGTGTATGTTTGCGATTAAAGATAAAATATATTGGGAAGCACTTAAAAAATATTTAACATGCTCTGTATAGAGAATATATAAAACTTGCACAAAAAGCAGGTGAAAGGGATGTAGTTACAGGAATTAAAATATAAGATGGAACGGAAATCGTAACAGCAACAGCAAAACTTAGAATATAGGAGCCCAGAACGCTACCCTTGTACTACGCCGACTGTATAAGTATCACAGCAGTTATTTACCTAATTATTTCTTTGGTAAGACTCTCTTCGAACTTAGTCAGTTGTTGATGGTTTGTACTCACAAAAGAAAAACTCATTGACGACATAGTCAAAAGTATCTGTACTCGTCCTCGTATTTTCGAAGAATTTGGCTGGATATCTTCAATCTTTTGTTCGTATTTGAAGTTATGAATGAAATAGTCAACGGGCATTGATTGATTGATTTGATTTGATTTTTTCAGGGAAGCCAAAACAGTCTTGGTCCAACCCACCACTGCCCGCAACGAAACTAAGTTTATTGTGCGGTATCGCTCCCTGTATATCTAGTAAAGCCAACCAATGCCCTTGAACAGTGAAAGGAGTCCCTTCACCAGTTCTTTATTAGACACAATTTCTTCGGGTCTGGTTGTCCCAAATGTTCTGTGCCTTTTACTCACCAATGCAATGCATTCGAAGATTAGATGTGATTAAGTTTCATCACCGTCACCACAGATCCTACATTTAGGGTCCTCCTCTGTTATTCGCATTGAATGTTGATGTTTTTTTAAATTCCCATGGCCTATCAGCAATCCAACCATGAGTCTAATCTCTCTCCTGTTCAGGCCCAGGATTGCAGAGCTTATTTTAAAACATGGCTTTGGCATCATTACCTTGCCATGTTTTTGTTGGTAGACTTTGGTCCAATACTCTACATGCTGTCTTCTGAGCCAGTTACGTAGCTCCAATTTGATCATTGCCTTGGTGATTGTCAGGACAGGTTCCGGTCCAATAAATGGAGTCTCTGCCCCCATCCTGGCTAATCTGTCGGCATGTTCGTTGCCACTGATCCCCGAGTGGCCAGGGACCCACAATAAGTTTACTCTATTGCTTTCCCCTAGCTCCACCGGAACCCTGTGACATTCTGCAACAATTTTAGACCTTATTGCAGGAGCTGCCAGTGATCTCAGGGCTGCCTGGCTGTCTGAATAGATATAGATGCTACGATCTTTGTAGCACTTACGCAAATTCTCCTCCACACATGCCTTGATGGCAGTGATTTCGCGCTGGAATACTGAGGCCAGTTTCCCTAGAGAGATGACACCCTCCAGTCTTGGCTGCACCCTGTATACCCCGGCCCCAACGTCTTGGTCTGATTTTGACCCGTCAGTGAACGAGACAATATCCTCTGTACGGTGTTGAACTATTTTCTCCCACTGCTCCCTACTTCCAATTGTTATATTTAAAGGCTTGTTGAAGCAGTATGGGGTTATAATATAGTCGGCTGGCATGTCCCCAACCTTTCCTATATTTACCACACTCACTATTTTAGTGTGTGATTCTGGATATCCCAAAGAGTTCCAGTTGTTGCCAGTTTTGAGTCTGTATGCACCAGCCGCTGCCTCCATCTTGACCCAAAGGTGTAATGGGGGCATATCCAGCATGGTTTCTATCCCAGCAGTTGGTGTGCTGCTAATTCCGCCTGTTGTGGCTAAGCAGGCTAATCTCTGCACCTTACCAAGCTCCTTAGCAGCAACCTGCTGTTCTACCTTCTTCCACCACACGACCGCCCCAAAGGTGATCCTGGGTGTAATCATTGTGGTGTATATCCAGTGCATACCCTTGGGGCTCAGGCCCCAATTTTTGTCACAAGCTCTCCTGGTACTCACTAGAGTACCTTTTGCTTTGGAGCAAATATTCCTAATGTGAGGGGTCCATATCAATTTCTCATCTAGGGTTCTGGACCCTTATTTTCTCGAACAGAGTCTTTGGAGGGACATCCTTAAGGATCTTTGATACTTTTGCGGTCTTCAGGACTTCGGTTGCTGTCTTGACCAGCAGCTTCGCATCCTCCCATGGGCATATCATGGGCACCTTGTCCTTAAGCCATTCTGCTCAGTGCTTCCCCTCGCAGACAAAAATGAGGGCACCGCGATCTAGATAGACCCTCCTGAATTTGGGTCCTGGACCAGCGTCCCCCCCAATCTCTTCAAAGAGGGCCATCTGCACGAGCTCCTCCTGCTGTGGGGTGATGCTCACCAGTGGGTATCCTTCTTGGACAACCGCCATTCTAAAGTTCTGTTTCCCTATTTCCTGCCTCATCCTTTTAGGATCACGCTTGTCTGGAGAGGAGGGAGTCTTAGATTCCTCCCTAACCCTCTTGCCACCTGTCTTTGACGTCGAGGGGGTCTGTGTGTTACCTTCAACTTGAGGCAGTTTCTTTTTGGGGGTCTTGGGCTCAAGCCCTTTTGATTCCCTCCACTTTTCCTTCCTTTTGCTTCTGTTTCTTGAGAGGTTTCCTCCTCTGAGCCCCAGACAAGGTCTTAATCCTAATCTGGTCCAACTTCTCTGTTACAGTTTCCACTTCTTGCTCAGGTCTAGACCCTGATTCAGAAGTAGGAGTACACTCCATTGGTCCCGAACCCGGTGTCTGAGTATCTGAGGTCTCAGATTGCCCCTCAGATTCTTTTAAAATACTTTGTTTCTCTGTGTTCATCTTAGTCCCACGAGATTTGGGGATTTATATGGTCCACACCACGATAACCGCTCGTGGTGCAAGGCTACTTACTCAGGGAGGTCGCCCGGTATCCCTGAGGCTCCGTTCGAGACTCATCCACCCATGTGCCACGCACCCCTCGGCACGGATCGCATCACACCTTGGGTTGGGAAAGGAATTGGGAAAGACTGGGAGAGGATAAGGAAGACGGGACGTTGTGGGACACGCTTGGTCTGATCCATCAGCTGAGGCCTTCGGTATAGCCCTCAGCTTCATACGGATACGCAAGCCTCTCCACCCGCACGGACAGTGCTTCGTCAAGGTGGTGTCCACCGGAGAGGCCACGGACATTTCTCGCTTTGTCAATTTAATGGACATTACTCTTTTGACGCCTTATTTCCTAAATTAAATAAAACTTTATGGATTACTATGGAGGTATCATTATTTTTCTGTTTATGAGTGCCAGACTTTAGAAACAGGTGATCTGTTCTAGCGGCCATATTGTAGCGAGATGCTGTCGTGCTCACGTAAGACACCCGGCCGTGTCGCCGAATGTCGCTGCTTGTAGCTGCCGTCTCGCGTCGCCGAATATCGCGCGCTGTCGCTCGCTTTTGTTGCTCACGTAGCACGCGGCATTAGTGCGCATGGCTATTTTGCTGCGGCAGTTGCCACGTCCTGCATGAACCTCCCGCGCTATCAATTTTCATTCGACTCTCTAATTACTCACTATGTAAATATGGAACTAGTATCATTTTATTCTGCAAAATATTATATTTTTTAATGAAAGTATACAAATATAAAAATAATATATTTTTTTGTTTTTCCAATTATTTCACCTTCAAAAATATTAAAATTCAGTTATAACATTTTTAAATTTTAATGTAGGTGTAACTAACAAATTTTAATTCTCGAAACTACTAAAAACTTACAATAAAATTATTACTCTTCTTTCTTTTTTCACAATATGGCCAAATCAGATAGAGGTATAGTGACAAAAAAGCAATGTGACATCGTTTTACGTTTTTTATGTTGGCGAGTCGGTGAGCCATGAAAAAGAACTAGTTCATCCCAGTGAATGACTATTTCTGATTGGATCCCTGAAAAGATCGGTTTTGCCCATCTCTAGTGACAGGCGGTATGGGTGAAACCTGTGGCCGTGTACTATACGCCACACAGATGTGATACTGACACCAGCGACTGCAGCAACGGCTCATAAACTGACATGAGGGTCGTGGTGTAGTGCAGCTAAAACAAACACCTCCGTCTCCTCACTTCTTGCAGGTCTTCGTCTGTTACTGCAGCGCATTACCAAGCTGCCTGTGTCCCGAAGTCGTTGTTCGGCACGTAAGAACGTAATCGCTGCTGGGGCTCTTCGCATACGATATCTTCACAGCATACGTCGTGGATGCTTCAGTGGCATCGTGTCGGCACTCGCCGAGCATCAGCAACATGTCAACGTACTCGTTGTTCGTGTATGCCATCGTTATTCAATGTCAGTAACTGTGGTATATTGAGCCCCAGTTGTTTGTGTGGCTCCAACTGTCGGGTATACGGCCGTGTGCGGCAGTCTAACAACGCATCGAGGAAGCGTCTCGCTCCGTGACACCGGCGACGTTAAAACTCGGCCGCACCACATTTAGAAGGCGCATTGCATTATGCGCAGCGTTTGTGGTATCTGCTCCTGAAACTTTGAAGGGTTGTAGCTCCCAAACTAACAGTGATAGGAATGTAGTTTGAATTGATTTGGACGCAGCTGGTTTCAACGAATCCAATGCAAGATAGAAAAAATTATTGCTCCATTTAAAAAATTATATCTTTGTGCTGTAACTCTTTGGAAAATGTTACAATAAACTATGTTCATAGCTCCGCAGAAAGTGTAACATTTCTTGTGTTGACCTACCGCATTAAAATTTCCCGTCACCTATTATTTTATAAGTTACAGAGGCAAACACACTTAGTGAAACACCCTGTATTTTATTGACAATTATCATTACAGAATAAATGTATTGAGAGTCGTTAGTCATTACTCCCATTTCCTTCAATAGCTTCCGTAAACTGTTCTTTAATTGACACCACAAATGATACATGTCGCACGTATTTGGGCTGTGAAATCTTTAGATTCGCTTGATGAGTCACCCCAGAAAATAATTCCAAATAACATTATGGATTGAAGGTATGTATAATAGGCTAGCTTTTATGTTTACATCTCCTAATTCTAGCAACATTCGGATGTCAAATAGGGACTTGTTTAGACACTTCAGCAGTACTGTGGGATGCTCCTCTCAGTTCAGTTTAATCAAGCTGTCAACCTCTTCTAGCTCCTTGTCGTCGCACTATAGACATTATACTGACAGGAAACCTTGAAGAAGTCCTAAATCCATGTAGTGCGTCTCTTCAAGATTTGTTACCAGGGAACTGGCTCGTAAGTAATCATGAAAATTCTATTAGCCGACCTTTCTAAGGCTATATTTCAATTAATATTTATTTCAATGTTTGTGTCACCTGAAAATAAAACAAACTTGTCATCCGGTGGAGTTGTTACTGGAAGGTCTTTGATTTATGTATAAGATGGAGCAGTGGCACTGAGATGGAACCTTCGGGACTCCATAGGTAATTGTTGTGGTCTTGAGTCCGAGGACAGGTTTGATGTAGCTTTCCACCCTAGTCTATCCTCATAAGAACTGCAACCCAAATCTATTAGAATCTGCTTACTGTATTTGTTGTCTGCCTCCCTCAGCAATTTTAACTACACGCACTTCCCGCCAATTCTAAATTTTCGATGCGTTAATGACTAAGAATGTGTCCTACCAATTGATCCCTTCGTTCATGCCAAAAATTCCCATTCTCCTCAATTCTATTAATTACGCGACCTACCCACCTATTCTTCAACATTCTAGCACCACATTTCAGAAGCCTCAATCCTCTTCCTGTATCACCTATTTATCATCATGTTCCACGTTAGTACAAGGGCACACTTCACACAAATGCTTTCAGAAACGACATCGTTATGCTAAATTAATATTCGATACTAGCAAATTGCCATTTTGCATTTTATATCCTCTGTACTGCAACCATCATATGTTATTTTACTACCCAAGTAACAAATCTCATCTGCCTAATCTGATTAATTCAGCAGCGCCTGATTTTTTAAGACTGCATTCCATTACCCTTGATAATTTTCATATCATATAGTACTTTCATCATAATGTCCATTCCGTCAAATTGGTCTTCCAGGTTCTTTTCCGTCCCAGACGGAATTATAATGTCATCAGCAAAACAATGTTTTTATTTCTTATATCTGAGCTCTAATTCCTTCTCCAAATTTCTCCTTACTTTCCTTCACAGCCTGCTGAATGTACAAATTGAATAACATTGAAGAAACGCCACGATGTTTTCGTGTTCCCTTCCGAATCAATGCGTCCCTTTCATGCCCTTCAACACTTATAACTACTGTTTGTTTTTTGTACACGTTCTAAATATCCTTCCGTTCGTTATATTTTACCTCAGTTGACAACATACTTCGAAAGATTCTACTCCAGTCAACATTGTTAAACCCTTATCGCACAACATGCCGTGGCAACAGGATAATACACGCCCACACACGTGTATCTATGGACTTCCTACAGCATTTTAATACCATTCATTGTCTAGCAATGTTCCTGCATCCCTCCACTACGAAGCGTGGGTGGGACGGCCTTGGAAGAGGCCCCCGTCCAATTTCAGCCAGCAACAAATGTGAACCGTGAGCTTATGGACTAAGGCAACTGGACGCGTGGGGCGACTGTGTCGATTCAATAAGTTAAATTCAAACTCACTGCAAATAAGCTTAATCGAAACTAATATTACAAATGCGAAATCAGCTCTGTTACGCTTTCACGACTAAACTGCGTAATCGAATTTGATGAAGTTTGGTATGGAGATATTGAACGATAAAGAATAACGCAGGCCATTTTAAACACTGTATAATACAATACACCTAAGCATAAACGTTTGTACTATAGCTTTTCAAAAAATTTGAGACTTCTTGGGAAAGGTAATTATTATCAGACATATGAAATTATCACGTTTATTGAAGTACTTTTAACGCTTGATATGTTGTACGTAATAAGATTCAACATAACTAACATAATGCTTACACAAGACGTTAACGTCTCAATACCATCGATGCGATTTCAATATAATTTGAATTTTGTATAATTTACACGTTATATAATATATAGTTTCTTCAATCAGCGGTTTGATCATGATGAAACATTTTCATCTCGATATAGAAGGGCAGTATTTTCCTTCATTCTATACACGGTATATAGTGAAATCGGAAAATTGGAAACTTTACTTTTATAATGATGATCTGTGTACTGGTTATCATCAAGAACAGAGGCGCGAAACGATTGTACTTTCGATGGTCTTTCACACGTATACAAGGATGTCAACGCGTACGAAGCCGCGGGTAGGAGCTAGTCTCCAGTCAATTACCTCCCCATAATTAATGGTGCAGTTAAATGGGCTGACACTACTTCAGTTTAAAAACAGCTGCTCTCGATAAAAAAATTAAATACTTCACAAATAATTTTCTCCCCAGGCAAGTTATTAACTGCAGCGTAAATAAAACTAAACGAATAGCTGCATCTAAAATACGTATTAGCTGTTTACAATTCTAATGAAAAACTGCAGTTCCGGTAAACAGTTCAATGTCCTTCAATACAAAATGTTTTATACAAGGTACAGAAGGACATGAACCAGTGTTACCACAAAGGTGGCGGGGACGCTTGCATAATCCAAAGAATGTTCATGTACGAGGATGTCGACCATCCAGTTTGCTCCAACAAAATGCAGCGACGTGAGCAAGAAGCGCTCCAATCCACACGCGTTCAAATGTCGTTACGAGTACAAATAAACAGGTGTCGGCAAAACGTTAGGAAAACAGAAATGGGAAATTTTATAGTCCACCATTGAATTAGCCTGCAGGAGAATGATAAAACGTGGTATATAGTCAAGATAGCTTAGCGAAACCTGTTGACGTAATAATTAGGGCTTTCGAAACCACTAATGAGTGGGCGAATTGGGAGATTTTCTTTGTGTAGCTTAATTTAGGAGCGTAAGACAAGCATTTTAGGATTCATAATAATCATACGGTTTTTACTTAATTTTGCGTGAAAAAGCCGATTAAAATGTTACTATAACTTTAAATATCATTATCAAAAGACACTAGTGGGTGTGTTTTAACATCCCCTATTCCGTTATCAGTGAACAGTAAACACTATTACACCAGAAGGAATTCAGATCTGTCTCTTTGAACACCAAAATTCGTTTATTGTTGGAACATTATTTTCAACGTGTGACATTATTGTTCCAAATTGTATCATTATTTTTCTCCTTTCAGGAACTGGGCTGTTTGTTCCACACTCATAAACATTATCATCCTTTTTCGTCGTCGTCCAACATAGATATTCCCACTCATTTTGTACTTCAGGATCTTCTGGAGGATTCTATGCTCTGGCATCCTCAAGAAGTGGTGCCTCCAATTTCACGGCATTGTTGAACCTTGATTTCAGGAGGAATATACTGCTGATAGATAGTCGTATTACATGCATCCAATAGGATTTTTTCTCTAGCGGAAGACAGCAGTTGCACAGGTTTGAGTGAACGCCTACAAGGGATTCCTGACTGCTATTACAGAAATTGAACATAGAGAAGCATATTCGTTGTAGCTCATCAAAGATATTCCCGACATTTGGCTCCTACGTGATGAACAAAACTGAAATTAGTTTATAAGTTACTCTTTTCTGGGTCTCTCCAGAGGCTTTCGTAAAGTGAAAGTAGATTCGTTTTCTCTTAGCATGCTTATACACACTGCTTATTGAACCAAGATTGGGAGAAAACTAACATATGTAAATTTCATTAAGTAATCCCTTCTAGCTATTTACCGTTCCTTTAAAGGGATAAATTAACTGTAAATAAACAACTTTGAAAACATTAATCAGTAGCTTGAGACTTCAGCAGAGAAGAAACAGAAAATGATGATCATTAACACAGCCACTAAGCAGGAGATGCATGTTCAAATCTGCATCCTCATAACTTTTTCACTATAATTTTTCATTGGCATAACTCATTTCAACATCAGCTTACGAAACTATCATACCCTATAATAAGCATCTGAGCTAACAGCAAATCATTGGAGTTTTACAAATACATAGCTGTTTGTACCATTAGAATAGTTCATAATGCGTTTTCGACTGAATAATATATCACAGTAAGAATCTTTCTGTCGTAACAAGGTTAAACGATCGGAAATATTTGCAAAGCTCTGTCTTCATTATTGTCATTTCGCTGGCTCCATTATTGACCCCTTATTATTGCCGCAAACACAAAAAACGCCTCTGTTGCTAAAGGCCATCCTGAAAAAGTTGGTTGTAAGGGCTATGTCTTTCGTTTGGTTTCGCCATTGATATCAGTACTACATAGATTTTGAACTTCAGCTGTCTTCGTGTTTCATCAACAGATGTTCATTTTCTACTTCTTGACTAATAATAACAATGTTACGCCGAAGTATTAAAAAACCGGATACTACGTCAGGTAGGATACGAGCAGCTGGACTCAGTTTTAAGATGTATGCTATTGGTTTGACAACATGCAGAGCAACACCAGATAAGTTTTAATCAGTAATTTAACCCAACGTGTTAAATAAACTGGCAAGGTAACATCGAAATCACTTTCAACTATGAAAAGTAACAGTAGGCCTACTGGCATGCAAAGTGACTGGATCGAAATCTGATTAAAAACTTCATTCCTATGACCTCTGCAGGCCGTCATTATACATAAGTCTCAACTGTGGCTTTTATTGTTAGAATGGTTAGAAAAATGAAATTGTTAAGTTTACAAACTGATTTCTCAGTTTGAATAAAATTTTATATTCTATAAAATAAGCTTAAATATGACTTCATATTTTTAATAATACATAGGCCTTTGTAAATGTATCAAACTACAGAATTTACACTTAATATGAAGAGTAACAGATAATATTGCATTTATCATTATAACTGTAAAAGTATTAATAACAAGCTGTTCCTAAAATTTATGTGATTGTGATTCACGAGTATTTTCAATTTTGTGACTTCATTAATTAGAAAAATTATTATTACTGATGGTTTAACCAACCAAATATGAGCTTGTGTACATTGCATTACTTTAGATTAGTATTTGAGCTGACGTACATGGCATCTATTTGATCATCCATGTGTTTTCATAGATTTGTAGACTGACATTAAGCTTTTTCATAACGTATGTTTCTACCAATTGATACTAGTTATATAAACCGCTGTGTATTCAGATATGCCTCGTGGACCTTTGTTTATGTTTTTACTGGTGAATCAAAAACATTAAAGTTTCAATTTAGTGTCTTAAGCTCAGAAAATAGGATGGTACATATGTTTATAGATTGCTGTAGGTGTTATCTGTTACATATCAATAAATGCGGTAGGGCAACACAAGAAATGTTACACTCTCTGCGGAGCTATGAACATAGTTTATTGTATCATTTTCCAAAGAGTTACAGCACAAAGATATAATTTTTTTAATGGAACAATAGTTTTTTCTATCGTGCATTAGAATCGTAGAAACCAGCTGCGTCCAAATCAATTTAAACTACATTCCTATCACTGTTAGTTTGGGAGCTACAACCCGTCAAAGTTTCAGGGGTAGATACCACAAACGCTGCGCATAATGCAATACGCCTTCTAAATGTGGTGTGGCCGAGTTGTAACGTCGCCGGTGTCACGGAGTGAGAAGCTTCCTCGATGCGCTGTTAGACTGCCGACTGTCGCCGCACACGGCCGTAATACCCGACAGTTGGAGCCACACAAACAACCGGGGCTCAATCAACACCACCTAGAGACAAGGCCTTACAACAGGCCGTGCCTACGTCACACTTAGAGGCCACGGCCGCCACCTCACTGTCTGGCAGCTGGGGCACGCCCACCGCCGCGCAGCGGCCGGCCAGTCAGATGGCGGCCGCGGCCTCTAAGTGTGACGTAGCCACGGCCTGTTGTAAGGCCTTGTCTCTAGGTGGTGTTGGCTCAATATACCATAGTTACTGACATCGGATGACGATGGCATACACGAACAACGAGTACGTTGACATGTTGCTGATGCTCGGCGAGTGCCGACACGATGCCACTGAAGCAGCCACGGCGTATGCCGTTAGATATCCTAGGCGAAGAGCCCCGGATGCCATTACGTTATTAGTGCCGAACAACGACTTTGGGAAACTGGCAGCTTGGTAATGCGCCGCAGTAACACACGAAGACCTGCAAGAAGTGAGGAGATGGAGGTGTTTGTTTTAACTGCACTGCATGTCAGCTTACGAGCCGTTGCTGCAGTCGCTGGTGTCAGTTTCACATCTGTGTGGCATATAGTACACGGCCCTAGGTTTCACCCGTATCGCCTGTCACTGACCCAGGAGCTGCATGCGAACGATTTCCGTGCAAGAGTGACATTCTGTGAGTGGGCCATGTGTAATTTCACGCTGGAGTCTTTACAAAGTGTTATGTTCTCTCATAAGTCCACGTTCACAAATTATGGTGCAGTGGGGCGCCATGGTCCTCATTCATGGCCCGCAAGGTCGCCCAGTAGATTTCTTTTTGTGGGGATATCTAAAGGATCGTGTTTATGTCACTGAGCCCACATCCCCAGATGACCTAAAACGGCGCATCGAGGACGCATGTCGCTCCATCACACCAGCGATGTTACATCTCGTCCGTAGATCCTTTCGACGGCGCATTGCGTTATGCATTGAGGAACACAGACACACATTTGAACATCTCATGTAAATCAACTTCCCACTGCCATAACATCCATCACCCACCACACAGCCATGTATTATGTACAGCGTGTGGTATCTGCCCCTGTAACTTTGAAGGGTTGTAGCTCCCAAACTAACAGTGATAGGAATGTAGTGTAAATTGATTTGGACGCAGCTGGTTTCAACGATTCCAATGCACGATAGAAAAACTATTGTTCCATTTAAAAATTATATCTTTGTGGTGTAACTCTTTGGAAAATGATACAATAAACTATGTTCATAGCTCCGCAGAAAGTGTAACATTTCTTGTGTTGCCCTACCGCATTAAAATTTCCCGTCACCTATTATTTTATACGTTACAGAGGCAAACGCACTTACTGAAACATCCTGTATATATGGACTTGGGCAGTTACCCTTCAATATTTAATTTATTTTGAAGGGTAACTGCCCAAGCCCATAAAGTTCATATATAAATAATTTTATCGAGAATAACTTGCTGTACATGGATGTTGTAGGAAAGCTTTGGCCAACTTGCAGATATATATCAACAGCATCAATTTTCTATATACATAATGCCGTCGACAACAGACGAGACTTTCTCAGTATATCCTAAGTTTATTGATTACTTTAAGAATTGCTTCCATAACTTCTTTATGACAGCAGCAGGTTCATACTTAGTGTGAGATGATGCATCTGATTATCGCAAAGTGATCATCCATACACAACATGGTTTGTGCATCTCTACAGTTCTGTGTGTATTGAAAGTTATCTGCTTAGGGAGATTGTTAAATATATAACATTTCAGAAAGTGTCTCTTAAATTTTAATAGTAGCTTAGCACTTTAGCCCCCCTTGGAGTCTGTTCAGTAGGAAAGGCTTGCGTCACCGATAGGTCATATGGTACTAACTTGTCCTGTGTGACATTTTGACTGAAGGTAATAAATCAAAGTACAAAACTTATAGTAAAAGTCCTTCTCAAGGTTATCAAAAGATTAATACAAATATAATTGGATAATAAAAGTATAAACGTTGAATCCCAGATTTTCTTACTCATTTATTTTCACTTATATAGATTTACAGCCAGAGTAAAGAAATTTTGTAATACTACATAAATGTGCTTGCTGCAGTAATTGTCACAAGGCTATGGCTGCATGTCACACACATGATGCAAATATAACATGTGTCTCATTAGGGGTACCTCTTCTGCAACACCACGGATTTTCTTCATTTGTAATGTTCTGCTGTCCTTTTGGAAATACTACTGTGTACACCACGCAATTGCCTTTCCAATTGTCAATCTGAATTACTACTCACGAACTCCCATGTACCTCCTGTTTACTAGAAATATTATTCAAGTAATAAATCATCCACCACTTCCATACACTACATTTATGGCTGATCACTTATTATTTCCCCCTAGATTCTATTTCTCGCAAGCTGACAAAAGTTTCACAGAATACTTCCCACTCTGGATGAAAGTTTGACAAACGTCATGAAATGGAATTTAGATCTTACTTCCAAGACCATCAAAAGACTCTACATATCTTCTCACTAATCAACTCCCCACATTTACTACTATCCTCAGAATAAAAACTTATCTCACTGTTGTCAGTGGGTACAAGCAAATCATCGTGTACTCCAACAATATTCTCAAAATGATTAAAATCATGCAGCGCTTCTCCACATAAATCATCTCACCTAATTTTTCAAATACATCGTCGTCAATTTGCACCAAATTCCTGTAAAATGTTCCACTACCAATATACTACATAGAACGTCATCTTCAGGCACATGATTCTCAGCTTGTAACACATTAACATCCGTGATCTTTCTTGTGGTGTCGCTATTTTCCACAACTCAGGCTGTCCATGCAAGTCGCTGCACAAGTGGAAAACGAGCGATAACTCGCTGCACAGTACATCGGCCGCCGAGGTCACCCGCAGTCTCATTACCTCTTTTCCTTGCTTCATGCACCGGCAAATCGGAAGAAGAGGCTTCCCAAGATATACATCTGTACCACAGCCACGACAGTCAGTGCAGCAGTAGTACAGGATTATGGCAGAGTACGAAGCAGAGCTAAGAGTGCTACAGTTCCAGGAGATACGTCTGCAGTGTGCCAGGAGTCTACGTTAGTAGAAGCCGGAGTACCACTATTGACTGATAAAGAGAAGAGATCAATGCAGAAAAGTTTTATAGTCAGGAAGAAATTGTAGCACAAGCACAACACCAAAGTTGAGTATTATTTTCATCTGTAATACAAGTATATGAGAACTAATAACTTATTTAGTTGCTAACCTTGTCCACATCAGCCATGGCCCACCTCCTTCTAATGCCACATTCCAGAGATATAAAACTCTCCCTTTTCTCCACCCCTTATAACGTTACGTGATTATCGTTACTTAAATCTTACTGGAAACTTCCTGACAGATTAAAATTGTGTGCCGGAACCGGAACTCTAACCTGGGACCTTTGCCTTTCGCGGGCAAGAGCTCTACCACTGAGCTACCCCGAGACGACTCACGGTGCCGTCCCACAACTACTTAGGCTGTGGCTAAGCCATGTCTCCACCATATCCTTTCTTCCGGGAGTGCTAGTCTTGCAAGTTTTGCAGGAGAACTTCTGTGAAGTTTGGAAAGTAGGAGGCGAGGTCCTGGCACAATTGGCGGCACCGTGATTCGTGTCGGGGTAGCTCAGTGGTAGAGAGCTTGCCCGTGAAAGGCAAAGGTCCCAGGTTTGAGTCCAAGTTCCGGCACACAATTTTAATCTGTCAGGAAGTTTCATATCAGCGCACACTCCACTGCAGAGTGAAAGTTTCATTCTGTAAATCTTACTGAATTATTAACAACAAGACTCAATCTGACAAGCCAAGGTTTCAGAACCGGATCCGTGTACATGGATACGAAACGGATTATGGAAGCGGAAAACCGATTTATAATAGCCGTTTTATACAATCGATTTTTGTGTGTTTACACGACCAACCAAATGTGAAACTGTGAAATCCGTTTACGAATTTCGATTTTGGCAGCCCATGTAAACAGTTTGACAGCTGCATATTAAATATTTCTTTTCATTTGTAGTACTGCCGTCAAAGGCAAACGTATCTTTTATTCGTATTCAGTGCAGTCTAAATACGATACTGATCTTATGATTTTATAATTTTCTTCGTATTGCGTGAGGTCGTGTACTTGGTGCGTGATTAATGCAGGATGGATTGTATTCTGCAAATGGTAAATTATTTCCTGTGCTTCCACTTCGTTTTGTTCATTTAACTTACATTAAATGTTTTTATGGCTGTAAGACAGACTTAAAGGAGATATTTGTATCGCTTGACAATGATATATTATGATGCGATTGTTATTTCTGTCGTTAATTTTTGCACATTTTCGTAAAATTATTAGTTAGAGCTTAGACAGCTTCATTAGGAGAAGCTTTTATGACTCTTCGATGCTCTTAAGCGAGATGGCAAAAAATAGCTGTAAGAAACTTCACTACCTCCCCTACTAAATAGAATGAGTGTCTAAGACCACAATTCAGTGAAGGTAAAATAATTAAAATAAATAAAATAATTAAACAAATAAAAATAATTAAAGCTTAGTACAAACTGATTACATTGTTTTTATGACCTACTTACTACTTTTATTAGAACTAACAATCATCTATATTAAATATTAATTTTATGACCTGGTTACTAATTTTAGTAGAACTAACAATAACGTATTTTATCTTATTTCAAAACAAATAATACTCTTGATTAACTCAGTGAATTATTAAGAACTAATAGTTTTTAGTATCTGATGTATAAGTCTGTCTGAATATGAGAATTGCATGGATTTACAAACATGTAATCTATCGATCCACTCGAATCTAACACTCTTTTAAAAGCTATAATAGTAAGGAACTAATTACTAAACAAAATTGTATTTTACATTATACAACGTATGAATGTTACGTATATAAGATTGATGATTTACTTAACATAAAGTCAATTTACCTGTTGGTGTGTAACACTCTTTTAAAACCTGTAACACTAAGGAAGTAACTACTAAACAACAACTGTATTTTATATGACACATGACTATTACTTTGTATAAGATTGCATGGTTCAGTGAAGTAATGCAAAATATTTACAAACCATGGACGCCAATTTGTATTAATATTTGTAACCACAAGGACTTAAATTGCATTCAACTATTGCATCTCACAATGTGTGAGTAATAACTGTTTTCATGTACCACACTGTGAATTGAGATAATGTGAAGTGCTATATTGCATATTATTAAACAGTTTAAACCACTTTTAATGATTTTCAATAGTTGTTTTAATTACAGTATATGTAAAATGTATATTTATATTAACATGTATTTTTCAAGTAATTGTACGATAACAAACTGTAATAAAAATGTAAGTTTAAAATTATTAAAGTCATGTTTATAGTAAAAATTCATTTGTAACTTTGTTATGTTGTTAATTAAATTTTTAATTAAATAACATTGAAAACAAAATTGTGAACATTGATATTACAGAGCAGGCATTAGTTGTAGTTCAGATAACTGGTTTGCCTCCACATGTCAGGGACGAGCGCAGGTCACCACAAGCTAATGTAGCTTCTGGTGCCTGTGGCGGCTAAGAAACCAGAAACCGCAACTATTGCTACTACCGCTTGTAGCATACGATTCACCTTAGATTTGAAAGGCGGTGGGTCACTGTGTGATGTTAATGAAAATAAATAAATAATTTTAAAAAAATCCGCACTATACAGGGTGTGTCACCTAACATTACCGCTGCATATATACATCGTAAACCACAGCAAATACTGATGAACCGATTCCACAGACCGAACATAAGGAGAGGGGCTAGTGGAATTGGTTAATACAAACCATAAAAAATGCACGGAAGTATGTTTTTCAACAAAAACCTACGGTTTTTTTTAAAATGGAACACCGTTAGTTTTGTCAGCACATCTGAACATATAAACAAATACATAATCAGTGCTGTTCGTTGCATTGTAAAATGTTAATTACATCCTGAGATATTGTTACCTAAAGTTAACGCTTGAGTACCACTCCTCCGCTGTTCGATCGTGTGAATCGGAGAGCACCGAATTAAGTAGGGATCTAAAGGGAACGGTGATGTACCTTACTATTAAATGTCCTACTGCAAACGCGTCGACGTATGTGGTATCAGCATGACGGTGCACCTGCACATTCCGCAATTAACACTAGGCTGACCCTTAACAGGATGTTCGACGGGCGTTTCATAGAACGTGGACGCATAAATTGGCCAGCCCGTTCTCCTGATCTTACACCTCTGGACTTCTTTCTGTGGGGTACGTTAAAGGAGAATGTGTACCGTGATGTGCCTACAACCCCAGAGGATATGAAACAACGTATTGTGGCAGCCTGCGGCGACCTTACACCAGATGTACTGCGGCGTGCACGACATTCATTACGCCATATACTGCAATTGTGTGCAGCAAATCATGGCCACCACTTTGAACATCTATTGGACTGACATGTCGGGACACACTCTATTCCACTCCGTAATTGAGACCGGAAACCACGCGTGTACGTGTACCTCACCCCTCATGGTAATGTACATGTGCGTCAGTGAAAAAGACGAATAAAGGTGTTAGCATGTGGACGTAATGTGCTGTTCTAGTCTCTTCTGTACCTAAGGTACATCACCGTACCCTTTGGACCCCTACTTAATTCGGTGCTCTCCGATACACACGATCGAAAGCCGGAGGAGTGGTACTCAAGCGTCAACTTTAGGTTACAATATCTACGGATGTAATTAACATTGTACAATGCAACAAACAGCACTGATTATGTATTTAATACAAATAAACAATCCCAGAAACGGATTTTCGTCTCAAATATATCAAAGACATTATTGATAAATGTGAAGCACTTAATTAAAATTTGTGGTGCGGCCGGGAATCGAACCCGGGCCTCCATGCTTATTATCCAGACGTCTTAACCGTTAGACTACCACACCACTAACCTTGGAATAGTCTATGTACGATTTCCCTCCACGGCACAAACTTTAATTCAGCTTCTGTTGTTTATATGTTCAGATGTGCTAACAAAACTAACAGGGTTCCATTTAAAAAAAAAAACGTAGGTTTGTTATAAAAAAAATACTTCCTTGCATTTTTTGATGGTTTGTATTAACCAATTACACTAACCCCTCTCCTCATGTTCGGTCTGTGGAATCGGTTCGTCAGTATTTGATGTGGTTTACGAAATATACCCAGCGGTCATGTTAGGTGACTCACCCTCTAAATCAAGCGGAGTGAAATATTGCGCAAAGTTTATTTACACGTCAGAAAAGTTCATCGTGGAGGAAAACACGTATCTGACCGTCACAGGGTGCTAGGAAGGGGGCACTGGAGGACGGGGGTGGGGAGTAGGGGGCGAAACATGAGTCAAACAGGAGCGAACCTGCACGCTGGGAAATGCTTTATCACATTGCCAAACTGTGCCGCCAGTGTATCGTCAACACAGAGCGGCAAACATGTTTACCTGCCGGCTGACGCGCCTGTGAAATGATGTAGCGTAGTGGCCGCGTCGCAAAAAAGGGAGGAAAAAAAAAAAAAAAAAGAGTGGACGCCTGCTCATCATTTGTTTCCGCGAGCCCGCCGGACAAATGAGGCGTGCGGCCGCTGCTCGCTGCTGCTCATATCTCACAGCTCTGCCTGTCGCTGGCAGCGAGCCAACGACTACCCAGGCAGTGGTCGGCAGCGTGGGGCGTGGCAGGTCAGTGTGTAGTTACACCGCGTTAAAAATGATCAGGAAAGAATATGAGGCTAGATCGCATGTACATTTATTGATTCAGGACCGGTTACCAGGGTCGGCGCAAGCCAAAGTGCCGCCCCGTGCGAGCTGCTAAATTGCCGCCCCCCTCCAACCCCACGATTTTTTTGTTTTTCAAAACGTTTGTGGAATTTCATTTAAACAAATCTATAGGAAATGTCAGCAATCAATCGCAATATTTGTTTTTACTTTTCAAATCTACCTAGGTTTCGGCCGCAGAGTGGCCAGTCTCAAAAGCTTTTAATATGTGCTTACATGTAAACCGCCGGGTTTACAGTTACGTTCAGCATGACCATGACGGTACAGATGTAAGCATAAAGCATTGAGAATAGCCACACTGTACCCTAAATATATATGTAGATCTGGAAAATAAAAACAAAAAATGCGACTGATATGTGACATTCTCTACAGATTTGTACAAAACAGTCGCCGGGCACCAGCTCAAAAATAGAGTGAAACCTGATTAAAGAAATATAGCTCATTTTAGTGCGCCTTGGTTGCACAGTGGTAGAGTGCCAGACTACAAATCCAAAGGTCGCGGGTTCGATCCCCGCCAGCTCCTAGGATTTTAATCTGTCACTTTCCACTTCTTTCACCTCTGGCAGTATTGCTCATGTGAAAAATACCGAGTAGCACCGTCGTTCGGAACCCACGTTAAACTGTAGGTCCCCCTATAACTGGCTGGGTAAGTCAGTTCGAAGGTCGGAGGAAGGCAACGGCATACCACCTCCAAACAGGACCATGCCTAGTAAAGCACTGTGGTGTTCAAACCAATCTTCGGATTGTTGACTGCTTTACCTTTAGCTAACTTTAACAAGCCTTGTGAATTTACGAAAATGTTCAAATGTGTGTGACATCTTCTTGGACTTAATTGCTAAGGTCATCAGTTTCTACGTTTATTATCTCTCTGCCTTTACAAGTTACGAATGACTATAGCTTCGAAGGAACGTGGCGTACATTTGGCGTTCGGAAATCAGTCACGTGACTTCCCTATCGTAAGCCTAGCCCGAAAAGCTGTTTTGTATACGCCATCTTTCTGGCAACCGGTTTCGATATTTACAAATTGACCACACACAGTACTCAACCTAAGTTATCCTAAGGACAAAAACACACTCATGCTGGAGGGAGGACTCAAACCTCCGCCGGGACCAGCAGCACGGTCCATGTGATTGCAGCGCCTTAGACCGCTCGGTTAATCCTGCGCAACATGAACTTACAAAATTAAAGTAAATAAACATTTTTCCGTTGTTGTGAACAGATAATGTATTCAATGGAAATCCGTATACAGTAAATAAATGTTGCAAATTGATTGTGTGCGAGTAGGATTGTCAAACAAAAGTGACAGTCACAGTTTAATTGTTGTTCATGCAGGCGCAGACAGGTGTTTCATGGCTCGAAAACCAAAACGTTTGACTATCACTCAGAAACGGATAGCAAAAATGTTGAAAAATACGTCGAAACCCAACTTATGCCAGGCTTACTACCAATGTCTTTATCCATTGTAATTACTCGCTGCGTATTTACCCATTCGGAATATTTCTAGTCATTGTAGGTGTTGGACATGTTTGACTAGTAATGTTCAACCATTTTTATCCATAATGCAGGAAGAATAATACACTCGGAAACTGCCATTGAAGGGCTTAGCAAAATTGCTGGAGGCTTAACACATAATCGCAGTATCTAACATTGCATTTGAATTACCAAATTAGATTTCTGCAATATTAGTTATGGAGATGGTCAATTTGTAAATATCGAAACCGGTTGCCAGCAAGATGGCGTATACGAAACAGCTTTCGGGCTAGGCTTGCGACAGGAAAGTCACGTGACTGATTTCCGAACGCCAAATGTACGCTATGTTCCTTCCAAGCTGTAGTCATTCGTAACTTGTAAAGGCAGAGATAATAAACGTAGAACAAACTACCAAGTATTTTAACGGAAAATGATAATAAACATAATAGATGCAAAAATCGAATTTTTTATTTAATTTTTTCCAGACGCCCGGTTTCGACAATCTGTGGTGTCATCATCTGGTCTCATTGACATTAATCAGCCTATTATAGTGCTCCACATATAATCTGGTAGGTGTACTGGATGATAGTTGTATACAGGGTGTCACAGAAAGGTACGTTCAAGCTTTCAGGAAATATTACTCACACACAAAGAAAGAAAATATGTTATGTGGGCATGTGTCCGGAAACGCTTAATTTCCATATTAGAGCTCATTTTATTACTTCTCTTCAAATCACATTAATCATGAAATGGAAGCACACAGCAACACAACGTATCAACGTGAGTTCAAACACTTTGTTACAGGAAATGTTCAAACTGTCCTCCGTTACCGAGGATACATGCATCCACCCTCCGTCGCATGGAATTCCTGATGCGCTGATGCAGCCCTGGAGAATGGCGTATTGTATGACAGCCGTCCACAATACGAGAACGAAGAGTCTCCACATTTGGTCAAATGGGCATCTTCCAACTTCGCATTTGTTAACATTGCACTGCCTGCAAAACCAGTTGATGCTACGTACTGATGTGCTTGATGCTAGTACTGTAGAGCAATGAGTCGCATGTCAACACAAGCACTGAAGTCAACATTCCCTTCCTGCAACTGGGCCAACTGGCGGTGAATCGAAGAAGTACAGTACATACTAACGAAACAATTGGGTATTTTGACAATTGTCTGCACGAATTATTTCAATTTACATTTAAAGAGGAATACTAAAATAAGCAATAACATGGAATTCAAGCGTTTCCGGACACATGTCCAAATAACATATTTTCTTTCTTTGTGTGTGAGGAATGTTTCCTGAAAATTTGGCCGTACCTTTTTGTAACACCCTGTATAAAATCATATGCTGGTGGATAATGAGATATAAAATGGATGCCGGCCGCGGTGGCCGAGGGGACTGAGGCGCTCCAGTCACGGTCTGCACGGCCACTACGGTCGGGGGTTCGAATCCCCCCTCGGGCATGGATATTTGTGCCTTCCTTAGTCTTAGCTAGTTCATAAGTAGTTTGTAAGCTTAGGGACTGATGACCCCGTAGTTAAGTCCCATAAGTTCTACAAACATTTGAACATTTTTTATAAAATCGGTGGCTGGCCAAATTAAAACAGTAAAGTATACATAAAATGATAACCACCGTAGTGCACATGTGTGGTTGCGCACCTCCAAAAAGCAACCAGACATGTGCACTACGGCGGTTATTATTATTATTCTTTTTTTGTATATTTTACTGTTTTAAATTTGACTAGCCATTCATTTTATATCTCATTATCCACCAGCATATGATTTTATATATAACTATCATCAAGAACACCTACCAGATTTCATGTGGAGCACTATATTAAACAGTTTAATGTGAATTAGACAGATGATGACACCAATGAATGTCGAAACCGTTCGTCTTGTTCGAATGTTTAAATGTTTATAGATCTATCGGACCAAACTGCGTGGTCATCAGTCCGTAGCTTACAAACTACTTAAACCTAGGTAAACTAACCTAAGGACAAACACACACACCCATGCCCCAGGGAAGATTCGAACCTCCACGGCGAGCAACCGCGCGCTCCGCAGCGAGACGCTTTAGATCGCTCGGCTACCCCACCGCGGTCGTTCGTCTTGAACAAATAAAATAAAATTTGCGATCTTGGCATCTATTCTATTTATAAAATAAAATCGTTTCCTAAGATGTGTAGATTTAAAGATAATGAAAGTGTGGAGGAGATATTAAAATAATTGTTTAAAGATGTACAAGTTCAGAGAAGAGTATATTTGTCAAAGCTAAACTCAAATATCAAGACGCTTTAGATCGCTCGGCTACCCGACCGCGGTCGTTCGTCTTGAACAAATAAAATAAAATTTGCGATCTTGGCATCTATTCTATTTATAAAATAAAATCGTTTCTTAAGATGTGTAGATTTAAAGATAATGAAAGTGTGGAGGAGATATTAAAATAATTGTTTAAAGATGTACAAGTTCAGAGAAGAGTATATTTGTCAAAGCTAAACTCAAATATCAAATAATTTTGGCTATTTCTTAAAATACGGTTAGAAAGAATATTACGTGTTGTGTGCATAGATATTATCACAATAGCTGAGTCGTAATCGTATCGCCCATAATTTTCTTATTATCTTTGTTCCAAATGCTTGCAAAAAATCACGAAACTGCAGGCAAATCTAAAGTGGGCCATAAAACACGCCAGTACGATTTCTTATTTATTTTTATGTTTTATTTTTATTATTATTTTTTTGCAATAACGAGCTAATGGCATTTTAATGAAATGAATTTCGTAGATACAAATGCACAGAAAGAGTAAAATAGTTATGTCAGTTAACTACCTTCTACTACAATTGTTTTAAAATTACTGTTGTTAACAAATCCTTTTATAAATGAAGAAATAATTTGACACTGAAATTAATATAAAAACCACAAGTGCCATATTCTATCACTACTAACTTACGTAATTAAACCTCTGTCTTTACCTCTCATAAGTTAAATGAATATAAACTAGTACCAAATGTTGCCAAGTCTTGGTAACTTTGGGTATTAATTATTTAAGATCGCTTCTTAAAACATGATGAATATCAACTACTAAATTACGTAATACAGTTGTGTATCAGCAACTTCTTTAAAAAAAATGTGAATGACTGTTCGTTTCCACTCACATTCTTCAAATAAAATAATGCAGATAAAGGGTCAGTCAGGAGGGTTCGATACGATCTAGGGTTGCATGTCTCTCATTTTAGGGCGTGGTGCTAGATAATAAAAGCTTTGACATAAGATATGATTTACTTGTCCAAGTCTTGAGTGAGACTGGTTGACAAGAGGGTACCATCTCTGGATTGTTATTGGAGTGGAGTGATGGTTGGTGGTTTGTTGAGATATGGCATGGGAAATCTGTTTTCGGTCTAAGTACGGAAGATATGTCTATCTGTGAAGGCCTTTGCATGCTGCAAAAGGGACGGCAAGAGTGTTTGGGAGGTAGTTTTACTTCTGGAATTAGTAGAAGCTGTCAAAGTGCATGTGCTATTAGCAGTTGGTGGGTTTAATGTGGACAGGTGTGAAGCCGTCAGTCAGGTGGACGTTGACATCCAGGAATGTGGCATGACGGGTTGAGGAGACGGGAGAGAAGGAGTTGTGAAGGATCGAGAATTGGGTGTTCTCACTTGATGTCCTAATCATGAAAATATCACCAATGAAACCAGGCAAGGGGTTTCAGGTTTTTGGAATTAGTAATGTTTCCTCTTGTTAGCCCTTAAAAGGTTGGTATGGCAATTTGACTTATGGGTGTCTATAGTTGTATTTATTTCTCAAAATGTATTTGTTTATGGTCATGAGAAATGAAGAATTGGGCCAGAAGTCTGAAGGACAGTTGGAGAGATAGTGTTAGAGAGCAGTAAGGCCATGAGCATGTGAGATACTGATGTATAGCGAAGTATCATCAACAGTGACAATAATGATCCAGGAGGCATAGGGGAATGGTGGAGAGTCAGTGAAGACAGTAATTGGTATCTTAGACATGGAAGACTTGATTTCGAACATTTGGTTGGAGGTGTTGTTCAACGACGGTAATATTCTTTTAGTGGAAGTATAATAACTAGGAACATTTGGGCATCTAGGATTATTAGGATTGTAGAGTATTCTGTGCGTGTATAGGTAGCATTGGTGTTGTGGTGAGGAGGGAGATGAATTCGAGGGGAGAGGTTCCTCTAGCTTTAACCGCGTAGCCACAGTGACCTTATGGTTACCGTCACATCAGGATCTTAAAGCACGTCTAACCCCAAAACAATTTAGCGTAATCGTGGTAACAGTAAGGCCTCTGGCGCTTTCTAGTAAGCAAGTATTTTAAAGCAATGCCTCTACTTCTCTTCAATGTCATTGACATATGTAGACCAATTATTTTTTTTTCTGCAAACTGATTTATTGTTTGATATTCATAGCACCATGCCTGAGGTACGAGGTAGGACTTTTCCGATTCACGTTCATTACTGGGGTGCAATTCCACTACTGGAGGGCCTCGGCAACTTTGATACGTATTAAATAGCCATAGAGGAACATGAAGCTGAAATGATGTTTGTATTGTGGAGGGAGGCGTACTGTAAGACGAACCGTGAAAATGCGTAACCATAAGCCATTGTAGCTAAGTGGTTAAAGCACTTATTTCGTAAGCAAAAGATCCTGGGTTCGAATCCCTGCCATAGTACTAAGTTTAATTCAATGCTACTCCTTCTCTTGAATATCTTTGATCTGGAAATTCATGTATAATTTGATATTTAAATCTAGAGTTAAATGGAAAACTCTAAGGGGTAAACTAATTGTTTTTTTTTCCTATCAGTATATTACTGGTTATGAACCTGCTGCAGGTATGCAAACACGTCCGAATTAGTCGTGCATGTTATTAACTATACAATAATCTTCGTTGCATGTGCAGAGCAACAGTCCCCAAAAATTTTGCTATCCGTCGCTACCCACCATCTCGATCTCCCACCACACTATCGTTTTCCCGTACCACTGCACCACACCGACGAAGTTCAAATTAGGATTGGCTTGTTTCGTGACACAATCAGAAGTGAAGAGAAGGTTGAGCACCGAATGGTATTGGCCGCAATCATGTAGACAGACTTGTACGTATAGTTATTACGGCGCTAAAGTGTGACAGAGAAACTTGTTAAAATCTTAGATTCCTCAAGCAATCGCCAGACAAGCTAGGCGGAGGCAGGTCATCGCTCTGTCGTAAAATCCAATGCCAGTGTCTCGCGACGAGAGCAGACGCTGCGTCGGCTAGTTGAGAGCCTACAGTCAGCAGACTGTTGACTGCGACGGATGACCTGGAGGGAGAGAGAGAGAGAGAGAGAGAGAGAGAGAGAGAGAGAGAGAGAGAGAGAGAGAGAGAGAGAATATTCGTCAGTTTCACTCTGTCACAAAAGTGAATAAGACCGAGAATACGTCAGCGGTTAAAGGGCTCACTGAGTGAACGCTGCACTCACAACTAGGACACATTCATTACGAACTGTCTCACACGCCATAGCTTCATCCGAATCTTCATATAAACCCCCGCTTTTGGTAGTCACTTGGTCTTTGGAATTGAAAATGCTCAGGAGAGCAGTCGTCGATCCAATGATCTAATCTATGTATTCTGCTTATGTCTCAGATAAACCAGTACAGACTAGTGACCAGTCCACTAGTCGCAACTAGGAGGTGGAGGCCGCTTCGAACTGGCCATCATCCGGGGAGATGGACAACCACTGTCTACCGTCTTCACAACGCTGAATATGGTTGCTGCTTTAGCCAGCTCTGTTTTCATGGTTGGTTTTCGTAAAGGCCAATGAACCTGACGAGGCGGTAGCATCCAGAGGCCAACTGTCACCACGGCAACCGACTCCAGTAGTTACAAGCCTGGCCCCACAATCAGCTGCATAGACCGGAGGAAGGATAGAGGACTTCTCCTGGAAGTCTCTGCTTCGGACTCCAGATGTCGCGGCGCGGGCACATCCGTCCGAACAGTTTAGCAGCCGGCCAATGCACCACAACGACGAAGTTCAAATTAGGATTGGCTTGTTTCGTGACACAATCAGAAGTGAAGAGAAGGTTGAGCACCGAATGGTATTGGCCGCAATCATGTAGACAGACTTGTACGTATAGTTATTACGGCGCTAAAGTGTGACAGAGAAACTTGTTAAAATCTTAGATTGCTCAAGCAATCGCCAGACAAGCTAGGCGGAGGCAGGTCATCGCTCTGTCGTAAAATCCAATGCCAGTGTCTCGCGACGAGAGCATACGCTACGTCGGCTAGTTGAGAGCCTACAGTCAGCAGACTGTTGAATGCGACGGACGACCAGGAGAGAGAGAGGGAATATTGGTCAGCTTCACTCTGTCACAAGAGTGAATAAGACCGAGGTTACGTCAGCGGTTAAAGGGCACATTGAGAGAGCGCTGCACTCACAAGTACTACATAATCGGTCATTACGAACTGTCCCATATGCCATAGCTTGGGCCGAATCTTCGTATAAACCACCGCTTTCAGTCACTTGGTCTTGAAGATGCTTGGGAGAGCAGTCGTCGATCCAATGATGTAATTTATGTCAGATAAAGCAGTACAGATTAGTAGCCAGTCCACTAGTCGCAACTAAGAGATGGAGGCCACTTAGAACTGGCCATCATCCGGGGAGATGGACAAACGCTGTCTACCGTCTACACGACGCTGAATATGGTTGCTTCCTGAGGCCAGCTCTGATTTCATTGGTTGGTTTACTAAAGGCCAATGAACCTGCCGAGGCGCTAGCATCCAGAGGTCATTTGTCACCAAGGCACCCGGTTCCAGTAGTTACAAGGCTGGCCCCACAAGGAGAAGGACAGACTTCTCCTGGAAGTCTCTGCTTCGGACCCCAGACGTCGCGGATCGGGCACATCCGTTCGAACAATAAGACAGCCGGCTCATAGAAGATGCGACGAACTAGCGCGGCCGAAGGAGACATAATCTGCTGATGTGACTCCTGCCGGTTAATGCCTACACCGCAGTATCTTGTATTCAGTTGAATAAACTTGTTTTACTAGAGTTCCAGGGCGCTCCACCTGGTTTCACCCCTCATCCTTACATAAAACTGGGAACCTACCGCTCGGCCCCAGCAGAGTGCTCGCTGATGGATGACGTATTTCCAGAAACTCTGTTGAGCTTTAAACAAAACTATCCGTCGGACTGCAGAGTTGTGTGTATACACAGAGTGGCGTGTTTCATTACGCGGCGTGCATTATTGAGAGTCTACCTTTTTTTTTTTTTTTTTTTTATTATTTTCGGACTCGTGTTGACTCCGCCGCAGCGCCCTTCGGCTGAGCGCCGGTCGCTATTGACCCACCAGCACCTGACTACGGCCGCCAACGTCGCCCCAGGCCTTCCTGCTGCAGCCTCCTCCTCCTCCTCCTCCTCCTCCTCCTCTTCCAGGCCGGCGAGGGTCCCGCTCCACAGTCGGAGAACGGCAGATTTATATCCCGAGGCTGCATTAATCATAAACGGGCCATAAATTCGGCTCTCGAATTTTCCTCCCCTGCAAACGGTATTAATGACTATACAATTGCTCATCATATCCTGCCTGCGCGATCGGATGAAAACAGATACAGTTACCATCGTTCGTCGTAAATCAGCGAAGTGAGCCGGATGTGACGTCACCGGTAGTGCTTCCGGTGCTCGCGTCGCCGCACGCTATAGGCCGGTGCGAAGGACAAAGGGAGGACAAAACATTCGCAACGCCGTGCAGTATATTAATGCCAGACGCTGTGACACTGGATACAATGGTTGCCGTTAGATCAACGAATTTCAGCACTGTCGTGCTTGGATAGCACTTGGATGGGTAACCGTTCGCGTCTGACGAGCGCTGTTCGAAAGCGGAGTACATGAGTCCTTCTTTGGCTACTTGAGGAACTACATGATTGAAAAGTAGCGGTTGCGGTCGCGAAAAACCGATGCAACGGTCGGTAGTGTGGGGTGATGACGAAGTTCCTTTCAATGCCGCATCCGGTGTCGAGTCTGGCGGACAATAATACAACGACCACTTGGAACCCGATGGGCCTTTCGAGGCTCTTGTGGGACGTAGTTTAGTATGCAGTATATTACATCTTGTTGAAAGGTGGTAAACTGCGTACAATTTAACACTGAGGCTTGACCGCAGTTCCTATTTTCCGAGTGGGTGAGCTTCCATGAAGCTTTCTTTTTTGATGGTGCACAAAAGTCTGCGATCCTTGTTTGGAATTTCTTTTATTACATACGAATGTTGAAACTTAAATAGCGGCACGAGGGTTGCTACTTAAATAGTGCCAGCACTGCTCTGGGGACACTATGCAATGGACTATATTATTGTCACTGAAAGCACACGTTGTTGACATACCTACTCTAGCTCCGAGCAAATTGACTCGTCCGTCCCACATCACCGGAGTACGTAATATCGAGGGAAACACAGTCACAACCGAGCGAGCGGTCTAACGTAATTGTAACACTATTTTTTCGAAACAGTAACAAGGGAATTGTATCAAGATAGAATATGCCACAGATCGCACAGCATGACAGTGTCATCAAAGTCTACAAGAGGCATGCGGGGAATCGGCATTGCCGTACAGAACAGTGGCACGTTGGGTAAAACTATTCAAGGAAGGTCAACAAACTGCGGCAGACATACATCGGGCAAGTCGTGCTAGCTTCTCTGAAGAAGGAGTGCATACTTTTGCTGCATTATTGGATAGTGATCGACGCCAGACGATTCGTGAGCTGGCTTACGAAACCTTATTAGGGTATACGACTTTCCTTCGCATCCTAAAGGAACGTCTGGTCATGCGAAAAGCTGCATCGCGGTGGCTTTCCCCATGAATTGACGGAGAATCAGAAATGGACGCGTTACGACGCTGCTCAGATGCACTTAGAGCGCTATGAGTGCGAAGGAGAGGTTTTCTGTTCCAGAGATTCGACAGGCAGTAGACAGCTCCATTCGCATCAACATAACAGGTATACTACGCCTTCCACATCACCGGCAACGGGTTCTACATGACACTCGTGACTACTTTGAAGGACAGTAACAGGTGTAGACATGTAAAGCAGAGGCGTGCAGCGGGCCTGAGCTGCTCGCTCGGACTCGTAGCCACGCCTCCCGGGCGGGCCTGGCCCCGCGCTGCCCGGCCTGCCTGCACGAGCCCCACCGGACGGCGGCGGGCAGCGCGGGTACCCGACTACCCGACTACCCGCCGAGTGCCAGTCCGCCCGGCCGCCCGTGCCGCTCTGCTGCTGGCCGGGGCACGCGCCCGCCAGCCGCTACACTCTTAGCGGGAAATACACTGTTCCGATTTTCACACTGTAAAAACTGTTCACGTTACAAACGACCATCCCACATCGGTTTATTAACTCAGTTTTACCTTAAAATCTTTACTTTCCTTGGAAAAAATAACATGTCTGCTTTTCATTCTGCGTGAATTTTCAGCTTCATAATGCTTTTCACTCGATTCTGAAGAAACTATGAGGTTAAAAAACCGATTTTTGGACATCTGATAGTACAGCAACTTAGCTTTCTAACAAAGCATTCAACTTTTCATTTACAAATCATGTATTGAAAAAGTTAGATAGCGGGAAGCTTACTAACCGATGCATTTTACAACACTCATTAACGCGAGTGTAATAGAGCTGTCTCAAATAATGAGTAATTGCGAGTTAATGAGCAGCATTAGTGCTGCGATAGCAAGTATACGCATTCAGCACGTGTTCGGACAACGATTCTGTGGACATTTCGCAAAATTGTTTGATGTTTCCTTGCTGCTAAGAAAAAATAAGTAAATAAATAAAAATAAGAATAAACGTTCAGTTGCAATCGAGGTCATTAGAAACGATTAACTGGTAGAATGTTAGGAGGTTCAGCTTACGCTTAATCACTCCAAGGGAAGTAAACTAATTACTGTTCCTCGATACAGGCGTGTGGACCATTGTTGTTGTTTTCTTTTATTTTATATTCCTCCTTTTCCCTTTGGCTGGTCGTAGCTGAAACCCCGAGGGAGTCACCACTATTCGAGAGGTGACATTCAAGGTCGCAGTCGCTGGACAGTCTTTCATGTATCTTGAAACACTTGTGATTTTTCCTCACTGACTGAATTGTCAGTGTACTATCAGTTGCGAGGAAAAAAAAAAAATTGACGTGCGCAGTAATGCACCTGGTAAAAGCAGATCGTACAATTTTGTGGTGCAGAAGCAAAACGGTAGCCGAATCGGCACGCGCCGGAAATATTAAACATGTTGAAAGTCGTTCGCTTCGCGTTAGCCGGCTCCAGCAAATTTGTATGTAGTTTTATACTTTGCTCAGTATTTACTTACACATTGCTTCACTTTAACTTCATATTAAACTATGTGATGGCTCTAACATAAAGAACAAGATTATTCCTTAAATCTCTTCAGTTCCTTGTTGCTAGTAAATCTATGTATTTCATGCATGTGACAAAAAATTATATGCCCTACGATGATGTGATATTTAATTTTGTTCAAGGTTGTCCAACTAATTATCCAGCTAAAATTCTGCCAAGGTAAACAGGAAATTTTTAAAAAGCCAGTAGTTTGCGAACAGGTATTCGTCTGTTATTCTTTTTACGTTTCTAGAAACTGTTGAAGGATGAGGAAGAACGTCTTTGGCACTTGCAGTGGGGTTCTGTGCTCCTACCTGTGTCAGTGCCTGTGCGAGGTCTCGAAATCCTTCTCCTGCAACTGCGCTGAAGGGCCGCAAATCTATTGCACACATTCTTACTTATTTCTCCAGCACAAAAGATTTTGCTTACCCTGGAATATTGCTACAACCGTTCAAATCAGTATTCAGATGAGCTTTGCAGCTATTCAGGTGCCGTAACAGCGTAGTGATAGTGCCATCACGGAACGACAATAGTTTACGGCAGCCATTACACTCTGTAAATCCCACAGGTTTATTTTCATTACCTACAATCAACATAAAACGCTCCCATACAATGCTGTCTCCAGATAACTTTAAACGCTTGTAGATTCTCTCCGCGAGTTTCCCGGAAACGTCTTTTTTCTCTTCCTCGGATCGTCTATTCCTTGTACGTTGGTACGATCTGTCCTGTTCGCTGTTTATTTCAGACATAACGATCGATAACTTATAAATGGCAATGTAGGTAACATAAAAGGTGCGTGAAGCCTACGCTGTGAGTATTACAACGTCTTGCTCAGAACTGTCTGCATTCTACCGCTCGCAGCGCCGCCTGTAGCGCTGTTGCACCGAGCCCCGCGGGTACCCGCTCGCCCGGCAAGTGTCGGGACTCGACGGCGCATCGCAGCTCGCTCGCTGTGTACAGCGGTGCAGTGGGGCTCGACTACCCGCGGTGCGGGCAGCAGAGCGCAGCGGCCGGGCGCAGGTGAGCTCGGGCGGGTAAATGTGGCGCGCTGCACGGCTCTGATGTAAAGCGTATAAAATTCAAATTCTTCTGAGCTGTTTGCCACGTCATAATGATTTATTTCGGCTCCGTTACCGGAGCCTTCCTCAGGGATTACTAACTTGTTTCCTACGTTCTTTCATGTAAAGCTTTTATAAAGGTTGTGAATAAGTAGCTGCCACTATTTAAGTTCCAACTCTCGTACATAGATTCAATGTAACTTCAGACCGCCGCTGCGAATTAGCCGCGTGTACTGGAGCGCTGTGTCCGCGGTCGGGGGTTCGAATCCCCCCTCGGGCATGGATGTTTGTGTCGTCTTTAGTATAAGGTAGTTCATAAGTAGTTTGTGATTTTAGGGACTAATGACCCCGAAGTTAAGTCCCTTAAGCGGTACAAACATTTGAACATTTTTAACTTCAGATCCCATCACACTGTATTCAATGAATAAAATAGTTTATCCAGGCTGAAACACGAGCAAACGAATACAGTTGAATTTCTAGACACGTGTTTGGCCTCCTTCCAAGATTAAGGGCCAGCTGCACACTCCTCGCTTCCACGCCCGAAATCTATATATAGGGTGAAGCGTAATTTGCGGACGTGGGCTACGCAGATCAATTTCTCACATGTGAGCAATATAAAAATGTCTCTCATAAAATTTCTTCCTACGCATACAAGGTGCGTCTGATAAGTTTTCTGAATAGGCTCAGGAAATATAGAAAAGAGCTACAAACAAAATATCTTTACTGGCCTTCAAAGTAATCGGTATACACTTCTGGCATCGTTATTGCAGCTACTGGAAAATGGTCAGCAAATTCTTCTTGTGGAATCGCTAAAATGACTGAGGTCACGCGTTGTTGGATCAGCCGTTGCTGATCTTAAAATTGTCTGCTATCATTCTCAATTATAGCCGCTGATGACCCGCAAACGTCCATCGCACTCGTTCGATTTTATCTGGGAATGTGTACGGTCAACCCGTATGTGGCTCACCTTCGACTCTTTCTTTTCCATGTCTAAAGCGTTGAAACCTGTCACACTTTTCTTACTCACTGCTTCAGCACCATCCAATTCAACTAAAATCTTATTGATCTCCGTCGCCGTTTTGTTTAATTTACAACAAAACGTGATACCAACGCATTGCTCCGTTTTGCGCTCCATGTTGCAATGACACGAGTTGTTACAGTGGCCCTGATAGCTGGGTAGCAGTGTGTATCACCGCTTCACAGCAGTGCTTGTTGACTTGTCTTCCAATGTGTATGCGCGGGCACCTCGTACTTGACTAGCTTTTCAGACGCACCTTGTTTCGTGATTCGTCCGCCGGTTGTCGTGGGTGTCGGTGGCCGAGTAGAAAGAGACCGACACAGGAATAAAGGATGCACGCTTGTGCAGGTACGGAGGTGACCAGCCAGTGGGACAGCAGAAACTAGAACACTAAGCTAAATTAGAACAAGATATATATTTCGTGGAGTCTTGGTAATACTTAACTTTTACATAGTTCTTGACTGCAGAATGCTGATACATAGTTTAGATAGAGGCCTGCTTACTGATGATTGCTAGTGCCTACCCGATAGCCAAGTCTTCACTGGTGCCTATCTGATTACCAAGAGTTAATTGGTCCCTATCTCAGTCCCAAGTGGCCGATGCAGCAGTCGTGGCCACGAGCAGAGTTGCAGCAGAGGGCGCTCGTGGCCAACGCCGTAAGAACGCCGCGCCGTGCGTGCATGGCGGCGCGCGGCGTAAGTACGTGGCGCGCACTTCATACTTGTGCGACACCACACCTTGTATTTCCGGCAATAGATGGACGACGAAGATAGAGATGGGTGTGTATTCCAAACGTCAGTGTGTTACCTCTAGGGGATGTAAAAGGCGTCTTGCGGAACAAAAGAAACATAGAAACTGATGCACGGAAACGCCATTCAAAGACGCTAAGGTGAGTCTAAGTTACAGGCACGACGCCGCTAGACATCGCCTCCTTCCGCACCCCCCCTCTCCCGCCAACCCAGCAACTTCGAAGCTCTTTAACGTCGTTGAATGACGTTTACGGGCATGGATCTCTATGCTAATTTCGTCCTCTAGAGGCCTTATGCATCCACTAGAAGCTAATTTGTGTAATTTTGTAATTCTGAAACACAATAACGTATGGAACACATACCCATCTCAGATATTCGACGTCGGTTTACAGCCGGAAATATAAGGTCGAAATTTTGCGAGAGACATTTTTTTTATAGCTGGCATCTGACGAATCGCACTGCGAAGCGAGATTGCTGGAATTTCTCTGCATCATGTTACCCTTGTTCACGCCATAACTGGATAACGGCATTTAGTACTAGGCATAAACAGATTCTATATTTAGATCACTCCTCCTTGACCCTTGTGCAGAAATCCGTGCAGAACTCAAGCCTCATTCATTTTCAACGAGTACCACAAGAATTCACAAAGCTGGGTAGTAACCCACGTGGTTACAAGTCCAAATTGAAGAATTTCTTCATGACTTTTTCTTTACACTGTGTAGATGAATTTTCAGGAATTTTAACAATTAAACTATTTTCAGTGTTATGTTGTTGATTGATTTTACGAGGTTAAGTCAAAAATTATCCGCTGTGAAGCTATAACTTTTCTTCCATTGATGACACTGAATTCTGTTCTATTTTTTAGTGTTATGATGTAGTCATGCGACGGAAGTTTCATCCGAATCCCTCCATTTGTCTTCCTTTTGTTGCACATAAGTCACGGCCGCTCGATTAGACATTTGCCCAAAAGAGGAACAACGAGCGGTGGTCGGAAGACTGTCGGCACAAGACAGAAATATTGTCTTGCCACATTTTAGTCAACAGCATTAAATAAAATACATGTGGCTGAAAACAATAGAAGTCACTGTGAATAAAATTACAAATGTCATATGTGTATGATGTATTTTATTTAATGCTGTTGGCTAACAAGTTTGTATACTTTTCTTTCTAGGATGATGGTTCTGTACCGAAACTAGTCGATTTTAAGGGTTTCAATATAGCAGCTGATGGTTAAAGATGCATTTTATTACTCATGGTCCTCTTTTTACATATATATTCATCGCAAATTGCGAAATTTTTCGACGTCTGCTGCTATTCTAAAGATGGACAATCGACCTGCAACATGAAAATTTGTACCGGACAGGGACTCAAACCCGGGTCTCCCGCTTTTAGCGAGCGGTCGCCTTAACCACTCAGCCACCCGTGCACGCTACCCGGCCAGACCTAAATTTCCATGTGTTACAGTTGTCTCTATCCCTCACATGCTTGTATAAATTGTACTGTATGTCCCGCGAGAGAGATAGACACCATACTACCACCTTAAGCCTGTCATGGCATTGATGTGTATTAGTAATTAGTAATAAACATCAATTCCCATGCAAACACCGAGTGGTCAGGTGGTATGTAAATAAAAATAGGAAGTAAAAGGAATTCAGTTCAAATGTTTGTATAGCTTATGCGACTTAATACAGGGTCATCAGTTCCTAAACTTACAAACTACTTATCAGCTACCTTATACTAAGGACGGCACAAATATCCATGCACGAGGGGTGATTCGAACCCCCGACCGTAGTGGCTGTGCAGACCGTGACTGGCGCGCCGCAGTGCCCTCGGCCACCGCGGCCGGCGGAATTCAGTTACGAATCATACAATACCTGGCGTTTCCAAATGGTCTGGTAATATTCAGCAACAATACGCTTCAAGCGCAAGAAGCAATGGGATACGTATGTGAAGTATATGAAGTCTCTGTAAAAAGAGGTATACTGATATCATAGTAGAAAATTTAATGGGAAGAAAGAAAAACAATACACAAAATACCGCAGGTTAGAAGAGACTGGACAGATCCAAGTACCTAGGTGAAATATGGGAATAGGAGGCTCAAACAAGGTATCCAAGAAAAGAACCAAAAAACTTCACTCACATAGATATATTGAATAAAAGAAAAATATCAAGACAGGCCTATGCCAGACACCATAATATCGCTGTACCACTAGAGGCGCTCTACACATCAAAAACAACCGCAATCCGAACATCAGATATCACAGAAACTGGAAATATATAACGTAAAATCCTGAGAAGAAACCTTGGAACAGTACACATAATGGAATATGGATGAAAAGACCAAACCAAGAGATTACACAAACAGATGTACAGTCATGATCAGAAAACATAGGTTAATGTTCTATGGAAACAGTGTCGCAGCCACAAGGGGGGGGGGGGGCTAATTGGGCTGAAGACCCTCCCCCTAGCAACACCAAAGGTTTGTTAAATTTTATTGGCTTTATTGTTTTCATTTTTTTATTTTTTAAACAGGTCGGCACCGGAAATTTGAAATAGTACACAAGTAATAAATGACAACGTAACTATAATTAGTCAAGCACAGAGAACGTGACAATGGGTCGGCAACGTGATGCCGCCACTGAGAACGTGTGCTGCTGTTACTGTGAGTGGTATTAATGCTGCCGCAACCAGCTATGATGCTGCCATTATTGTTACTGTGTTATGCTGTGCTGAAGTTACGAGGTGATTGTTCATATGCGCCGAGCTGTGGCTTAGCCGGTTAGAAACGCCTCCGAGTGGAATGGAACAACAAAAGTGTTACTTTAATTCAATTTCTACACATATGGAGTCATGTCAATTAAACTGTAACGACCTTCTCTTTGGCTAGTAACATATATGTGGCTGAATTATATTACGATCTGATTATATACACTCCATTTCCACCATATTGCTCCTCTTTCACTTTCAAATTAATGCGAACCTACTCATTTTATTTTTTGAGCAATTGTTTTCGTAGTTGAAGATGTTAAATAATAAAACTTGTAAAATTGAGTCAGACAGTAATAAATTCAATAGGCTTTATGTTTAAAAAATGAACCCACCTCCAGAACCAAATGCTGGCTGCGCAACTCTATGGACATATGCAAAACATGAACAGCAACCGACTGACAATGAGAATTTTTTATTTAGTAGGATAGGTAAGATCACAACTTTCCGTACATATCAAGTAGCTGAGGTGAACAATCGTGAAGTTGGGACCTCTTATTATATGTGTAACACGCCTTTTTCATTGAGGACGAGAAATCATCGCAAAATTAATGAACAAGTGGGCTGTTGTGTATGGGTTAAAGAATCTGGCAAATGTTCTGCAATAAAAGTTGTTGGTGATGTATAATATTATTATAAAGGTTAAATAAGGTACGTGTCCATACCTTTATTCCTTATAAAAAATAAAAAAAATAAAAAAGAAATAATAAGAAATTAAATAAATAAATAAAAAAAGTCGGTCCTGTCAAACGCCTAGAAGCGATTCTTGTCTGTGTTGGTAAATTAAAAGGACAAATTCAGAAACAAATGCAAAAATGTAACAGAAAAGAAGAGCAAAGGAATCAGGAAGGCAGAAAGGAATAAAGAGATTTCTGGAATAGCCGGTCGCAGTGGCCGAGGGGACTGAGGCACTCCAGTCACGGTCTGCACGGTCACTACGGTTGGGGGTTCGAATCCCCCATCGGGCATGGATATTTGTGCCGTCCTTAGTATAGTTAGTTCATAAGTAGTTTGTAAGTTTAGGGACTGATGACCCCGTAGGTAAGTCCCATAAGGTATACAAACATTTGATTTGTTTCTGGAATAGAAAATGAAGAAGGAATGTAAATTTAAGTTTAAACACTGTCTTAAGGGCAAAAATGTAACACATTAATAATAATGAAAATAAAGAGGCTGCAGGAGAGCAAAATGACCAGTTCGAGTTTCTGCATTTTGCTGGGGAAATATTCCACAACATTTGTAACCTCAGATTAAAGTAATGAATGGGTGAAATGTTAAATGCTGATTCTAGCGAGTGCCCTTTCCGATTTGGCACCAGCCGGCAAAGTAGCCAGTGGAGACGGCAGCTCTGGTGCCAGCGCCCCCTACCCTCACCTCGTCTCCTCCACCCCACCTCCCGATGGCCAATCCCGGGCCTCGAGGCGCTCCTTGGCCTCGCCTGGCGGGGTGGCGAGGTTTCCAGACAACGCCAACTGAAACAAATTGTGACGTCGCTTCATCTTCCTCCAGTTATACAATGAAACAGAACGAAATGAAGAAGAATAAGGGCCGAGCCGTCCGGCGGGCGCTGACAAATGACGGGCGATACCGGCGCCGACAGCTATTGCATTACGAGCCGCCGCCTCCGCCTCCGCCTCCGCCTCCGGGCCGCTCGGCTGCCCGCCTCCGCCTCCGCCTGGCTGGCTCTGCGCTGACGGCGAGGGCGGGGGCGGCGGGGCGGCGGCGGGGGCGGGGAGGCGGCGTTTGAGCGCCGAGCCGGAGGGCGGACCCTCTCTGCCCGCCTCAGTCGCGAGGTAGCTGCGATTCACGAGGCAGGGGAGACTGGGCACTGTGCGCGGGTCTACGTCGTTTCAAAGATGTTCAAATGTTTGTAGAGATTATGGGACTTAACTACGGGGTCATCAGTCCCTAAACTTACAAACTACTTATGAACTAGCTAATCCTAAGGACGGCACAAATATCCATGCCCGAGGGGGGATTCGAACCCCCGACCGTAGTGGCCGTGCAGACCGTGACTGGAGCGCCTCAGTCCCCCCGGACACCGCGGCCGGCTGCTCGTTGTTTAGTTGGAATGTATACAATCCTGAAAAATGAAAAAGAAAGAAAGAACACTATGAATTCATTGACAAAGAAGAAGGAACTTTTATTGACACATTCTTGAGAATGTATATAATACACGACCACAGAACCATGCGCACGTGAGTACAGTCCCCAGAGCATGCGCAATGTCGACGCCAGTACAGTTCATAACTTCCTATTGCAACTACACAAATTGCAACTCTCCCATGCAATCGATCGCAGAGGTGCGGATATAGTCTTGCGGAATGGCTTGCCATGCAATTTGCACCTGGTACCTGCAGACCGTGACTGAGTCTACGTCGTCAGAAGCGGCACCCTACCAGCAGGTGGCGAATCATTTTTGATCAACGTTTCCAAATCTCAAGTCCACACACGGTGCTTCTGTAGGAATTGTGAATACCGGGTGATAAAAAAGTCAGTATAAATTTGAAAACTTAACAAATCACGGAATAATGTAGACAGAGAGGTAAAAATTTATACACATGCTTGAAACTACATGGGGTTCTTATTAAAACAAAAAATATATAAATAAAAAATAAAAAATAAAAAAATAAAAAATAAAAGAATAACAATTTTACAGATGGCGCTTCATCTGATCAGGAAAGCAATAATTATCATAACAAATTAAGACAAAGTAAAGATGATATTCTTTACAGGAAATGCTCAATATGTACACCATCTCAATTATATCCATAATGGATATGAGGTTGCGGTTGTGTACTTAATTATTTTGTCAAGTAGTCTCAACCACAAAGATCTAAAGTATGACGCGTTTCAAGGGTCAAGCCCTCATCAACAGATAAATTATACAAGAATTACGTGTTTTAAGATTCTTGTATAATTTATCTGTTGATGAGGGCTTGACCCTTGAAACGCGTCATACTTTAGTGTTCTTCCACGATCTTTGTGGTTGAGCCTAGTTGACAAAATAATTAATGTTCACCATCGTTCTTCAACAATAGCTGTAGTAGATGAATAACGTTGTGAACAGCACTGTAAAGCATGTCCTGAGTTATGGTGAGGCATTGGCGTCGGATGTTGTCTTTCAGCATCCCGAGAGATGTTGGTCGATCGTGATACACTTGCGACTTCAGGTAACCCCAAAGCCAATAATCGGACGGACTTTTATCTGGGCACCAGGGAGGCCAAGCACGACGAAAGTGGCGGTTGAGCACACGATTCATCACCAAAGGATGCGCGCAAGAGATCTTTCACGCGTCTAGCAATACTTTTTTTTCCTAATAAAACGACATGTCATTCCAAGCATGTGTGTCAATATTTACCTCTCTAGCTACATTAGTCCTTGATTTATTAAGTTTTCAAATTTATACAGACTTTTCGATCACCTGCTATTTTAGGAGATCGTAGTACAGACAAACTGCAATAAAAATGCCATGTCCAGTGTCCAACTTTTATGGAATACACAAATACAGCTATTAGTTTCATTTTATTTTTTATAATCTATAGTCTAATATAAAATTCACATATCAAGCAAACAATATCCAGAGACACATTTTGTCTCTGTAGCTATTAAACGTATTGAAGTGAAATACAGGCTTTGAATTAAAATTTAGGCCACGGCTGGTATTAGAACCCTGGAGCTGCTGCTTACCTTTTTTTCTCCCTCTTGTGCTATGGACAGTTATGTTCTTTGCGGTCACTGACCCTGTTTGTTCGTTGTTGTTCACCGTTTTTATTACAGAAAGTATTTAGCCCACTGCCCGGGCCCTCCGCGCGGGCGGCGTCTGGTGTAGGTAGAGGCTTTAACCATTTTGCCACCGAGAATTTTGGATACAGTGAAGTCACGGATTGTCTTAAGGCAAGTCTGCCACCACTACATAAATATCAACTCAGCCTCATATTTCCTTGTAAATACGTATCAAATTGCCAAGGTTCTCCAACTGCGTAATCGCACCCCAGAAGAGAAAGTTAACGGGGATTTTTGCCTCGTGCGATCGTTGTATCCTTTAAGTCTCGGGGACCTAATGGTGCCGGGCGCCGTGGCTCAGCGCGGTCGGTGAGAGAGCTGAATGTCCTCTGTAATAAGAAAGCTTAGCAAAGAACACATCGAACAATAACGAACATAACGAATAAAAGCGGCTGCAAGGATCGCAACTAGCCCCCCCCCACCCCAAAACTAAGGGAATGTCTCGGTGGCGTAATTGCCTAGTAAGCAGGAAGTGTCGGTTTCGAATCCCGGCCGCGACATAAATTTTAATTCAAAGCCACTACTTCAGTTTAATACAATACACAAATGAGCAAGAAAGCAATAATTCAATAATTTTTAGACCTATTTCCAAAAACAACAACCAACGCATCTTCGAAATACACATTTGTATCGTAAGGGCTAACTCATGTCATCCCATATCACATATATTAGCATATTTTAACTCAATGATTAACAGGCTAATCAATTTACCTTTGAAGGAAGAATCAGTTAATATAGAACTTAAACTACTTCAGTACATAGTGTAAACTCCAGTTTATATGTAAGCAGAATTATTAGATTGTCACTCAGTTATATAACAAAAATAAATAACAGCAACAAAAGACCAAACACACATACACGTCCAACTAGCTAAAGAAGACAATACATACCAAATTTAAATATATACCAGCAACGTATTTCGATAAAACTTCCAACAAAATTAACGAAAATACCAGAATTCAAATCTCCCTTCACACGGATAACAAATTAAGAAGAAAACGATAATTCACAAACCTCCACAATTTCCCCATACTTCGAAACAGAAGTTTACAAGTTCCCCGTGCTTAGAACGTGTAGTTTACAAAATCACATGTGACAAATGTAATAGTGTTTGTATTGGACAGGCGGGGACGTAATTTCATCTGAAGATTTTACGAACACATAATAATAAGCGAAAACAGACATTTTTATATACATCCATAAGGAAAACCACTTAGCACATAACATCGAAAATGCACTAACGGTATTACATAAAATACCATAGGGATTAGAAATGAAAATTCTGGAGGATTTTGAAATATATATTCACAATAAAAATTATCCGAAAGTAATACATAATGAACAAACTAAAGAGGTAATAAGCGAGCATTTATAGCTGAAAATCTTAATACTCCCAGACCAATGTGAACATTGGATGTTTCTGATGACATAGCTGGTTAACTTCGAATAAAACGTCTTCGGCGTAAATGTACAAATATAGAAAAAACCTGGCAACAAAAATGTGTGTTATCGGAAAATCCAAAGATAATTCATGAACTTTATTATAACAGTAACTCTAGGTGTTAATTATGAACAGAACATCGTAGAATTAAGTGAAATTTTTGTTTCTAATTTAGTAACTCTAGACTCATTATAAAATATGTAATTCATAGATCTTATTCTTATATGTTGCTAACACATGAGAAAGAAAAACTGCTGAAACAGCTGTTGCATTACATATTAAAGTTTGTGCAGTGATACTGGACCTTTCTTTTCGATGTTCGTAATAATTATAGTAAATCAAACCTCACTTAGTAAAAAATAAAGAAGAACTGAGATGTTATAAATTAAGATAGAGTTTAAAAGTCCTGAAATAGCATTTCATAGAGCAGTTACACTAACAGGTACATACTTACGTGACTGTCATAAAATTCTGAGCTTCTGAACCACAAACATTTTTTGAAAAACTACAGATCTTGATACATTCCTGAAGAGAAGGGAAGGTCAGAAAATCAAAGGTGCAAAGTTTCACAATTGTAAACTATCTGGTAGTAAAACATATAGGAGGACTGGAAGTTGCGCAAGAATATTGCGATACAAGAAAATTCAGGAAATTCATACTCTTCTTTAATATATTCAGAAGATGGAGAGTTTAACAAATGTTGGGTGAGTTCTTCCTGTGGTCTCTAACTGGACAAGTAGGAAATGTTCAGTTCTGTTTGTAACAAGGGCTTGAGAAATGCTGCCCATTGGCGAAACCTGTCGCATGCACTTGCACCAACATTGAATAGTGGAAGGCTTTGACTGAGCCGATGCATACACTTCTATCCAATCCTCGGGAATATCGGTGTGAGCCAGGTATGAAGGAGCAAAAGAAGTTCCTAAACTTTGAATTCTTTAGTGATGTCTTTCTATCATCCATTTTTTAATAATGACTTTAGAAAATAATTTTTTATTTAAACAATATTCCCGTAATCTTAAGTGAACTTCCCCTTATAAAAAAAGGTGGGGACCGTTTGCTTCTTATTTTGCTGCTATCATGTTTTAATATAGCTCCTTTCTATTTTATTAACTTTGTTTAAACATGAATGACTACCTTTTAAATGAAGAACGCGAATAAAAATTAATTTACCTTAAACGTAACTACTGTTGGATGAAACTCGAAATCAGCAAATAAATTAAGCAGAAGCGACCATCCAAATGTTTATAACTATATTTTAAATGTGACTAGCAGTTATCTAACTATGCCATTTTGTGTGCCATTTTAGTAAAATTCTGCAGAAAAGTCAACATGCAGACTTTTGAACTCAAACCAATGAAAAACTTCCGCTAACGGTGCGAAGTATTCGCACGGGTCCTCTGCTATATAATTATCTGGTAGTCACGTCTTTACTGTTTAACTACTGCTGTATTTTATGAAGCACGGTGGTATAAATTTGTAAATTAACTGTATGATTTTTTAGTTCCTGCTGGAGGTTATCATTATGTAATCTTGCAGTAGACACATTAATACTGTCTTTACTTTTAAGGTTCGCAGGAATACGAGTAGGCGTACTACTCACGTTCAGAGATAGTAACTCCAAATGGCGCGGTGGAATGTCCGAGCGCTCTAGATGTCTTTCTAGGGAGCGCAAGGTTCGTCGACTTTGGAGGTTCGAAACATCCCTCGCACATTAGTGTGTCTGTATGCTGTCCTTAGCATAAGTTTGTTTAAGTAGTTTGTAAGACTAGGGAAGAAATGTTCAAATGTTTGTAAAGCTTATGGGACTTAACTGTGGGTTCATAAACTACTTGACAGCACAAATATCCACTCCCCAGGGTGGGGGGATTCGAACCCCTGACGGGAAACGGCCTCACGCATCGTAGCATAGCGCCTCACTGCGCTCTTCCGCTCCGCCGCGGCTGTAAGCCTAGGGAATGATAACCACTGCAGTTAAGTCTCTTAGATTTACAAACATTTGAAGAATTTGAATTTTCTTGCTCAACAGGATGTTAGTCAAGACAATACAGGATTTTGAAAGAAATAAGTAACAGACTTCTACAATACTGATTGTTCTTAGAAACCAGCTAATTTAGGCCGTAGTGGAGCAGGAGGTTTAAAAAGTTCCATTTTCTTCTTGTGAAAAATGACAATTTTGGGCACGAGATCAGTAGCCTCACTGGAGTTGGAATGTTTGTTTTTGAAATTGCTATTAGCAAATCATAATACAGATTGTAATGGTCATCTGCTTTGAATATAGGTATACCAACTGGGTGGGTTTGGAAAACAGTTGTTGTTCCATGCATGATAGCCACATAGCCACATAGGATGTATTATGTGAAGAAGTGAACTCAATGTCGATATTAACTCACTTTTGACCTGTTCACACTACCGTAAGGTAATTATTATATAATAGGTAGTATTCGTAAATGAAATTTGTTTTTTTACGGTTCTGTATGAGATTGGATATATCATTTTTCACTGTCATTTTTTGGCAGTTCTGGTCGACTGTGTTGAAGGAAACAGCAGAAATTGAAGCAAAGACGTCAAGTGTTGTGAAAATCTTCCGAACTCGATGTTTCCACAAAAGTTTCTCAATCATAGCATGTACTAAGAAAGTTTCAAAAAATCATGTCTAACGGTTAATTCCGTTCATATATTGCTCTTAGAACACAAAAAAAGACTAAATGTCATATTTGGGTTTCATTAGAAAGAAAAATTCTACACTGTATGCGAAATAAATTTGCTCACAAATGGTGGTTGGTGTATACTGACAGAGTCCTAAACCCATTTATAGTTGTATATTGAAATCAGACGTACACTATGCGATCATATGTATCCGGACACCCCCGAAAATTCTTTTTATTTTTTTTTTTTTATTTTTTTTTATTAGGTGCATTGTAATGCCACCTAATGCTGTGTACTTCATATCAGCGACGTCAGTACTAATTCGTGAAGGAGCAGAATGGAAACTCACCAATATCAAATGTGGTCAGGTCCATGGATGTGACTTGTGTCAGAAGTCTCTTTGCGAGATATCCACTACATCCCTTGGTTCACTCGTTCTGGTGTGGTAGTGAAGTGAAAACGTGGACACGCACAGGACGAAAGCGTACAGAACGATCTCGTCTGTTGACTGGCAGAGACTCGGCAGTTGAACAGGGTCGTACAATGTATAGACAGGTATCTACCCAGACCATCACACAGGTATTCCGAACTGCGTCAGGAGCCACTGCAATTTCTAGGACAGTAAGGTGCGAGGTGAGAAAACGTGGAGTTCATGGTCGAGCGGCTCCCCACACATCACGCAGGTCAATGGCAATCGACGCATCGCTTGGAGTAAAGAGCGTAAACAGTGGAAAAAACATTGTGTGGAGTGACGAATCACGGTGCACAATATGGTGATGCAATGGCAGTGTAACGGTATGGCGAATGCTATGTGAACGTTATCTGCCAGCGTGTGTAGTGCCAACAGCAAAATTCGGAGGCGGTGGTGTTATAATGTGGTCGTGTTTTACATGGAGGGTGCTTGCACCCCTTGTTGTATTGCTTGACCCTGCACCTTCTCGATTCCCACTATTTAAGAGAAATTCAGGGATGGCGATTGTATCTTTGAACAGGATCGAGCACCTCTCTGTAATACATTGCCTGTAGCTGAGTGATTACACGACAATAACATTACTCTAATGGACTGGCCTGCACAGAAACCTGACGTGAATCCTACAGAACACGTTTGGGATGAATAAACCCAATGCAATATGCAGCATTGGTCGTTACTAAGAACTTCATTACTCTACCAGCAGATCGATATCGATCATATATTGACCATTTTCAGTGCACCTTCAAGGTCACTATGTGATGGAATTCGATCCGCTGCTGCAGTAATAAAGCCCTTAGTAACTACCAATGCTGCTTAGTACATTTGGCTTATTCGTCTTTGTGTGGCCCTTAGTAACTACCAATGCTGCTTAGTACATTTGGCTTATTCGTCTTTGTGTGGCCGTTGTGCACAGCCATCCTGAAAATGGAATCAAACCTTTGAAATTTTCTGGAAGCCTGATTTCGTGCCTAGCCTCACCGACCAACATCGATACCTGTCGTCAGTGCATAACGTGAAGAAAGGGCTGCACATTCCACAAGAAAACTTCCAGCACTTGATTGAACGTATGCCTTCGAGAGTGGAACTGTCATCAGGGGGCCAACACCATACTGCAGGCCTATTTCATCGACGTAAATTTCCAGCAGGGTATTGGAACCTATCCTGTATTCAAATATTATGAATTATCTCGAACAGAACGATCTATTGGCCCAAGTTCAACACGGATTTAGAAAGTATCGTTCATGCGAAACACAACTTGTTCTTTATTCACAGGAAGTGATGGGTGCTATCGACAAGGGTTCGCAAATCGACTCCGTATTTCTTGATTTACAGAAGGCTTTTGACACCGTACCTCACAAACGGCTTTTAATCAAATTGCGTTGTTACGGTATATCACCCCAAATTTGCGATTGGATAGGGGATTTCCTGTCAGAGAGGACATAGTTCTTAGTAATCTATGATAAGGCATCGACTAAAACAGAGGTAATATCAGGCGTTCCACAGGGTAGTGTTATTGGACCTCTGTTGTTCCTTATTTAAATAAATGATTTAGGGGAAAATCTCAGTAGCCCTCTTAGATTGTTTGCAGATGACGCCGTTATTTACCGTCTAGTAAAATTTAAATAATGAGAAGTGTGAAGTCGTCCACATGAGTTCGGAAAGAAATTCGTTAAACTTTGTTTACAAGATAAATCAATCAAAAGTGAGGGCCGTAAACTCCTCAAAATACCTAGGACTTAAATTGGAAAGAACACATAGATAATATCGTGCGAAAGGCGAACCAGAGACTGCGTTTTATTGGCAGAACCCTTAAAACATTCAACAGAACTACAAAAGAAACTGCATACACTACGCTTGTCCGTCCATTTTTGGAGTATTGCTACCCAGTGTGGGATCCGTATCAGGTGAGTTTGACGGAGGACACCGAAAGAGTCCAAAGAGGGGCAGTACGTTTCGTATTGTCACTATTGTCACGATACAAGGGAGACAGCGTTACGGAAATGATACAGGATCTGGGATGGGAATCATTACAACAACGGCGCTTATCGCTGCGGCATGGGCTACTTATAAAACTCCAATCGCCAACATTCTGCTCCTTATCATGTGGGTTTGACGGAGGACATCGAGAAAGTCTAAAGAAGGGCAGTTCGTTTCGTATTGGCACGCTACAGGGAAGACAGGGTTACGGAAATGATAGAGCATCTGGGATGGGAATCATTACAACAACGGCGCTCATCGCTGTGGCATGGGCTACTTACAAAACTCAAATCGCCAACATTCTCCTCCGAATGCTAAAATATATTGTTGACTTCCACTTACATAGGTACAAATGATCATAAGAGAATTCAGAGCTCGAACGGAGAGATTCAGGAGTTCTTTCTTCCCGCGCGCTATTCGAGAATGGAATAGGAGAGGTTCGATAAATCCTCTGCCAGGCACTTAAATGTGATTTGCGTAGTATCCCATGTAGAAGTATCTCACTTCCTTCATTCTCTTGCCCAGCCGCAGCCCCGGTTCCACGAGCTAGATGGATTCAATATTACCGAGGGAGGGTGCCAAGAACTTGTGATATCAGCCAGGTAACCACATACATTTGACCAAATCGTGTAAATTTAGGGGCGTAAATCGAATAAATACACATTGTAATTGGGGAGCACGCGGTTGCTCGCCGTGGAGGTTCGAGTCCTCCCTGGGGCATGGGTGTGTGTGTTTGTCCTTAGGTTAGTTTACCTAGGTTTAAGTAGTTTTTAAGCTACGGACTGATGACCACGTGCCGGCCGCGGTGGCCGAGGCGGCGCTTCAGTGATGGTCTGCACGGCCACTACGGTCGGGAGTTCGAATCCCCCCTCGGGCATGGATATTTGTGCCGTCTTTAGTATAAGGTAGTTCATAAGTAGGTTGTAAGTTTAGGGACTGATGACCCCATAGTCAAGTCCCATAAGCTTAACAAACATTTGAACATTTTTAACTTCAGATCCCATCACACTGTATTCAATGAATAAAATAGTTTATCCAGGCTGAAACACGAGCAGACGAATACAGTTGAATTTCTAGACACGTGTTTGGCCTCGTTCCAAGATTAAGGGCCAGCTGCACACTCCTCGCTTCCACGCCCGAAATCTATATATAGGGTGAAGCGTAATTTGCGCACGTGGGCTACGCAGATCAATTTCTCACATGTGAGCAATATAAAAATGTCTAAAATTTCTTCCTACGCATACAAGGTGCGTCTGTTAAGTTTTGTGAATAGGCTCAGGAAATATAGAAAAGAGCTACAAACAAAATATATTTACTGGCCTTCAAAGTAATCGGTATACACTTCTCTCTCTCTCTTTTTTTTTTTTTTTTTTTTTTTTTTTTTTTTTTTTTTTTTGACCACGTAGTTTGGTCCGATAGATTTACAGACAAAACACATTGTAATCGAAATAGTCTGAAGTATATTTAAATTTGGCTCGGAGGTTCGCCGCTATAACAGCCACCGAGGCGCTCTTCAGTTTGCCTGCAGTGCCCAGTCAGCCGCTTGCGGGATTGTGGGGGCTCGGTCAGTGTTCGCCGAGACGGCGCGGCCATATCGGTAGCCACTGTGCTCGCTGACCGCACCTCAGCAGCCGCCCAGCGCTGTGTGCGGAGGCGCCGTCGGCCGCCGTTCTGCGGCGGCTCAGCCAATCAGGAGGCGGCGCTGTGCGGCACTGTGCGGCGCTATCTTTACGACGCGGCGCGGCGGCGGTCGCCGGCGTTACCGCGTCCAGTCGTGCCGGTATCGACCCTGGCGGAACAAGCGGCGACGTGGACGGGCCGGCAGGGTCCGGCGATGGCCCCGCGGGCACCGGCCACGCTTATCCCGAGGTGTGGCCGTCCTCTCTCCGCAGCCGAGGCAACGGCTCCCAGGGGGCGAACGGTCTGCCGCGCCAGTCGCCGCACCTGCAAACGCGGGGAGGTCTCTAGCCCCGAGGCGTGCAGTCGAGACCTGCAATTCTCTTTGAGACGAAAACAGAAAAGAAAGAAGGGCAGGTCTTCTGACTGTCCATATTTTATCAAAAGTACAATGAATTTCTCCGTGTGACCCAAGCGGCAATCCCTCTTATGTTTGATCAGACGAGTGTTGACGCTTCTTTTTGTAGTTCCAATGTAGACTGAACCACAGCTGCAGGGAATTTTATATACACCTGGTGTAATCAACGGATGTCGTACATCTTTTGCAGATCTTAAATATTCTTTTAACTTCCTCGTAGGTCACAATTTGAAGTTCCACTTTTAATTACTTTATTTAATATTTTTTGTGTCAAAGAAGGATAACGGAAATTTATCAATACACTAATGTGCTTTAAATTTACCGATCGTTATCTTGGACATTACATTTAATTAAAGCATCATTTTAAGCGTTTTGGATTCATCCCTTTTTTTAGAGAACAGCAAAACACTATTAACCCTTTCCTGCCTGATGGGACTTAAAGGTCCCGGTCCATTTCCAGAGTCATAAAACAAAGTAGAAAACGATATCGACTTGTGTTCTTCATAGGATATTAGTGTCCCTCTGATGTGTCTTATGAAACACTCGCTGGCCAAGATTTCTCAATATATCGGCTCACAAAGAATGGTAAACAATGGCTTGTTTCATGTCTTTGTGTACTAACCAGGATAGTTTTGTTGTCACAAAAAGATACTGTTTCCAGAATGAAACTGTCACTCTGCAGCGGAGTGTGCGCTGATATGAAACTTCCTGGCAGATTGTAATTGTGTGCCGGAACCGGGAATCGAACCTGGGAACTTTGCCTTTCGCGGGCAAGCGTACTACCGACTCTGCTATCCCGACACAACTCAAGATGCCGCCTCACAACTTTACAAATGTTTGTATAGCTTATGGGACTTAACTACGAGGTCATCAGTCCCTAAACTTACAAACTGCTTATGAACTAGATAACACTAAGGACGGCACAAATATCCATGCCGGAGGGGGGATTCGAACCCCGACCGTAGTGGCTGTGCAGACCGTGACTGGAGCGCCTCAGTCCCCTCGGCCACCGCGGCCGGCGCACAACTTTACTTCCGCCAGACCTTGCCTCCTACTTTCTAAACTTCACAGAAGATCTCCTGCGAACCATGCAAGACTAGCACTCCTGGAAGAAAGGATATGGTGGAGACATGGCTTAGACTCAGCCTAAGGGATGTTTCCAGAATGAAACTTTCACTCTGCAGCGGCACACAATTTTAATTTGCCAGGAAGTTTCAAGTTTCAAAGATACTGTTGTTTGTTCTCACACTGGTAATTTGATTCCGTATTGTTTTAGCTGATGGAAACTGATATCATTCAAGGAATACATATCTTTTTATTTATATTGCATTCAAAACTGTGACTGAAAATGTTTAGTACTGACAGTGTGTCAAAGACATTTTGTGCATGAGATTTATGTAGTTGTCTTTGTTACTAGGTGTCACTATCAAATTGTTGTAATTTTTGTTTTCTTTTGTTTACAAATTATGAAATATGAATGTGGTTCAGGGAGCACTACAGTTTGCTTTTGTTCCTCCGTTCAGACCAATATCTAAAATGGCATTTCGATGCAAAAATTTTGCTATTCTTTTGTTGCTGGTAAATCCTTATGTTAACAGAGATAAGCATTGCATAATGTCTCCCAATTGCATTATATCCTATTGGAATTTGAAGTCCCACTTTTTAATTATTTTATTTAATATTTTTGGTGTCAAAGAAGGAAAACGGAAATGTATCAAAACACTAATGTGCTTTTACTTACATTGGTAACAAAACAACCAAATATGAAGATAGGTGCTCAAATATTTGATAGTTTGGGCAGGAAAGGGTTAAACCTATCCAGCCCAATTATGACATATGGCAACCCTAAGCTGGTAAAATTGACAGCCACATAAAAAATTCGGCTCATTTCATCGAAAAACTAAAAGAGATGAATGTTGCCTATAGTAATATTCTTGTTAGCTTTGACGTGGTGTCTGTTTAAGATGATTCCAATGAACGAAGCTATCTCATGCATAGCGGATATTTATCCACCTGACATAGTATCAATGATTAGACACTGCCTCGCCACTACCTATTTTCAGTATAATAACGAGTTCTATGAACAGATTGACGGGGCGCGGTGGAGTAGCCGAGCAGTCTAAAGCGTCTCGCTGCGGAGTGCGCAGTTGCGCGCCGGAGAGGTTCGAATCCTCCCTGGGGCATGGGTGTGTTGTCCTTAGGTTAGTTTACCTTAGTTTAAGTAGTTTGTAAGCTACGGACATGACCACGCAGTTTGGTCCGATATATTTACAAACATTTGAACATTTTGAACAGATTGACGGATTGGCTATGGGCAGTCCACCGAGTCCAGCAATGGCCAACCTATTTATGGAGTCGTTCGAACAACAGGCGTTGCAGACTGCTAATAAAAACCCTGCCAAGTGGTATCGATATTTCGATGACACTTTTGTGGTATGGCCACACGGTGCAGAAGAATTAGATGCCTTCTTAACGCATCTCAATGGTATCAACCACAGAATAGAATTTACAATGGAAACAGAGAGCAATGGGCGGCTGAATTTTCTCGATGTGTCTGTAATCAAGCACGTGGAGAGGACTTTGGGCCACAAGGTCTACAGAAAGGATACTCATACTGATCGTTACCTGCATAAAGACTCTAACCACCATCCCAGACAAAAAAGAGGCGTGGTTAAAACTTTGGTTGACAGGGTGCATAAAATTTGTGAACCTACTGATTTAAAAGATGTGCTGGAGCATCTCCGATCCACCTTCCAGAATAACGCCTATTCTACCAAAAATATAGAGAGAGCCCTTCGTCCCAGGGAGAAAGTCAATGTCAACAAGGAACAACAGCAGCCCAAGGGGAAAGTTTTTCTTCCGTTCATAAATAAGGTTACAGACCGTATTGGAAAAGTGCTGGACAAGTATGGGGTAGAAACCATTTTCTGACCTACGAGGAAGGTAAAAGAATATTTAAGATCTGCAAAAAATGTACGACATCCGTTGAATAGACCAGGTGTATATAAAATTCCCTGCAGCTGTGGTTCTGTCTACATTGGAACTACAAAAAGAAGCGTCAACATTCGTCTGGTGGAACATAAGAGGAATTGCCGTTTGGGGCACACGGAGAAATCGGCCGTAGCGGAACACGTATACCAAGAAGGCAACGATAAAATTAAATTTAATGAGACCAGTGTCATCTCAAAAACTTCGCACTATCATGCGCGCACATATAGAAAAGCAATCGAGATCTATAAACATCGCAAAAATTTCAACAGGAAAAGGAAGCTGTTAAATTAGACAGAATTTGCACTACTGCTTTACACCAGAGGAATGACAATCTATTCTTCTCTGCTATGAATGATGGCAATACCAGAGAGTGTGTCGTATCCAACGTCACGTGATGTCTTGTGGTGCCTTCTGCATTGCCTATATATACGGCGCTCCTTCAAGTTCTCATCGCAGTTCGCCTCTCTAGCTCTGAAGATGTCTTCCGCAGCCGAAGATGAAACGTTAGGGGAAAGTTTTACAAATCGACCACGGCTTACGAGCCCGGAAGTTTTAAATGAAATATGGCATCATCATTTTTATCTGTTACTCTCGACCCAACTATTTGACCAAAGATTATAAAGAACATTGCAGGACTTTCCAAAATTCATTGTGAGTAGCTTGGCTACCATAACTTCAAGCTAACGGAGGAGCATTAGACTACAATCGCATTGATAAAATATGTATTATTGCTTAATGTCTAAGTTATGAGTACAACAGAAAAACTATCAAAGTGTTATGTCAAGGTAAAGGAAACAAAATAATTAGAAAATATCATTAATCACAGTAAAATGTCTAAATTATTAGTATACAGTTGGAAAAAGTGTCAGGTACATTTGAAAGTAGGCAGCCATAGGCTTAAGTTCTTTATTTATGGATTTTTGGCTTTATTTTGGTGAATCTGAACTGTATCCGCCTTATACTTTATTTTGTATGTGAGTCATCCATGATCGATAATCTCAGTCCATGTTTGTAATTACTGCACATTATAATGTCTTTGCAACTGTGATGTAGCATCTGTACAGCAGCTTCTTTGAGTGCTGAAGCGAGTAGTAGAGAGTGAGCTGTTGAGCAGAGGCGTCGATTGTGGTCTAGGCTAGCTGACAGAGGCATGGCAACTGCGTTGTGTACTAAGGTTGCATTGGTCAGCAATGATTGTATTGAGTTTGATTTATTTCACTCTATATTTATGAATACAAACGTATTATATTGGACAGTGGATTCTGTCTCAAGAGGAAGAGAATATTTGTATGGAACGGAATTGTATAAAACTATTGTATTATATTAAAGACTCAACAAAGGTATGTTTCTTTAATTCAATAAATAACTTAATGATTACTAATTTTTCTTATTTCAGCTGAACCTTATCCCTCATTTTCCTGATTGTGGCATTTTTTATTGTTTGGATGGTACGTGTTTAGTGTTTTGAGTAAAAGATTTCCTATTAACTGGAAATGTTCACATACCAGTAATCAGTTCTGACATGCCACTGAACATGACTGTCAGAAATAATGTTCACAGAAGTACATATTGTTTAACTTACAGGGCTTAATTTTGTTTGTTAAATCCGTTGCGCACATATGAAGAGAGAAACTCCTTGATTTAAATAGAAAGACTTGAAAAGAATAGGAAACTTTCACTTAACAAACTTTCATCAAGCTTTCACTTTCACTTAATAAACGTACAACAAGATGCTTTCATATTAAAGGAAACTTATTCTGTCCAATTACGTCATATGAAGTCACTCCAAATTTTTCTCCAAAACTAAAAAAATTTTAAATTCAAAAAATTAAACATTATTCCAATCATTATGAATAGAATTATGCAAAGAAATACTTTTGTTAATAACTTAATAAAATTTGTGCTGGAAAGGGTTAACATTAAATAATAATCAAGGAAGATCAGACAAATAATGAAATAACTGACTCATAAATTTAATTAATCAATAATGAATAGTTGAGCTGTCTTTATAAGATTGATCAAGAATTGATGATGATGCAATTCATCCAAGAAAAAAAAATTGTACTAAAACATTACGAGATGCGCAGATAATTTCAGCAAGTCACAAGCCGAAATGTAAACTTAAGATGGTTACAAACAATCTAGTAATCACATGTTAGGCGCTGCAGTTTTCATGTACGAATGTAGGACTCAAACTAAAAGATAATTCATACTACTCCATCACGCCGAATAACAAAAGGAGATTGTACACTGCAAACTAAATTACACCATAAAATTTAGTAGGATTAAGAAATTCACATCAAATTAATATACGCAAATTGTTTAGTCATACTCGTTGCTATTTGTTGAGTACTCGTCCCTGGTCAGCCTGTCTTTCAGGAAAGGTCGGTGCAGGATCATGGTCAGCTAAAACAGTTCTATAGAGATTAGAATAAGTTTTATTGTCTCAAGAATACAATACTCAACTGCTGTTTGTTCTTCTCTCTTCTTGTGGCGTCGTCTCCTGTACGATGTTAGCTGCGCTGAGTTCTCGTAACTGCCTGGTTCGTAGCCAAGGTCAGACCGGCGTCCAGACGCGTGTCAGCCTAGATATAGCAGCTTGTAGAGGGCGCGCATCTCCGTTACTCCCTCCAGGATGCGCGGCGCCGGCGTGCGATTGGCTGACGCACGTCATCCGCTGCCTTCTCCACTATCGTGGAGGCGCTCACTTCACGTCACAACACAAATTACTCCTTCGCCTTAAGTAGCAACACACACATGGACACAAGGGGAAAGATCTTCAAAATGGAACAGAAAAGAATTCTCACCAATTGGTGATATGAAAATTTCTGCCTCGCGCTGAATAACAGCATGGGATGAGAGGACTCAATCAGGAAACCTCGTATAAAGGATGAAACACTAAAACAGAACTTGGTAGCTGGAGGATAACACTCAGTTGTCAAACAGTTACAGCCTCATCAAATAAATCATAAAATGTGGGGGTAATGAGCACAGTCAGTTAAGGAACTTCATTCCATCTAAGTAGCCACCTCAACTCCATTCATCATCCATACAAGCACTGATGCAGCACCCATCTAGCAGGATGAAAAACAAGTTATTCCAATGTATCCATCCTCATCTAGAAGTCGCCATCTTCTGCAGTAGGCCCCACGACAGTCTCAATTCGCTGATATACAACTGACACCAGATTGAAACACATTGCAGAGACACATGATTAAGCAACATGGCAAACACTTCAACATTGTGGAAATCAGGAAGATAACAGTGCAACACATGTCAGCGGCGCAATATTTCGACTATCGAATGGATGTGCAATGAAACTTCTAATTCAGGGACTTGTAATAGTGAAAACAAGAGATAGCCAAACTACAGGGTCAAGCCGTCAAGGCTCAAATGACATTATGCAAGTTGTATGCCTAACCAAGATTCTGCGTCTTAAATCTCATCTGGAATTTGCTAATAATCATAATAATCAGCCTACCCATACCTGAGATGGACATTGTCCTGCCTGTAGGGGTAAGATCAACAAACGAACCAGAAATGGATAATCATATTCATTCCCAGTGTGGTTTCTTCAGGCTATGTTGTGACATCAGACGCTGTACAACTTGCCGCTACATCCCAAGCCAGTAGCTACTGCTGCCAGCATCCCCCAGTCGCCGCCACCGCCACTGGTCGCCCAGCTGCTCCTAGTCGCCACCGTCGTTGCTACCGCAGACACTTGTCGCCACCACAGCCCATGACCGACGGTGTCGCTGCCCTGGTCGCTGCCACTGCTGTCGCCTTAACCCTGCCCTTGGTCGCTGCTGCCAATTCACCACCCCACTGCTCTTGATCTCGCCACCACTCCTGGTCTCACTCCTTCATGTCACTGCCACCGACTTGATCACCTCCCCGATGCCTAGTCCACCCGGCTGCCCCTGGTCTCACTCACTTCTCACAGTGTAATGAAATATCAAGCACAGTGCTGGGTGACATCGTCGACCATCGTCGATAATTCGACAAGAGCACACCCTGCCATTCTCAAGGCATAACTGCACTGAAGGAAGCAATCTACAAGAGAATTTAATACCTCGGTTGGTAAAGGATAAACAAGGCAGATAGGACACCCATTGCAAGTCTCCCAAAGATGACCAAACTTAAAAAATGTCGATAGTCACTATTAATCAGCAGGAGAGGCAGCATTTATTCTGCGCCTCAGTTTTTTACGAGAGACAGTCCATGATTCAAAGAAGAATAAAAAATAATAAATAAATAAATGAAAAGAAAGAAAACCGCCATCTACTTTAATTTTAACAGCTTCCTTAATAACGCTATCCCAATAGGTGAAAGTGCATGTCAGAATCTCTGTGTTGTTGTATTCCACAGGATGACTAGTGTTGTGCAACAGCAGAGTTCCAGAATGAAACTAACTCTACAGCAGAGTGTGCGCCGATATGAAACTTCCTGGCAGGTTATAAACCGAAACCGGGACTCGAACGAGGGTCCTGCGAGGGGAAAACGCAAAAACATTAGAGACAGAACGACGAACGAACCAAAACTGCAGCACAACTGCACAATAAAGTCTCGTCTTCGAAAACTGCACACGTTAAAACATAAACAAACTGCTGTACTGTCTGTAATTTAGCCTAGGGGTATGATTGTGCACAGTTCATGCCTTTTCCCTGCATATACAACAAATAAATAAAATATTCAAAGTTCTGAAAGATGAGGGTGTGCAAATCAAAACATTATTCAGTTCAAATGATGTAGTTCGGTTAATTTTTAATTCCTTAATCCCTGATGGCTGATGCCTCTGGCCTCTGGCACATTTAACACTGTTCATAGCTCGTGAGCCCCATAAATAAAATGTTATTTTTAGTTTTAGTTTTAGTGTCTTGACGCTATCAAAACCAAAGTACTTCTATTATTCACTTCGTCTCTCCAAAATTAGCACTGTTTCAAGACTCAAATTCACACGGTAACTTTCCGCTGAACTAATATTTCAGCATGCACTTCACTTCAATACGCTCTGCAGCAAGCTACCTCCAAGTAAACACATGCACTCCTTCTTCTCATTGCAGCTACAAAAAATCTTCCACCTCGATAAACTTACACACGTTGAAATCGTTGCACTGACTGATGTTGTGGCCCGCCTCGGACACACATACACACACACTGACTCAAATAAATACTGCCGTCGTAGCGGCGAGTAACAGAGCCTCCGGCCAAGTGCTCGGAGCACTCACTCGTCTGCACAAACAAACACAGTGCCAACTCGAGGCACAGACCGACGCAGCCCCCACACAGGTAAGCTACCCTCCGACTGCCCCGTACAAAGGCCGCGTGCGCCCTTTTATTCGGGCTAACTGGTTTTACCCATACGTCATCAAATTCCCAGCCTGAACTTCCCAAAGCCAACAAAGACGCACAAAGTTCAGCCACATACATTTCTAACATTTGTTTTAAAATTGCAATAGTTATGAAATACATGAAATAATATTTGCTTATACACTTACATGATCATCAAAATAAAATGAAAAAATTCTAATCGAAGACGGAAAGATTTAGATGTTCTTTTTTCCCGAGAGCTATTCGAGAATCGAACTGTTGAGAAATATCATAAAAACGGTTTGATGAACCCACTGCCATGCACTTCAATGTGACTTAAAGAGTATTTATGTAGATGTAGCTGTAGACATAGAAGGGTGAGTGGAGATCTCTTCTGTCACGGCGGAATAGCCATGCGCGCTAAGGCGTCTTGCTGAGTTGCGTACGACCGATCCCCGTCGAAGGTTCGACTCCTCGGTACTGCTGTGTGTGTGTGTTTTTTTTTTTTTTTTAATTTTATTTTTTTATTTTATTTCTTCCTCTGTTAAGTGTTGTAAGTAGTTTGTAAGTTTAGGGATCGATCACTACTGCTGTTGAGTCCCATATCTTTACAAACATTTGAATTTTAAGTATCTTCTGAACAGCATGATGCATGGCATTCCACATATGTTCAATTACGTTTATTTGTGGGAAGTTTTGTGGTCATCAGAGGTGCTTTATTACTGGAACCACTCTGTAGCAACCATGAACATTGGGTTGCAATGTCCTGCTGTAATTTCCCAAGTCCGCCGGAATGCACAATGGGCATAAATAGATACAATAGATCAGTCAGGATGTCATGTGGATCTACACATATCAGGGGTCCTTTATCACTGAATCTGTATATGTTATTACTGATTCTCCAACAGATTCATGTATTCATAAATCTACAGTCCATTGTCGACGTTGATGAGCCTAGACGAGGTCTAGCACTTATTTTCGTGTAGTCGGGAAGGATACAGGATTGGGCCTTTGCTCAGAAAGACCGTATCGATGATGTTTTCGTTGAATGCATCGCACGCTGGCACTTGTTGATGGCCCAGCATTCAAAGCTTCAGCAATTTTCGTAAGAACTTCACTTCTTTCTACGTTTAAAAATTCTCTTCAGTCGTTGTCAGGTCCGTCCTTACAGGATCTTTTCCCGACCACAGCGATGTTGGAGGTTTGATGTTAAACCGTATTACAGACTTTAATAGTGCACTCCTGAAATGGTCGCATGGTATAACTGGAAAATCCCCATCTCATCGCTATATCAGAGATGCTGTTTCCCATTTCTGTGCACCGACTATAACACCATGTTGAAACTCTCTTAAATCGTATTAACCTGCCATCATTGTAGCAGCAGTAAGCGATCTAGCCCCTGCGCTAAGCAGCCGTCCCAGTACTAATCTCATTACCCCATTGCCAACCCCAGTACCGACCTCTGAGGGTTTACGTATCTCTATACATGCATAAGCACGCATGTACCAGTAGTTTCTTAGCTTCTGAGTGTATGACAAATGTAAGGAGCATCGTATCGACGACTGGAGTCGTTTCCGCCTGTAGGCAGCATTGGACTGCGGGCGACAACGGCGAAGGACTCGGAAATCGCCCCCCCCCCCCCCCTTCCCCGGCCATCGCTTCCATCACTGAACTGCCACCGACCGCGACTCCATTTCATCCGGCTTTCCGGGACGCACCAAATAACTTTATTGGTGTTATCGCGACTTGCGCCTAAATGTTGATCCCATATCGCGGAACAATCCTCGTGAAACATCCAGTCGCCGAATGGCGCCGGCCAACTCGTAGACACACCAACTGAACCGTTCCCAGTTCCTCCATGCTGAGCGGCATCTGAAGGGCTTTGAAGCGCTGATGAAACTGACCCTGCTAGCAGAACGAACCGTCATAAAAAACATCCATCCCCTCCCTATTCGGTGTTGCTAGGGATGCAAACTGTGGGTGTCAACTCTCTTCTATAACCCGGAAAATCACTTATTCTCAATAATTTTGTCGCAAATGCCGGGTTACCTATTGGGCAAGATACAATTCGTTTATAAGTATTAGAGACAATCAGTCATTTAAATTAGATGGTGACTGTTTTGATGTTCTCTGTAACTTTGTTTCGGCCACACGGGAATGGCTTAGCGACTTATGTCGCCTTGCCACGGATTCCGCAGCCGACCCTTTCAGGTGTTCGAGTCCTTCCTCGGTGTCTTGTGTTCAAAGTTTGTAAGTCTATGAACCATGAGCGTTCTGGTGTTCGTTTTGCACAGGAGGAAGAGAAATACTGAATGGTAAAAGTTTCAGGTCAAAACAGCACTCTACAGGTCTGATCTTAGAACACCAAAAATTAAGAAAATACTTTTAGCACAAGTAATACCGCGGGATAGGTCGTACAACAATTCGTTCTACCCAGGGGAATGGTATTTAACTAATAAGCAAGGTTGCAGGAAGGTAGCATATGCTACGGGGTTGAATCACAGAATTCGAAGAGAGGGAAAAAAATTGTATGTCAGGAAAAATAAAAATGTGAGATGGGTCGTGTAACCAATCGTTCTGCTGAGGGGAATGATATCTAGATAATAGGTAAGGTTACAGAGTGATACGACATGCTACGGGGTCAGATCAGGAAATTTGCCCAAGTTGGAAAAATTAAGATTCCTAAGAAATAAGAACGCGAGATAGGTAGTATAAGCATTCGTTCTACTCAGGGAAATGATATCTAACTAATAAGCAAGGTTACACGATCCTACATTATTTTGCGGGGTTGGATCACAAAAAAGTTGGAAAAGGAAAAAATTACAACTTCGGAAAAAAAAGAAAAAAAGAAAACAAGATATGTCGTGCAATGATTCATTCTACTCAGGAGAAGAAGAGATATCTGATAGGAATGACTACGGTATAGAACACGCTATTTGCCACACACGTGAGGCAGCGAGTACGGGGGGAATTACTACGTTAAACGTTCTAGGAAATACAACATCTAAACAAAACTGTTGTTAACAACTCGTGAGCATAGGGTGATGGAGTAAGCTGAGGGCTTTATCTCATACCGTTCACGTGTTCTATGGACAAAGGGCAGACACCGAAAGTATCGAAGAGTTACCGAAAAACATCAAATCTACCGACCAAATGAACATGCAAGAAATTTAAATATATTTAAACGTAGGAAGGAAGGTCCCTACAGTCAGGGAGTACATCTACATCTACATAGATACTCTGCAAATCACATTTAAGTGCCTGGCAGAGGGTTCATTAACCACTTTCATAACTTTTCTCTACCGTTCCATTCTGTAATAGCGCGCGGGAAGGAAGAACACCTAAATCGTTCCGTTTTCGATCTGATTTCTCTTATTTTATTGGGATGGTCATGTCTCTCTAAGTAGGTGGGTGCTAGCAAAATCACATTCAGAAGTAAAAGTCGGTGATTGAAACTTCCCAAACAGATCACGCCGCAATGAATAACGTCTTTCTTTTAATGATTTCCACCCAAATTCGTGCAACATTTCCGTGACGCTTTCCCCCCCGTAACGTGATAAAACAAAACGAGCTGCCCTTCTCTGAACCTTCTCAATATCTTCCGTCAGTCCCACCTGGTGAGGGTCCCACAAAGGGCAACAGTACTCCAGGAGAGGACGCACAAGTGTGATGTCGGCAGTCTCTTTGGTGGAGCTGGTGCATCTTCGAAGCGTTCTGCAAATGAAACATAACCTTTGAATCGCCTTACCCACAATATTTTCTATGTGTTCTCTCCAGTCAAAGTTGTTCGCAATTGTAACTCCTAGGTATTTGGTGGAATTTACGACCTTAATGTTTGACTTATTTATCGCGTAATTGAAGTTCAGTGGATTTCTTTTAGTGGTCATGTGTATTACTTCACACTTTTCTTTATTTAGTGTCAATTGCCAATTTTCGCACCAAGTAGAAATTTTGTCTAATCCGCTTTGCAGTTGCTTTTGATCCTCTGTTGACTTCACTAACCGATAAACGACAGCATCATCCGTGAACAGTCTAAGGGAGCTATTCAGATTGTCTCCTAAATCGTTTATAAACACGAGGAAGAGTAGGGGACCTATAACGCTTCCCTGTGGAACGCCAGATATCACTTCTGTTTTACTCGATGACTTACCGTCAATTAAAACGAACTGTGTCCTTTCTGATAGGAAATCGTGAATCCAATCGCACAATTGGGAAGATATTCAATAAGCACGCAATTTCATTAGAAGCCGCTGTGGGGTACAGTATCAAAAGCCTTCCGGAAATCCAGAAATATGGAATCGATTTGAGATCCCTTGTCGATGGCACTTAACACTTCATGTGAATAAAGGGCAAGCTGTGTTTCGCAAGAGCGATACTTTCTGAATCCGTGTTGACTATTGGTTAATAGGTCGTTCTCTTCGAGGTAGTTCATAATATTCGAACAAAGCATATGTTTCAAAATTCTACTGCAAATCGACGTCAATGAGATAGGCCTGTAATTTTGGGGATCACTCCTATTGCCAAGGATTCTGTTAACGAACACCATTGAGGCCGCGAAATCAAACTTCGGCAAAAATCATCTTGAAATTAGCAATCCAAAACAAATTTTAATAAAATCTCACCGCTACGCATTGCGGTGATGTTATAGCGAGAACTAGACACGCGAATAAGCATTTTCAACTTACAATCGAATCAGAACAAAGTTTATCCACGTGCTCAGAACCAATACCAGAAAGCATCTTACCTCGCAAAAAGCCAGCCAACAACTCTTAGCCGCTCTCGTGGACGCTACTCTCCAGCTATCTAAAGTGGAGGGGGAACCTCTCCAAAGCGTTTACCCGACTCAGGTAGGCACACCGGACAAGGGGAGTGAATGGGAACCTTCACTGTTGTGAACACAGCACGGTAGACTGACCACGAGGTGGCCAAATAGCGTGGTAAGCCGTTTTTAAACGATGAACGAAGGTGAACAAGATAGATAATAGTCTACTGAAGCGCTCCTAGCGTACTAGCCCTGAACTACAAACTCAAGCAAGATCTTGTGGCAGCGTGTTTAGACGATAAACGTAATAGAACAGTAATACCCGACGAAAGAGAGGTTATAACAGGCGATTTGTTATGTAGGAAGTCATAGTTTAATACTGGAATTGAGCGAACCACGCTAAATGTTATTGACGGCCAAAGAAAACCTTGCAATCTAAGTTTTTGGTCAACTTCGCGTGGTAAAGTTCTGGGAAGTGAAACAAAATTTCAAAACATTCACGTCTACTTTAAAGCGAAAAAAATAAACACATCAAGCAATATTTATAAGAGCGGAAATAGACCTTTTTTAATTTATCTACTACGATTTGCCCACTGACATTTTTGTCTTTCATTTGGACTGACTTTTTCATTTCATTTCATGCTATTTAATGAAAATTGTATCATCAAATTACAATCTTATTCAAATAAACAATTGGCTTCAGTCTTTTCTGTTACGATATTGCAAAACATAAATCATTTTTCGGTTTCAGATGTACGACCTCGCTTTTCGGTGGACAATATTTGAGGTAAATATTTAACTCGTCAGGAAACATTTGTAAGTTACCGCTAAACCAAAGTATAACAATAAACTAAAGATTAATAAGACAAATTTGCGTGCAAACCGTGTAATTATCGACTACAATATGAAAATCGCCTGACGAAAATAGGTTAACTTCCGATGTCAGCAGACGACCGTTCAATCAAAACAATCTTCTCGAGAAAGCGTAACGTGACGTTGACGTTATGTGACGGTCTGGTGACGGACATTGTAAATGCCGTCATTAGAAATACATTTTGTAATACATTCTGATCATAAACTTCGACATAAGGCACAATATATGTAAATACGAAGGAAAATGGCGGACTAACTGGATCGGTGACTGCAGCTGACAGCTACTAGCTCGCGCATGCGCAGTGAAACCACTAGTACCGAATTTAGAACTGGACCTATTTCTTTGTCGCTATAATTATCGCGCTTCGATACTAGCGCGATCATACTAGTGCAGCCGTTCAAACGACTGACGGCCTCCATTAACGCGACTTGTTATCAATCTATTACAAGTTCGTTTCAAACGGGCTGTAGTGGCGGTAGTGGCTGAGCCTGCTGGCGGCACAGTGTGCTAGGCTCCGTATGACGCAATGCCCCACTACGCCACGGCTCCTGGGCCGACAGTGGCTGCCACCTTGGTCTCGGGGCACGGCAGCCAGTCGGCAACATTGAGCTCAATACTAAACTGCAGATACTGCTACCTGAAGCAAAGTCGTGGCGCATTACATGACAGCCGCCATCTTTGACCGGCGCAAGATGTCAGATTCTTCTTCTACCTACGAGAAATATAATTACTATTTATATATACTACGTTACGTTATCTGTGTTTTGTTGAAGGTTCAATGTTAGTAACTGCTTTGTGTCTGCAAACCCTTTCCTGCTATATCAATTTCGCAATTATTCTGTTATGTTTACATGTGTAATTTTCGTACTGCATCTAACAAAACTCACGAAATTTACTTTTAAAAAATCTTACCTCTGTTCAAGTAGTAGGTTGCTGTGACTATTTGCATTCATTTTCTGAATGACAAGGCTGCTATGCGAAATTTCTTGTTATAGTTATTCCACCAGATACCAGATCTGTAATGAACTGTCGCACAACACCACATTTGTGTACACATCAATAAGCAACAAAACTATGCACTGTCGCACAACACCACATGGGATGAAGAACACTTTTCTCTCTATGTCTAAAACGATAATTACATTTGTGTACACATCATTAAGCAACAAAACTACTAAATCATTTGCTTTGTTGATCATTCCAGATCAACTAACCGAGGAAAACATGTTAACAGTAAACCGACGATTTTCGGAAAGGATGCAGGTTGTCAATGACATGTAAACATTACATTTTATTTTCTATTTATCGTGTTGTGGCATTTAATACAACTGACATCTCATACATTGGCATATACTTGTCATGTGCAGCAGCTGTAGCTTTTTTGGGTGTGAGCCTTTTATCTGATTTGGAGGTACACTGTGGCAATATTTCTTACCAACTGTGATTCATGTATGTGATAATCAATGACAGAGACTATTGAATTTGGGGTAGTAAATACATTAGCTTGTTCCCGAAAGTAAAAACAAACAGAATCGATAATTCCGTTATAAGAACTGTGTGAATTTAATGTATAAGACACTAAAGTTGAACTAAATCATTTTTCTGTATGCTGTACTACTTTAAGCACTGCTACAGATGGGTACAGAAAACCATCTCATGAATAACAAGGCTATGTAGTAACAAAAAATTAACAAAACATTGCCATGAGAAATTTATGATAGTTATTCCTCCAGATGTGTAATTAACTATCACACATCACCACATGGGATGGCAAATACTTTTCTCTCTATCCTAAAAAAGATAATTGAATTTGTGTACACATCATTAAGCAAGAAAACTACTAAATCATTCTAGATCAACCAACCGAGAAAAACATGTTAACAGTATACAGACAATTTTAGGAAAAGATGCAGGTTGTCAAATTAATAACATGTAAACATTAAATTTTTAATTTCTATTTATTGTTTTGTGGCATTCAATACAACTGGCATGTCATACATTGGCAAATGTAATAATCTTTCCTAGTCGTTGCGTCATGCCACAATACTTGCCCTGTGCAGCAGCTGTAGCTTTTTTGGTGTGAGCCTTAAGTCTGATTTGAAGATACATTGTAGCAATATTTCTATCAACTGCGATTCATGCAAGTCTTCACAATCAATGGCAGAGGCTACTGAATGTACTTTATTAAACACATTACCATGTTCCCCAAAGTAACAACATACAGCATTAATAATTATGTGATAAAAATGTTTGAGTTTAAAGTATATCACACAAAAGCAGAACGAAAGCATTTTTTGTGTGCTGCACTGTTTTAAAAACTGCTACAGATGGGTACTGCAAACCACCCCTGTTAACTTTCACAGTAAAAACAGTTGGTTTTGATACATGTGTTTCGCAGTATTTGTGATCATGTGAGCAGATGTAAGGAACATTGATAAGGTCTTTGCACTCGGCACACCTTAACATTTGCAAAACCCTCTTAACAACATAGCCTGATATATAATAAATAATATTGTCCTGGTGTTCACTGAGTAGTGCTGAATCAAGACCTTCAAAGTAAGTAAGATCTTTATCAGCACAACTGAACACATCAGTCTGTTTCTTACGGCACATGAATTCACAAACACTGAAAGAACTCACTTTCTCAATGTCATCTACATTGCTTTTGTCACTTGCAGTAACATTGTTCTTCAGTAACATTGTTCTCAGTGCAGACTGGAACCGTAATGTTGTTGGATTATTGTTCCAACCAAATCTAGACCTGATGCAAGGAAGAAAGAGCTCAATGTGGTCTTGAGATAGTTTGTATGATCAAAAATATTTTAGTGGTTGAGTATCCCGAAACAGAAACTCCTGAGAGAGGCTCAATACCATGTATACACATTAAAAATTCTAATCCAAATGTTTTTCGTGGATGTAATAGTGCATACACACCATCAATCTTTAATGTCCGTGGAAAGTTTTCTGCATGACAAAACATTATTTCCAATAATTAAAATTTTCAGCTCTTACTGGTTGTTTGAAGCCCTTAGCATGCACATTTAGAGAGTTACGCGCATCATACAGTTTGTCAATAATTCTGATGAACTCTACTGTGGCAGAAGTGTCCTGAAAATCTGTATGCTGAGCACTCTCCAGAAATTCGATAGCATCAGCAACACTGGAGCACATTGTTTGAGCTGCTAATGATACTTTCATTTTTTGTTATAAGAATTGGCATGTGAACTTCGTAGTTAGTTGGCAAATTTTAAGGTCTCACTCTCTTGCAGATGATGCATCTTCAAAATCAAGTCCCATTTCACATCACCAGTTTCACAATTAATAATTTTTTTCTCGGCTAAAGCGTTACGCACTATCTTCAGCATGTTACATGCATCAAGGGTTGCATGAACATTGCTCTCATTTGCAGGATGTCTGAAATAGGGAATAAAACTGTCTTGATTCAGTGAGCACCCAAGTTTCTTTAGCGTCTGAATGTTGACAGCAGCGCCAAACACGTTACTTACCTCACAAGAACACCAACAAAAACAATTTCAATATATATATATTCGCACAATTTCAGTCATTAAATCTGCTGTTAGTTTTTTCACAAAGAAATAGGCAATTGGGCACTTACATTGTTCAGTATATGACACGATATGTGAAACTAAGGCTTCTGTAGCATCTATTTTCACAATGCTACAGATGTCAACATAGCCTGCATAAACTTATTTTTTATTGTTCCAAACTAGCTGCTTCTTAACTGACATACTGTCGAAAATAAGTGCACACTTGTTATGATATTGTTTGTCACTGACATTACGTTCTAAATAGTTAAACACTTCACGAAGATAGCCAGGTTCACAGTTCACAGAGGAGACCAAGACACGAAGAACATTGGGGTGTGGTAGCAGAAACATAGATCGTACAAATCTATATGCCTTCGAAGAATAGAAATGCAGAATGAGAGCAAATTGTTTAGTCAGTTCGCTGTAACGCTTGGATTGCATTTTAGCACGGTTGTTTTTCAACTGTGTACGCATAAAATCTAGAGAAAAGTCACTAAAATGTTCCTGAAGAACACTCTCTAGATTGTCACTTTTACAGTTCCTTTTCTTCAGGAATGAAATTAATTCTGTCATTGTTTCCACCCTTTTTTTTCACGCAACTTAAGTTTCATCTGCAAGCGCCTCACTTTTTTTCTCAGGGCCACAATTCTGTGAGACACATCAGTCTGAACACTTGCATCACGTTTTCTACAATCAAACTCACATAATGTATTGATCGGCTGGATCACATTCACCCCCTGAAACTAAATTAAATGGATCCGTAAGTAATATTTTCGACCAAATGCACAAAGATACATTTACAGCAATGTGTATCCTTGTTAGTAGTTAAAATAAATGATCTTACCTCAGAAACTGTCGGTTTATTCCTAACAAGTTGTCTTTTTGACTGATTTTCCCTTGCAAATGGGCTGGGAAACTGAATATACTCGGTATACCATTATCCTTCAGCAGCTGTTTATCAGCTACTAGTCGCAACTGATAGCTGTCGTTTGTAAAATGAGCGCTGAAAAACCGCTATATTTCGATGGTCTCCAGTATTCCCTTCGTACTGCATGTACCCATTTCTACAGTAGTTCCTGACGTGAAAGAGAAAATCTAAAAAAAATTTAAATAGCTTGTATAGTATTCGGATTTCTGGAACACATTTACTTTACAATACCATATAATAAAGTGTATATAACTTACTGGTGAAACTAGAAAGACGACCGTCTGTCGTCTTCCATATACATTTTTGTTGTTGTTATGGTCTTCAGTCCGGAGACTGGTTTGATGCAGCTCTCCACCCTACTCTATCCTGAGCAAGCCTTTTCATCTCCTCATAAGAACGGCAACCCACATCCACTTGAATCTGCTTACTATACGCGTCTCTTGGTCTCCCTCTGCGGTTTTTACCCCACACACTTCCCTCCAATGCTAAATTTACGATTCCCCGATGTCTAAGAATGTGTCCTACCAAGCGATCCCTTCTTTTAGTCAGGGTATGCCAAAAATTCCTTTTCTCACCAATTCTGTTCAGTACCTCTTCATTAGTTATGCGATCTACCCACCTAATCTTCAGCATTCTTCTGTAGCACCACATTTCAAAAGCCTCTATTCTCTTCCTGTCCGCACTGCTTATCGTCCATGTTTCACTCCCGTACAAGGCAACACTTTACACAAATGCCTTCAGAAAAGACTTCCTTACCTTTAAATTAATATTCGATGTTAGCAAATTTCTCTTTTTCAAAAATGCTTTTCTTCCCATTGCCATTCTGCATTTTATATCCTCTGTACTGCGACCATCGCATGTTATTTTACTACCCAAGTAACAAAACTCATCTACCTTCAATGTTTCGTTACCTAATCTAATTCCTTCAGCATCGCCTGATTTTCTAAGACCGCATTCCATTATTTTTGTTTTGCTCTTGTTAATGTTCATTTTATATGCTCTCTTCAACACGCTGTCCATTCCATTCAACTGCTCTTCCAGGTCCTTTGCTGTCTCTGACAGAATTACAATGTCATCAGCAAAACGCAATGTTTTTATTTCTTCCCCCTGAACTTTAATCCCTATTCCAAATTTTTCCTTGCTTTCCTTCACCGCCTGCTCGATGTACAAATTGAATAACATTGGAGAAAGGCTACAACCCTGACTTACTCCCTTCCCAACTGATGCTTCCCTTTCATGTCCTTCGAGACTAATAACTGCGGTCTGGCTTTTGTACAAGTTGTAAATAACTCTCCTTTCCCTGTATTTTATCCCTGCTGACTTCAGAATTTGAAAGAGTCTATTCCAGTCAACATTGTCAAAAGCTTTCTCCAAATCTACAAAAGCTAAAAATGTAGGTTTTCCTTTCCTTGATCTATCTTCTAGGACAAGACGTAAAGTGAGTGTTGCCTCCCGGGTTCCTACATTTCTCCTGAACCCAAACTGATCTTCTCTGAGGTCAGCTTCTACCAGCTTTTCCATTCTCCTGTAGATAATGCGTGTTAAAATTTTGCAACTATGACTTATCAAACTGATGGTTCTGTAATTTTCACACCTGTCTGCACTTGATCTCTTTGGAATGGGGATTATTACATTTTTCTTAAAGTCTGAGGGTATTTCGCCTGTCTCATAGATCCTACACACCAGTTCAAAGAGTTTTGTCATGGCTGGCTCTCCCAGAGACTTTAGTAGCTCTGAGGGTATGTCATCTACTCCTGGGGCCTTGTTCCGACCTAGGTCTTTCAAGGCTCTGTCAAATTCATCTCTCAGTATAGTATCTCCTATTTCATCTTGATCGACTTCCTCTTCCGTTCCTACAACATCGTCTCTAAGTACATTTCCTTTGTAGAGCTGCTCTATGTACTCTTTCCACCTTTCAGCTTTCCCTTCTTTGCTGAGAACTGGTTTCCCATCTGAGTTCTTGATATTCGTAGAGCTGTTTTTCTTATCTCCAAATGTTTCTTTTATTTTCCTGTAGGCGGTATCTACTTTTCCCCTTGCTATACATTCTTCTACAGATTTACATTTGGCTTCTAGCCACTCCTGCTTAGCCGTTTTGCACTTCCTGTGAATCTCATTTTTTAGTCGTCTGTACTCCATTTTGCCTGTTTCATTTACTGCATTTTTATATTTTTTTCCTTTCATCAATTAACTGTAGTATTTCCTGTGATATCCATGGATTTTTGTAGGTCTTGCCTTTCTACCTATTTTGTCCTCCGCTGCCTTCATTATTTCATCTCTCAATGCTACCCATTCCTCTTCTACTGTTTTATTTCCCCCTGTTTCTGTCAATTGTTGCCTAAATCTCCCTCTGAAATTCTCCAGAACTTCACTTTCCTTCAATCTATCTAAGTCCCATCTCCTTATTTTCCTACCTTTCTGCAGTTTTTTCAGCTTCAGCCTACAGTTCATGACTAATAAGTTATGGTCAGAGTCTATATCTGCCCCTGGGTATGTCCTGCAGTTTATAACCTGGTTCCGGTACCTATGTCGTACCATTATAAAATCTATCTGATACCTTCCGGTGTCTCCTGGTCTCTTCCACGTATACAACCTTCTTTTGTGATTCTTAAACCACGTGTTTGTTACGATTAAATCATGTTCCGTGCAAAATTCTACCAGGCGACTTCCTCTTTCATTCCTCCTGCCCAGTCCATATTCACCTATTATTTTTCCTTCTCTTCCTTTTCCTACTACCGAATTCCAGTCTCCCATCACAATTAAGTTTTCCTCTCCCTTAACTTTCTGAATAATTTCCTTTAGCTCCTCATATATTTCTTCGATCTCCTCATCATCGGCAGAGCTAGTTGGCATATAAACCTGTACTTCTGTTGTCGGTGTTGGCTTCGTATCTATCTTGACAATGATAATGCGATCACTGTGCTGCTCATAGTAGTTTACCCGCATTCCTATTTTCTTATTCATTATCAGTCCTACTCCTGTGATACCCCCAACTGATTTTGTATTTATAATCCTGTACTCACCTGACCAGAAATCCTGTTCATCCTGCCACCGAACTTCACTAATCCCCACTATATCTAACTTCAACCTATCCATTTCCCTTTTTAAATTTTCTAATTTTCCTACTCGATTAAGGGATCTAACATTCCACGCTCCGACCCGTAGAATGCCAGTATTGTCTTTCCTGATGATCACATCCTCCTGGGTAGTCCCCGCCCGGAGATCCGAATGGGGGACTATTTTACCTCCGGAATATTTTACCCGAGAGGATGCCATCATCATATGTTCATACAGTAGAGCTGCATGTCCTCGGGAAAAAGTAACGGCTGTAGTTTCCCCTTGCTTTCAGCCGTTCGCAGTAGCTGTGTGGCAAAGCCACATTAGCTGATGTTACAAGGCCAGCTCAGTCAATCATCCAGACTGTTGCCCCTGTAACTACTGAAAAGGCTGCTGCCCCTCTTCAGGAACCACACGTTTGTCTGGCCTCTCCACAGATACCCCTCCGCTGTGGTTGCACCTACGGTACGGCTATCTGCATTGTTGAGGCACGCAAGCCACCCCACCTCGGCAATGTCTGTGGTTCATTTTTATAATACTGTAATTTATTTGATGTCGCTAGATTGGAAGTTTGTTAAAACTAGAACCCCACTCTTTTCGAGACATGAGGAATAGCATTTTTATTTCATGTTTTAAAATATCAGTTTCTGAAATGTTAGTTAATATTGCTAGGATTTTGTTATTTTTATAATTTATTATTGTATTTATGAATGTGGCAATAAGTACGGCTTCTCTGCTATGCCATTGTCCCTGTGAAAATTTGTACTTGTTTTACTTTTAAGTGGATGTGCGAGAATCTAATGCCTGTCTGAATGTGAGTAGTAATAGCTCACTTTGCATGGTTCTCTCTGGGTCATAATTGATAGTTAGTCATTACCAACCTCTGCTGCTGGTGCTACCAAAGAGGTTTCTACACCCTTTGGTTAGAAGCCAGTCAACAAGCCCTCTCCAGGGCGAGTCTCTCCCCCACCACCTCGTTTTAGTTGGTTTTGTCAGTTTCCGGTTGCTTCGTGCCTCCTGTTTTTCGCCCCCTGGCCGCACTGTCTTCACTTTGTGCTCGGATCGAGGTGAGGTAAGGTTGTGTCCGCGGTGATGGTAGCTATTCGTTGTTTGGCATGTTTAACTTACACTCTTGAACTTAGATTCATTTTTCGGAATACGTTTTCCGATCGTGTGCGAAAATGTATTCTAGTTTTTCAGTCCAGTGATTTCCAATAGAAAAACGCAGTGTATGTGTTACTAGTAGCAGTTTGATAACGGTCTGGTATATTCAAACCTTTTGTGATTATTTGGCGGTGCACGAACTCTTTGTAAATTCTTTCTAGCCTTGTGGAACCCGATTTGTAACAGAAGATATGTACATTTTATCGTTTCCTTCCGTGAGTGATATGGCTTGCGTGTGGTTGGTTCTTAGAATAAAGCCTCCAGCTTCCACCATTGTTTGTTCCATGCCCATCAGGCAAGTAACTATGCATGTATCCTTCTGATTTCGACTAACATTTCGCGATCTTCTCTCCCCGCCTATTTTAATTTTGCTGTTTCTTCTCCGAACTTGTAGTATGCACTCAATCTTTGTCCGTAATTCTCTCCAAGCCTTGTAAACCTCCTACAATACTTTTCTTGTGAATTTCTATATATTTCTAAGGGTTGCATGCTGTAGTTTTTGCTCTAACTTTTCCGTCTTTGTAATTATTTCACTTTTCTGGTTTTTTGAGGCTGGATTTCATCAATCTCTGTAATCGCTCCCTATTGCGTGTAGCTGAAGTTCATTCGCTTACGTATGTAATTCTAAACAGTTCTGTGGGTTGCATTGGGTAGTTTTTATTTTTATTTTTCCGACTTTGTAATTATTTCACGTTTCCAGCTTTTGAGACTGGTCTTCTTCCGACTCTGTGAACGCTCCAAATTGCATGTTGCTGCATTTCAACAGCGTCCTTATGAAATTCTGCGTAGTTCCGTGGGTTGCATGCTGTAGTTTTTATTTTTTATTTTTCGGAAATTGAATTTATACATTTTTATCGGTTTTCGGAACCACATGGGTCCGAACTCCGACTTCAGGGGTTTGCAGCTAGTCATCTGAATTCACGCCACTTCTCATAAAACCAGTGCCTAGATAGTTTACTCTCAGATTGCAACTTAAGAGTCTGCCGTGATTTTGTGTAATGAATCCGATTTTAACCACTTCACCTTCAGTGGATTGCGATCATGTAACATAGGCATGTGTCGCCGTTAGCGTATTTTTGTCGCGGTCTAATCTAAACCCAACCTAACTTTGCTATACTCACGCATCATCTCAAATCAGGCCAGAGCCATCTTCGCAGTTTTATTGTATATTGTGTTGTGTGGTACTTCCGGGTTTGCTGAATTTCGCTTACGATAGCGGCGCCTGCTTCTGCCTCGCTTCAGCACGCTGATTTTGGTGAGTTGCATTGCGTGTGTGAGAGCGAGTGAGCATTGTTGGCAAATCCTTCCCCCAGTAGCGTTACGTGCTGTGTAATTTATGTTAAATTCAATGCTGGGCATTGTCAGTGTTAGATTATGTAAATGAGATGTATTTTTATTTACTGTATCAACAAAATTGGTTCCTCATTTTGCTTGCGTTCGACTTGAATAAACAAGTCAAGTTCAGTATAATTTTTTCTTGCCTATAAATTGTAGTTTTCGAGAACCTTTTCCCTATTATTTAATATTGTTTTTCACCAGTGCTGAGTACAAGTTCAGATGCAGTTTTTTATGTTTAAGTTTCGTTGCGCCATAGATGTTTTTTTTAGCCACCTTTATGAAATAACTTTAATTGTGGTGGCTAGTTTATTAATGCCTGTGTGTAATTTCGTGTGAGCTGCTACGTATATTATTATTCCTGTTATTAGAGTAATTTGAACCAAGTCATTTCTCAGTTTGAGCCAGAGAACAAGGTTTTGCAGCTGAGAGTAGCCAGTAGCTCACACGGACCTTCTGCTAATTTTACTGCTAAAATTAAGCTTTTTTATAACAGTGAACTCTTATCTGGATACCTCCTCCCAGAATTAAGCTTTTATTTCGTACAGTGGCCCACTTTTAAACTGAATACCACTTCCTGTAGTCCATCGATTATTGCATCGATAAGCAACATAACTTTTAACCATTTTCGTCATCGAAAGAGACAGAACAAGCACAAAATCCGCTAACGACAATAACAAACATGACTGCCCCGGTCAAAGATGGCGACTCAACCAAACACCGTCACGATTTTCTAGGCAGAGAGTAGCCTCTCTAGTTTAGAATTGAGCTCACTGGTCGGCAGCCAGTTTGTGGATGCGCCACCGGCTGCCCTAGTGTAATAACGCAGACTTCGTAACAGTCAATGCCCGATGACGAGTGTCGCCACTGGCGGCGCGGCTGGCTGCGCCGCCTAGTGTAGTGAGGCCCTTAGAAGTTCATTTGCATATGATGAACTAGTCGAGTGTTTTGTACTTAAATTCTTCACTGTGGCAACAACTGGCAGTTGCAAGCCTAATGTTATTACGCTCGATTAGTTTTCGATAGATCTGGTAGCACAGTATGGCTTGACGCGCTTCTTGGTAACTTCGGGCAGCATTACAGAAACATTAATTGTGAGACAGGAAATTCGACCAGAACTTCTTGAGAAAAAATTAATTATTGATTTCATTATGGCAACTGCATTCCTACGTGACGAATTTCACAGCTGTGAATCACCACAAAGTTAAACATATGGTTCGAACAAGGAAAGTACAATGCTAGTGAACATCTCTTCTTCACTTCTGCTTGAGCCTCCTTAAATTGTCCACGCATTGCATTGCAGCTATCGTATCCCTGTCCATGCAGATATGTCAAGTCACAGCCTTGAAGAGTGTCTAGCAAAGTTTTGCCTGTTCGGTCTGTGACTTCAACAAATGCGAGAAATCGTTCGTATAGAACATTATTATTTATGAAGTGCAAGACAATGGGGAACTGATATTTTTTAGAAATGTCTTGCGTTTCATCTGCTAAGACAGAAAAGAACTTTGCTGCTCTAACTTCAGCTGCTACGTGTCCCATTATGTATGTGCTACAAGCTGAAATAACTTTATCATTTGGTCGCCAACTCAAACAATTTGCGTTTTAGTGCCTGTATTCAGATGAGACCGCAGAACTGTAACACCAGCGTCAATTCTGAATCTGTGAAAAAATGACTTAGAATGTTAAGTACACAAAATGGGTATCTCAGTTACAAATGCAGTTATTTCTACTCTGATTCTTTAATTTCTAATTTTATTTGAAAATCGCTAAGTTATTATGATTTTAGTTGTCCTGGAGAAAGTAATTTCTCTCAAACACACTGTATATCTACAAATATTGTAAAACTCTCTGCCTGTATGTTTGTGTGTATGTATGTATGTTCCACATTTCCTCCTAAACTGCTGGACCGTTTTCAACCAAACTTGGTACACATATTCCTTACTACCAGGCAACAATCACTGTTGCAGTAAGAACCACCTTCGACAGATACATCAGGAAATATGGCGTCATAAACAATGGAATTCGTGAAAAACGGCTGCACTGTGCGACAGTATTCCACATCTGCTCCTAAAGTAATGGACCGATTTGAAGAATATTTGGTACAAATATTCTTTGAGGTCACGCATCATTTCTGTATAATAAAAACCACTTACGATATATATTGATGGGATAGTGGGAAAGGCGATGAGTTGACTAGTAAAGTTAGGCAAGGGTACTCAGATCAGGATTCTTTCACATATTTTAACCAAGGAAAAAAAAGTAAATCCCTTTGACTACTAGAGGCTGAAGGCCCGAACGAGTCAATCTTTCCTTCCCATTTTTTTCAAATTATTTTTAAAGAAAGCAGTAAAGAGTTCAGCTAGGGTGATGCAAGGCTGAAGGCCGAAGCAACCCTTTATAAAAGTAAATAAATATGGTATACAATACAACCAAGAGGGGCTACAAAATTCAGTAAAATTATCGGGCTGAACGCCAAGTTAAAAAAAAAGAAAGAAACATTTTTGAGACAAGTTTAATAACAGGCTGCGGACCCGAAGCAACAGTTTATATATACAATGAAAACAACACGATAAAAGGGAGCTCTAAAATTTGAGTAAAAGTAGCTCCTTCAAAGTATCAGGCAGGAAACAAAGCCAAATTTTTCTTTCTTTTTTCTTTTTATTTATTATTATTTCACATGGGCTAATAACTGGCTAAGCACCCAAAGTAATCTATTACGATAAGGATAATAAAATAGTAAGTAAATTGAGCTGCAACACTTAAATGAAACCAGCTAAATCAGGCTGACGGCCGAGTTAAATTTTTTTTGTTGAGATATTTAAATAACGGACTGAGGATCCAACGTAACCTTTATAATGGCAAGCATACAACGAGAACAACACAATAAAAGGGAACTCCAAAATTTAACTAAAATCACCTCCTTCAAATTATCAGGCAGAAAGCCAGACCAAAAGTTTTTGTTAACCCTGGCTAATAACGGTATGAGGACCGAAACAACCTTTTATAATAAGTAAGCAAAGGTGAGCACCAACATTTAAATGAAACCAGTTGAATAAGGCCGTAGGCCGAATTTAAAAAATTTTGGCACAATTTAATAAAAAAGCTGAAGGTCCGAAACAATCTTTTATCTTAATTATACAATAGTAAGCAATACCCTGAAAGCAGGAGAAAACATGCGGTTCAATGATAATACAAGGCAGAGGTCCGAGTAAACAAATTATGTATCACAATAAGAGAAAAACCGTTCTCTCCGGAATAATAATGGAGCCTAATACCAAGGCACAAACACAAGCACTCGAGCCAGACTTTCAGAGACGCATATTTAAACAGCAATGAAACAAGGCCCCGAGACAATCCATAACACTTCCAGGGTAATATGAAATTAATTTAAGAACAGGACAGGCTACTCGTTAACTTAATACACACTCCAAAATATAAAACCGATGAACTGAACCCAGACAGGAAGGAGATGGGTAGTATGCCCTTTCGTCCACGAGAACTACAGCTCTGACACGAAGGGACTTATACTAAAAGGAACTGAGCGCCAAATTACAACCATGGTTTGGCCATGCCTCACGGAGGGAAATTGTCTGCAATCAGAAGATAAAAAATTTAAAAATAAAGCTATACAACTACCGTCCGTGCAGAAGCGAGCTATCAGAGGGGCACAAACTATATAATTGCACCAGTGGCGTTAATCAAGTAAGTGAAAATTCAATAATTGTTAAACATAGAGCAAACGAGAGAATTATCCAAATGAGCAGAACTAGAAGTGCGGCACAACACATAAGGAAACATCAGTAGACGTAGACATAGGCAATGACGGTACCTGGGGGACGATCACCGATCCTGATAAATACACAAACAAAAATTTGCGGAGCAGGAATGTACAGGTCACTTTACTCAATTTGCTCACTCCGAGATAAGTGCAGCCATCCTCGCAATGGTGTAGCAGGGTGACATCAACAAACGTCCTGAAAGCATTTCATGGATCCCAGGGGAAAGCAGCTGAAACGATGCGAGGCAGAGCCAGGGACTGACTGCGGAGTACAACTCCGCAGTACTACTCCCGTGCTTGGCGAGGAACCAACGTGGAATCGCACGACAGCAGAGCGAGGAGATGAGGTAAACAGCCCCCGCCAAGCTGATGATGGAACTTGACACATTCCCTCTTCAGCTGTTCACATCATCACACATACGTCTCCAACAGACTGACAGGATGCCACTGCGGAGCTACTTCGGCCCGGCCACAGACGGCCAATTAATGTAAATAACTCGAACCCAGCGACGCAATGCAGTCTATCAAATTGACACTGCACGATACTGACACTCAGATGTTCCCCGCAGCGACTCTCAATGGCTGACTCGGTAACCGACCTCTCCGGAACTGCCTTGGCGCTAAGCTCAAATACCGCCACTAGTGGCAAGGATCACACGGGTGAGAAGACAAGTGACGCGCGATAGATCTAACAGCGCCACGAGCGGTGAGAGTACAAAAAGACCGATTAGTACTTCCACCAGTGATTTAATTAAGGACACGTGAATCAAAGAAACATGAGCCGGGACGGGTCATATTGTTCAGGAGATACGACGCCATAAACAGTGAAAACTGTCCTGGCTTTCGGTGTGTGGTGAGATGATGTTACTCGTCCGCTATTCAGGGATGAAAACAGTCAGCGACTTGAAATAATCTTTAAACATAATCTCAAACATTTAGGAAACTTTTTCTCGCTGACAACCCCAGCAAAAAAGACGAAAGAATACAAATTTATCGCTTACTACTTTTCGACGTTCATAGAGTGAAACTACGGTATTTGGCACGACATTATAATTTATTAAGTGTACACTATTAATTGCATTCACAAAAATTTTACAGACAGTATACAGGCATCCCACTGAACTTAACTCTCGAAATTGCATCAAAGTAGGACGCACAATCATTTACTATTATAATGGGTTCGTGAACTAATTGCTGGAGATAATTTTCGTAGAGCTGGCCGCAGTGTCCGAGCGGCCTGCGGCGCGCCAGTCACAGTCCGCACGGCCGCTGCAGTCGGGGGTTCGAACCCCCCCCCCCTCGGGCAAGGATGTTTGTGTCGTCTTTAGTATAAGGTAGTTCGTAAGTAGTTTATAAGTTTAGTGACTGATGACTCCGCAGTTAAGTCCCTTAAGCTTAACAAACATTTGAATTTTCGGCGAATGCCTTCAGTACGATTTCGGACAATTTTTTTGCTCGCCTTCTGTTTTAAACATGTATTTTTTCCAACATATCGAGGGTAAGTACCTTAGCAAAATATCTCTCCGAGAACCCGAAAAAATTCTGGACCTATGTGAAATCGAAAAGCAGGTTGAAGGCCTCTATCCAGTCATTCGTTGATCATTCCGGGACGGTAAAAGAAGAAAGCAAAAAGCTCAAGTTTTAAATTTAACCTTAAGAAACCCTTCACGAAGAAAGACCATACAAACATATCATCATTTGAACATCGCACTAAATCGCAAATTGAGGATGTAGTAATAGGTATCTCCAGTACAGCAGCTTAAAGAACTGAATGTAAATGGGTGTCCTGGTCTGGATGGAATACCATTTCCGTTCTACAAAGAGTATTCTGCTGCATTAGCCCCTTATTTAGCTTGCATTTAATGAGAGTCTTTAATCCAGCGCAAAGTTCCAAGCGACTGGTATAAAGCGCAGGTAACACCAGTTTATAAGAAAGATAACAGAACTGACCCAAATAATTACAGGCTAGTATCGTTAACATAAGTTTGCTGTAGAATTCTGGAGCATATTCTCAGCTCGAACATAGTAAATATCCTTGAGACAGAAAAGCTTCTGTCTATGCATCAGTACGGGTGTAGGAAGCATCGTTCTTGTGATACTCAGCTTGCCCTGTTCTCACATGACATCTTACGGGCCATGGATGAAGGGCAACAGGCAGATTGTGTATTTATCGATTTCAAAAAGACATTTCATGCGGTACCGCACTGCAGAGCATATGGATAGGCTCCCAGATTTGTGACTGGCTCGAAAACTTCCTAAGTAATAGAAGCCATTGCCTTGTTCTCGACGGCTAATGTTCATCAGAGACGAGTTTATCGGCAGGAATGCCGCAGGGAAGAGTGATAGGACCGCTATTATTTTTTAACTATATAAATGATCTGCTGGACAGAACAACTAGTAATCTGTGGCTGTTAAAACTCTACCACTGTACGAAACAAGAGCTATGTTTTATCACTAAAATTAGCAAATGAGGGCAGTGTAAACTACCGGTTACTCGCTGCTACAAATCCTTGGTCCCTGGCCCAAACTGAGAACTGACTCGTTTCAAATTACTTCAGTAACAGGAAGTTAATACTACAGTGGTCAATATACATGGCACCTCACACGTTATTACACACAGACATTAATAAGCAAGCCACCACAACTAAAGTTATCATAGAAAGGTGGCTAACAAAACATTTATGGCGCAACGGAATTTAGACATAAAAATTGCATCTGAGCTAGTTCTCAGCACTTGTGAAGAACGATATTAAATAAAAGAGGGAAGGTGCACTAAAACTACAATTTGTAGGCAACTTACGAATTATGCTGATCTTAAACTTGTTTATTCAGATACAAAAAAGGAAAATGGGGAACCAATTTTGTTACTACAATAAAAACGCATCTCTTACATGAATTAATGCGGACGGTTCCCAGTCTAAATTAAACATGATTTAACGCTACTAGGGGGAGTGATTCACAAATAACACTCATTCTCTCTCACACACGCAATGCCACAGCAAAACTCACCAAAAACAGCGTGCTGAGACGAGGCGGAAGCAGGCGCCGCTATTGTAGGTGTAATTCAGCAAGTCGGAGGTAGCACAAAACACAATATACAAACACTTTGAAGCTGGCACTGGTCTGTCGTGCCTGCTTTGAGATGGTGCGTGTGTACAGCCAAGTTAAATTACATCTGAACTGGACAGCGAGCAAACACGCTAACGGCGACGCACGGCTACGTTACATGAACGCACTCCACTGAAGGTGAAGTGGTTGAAAATCGGATTCATTATACAAAATCACGGTGGATTCTTAAATTGTGGTCTGTTAGAAATCAATCTAGGTACTGGTTTTATATGAGAAGTGGCGTGAACTCAGGCGACTAGCTGCAAACACCGGAAGTCGGAACTCGGACCCACGTGGTTCCGAAAACCGATAAAATTGAATAAATTCAGTTTCCGAAAAATAAAGAAAATTAACTACAGCATGCAACCCATAGAAATGTTTAGAATTACATGAAGAAGCGGAAGAAATGCAGCTACATGCAATAGGGAGCGCTTACAGAGACGAAGTCCAGTCCCAAAAAAACTCGTAAAATAAAAATAAAGTTAAGAATTACAGCATGCAACCCATGTTTAGAATTACACAAGGAAGCTATTCAAGGGGGTTGTACAAAGTTCTGAGAGAATTACAGACAAAGTCAGATTTCATACAACAAGCCAGAGAAAAAACAACAACATTAAACTAGGCAGGGAGATAAGACTGCGAAATATTAGTGGAAATCAGAAGGATACCCGAATAGTTACTTGCCTAATGGGCATCGAACAAACAAGATTGGAAGCTAAAGGCTTTGTTTCATTGAAAGACGACCGCCTGTCGTCTTCCATATATTTTTGTTTCTGTCAAGTTATAATTTATTTAATGTCGCTAGATTATTATTTTCTTAAAACCCCACTCTTTTAAAGGCTTGAGGAATAGTATTTTTATTTCATGTGTTAAAAATTTGTTAAGATTGTTAGGTTTTTCTTATCGAGTTATGTTAATAATTTATTAGTATTCTAATTAATGAGGCATAAATGTGGCTTCTCCGCTACGCTGTGAGTGTACTTGTCTTACTTTTAAGTGGATGTGCGAGAATCTATGGCTGTCTGAATGTGGGGAGTGATGGCTCGCTTTGCATCGTTCTGTCTCAGAGTCGATAGCTGCTGTGGCTACTAAAGAGGTTTCTACACCCTTTGGTTACAGTGCAGTCGTCTAACCTTCTCTAGGGCGAGTCTCTCCGTCTCCACCACCGCTGATTTTCTGGCTTCCGGTGGCTTCCCGCGTCTCGTGGCCGCTCGTTCTGGTCATTCTGTACTGGTCTTCTGGTGAGGTAAGAATGGTTCTGCTCTTGTGTTTGGAAATGGTAGCGTTTCATTGTGTAGCACGTTTAACTTAGACTCGAAATACTTCGTATCATTTTTTTTTTTTATTTTTTTTTTTATTTTTTTTTTATTCTTCTCCGATCTTATGCGGTATTGTGTTCTCGTTTTTCAATTCAGTGATTTCCAATAGTTAAACGTGGTGTGTTTTTCTTATTTTGATGATGTTAATAATTTATTATTATATTAATTAATGTGGCATAATTACGGCTTCTCCGCTACGCCACTGTGCCGTTGTTTTATGTGGGTGCGAGAATCTATGGCTGTCTGAATGTGGGGAGTGATAGCTCGCTTTGCATCGTTCTCTCTGGCTCAGTATCGGTAGCTGCTGTTACTGCCAAAGAGGTTTCTACACCCCTTGGTTACAGTCAGGTCAGCGAGCTGTCTTTGGCGCGAGTCTGGCTGTCCGTCACCACCACCGCGGTTTTCGTGGATTTTCCGCCTTCCGAAGGCTTTCCGCGCCATCCCCAGTAGCCACTCGGCTGATCGCTCGGTGCTGGTCGTCTGGTGAGGTAAGGTTGGTTCTGCTCTTGTTCTGGAGATGGTAGCGTTTCATTGACTAGCACGTTTAACTTAGATTCGTAAACTTAGAATCATTTTTTCGAATAGTTTCTCCGATCGTGCGCTGAAATGTGTTCTCGTTTTTCAATTCAGTGATTTCCAATTAATAAACGCGGTGTGTGTGTGATTCTAGATGCAGTTTGATAACGGCCTGATATGTTAAAACCTTTTGTGATCATGTGGCGGTGTAAGAACTCCGTGTAAATACTTTCTAGCTTTGTGGGGCCCGATTTCTAATAGGTGATATGTTCATTTTGTACAGTACATGTAAAAATCTTCTCATCGTTTCCTTCCGTGCGTGATATGTGTTCCACGTGGTTGGTTGATAGGACAAAGCCTTCAGCGTCCACTCTTGTTCGTTCCATGCCCATCAGGCAAGTAACTATGCAGGTATCCTTCTGATTTCCACTAATATTTCGCGATCATCTCTCCCCGCCTATTTTAATGTTGCTGTTTCTTCTCCAACTTGTAGTACCAACTTACTTTATCATTAATTCTCTCTGAGCCTTGTACAACCTCCTTCAATCGCTTCCTTATGTAATTCTAAATATCTCTATGAATTGCATGCCGTAATTCTTAATTTTATTTTTCCGATTTTGTAATTATTTCATTTTTGTGGTTTTCGCAGACAGGACTTCATCCGTCTCTGTAATCCCCCCCTATCGCGTGTAGCTGTATTTCATTCGCGTCCTTCTATAATTCTAAGCATTTCTATGGGTTGATTGCTGTAGTTAATTTTCTTTATTTTTCGGAAACTGAATTTATTCAATTTTATCGGTTTTCGAAACCACGTGGGTCCGAGTTCCGACTTCCGGTGTTTGCAGCTAGTCGCCTGAGTTCACGCCACTTCTCATATAAAACCAGTACCTAGATTGATTTCTAACAGACCACAATTTAAGAATCCACCGTGATTTTGTATAATGAATCCGATTTTCAACCACTTCACCTTCAGTGGAGTGCGTTCATGTAACGTAGCCGTGTGTCGCCGTTAGCGTGTTTGCTCGCTGTCCAATTCAGATGTAATTTAACTTGGCTGTACACACGCACCATCTCAAAGCAGGCACGACAGACCAGTGCCAGCTTCAAAGTGTTTGTATATTGTGTTTTGTACTACTTCCGACTTGCTGAATTTCGCCTACAATAGCGGCGCCTGCTTCCGCCTCGTCTCAGCACGCTGATTTTGGTGAATTTCGCCTTGGCATTGCGTGTGTGTGAGAGAACGAGTGTTGTTTGTAAATCCTTCGCCCCAGTAGCGTTAAATCCTGTATAATTTAGGCTGGGCACCGTCCGGATTAACCCAGGTAAGAGATGCATTTTTATTAAATTAACAAAATTGGTTCTTCAATTTGCTTGTTTTCCATTTGAATAAACAAGCACCTTCCCTCTTTTATTTAACATTGATCTTTACAAGAGCTGAGAACAAGCTCAGATGCAAATTTTAAGTGTAAATTACGTAGCGCCATAAATGTTTTCTTAGCCATCTTTCTAAGATAACTTAAATTGTGGTGACTTGCTTATTAATGTCCGTGTGTAATAACGTGTGAGGTGCCATGCATAGTGACTACTGTAGTATTAACTTCCTGATTTTGAAGTAATTTTAAACGAGTCAGTTCTCAGTTTGGGCCAGGGAATAAGGCTTTATGGCAAGGGGTAACCAGTAGTTCACACGGACTTCATTATTGAATTTAGTGTTGAAACAAGGATCTTGTTAAGTACAGTGGTCGACGTTTACTATGAACCACCCACGTGGAAGACATATCACTCATGGAAGGAAACTATGAGAAGATTTTTACATGCACTGTACAAAAATCAACGTATAACCTATTAGAAATTGGGCCCCACAAAGCTAGAAAGTATTTACACAGAGTTCATACACCGCCACATGATCACAAAAGGTTTTAACATATCAGGCCGTTATCAAACTGCATCTAGAATCACATACACCGCGTTTATCTATTGGAAATCACTTAATTGAAAAACCAAACACATTTCCGCACATGATCGGAGAAAATATTCCAAAAAATGATTCTAAGTTCACTAATCTAAGTTAAGCTTGCTAGTCAATGAAACGCTAGCATCTCCAAAAACAAAAGCAGAACTGACCTTACCTCACCAGACGACCAGCCGTGAATGATCAGACCGAGCGGTCACTGGACGGGGGAAACTACCGGAAGCCGGAAAATCCAAGATACAGCGGAGGTGGGGATGGAGGGCGAGTACACTCGTGCTGGAGAAGGCTCTCTTACTAGACTGTAACCAAAGGGTGTAGAAACCTCTTTGGTAACCTCAGCAGCTATCGAGTCTGAGCCAGAGAGAACGATGCAAAGTGAGCTATCACTCCCCACATTCAGACAGCCATAGATATCGCACATCCACTTAAAAGTAAGACAAGTACACAACCTCACAGGGACAGTGGCATAGTGGAGAAGCCGTACGTGTGCCACTTTAATTAATATAGTAATAAATTATTAACATAATCAAACCTAGCAATATTAACTAATATTTTAACACATGAACAAAAATGCTATTCCTCAAGTCTTGAAAAGAGTGTGTGGTTCAAGTTTTAACAAAATGATAATCTAGTGACATTAAATAAATTATAACTTTACAGAAATATACAAAAAATATATGGAAGACGACAGACGGTCGTATTTCACTGTTTGCTGATGATACTGTGGTTTATGGAGGGATGTCATCATTAAGTGACTGTAATAGGATGCAGGATGACCTTCACAAAATTTCTAGTTGATATGAAGAATGGCAGCTAGCTCTAAACGAAAAAAATGCAAATTGATGCAGATGAGTAGGAAAAACAGTCCTGTAATGTGCGAATGCAGCATTAGTAGTGTGATGCTTAACACAATCTCGTCGATTAAATATCTAGGCGTAATGCTACAGAACGGTATGAAATGGAACAAGCATATAAGGACTCTCGTGGGTAATGCAAAAATTTGACTTCTGTTTATTGGGAGAATTTTGGGAAGATGTAGTTCATTTGCAAAGGAGACCGCGTATAAAACGCTTGTGCGACCACATCTTCAGTGGCCGAGGGGACTGAGGCGCTCCAGTGACGGTCTGCACGGCCACTGCGGTCGGGGGCATGGATATTTGTGCCGTCCTTAGTCTTAGATAATTCGTAAGTAGTTTGTAAGCTTAGGGACTGATGACCCCGTAGTTAAGTCCCATAAGTTCTACAAACATTTGAACATATTTTCTTGACCACATCTTGAGTATAGCTCAAGTGTTAGGGTTCCGCACTTGTTTGGTTTGAAGGAAGATGTAGAAGCATTTCAGAGACGAGCAGCTAGGTTTGTATTTGGTAGGTTCGACCAATGTGCGAGTGTTATAGAGATGCATTTGGAACTCAATCGGCAATCACTGGAGGGAGCGTGACGTTCTTTTCCAGAAACTTTATTTAGGAAATGTAGAGGACCGGAATTTGAAGCTGACTGTAGAACGATTCTACTGCCACGAACCTACAGCTCACGTTAAGACCACAAAGACAAGAGAAACTAGGGCTTGTACAGAGGCATACAGGTATGTTTTTCCTCGTTCTATTTTGGAGTCGAATAGAAAAGGGAATGTCTTGTAGTCGTGCATTGTTCCCTCCGCCACGCACTTTACAGTGGATTTCGGAGTATATATGTAATTGTAGATGAATATAATTCTACGCGTTAACGAACTTAGATTATTTTGGGGTACCTTCTGGTCAGTCGAAAGACAAATATTGGAAGGTGGAATGTAATACCACATTACAATTTATTTGATTATAATGTTTATTTAAATAGTTGATAGAGAATGGCTGCATTATTTGAGCTAATTACAATTTATCACTTTCTAAAAAATGTTCAAATGTTTGTAGAACTTACGGGACGTAACTAAGGGGTCAACAGTCGCTAAGCTTACAAACTACTTATGAACTAGCTGAGACTAAGGACGGCACAAATATCCATGCCCGAGGGGGGATTCGAACCCCCGACCGTAGTGGCCGTGCAGACCGTCACTGGAGCGCCTCAGTCCCCTCGGCCACCGCGGCCGGCTATCACTTTCTCATTGTGACTCAAACCAGTTATGACATACGAGTACTCAATTCATTGAGCCACCCCGAACACATGACCTGTTTCCAACATTCTGTGTAGCACTACTATTATGATTTATATAAAGCTCCTAGGTGAGGCCAGTTTGATTTAACTGGTGGATTTAAGGTTGCAATATTTCACTATTTCACAAGGCAGTGGAGTGACAATAAATCATAAAACATTACATTACAGGAAAATCAGTACATGCAAATACACTGCCAGTATTTCTTCAAAAAACACCACTGATTAACAAAATATCGCACAAAGAACAGTGGTTGCGTATCGTTAAAAAAATCTACTATTAACAGATCAAAACACGACATAGCGCCCAATCTGGCTCTGGTCATCTGCATCGCTGTAGCGTAGTTCACTATTTATTTCCTTCGTATTTGCTTTCGGTGATAAAACTGAAGATGTGCTCTCACTAAGTTGTTTACTCTACATGAAAATATCTGAAGTAGGTACGTAAAGCTGCACTTCAATGTTTTCCCCTTGGACCTGGCTAGCTAGTGTGCTTTGCCACTTCTATGAGTTGGACCCTTTCACGTGTACTAATAATTTACCTAGGTGTATGTGCAATGAGTTACCGAGGTCGTGCTTCTCGTATAATTATCATTTGATAATTTAATGCAGCCCAAATTAGACAGCGAAACTGCGGAAATACGATTCTGAAATAACGTCATGGGGGCTAATATTGTTTGTAAAACTGGAGAAGAGAACTTTGTGGACATCGAATATTAATACAAGTGTTAGGAAGTCTTTTCTGTAGGCATTTGTCTAGAGTGTGGCATTGTACGAGAGTGAAAAGTAGAGGATAAACAGTTCACACTGAAGAGAATAGAGGATTTGAAATTTGCTACTACATGAGAATGCTGAAGATTAGACGGGTAGTCCTCGTAACTAATGTGGTGGTACTGAACAGAATTGAAGAAAGAAGAGATTTCTGGCGTATCTGGGAGCCATAGTAGCGCACATTATCACACATCGGGGAACTGTCAATTTAGTATTGTTAGGAAGCGTTGGGGTAAAAACAGGTGAGGTAGACCGCGAGACGAATACAGTAACCAGACTTAAAGGGATATGGGTTGCCATTCTCAGACATGAAGAGGCTTCTCCAATTTAGAGTAGCGTGGAGAGCAGCATCAAACCAGTCTACGGACCGAAGACTACAACAACAAGAACATTGACTGGCTGCATACGTTTACCGTACGATGTTGTGACTATGAAAAATTACTTATGATTTATAATCATGAGATATACTGAGTTCCAAGCAGAATTAGATCTGTGTTACTCATACTCAAAAGCATTATTAAATAATGAAGAAGGATTTTGGTACTAGAAAATTTCCATTTGATCCAGTGTAAGCCCAAACATTTCGGGGGTGAGACGCCCCTGGTCCCTCACCCTTGCGTGCACCCCTTGTACATACATACATACATACATACATACATAAATACATAGAGAATATCGATAAAAAAAGAGAATGCCCAAGTTGGGCTGAGTGTTACGTATATAATGATCACCAAGTCAGCCTGCCAATTTTGTACATTCTGCAATGTACACAGTATTTAATAGGGCGATAACAAGGCAAACAACATGGTAATTATAATGGAATGACCTTACTTCCTTGTATGTTATCTAGCATTAAGAATAATACAGGATAATAGTATGAAGTTATACTAATATTATATGATAAAATAATTGTAGACACCAAACGAGCTGTATATTACATGGGCAAAACAATACTTGCACGAATGTTTACATTGTTCAGGGCCAGCAATTTACAGCTGGGTCAAGCCAAGTGGTTGAATAACATACAGTATATCTATGATCACTTCTCTGGACAACATACACTCCTGACCATAAAAATTGCTACATCACGAAGATGACGTGCTGCAGACGCGAAATTTAACCGACAGGAAGAATACGCTGTGATATGCAAATAATTAGCTTTTCAGAGCATTCACACAAGGTTGGAGCAGATGGCGACACCTACAACGTGCTGACATGAGGAACGTTTTCAACCGTTTTTTCATACACAAACAGCATTTGACCGGCGTTGCCTGGTGAAACGTTGTTTTGATGCCTCGTATAAGGAGCAGAAATGCGTAACATCACGTTTCCGACGTTGATAAAGGTCGGATTGTAGCCTATCGCGATTGCGGTTTATCGTATAGTGACGTTGCTGTTCGCGTTGGTCGCAATCCAATGACTGTTAGCAGAATATGGAATCGTTGGGTTCAGGAGAAGAATACGGATCGCCGTGCTGGATTCTAACGTCCTCGTATCACTAGCAGTCGAGATGACAGGCATCTTATCCGCATGGCTGTAACGGATCGTGCACCCACGTCTCGATCCCTGAGTCAACAGATGGGGATGTTTGCAAGACAACAACCATCTGCACGAACAGTTCGATGACGTTTGCTGCAGCTTGCACTATCTGCACGGAGACCATGACTGCGGTTAACCTTGATGCTGCACGACAGACAGGAGTGCCTGCGATGGTGTACGCAACGACGAACTTGGGTGCACGAATGGCAATACGTCATTCTTTGTATGAATCCAGGTTGTGTTTACAGCATGATGATGTCACATCCGTGTTCGACAACATCGCGGTGAATGCACATTGGAAGCGTGTACTCGTCGTCACCATACTGGCGTATCACCCGGCGTGATGGTATAGGGTGCCATTGATTACACGTCTCGTTCTCCTCATGTTTGCATCGACGGCCGTTACATTTCAGATGTGTTACGACCCGTGGCTGTACCCTTCATTCGATCCCGGCGAAACCCAAAATTTCATCAAGATAATATAGGACCGCATGTTGCAGGTCCTGTACAGGCCTTTCTGAATACGGAAAATGTTCGACTGCTGTCCTGGCCAGCACATTCTCCAGATCCCTCACCAATTGCTTGTCAATAGTTCCCGAGCAACTGGCTCGTCACAATGAGCCAGTCACTACTCTTGATGAACTGTGGTACCTTGTTGAAGCTGCATGGTCATACGCCATCCAAGCTCTGTTTCAATTAATGCCCAGGCGTATCAAGGCCATTATTACGGCCTAAAGTGGTTGTTCTGGGTACTGATTTCTCAGGATCTATGCACCCAAACTGCGTGAAAATGTAATCACATGCCAGTTCTAGTATATTTGCTCAAAGAATACCCGTTTATCATCTGCATTTCTTCTTGGTGTAGCGATTTTAATGGCCAATAGTGTATAATGACAAATGCTGTAATAAACATAGAAAAAATTGGAAATATAGGCTAGTGTGGAATTCAAGAAGGGTTATGTGAGAAATCATATTCTTCATAAGCTACATTACATTTGTTAAGTTTTCCTATTACACACATTTATACCGTTTGACACATCAGAACAATATAATGTCACCAAAGGTGGTTGAAAGATTCTTAGACTTGAATTCCATCTGTTCACTTAAAAATTTGTCAGGCTACATTTCATGCAAGCTTCTTCTTTTCTCGTTTGGGACATCTAAGGACCATGAACCAATTTCAATGCTTCTTCTTTGTTTTCTCTCGTTTTTCTACAGTACTCTTTCATATTTTCACTATATATACTTCTTCTCTCCTCAGACCATTTTGACCCTGTCTTCTGCCTTGGTAGATTAGATTAGATTATTTATTTGTTCCGTAGATCCATATTGAGGGGACCCTCGTGGATGTGGAACATGTCAAGAAACAAAATTTACAAGTTGAATAACAGATAATACTGATAATATAAATACATACACTTATAAATACAGATACATAATTTTTAAGGTGGTTTTTTTATTTTTATTTTTTTATTTTTTATTTTATTTTTTATTTTTTATTTGCTGATAATATAATAATACTAATATAGTATGAGTGCATGCATCATTTGGTACAATTTATAAATTCACTAATGGAGTAGAAGGAGTTGGCCACTAGAAAGTTTTTTAGGTTCCTCTTAAACTGATCTTTATTTGTAGCTAAATTTTTTATACTTGATGGTAAATTATTGAAAATGTGTGTTCCTGAGTAGTGGACCCCTTTTTAAACTAAAGTAAGTGCTTTTAAATCCTTGTGTAGATCATTTTTATTTCTAGTATTGTATGTATGAACTGAGCTGTTTGTTGGGAAAAGGGATATATTATTTATGACAAATTTCATCAAGGAATAAATATACTGAGAGGCAGTAGTTAATATACCCAGTTCTTTGAAGAGGCTTCTACAAGACGTCCGTGAATTTACTCCACAAATAATACGTATTATACGTTTATGGACTCTGAAGACTTTTGACTGACTTGAAGAGTTACCCCAAAATATTATACCATATGACATTAAGGAATGAAAGTAAGCAAAGTATGCAAGCTTTGTAATTTTTATGTCTCCTATGTCTGATAACACTCGTATTGAAAATACAGATTTGTTGAGTTGTTTCTGCAGTTCTGTGGTGTGGTCATCCCAACTAAATTTATTATCAAGCTGTAATCCCAGGAATTTAATACTGTCAACCTCTTCTATCTGCTCTTCCTCATACTTAATGCATATGCTGTCAGGAAATCTCTTACATGTTCTGAACTGCAAGTAGTGCGTCTTTTCAAAGTTTAATGACAAGGAGTTGGCTTTAAACCATTTATTAATGTTCATGAAAATATCATTAGCAGACTTTTCTATCACTATACTTGACGTACTCTTTATTGCAATACTTGTATCATCTGCAAACAAAACGAACTCTGCTTCTGGTAGTGTAACTGATGAGAGATCATTAATGTACACAAGAAAAAGCAATGGCCCTAAGATGGATCCTTGTGGGACACCACATGTAATTTCTTCCCAATCCGATGATGACTGTTGGCCTAATTCACTAGTCACTTGCACTGACACCCTTTGTTTCCTGTTAGTGAGGTACGACTTGAACCATTATGCAGCATTTCCCGTGACCCCGTAGAATTCTAATTTACTTAAAAGGATGTTATGGTTCACACAATCAAATGCCTTTGACAAATCACAGAAAATACCTGCTGCTTGCAATTTATTATCTAATGAATTAAGTACATTCTCACTGAAAGTGTAAATAGCCTTCTCAATATCGGAACCTTTCAGAAATCCAAACTGTGTTCTAGACAATATGCCATTTGCGGTTAAGTGGTTGAGAAGCTGCTTGTACATTACCTTTTCTATAATTTTTGAGAATGCTGGCAAAAGTGAAATGGGTCTGTAGTTTGATGGTATCTCTTTATCCCCCTTCTTGAAGAGAGGTTTAATATCTGCATATTTTAGCCAATCAGGAAATGTTCCCGTTATAACAGACTGGTTACACAAATAACTTAAGATTGTGCTAAGTTCACAAGAACAAGCTTTAATTAACTTTGTTGATATTTCATCGTAACCACTGGAATTCTTTGTTTTTAAAGATTTTATTATGGAAGATATTTCTTGTGGTGAAGTGACTGACATATTCATGTGTGTGAAGTTATTTGTAAATGCTAGTTTCAAATATTCAAGCGCATTATTTACTGACCCAGACAATCCCATACTATCAGTAACGGATATAAAGTACTTGTTAAATAGATTTGCCACACTATGCCCATCAGTTACTAATGTCTCAGCTACTCTTAATCGTACCTGCTCTTGTTCCTTTCTGGTTCTACCAGTCTCTTCTTTCACTATATCCCATATTGTTTTTATTTGGTTCCCTGATGTTGCTATCTTCTTTTCATAGTGCATTTGTTTAGATACCTGAATAACTTTTTTTAATATTTTACAGTATTCCTTATATTTAGTTAAATCATCATCATTGCAACTACTCTTGGCTGATAGATATATTTTCCTTTTTGTCTTACATGAAATCTTTATTCCTTGTGTAATCCAAGGTTTTATTATAGACTTCTGTTTAATTCGCATTACTTTTAGAGGAAAACAGTTTTCAAACATGATACTCACATTATTAATGAATACATTATATTTTTCATTCATGCTATTAGCACTATATACATCTTTCCAGTTCATGTCTTTGAGGAGTTTTCTAAAATTTTCAATTTTTGGTGGGTTGACTACTCTCCTGTATGTACATTTTGCAGTCTTCATAATCTGTTTAGAATCTATACCTAAAACAAGGAGCTGCATATCATGATCTGACAGGCCATTTATTATTGGTTTTATGATATGATTTTGTTCCTTTGATTTGTCTATAAAAATATTATCAATTCTTCCGTTTTTAACACATTCGTCTTGAAAATATTCCTTACAGATGCACCTTTTCTGCTTACGTTGTTTTTCTCCAAATCTTTTTAAGATCTTGAAACCGGGCTATTTTTGACTTCTCGTCCCGAAGATATTTAAAAATCTTTTAGTTAACCTGTTGGTGTTCATTTTGTATAAGGTCCAAAAAATAGCAGTCGCTTCTTTCGTAGTGTGTCAGTTATGTTTTCTATGTGGCGATGAACGTCTTCATTACCTCCTAATTTCCATGCCTCTATATTTTGTGGTGACCAAGAATTTTTCGAATTATCCTATTTTCTATGACTTCAAGTTGAAAGACCACTGTTAATTGTAAAATTAACTCTAATTGAAGAGAGCCAGTTAAAAGCTTACTTTAAACATGTAACTCTGGCCCTAAAACCAGCTAAAGCATTCGAGTGAACTACTGACCAGTTCCTGCAACAGAATCTTGTTCCCTGGCCCAGAATTTAGAACTAACTCAAACATTCTTTAGCAGCAGGAAGACAAAGAGACGGTGGCCAGCATACGTCGTAGATCACACGAATTACACACAATCATTAATATACAAGCCACCGGGAACTAAACAATTTTATGAAGGTGGTTGAGAGAACATTTATGGCGCAACGGAATTAAATATATGATAATATGCATCTGAATTTGTTCTTAGCACTGGTGAAAAACAACATTAAATAAAAAGGGAGGGTATTCATAAACTAATATTTATAATAAGGAAAAAATTTCACTGACTATAAATTACTTATTCAGTTCTAACATGAGCAAATGGGGGCACCGATTTTGTTAAACAATAAAAGTGAATCTCATTGAACTACTAAATTAAAGTAATCTGAAAATCGTCGGGGGAGAAATTTAGAATCAACAAGCATTAAGCCACACGCGTGAAGCATAGCGAAACGCACCCAACTCAGCGTGCTAATACCAGGCAAAAGCAGGCGCGCTGTCGTGGGCGAAATTCAGTGAATCAGGACGTACCACACAACACAAGAAAAAATAAACTTCATTGGTCGCTTCGTTCTGTCTTTCTTTACTTGAGATCGTACGCGATAATAGCGAGATTAACTTCCATTCAAATAAAACCGTGAGCATGCGGAATTATTGATACACACTGCACGTGTCTGCTACATTACATATTCGCACCCCACGGAAGGCGAAGTTCTCAAAGATTGTATTCATTTCAACAAAAACCAACGGAAACAGAGATTACGAAGCAAGAACATACAATGGAAAGGCAGTGGTGTGTGAGCAGTGGCAAGAACTCAAATGACTAGCTATAAACCCTTTAAAATCGGAGTTCGGGGCCATGTGGTTCCGAAAACCAGTAAAAATACAATAATTCAATTTCGTAAAAATAGCTCCGGGATGCAACCCTTAGAAATGCGTAGGATATCATAAGGAAGTTAAACAAATATAGTTAGACGCGATTGGGAAGATTTTACACGGATGGACGAAGTCCACTTCCAAAATTCAGAAAAGTGGAATAAATTCAAAGTAGGGGTAAATCAACTAAGAAATACGGCATGCAGTCCCTAGAAATACGTAGTATTTCATGAGCAAGCTAATAAACGGGGTTGTACAAGGCTAGAAGAGAAATTACTGACTGAGTCTGAATGCCAAGTACAAGTTTGGACACGAACTTCAATTTAAAAATAGACGGAGAGGAGATCGCGAGGTACTAATGGAAATCAGAAAGATAGATGCATAATTTCTTGCCTGAAGGGCATAGAAACAGACACAGTGGTTGCTGAGGGCTTTGTTCTAAGAACACACCACGTGGAGTACATATGACTAGCGGAAGGAGAAACGGAAGAGAATATTTCCCATGCATTACTCAGAATAAAAATATTCCCGCATATTAGTCATGTCCCACAAAGCTATAAAGAAATTAAACAGAGGTCATACACTGTCAGCTAGTCTCACACAGGTTACCGTTTACCAGGCGTTATCAAACCGAATTAGTTGCATATTCACCGAGTTAACCAATGTAAAATCACCAAAAGAAAATTGAATACATTTCCGTACATGATCGGAGAAACTTTTCCTGAAAAATGAACCTAAGATCTGAAGTCTAACAAACCAGACAACGAATCGCTAGCATTTCAAGGGAGGAAAGAAAATCCGAACGTCTTACCAGGTTGAAGTGCAGCTACAGAATGTCCTATCTGCCCCTGAGATCCCCGCCACCAGGCTGGAAATCGTACCAGAAAACGGCAAAACTTTCTTGGATAATTTCTCCCAAATATTGAAATTTATTTACCCTGTTCATCTGGCAAATATCTGTTACTAGTGATTCTGGATCATTTTTTATGTACGTCATACATTTTATTTTTTCAACAGATATTCCTTTTTTACAGATATGGAAGCTATATATATATTAATGTTATCCAACAAGTCCAATTTACGTCCTTTCTTCCACTGTGTTCTGCCTAATGCTATTAGTTGTGTGATTATTATTTTTTTAAATGCAACCCAAACAGTATTAGGCTGTTCCTGTGTTCACCTGTTTGGCATATATAAATGGAATCACACTGAGAGCATTTTAATTGAGTAGCCCATTAGCAAACCCAGATATTTGCATAAAATTACGAAAACGAAATAGTGGTGTTACATGATGCTTTATGGTACTGGCCTCTAATTTAGCTATGTGTCAAGTTCTAAAACACATTTAACCTCTTTAAATTTCAAGCGAAAAACGGAAAATGGTTGCAAAACCTGCTACATACATGTCTTGTACGGATGCAAAACAGGCTAAGGCTAAATTCACATTTCTGTGTTGATATTTATAAATCCAGCTACATTTTAGTAACCTACCATGACCTTCTGACGAGTGAGTTGTGAGACCTGCTACTAGCCTTTCCATAGGAACACGTTGCACTCCTTTGGGAAGATGGGGGACATAGTTACACTATTTTATTCTGACCTTTATGTACTCTACCTTTCTGTATGGGCTATTTCTTAGTTTCCTTATTATTTTTCTTCAATTTTATGAGTTCAATATGGCTGGCCCAAGTGTTGCAAAGCCTGCTATGAGAATAACACAGTTGCAAAACCTGTTATAAGCAAATAAAGTAACTCTGTAACTTATTTCCTACTCATCAGATATTTCTGAATTTTGGTACACCTATTAACCCCTTCAGTCCTGAATTATTTTAAAAATATTCTTGAAATATTTCATGTCTACAAGACCCTATCTATTTTATATTTGAGCAAAATTAAATAATTTCATACTCGATTTCCAGAATAAAAAATGTCAAATACCTTGGACACCGGGTCTGGAGGCAGTTAAGGATGTGAAATAAGAAGTCTACAGTTGTGTATGTCACCCCATATTTATTGTGGAGCTTATATCGCAAAGTGTAATTTATGCAATTTTTCAGTGTAGCACGTTATTATGTCGACAGATGGCAGCAACAAGCACAAGCAGATCTCCAGTACACAGGCCACAAAGCTTAAGTAAAGCGGAATCGAATAGTGCTCTAAAACCAATAAAAAACAATCGGTGTCAAATATATTGGACGCCTTGTCTGAAAGGGTTAAAACCATGGACAACTATTGCTTGTGGGAAATTCAGTCCGCTACAACATTTCTACTTCCTATTATTGGTTTTTCCTGTATCCTCACACATTGCTTATCATGCACATAGCTGGTTTTAAAAATGGGCTAAACTAGCAAACCTTCCTGAGCATGACTTTTTTTTTTAAAAAAGTCTCGGTCGCAAATAGCTTTATTTCACATGACGCATTTCGAGAACATCATCATCATCATCATCATCATCATCATCATCATCATCAACGTGAAAATAGTTTATTATAGCCACCAGGTGTTTACCCAATTGCTAGTCAATTTTCCTTATCCCCCTTTTAACACAGGTCCATTTATCTATGACATATGGATGATCTGTTTTAGATTATATCCATGTATGATTATTCTTTTGAAATTTGTGCTTGATATTATTGTTCTCTTCTTCAAATACTTCACAGAAGCTCTCCTGCGAAACGTATAAGACTAGCAGTCCTGGAAGAAAGGATATGGTGGAAACATGGCTTAGCTACAGCCTAAGCGATGTTTCCAGAAGTTTGGAAAGTAGGAGGCGAGGTACTGGCGGAAGTAAAGTTGTGAGGCGGCATCGTGAGTCGTGTCGGGGTAGCTCAGTCGGTAGACCGCTTGCCCGCGAAAGGCAAAGGTCTCAAGTTCGAGTCCCGGTTCCGGCACACAATTTTAATCTGCCAGGAAGTTTGGTATCAGCGCACACGCCGCTGCGGACTGAAAGTTTCATTCTTATCTAAAATGTAATTTTCTTCTTTTGTACCACAGATCTGATGATTATGATCTTGAAACTCGTCGTGTGAAAAAAAGCTAATTGCGACCTTGACTTTGCAACAAAAAAATTCATGCATGAAAACGTATGGTCGCTTGTTCACATAATGGAAGGTTTCATGAACCAAGTGATAAAACCTTTCTGTGTTACTATTGATTTGTAGACACTATAATCCTATAGGTATCAACGCTTAGCCGGCCGCGGTGGCCGAGGGGACTAAGGCGCTCCAGTCACGGTCTGCACGGCCACTACGGTCGGGGGTTCGAATCCTCCCTCGGGAATGGATATTTGTGCCGTCCTAGTTCGTAAGTAGTTCATAAGTAGTTTGTAAGTTTAGGGACTGATGACCCCGTAGTTAAGTCCCATAGCCTATACAAACATTTGAATATTTGAACATCAACGCTCAGGAGTTCAGCCTGTCTAAAGCAGGAGCAGATTATCGACAGATGAGTTGCCTGTCAAGCGCTTCAGTGTCCAGGCGGGCCTCGGACGGCCGACAGCCCGGTCTGTGGACCGCAGGGCGCCTGGGGCGGCGGTGGCAGCTCAGCTCCGCTCCAGCCGCCGGCCGTGTCGGGGGCGTGGAGTTTGCAGAGCCCCGTAATCCCTGGAGCGGCGCAATTTGTCAGGGGGCGCGAGGGGCGAGGGCGGGGGAGGGCGGGTGACGTCTGTAATTGCGACACGGCGCCCCGGGCAGCCTTCAATAAGTGAGGCGGCAGCCGGGCCGGGGGTGTGTGCGCGCGTGTGCGTGGGTGGCAGCACTGTCCACAAGTAGCCGCCTGTCCGACCGTCTCTCCCCCCACAGCCACTGACCAGCTGCTCTGCTAGAGCCGCAACACTGCTGGCGGATATCTATGTGCGGTCGCTGATAATCATCCCTCTGTAGCTGTTTGATGAGGCCACCAGTGCGTACTGTTGCTGTTGCGGTCTTCAGTGTGGTTCTATGCAGCTCTCTACGATTCTCTGTTGGGCAAACCTCTTCATCTGTGAATATAACCACAATCTAACATATACAGTCACGACACTCTCTCAGATTTTTGTTATATGCTTCGGTAGCAGCGCTCCAATCGGCTGGCGGGCTACGTTTCTGAAATACGATGGTTGATGAGTGCAAATAGTATTGTTTAGATTCTTTTCAGCATACTTTTGTGTGTGTGTGTGTGTGTGTGTGTGTGTGTCCCAGCCTCATCGCTACTTTTGTTTCTCGTTTCTGCTGCTTTCCTGGGTGTCGGTGGCCTAGTAAGAGAGACCGACACAGGAAGCAGGATGCATGCGTGTGCAGGTACGGAGGTGACCAGCCAGTGGGACAGCAGAAACTAGAACACTAGGCTAATTAGAACAAGATATATATTTCGTAGAGTCTTGGTAATACTTAACTTTTACATAGTTCTTGACTGCAGAATGCTGATACATAGTTTAGATAGAGGCCTGCCTTCTGATGATTCCTAGTGCTTATCCGATAGCCAAGTCTTCACTGGTGCCTATCTGATTCCCAAGTCTTAACTGGTTCCTATTTCAGTCCCAAGTGGCCGATGCAGCAGTCGTGGCCACGAGCGGAGTTGCAGCAGCGCCGGCCGCGGTGGCCGATGGGAATGAAGCGCTTCAGTCACGGTCTGCACGGCCACTACGGTCGGGGGTTCGAATCCCCCCTCGGGCATGGATGTTTGTACCGTCCTTAGTCTTAGTTCATAATTAGTTTGTAAGTTTAGGGACTGATAACCCCGTAGTTAAGTCCCATAGACTATACAAACATTTGAACATTTTTGGAGCTGCAGCAGAGGGCGCTCGTGGCTGATGTCCTAAGAACGCCGCGCCGTGCGTGCAAGGCAGCGCGCGGCAAAAGTAGGTGGCGCGCACTTCATACTTGTGTGACACCACATTTTTTTGTATCCCATCCTCGTCGCCACTTTTGTGTCTCGTTTCCATCGGTTGTCCTGGGTGTCGGTGGCCGAGTCGAGAGGGACCAACACAGGAACATAGGATACACACGTATGCAGGTACGGATGTGACCGGCTAGTGGGACAGCAGAAACTAGAAATACTAAGCTAGGTTAGTATAACAGATATATTTCCTAGAAATAATACTTAACTTGGAGGGCATCAGACTAGTGGAATGCTGGTACATAGTTGAGTAATGTATTATTTCTACGAAATATAACTCTTATACTAATTTAGCTTAGTGTTTCTAGTTTCTGCTGTCCCACTGACTGGTCACATCCGTACCTGCACATGCGTGCATCCTATTTTCCTGTGTCGGTCTCTCTCTAGTCGGCCACCGACACCCAGGACAACCGGCGGAAACGAGACACAAAACTGACGACGAGGTTGGGATACAAAAGTGGCGACAAAGAGTGAGGACCAGCTCACTTGCAGCATCCAGACAGCAGCAGTCGGAGCACGCAGAAATTGCTCCCGCCCACCCACCCTTATTATAAGAATTTTGGGGGAACATATTCTGTTACATGTTTTGTGGACATTGTTTTTTTTCTGTGCGTCCTCATTTACCTTGCATCTGTGTTTTAATTTTCTTGTATGTGCGGCGCCTAATCGGTCAGTATGGCCACTACCCAAACCCAAACGTAATGGAAATTATTCAGTTACAGATGGCGCAAATCACGCAACTACTCCAAGTGGTGTCCCAGTTGACGGCACAGGCAACTCAGCAGTCGCATCAGCCGCCCACACCTGCCACCGCACCGCTTCCTACGTTTTGCCAGTACAGTGAACGTGAGGAAGAATGGAGCAATTACTTGACGCAATTTCAAGAATTCGTCGCGGCTCATCAAATTACAGGTGAGACTATTAAGCATTTCTTCCTCACTGTGGTGGGCACCAAGACCTTCGTATTACTGCAGAAACTTTTCCTCCACGTATCTCCTCGCGATCTCGACTTTGATGCACCAGTAGATTCACTGAATGCTCATTATGAGAGGAAAGTTCTCGTAGCTGTGGCGCGGTACTGATTTTTCAGACTAAAAAAATTGCCGGAGCAGACGAACACACAATGGATTACAGAATTGAAGGGCTTAACCTGCAAATGTAATTTTACTTGCTCTTGTGGACTTTCTTATAGTGACGTTATGTTATGGGATACAAAACTTTTTACATTAGGGAACGTATGTAGTGCTTCACAAATATGTAATAATTTAAAAATAGCTCCCCATTTGTCTTTCTTAGCTTTCGTAAGGTCTCGGACAAGGTACAAAACGGTACATTACAGGACAGTTAATTTACAATTATCCTGTAACGCAAAGGTTTTAAATGAATAATTTCATTTTCTATTAAAAATAAGAATGCCTAGGAAACACCAGGAGATATGCACTTTAGAAGAGAGATGTCAGTTTCTACGCAGGAACGTTAACTACTCTTCACTAGAATTACAGTAAAATCGGTGAGGGTGGAACATAGGAAACGTATATACAATGCAATAAATACGGCATTTAGCATACCAAATCAACCATCACAGCTGTAGCTGAAGGAAAAACGTCACAGACGTGCCAATAAAAGCAATCAAATAGTTTTCCAACGAAGAAGAACCCAATTCCATAATTGTTGCTACTCTGAATCACAAACGGAAAGAATAATCAAAACATTGTTTTTTTAAAGCTAAAGTAATTGCACTGAGAAGAATATGCACGTGTAAGAACGACAAGTGACGTATAAAAGTGTGAGAATCATTAGACTCCATGCCGAATTGATACATGTCAAAAACTGGCCGTCATAGTAAGAACAGACCATAAAAGAAATTTATTATACCATTATGTTTATATGCAACTTACTTTCAGCAAAATAAGCTGCAAATATACACATATTCGTAAGTATTTGTTCATGACGGAGTTGTTCTTTATACCATTGAACCATTTAAATTAGGCTGTTTTTATATTAATTTCCGTATTATGTTTGTCTCTCGATATTTTAATAATTCTTGTAACGCAAAAATAGTAGTAAATATTTCCTTAATTATGGACAAAAGCGATTACAAACAAACATCACTACTTCCTCAGCTTGCCCACCGCTAGGAGCGCTAGTGTCACTGCAACTGTCAGTTGGTAACAACTTTCTCACCAGTGAGTGTCGCGACTGTATATGTTAGACTGTGATATAACTTCAACCCACATTCATTTGAACCTACTTATAGTACTCGCAATTAGTGAAATTACATTTTGGGTGTTCACACATTTTAAATTCACATAACAACGAAAGAGTGAAATAGGAACTGGTTTTGTATTTATGAGTCACTTTCAAAATTAACATTAGTAATAGTAATATGAATAACTTTTCTGAGGTCAGAAATAACTGTTTTGTAGAATTTTGTTGTTTTATAGTTAATTATCTGCGGTTTAAGACAAGAAGGTGATACTGGAATGTGTAAGCTTTCACTAAACCCCATTATGTAAGCCCTAGTGATGTGGGCCGGGAATATACCCAGTGGGAAGGAACTTAAAAAATGGGAATATATCTTTGACCCAGGTAGATTGCAAAAAATTGGAAATTTTTTTAAAATTTCAGATTTTCAAACTTTTAACACCTATTAACAGTTGCAGAACCTTGTAAGTAGTTTATCTAAGTAAATTCATACTTTTTAACCCAAGATTTATCATTTTCTGCATTAGTTTTTACTAATCCAAGGCAGAACATCATTTACTTTAAAACTGGTGGAAAAAATAATTTAAAATATTCGCAAGGGCTACAATTATTCTGCAAGTTGAAACCCCACATTTTACTGAATGAAAACTAAACTTACAAAATATATCTCTGGAGACGTACTTCTCAACCGGCCGTCACCTGTAGAAACTTTTAATTTTTCCAAACGAATGGCTAGAGGTGTTTCACTTTCAAAATTAAAAGACTCCTCAATTCCTGCGATGAATTATGATTTATAAAAAATTATTTTCTAAAATATCACTATAAATATCTGTTTTAGAATCTTCAATTAACGTTTTACAATGTTCTATGTAAATAAAATCACTTGTATTTTCAAGTAAACTATAAATCTCGGCCGCTTTATTTGCACGCAATTTTCATTAACTACTGTTTACAACTATCACACCAGTTTATTTTAAACTTTATAGCCTAACATCGACAGAAAACGAATTGAATAAACGAATGTCCCTGTGGATTTTAGAATTTAGTAGCAACTTACTAGATGGATTATCAATATTATAAATTCGGTTTCTCATTATTTCGAGGTTGGCAGTTTAGGAAAAAGTAAGATTCGGAAGTTTCGATGCTTGGTAGTTCTAGGGCAAATTCTTAAATACTTAAAATATTGAAAACAGGAAAGTATGTTTATTTCAAACAAGGAGGTTAATTCCAGATCCATATAAACCTGAACTTATCCAAAGAGTGTTCATTTTAATAACACAATTGCGTTGACCTATTGATTTGACTGATTTCGTTTTTAAAATTATAAATTTCCAATCAATTTATTTAATTATAATTTTTCTTAAAATATATGTCAGTTATATTTGAAATATCTATATAATTACTGCCTTAAATCTATTAATTATGTTTTATTGAGCTATCTGGCTAATTGTCTGCAATATTACCTGGGAATATTTCCTCTATTTTAAATTTCGCAACAGTGGTAAGCCCTATATTAATAAAACTCTTCTGGATATTGGACCGAATCGTCAATATATCAAGTATTTCACCAACGTTTCGGCCGCTATTGCAAGCGGCCATCTTCTGGGTGTTATGTTTCCCCGTAAACATAACACCCAGAAGATGGCCGCTTGCAATAGCGGCCGAAACGTTTGTGAAATACTTGATATATTGACGATGCGGTCCAATACCCAGAAGAGTTTTATTAACAATGACAACGGCCGAGGAAGCCTTCGTTTACACCTATATTAATAGTTTCGAAGTATTATTGCTCACTAGGTATGGTTTCCTAATGAATGTGTATCTTTCCATGTACATCACCACATGTATGATAAGCCGATTTTAGAATGTCCCTAATAGTTTCTTTAACTTTTCGTCCAACATTTTGGAATCTTTAAAAAGTTCCTGATGGAACAGAAGAGTAACACAAGGGTCAGCATGCGATAATAGTGTCATATTCTGTTTACTGATCATGTCATTCACACAAATGTGTAGTGCACGTTGCTGCGTAGCCACACCCTCAGAAATCGTGATAATTCGTAAAAAAAAAATGGGCAAAATCTTTGTGACAATTAAGTATATTAACCCTTAACTTGTGAGGTGCTCATATTAGGACATAGTTTGTGAGATGAGGTCCACCAGAACGCTATGCTTTATTTTTTCCCAGAATTACAGAAAACTAAAATCTGATTGTTGTTGTTGTTGTTATTGGTTTTGAGGGGACTAAACAGCTAGGTCATCAGTCACCTAAAATCTGATATCCTGATTGTAGAGAATGGTATTTAGTGACTAACAGAAACTAATAAAATACTATATCTTGACGAAACTGTATTAATGTATAGCCGGCCGCGGTGGCCGAGGGGACTGAGGCGCTTCAGTCTGGACTGCACGGCCAATACGGTCAGGGGTTCGAATCCCCCTCGGGCATGGATATTTGTGCCGTCCTAGTTCGTAAGTAGTTCATAAGTAGTTTGTAAGTTTAGGGACTGATGACCCCGTAGTTAAGTCCCATAAGTTTAACAACCATTTTTTATTAATGTATATTTCATAAGACTTATTTTAAATCAGCTTAAAAATTGAAGAGAAAATTACTCTTATTTTTACCAGCTTTCATTCTACGTGGATTAGTTAAAATATTAATAAATTGCATACTTAAAGATAAATGGGTGCTTATAGAAACGATTAATATTGAATACATGATAATTAACTTTTTAAATATTTACAAATCTGTTAGAAACTTGACACAGACTTCACTAGTTAATAGTAAAAACGCTTCAGCTCGCTAACAGGTGGAGGTAAATTGACACCTCAACAATGCTCAAGGACATTATTGCATAAACTTGACAGAAGTAGGAGTCAGCAAACACAGTCAGCAAGGTGCCAACATCATACTTTAAAATTACCGCGGGGTGGGACTCCACACCTCACAAGTTAGCGCTCGTCACAGAATCTCTGACAGATGCAAAGATTAGAGGGGAAAAAGTGTCTGTTACAGTTCACCAATAACCTAATACTGTCTGCCGCTTATAGTCACGCCTTATGGATAAGAGACATTCTAAAATCTGCTTGTCATGTATACGGTGATGTACATGGAAATATAACACATTCATTAAAAAACCATACCTAGTGACCGAAAATACTTCGATACTATTAATATAGAGCTTATGTAATGCGGTTTAGTGAAAGCTTACACATTCCAGTATCACTTTCTTGTCCTAAACCGCCCATAATTAACTATAAAACAACAAAATTCTACAAAACAGTTATTTCTGTCCTCAGATAAGTTATGCATATTACTATTATTAATGTTAATATTGACAGTGACTACATAAAAACAAAAGGAGTTCCTGTTTCAATTTTTGTTTTTTTGTTATCTGAATTTAAAATTTGTGAACACCCAAAATGGAATCTCACAAGCCAACACTGCGAGTAGGTTCAATTGAATGTGGCTTGAAGTTATATTCAGAGATGAAAAGGTTTGCCCATGATAGAGAATCGAAGAGAGCTGCATCGAATCACACTGAAGACCGCAACAGCAACAATACGCACTGGTGGCCTTATCTAACAGCTACAGAGGGATGATTGCCAGCAACCGCACATGGGTATTCGCCAGCAGTGTTCTGGCTGTGTTCTAGCAGAGCAGCTGGTCAGTGGCTGTGGGATTTTGGTGAAGTCTGTTGGTGAGGGAAGAGACCATCGGCGATGATAACAAATAATATTCACGTTCTTAAAATTGGTTTTAGAATCTTGACTATTTTTATCGTCAATGCGTCGTTGATTCACATTTAAATGTAAGATATCCTAGTAAAGATGACATGATTTTACTATATTCTCTGTACATAAAAAACAAGTGTTGACTGCAAGCGTGCTGATACTTGAGAAGGAGATCACATAAAGCCACTAAAGCCCCTTCTGTAGGGGACGCATGACTCGCACAAGCCATGGTCGAATGGCCGAGTGTTCCAATGTGCTTAGCTGCGGTAGGAGGTACGAGTCCTCCCTCGAGCTTGGGTGTATTTGTTGTCCTTAGCATAAGTTAAAGTAGTTTGTAAGCCTAGAGTCTGATGACCAGAGAAGTCCCCTAGATTTACAAACATTTGAACATTTTTTTGACTTGCACCAGAAAGTCGTTGTCAGCTGCAGCACTCTTCAAGACACACCACCCAACTTAAACGGTACGTGTTTGTCGTCTGCTTCACGTGTCTGCTTCGTATACTTTGAACTTAGAGGGAATGAATCGCCGAGTTAACGTTACTTTTAGACTTTCAGATATATTGTGATGACTGTAATGATTAAAACATTTATTTGTGTTTTAGACTGCCACTGTGAAACTGTATTGAACTGTTTCCGCGCAGTTCATGCGAAACTACGTCGCTCAACTGTGTAAACGTCCTCATTATAATAGGCGATTAAATAGTTCCAGGCCACACGGTTTGAGGCGCCTATGTATGTGATGGTCAAACTCAATCCTCTATGAAACTCTGTCTGTACATACACGGTTAACTGGGATAAAGGTCAAAATAATGCTCACCATAAACAAATATTTCACCTGTTAACTAAAGCCTGTTTCAGGAGAAATAGCATATTAGTAGATGGTGATATAGAAGGATAGCAATAAAAATGCTGTATAATGTGTGTTCAAATTTTAGTGGTTACAGCTCTTAGTATGTAATCCAAACAAATTTAAAGCGTATCAAAGTTCTGATTGTTTGGCTGTAGGGTGGTAAATGTCGTCGAAGGACATTGTAATTATAGCTCTAGAATCACTGCTTACAGTTTATTATTTATCGCTACAGCTGTTTCAGGATTTTGCCACTATCAAGCGCCTGTTTGTAAAGCAAATATAAATTTGACTATTTTGATTGATACTTTCTTCGGTTCTAGGTAAATCATCTTATTGACATTTATTTAAATAACTGCTTTTAGACTTACTTTAAGTCTGAAGATGAACTTGGAAGCCAAAAACCGGTTAACTAAGTGGAAATTTGTAAGATGTGGGACGTAGTTAGACTATTTTATTCTAACCTTCATATACTCTACCTTTCTGTATGGGATAATTCTTACTTTATTTACTATTCTTCTCTTCATTTTATGAGTCAGTCGGTCGGCCGGATGCAGGTTGCTTTTAACCCCTTGAGTGCTGCAGACGTGATATGCCGCGGCGCTCCACTTTGCCATGCGAACTTGGCGACTCCACGAAATATTTGTCATTCGATTTTAAGAAAACAGTTTCTTTAGTAGCTTGAGAACGTAAGAGTCCACTCTAAATTCGGACTTTCATGCAGTGTAGCAGAGTATTTACACAGACCGAGAACATTTCCTTAACTGAGCAATGTATAAATTAAGAAAATAATTGAGATAAGCGAGCATCATTTAATGATTATATTCTTGCGAATTACTTACTTAAACTTTACATCAGCTACAGAAAATGCAAGGAGGTACCCACTACAAAACCTTTAGCAAAAACAGAGAGGTGCCTATAAAGTACCAATTACATTTATGTAACTAATATTCAGTTCTTTGTTACCTGTAATAATAGACTAAACATATTTACACGAATGTGAAAAGCTGCTTCAGGAACTGTATATTAATTTCATATCTGAACGAGGATCTATTTAGTTTACTCAGTTATAAGAATAATTTAACCTCACGATACTGTGCGGGAAATTTCTTCACAATATTGATTCAACTTAAAACATGTGTAGGTAAAAAGTGGCACATAAACGAAACTTTATGTCTCAGAATTTTTTATTGTTAGATTACCACATGCCAAGTTTCACGTTCGTCATAGCTGTAGTGTCTGAGACTTAACACGCCAATCGTTGGAAGTATTTTGGGCGCCAATTTTTTTGAGGAACTTTGCTTGATATTTTCTGGCTATATATAGCAAGTAACAATTCTTTTCAGTATTTTCCTATGAGAACATATACAGTTCTACAAGATAGCCAAGTTTCATATCTTTCATCGAAATATTGCCCGAGTTATAACGGCTCAAAGTTGTCAGTGTGTGTTCTCCCTATGAAGAACCTAAATTCAAGCACTCGGGCTTCGGAGCAAGATTCCTCGCATGCTAGCAATAAAAAGAGGCCTGTTACAAAATCTCGTCGTGCGCATATTTCCGGCAGTAAATGGACGTCGAAGATTGAGATGGGTGTGTGTCCCATACGTCAGTGTGTTTCAGAATTACTCTACTATACCAACAAACTTCTAGGGGATGTGGGAGGTGTCTTGAGGAATAAAGAGAGCAGGGAAACCCATGCCCGGAAACGCCATTCAAAGAAGCTATGGGGAGTTCAAGTTACAGGCACCAGCTCCTGCCGCTAGACATCCCCTCCAGTAACTTCGACACTCTGTAGCGTCATTGGATAACGTTTCCGGGAATGGTTTTCTATGCTCACTTTGTTTCTCAAGACAGCTCCCACAACCCCTGGAATTTTGTTGTTGTAGTATTGTAATTCTGAAACACACTGACGTGTAAGACACACATCCATCTCAATCTTCGACGTCCATTTACTGACGGAAATATGCGCAGGACGAAATTTTGTGAGAGAAATTTTTTTATTGCTAGCATGTGAAGAATCGCGCTGTGAAGCCGGAGCGCGCAAATTTAGATTCACCCTGTATAGTCGAACAACTACGTTTCCCTGTTTTCTCAAACTTGCCTCCGTTCGTCAACTTGGTTCACCACTCCGTTTCTTCGCTTGAGCAAAGCACTTCCATACGCGTGAATATAGAATCTATCCTATTCCGCCCATTAGCGATCGTATGCCTGCATCTTGTACATGGCAACTGAATCAGCTTCGCGCGGCAAATCTAAGTACCGTATATTTTACACTAACGCATCCATGTTACGTTTTACAGCGATTAGACATATATAGTAACTAAGAGAATACTGTGTCAAAAATTCGGGGTTCAAGTGTTCCTTTGCTTCTAGCCAGCAGCCGCCAGTTTGTTGTTCTTCCTCAGCTATTTTACCCACTACATTTACTTCAAATAATAAATTAAGGATTTCATGGTATATCATAATGTTTCCTACAAACAGGTCCCTTCCTACAGTCAAATCATGCCACAATTCTTTTCTTCCCAATACCTATCTTATAAATTTCAAAAAAATATGAAAACTATTGTCAGACACGCAGGCCGTTCCATCCGGCCGATTTCCTTCAGTTTCGTTTTTGTTATCAAGTGTCAAAATTTACTTACCTTTCGGCTCCTTTATTTATACTAAAACTCGACATCCTTCTCTCCTTGCCGCGAACATTTGAATTTTTCTTCTGTTCTAATTAAGATATACAGTTCTTTTTGGCCCAAGAAAGCTCAGCGGATCAAACTTTTTAATTTGCGCTTTCAAACACAAGCATTGATCCATGTGAAAAAAAGCTGGAAATCTATTTGTCTCATCCAGTTTTTACTCACGGACAATTGTACGTTTATTACGGGGCAAATTATTAAAACAAATAAATAAATAAAAATAAAAATTAATGTAGAAATTAAACTGAAGGTTCGACGAGCAACTAACACTCTCTGGAAGGAATTATTGTACAAAATAATACTGTATATACTTAAAGTGTGGCGCATAGCGTTCACTGTAATGAAAGGCTGTTAATGGACGTATTTCTTTGCATCTCCGGTCATTTATGCATGGCGTCCACTCCACAGGACCCTCCGGCTAAATACTGCACTGTAGGCGTCACTAGAGGAACTGACAGGCGTTCAGTGTTTCATCGAAGACAGTAACCCGTCAAGGTGGCGATCGTGAAGTAGCAGTGAGCACTGCGCCTGAAACAAGATCCTGCGAGAACGGAAGGAACGTCGACACAGAACCGTTGAACATGATAGAAGTGCAACCCTTCAACAAACTGCTGCGGATATCAATGCTTGACCATGAAAAAGAGTCAGCATGGGAACCATCCAACGAGACGCGCTTTCGGAGCCGAGGGCCAAGAGCAGCACCTTTTCTGAGTGTACAACAGTAAGCTTATGCCTCACCTGGGCCCATCATCACCGACATTAGGCTGTCGACGACCGGAAAGAATGTTGGCTTGTCTGACAAAGTCTCAATCATATCTAGAGGATGGACGTGTACGGCTATGAATGTGAGCTGGTGGAGACTCTGTAACGCAGTGGGGCGCGTGCAGTTGGAAAGATGTGGGACCCCTGATACGTCTAGATACGACTCTGACCGCTGACGCAAAAATACGTTTCCTGGATGATCAACTGTACGCATTCCATTGTGCATTCTTCTGGAGTTCGGCAATGCCAGCGAAATAATGCGACACCACATACGTGCAGAATCACTACAGAGTGGCTCTTGCAACATGCTTATACATTCTTATGTCAAAGACATTATTGATATATCTGAAGCATTGAATTAAAATTTGTGGTGCGGCCGGGAATCGAACCCGGACCTCCATGCTTACTAGGCAGACGTCTTAACCGTTAGACCACCACACCACCAACGATTAGGGCGCCTCGGAATAGTCTATGTACGATTCCCCTCCACAACACAAACTTTAATTCAGCTTCTTTGTTCCAAAGATAATTGCCACTACTGCCAAGGCTCTCCATGCAGCGGAATAGCACCTCAGCAATGGACATGGTGGAACAATCCTGTTACGGTGATATAAATATCAATTAATAGAAATAAAGAATCCCTGAGACGGATTTACGTCTCAAATATGTCAAAATTATTGATATATCTGAAGCACTGAATTAAAAGTTGTGGTGTTTAAACACCTCCGCTACCCACCAAACTCCCCGCTTATGAACATTACTGAGCATTGGAATGCTTTGCTACGTGCTGTTCAGTAGAGATCTCCAGCCCACCGTGCTCTTACGGATTAATGGACAGCTCTGCAGGCTGCATGGTGTCACTTCCCTCCAGACATCAGTCGAGTCCATAGACGTAGTCAATAAAAGCAAGACCGCCGCTGGCGCTCTAGCCGCGTCCCCACATTGAGCGTGACAGAAGCGCAATTTACAGGGAAACAGTGCGTAAAAATGGTTCTTTTGTGTGCTGCTTTTAATTGTAAACGTAAGAATGGAAGCAAAGACGAAGACGGAAACAATGTTACATTTCACAGATCAGTCATTAGTTACATTCCGTATACTATTTTCATAGAGAAATAATAAACCATGAGCGTTTGTTTTTGTTTAGCTTTCTCTTTCAAATTATTCTCTAAAACTGAGAAAAGTACTTTGTTGCATGTCAAGTACTTATGTTTTATTTCCATATAAATTACCAAAAGTACTTAACAGGATTAATGCACTTAGTTGAGCTGAATGAAGAACTAGACATATAAAAGGTATTTAGTTTTTTAATCGTACCGGTATATAATTATATGATGCAGAAGTGGGTCGAATAATTGCTTACAGACACTTAGGAGGTGGTGATTGAGAGGTACCAGTACTATCTCAGTTAAAAAGTAATGTGCGAATGAAATGCCTATTTAAATTTGTATGAGTTTTTACAATTATTCATACCCAATTTCGAGGAAGCTGAAAGAAAAATTCTATGTAATTTCGAAAGGAATGTAGACAAAAAATGTGGTGTACAAAAATAAGAGTAGTCGGCAAAAAGTAAACAGGACCTGACACAAAATTACGTGGATTAAATAATAATCGCACTCTCTGCTACATTACAATTTTCATGGAATAACCTTAAGTACACATATCTCGGTGAGAAATCGCTCCAGTTTCTCATAAAATAGCCTTACATTTTTAAATTTCGTGTTTCTATGCAAACTTATTTATGAAAGTAGGAGACTTCATTCATTTATGAATACTTTTTAAACAGACTGCAGTACTCAGTATTTTTTTAAACAAACACGCATTTATTTTATGCATCATTTTGCACTTGTCACGTCTCATTTACTTCAAAAACGCAAGCCCACTACTAGGACTCTTACCGTCAAATGGCGGCGATCACCTGCTAGAATGCTGATGGTCTAAGTCTAGGTGTGTATGTGTGTATGTGTGTGTGTCTGTGTGTCTGTGTGTTTGTGTGTTTTTGTGTGTGTGTGTGTGTGTGTGTGTGTGTGTGTGTGTGTGTGTGTCGGGGGGGGGGGGGGAGGATTTTCTTGCAATCATAGCTCTAAACGTCACGCATGAGCCGTACACGGTTCCAAAACTGATGCAAGAGTTGCTCGATTCAGTTTGAAATCCTTTCTAGTTTGGTGTGTTTTTTGATGTCAAACCACAGATCTGTCCCATTTATTTCGAAATTTATAGCAAATGATAACTATGCCAAACACAAAACATGCACAACGATACTAACAAAATACAAAGATCTCATACACACTACTAACAAAAAACACTCCTGGATAATATGGCACGATTCACCATTTAGACTCACATATACCGTTATAGTGTAATCACAGTGGTTGGCTTGTATTTCATTAGCTTCCTTTCGAAAGCTTCAATTAAGAGTTGTAACTGGATGAGTGGAGTTGCAGAAGGAGAAAAGAACGCCTTAAAAGTATAGTGGTCAAATCACGAGTCAGACTCTTGAACCATGTTACGCGGTTCGACTGTTCCTTTGTCATGGACTGACTGCGGCCATTTGATCGAAGCTCTTTGGTGCAGTCGATAAGAGACGTGTAAGGCGGGCGAGGAAAGAAAAGAGTCTCTCTGGCGAGCGAGGAGGTGGCGCTGCGCATGCAGGAAGTTGGTGACCGAAACGCCTAGCGAGTGGTGAGGGTCTTGGACTAGAGGTCTGCACCTCGCTCGGTTGCTCGCTCGAATCGCGAGATACATGTCGTTCTCTGACAGTCCGACAGTTGTCGGTACTGTAGCTTGCGGCAAGGCGTGTGGCTGCGCTCGACTTCCTGCACGCTCGTTCGAGCGGGGCACGCTCGACTGGCCCGACCGTCTACACTGCCCGCTCGCCACTCAGCAGCACCGCAATGCCATGTCGGGTGAACACAAGTCCAATATGAGTGTCAGGAGCAAACTAGACGCTAGAGAATACCTCCTGACTGCGAAATTTGGAATTTTTTTCCTTTCCCGGGTGCTTCGAAAGCTGTTCTCCCGATTCAGTTGAACTAGCCATTCTGTTTCGCATTATGAACTTTACCATACATATTATTATACGTGATTAATATAAAGTTTCTGTGCTATGATCATTTACTAAATGAGTTTTCCATGACACTTCATTCTTTCTTTTTTCCATTTTGTGGACTCCTAGTGCTTGTTTAGTGGTAGGTGTTACTTGCCGTCTTAACGAGGAAATGATTGTATTTTATATCCATTCCTCTTATGACTCTCAAGTCCTGGAATACTTTGTCCGTCTTTCATATTGATATTAAATACTCAGATATTGATGTACACCCGTTAGGTTAGTTTTGTGCATCTCTCTCTCTCTGTTGCACCCCATTAATACATATTCCCGTAGCATTTTGGCACTGCGCGTGATTGCTGCGCCTCTATCTTTTCCGAGAGAGTCCTTAACGGGAATTTTTACAGTTGCAACATTCATATATCCCCCACTGCCACTATCGTCTTTCTTATCTACACAATAAATACAAACATTTAAACATTTGTTTCAGTAGTATCGGTGTTATATTTATTTATGGCCATTTGAAGAATGTCATCCGGGTGCACCAGCCAAAAGAATGGAGTGGGTGTTTTCGGAACGGCTGGACTGTGAAATGCGGGAGGCGCAATCCACCAATGAGGTTGACCTTTATTCAGCAGGGACTGATGGTGATGACAACGATCCGCTCGAATGGTGGAAACGGAACAGTACTCTCTTCCAAAGCTAGCAGTATTGCAAAACAGAGCATTCTGTGTGCCCGCCTCAAATGCAGGTAGTGAACGCACTTCCAATGCGGTAGGGAACCTGATCTCTGATAGAAGTACTCGACTCGAGCCACCACGTGTCAATGATATTTTAACAAAACATTGGAATTACAATGCCACCAACGAATAGTTTGGGGATAATATTGTTACTTTTCAATGAATACTTTGTTGTACGGTAACATTCAGTTTAGTAGTTTGCAATAAAAACGTTGTTCGTTCCGTAGTTTTTCTTTGGATCCCGAACATTCAAATGTTTGTAAATCTATCGGACCAAACTGCGTGGTCATTAGTCCGTAGCTTTCAAACTATTGAAACCAAGGTAAACTAACCTAAGGACAACACACACCCATACCCCAGGGGGGACTCGAACCTCCGACGGCGAACAACCGCGTGCTCCGCAGCGAGGCGCCTTAGGCCACTCGGCTACTCCACCTCGGCTTCTTAACATTACTTCCAAATGTTGTAGTTCGTGAAAACAACATTCATTTCTCGTTTGGCGTATAATGAATTGCGGCTACATGCTACTATGCAGGAATACACGTCTACAGCATAACTGATTTTACTTCCTTTAGATAGTAGGGGTGCGTCAGACGCAACAGCAGCCCACACCTTAGAGCCACAGAGCCGCTGCTGCAGCGACTGACAAGGGAACCTGCCCAAGTGTCACTCTCGGATTTTTATGAAATTTAGATATGTTATAATACATGAAAAACTAAGGGACAGGTATTTTTTTAGCGGCCGAAAAACATTCTTAAGGGGTGAAACGGTCCCTCCAAAATTGGGGCTGTGTTGTGGTCTTCAGTCCGGAGACTGGTTTGATGCAGCTCTCCACAATACCCTATCCTGAGCAAGCCTCTTCATCTCCACATAAGAACGGCAACCTACATCTGTCTGAATCTGCTTACTGTATCCATCTCTTGGTCTTCCTCTGCGGTTCTTACCCCACACACTTCCCTCCAACGCTAAATTCCCAATTCCTTGATGTCTAAGAATGTGTCTTACCAATCTATCCCTTCTTTTAGTCAATGTATGCCAGAAATTTCTTTTCTCCCCAATTCTGTTCAGTACCTCCTCATTAGTTACGCGATTGGGGCTAAAATAGTAAAATTGCGATAACTTAGAGCTTAAGGAAGCGATTTTAATGATTTTTTTGTATGAAAAGACGAACATCATATTGCAGGGGGAAAGACAATTAGGGGGGGGGCAGATACCCCTAAAGTGACCAGTTTTTTGCGCTCAAAAATTGTTTTGATTTAATCGAAGTTGAATCTATGAAAACTTTCATAGGATGGCGAATTAAAGAATAAGTGTTTTCTTTGTTTCTTTTATATATCATTACTGGGGAGTGGGAGTAAACAACCCTTATATTGCCGCGCTCGTTTCATACTGCCCATGAGACAATTTGTGAATCTAAATTTTTGAACTGTTTTATCTCTTCAATATATTGGTGTTTAAAGTCGCTGAATCCGAAACTGAAATCAGATTCTCAAAATTCAATATGGTTGATGCAGCATAACGGACAAAAAATCGAAAAAATGCTTGAATAGACAGTAATTCTACATGCGACTTTCAAAATACTGTACAATCAACGCTTGAAATAATAGTGAAAACAAGTGAATAAAACATGTTAGTAATGTGTATTGGTTTTAACCGCCGAGGTTAGCATTGCCCGTGACGTAGCGCGTGGAGGTCGCATGGAGGAATTTTTCATCCCTTCCGCTGTCTCATTAGGGCGAGTCCCCTTGCCAGTCACAATAGTCTTGAATTTTAAGAATCTGATTTCAGATTAGGATTCAGCGACTTTAACTGCCTATATGTTGAAGAGATGAAACAGTTCAAAACTATAGATTCACAAGGCAGTATTAAACGAGTGCGGTAATATAAGGGTCGTTCACCCTCCTTCCAAATATTGTTATGAAAATAAACAAAAACACACTTATTCCTTAATTCGCCTTCCCTTTGAAGGTTTCATAGATTCTGCTTCGATTAAATCAAAAGAATTTTTTGAGAAAAATAAAAAAGTAAATAAATAAAATAAAAATAGTTCACTTTAGGGGTAGTTTCCCCCTTAATTGTCACTCCCCTTGCAATATACCTAGGCCGTTGTTTGTCTTTTATCAGAAGATACTTTCATACCAAAAATTATTAAAACGGCTTCACTGATCTCTTAAGTTATCGCGATTTTTCTATTTTAGCCCCAATTTTGGAGGGACCGTTTCACCCCTTAAATATGTTTTCCGCCGCTAAACAAAATACGTGTCCAATAGTTTTTCATGTATTATAACATATGCAGATTTCATAAAAAATCGCAGAATGATACTTGCGTAACTTTCCTTGTGAGTACAGCGGCAGCACTACGCTGTGCGGCCTGTGCCCGCCCCGCCCCACGCAGCCTCGTTCGAGTGTCAACACGCTCGCTGCGAGCGAACACACTCGGCGCGCCACCGCCGAGCGTAGTCCTGTGAAGTTGGCACCCCTTTTTTGGAAAATGTACATTTTTTCAGAGTTCTAGACAGATATGCAATAGTTCTGGAGTTCTCTGTACAAAATTTAAATAGTTCTGCAAAATTCCGCCGAAAAAATACGAAAAATTACCGCAAAATTTAGTTTTTTCAAAATATTATTTTGCCTAATTGTACAAACATAGTTCTGATCACAGTTATAAATAGCTCTCAAAGAGTTCTACAGGAAATCATACTGACATTTTTCTGTGCAGATTATACTTCATGCGATAATTGCAATAATGGGGAATCCATGTACACGCTACTGTGAAGTTGGCACCCCTTTTCTCAAAAATGTGCATTTTTTCCAGAGTTCTAGGCAGATATGCAATAGTTCTGGAGTTCTCTGTACAAAATTTAAATCGTTCTGCACTATTCGCGAAAAAATTACAAAAAATTATAACAAATGTTAGTTTTTTCGAAATAATTATTTGCCTATATGCGTAAACATAGTTCTGATCACAGTTCTAAATAGCTCTCAAAGAGTTCTGCAGAAAATCCTAATTATATTTTTTTGCCCAGATAATAGTTCATGAGCTAATTGCGTAAATGAGGGACGTAAACTACACAAAATTGCGCCAGAGTCGTGTGAAGTTGGCACCCCTTTTTTCAAAAATGTAAATTTTTTTCAGAGTTCTAGACAGATATGCAATAGTTCTAGAGTTCTCTGTACAAAATTTAAATAGTTCTGCAGAATTTCGTGAAATATCGCAATTCAGAATAGTGGAAGAGCTGTGAAGTTGGCACCCCTTTTTTCAAAAATGTAAATTTTTTCAAAGTTCTAGACAGATATGCAATAGTTCTGGAGTTCTCTGTACAAAATTTAAATAGTTCTGCAGAATTACGCCGAAAAAATAGTAAAAATTACCACAAACTTGAGTTTTTTTAGTTTTTTTTTAATAATTATTTGCCTATTAGCACAAACATAGTTCTGATCTCAGTTCTAAATAGCTCTCAAAGAGTTCTACAGGAAATCCTAATAACATTTTTCTGTGCAGATTATACTTTATCAGATAAATGCAGTAATGTGGAATTCATTTTCACGTTACTGTAAATTGGCACCATTTTTTTCGAGAAATACACATTGTTTTTTGGGGTTCTGTGTACATATACTATAGTTCTAGAGTTCATGTGAATATTTCTATGTAATTGCCCGAAAAAAAATTAAGTTCACAATTTTGAATATCTGATAAGCTGTCTTATTTGTGCCCCTTATTCGAGAAATATACATTTTTCTTAGGTCTTGAGAGATATTCTATCCACTGCACATTCAGTTTGCTGTTTTTACGTCTGAGTGATTACTGCTTATCGTAAACCAGAAGTATTGCACATGTCCCTAGAACTCTGGAAAAAAGTCTAATTTTTTGAAAAAAACTGGTGCAAATTCCACAGTAGCATGTAAATGGATACTCCATTATTGTAATTATCTCGTAAGGATAATCTGCACAGAAAAATGCTATTAGGATTTCCTGTAGAACTCTTTGACAGCTATTCAGAACTGTGATCAGTTTGTGGTAATTTTTACTATTTTTTCGGCGAAATTCTGCAGAACTATTTAAATTTTGTACAGAGAACTCTATAACTATTGCATATCTGTCTAGAACTCTGAAAAAAAATTACATTTTTGAAAAAAGGGGTGCCAACTTCACACGACTCTGGCGCAATTTTGTGTAGTTTATGTTCCTCATTTACGCAATTAGCTCATGAACTATTATCTGGGCAAAAAAATATAATTAGGATTGTCTGCAGAACTCTTTGAGAGCTATTTAGAACTGTGATCAGAACTATGTTTGTACAATTAGGCAAAAAATTATTTTGAAAAAACTAAATTTTGCAGTAATTTTTCGTATCTTTTCGGCGGAATTTTGCAGAACTATTTAAATTTTGTACAGAGAACTCCAGAACTATTGCATATCTGTCTAGAACTCTGAAAAAATGTACATTTTCCAAAAAAGGGGTGCCAACTTCACGGGACTGCCGAGCGTTGCGCACTCGACCGAATACGAGCGAGCGAAACGGGCAATTTGTAGACCTCTATCCTGGACAGCTGCAAGGAGCAGAGGGACGTTCATGTGTGATGCATCGACAGAAACTTTTGGCAGTTCTGCGCAAGACGTCGGCACGCTCTGGCAGCCATCCTGTGTAGAATGACGGTATGTCACCTTGCAACTTTTGAAACCCGAATTCGGCCCTATCAATTGATATTGTCATTTGCTGGAACTGCTGTGAAGTTTTCTAAGAGGGGAGAATACGGACAGCACCAGTAAGGAGTGAGTCATTTTATTGGCCGGAGCTAAGGCACGAACTGTTACCTGCTGTCTTATTTGGACAACATTTGTTGATCTGGAAGTCAATCCTGTAACGAGGGGTACCTATAGTATGAAAGCATGACCGGTCAACAGGGTGGGCAGATGTAAAGTAATTTTTAGTAAGCTTAGATTGTATCTGCTACTTTAAGGTTTTTGTTTGTAGTGCTGAAAGTTCCTTGCATTGGCAGAGTAGTAATTAAGAATATCAGTGATAAGGTGTTGATTGAATTTCTTGTGGTAAACTGTTAAAATAAATATTGCATGAGAATACAAGCAGTTAATTTTCTGGGTGAGCTTTTAAAATATTTATCTGTTGTTCTCGTGAAGTTTTGGTTGAACTGAGTTAACTTGTTAAGGTTTAACGGCAAGCGTTGATAGACTGGCTGTGTAAATTGCTGTAAAGAATTGTTAATTTTCCTAAGTGGCCGAAGCACTGCACCCTTGGGCAATAACTGAAAGTTCTATACCCTGATTATAAACAGCAAAATCGTTAAGTGCATTGGGTACACTATACCGTGTTTCAGATATTAAAAATCTGTTAATATTGTTGTTTAAAAATTACCATTTACAATTTTCTTGTAATGTCTTTCTTTTAAAGCTCTGCTCAGTTCAAGGGCACGATAGAATGAAATGGTAGGGCACGGTGTTGATTGTTCAGCCAATGTAAGAACATTGTTTGCTTTTTGGGCTATTGAAGGTTAATAAACCTTGTAATAAAGTGTTTGACTTTCAATATAAAACCTGTTCGCTCCACTTCCCACAGAATCCCGTGTCTCTGCCTATCAACTCTCTTTAACTGACATTTTACAAGTTAAATCTGACTTTAATCAAATCAACATTCAATGTTATATGCATTTAAATAATTGGCTCAATTGATATATTTTTATTTCTAATACTTTACAATGTTATTTTCATATCGATATTTGCTTTTTTATTTGCAGTTACTTATCATATCGATTCATGTTCTTGTCTTGGATTTACGTTTACATTACAGTTAGAATGAAGTCAAACATAGAATTACGTTATCCAAATTATCATACACACGTTTGTAAAACGGTTAACGAGTTTTAGTGGATGCTAACCACCGCAAGTAGCTTCGACGTCACACCTAGCGCCCCTTGCACGACAGCAATACCACCAAGGAAGAAGGCCGCGGCGCTCTCGTGTGCGGTCAGGCACAGTAGCTTTCGCTCGCGCGCATAGCTGACTGGGTATCCGCTGGTGCACGGCCCACTATGCCGAGGTAGCAATCCAGTCAGCTATGCGCGCGCAACACACTCTGCCTGACGTCACACGAGAGCGCCGCGGCCTTCTCTATAGGTGGTGGTGACCACATCCGGTCGGCTTCAGTCTGGCGGCTGGTACACTTGACATTTTGCCAACTAAGGTTTCCACATAGTCACACAGGAAGGAAATGTAACTTTATACCACCCTGATGGAACTGATGAAGCCCGTGACATTCTGTAAGTTAAACTTTTGTTTTGTCATCGTACATAAAAAAAAAGATTATATCATTCGTGATTCTCAGTAATTATTATAATAGTTATTTTATTGAAGGGCCACCCATCAGTCGATTAAACGACAAACCAGCCAAATAATATTTACCAAACTGATTGCCGAGTTGTAATATTTTATTTGAAGTGACACAAACCGGATAGTCAACTGATTTTATTTCTGACAGATTGAGGGAAGTTGCTAGTGGTCGGAACTGACCTTTAATCCCCGTTATTGAACCTAGCAGTTATATTCCAAACATTGTAATATAGAAGATAATTACTGCAATAACTAGCCTAATGGTTTACGAAAAATTTCCACTTAACTTTCTCATACACGAATAGTTTGGATTTTTGTTTTTTAATATGTAACATTTGAATCGGAATATTAATTTTATTAAAACAATATCATTTATGTACAGGCACTGCAGCTGAATATGCAAATATAAAGTTGTGAAACCGGTCCACGACTCTAATACAAAAGACCTTAAGTGGACCAACGACCTTTCACTCAGACAACTCCAATTTTATTTCAACACCTACATTTTAACTGTGATAAACTTTTAACTTAGAGTTAGGTATGCGCACGCACTCTCTCAAAGATGCGTGTTGCTATCAGTGATCTCTATACGACTGTATGTATAGTATGGTTTCTGAGTAAAGAACTTCATCGTCTGCACTGTCATATGCTTTAACGTGATTTTGCATTGTCCTCCATACTGTAATTCAGCAAACGAATATCCTTCAATTTGTACGTAACAAAGAATTGCGTTCTTCCTTCTTGTTTTAAGTTCGTGCCTATATACCTGGTCAGTATAAATTTAAAAACTTAATAAATCACGGAATAATGTAGATAGAGAGGTAAAAATTGACACACATGCTTAGAGCAACAATAGTGCATCTAGCAGAAAGAGAGCCACCCGTAAGAATAATAATTGTTTTCAGTTATGTTTCTACCTCATTAATGAAATACTGATCACTTATATTACAGCTTTCCATGCCTCATTACATTGTCATGAGTTATGAACGATCATGAAATAAATGTTTAAAATGGCGGATAGCACTGATGTATGATGTAAGGTACATCATATTACAGAAACAAACAAAAAAAAATTACTGGCATATTTTCATGCCGTTATCACAGGAAACTTCAACTAAGATTGGGGCAACGTATAGGCATGATTTGATCAAAATCAGATCACCGAAAAAAGATACATTGTAATCTTCAGAGACTGTTCATCTATTAGAAACACCTAATCTCCTAAACTACTTCACGGATTTGCTTGCAGCAACTTTGTTTCATAAAAGTGAGATGACGTAAAATATTTAGATGTAGGCTATGCTTGAAGTATGGATGGCATAGTATAGCAAACAAGCGATAGAGGCCCCGCTGCCGTTAAATAAGTATTTGTCTGCGGTCAGCGCCCAGCTGGCGCTGCTTGTAGGGTGTGGTCTCTTCCCTGGCGTACCGTCGGACGTCCGCGCCCCAATCGGCCGCCATCTGTGGCAGCGGCAACTCTCTGAGGCCCCTGCCACGTTGGGTGCTCCCTCCACGGTCCGCGCCCGTCTGGCGCTGCTCCTGAGGTGTTGTGGCTTCCCTTGTGCTCCGACGGACGTCCGCGCCCATCTTGTCCACCATCTGTGGTCAGTGCAGCTGTCTGAGGCCCTTCTGGCGTCAGGCGCTCTGATCTTGGTCCGCGCCCGCCTAGCGCCTCTCCTGAGATGTTGTGGCTGCCCAGATGCTCCAATGGACGTCCGCGCCCGTCTTGGCCGACATCTGCTGCTATGGCCGATGTCAGGCGCTCCATTCTCGGTCCGCGCCCGCCTAGCGCCACTTCTGAGTTGTTTCTACTTATTGTGGAGTTATTTGGTTCCTTCCGTTGGGCCTTAACAAGTTCCAGAGCCGGACTCCACGCTGTGATTAGCTGGTAACCGCTATCTCGGTTTATTAGGTTGTCCTTTATTTCGATGGCCTCCTTTATGATGCTGTCCCAGAATCTTGGGATCTGTGTAACAATTTTGGTTTTGTCATAGTCCATCGTGTGGCTATTCTCTATACAGTGCTCTGCTATGGCTGACTTGGTTGCCTGTCCGAGTCTGGTGCACCTCTGGTGTTCTTTGCACCTTATATTCACCGTCCTGATTGTCTGGCCGATGTATGACATCCCACACTGGCACGGGATGCTGTAAATGCCTGGTTTACGTAGCCCCAGGTCATCTTTCACACTTCCCAGCATTGTCCCAATTTTGGCAGGTGGTCAGAATATGCTCTTAATATCGTACTTCATAAGAATTCTGCTGATCTTCGCAGAAGATTGGGACAATGCTGGGAAGTGTGAAAGATGACCTGGGGCTACGTAAACCAGGCATTTACAGAATACCGTGCCAGTGTGGGATGTCATACATCGGCCAGACAATCAGGACGGTGAATATAAGGTGCAAAGAACACCAGAGGTGCACCAGACTCGGACAGGCAACCAAGTCAGCCATAGCAGAGCACTGTATAGAGAATAGCCACACGATGGACTATGACAAAACCAAAATTGTGACACAGATCCCAAGATTCTGGGACAGCATCATAAAGGAGGCCATCGAAATAAAGGTCAGTGACAACCTAATAAACCGAGATAGCGGTTACCAGCTGAGCACAGCGTGGAGTCCGGCTCTGGAACTTGTTAAGGCCCAGCGGAAGGAACCAAATAACTCCACAAGAAGTAGAAACAACTCAGAAGTGGCGCTAGGCGGGCGCGGACCGAGAATGGAGCGCCTGACACTGGACGGGCCTCAAACAGCTGCCATAGCAGCAGATGTCGGCCAAGACGGGCGCAGACGTCCATTGGACCATGTGGGCAGCCACAACATCTCAGGAGAAGCGCGAGGTGGGCGCGGACCAAGAACAGAGCGCCTGACGCCAGGCAGGCCTCAGACAGTTGCCCTGACCACAGATGGTGGACGAGGTGGGCGCGGACGTCCGTCGGAACAGCAGGGAGGTTTCAACACCTCAGAGGAAGCGCCTTGCGGGCGCGGACCGCGAATGGAGCGCCCGATGCAGGAGGGGCCTCAAACAGCTGTTATAGCAGCAGATGTCGGCTGAGGCGGGCGCGGACATCCGTTGGAGCATGTGGGCAGCCACAATATCTTCTACTTACCTTTGATATCTTGCCTACGACAACTGTATATATTGACAGAATGATCCAACAATGATTTTTACTCACTGAGATCTGGAACCCTAAAAATCCATGATATGCATATGCCCTTCTTTAACAATGGTTGCAAAGCACGTGCATACAAGCTTGTTTTAATATATTAGTAATTCAGTCACGATTAATGAGAATCTTGCAATATGATTATTGTGCTCTCTCACAGTTAAACCAATCAGGCACACGCACACGTAGTTAATGAAATCTGTGATCATTTAGATCAGAAGTTGTCGCACACAAATTCAATCGCTTCATTAATTTAGGTGTTTATTAATTTGTAAGAGGAGGAGGAGTGTGGTTCAAACCGATCTCAGCCTTCCAGTTTTAGGTTTTTCGTGATTTTCCCATATCGCTGCACGCAAATGTCTTGATAGTTCCGTTCAAGAAGCTCGGCTGATTTTTTTTTCCCCATCCTTCTCAAAAACAATCAAAGTTTGTGCTCCGTCTCTAGCGCGCACATGTCGAAATATGATGGCCTCTTCCAATATTACTACTGGTTACTCATTAACAGCATTTTGTTAAAATAATCCGGCGTGTCTGAGCTGCCTCCAATCGAGTGGTTCTTAGCATCATGTGGTAAAACTTTGGTGGCACGTGGCAAACTACAAAGTAATTTTCATGGGACTGCAGCAATGAAGCGGTGTTTGTGTGGTCAGGGACGATCGATTTACTTTACTCGCGTGAGAAGTATCTTATTACAATGATACACAAAACATGACATGAATGAAAATGTAAAAATAAAATTAAGTGTTAATATGGCACACATGAATACAAGTCTAAATTGACAGTAATAATAAAATGGCATTACCTATGACCACAGTCAGGTCGTAACAAGTGCTTTTCGGGTAGCCCGTCCATAGTACAATAGATTGCGCAAAGTTTACACTGCAAGAAATGTTTGGTGATCTGGTCGTTTCCACACTCGCACACAACAGATGCATTGGAAAAGACTTGTAACCTCTTACCTCTGAGTATAACTACCAAACACAATAAAACCACGTCCAAAGCGAATGTAAGGCACAACCCATGGTGGGATATTTAGATTTGACCGAGTGTGTACCTTAGAATAAGACACTCGTAATTTGTATCAGACTTTGGACAAACTATTTGCTAAACGGTGACAAAATGCTGTGCAAAAGAAATGATCAGTTTACTGAATGTGCCGGCCGCGGTGGCCGAGGGGACTGAGGCGCTCCAGTCACGGTCTGCACGGCCACTACGGTCGGGGGTTCGAATCCCCCCTCGGGCATGAATATTTGTGCCGTTCTTAGTATTAGCTAGTTCATAAGTAGTTTATAAGTTTAGGGACTGATGACCCCATAGTTAAGTCCCATAATCAATACAAAGATTTGAACATTTGATTTTACTGAATGTTATTAATACGGTCGCCAGCCTGATTAGACAATAAAATATTCAAACTGTTAATCATGACCTGATTCCAATCTGTTGTAAATACGAGGGTCGTCCACGAAGTAAGTTCCGTTTGCATTTCTATCCGCGAAAGCGCTACGCTAGCAGTTCAGAGCATGCGCGGCAGTTACTCTGACTCTAGGAGAAGAGGTGTACGCCATTTTCAGATCGCTGCTGCCGACGTCTACTTCGTAGTGCTTCTTTATAATGTCAGCCGTAACTGAAAATTCCGCCACGTGTGAAATCAGATCTGTGATTCGTTTTCTAAATGCAAAGAAAGTTAAACCAAAGGAAATTCATCGGCACATCTGCGAAGTTTACGGGAAAAAAATGCTATGAGTGATTCAGTGGTTAGAAGATGGGTCACACAGTGCAATGAAGGATCAAGTGGACGCACGTTTGATCATCCTCCTCACAACCCGGACCTCGCTCCTTGTGGCTTCCATCTCTTCTTACACCTAAAACTCTGTCCTTGGTGGTCAACAATTCAACGAATTCAAGCTGAAAGAACATGTTACCACATGGTTGAATACACTGGCGGCAACGTTCTATGAATAAGGCATACAGAAACTTGTGCCACGCTATGAGAAGTGTCTACAGAATTTCCGAAGCTACGTAGAAAAGTAGTTTACCAGTTGTAGATTTTTGTACAATAAATATTTTTTTCTGAGTCTGTAGACGTTTGGTTTTATATAAACCCAAATTTAACTACCTTTAGATTAAGCATTCTATTAATAATTTTACGGTAATTTTACTGATGGATCTTCTAAAGATATGGCGGTAGCCCTGAAACTGGTATAGTGCAATTTTCCACTGTTTTCATTAATTTTGAGCAACATTTGCAGTTCCTTTAAACTATGTTTATCACTTTTAACAAATACTGTTGAAATTAATATGAATTTTATAAAATTGGGGACAAAATATATACTTTACCGCTGATTTCATGTAATCAATCAGTTTATGATTACCAACTGATCAATACTATCACTTTAAATTATTACATATTATTTCGATCATTTTGTTTTAATAGTTTATCATTAAATTTGATATATGAAGTGCAATCTTTAATTATTCAGTAAACAAATGACAACAGTTCAAACTGTTAATTAGTTCATTAAGAAAATTATTTAATTTTTTATCTGTTCTCATTTAAGACACTCGGACATTTACAGGCTGGGATAGGACCCTGACTATGTATGTGAAAGGGATAGACATAGGTTATCACAAATTTTTAGTTCAATGCACTGATTATTGACAAATCACAACTTTTTGTCTGATCCATTCGCGCTACAATTCTTAACGTTAAGAACCTTATCAAATATCCCGTGCTGCAGATGAGCAATTGCGCAATTGCACAACTACAGGCGAATCGGCGTCAATCGTGACTCTTGCTGTGTTGCACTGTATTCCCTTCTTGGCGATGAATAAATTTCCATTGTGCCCATAAATCCATGCCACGATATAACAGTCGACCAGCATCCGAAGCTAATTTTTGGAAACTCTTGATATAACTCCAAGCTTCCGCTTTGCTGCCTTGCTTACGTCTCGCCACATATGACCTCACTCACTGGCGGTCTGCATCCGACTCTCCCGTTAATCCACACTGTGGGTGTTCCTGCCTCTTTCTTACGCGCCAAAACTTGGCACCTTCCACGTCAGCAACGGAGAAGTACCAATGGATATACATACCCTGCGTTTGGATCAGACTACAATCTTCTTAAATTTATAACATTAAATATAACCATCAAAATACTGTATAATCAAGATAGACAGAAACATGTTTAACTTTACGAATATTCCAAATAAGATAACTTATATACCACATTTCACGAAAATAATTAAAGATCGATATCTTAATTTTTATATATCCATTACAGCAAAACTAACATTTAGTATTAAATAGTTAGAAAAAAAATAGTCTATTAGGGACGGCCATGTCGTTCAACCCTCGTAGCAGCCCGGAGGGTGACGGGGGGGGGGGGGGGGGAGTGGACACAGCTTCCTGTGGTAACAAGCAGCCTCCTAGGTTCCCACTTCTTTCTCTTCACATTTCGAGTCTTACGTTTCATGAGTTCAGCAAATTCAATCGCAAGGCTATGAAACTTATCCTTGATTTGAGTCTGCAGAGGGCAGGCTGTTTAATAAGAAAGACATACGTTCATGATGAATATGTCTTCATTCTTTGCGGCTGTAATCTCTAATCTCAGGTGACTTAATACGAGTAAGTCAATATCGTTTTGGGCTGAAGTTGCTCTTAGGCATTTCGCGAAAATGCTTGCAGGTTTCATTGAGAGTTGTTGCTCTCCTAAAGCATTGGGCTGTGAACGCTGGTCGCTACGTTGTAGTTGGTATTAATACAAAGCTCTTGATAAGTAAGTGTTCGGTCAAGAGTCGTGGCCAGATAGTTAGGGGTGGCGTTGTGATTCAGTGGAATGCCTTCGAAGTTCCTCTGAATAGCTCTCGAGACTTGTCTCTTTTGTTCGACGATCTCAAAGTTGTCAGCTTAGGCGGTGATAGTACAATCAACTCCATGTCTGAGTATCTCGTGTAAGTGGCGTGTATGTTCAAGAACACAAGGGCAAACGCTACCCTGTGGAAACATTTTTTTTCCTCGTAGGTTCGGCTGGATCTGGAACCCTACGAAAAGACTCCGGTTTTGGAGACAGTTGTGGTCCTTCACAGTGTCGTAGACCGCTAAGAGGTATATGAAGACTGCCCCAATTTGTTCCAAACCCGTATTCTATGTGTTGTGTTTCTTTCAAAAGCTGTGTCGATTTGCTGATCTCTTGTTGAAATCTAGCCTGCGGGTCGAATATGTCAGAGAATCGTTTGAATATCATCCTTTCCAAAATCTTGAACACTTCACAGAGCTTCGATTCTGTCAAGGACCTAATGAATGGGTGTTTTCAGCTGAGCAATGGTTTTGGGGTAATTACCGTACACCTTCTCTTTGATACAGGCCCACATAAAGTAAGGTGTCTTCACATCGATATAGCGGCCAATCGAGGGCAGTGTCTTCTGTGTACCCCAGAACCACAATACGGTCCCCAATGAGCTCCTGGAGGACCTCAACCGCTGAGTATAACTACCAAACACGATAAAACCACGTCCAAAGCGAATGTAAGGCACAACCCATGGTGGGATATTTAGATTTGACCGAGTGTGTACCTTAGAATAAGACACTCGTAATTTGTATCAGACTTTGGACAAACTATTTGCTAAACGGTGACAAAATGCTGTGCAAAAGAAATGATCAGTTTACTGAAAGTGCCGGCCGCGGTGGCCGAGGGGACTGAGGCGCTCCAGTCACGGTCTGCACGGCCACTACGGACGGGGGTTCGAATCCCCCCTCGGGCATGAACATTTGTGCCGTTTTTAGTATTAGCTAGTTCATAAGTAGTTTATAAGTTTAGGGACTGATGACCCCGTAGTTAAGTCCCATAAGCTATACAAACATTTGAACATTTGATTTTACTGAATGTTATTTATACGGTCGCCAGCCTGATTAGACAATAAAATATTCAAACTGTTAATCATGACCTGATTCCAATCTGTTGTAAATACGAGGGTAGTCCACAAAGTAAGTTCCGTTTGCATTAGGGGCTTCGAAGGGGCTGAGCTCCAATTTGCATGAAACACATCTTGCCGAAATCCCCTCCCAAGTCTTTCAGGTGTCGTTTGCTGGTCACCGTCTGATGAAGGAACATCGCACAGACTATTTCGTGACTATGTTCGGTTTTCACAAAAAGGTTTGGTAGTCAGGGGCTCGTAGTTTTAGCCAACAAACAGAGTGTAATATTAATTAGAAAGTGTAATTTTTATGCAAACATACAGATTTTTTAATGGAACAGTGGTTGTTTCTAACATACACCGGAATTTGTGACACCAGCTGTATACAAAGAATTTCGAATGACATTGTTATCAGGTTTAGTTTGGCAGCTAAACCCGTTCAAAGTTTCGGGGGCTAAGGCTGCGATAGCGTATGTGACTGGCCGAGTGGCTAGCCTCTGTGGCACGGCCCACTCTCTCATGACCACCAGCCAGCCAGCTACGCTGTGATAGCCTCCGCCCCCAAAATTTTGAATGCTTGTAGCTGCCAAACTAAACGTGATAAAAATGTCATTCATAATTCTTTGTACACAGCTGGCATCAAAAATTCCATTGCATGATAGAAACAACCATTGTTCCATTTCAAAAATTGTACTTTTACATAAAAATAGACTTTCTAGACATTTTTACTATCCGTTTATTGTCTAACAATACAAGCCGTTCAATCCATTCTGTGAAAACCGCACATCAATCGCACTTTCAGTTTTCGCAGTACTTGCGGTGCAAATTTAGGTGATTCGCCTGGTATATTACACAGTCACCTGTTGAGACGGCGGAGAGACTTCCATATCGCGAAATACGGATTTTTCGTCCCACCAAATGCGGCAGTTTTACAAATTGACAAATGCATCTAAATGAAACTGCGCTTCGTAAAGAAACCAACCCATATTAACATGCACATGCTAATTCCCAGTGTGCTCTGCGGCCAGCCGTGCTGCTTGAACGTTCCGACGAAATCTGTTCACAAGTTACGACAATTTTGTATTTCAGTAATTTTCATCCTGCATTTTGGATTTCACGTGATGAAGGATCTCCTCAAGGTGAAACAGCTGGTTGTTACGTCACAAAACAGGTACTGATCCACATCACATTACCTATGTAATCTCGTGTGCAATGGATTAATGTTCATAATATATAGAGGACAAGCACTGAAACACCTCCCACGAAGCCTTAGCTAACACGACACAAACGGAACTTCCGAGGCAACATAAGTCTCTATTAAGCTCCGACTGCGACCGTCTGAAGTCGAGACACCGAAGACCCCCGAAGAACACGCCAGTCCAGGCTTTCCCTAGCGCTCCCACCCCTTTCCCTGTCCCCCGTGGACGAGTTTAGGGCCGCGACGGGGGAGGAGGGGGCTATTTATGGAATCGGGCCGTGACGTCTGTGAAGTGTCCCTCTGATTTACTGCATATTGTGTGCGTGTTATCTGTGCCGCTAGTCAATTCCCATTGTCTGGGCCCGGCTCCTAGTCGACCCCCGGCACGGGCGCGGATCGTTATCTGCGGAGCAGACCTTTCCTCGCTCCGCCGAGTACCGAGTCGCCCGCCATCTTTACGAAATTAGATTCATAAATAACAAGCGGCGCTCCTTTGTTTCACTTTGCGTCACTGCGTCCCTGCGGGGCAGACGGCTGACGCAGGCGAAATCCGCCGCGCTCGGCGGTCCTTCTGGTGCGCGGTGGCTGTGGGAACGCTGCAGGTCCTTACCTTGTTTTCCGAGAAATGCGATGTGTTCCCCGTGCAGCAGAGACTCGCCCTGAATACTGGTAGCCCCATGTGTGTGTGAGGGAGGGGGAGGGGGGGAGACAGGGAGAAAGAGAGAGAGAGTAAAACTCGTATCCTGCGTCTTCTGACCTACTTCGGTACCAGACAGGTTGGGAAACAATGCATGGAGCTACAGGTGGCAGACAAAATAGTATGAACACCTAACATAGACACTATGTTTACCTGGTGTAGCTGCATACTGCCGGCTGTGGTGGCCGAGGGGACTGAGGCGCTCCAGTCACGGTCTGCACGGCTACTACGGTCGGGGGTTCGAATCCCTTCCTAGTTCGTAAGTAGTTCATAAGTAGTTTGTAAGCATAGGGACTGATGACCAAGTAGGTAAGTCCCATAAGGTTAACAAACATTTGAACATTTTTTTGAGCTGCATACTAATGTGGAAAGTGGGACAACAGCTGATTGAAATTTTGATCGAGTATATATGTAGGGTGTCCCAGCTATCTTGTCCACCCAAAATATAACAGCTATTGGAAAACGACTTTCACTGGTATCAATGTACGGTTGGGTCCCATGAATGTACATATTTGGAAACATTCTAAAACGAATGCAAATGTGTTTTTTAACACAAACTTTTTTTTAAAAATGTACACCATATATTTTTCAAAAAAATGTTCAAATGTTTGTAAATCTATCGGACCAAACTGCGTGCTCGTCAGTCCGTAGTTTACAAACTACTTAAACCTAGTTAAATTAACCTAAGGACAAACGCACACATCCATGCCCCAGGGAGGACTCGAACCTCCACGGCGAGCAACCGCGCGCTCCGCAAAAAAAAATGTTTGTTAAGCTTATGGGACTTAACTACGGGGTCATCAGTCCCTAAACTTACAAACTACTTATCAACTACCTTATACTAAGGACGGCACAAATATCCATGCCCGAGGGGGGGATTCGAACCCCCGACCGTAGTGGCTGTGCAGACTGTGACTGGAGCGCCTCAGTCCCCTCGGCCACCGCGGCCGGCGCGCGCTCCGCAGCGAGACGCTTTAGACCGCTCGGCTACTCCACCGCGGCTATATTTTTTCTTCAGCAATCCATAGAATGACAAATCACATAAACAATGACGTTGATTGCATCGCAATATTCCAATTATATCCCGAGATATTGCGACGCGAATTTGACGCTTGAAAAACCCGAAATGCGCTGCTAGCACATGCCCTGGGGCTCAGGCGTGAACCCCATGCTGCTCGTAATCGCGATGTGATTGACATGCGTAATCGCACTTACATACTTACCAAGAGGTCCGAAACGAATAATACGGTCTGCTGCCATCCTGCATTAAAGTCGTATGTTCCAGGTATTTATCCCATAGGCTACGGGTGATGCGCTTCTGTAACATATCTGTGTACCGCAACGTTAGTCACAAAGTTAACTTCGCTTATCGTTAATCCGTCACTAAAAAGGTAATGCCGTTCAACGTTAAAACTTTACTGTAGAACTAACGAAAGTGACAGTGAATCATTCACTCATAATAGTAAAATTAATGTTGATGGTTTTAGGGAACGAGCAAGTGGACTAAAGCTTTTACCGTTGTTTAGGTAAAAATGTTTTGATTTGGGAAGTTCAGGTAAGACGTAGAAGATGAATGTAAACATGTTTAACCAATTAGTTTTATTAACACATAATTATCAATGTTATGTTTATCTAATGCGTTACATGACAAATTGTTTCAAACAAATGTTTCTGAACATCACTGGGTAAAACTTGCACTTTGATACCAACACTACATACTACAGATAGCGTTAACATATCATGCTCAAAGTGATAATCATTGGCTTGCATACATAGGGTCACTCTGCGGATGAAGGATGTCCTACTCCGTGCTACTGTTTCCCCTTTGATGGCTATACAAACATCAATAATGCGTTGCTTCATGTCCTCTGGTGTTGTTGGTTCATGTTGGTAAACAGCATCCTTCACTGCTCCCCAAGGAAAAAAATCCGGCGGCGTAAGGTCCGGAGATCGGACAGGCCACCTAACTGGGCCACCACCTCCAATCCACCTACCAGGGAACAGGGAACTTACGGTTCAGAAGTCGTCGTGCTCTTAAGTCGTTATGTGCAGGGCATTCGTCATGCTGATAACACATGACAATACTCCAGAGGTACGGTGTCTAAGAGAACAGGTAGATTGTGTCGTATAAATCTGGAGTACTGTCTGGCATTTTGGACGCCATTTACAAAGAAAGGTCCGATAATGGTATCTCCAATAATGCCACACCAAACATTTACTTTCCACGGACGTTGATGCTCTACCTGACGGAGCCATTATGGATTGTCTGCGGACCAATAATGCATATTCCTCATATTAACAATTCCTTTGTTGGAGAATGATGCCTCGTCGGTAAAGAGAACATCTGCGAAAATATTTGGATTAGTCAGAAATTTTTGCTGAGCCCACCGACAAAATGTTACCCTGTTGCTGAAGTCATTTCTATGAAGATCCTGGTGTAAATGAATATGGTAAGGATTAAATTTATGACGTTGAAGAACACGCTGTGCACTTGATTTTGACACACCAACTTCACGTTCAATTTGACATGTACTGATGTGAGGATTCACAGCTACGGTAGCGAGCATAGCAACTTCAGCACGTTCATCTGTGCGTGTTCTAGGACGATGTCCAAGTCTTGGATTTAAGCTTCCGTTTCTCGTAGACGAGATGTGAGACGACGAAATATCCGGCGCGAAGGCGATGGCTTGTCAGTGAATCGTCTTCTGTACAGTCGTTCTGCCTGAACAGAATTTCGCCCGCCCACAACAGGGTACAGTACAGGTATGTAGAGTAGTGTAGAAAACACACATATTAACGTAATAATCATAATGCTCTCTAACAGTACTATAAACAAACAAGCAATCTAATAACGTATTTCCAGGCAACGTACATTCTCCATAAATCAGCAGCATTTCTACCATATCTCCATGTGTGTACATAATACAGTATAAGTTCCACAACATAACGTTTATTCACAATATGTACTACCCCCGTGCCGTCACTAGATTACTCTGAGGCACGACTACATTGGCAAGCGGTGTACTGCACGCCAAAGCAACAAGAAATGGGATGCTCGGAGGGTGGTGGAGTACAGGAGTTTGCATAGGTCGCAAATCACACACAAGGTGTGCACTTCGCTGCAGAGTGGAAGTTTCATTCTGGACACATCCCTTAGGCTGTGGCTAAGCCATGTTTCCACCATATCCTTTCTTCCAGGAGTGCTAGTCTTGCATGGTTCGCAGGAGAGCTTCTGTGAAGTTTGGAAAGTTGGAGGCGAGTTACTGGCGGAAGTAAAGTTCTGAGGCGGCATCGTGAGTCGTGTCGGGATAGCACAGTCAGTAGTGCGCTTGCCCGCGAAAGGCAAAGGTCCCAAGTTAGAGTCCCGGTTACGGCACACAATTTTAATCTGCCAAGAAGTTTCAAGACATGTATTGTCTTCAGTTCAACATTATCCGTCTGTCAGATCATCAGATGCATTGTTTAGTGTCACATCTAATCCATTTCCGGGAACATCATCAGTACTTGCACAGTATTTCGTACAGATCATGGAACGAAAATCTTTTCCCGTAAAGGCATAAATTTATCTCTTATTGTGCTACTTTCCTAGCTTCCCAGATAATTCGATATGATGCTGAAAACTATCAGAGCAAATGCCTCGACCCTTTGGAGGTGACCGAGTCCCACCTCTAACTGACAGACTAGTGACACCTCAGATACGACTTGGCAAATGATCTGGAATGACATGGGAAGCTATTAATATCAAGGTGGCTATACGCGGATGAAGGTAGAGCCGGCAGAGGTTGCAAGCAAGATGGAGTAGATGTTTTGGCTGTAAGTGACATTCGGGCAGAGAAAGGAGTCGAAGCAGGAGGAGCACTGAGGGGTGTAGTGCTTTACATCGGGAAAGTAATAGAATCTAGCATGATAGCAATAAGTTATGCGAACGAACGACTGATGTGGATAGATTTGACAGTCTCCAGCAAGAGAATCAAGGTTGCCTCAGTTTGTTCCCCTGTGAATAGAGAGAGCAAGATGAGATACATTGATTTTACAATTCGCTTCAGTGATGTTAAAGGACAATGACAGTGCTATGCTCACGGGCTATTTCAACGCCAGGATAGAAAATCATACAGTAGGTTATGAAAAGATTACGGGTTTGGAGAGGATATAGAGGAACGGAAAACATGTCTTTGATTTCTGTGCCAGTATTGGCATAATGACAATCACCGATTTACTTAGGTAAGGCAGGGAAACAGCATCTGTCATTGACTATTGTGACTTTCCGCTCTTATTCTTCACTGCATTTTTTACAGGTAAGATTAAAGCAAGTGTGACTGTACGCTGTAAGATCCTGCGTATTGGGCTATGTACGGTTCTGATTTAGATGTTTGGCTCGATGTTATCTTTCCATACATATGCTCTCATGTCCCAGCAACTACCTTAGTTGCAGATATTATCTCCTACTTATTATCCTTTACTTAAGTGAAGTCACACTATGTATTAACAGATCAGAAATTCAGGAAGCCAGTGAGGAATATGCATGTTTTCAGAGTGTTTTTTGATTATAGAAAGCATTATTTAATATGCAGTGAAAATCGTTTTGTCACGAGGTCCATATACTGAAGGGTAAGAGTGGAGTAGCTTCAGGGCAAGGAAATCACGTACAATTATATAATAATGATCTCAGAAAGCTACCAGTTCGATAGAAGGGAAATGGGCAAGGTACAGGGACATACTATGAGAAGGGGACTAGAAAATTTCTTGGAATACTGTTGTTTAGAGGAAGGAACAAGCAGACAGGGCAACCTTAAAGCGAATAAGAAGACGTTTAAAAATGGCTCCATACTAGAAATCAGGAAGACAGAGGAAATTATGTTGAAGAAAGTAAAAAAGGCAAACAGAATGAAAACAGAAATCATAGGAAGAATTTTGAAAATAAGTTAGAAAATTTGGGTCAAGTCATGGGAAAACCATTCTGGATCGTAATTAGTAGTTTTTGAAAGGGAGGGAAGAAGGAATTAACAAGTATTTTGGATGGATCAGGAAAGTTCTTGTGAATCGTGTGGATGCGTTTTCCGAGATGCTCTAATTTCTCTTATCTTGTTTTTGTGACCTTTACGCGAAATGTAAGCTAGCGGCAGGAAGATCGTTCTACACTCAGCTTCAAATTCCGGCTCTCTAAGTGTCCTCAACAGAATTTCTAGAAGAGAATGTGATATTTCCTCCAGCGATTCCCATCTGAGTTCTCGGAGCATTTCCATGACAGTCGCGCATAGGTCGAACCTACCAGTAACGAATCTAGCTGCTCGCCTTTGAACTGCTTCCATGTCTTTCCTTAGCAATAATCAGGACGTGGTCATACAAGCGTTTATACGCTTTCTCCTTTACATCGTCCCAAAACTCTGCCAATAAGTTGAAATCGGCACTCCGCCTTACTCACAATTGTCCTTACATGTTTTCGTAGCAGTAAGTTAAAGATATCTGGCAGTTGACCCGAAATTTTAGGGAACAATCAGTACGCCAGGAGAGTTTTAAATTTCCCATAAAATAAGTTAGCTGGAAAACATCCCACTGTGATCACAGCTATGAAAAACGGAATTGGAAATCAAATCATATCCTCACTACAACGCTACAGATGAAGTTCAACATTCCCCGAAAGTATTTAAACTGCTCCAGAATATTTCTAAGTCCCTCGAAACCTTGTAAACAGAGCGTCCACTAAAGAATGAAGGAAAGTCTCTCAAGAGTTCGTTCGACTTCATAGATTCGGACGCCTCCCACCTCTACCCACCAGAAATTCGCATCGCTTCTCCAATTTTTAGCAGCTTAACCGTAATAGCGTACGAAGTGACCTCACCTCATGGCTTTAAGGGATAACCAGTTCAGATTCGAACTTTTCACTTCACATTTAACCAAAATTCAGTTTGCGTCCTTAGTTGCGTGCTAAAATTGTATAAAAAATAACTAAATGAATACATAAAAATAAAAAATAAAAAGAGAAAAACACAAATACTTATAAATTATTTTTAGGACGTATAGTTAGCCCAGAAATAGAAGATTAAACATTTCAGATTTGTAATTACATGTGAAAACTGCAAATTCCTATGGCTCCCTCATTATTCGTGGTATAAATATGAGTGACAATCCTCTTTCATTGTATATTTACTCCTCTTTTCGCAGTATTTTTATTTTTTTTAATTTTTTGTATCTTTACTGCAGTTCAGATTATGCATCGTAGATCGTGTGTGTAGTTCACTGTATCGCTGCTAACTCGTACTGCTAAGCTGTTACTATCTCTTCTGTGTTCGAACAAATGTTATGCTGATTTTGATTCAATCTTCAATTCAAATGTCTCTCAGAGATGTTGAATTGAAGGAGAGGTAATAAAATTTTTGCCTCGGCTGCTATTCGATCCCAGCTTACTAGGCAAGCGCTATAATGACCGCTGCCGCGACCTAATGGGTACGGCAAGTGCGCGGACTGTCCTTAAGCCTTCCTCCACAAAACGAACTTCAATTCTGCCTCATGTTCCCCTATATAAATACATATTAACTTTGCCGAGACTCTCCAATAGCGGATTAGCACCCCAGTAATTAAGGCAAACGGTCATACCTTCTTCTTCAGGTAGATATAAATAACAAATAGTAAAAGAATGTCAAGCCTTCCTACACAAAACGAACTTCAATTCTGCCTCATGTTCCCCTATATAAATACATATTAACTTTGCCGAGACTCTCCAATAGCGGATTAGCACCCCAGTAATTAAGGCAAACGGTCATACCTTCTTCTTCAGGTAGATATAAATAACAAATAGTAAAAGAATGTCAAGCCTTCCTACACAAAACGAACTTCAATTCTGCCTCATGTTCCCCTATATAAATACATATTAACTTTGCCGAGACTCTCCAATAGCGGATTAGCACCCCAGTAATTAAGGCAAACGGTCATACCTTCTTCTTCAGGTAGATATAAATAACAAATAGTAAAAGAATGTCAAGAGACATATTTTGTTTCCATATATATCAAAGATATTGATATATATCTGACGCTGGTCCCCAGTTTGAATCCAAACCGCACCACAAATTGTTTATTCAATGCCTCTCTTTGAATGAAATATGCGAATCACCTAACACTTGCACAGCAAATATTCCGGAAACTGAAAGTGCGATTGACGTGCCGTTTACACAGAATAGATTGGTAGTCAACGACTCGTATTGTTAGCCAATAAACAGATTGTCAAAATACCTAAAATGTGTATTTTTATGCAAACATCCCATTTTTGAAGTGGAACAATGTTTGTTTGTATCATGCACTGGAATTTTTGACACCAGCTGTGAAGAAATAATGTTTAATGACATTTTTATCAGGTTTAGTTTGGAAGCTACAACCATTCAAAGTTTTGGGGGTGAAGGCAACGGCAGCGTAGCTGACTGGCTGGTGGTCATGAGACAAAGGGCCGTGCTCCAGGGGCTAGTCACTCGGCCAGTGAGCTACGCTTTCGCAGCCTCCGCCCCCGAAACTTTGAATCGTTGTAACTGCTAAACTAAACGTGATAAAATTGCCATTAAAATTCTTTGTACACAGCTGGTGTTAAAAATTCCAGTGCATAATAGAAACAACCCTTGTTCTTTGTTCCACTTTCTAATTAACATTACAATCTGTTTGCTGGCTAAAAATACGAGCCCCTGACCATGAATCCATTCTGTGAAAACCACACATCAATCTCACTTTCCGTTTCCGTAATATTTTTCAGTGCAAGTGTTAGGTGATTCACCATATACAGGGTGTCTCACAAAAGACGCCTGCCAGGTGTCCTCAGATGGCGCGGTACGCTCCCGGCCTCTGGCACCGCATCCACCGGCCACAGCAGTGCCCGATTCCTGGAATCTATTGTGCCGGGGGCGCATACACTGAGTTAAAGTCTAAAAACCATTGCCATCTGAGTAACCTAACCTTACCTTTATTTACAGTAGATTTTCGAAATGATGTTCCTCTATGGAAAGAGCGGACTGACATCTCTTGAACACATTTGCGAACACTCGACGAATTTCGGCTGCCGAAATCTGGAAAATGATTAGTCGAATCCTGTATTCCAAATGTTCTAGTGTATGGGGATTGCTTGCATACACCTTGTCTTTTAACATTCTCCAAACATAAAAGTCACAGGTATTTAGATCTGGAGAACGAGGAAGCCTGTCAACTATCCTATCATGAAAAACACTTCGTATTGCTGCCATAGAAGCATTGGAACTGTGTAGTCTTGCGTTGCCCTGCATCAAATAAGAGTACAGCTTTTCGTTGGGTGAAAAAATGTTCAAATGTTTGTAGAGCTTATGGGATTTAACTATGGGGTCGTCATTCCCTAAAGTTACAACCTACTTATGACCTAGCTAATACTAAGAACGGTACAAATATCCATGCCCCAGGGGGGGGGATTCGAACACCCGACCGTAGTGGTTGTGCAGAACGTGATTGGCGCGCCGCAGAGAGCTCAGCCACCGCGGCCGGCCGTTGGGTGAAAGTTCTTGAAGAAATGGAAGTATGATATTGTTCACATACATGTCAGAATTTAATGTTTCGTGAAAAACGATTCGCCTAGTCATTTCCCAGATTTCGGCACCCGAAATTCATCGAGTGTTCGCAAATGTGTTCAAGAAATGCCAGGCTGCTCTTTCCATAGAGGGACATCATATTGAACAACTACTATAAATAAAGGTAAGCTTAGGTTACCCAGATAGCAATGTTTTTTAGACTTTAACTCAGTGTATGCGTCCGCGGCACAATAGAGTCCGAGAATCGGGCGCTGCCGTGGCCGGCAGATGCGGTGGCGGCAGCCGGGAGCTGTAGCGCGCGATCCGCGAACGCCTGGCAGGCGTCTTTCGTGAGACACCATATTGAGAGGTGGTGGTCCTATTTTTAGAATTATTTGCTCCATTTTTATTTGGGTAATATTGTTTGGATTTATTCTGGAAGGATATCAATAGTATTATCTTTTTTATATTCAGTTTCTTTCATTTTGTCTTCTAATTATAAGATGATAGGAGATGGGAGGTAAATTTCTGTTGTCTCGGAAAATGACTCGGTTTTTGATTATTGTTAGTATCGCCGATGGGATAACTGTCTTCCGAGACGGAAGGCGCTGGCGACACCCGCAGGCCGGCAGAGCCCGCGAGGGGCGGGGGTCGCTGGCGGCGCGTTCTCTGATGTTGCTATCAAGGCATTCTGCCGACACCGCCCGGAGGACGACCGCTGGCCGCCACCACCCGTGGTGAAACCACTCCGTCTGCAGACGCACATTTAATTTTGGGCTGGGCACGTCTGTGGCTGACCTGAGTCCAGGCATTTTTTTTACTGTTTCGATGCTGCTTTTCCGGTCACGACAAACCGGAAGGGCGCGTAAGTACAGTGAGCAGAGGCAGTGAAAGTTGGCGTCGTTCTGGTCTGCACGTGCATGCGAGGTTTGGAACTCCAGGGGCGGGCGTCTGCGAATGTTTGTGTAAATTGCCAGAGGTGATTTCTAGGGAAGTTAGAGCGGCGCTCTCGCGATGGGGCGCTGGCGTCTCGTCGACAGTAAAGTCATTTCAGCGTCTGCAGATTCGTCCAATGGTCCGCAAATTCTATAGATTTCTGAGAAATGCTCGCTTACGTGCAGAATGCAGCGTTTTATTAGGCTAGCTTCCAGGCTAACTAATAACTGGAGATGGAATTTAGAGGGTTTACTTTTTGGTGTCAGTATTGTATCAGGTCTTCTTCATTAAGGAATAATCTGCCGTGGAGCCAGATTTACTTAATCGAGGGCTACAGTAAATGTATGAAAACGAATGATCATAAGTACTACTGTAGGAATTATGATCTCTAGATTGGCGATCGCATCTTGCAACATAACTGCCAGGTGATCAAAAAATCAGTATAAATTTGAAAACCTATTAAATCAGGCAATAATGCAGATAGAGAGGTCAAAATTAACACACATACTTGGAATGACATGAGATTTTATTATAACAGAAAAAAATGTTCAAAAAATTATCTCTTGTGAACGTCATTTGGTGATGATCGTGTGCTCAGCCGCCACTTTCGTCATGCTTGGCCTCTCAGGACCCCAGACCTCAGTCCGTGCGATTATTGGCTTTGGGGTTACCTGAAGCGGCAAGTGTATCATGATCGAGCAACATCTCTAGGGATGCTGACAAACAACATCCGACGACAGTGGCTCACCATAACTCCGGACATGCTTTACAGTGCATTTCACAACATTATACCTCGACTACAGCTATTGTTAAGGAATGATGGAGAACATATTGAGCATTTCCTGTAAAGAACATCATCTTTTAATAATGATTTTGCAGCCAAGATCCATTTTTCATTTATTATGTTACCGGTTTCGGCGTGCTCGACGCCATCTTCAGACCTGTCGTAATTTACATAACTTCAAGACATTTTTTATATACTAAAGTTACGTAAATATACTGAAGTTATGTAAATTACGACAGGTCTGAAGATGGCGTCGAGCACGCCGAAACCGGTAACATAATAAATGAAAAATGCGATCTTGGCTGCAAAATCATTATTAAACAATTATAGATCGCCCCATCGAACTATGAGTTCCTTATACAACATCATCTTTGTTTTGTCTTAATTTTTTATGCTAATTATTGCTTTTCTGATCAGATGAAGCGCCATCTATCGGACAACATTTTTTGAACTTTATTTATTTTAGGTTCTCATGAAACCCCCTGTCATTCCAAACGTGTGTGTCAATTTTTACCTCTCTATCCAAATTATTCCGTGATTTATCAAGTTTTCAAATTTATACTGACTTTTTGATGACCTGGTATACAACGAACAGTAGTTGGATCATCACTGTTTACTTACTTGACCATATAAACTGTTTTACAAGAACTGATAACGTCAGGAGAGCGACGGCTTATGTACGGATATTTTGGCTTGCCTCTGGAAAATGGGCCATATTAGAAGTCCTTGTGGGGAAAGTACCCAATCTGGCCGCGCGTGGCGCCACTGCTGCGGAAAGAACTGCTCTGACTTCCGGCGCAGGCAGTGGAGACCCGGCAGCGGCCGCCATGTTGCGGTTCGCGGCTCCACAGGGCGGAGTGGTGTGTCTGCCGCACCGAGTGCGCCCTTTGTGTTTCACTGTCTCCTCTTGGGTGCCTTCCACTGTTTTGCTTCGACTGCGGTGATTTATCTCGTCCCGGGGAAACTACGAGCTTTAAATGTATTTTCCCTCCGAAAGTAAGGAAATCGGAAGTGAGCTTCTGTAATTTATGGGCGATGGCGGGCGAAGCAAGAGATCGCGTTTTATTTTTTTTTTCTTCAACAGTGGCGCTCTGACTCTATGTCGCCAGCGTATATTCTTCGATGAAAGGGACGTCCGTAAATTTCATGATACATAACCTCACGTCACAGTAATTTCATTGAGCTCTCTTTTATGTAGATTGTCTCAATTAATGATGCGGTCTTAGGAAAATGTTTTATGTATTTCGGAGGAGAATCTGAAACAACTTAAGCAACATTATTATTTGAGAAGGACGTAGTTCGTCATACGCTGCAGATAATGTAGTGTTTCGCAACGAATCGCGAATTCAGATTATTTTGACAAGGATAATGCAAATAACACAGGAAAGTTTTCGTGCCGGAAAAAAAAAAGAAAAAAAAAAAGAAAAAAAAACGAACCACACAGAGAAAGAAAAAAATTACGTCCTTAAAAGGAGAAAAATGGAAAAGAAAACTAGCCAAAATAGCGTCAAATGTAAATTTAAAGGTTTTATTAAACACTTAGTGTGTATTATTTACGTTAACAATAATACTTATTTCTTTATTCAATGCAGACCTGCTTTCAGTTTTGTAGACCATCATCAAATAACTAAACTGTAAACTGAAAGTCCAAACAGCAACAAGTAGACCACATCCATATGTACATTGGCATATATACTCCGCAATACACCAACGGTGAGAGGCGGAGGGTACCTAGAACCACACTACAAGTCATTTGCCTTCCCGTTCTATTCCAATATAGAATGAGAGGAAAATGAATGCTTGTATAGAACTGTACGAGCCCTAATCTCCTTGATCACATAACTGTGGTCTTTAAGCAAAATTTAGGTTGGCGGCAGTCCGCTTCAAATTCCTGCCTTCTAAAGTACGTCTGAGGTTTTTCTCGAAAAGAACGTCTCCTTCCCTCCAGCGACCCACTTGAGTTCCCAAAGCGTCTCAGTAACACTCGCGCACTGGTTCAGCCTACCAGTAACAAAGCTAGCCTACCGCTTCTGAATTGCTTATATGTCTTCCTTTAAACGAAACACTTGACCAATACTCAAGACAACGTCGCAGAAGCGTTTTATACGTGGGCTCTTTTAGAGACGGATCGCACCGTCCCAAACTGCTCCCAATAAATAGAAGTCAAACATTCGGCTTCCCAACAAGTGTCCTTATATTCTCGTTCCATTTTATATCGCTGTGCAGCGTTACGCCTAGATATTTAATTGACGCGAGTTTGTCAAGCAGGACATTGCTGTATTCGAACTTTGCGGGATTGTTTCCCCTACTCATCTCCATCACCTTATAGTTTTGTACATTTACCGCTAGCTGCCATTCCTCATACAACATAGAAATTTTGTCCAAGTCATCCTGCATCCTACTACAGTCATTCAACGACGACACCTTCGTGTACATTGGAGCATCATCAGCAAACTGCCGCAGATTGCAACTCATTATGTCGTTCACACCATTGATGTAGATATTCGAGGCGGTTTTTTTTTTTTTTTTTTTTTTTTTTTTTTTTTTTTTTTTTTTTTTTTTTAAGGAAGTACCGTTTTGAAATTAAAAAAAAAAGGACGTGCTAAGATATATCAATAATTTTATGCGCACTGGTTACCTACATCTGTTGTCGACGCACTGACGCCATTACAGTCTGATTTTTTCTTGTTTACGTTGTGTATTTGGTAAGGTGCCTCCCGATAATCGTGAGACCCGCCGACTGTGTAGTACGGGCTGTTATGATTTCTTAGTGCTAAGGGCATAAAACCGGTCGATATTCATCGTGAGGTCTGTGCAGTTTACGGAGAAAACATTATGAGTGATAGAATGTTAAGAAAGTGGGTGAGAGCATTTAAAGATAGCCGCAAAAATGTGAACGATGAACAACGGAGTGGGCGTACTTCGGTCGTTAATGAAATTTTGGTGCAGGAAGTGGACAATAAGGTAAGAGAAAACTGAAGCTTTATGATTTCCTCCTTGCGGGATGACTTTCCTAATGTTTCTCGTAGTGTTTTGTATGGCATTGTGACCGAGCAATAAGATGACAAAGTCAAAACAGTTGTGATGCAGTGATTAACAAGTCAGGTAGTAGACTTCTATGAGGAGGGTATTCAAAAACTGTTACAACGTTATGAAAAGTGCCTCAATATTGACGGAAATTATGTAGAAAAGTAGATTAAGGTACAGACTTCCATGTAAAAATAAAACTATTCAGATATCTTACCATTTTTTTAAATTTCAAAACGGTACTTACTTACAAAATCACGCCTCGTAAAATAATAACGGTTCTATCACACTTCTGCGGGCCACTTCTGACGATAACCCAGTCTCTGATGAACACTCGCCATCAAGAAAAAGGTGCCGTTTTCTATTAGGTAAGTGGTCTTCGAGCCACTCCGATATTTGGCTACCTATTCCATAAGCTCGTATGTTCGTTAGCAGTTTGCGGTGTGGTACCGTGTCAAATGTTTTTCTAAAATCGAGAAATATGCAGTCTGCCTGTTCCAATTCATTCGTACTCGCAAGATGTCATGAGAGAAAATGGCAACCAGAGTTTCGCACGATCGATGCTTCCTAAAGCCGTTTGGTGACACGGACACAAACTTTTCCGTCTAAAGAAAATTTATTATATTAGACCAGAGAACATGTTCAAGAATTCTACAGCAGACTGAGGTTAATGATACTGGTCCGTAATTACGTGGGTCCGTTCTTTTTCCTTTATACACGGGAGTCACTTGTACCTTTGTTCTGTAGCTTGCAACTTTGCGCTGCAAAAAAGATTCGCGATCAATACCAATGCCGCTGAGTACTCTTTGTTAAATCAAATTGGTACCCCATTTGGACCTCTCGACTAGGTTGTTTTCAATTCTCCATACCTGCTCTGCCTAATACTATGTCCTCCATTTCGGAGGTAGTACGATCATCAAATGAAGGTATTGTATCATTATTTATTCGCAACGGCGAATTTCTCACAGCTTCCATGTATAAGGTGTACATGTACAACATTATTTCATAACTGTAATTCTTCACCAAATAGTAATTTAAATGAAGGCATGGTTCTTGTGTTGGAATGATTTCATAACCATAAATTTAAAACTTCGACTTTCATTTTATTGTGTTCTATCGCCATTCCAGAATGATCAACGATTGACTGGATATAAGTCTTTTGCTCCGCTTACTGAATTAACATAGGACAAGAATTTTTTCTGGTTCACGGTAAGATCTTTTGCTGAATTAGGACGGTAGTAGTTACTGTATGCCACACGCACCACTCTTTCTATAGCCGCGCAAATATCTACAAATATCTATTAACTTTTAGTTGATTTTATTTGCTTGTCATTTTTTTATCCGTGAGTGAACTGCCCCTGCTTTCGAATATTATTCTTACACTACGGTGGGTGTTTCCCCTCCTTAATCCACTTTGAGGACTCATATTTCTGCAGTACTTTATTTTTCACAGATTTATGAATTTTATGATCTTACGAAGGGTACAAAAAAAAAAAAAAAAAAAAAAAAAAAAAAAAAAATTTCGCGGAATAAATACATCTTATATTACTTTAAGCTCAGGTTGTATAAGCTGAAATATTGTACAGATGTACAATGATACAAGCATAAAGAAAGGCCTACAAAAGTATTTCATTAATTAACCTTTTATTACTCTTTATTTATTTATTTATTTATGTGTCATGTTCTACAGGTCAAGCCTCCAAGGCGATGGAAAGAGCCGGTACATGAAATTGTAACAGAAGAGTTATAAAAGTTAAAATGAAACATAGGCTTTATATGCACACAAGTAAATGAAGTCAACAACATAACTCATATATTAGCTGCATTTTTTTTCCTTGACAAAATAGAAAGAGTGTGTGGCTTACTACTGAATATATTAGAAATCGCTGCAGCAGACTACTGCACGACTTTCTAAAAGAGGAGGTCCAACGACGACTGAAGAGATTCCTTCAACGTGACAGCTACGGATTTTAATGCTGGGCTATTAACAAGTATCAGCATACAGGCATCAATGAAACCTAATCTGTATACCCTTTTGGAGCCTTGCTGGTTGTACGGAAAAAGCTTAACGCCTCTGCTGTTCCCTCGTCTGATGAGTCCTGTTTCCAGCTGTATCTAGAGGGTGGACATATGCAGGTTGGAGACAACCTCATGAGTCTATGGAACCTGCATGTTAGGAAGAGGCTGTTCAAGCAGGTGTGTACCAAGCTGGTCGGTAGCGGTGTGGGAGGTGTGCAGGTGAAGTGATATGGGACCCCTGATATATCTAGATACGACACCGACGAGTACGTATGCCTCCTGGCTCATCAACTGCATCCATTCATGTCCAGTGTGCATTCTGATGGGCAGTTTCGGCGCTTCCACGGAACTACCCAGACATGAACATTCCCAGGATACAACGTGTTGTCGGGCGCGGTGGTCGAAGGAACTGCGGCGCGCCAGTCGCGGTCTGTACGGTCACTACGGTCGAGGGTTCGAATCCCCCTCGGGAATAGATATTTGTGCCGTCCTTAGTATTAGCTAGTTCATAAGTAGTTTGTAAGTTTAGGGACTGATGACCTCGTAGTTAAGACCCATAAGCTCTACAAACAATTGAACTTTTGAACAACGTGCTGTTCAGAAGAGATTTCCACCCCGTATTAGTCTTATTGATTTATGGACAGCCCTACAGGATGCACGATGTCAGTTGGTGCAACAAGATCTATCGCTCGCTGTTTTATCGTAAGCGCGCCCTCTGCTAGGGGGGTGGCGCAGGGAGAAGCTCGTGGCTAGAGCACAGGCGCTCATGATCGAGACGACTCTCTCGGACTAGTAGCGGAAGGGAAATAGCCTGAATGTGGTGTACTGTCTCTTTCAATGTGGCGAATGAAAAGATTTAGTAATGATACTAATAATAATTATATAAACTGTCAACGCTGCATTATGTACTATAAAAGAAAACTCTTTCAGAAAGTATTCCCTCTGTGAAAAAATACCTTGTCAATAAATGTTGCATAAGACAATTATAAAGGAAAACAATACCGGTATACAAGATAATAGAAAATGGCAATCTCTTGTCTCTGGTTCTCTGACAGTACTGACGTCGATCTGCCCACGGCTAACACGTAATCTATTTACTTTTACAAGGAAATATATTTAGCTATGTTTACAGCTTTTGTTAATGTTAGCCGTCCGCGGTGGCCGAGGAGACTAAGGCGCTCCAGTCACGGTCTGCACGGCCACTACGGTCGGGGGTTCTAATCCTCCCTCGGGCATGGATATTTGTGTCGTCCTTAGTATTAGCTAGTTCATAAGTAGTTTGTAAGTTTAGGGACTGATGACCCCGTAGTTAAGTCCCATAGACTATACAAACATTTGAATTTGTTAATTTTAATGCATGTTAACGCGTATCAGCCTGATTGCAATATTTGCTGGCGAGATTATCGGCATGTGTACATTTTTCAGTCCACTGTCTTTGAATGCCACCGATATATTTTCTATTAAATAGGACCTCGAGAACCGCTAACATGTAAAGGACTATAGTTCATTGCTCGTCTTTTATGAAATCTAAACGTCTTAAGAAGAACTGACAAATAATTTTCAACGGTAGGATCATGTACAATGTCCAGCGCGCGCGCGCGCGCGCGTGTATGTGTGTGTGTGTGTGTGTGTGTGTGTGTGTGTGTGTATGGTTGTGCGTGCATACAAATCAACAAGTTTATACCAATCTTGACTTTCAAGACCACTGTCCACATAAAATTTTGTACGTTGCATGGCGTAATGATACTTTACAACCGACTTGTTTTTGGCCCTGTACGTAACCCACAGCATAACAAATATTCGTTTCTGCCAATACCTGGAATTAAAAACAATTGTCATATAAAGCTCGTCTGTCTACTACATCTCCTATTTGTTGCTTATATCTATCTAAAAATAGTCAAGCATTTCTTTTTCGAAATCAGCATCAAACAAAAAGGATAGCGCAAAATGAGGTCGTTACTTCCTTAAGGGTTCCAAGTTGAAATCTCGTGGGCACTACCTTCAGCAAATAAATGCTACATTCGTTATAGTTTGTAATTTGCGTGTCCAACGTTCTTGCAATTTAGTATTGATCGTGAAGAACTTTGCAGCTGTTTCACTAAAATTGAGTGCAGGTTCCAAATTGTCATGACCCAGTTAAAAAAATCAGGCGCCGGATAATGAAATGTTGCACTACTCATCACGATATTATGATATTCTCATATACACAGAATATGTGACTTCAACTGGGGATGGATAAAGCTGAAAATGTGTACCCAGCCGGGATTTGAACCCGGGTCTCCTGCTTTCTGGGCAGTTGCGCTGACGCCTAGACCACTTTTTTTAGGTAGTCATTGCAGGTGGGGTGATCACTGTGTCCCCAGTGGTGTAGGGGTCAGCGCAACTGCCTAGAAAGCAGGAGACCCGGGTTCGAATCCCGGTTGGGTACACATTTTCAGCTTTGCCCATATTCTGTGAATAGAAAACAATAACAACTGCAGTATCAGAAGTGACGTTTGTTCTTTCGGAATAGACGCCACATGTGTATATACAATATTATTAATCTTCTAGAGCAAACCCCTCAATAGAAAAACGTAGTCTATAACAGCAGGATGTTTAATGAACTTGAATTTAAACTGGACATTTTCTGTTGTGGGTCTCTTATTAGCAAAGGATATCCATCATGAGCTGAACGCTTAAATATAAGAAACATTGCAAGATTTAAAGTTTAACTATTTATAAGATAAGTGATATGAAACTGAATCAACAACATTCTGGTTTCAAATGGATATAAAACTAAACTTCAGAAGAATCGGATTTTATCGTGGGCACCTCGTGCATCTAACATGAAATAACACAATTTTCTGATTAAATTAGTACCTTAAACGTATCCCGGCAGGAACTACCGCGGCTTGTTTCCTGCAGAAAGTGTGTCCAGTCTGCTAACATTTGCAGAACGTCCTCTTTCCTTGTCATTGTTATATAAAAAACGATGCTGCGAGTTTCTACGAGCCGGCCGCATTGGCCAAGGGGACTGCGGCGCTCCAGTCACGGTCTGCACGGCCACTATGGTCAGGGGTTCGAATCCCCCCTCAGGCATGGATATTTCTGCCATCCTTAGTATCAGCTATCAGTAAGTAGTTTGTAAGTTTAGGGCCTGATGACCCCGTAGTTAAGTCCCATAAGCTCTACAAACATTTGAACATTTTTTTTAGTTTCAACGAGCGTTGCGGGTCTACGAGTCTGATGAGAGCAGTGGAAGTTCGTAGCTGGCTGGCCGCGGCTGACTTGCAGTACCCCATTGCCCCCGTGACTACGAGCGACGTGAAGACTGAGATAACTGTACCAATACCACCTAGAGACAAGGCCTCACAACAGCTCGCGCTACGTCACACTGACCAGGCCGCGACCGCCAGCTGAATGGCTGGCCGCTACGAGGCAGGGGGCGTGCCCCATCGGTAAGCCATTCAGCTGGCAGCGCGGCTTGGTTCGTGGCCTACGAGAAAGACAGGCCCTAGCGCAGTCGTCATGCCACGTAAGCAAGGTAGTTCCGAGCTGGCGCGATCGCTAGCTCAGTGGCTTTGCCCCAGCGGCCGGCCAATCGGCGAGCGATCGCGCCGGCTCGGAACTACCTTGCTTACGTGGCATGACGATTGCGCTGGGGCCTGTCTTTCTCGTAGGCCTCGGTCTGTTCAATGTGACGTAGCGCGAGCTGTTGTGTGGCCTTGTCTCTATGTGGTGTTAGCTGCTGTTGTTTTGAGGGGACTAAACATATAGGTCATCAGTCCCGGTGTTGGCTGTACACGGTGTCAGTTCCTTCAAGCACTACATCAGACTTTGTTTCAAATGTTCAAAGGTTTGTTAAGCTTAAGGGACTTAACAGCGGGATCATCAGTCGCTAAACTTACAGCTATTTATGAACTACCTTATACTAAAGACGACACAAATATCCATGCCCGAGACCCCAGACCCATGCTTTGGTCAATGTCACGTCGTACTATAGCACTTCCGTGTGTTCGCGATGTCCTTAAACGATATTAGGTAGGTGTACCATTTTCTCTGGATCTTCACCGTATGATGTTGCTGTTGTGGTCTTCAGCCCGCAGACTGGTTTGATGCAGCTCTCGACGCTACCTTGTCCTGTGCAAGTCTCTTCATCTGAGAATACGTTCGGCAACCTACATCCTTTTGAATCGGCTTACTATATTCGTTCCTCGGGCTCCATCTACGATTTTTACCCGACACGCTTCCTTCTAATGCTTAGTTGACAATTCCTTGATATTTCAGAATGTGTCCAACCTTCTCTTAGTCAGGATATGCCAGAAACTCATTTTCTCCCCGATTCGGTTAAGCAACTCCTCATTAGTTACGTGATCTACCCATCTAATTTTCATCATTCGTCTGTAGCACCACATTTCAAAAGCTTCTATCATATTTTTATCTGAACTCCTTATCGTCCACGTTCCACTCTCATACAATGCCACACTCCAGACAAGTGCTTTCAGAAAGGACTTCGTATCATTTAAAGTAATATTGGATGTTATCAAGTTTCGCTTCTTTAGAAACGCTTTTCTTCCCATAGCCATTCTGCATTTTATATCTTCTTTACTTCGACCATCAGAAGTTACCTTGGTAACCAAATAACAAAATTCATCTACTACTTTTATTGTCTCATTACCTAATTTAATTCCTTAAGCATCGCCTGATTTTCTGACATTGCATTCCATTACCTTTTTTTACTCCTGTTAATGTTCATCTTATATCTTCCTTTCCAGACACTGTCCATCCCATTCAATTGCTCTTCCAGATCTTTCGCAGACTCTGACAGAATTACTGTGTCATCGGCAAACCGCAATGCACTTTAATGCCCTCTCTAAATTTCTCCTTCCATTCCTTCACTGTCTGCTCAATGTACAGATTGAACAACATTGGGGAAAGGTTACAACCCTGTCTTACTCCCTTCCCAACCTCTGCCACCCTTTCTTGCCCTTAAACCGAGGTCTGGTTTTTGTATAGGCCGAAGATAACTCTTCGCTCCCTATATTTTACCCCTGATTCCTTCAGAATTGGGAAGAGTGTATTCCAGTCGACATTGTCAAGAGCTTTCTCCAAATAGACAAACGCGAAAAAGTAGGATTCCTTTTCCTTAGCCTATCTTCTAAGATAAGTCGTAATGTGAGTATTGCCTCCATTGTCTCTACATTTCTCCTAAATCCAAACTGCTCTTCCCCGAGGTCGGATTCCGCAAGTTATTCCATTCGTCTGTAAATAATTCGTGTTAGTATTTTGCACCCATGAATAGTTAAACTGATAGTTCTGTAATTTCCACACATGTCTGCACTTGTTTTCTTTGGAATGGGAATTACAATGTTCTTCTTGAATTCGGGTGGTATTTCCACTGTCTCATACATCTTACACACCAGGTGATTCAGTTTTTTCACTACTGGCTCTCCTAACGTTATCAGCAGTTCAGACGGAATACCATCTACTCCAAGGGCGTTGTTTCGACTCAAGTTCTTCAGCGCTCTGTCAAATTATTCTCGCAGTATCATATCTCCTATCTCATCTTCCTCCACTTGGTCTTCTCTTTCTATAATACTGCCTTCAAGTTTATTTCCTTTTTATAGGCCCTCTATATATTCCTTCCACAGTTCAGCTTTCCCCTCTGTGCTTAGTACTGGTTTTCCATCTGAGTTCTTGATATTCATACGGCTGCTTTTCTTGTCTCCCAATATTTCTCTTATTTTTTTCCTGTAGGCGGTATCTATTTTTCCCCCAGTTATGCATTCTTCCACGGTTCTGCATTTGTCCTCTATCCAGTCTGCACTTTCTGTCAGTCTCATTTTTCAGACGTTTGTACTACGTTTTTCCTGTTTCACTTGGTGAATTTTTATATTTTCTCCTCTCATCAATTAAGTTCAGTATATCCCGTGTTATCCAGGGATTTCTATTAGGCCTTGTCCTTCTGCCTATATGGTCCACTGCAGCCTTCACTACCCTATCTCTCAGAGCTACCCAGTCTTCTTCTACTGTATTACTTTCCCCTGTCTATTGCCTTAAATCCAGACCGGGTACTTGATAATTCTGTTTATGAATTCGCAATATTTAAAGATTTCGATCGTTTCAGGGCATTCAAATAAATCCAATAGAAAATACGAAAATTTGTGTTGGACCAGGATTCGAACCCGGATTTGCCGCTTTGGGCCAGCGGTCGCCTTAGCCAGTTAGGCTATTCAGGCACGCTGCCCTTCCAACCCAAATTCGCAACTTGTAGCACACTACGATTATAGTGCCCCCTGCCCATGTGATTCCACTTGCTCGCATTTGAAATTTCAATTGCCTGTTGGGGCAGATATACAATTATTTACATGGTGTCTGTTCTTTTCTGAAATGTCAGATCTTGACCAATTGCTTTGAAATTTTGCCACAACGCTGCATTGTAATATAGGAAGGATTCTAGGTAAATGTTTCTTGAACATATGGTATAAAACCTATATGTATATTACTTTTGAATTTTTCCGTATCAACGTTTGACCAATATAAAATTAATGGAAGCTCATCTACCATGTATACTGACACATTACGCATATAAAATATGCGCATATTCTAGTAGAAAGTTGTGTTAAAATTTCAAATCATTCACTCAAGAACTTTCAGAAATATGACATTTTCGACGTAACACTAAACATGGCTCTAGGATAGATATTGTTCTTAGAGGAGACCGAGGAGACGGAGGAAATTAATGTGGAGACAGGCGAAGGGGACGAACAGGTGTGATGAGATGGATATTAACATTCAGTAACTCGTTAAAAACTTTTCTGTACTTACAGTTCTATGTCACTCGCCGTCATGAATGGTCTAAAATTCATCGAAAAGTAAGCTACCTGCTATCGAACTATTTTATTTAATTACATACACATACTTGACAAACGTTGAAAAAGTTAATATGTTATTGGAAATCAGAGATACTGTACTACCACGTGTCAAAAATCAGATCTTTATATCGTATGCTTTCTTCCAAGTAAAGTGAGAAGCGTTATGAAACTAAGAACTCACGTAGAAAGAAAATTATGCAGTTTTGATTTTCACAAGCAATGGAAAACATGTAAGGAAAATATAAGTTGATAAAACAATGTGTGGTGGTCCTATATACCGTCCACATTTTACTGCGTGCAAATCGTAAAAGTGCTTTCGCCCTCTTTTCCAGCCTGACCCTAAGAGGTTCTAGGAGATAGTGCTACTTTGCAAAGTTTAACTGTGGACTGAAGCCAGTTCGCCATCTTGCGGAGCCAAGGAAATATAATTTATATTACTGTGTGCTTACTTCCCTGTTAACTTTCATACATTTAAATGACTGTCATCTGTGTTTGCGTTTTTGATGTATCATATTTCTGTGGACAAATTAAGTCCTTCCAGGCAGCTGAACTGTGATTTATTAACGCAAAATCTAATTCGATAAATATGACATGACCTATATATCGGCAATTTGAGATAATACCTGAATTCTTCACAAGAACAGGAAGTGTCAGCTATAGTACTTGACAGGAAATGCAGAACAAGATTTTTTCAATAATGACAGAACGAAGCTGTCTCATTTCCGTAAATTCAGAAATTGAGACGATTGTTTTCGTTGAAAACGTACGAAACTTCTTTCTACAGATCCGATGTCAATAAATATTCATTCTAAAATTCTGTACCACCAGGTCTTTAAAATTGGAGGGGAACATATATCTCGTACAAATGAAAAGTTATTGAGTTAATATGACAGAGATAGTAAATAGTAATTTAGCAATCAAATTTTTCTGTGTACGTTCTCATCCATAGGCAATGCATATATACGGATGTCCCACTCAAATTTTTCACCCGAGATATCTCTGGAACTACAATAGATATTTGAAAACGATTTTCATGGACATGATCGTTCGATAGGGGCTTATGAAAGTGAGTGACAGTATAAAACATAAACAAATATTATTTTCGACACAAACTTATGATTTTTTAAATGGATTACCTATATTGTTTCTTACGCAAGCAACAGCACGAAAAATCACAAAAAGAATGGCGTTGGTTGCATCGGAATGCGTCAGATACATCCAGAGAAATTGCGAATCAAATTTTACGTTTAAAAGACATGAAGCGCGATGCTAGCGTATGTCTGGAGACTGCGAGGTTTCTCCAGATGTATCTGACACATTCCGATTCAACCAACGCCATTCTCTCTGTGATTTTTCATGCTGTTGATTGCGTAAGCAATTATATAGGGTATCCATTAAAAAAGAACATAAATTTGTGTTAAAAATAATATTTGTTTCTGTTTTACATTCTCTCGCAGTACTCACTTTTATAAGCCCCTATCGAACGTTCATGTCCGTGAAATTCGTTTATCAATATCTGTTGTAGTTCCAGTGATATCTCGAGTGAAAAAGTTGAGTGACATCCTGCATACAGGGTAGTCAATTGATAGATGCCGAGTCAAATATCTCACGAAATAAGAATCAAACGGAAAAAAAGAAAGAAAAACTACAAAGAACAAAACTTTTCTACCTTAAGGGTGGAAAAAGATGGCGCTATGGTTGGCCAGCTAGATGGCGCTGCCATAAGTCAAACGTACATCAACTACACTTTTTGAAATAGGTACCCCAATTTTTTTTACATATTTGTCTAGTACGTAAATTAATATAAAGGTTTTATTTGGAACACTTTTTTCGCTTTGTGATAGATGGCGCTGTAATAGTCGCAAACATATTACTCACAATTTTAGTCCATTTAAATTAAAACACATAACGTAGGTACGTTTGAATTTTATTTCGGTTGTTCCAATGTGATACATGTACTTTTGTGAAATTATCATACCTTATGAGAACGCATGCTATTACTGCGTGATTACCTGTAATTACCTCATGACTTTAATGAATGCTCAACATGGTGCCCTTCAACTTTAATGCATTTGGCAATACGCGTAACGAAATTCCTCTCAACAGAGAGTAGTTGGCCTTCAGTAATGTTCTCACATGCATTGACAATGTTTCCAGGCGTCGTCGGTGAATCACGATAACAAATATCCTTCAATTTTGCCCACAGAAAGAAATCCTAGGACGTAAGATCCGGTGAACGTGCCGGCTAATTCACATGTCATTAAATATTCCATTTAAGGCCGCTTCAACAGCACGTGAGGCATGTGCCGGACATCCATCATGTTGAAATTACATCGCCATTCCATCATGCAGTGAAACATCTTGTAGTGAAATCGGCAGAACATTACGTAAGAAACCAGCATACATTGCACCATTTAGATTGCCATCGATAAAATAGAGGCCAATTATCCTTTCTCCCATAATGCCACACAACACATTAACCGGCCAAGGTCGCTGATGTTCCACTTATCGCAGCCATCGTGAATTTTCCAATAGTGCATATTATGCCGGTTTACGTTACCTTTGTTTGTGAATGAAGCTTCGTCACTAAACAGAACGCGTGAAAAAAAATCTCTTATCGTCTCATAATTTATTTTGTGCTCAGTGGGAAAACTTACACGACGATCAGTCTTCACCATGCAAATTCTGGTGCTTGCAAATATGGTACGGATGAAATTTATGTTGATGCAGAATTCTCAACACCGACGTTTTTGAGATTCCTGCTACTGATGTGCGAATTAGCTGCAACTGCAGCTGAAACACTTACTTGGGCATCATTATTTGTTGCAGGTCGTGGTTGACGTTTCACTTGTGGCTGAACACTTCCTGCCTCTTTAAATAACGTAACTATCCGACGATAGGTCCGGACACTTGGATGATGTATTCCAGAATAATACATAGCACAGGCCCGTTGACCATTTTGATCACAACAGCCATACATAAATACCATATAGGCCTTTTCTTCAATTGGTAAACAGTCAATTTTAACACGAGTAAAGTATCATGAAGCAAGTACCGTTCCCACTGGCGAAATGTTACGCGATACCATATGTTTGTGACTATTACAGCGTCGTCTATCACAAAGCGAAATTGTGTTCCAAATATTCATATTTATTTACGTACTAGAAGAATATTTAATAATATTGAGTGTACCTATTTAAAAATGCAGTTGATATCCGTTTGACCTATGGCAGCGCCATCTAGTTGGCCAACCATAGCGCCATCTGTTGTCCCTCTTCAGGCTAGAAAAGATTTGTTCTTTGTTCGTTGGATGCTTATTTCATGAGATATTTGGCCTGGTCACTATCAGTGGACCACACTTTATACCTCTATCAACTCAGAATGAGTTGAAAACACACTTGTCACCATAAATGACAATGGCTCCGTAATATGGCGGCAGTGGCTCCACTTCTGTGGCATCTCCCCTTCTAACCTCCTTGGTCCTTGGTCCGCGCCCATCCACGTGCGGCTCAGTGTAAATAAAAGTTCCATCTGCATCTACATCTACATGTCTACATCTACATGGGTATATTACCCACTCTCAATTTTTTGAGTGTGGACAGCTACTGCGGTTCCTTCTTTAACCGCCGGGCCTCAGTCTGTAGAGATATACCACAAAAGTGGTTCGATGAATCCATCTTCCGTGCACGTCATTGTGACTTGCAGAGTATTTCTGTATAGCAGTGCTTTCCAAACTTTCCCTCATGGCGACGCCCTTTGTAGCTTACAGTTTTGCGCGGCACCCTATCACTAATATAAATACATATGGTAGAATTTAGATGGTTCTAGCGGGGGGGGGGGTGGGAGAGGGGGGGGGGGAAATAAAATATCGCTTAAATGTAGTTTGTAAACGAAACTGAAATCCTCGTACGCATTGACATGTTGAATGTTGATCCTGACTGCAGCAATTACGTACACTCAACGCAAGAAAAGGAAACATTAGGAACTGCGGAGATGTACAACAGAGTAACACCGCAGACAACAATGCCTAACTCACAAAGTAATACTTTCTTCTTTTACATGCGACCCAACTTCCAAATCAGGAAAACTGAATTTCGGAAACCGTTTTTCGCTGTCGTGTGAACATATCAGGGCCACATACGGTTTTGCTGGATCGATTGAAAACGGCATCTGGAAATTAGCTGCTCGGATTTCTGATTTAGACAGTACAGTGGCTGTTCCCTTTCAGTTCAATATTATCACATTATTTTCAGAAATAAAGAGGATGTATTTATGACAAGTGATGAATTATTATTTATGTTCTATTGTTAGGTTCTTGCTTCACTACGACCTCGGAAGTCCCGAATTATTCGGAAAAAAATGGATAAATATTTGTGACAAGTAAGAATATGAATGTCATTTCTGGTCACAGAATCTGTTACATACAGGAAACTGAGAGAAAAAAATTAACGCATACCAGGGTTCGAACCAACGATCACTGCATTTAAATTACTACTCCATACTAAACATCGCTACTGAATAGCTTTAGTCAGTGGACAATTGTGACTGCTTTTACAATCTGTGACAGCTTTTACAGCCACTGTGTCATTGATTCACATTTAGTTGTAAGAAACGCTACCGAGGGTGACGTGGCTTTGATAAATGCATTAAAAACGCTCAGATGCAGCATGCAGCTTTCTGAGAAGAAAAGCAGACTACAGTGTCAACTGCTGCTGAAGCAGAGCTGTCACCTAGCGGCTGAGCACGTAATTAATGTGCACCGATCATTCCTTTAATAGCTGATGTGTGGTGCACTGAATGAAGAGAAGGATGATTAGCTGCAGGCGAGACTTCAGGGTAGTATGAAAAAAAAGGATATTTTGTATTCCTTCAAACCGTCTTGATTGCAAATTATTTTATTAATTAATGACGCGTTTCGCCTTTTACCAGGGCATCTTCAATTATCTGCGTGACAGAATTTACACAAAATTACAAGGCCTTTTTTTGTAAGAACGAGCTCAGTAAAACGTAAAGGCCAACTCAAAAAACACTCCCCTTTTGCGGAACACACTAAAGCATCCGATCATCAATAACCTATGATTGACAACATGCAAATTTTACATATTGCGCAGAAGGGGCGTAAGTTAAATTTACTGGAAGAGTTTGAGATAGCGAAGCGCGCTGACTTCGGACATCCACACCTCCTAAAAGATCAGTTGGCATGCAGAGATCAAACATTCCTAGATATTATGATGTCTCTGTTCAACTAAAATTCCTCTCATTTATAAATACCAACATACATTATAAACTTCTCTCCTGCTTAATAACCTCCCTTTTTTTTAAATTTGTATTCAGATAGCTAGATTTCACCCGTCCCGTCTTATACATCGGCTTCCTATGTTACTCCCTACTCACATTCCCTTAGTCAGTCTGTACAAGTCGGCGGAGCAGCACACCACGCCCGCCCACCGCCCGTGAGCGCAATTGTAAACATGGGCTTATCTTGTATCACCAGAGATCACCGCTTCTGTTAAGGTAATCTTAAAAATCGGTTTTATGTTTCTCACATCTTTACCGAGTATGTTCCAACTGTAATTCGTTGTTACCCGATCATTTGTAGGGCGACAAGGAAATCTAAAAATGCCAGAATAATAGAAACACCGCAATAACAACTTACTGTGTTGTTTCAAATGTTTGTATAGTCTATGGGACTTAACTACGGGGTCATCAGTCCTTTAACTTACAAACTACTTATGAATTACTTACTTACAAATATCCATGCCCGAGGGGAGATTCGAACCCCCGACCGTAGTGGCCGTGCAGACCGTGACTGAAGCGGCTCAGTCCCCGCGGTCACCGCGGCCGGCACTTACTGTGTCATACCACGGAGAGCGCATTGTAAGCTTTGTTTACCATTTATACTCTCTTCTTAACACAAAATAAGCCCATGTACCATTATACCCGTTTGTAATTCCGCCTTGTAATTTTCTGTAAATTCTGTCACGCAGATAATCTGAAGATGCCCTGCTAAAAGGCGAAACGCGTCATTAATTAATAAAATAATCTGCAATCAAGACGGTTTGAAGGGATATTTATTCTCACTGATTGCTGTACACCATGGATTGGAAATCATATTAAGGATACTTTGTGTTATTTTATTACCAGTTTTTTGTATTTAGAGTCTAAATACGAGGCGTGTCCAGAAATTAAGTTCCGTTTCAATTTATATTCGCTGCGACTGCAGTTTTGCACATGCGCTGTAGACGATGTGTATCAAGGAGAAGAACATGCGCCATTTGGAGACCGCTGTCAGTTACGTACGTTTAGTTGTGCTTGTTTGAAATGTCGGCGTTGATTGAAAATCCCGCCGCCTGTGAAATCAGGTCGGTGATTCGGTTTCTGAATGCAAGGAATGTGAAACCTAGGGAAATTTATCGGCAAATTTGCGATGTTTACGGACCAAATGCGATGAGAGATTCGATGTTGAGAAGATGGGTCCGACAGTTCAATGGCGGGCGTTGTGATGTGCACGATGAAGAACGAAGTGGGCGTCCACCTTTGGTTACAGAAGAACTGGTTCACCCGATTGATGACAAGATCCAGGACATCTCAAGTCTTTCCTTGGCGGTCATCACTTCACCAATGACGACGATCTGAAAGAAACTGTTTCCAACTGATGGCACGCTATGACAAATGCCTGCAAAATTTCGGCAGTTATGTGGAAAAGTAGTTTAAGAGTTGTAGAATTTTCTTTCTGTATCTGTGTACAATTTCATTTTATTACCAAACGGAACTTACTTTCTGGACGCGCCTCGTATGGTAGTCTCGTGACACCCTTGACACTACTTCGCGACACGCCAGAGTGTTGCGACACCCAGTTTGGAAAAGCTCTGTTTATAGACAGAAATTGTTTTGGCAGGTTACCTATTGCACTGCACCTGGTCCGTTGCCGTGCCTCCACTGTATTCCCCTTGCTCTCCACTTGTCCACTCTCCAGATCCTTTCCGGTGGAAACTTCCGTACCATCCCCCTCCCGGATGATGCCCTCCGACCAGACATCTACCCTTCATACCAGCTGTGATCCTTCCCCTTGTTCCCTCTCCCCCTTCTCTCCCTGAGGGCCCCGACTACCCCTCCCTTCCTGTCCCTTCTCCCCTCCTCATTCCCCCAGCTGTCCCTCCAGATCCTCCTCTAACTGCCCTCCCATTTCCTTCTTCCCCGTCGCTTCCTGGGACATCATCCCCCCCGCCCCTTCCCCACTGGCCCTTTGGCTCCTCCACACCCTCTCCCTTTCCTCTCATCTCCATCCCCCCCCCCCAAACCACATCTTCAATGCTGTAAATGCTCCGCTATCAATGGAACCTTCTTTGTGCTTCCATGTGAGTGCTTCGACAGGTGTGGTGCGTTTTAGTTACATTGTTTTATTGTACAACAGTTAACGGCCAACCCGCAGCCGACACCATCAGTTTTAACTTGTGTATTTCTCCTAGTGTGTGTTCTGTTTTTTGTTTTAGTACACAGTCTAACCATATCCACCGACCTGCGCTCATTTTAAATGTGTGCATGCCACTCACCTTCGAGCAGCTGTTTTTATTCACCAGTATCGCCGTTCCAAATCTTTTAAGTCGACACCGTTTCCCTCCGTTTTATATACTATGCTTTATCTCCATTTTACATCTCCGTCTTATGTATGTGTTATCTCCAAAATTTAATCTCCTTAAGTTAGTATGTTTCTCCTGTGTCAAATTTTATTTCTGTAGGCTGAAGAGCGCCAGTGAGCAGAGCCAGCTCGCCCCTTTTTAGGGGAATTGAAATCATAATATAGAAAAAAATCAATGGACCACACTGTATAGCTCTTTCAACTCAGAATGAGTAAAAACAAAAAACTTCATAAATTACATTGGCTCCTTGGTTCGGCACGACAGGGAGTGCCCATCCACATGCGGCTCAGTGTCAATAAAAGTTTTACATCTACATGGGTATTTTGGACACTCTCAATTTTGTGAGTGTGTACAGCTACTGCAGTACCCACTTCAACCGCCGGGCCTCAGTCTGTAGAGATATATCATAGAAGCAGTGCGATGAATGCGTCTTCTGTCCACTTAATTGTGACTTCCAGAGTATGTATAGGTAGAAGTTGTTTAGGCAGACTTCCTGTTGCACGTTACCACAGACAAATATACACAGACGGGAAACCTCCGCAAGGGCCCGGTCCTACGCTCAGGGGTGCGGGGAAGGAGGGTTTCCAGCAGTTCTGTAAGATGTCCCATGATGGTGCTGGGGTCAGAAACAGCCCTTTAAACTGATCAGAGCAGGCGGCAGGTAGCGGCTGCCCCTACCACCATCTCCCCTCAAACGCCAGCAAGCCGGACACAGCCGTGGCCTTGTAGCAGGCGGCACGAGCTCTCCCCTAAGCCTCCCCTCCACACTACCCTCTAACGTGCGAGAGGCACCCTTAGGCAGCGATCCGTCTGACACCTGCTAGCATCCTACGGAACTATGAGGGGAGCGTAGGACAGTGATTTAGGAGGGGCTGCTCCTCTGTATATGTTAGTTAGTTACTCTGTGGCGTTACACATCAGACCAGACAGGCGGCATCGCAGACAATGGTGAGCAACAGTAGCTCTCCGCATACACGCCGCTGTGTCACGTCGGCTGGCGGAGTTAATAGGTCCTTTGTTCGCGCCGGCGCCGGCCGCCGGACAGTCCTTAGGCCGCGCGGCGACCTGGACAAAGGCTGGCGGAATTGGTGGCCGCTCTTGTAACGTCCGGCTTGTTTGCGGCCGCGGGGGGCCGACGGCCCCGTGCCGCCGCTTTACGTCCGGTCGCGGTCGCCACGTGCGGCTTTTTATTGCGCGCCCGCGTTCTTTATGTGCGCGCCGCAGCCTGACAGCTAGTTGGCGAGATTTAGGGTCGTTCCGTCCCCTTTTCCAGTCAGAGTTCATCACCGGCGGCCGGACAAAGAAACTGCTGGCCACCGTCGCCAAACGGGCTGGCGTTTAATCAGGTTCGTCCCGAGACGTTACTCGCAGCCGGTCCGAGAACCCTCGGCGCCGAGCTCGCGTACTTACCGCCTGTCGTGGTGTCTACAGCACGTTACTGTTAAGGAAGCGGCCATTAATTTAGTGTGGTGTTTACAAGATGGAATGGGTCTAACAAAGCTCACTAAATCGCACAGTTGGAAACATGCCAGATATAGAAATAAATGACAGAGGGATAGAAAAAGAATTAAAGTCGCTCAAAAGTACTGGACCTGTGGGATAGCAGTTCGATTTTACACAGAGTATGCGAAGGATCTTGCCCCCCTTCTTGCAGCGGTGTGCTGTACGTGTCTAGATTAGAGGAGCGTAACGTTCCAAAAGATGGGAAAAAGGTGCAGGTGATCCCTTGTTTTCAAGAAGGGACGTCGTACATATGTGCAGAACTATAGGCCTATATTGTGGTGTCGCTTAAGTCTGTAGTGCGCGCCACGTACTTTCGCCGCGCGCCGCCATGCAAGCACGGCGCGGCGTTCTTACGACGTCAGCCACGAGCGCCCTCTGCTACAACTCCGCTCGTTGCCACCACTGAACTGTATTGGCCACTTGGCGATCAGACAGGCACTAGGACTCATCAGTAGGCAGGCCTCTACCTAGTTAAACTATGTATCTGCATTCCACTAGTCTTCAGTTAACAAAGTTAACTATTGTAATATTTCTTCGAAATATATATATATATTGTACTAATCCAGCTTAGTGTTTCTAGTTTCTGCTGTCCCAATGGCTTGTCACCTCAGACTCTGTACCCGCACACGCGTGCATCCTATTTCCCGTGTCGGCCTCTCTCTATTCAGCCGCCGATACTTAGGACAACCGGCGGAAACGAGACACAAAATAAATAACGTCTGTCAGTCGTACAATTTTAGAACACGTATTATCTTCGAGTATAATTACTTTTCTGGAAACTAGAATCTACTTGTAGCACCAATATCTTGGGCTAACTAACTGCTGAAGGAAGGCAGATGACAGATATTCCAGCCCTGTGACAAAGGGAGAGTGCAGTAATAAAATTAATCCCGTGATTCTGACAGCAGATTCGGCCCTTACGGAAAATTACGAATAGAATGATATCGATCGCTGGCTGATCGGCACAGCACTTTACAAGTAGTGTTAATTAATTGCGAATTAAATCGCATAAAGTGATTTTCCCCGACAAGTAAGAACCTGCACAGACTTGGCTGACACCTTGACTTCCTACTGGCGGAGGATTTATAATTTTATCAAGTCCCATTTAATTCATACGGAAATGAAGCAATGTGGCGTACTCTTGAAAGGCCCATTTGGCCGTTAGTTTAAATTCGCTTCTTCCTCACCAACGGCGGAGGGACACACACCTTCGCCCCGTTTGGCTGAGGAACCGCTAGTCCAGGTGTCCCAACCGCCCAGGGCGCCGACCCTGCCTGCTCGGGCCGGGGGAAGGGCGCAGAGGGTGAATTGTCAGGTTGGCTGCGGAGCCCCACTTCTCGGTGGAACGGTACAGTCGTGTGCAGTTCTACGCCAGTGCTAGTTGAGCCAGCAGTCGTCCGCCATTTATCGGTTATGTTTCCGCCGGGACGAGTAAACGCGCTCGCCAATCAACGGGCGATGGTGTACGGAATATTCGGTACGTTACCGATAGGACTGTAGCCGTTGCCCCTGCCTGGGTTGTTTCGTTAACTCTCAAATATACGTAATGTTTCTCAGCGCACTCTCTCTCTGCCAGGGTTTGGGCTATTTCAGTTTGGATGATTTTACTAAATTCACTTACACAGTGTCTTGGTCCTGCAGCGAGACTAGTTATTATTTCTAGTTTTCATTACAGAAGTAACCATCTTTAATCTGTAACAGGCTACCTCACATTCCTCTTGCTTAAAGGAACAATACAGACAATTATACCAAGTAAACCTGTTTGCTTCCTTGGTCTCTAACTTCTCCGCCGCTGCCCTATTACTAATATAAATAGCACTGAAATCCTGCTGGAAGACACGGAGTTCGATGCAAGCCACGGTCAGACAACAGCAGAAATACAGGTGAGGTGTTGATCGCCACTTCTACAGGGGGAGAAAGTGGCAAGCAGTCATTTCCATAGACTCTGAAATTCCTACCAGACAACCCAGGGCTACAGACTCTGTAGGAATCAGCATGGGTTTCGAAAAAGGCGATTGTGTGAAACCCGGATCGTGATATTCTTCCACGAGACTCAGAGGGCCATAGACACGGTTCCCCACAGTAATGAACAAAATAAGAGCACCTGGACTATAAGACCAATTGTGTGATTGTATTGAAGAGTTGCTTGATAACAGAACGCAGCGTGCCATTCTCAACGTAGAGAATTCTTCCGAAGTAAGAGCGATGTCGGCTGTGCCACATCATATACAATATGCAAACATAAATTCGTTTTTCACATGTTCCTACGTCAGTAAATGACTGTACAGTTGAATGGTAAAAGGCTGGAAATATGAAGTGGACTTTTGGGTGTCGGTGCGCCAACATTGGCCAAGGGGACAGTGTTGTAGGTAGTCTATCCGCTCACTAGAAGGCGATGCATGCGGCGTCAAGCGACGGTCTGCGTGACACTGCGAACGATGACATTGCTCACATCTATCTCGTACCGTTTTTGCTGACTGCTATTATGTATCGTGGCTAATTGGCATAGGGAAAGGAACTTGTGCCCTGTTGCCAATCTGTCTCCTCAGCCAATGTCGGCGCACAATAACGCCAAAAAATCCACTTCATATTTCCCGATTTTTACCATTCAATTGCATTGTCATATATCGACATAAGAACATGCGAAAAAGGAATTTACGTTTGTAGCTCAGTGTGACAATTTGCACGAAATATTTTTCCTCATTTATGACTCACCCTGTAAATGACATTGTGAATAAAATCGGAAGTTCACTGAGGCTTTTTGCGGATGATGCTGTAGTATATCGAGAGGTTGCAACAATGGAAAATTGTACTGAAATGCAGGAGGATCTGCGTCATATTGGTGCATGATGCAGGGAATGGCAATTGACAAGTGTAATGTGTTACAAATACGTAGAAAGAAAGATCGTTTATCATTTAGCTACACTATAGCAGGTCAGCAACTGGAAGTAGTTAATTCCATAAATTATCTGGGCATCAGAAGCGGTTTAAAATGGAACGACCAAATAAAATTAATCGTTCGTAAAGTAGCCGCCAGACTGAAATTCATTTGAAGAATCCTAAGGAAATGCAGTCCGAAAACAAAGAAAGTAGTTTACAGTACACCTGTTCGCCCGCAGCTTGAATACTGCTCACCGGTGTGGGATCCGTACTAGTTGGGGTTGATAGAGGAAGTAGAGCATATCCAACGGAGAGCAGCGCGTTTCGTTACAAGATTTTTTGGTAATCACGTAAACGTTTTAGTGATGATCGATAGAGATGATTTTCCAGTGGAAGACTCTGCTGGAGGGACGCTCTGTAGCTCGGTTCGGGCTTTTCTCGCAGTATCGAGAACATGCCTTTACCGTGGAGTCAAACAGTATATTGCTCCCTCCAATGTACATCTCGCCAAGAGATGAGGATAAAATCAAAGAGGTTAGAGCCCACACAGAGTCATATCGATATTCTTTCTTTCCGCGAACAATAAGAGGCTGGAATAGGAAGGAGAACCGATAGTACTACTCAAGGTACTCTCCGCCACACACCGTCAGGTTGCTTGCGGAGTATGGATGTAGGTGTAGATATTTCACGTGGGGAGAGGACACGACCTCCGAAAATTTCACCAATTTTTATTTTATTTTATTTATTTATTTGTTGTTTTTTTAATTTTTTTGCAAAAAAATATTGTAAAACTGTGAGAACTGGGTTAAGATCATGTTTCTTGCCTAAAGTATGGCGAAATCCTACTCACACACTTCATGGAACTAAGGTCTTCTGAAGACCTTGGCCTCTTCAGTCAGAGATTTCCAGTCGTTTCGGTCTTCAGTACGCCTGTGCTTCTTCCTCACTCCCACTGCTTTCAGGTCGACTTCCTCATCTTCCAACCATCTCACACGCAGTCGTCCTCCCCTTCTTCTACCGCTGGTTGTCTCATCATATTCTTCGGGAATCTTTCTTCTGTCATCCATTTTGATTGAGGTTACCAAATCAAGTTCTTTCTACCGAGTCCTTAGTTCTTCATTAGTCCTAATTCTCCATATCTCATCCTCTTTTACGGGACCAAAATTGTCGATCAGCACTCTCCTTTCCCATATATTTAGCTTCCTCTTGAAAGCAGTGTTTGTGAAAGGCATTCGAAAGTTTGAAGGGGTTTTGTATTTTATTTGCTGTATGCTTTAAAGATTCAATTTAAAATATTAAAAGGACTTTTTTTTCCTAAATATATTGATTCTATTGTAAACTGCGTTTCAGTGAAAGATGTTCAAAACAATCCTTGGGTAGTCCTTCCACAATTCCTGCTCTAAAGTTTGTCTTACCTTACCGCTCGCTGCCCAGGTGCTACATAGTTGGCTGTCTCCTTAATGATGTGGTATACGCGTTAGGTATCCATGCAATATGTATTTCCGAGATGATCAAGGACAAAAGATCAATAATTTCATTTTTATAAATAAATGATATTTATATGTAAGACCTTCATAGCATAATAAACCTTTGCAGTATACCTTCAGAGAAGTACTTCGAGACGTAGTCTGTAAATGGGTGTGACGGTTGCAAGGTACCCCGAATAAATTAAATAAATAAAAAAAATATTAAAGATTTGCAACCTTACTATACTAGACTAATGTTTAATGGAAATTAATCAGCACTAAGTAATAGCAAAACTGAACTTTAAAAAAAATCGATTAATGTGGTAACTACGACCATCGAGGTAAGCCTTAGAAAACGTTAATATGCGTAACGGACACGCCCGGGAAATGGGGAATCTCAAACATTTAAATTTATGACCCTGTCTATAGTACTCCCAACGGGTACAACGAAACTGATGAACTTGAATAATGAAACGAGGGAAACAATCTGACTGCGACACAGATAAATAAAATTTGACTTACCTCGTATCTTCTTATTACAAAACTGGTAACAGGAAACAGTAAGCACCTCGCATCATGCAGTATTTCAGTATTAAGAATTTTCAAAAATGATAGATGGGTAGCAATTAAGGTGAACAATAATCATAAGTAAAGAAAATTAAAGGAAGGGGAAACTAACTAGCATATGAAGACGCAGAACGCAAATTTAATATTAGAAATTATGTATTTTTAAGAAAATATGAAGTAGAAAATTATTACAGAAAATTAAATTAACATCATACATTACAATAATGGCGTGCTGGAACAGGTACTTAACAAATGCCTTCTCCAACAGCGTCCTCGCGCTACCTCACCCAACAGCTAACTCTCCGCAACTCTCTCCCAACACAGCTCGCAACTAACTTGCTACTGACTGTTCTCTCTCGCAGCAAGAGCGAGTACTCTACAATCGAACTTCCAAAGATTTCTTTGCCACTCACAATATACATCTGCGGCCAGTTTACATATGTACACCGAGCGCGGTGGCGCAGTGGTAACACACTGGACTCGCATTCGGAAGGATGGTGGCTCAAATCCACCTCCGGCCATCCAGATTTACGTTTCCCGTGATTTCCCTAAATCACTCCAGGCAAATGCCGAGATGATTCCTTTGAAAGGGCACGGCCGATTTCCTTCACATCCTTACCCAAACACTGCGAGCGTAAGCTCCGTCTCTAATGACTACGCTGTCGACGGGACGTTAAACTCCAAGCTTCCTTCCTCCCTACATATGTACAAATTATTACAGAAAACCGACCTATGACGGGACCATAGGGACCTTACATAGTTTTACTTTGCCTTTGCGTAGCTTTGACTATGAAGGCTTTTAAATGATGATAAAAAAAAGAAGAAAAAAGGTACACTGTCGCTCAGGACCATAGAAACAAAACAAAAATACGTTTCCGTGAGTATGAATAAAACCCGCGTAAATAAATAATCGCGTAATCGATTTAGAGTTGCATTTTCGATATATATTGTTTTGGGGGCGTGATACTTCGGTTGCAAATTGAGTTCATAAATAATCTCTCGAATACTGATACAACTGCAGTAATTCACACCAACAGCAGGATTACTTTGGACTCTTTGCGAAATCCGAAGAACCACAACTTCTTGATTGAACAAATAAGATGTAAAATCAGAAAGTTGTAGATCCACAACTGGCTGCTGCATTTCGAATGGGTTAAGGCACATCTAGGGATATGGGGAAATGAACTAGCTGACAACCTTGCTAAAAGAGCAGCTCGACCACGACAGTTAATAAGCTACAACAAAATACCTACAAGTGCCGTAAAGAAGAAACTTCGAGAAGAGTTTAGGAACAAATGGGACATTCAGTGGCACAGAACGAAAAACGAGGGGAACACTAAACCGTATTTTTCTACGATCCGACAACGTTTAATGATTAAACTTTCAATATCTGCGAATTTTACAGCTATGTTAACAAGTCGTGGGAAACTAAAAGCCTACTATCAGCAGTTCAAAATAATTGAATGCGGAACGTGCACATGTAACAGTGCTGTCCAAACTATTGACTGCTGCAATTTATTGAAAGACAAGGACCATCTGAGGAAAAAAGAAGCTGCCAAAGGAGGAGGATGGCCCGTCAGTAAATATGACTTAGTACATAAATTCACTAGAGACTTTTACAATTTTTGTTATTCAATAAGATTTCCTGATGTATAAAATTGATTGTTCCTTTGTAAACCATGCCAACTTATGTACTGTACTTGTGTTTGCAAAAATGTCTGATGTAACCGCCTGAATCTAACCATCAAACATGTAATATTACTATGTTATGGGGCATTTTAAATAATTAATAAATAAAAAGAATAATAAGCATTCTTAGAATGAAACTTTCACTCTGCAGTGGAGTGTGCGCTGATATGAAACTTCCTGGCAGATTAAAATTGTGTGCCGGAACCGGGACTCGAACCTGGGACCTTTGCCTTCCGCGGGCAAGCGGTCTACCACTGAGCTACCCCGACACGACTCACGATGTCGCCTCACAACTTTACTTCCGCCAGTACCTCGCCTCCTACTTTAAAAAACTTCACAGAAGCTCTCTTGCGAAACTTGAAAGACTAGCACTCCTGGAAGAAAGGTTATGGTGGAGACATGGCTTAGCCACAGCCTAAGGGATGTTTCCAGAATGAAACTTTCACTCTGCAGCGGAGTGTGCGCTGATATGAAACTTCCTATCAGCGCACACTCCGCTGCAGAGTGAAAGTTTCATTCTGGAAACATCCCTTAGGCTGTGGCTAAGCCATGTCTCCACCATATCCTTTCTTCCAGGAGTGCTAGTCTTGCGTGTTTGCAGGAGAGCTTCTGTGAAGTTTTTTTAAAGTAGGAGGCGAGGTACTGGCGGAAGTAAAGTTGTGAGGCGACATCGTGAGTCGTGTCGGGGTAGCTCAGTGGTAGACCGCTTGCCCGCGGAAGGCAAAGGTCCCAGGTTCGAGTCCCGGTTCCGGCACACAATTTTAATCTGCCAGGAAATTTCAGCATTCTTAGAAATTACCGTAGAGTTAGCAAGAATTTATGTTTGGTGAAAGCGCTCCTGCATTTTATCCTCACCATTGCGGAACCACATTACTTAACTGCGCTGAATTGCAGCCTGTTTACGAAACCCTAGCAAGCAGTGAGGCGCGCTCGTTAAAAACTGATGCCGCAGTCCCCTCGCCGTCATGGAGGGTGGGTGGAGAAGCCGGCGGCATTCTGGGAGCGACACGGCGGCGCAGGGCGGCTGTTTAAATATCAAAGAGCGCGTATTAAAAGTTGGCCGAGGTGCCGGCAGCGGCAGATAGCACGGCGCCGAGCCCAGGCCGGGATGCATTATTTAGCCGGCCGCGGGAGTGACGGCTGCCCGCGCCTATTAGGCGAGCCAGCCAGCGCTCTGCCCGTAAAAAGGGAACGAATAATTCCCTCGCAAAGTGAGCGGCGGGGGAGTGAGGAGGGAACTTGGCGCAATCTTATTAGCAGCGCCGGGATCGGCCATAATACGGCCCGGGAGGGGCTCGCGCCGCGACCAGACTTTAGCGCCTTATTTGCTGCCGTGAAGGATTACACGCCGTTTGTCCTTGCTGCCTGCTTCCCCTCCTCACCGTCCCAAGTGCTCGCACCTTTCATGCCGAATTACGGCGCCAAGCTCTGTCGAATCGCGGGTAGCATTTGGTAGACTGTTGTATTGCTGAATTGTGTGCTTTAGCCGGCCGCGGTGGCCGAGGAGACTGAGGCGCTCCAGTCACGGTCTGCACGGCCACTACGGTCGGGGATTCGAATCCCCCCTCAGGCATGGATATTTGTGCCGTCCTTAGTATAAGGTAGTTGATAAGTAGTTTGTAAGTTTAGGGACTGATGACCCCGTAGTTAAGTCCCATAGACTATACAAACATTTGAACATTTTTGAATTGGGTGATTTAATGTGTGAGGGAAGTCACGAAGGAAACACCTATGTGTGGTGTTGGAATGATGTACTGGACTGAACAAAGCAACCAGCAGTCGGTGTCTACAAACCCCTGGATATAAAAAGTAGCTGAAGGGTGGCAACATTGTTTAGTCACTGTCACTCTCTGGTAAGAGACTTTATTTTTGAACTGTTGAGTGAGTAGCGTAGGAAGGACTCAGAGAGACTCAGAGTTCTAAATTTAACCTTTAAGAAATCTTTCACGCAGTAGGACCGCACAAATGTACCATCATTCTATCAACGTACAAATTCCGAAATGGGGGACATAGCAATAGGTATTTCCGGTGTAGAGAAGCAGCTGAGAGAGCTAAATACGAAAAAGTCTGCTGGTCCGGATGGAATACCAGTTCGGTTTTACAAAGACTATTCTGCGGCGTTGGCCCCCTACTTAGCTTGCATTTATCGCGAATCTTTAATTCAGCTCAAAGTTCCTAGTGATTGGAAAAAAGCGCAGGTGACTCCTGTTTATAAGAAAAGAAAGAGAACTGACCCACACAATTACAGGCCAATATCGTTGACATCAGTTTTATGTAGGATTTGGGAGCATATTCTCAGTTCGAATATAGTAAATTTCCTTGAAACGGAAAAGCTTCTTTCGACGCGGTGCCACACTGCAGACTGCTAACGAAGATACGAGCTTATGGAATGGGTTCACATATTTGTGACTGGTTGGAAGACTTCCTAAGTAATAGAACGTAGTACTTTGTTCTCGACGGCGAGTGTTCATCAGAGACTAGTGTATCGTCAGGCGTTCCCCAGGGGAGTGTGATAGGACCGCTATTATTTTCTATCTATATAAATGATCTGATGGACAGAGTAAGTTGTAATATGCGGCTGTTTGCTGATGATGCTGTGGTGTATGGGAGGGTGTCGTCTGTAACTGACTGTAACAGCATACAGGATCACTTGGACAAAATTTCTAGTTGGTGCGAATATTGGCAGCTAGCTCTCAATGTGGAAAAATGTAAGGTGATGCGCATGAGTAGAAAAAACAAAAGAATACAGCATTAGTAGTGAGCTTCTTGATGCTATCGCGTCGTTCAAATATCTAAGCGTAACATTGCAGAGCGATATGAAATGGAACGAGCATGTAAGGACAGTTGTGAGTAAGGCGGATAGCCGACTTCGGTTTATTGGGAGAATTTTGGGAAGATGTACTTCACCTGAAAAGGAGACCGCGTATAAAACGCTTGTACGACCACGTCTTCAGTATTGCTCAAGTGTTTGGGACCCGCAGCAGATCAGATCAAAGGAAGACATAGAGGCGGTTCAGAGACGAGCAGCTAGGTTTCTTACTGGTAGACCAATGCGCGAGTGTCACGGAAATGTTCCGGCAACTCAATTGGGGATCGCTGGAAGAAAGACGACGTTCTTTTCGTGAATTTCTGTTAAGTAAATTTACAGGGCCGGAATTTGAAGCTGAGTGTAGTACGATCTTGCTGCCGCCTAGTTACATTTCTCGTAGTGATCACAAAGACAAGATAAGAGAAATTAGGGCTCGTACGGAGGCATATAGGCATTCTTTTTTTCCTCGTTCAATTTGGGAGTGGAATAGGCAAGGGAATGCCTTGTAGCGGTACAGTGTACCCTCCGCCACCCAGCTTACGGTGAATTGTGTAGTATGTATGTAGATGTAGATGCAGATGTAGAAGTCAACGAAGGAGAGACCTATGTGTGGTGTTTGAATGACATACTAGGAGTGAGCAGAGCAACCAGCAGTCGGTGTCTGTAAACCCCTGGATATAGAAAGTAGCGACAACCTTTTATGTGGCGATTGCTGTTATTTGCATCTTACCAGTGGTCAGTTGCACCAAACAGCTTATAGAGGTAATAGCGGAAACTCTTACCTAAAACGTCCGACAGTACTCCCAATCACCATTTCAGTTGGTATATTCCTGATTTTCTGTATGTATCTGTATTTACTATTGATTTTGGAAAATATTTTTGAAGTGAGTTGTTAGTTTGGTGGGCTATTTTGATGCCTTGTTTTTTGAAAATATAGGATATTCTGTGTGTGTATTTGTGATTTTATGTCATTGTATACCATCTGTTGCTTCCTTCATTTTTCTGCCTTTGTGTTGTTCTCGTCTGTGTGTCTTGTGTTTTTATTTGTGTGGTATTATGCCCTTGTGGTGGTGGTATTGGTGTGTATATTTGTTTTTAAATTTTACTGTTCAGCTTTGTTACTAGGTTTTCATTGTATCCATTGTTTGTGTCTATTTGTACTATGGCATTCTTTTCCTTCTGGTAGTTATCTGTGTCTAATGGGATGGTGTTTAATCTGTGAAGCATGTATCTAAGTGCTCCATGTTTCTGTGTATCTGGGTGATTAGATGTGTGATGTATAATTGTGTCTGTTGTTGTTGCTTTCCGGAATATGTCAAATATATGCGGTTGTTCTGTATCTTTATGGCGACATATACGAAATTTAACTGTCTGTTTTGCTCTTTTTCTACTGTGAATTGTATTTTATCATGAACAGAATCTATGTCAGTATATAACTTGCCTGTTTTTGAGCTTGGTTCATCTTCGAGGCATAAGATGTCATCCAGTATCCAGTATAAGATCTTTGCCTGTTTGGAACTATTTTGTTACATATGACCTGTTATATGTGGTTCATAAAGATATTTGCTATAATACCTGAAATTGGGGAGCCCATTGGTAATCCTTCACTTTGTAAATATAATTCATTATTAAACTGGTAATACTACTGTTCTAGTTCAATGCTATGGGAGCAAGCCAGCCTAATGGCCCAACAATGGCGGTCGCCGCTGACATTGAATATATAGGTTTTAGGCGTCTGCTTCATGATGTTATCAAATGTTCAAATGTTTGTTAAGCTTATGGGACTTAACTACGGGGTCATCAGTCCCTAAACTTACAAACTACTTATGAACTACTTACAAACTAGGACTGCACAAATATCCATGCCCGAGGGGGGATTCGAACCCCCGACCGCAGTGGCCGTGCTGACCGTGACTGGAGCGCCTCAGTCACTTCAGCCACCGCGGCCGGCCATGATGTTATCCCGGCTCCAGTGGAGCCCCTTGGCACCTCATACCTCTTAACAGATAAGTGGTGCCGGCAGCCTATGTCGAAGGGGTACCTCAAATACCAGACATTCAACTATGAAGCCTTGCAACGATATCCTCTTCTGGGTGACACTTCTTGCAGGTGGAAGTAGGAGCAAACAGAGAGCACTACAGGACAGCATTGCAGCAGGTATCACTACTCTCGCACCGGACTGGCTAGGTCCCGCTAAATCCACACAGACATCTGCCCTTCAACCGCATTGACCTCCGTTTTCCAACTACCAAGACTCGCCACCGTACAAAGATTATCCTTGCTACTCCTCTGGACCTTCTTGGTTCTTTATCGTGCAATCTGCTGGTGCTACTGCCTTTATATCCTGACTTTCTTTTGCTGAACTTTTACTATTTCTCTTCTTCTTCTTCCTTCTTCTTCTTAGTTCCACCTCCATCCAACATGTGGCCGCGTTGGGGTATCAATGGTACGTCTACCCTTTCCTCGGTCTTTCCACCATTCTTCTTCCACTATTTGGTTCAATACCAGGTTCCTCCAGTAGTGGCTCCAGTAGTTTGAATTGCTCCAATAGTTTCGATAGCTCTCCTGGCTGTACCATATTATAAAAGGCGGTGTAGTAGATCTCAAACATGACACGTTTCATTTTATATTCATTTATTTCCATTCTTGGAGAAGCACACAAACGTTCATAACGAAGCAATAAATGTTTGTACCAAGACATGTTGTACACTAACTGATTAATAACTGACTATTGACTAAATATGACTGACTAAAAACTAAAGACTGACTGCGTTCGCGCCAATTTCACGCTTATTAATACAATCAGATTTTCGAGAACATTCTAGAACCAGGAAGGTGCAATATAACATATTAAATAGTGTGTTCGTGAAACATAAATAAATCTTTTATGAAGAAAATATTCACAAAATTTTGACAAATGTAATAACAGGATTTTCGTATCGAAACAAAACGGAAATTAAGATCGTAAGTAACTGACAATTAGAGAAGTAATTGCATTTGTTGATATTATTTAAAATAGTTAAATTAAAGTAATTATGCAAATTTGAGGTCAATAAAGTATCAGAAACAAATCAGTACATCGAAAATGATATCAGATAATGTTAGTTGAAAATATAATTAGCAAAAATATATTATTGCACCATATTGATATTACGTTTTTTTATAAAGAGAAGCATTTTATCGAGGTCCAATCAAATACCTTGCTATTGATACAATTAAACAGTCTTGTATCGTATTATAATGTTTTATGATTAAATTAATGGTTGTGCATAAGAAAAGGCACCTTACTGAGTGGTATCGTGTACTTCAAATTACTATTCTCGGATACTAAAACCATTATAGTAACCTCCTCCCTCCCATCCTCTTCACATGCTCAAATAATTTTAGTCTGCTCTGTTTCATACTCTCATTCAATTTCTTCACCCCAGTTTCCTGCCTAACATCTTCATTTTACACTCTCTCTCTCTTCTTGTCTTCCCTAACATACTTCTCAAGAACTTTATTTCACTGGCTTGTACCCTATTCCTCTTCTACTACTCATCGTCCATGTACTTGATCCATATGTCAGTATGGGTGTGAAATAGGCCTTGTATAGCACCTCCCTTCTACATACCTCTCACACACTGGTAAAATTCACTGCTTTGTTGTGTTCTTTTACTAATTTCTGCATCTACACAAACATTCTCCGTTAATACGTTTTCCAGTATTTAAAGTTGTCCACTGTTTGAATATTCTGTGCCTTAATATGGATTTGTCCCTTGCCCTCTCTGTCCCCTCTGCGACTACTAAAATAGACCCCACGAGCATTGAATTTTCATGTACCGTTCAACGATGCTACTGCGCCGTAATAACAGAGAACTTCCGTTAACACTAGTAGGAACTATATTTATTTTTTGTTTCCCTACGTCGTCTTCCCGAAATATTAATCTAAGACGACGTATACGTGTTACTAAACTTCTAATGCTGTGTGTATAAAGTTATGTTGTGCAAATTTGGGTGTTCTTCAGTCAAAACAGGTAAGAAGACAGAACGAATGATTCTGACTTACATATTGGTGCAGAAGCCTACCACCCTATTTGGGATTTGTAAACATTGAGGAAAATGTTTATGGAAAATCTTTTTATGTGGGTATTTGGTTGAAAATGTGGGATCTAGACGTGTCAACTGGTCACCACTCAATCCGATGATTTCGCTCTGCTGTAGAGCACGTTGAATAGTACTAGAGACAACTACGTATTTTGTATGGTTCGTGATGTAACACAGAAGAGCCATCACTGCTATGCATACGTCTTCAAGCGACTTCAGATCTGCATCAATTGCTTCGTCACCGATTTTTCTGAAGGAACAATCCGTAATCCCTGTAGCAGTGTTTGACCCTTTTCGAAACTGCGACCCACTTGCAAATAAAAATAGTCCGGCGACCCCTTTCCAAGAATAAATATTCTGGAGAACGTCCCCGATCATTATTAGGTAACCTAACAAAACTATGTTTGGCAACTTACAAACAACAAATTTATCCAATTGATACAATTTCCTAGAAAATTGTTGGATTTTTTTTGTGTGTGTTTCGGAATTGATGGCATTATTGCTATTTTTACATGAATAACGACATAAATTTAAATTTTGCATGTCAAGTTTTGCATTTCAGGTAAGACTTAGAAGCGATTTACGTTCTTTCAGAAGGGTCCCACTCCATAAAAACTTCATAAAGAAGTTGATCCTTTTCCGAATTTTTTTGGATTTAATTATTTTATCTTGTTCATTTACCTATCAATTGATTCCTGTAAAGAGTTCTTAGGCTTTGTTCTTTATTATCGTTATTAAAGAGTCTACCTTCTATTTAATTCAGAAATAATGTTAAACAAGGAATTACATTATTTTTACATAAAATAAATTTAACTTAAGCCTGTGTATCAATATTACGGAATTCTTTTGTATTCAATAATGCATTGCTTTGGTTGTTTTTTGGTGCGACATCATCCTCCTGTGACGGAGACCCTCCAAGCAAGTCTTCGCGACGACCATGAGAATCGCGAGCTATTGGTTGAAAATCACTGTGGTGATCTATTTTTCCTCGATCGCAATGTTCTCGAAAGATGCTCCCTGTATTCTCGGTCTAGTAGTATAACTTACACTGGTACTTTACTGATTCAAAGAGTTTTCGATCTACATCTACATACGTACTCCGCAATCCACTCAAAGTTACGGGCGGAGGGTACCTACTATCACCATCGCCAGTTGCCATTCCTCGCACAACAGAAATGTAGTCCAAGTTATCCTGCATCCTACTACAGTCATTCAATGACGACACCTTCCTGTACAGCATCATCAGCAAACAGCCACAGATTGCAACTCACTGTCCGTCAAATCATTTATGTAGATAGCAAATAATAGCGGTCCGATCACACTTTCCTTGGGGAACTGACAATAGCATTGTCTCTGAGGAACATTCGCCATCGAGGACAACTGGGTTTCATTACTAAAGTAGTCTTCGAACGACTCAAATATTCGGGTACATAATCCATATGCCCGTGCCTACGTTAGCAGTCTGTGGTGCGACACCATGTCAAACGCCTTTGTAAGATCGTGATATATGCAGTCTGCCTGTTGCCGTTCATCTTTAGCACGCAAGGTATCCTGAGACATCTGGTGCTGTCTACCTAACAAATTTTTTTAATTATCAAAAAACTAAGGAAGATGTTCACTAAGTGCTGTAAACTGTTAAATTTGATTTCACAATTCCCATTGGTCGGAGAAAGGTGATTTTCAACATGGTAAAGGATGAAATTAACCTTATATAATTTTGTGATCCAGTGAAGATTGTCGGCATTGGTGAAGCTTTCTAGATCACAGACTTTAATTCACGGGTGAGCGAAAAATTTGCAATGTAATATAAAACACGAGGGCAAATTTACAGAATATATGAGGTAACAATAAGTTTACCGAAATTCCAACACGTCGCTTATTTCCAGTCTTTTGAATGACGAATGGATTTGATTTCGAGTAGGAATGTATCTCACTAAGTAACGATTATTGATAAATTGAAACATGCACTTTGCCACAGTATTTTTTGTCACTGATATATCTCCAATTTATTACGGGATCGAAAACCTGATTTGCAAAACTTGAATTTTGTGACTTCCCTACACCGCGTATTCTGCAGATGCTTATATCATGACCAATGTTATGAAGCTAGACACCGAGACAAGTAATTGTCTCCCTTGTATGCACCTCATATAAAAATGTAGACTAAGACGGATACTTTGGTGCAACACTCAGCTTCAGGTGCCACCGGTTGCCACTGCTACAATCAGTGACGAAATCGGGTGGATGATAAAAACCGCTAATATGTTTTACATAGGTATTCTCTCCCTCTTTTTTTTAACATGATTTTCATGACTTTGAAGTACGATGACGCAAAATTTCTATGCCATCAGCTCTTCCCAGACCAGAATCCTGGATTCGCCATTGGCCACAGACCAAAGCGTTGGCCGCAAGTGTCAATAAGCACGAGCTGCTTGAATGCTAACACTTGGCAGTCGACACCTACCATTCAGACAGCTCGTGCTCAGTGGCCAATACTTTGTTTGCACATATTTGAGATTGTGCCATATTCTTATGAAATCAGATTAATAATACGGCAATGTCGCCAAACGTTTTTTTATTTATTATTTATTTATTTGTCTTGACGACACACTGAGGTAAGGTACCATCTTCTGGTCTGGTATCTTCGAGCATTTATGCTTTCATAGAATTTTATGTCGAGCATTTCTATAAGAAGTCTAATATATAAAGCAGAGTGTCCGTATGTTTGTACTTGTTGCATACAAATCTACAGTTTTGTTCCGATATTTATGAAATTTTTTACACGTAAGCTTCAATCCATGAGGACGGTCGCAGTAAGTGTAACTATCACATAAGCTATACAGTTCACGAGATATGACATGATAAACAATGATATCCGCGAAAAACTGCTGCATTTTGCGAAAATGCTGCTCATTTTCTCCTAAACCATTGGACCGATTTCAGCCAAATTTGGTACACACATTCTTTAACGTGAGGTAACAATTGCTGCATGATTAAGAATCACATACGGCACATGGTTCAAAAGATATCACATCATGAGCAATAGAAATCGCAAAAAATGCCATATAATGCTGCGAGAATTTCGAAATACACTGTATGAGAATGACAGTACTTAGCGACTTGCAACAAACTTTAAACATAATTTCAAACCTGTATTAAACTTTTTCTCGTTGGCAACCATAGTAAAATGATGAAAGGAAAAAAGTTTGTCGCTTACTACTTTTCCGTTGTTTATGGAGTAAAACTACGGTATGACGTTACAATTTATAATTTGAACACTACAAATTGTAGCGACAGGAAATTTTACAGACAGTATACACATATACTGTTGACTGTAGCTTCTAAATTGTACCACATTCCGACACGTAGTTCATGAGATATGAGCACGTAAACAGTAATGTTCATGGAAAATTGCTCCATCCGGATGGAAGCGAAAGCAGTTTACTTCCATAGGGCTACAAGGAAGGGAACAGAATGAAACAGAGTGCACCCAACGAATACCCATTATAACCCACAAATCCACCTTCAAGATACTGCAGTTTTCATTGGAACTTGCGTTTTCTATTACGATTAATAAATTACAGGGCAATCTATTAAATATCTACATCTGCAACCACACTCCGCAAGCCACCCGACGGTGTGTGGCGGAGGGTACCTTGAGTACCACTATCGATTTTCCCTCCTATTCCAGTCACGTATTGTTCGCGGAAATAATGATTGTCGGTATGCCTCAGTGTAGGCTCTAATCTCTCCGATTTTATCCTAACGATCTCTTCGCAAGAAATACGTAGGAGGGAGCAATATACTGCTAGACTCCTCAGTAAAGGTAAGTTCTTGAAACTTCGACAAAAGCCCTTACCGAGCGACAGAGCGTCTTTCCTGCAGAGTCTTACACTGGAGTTTAGGGATCCTCGCCGTAACGCTTTCACGATTACCAAATGATCCTGTAACGAAGCGCGCTGCTCTCCGTTGGATCTTCTCTACATCCTCTATCAATCCCACCTGGTACGGATCCCACACGCCGGCCGCGGTGGCCGAGGTGACTGAGGCGCTCCAGTCACGGTCAGCACGACCACTACGGTCGGGGGTTTGAATCCCCCTCGGGCATGGATATTTGTGCCGTCCTAGTACGTAAGTAGTTCATAAGTAGTTTGTATGTTTAGGGACTGATGACCCCGTAGTTAAGTCCCATAAGCTTAACAAACATTTGAACATTTTTTTTTTTTTTTGGATCCCACACCTGTGAGCAGTATTCAAGCTGTGGGCGAACATGTGTACTGTAACCTACTTCATTTGTTTTCGAACTGCATTTCCTTAGAATTCTCCCAATGAATCTAAGTCTGGCATCCGCTTTACCAACGATTGATTTTATACGGTCGTTCCATTTTAAATCAGTCCTAATGACTACTCCCAGATAATTTAAGGAATTAACTGCTTCCAGTTGCTGACCTGCTGTAGTGTAGCTAAATGATAAAGGATCTTTCTTTCTGTGTATTCACAGCACATTACACTTGTCTACATTGAGCTTTAATTGTCATTCCCTGCACCATGCGTCAATTCGATGCAGATCATCCTGCATCTCAATACAACTTTCCATTGTTACAACATCTTTATATACTACCGTTTCATCCGCAAAAAGCCTCAGTGAACTTCCGATGTTATCCGCAAGGTCATTTATATATATCGTGAACAGCAACGGACCCACGACACTCCCCTGAGGCACACCTGACATAACTCCTACTTCGGAAGACTTCTCTCTATTAAGAATGACCTGCTGCTTTCTGTTATCTAGGAATTACTCAATCCAATCACACAATTGGTCTGATAGACCATATGTTCTTACTTTGTTCATTAAATGTTTGTGAGGAACTGTTTCAAACGCCTTGCAGAAGTCGAGAAACACAGCATCTACCTGAGAACCCGTGTCTGTGGCTCTCTGAGTATCGTGGACCAATAGCGCGTGCTGGGTTTCATACTTCGGAAGGGATTTGGCATCTTCATGTCAGGGGCGGGCTCACCAAAGAATTTATTCATATTAGAGCCTGGATGATATACATCTGTCGTGTGTGTGTGAGTGTGTGCGTGTGTGTGCGCGCGCGCGCGTTTTTGTGTGTTACATAGAGGGGGAAAGGTTATTGCATTAGGCAAAAAGAAATCTTTAAAAAAATTTTACATCAAAACCTGGAACCTGATTTTTATAATATGTGCTTTCCAACTACACCTACTGCAGTTTCACATGCAGCCTGGCAGATATTTAACATTAGGAGCTAACAATTTGTACAGTTACTAATGTCTACCCAGGGAAGGCTTTAGGCACGGTTTTATGGCGACCGGATAACTATTTTTCTATATATATCAATGTGAATGTCTGTTCAGTGCACGCTTATCACTTCCGAATGACAAGACGCAGAGACTTAAATATTTGTACAGTTACCATTTTATACCTGAGGAAGCTCTTTGAAAATGGTTTTATTTGTTGCATTGTTGATAATGATAAAAGGGTGGAGTATATTGGGATGGAAAGTTATGGGTGTATATAAAAATTCTACGTGTGTGTGAGAGAGTTAATATTTCGCTCTGCAGCGAAAACTACAGAACGCAAACGAATGGTCTTTGTGTAATTGTTGTCCGAAGTCTCTCGTTGTACACAATAGCAGTTCCATGCCGATAGCTATAAGGGGGTGAAAGATATGACGGTTGAAATTAGTCAAATTATAAAAAAAGTCGGAGTGAAGGCCAGCGATGACGTTTACGACTCTATAGCAAGGAGGTTACATGCAGCGAAACGTGATGTTATAGACCGTATCTTTGGTCTATGCATGCTACAACGTCTTCAGCTCTTTCTCTGTAAGGATAAGCATACGATTAATGAAATATAAGAATAAATAAATAAAGCAGTTGTACTTAAATGTGCCGCAATCGGTCGTCAATACAAATAAATAAAATTTTTTGCGATCTTTGCATAATATTAATTTCAAGCCAACACTGTGGTTGCAGTGGACTGAGGATGGCCATTTAAATGGTCGAAACCGGTAACTTTTAAACGAATTGCTATCTTGACTGAGTAGAGATGATCTTCCTTGGGACGTAAGCCCACGTGCCGAAAAGCTGGCGCCTCTACTGTGCCGACGCGGCGCGGGATTTTCTGCGCGCTCCGTCGGCGGGCGAGCAGATACGGCACGGCGGCCTTGGCTGTCCCTGAAGAAAGCTGCCAGGATTCCTGGCCGCTCCTCCGCCATTGTTCTAAATAATCTACAAAAGAATAAAGCCGAGAGGGGGGCGGCGGCGGAGGGGGCGGGGGCGGGGGAGGGAGAAAGCGGCGGCAAGTGGGAGCGGGCGGCGAGGCGGCTCGAGAGCGCAGGCCGGGCCGAGGCGAGGCGGCAGCCCCGTGACGTCACAGCAAGTAGGCCGCGGCCGGCGCCTTTGTGCGGCCGCCATTCTCGCGCGCTCTCGAGCGCACGCCTCTCGCCCGCCGCCTCTCGGCACCCACCCTCCCTCCCTCCCTGTCCTCCTCCCTCCTTCCAACCCCCTCCCCCACCCTCCTGTCGCCGGCGCACTCACCCTAAAAAACTCTTCCCGGGCGCGCCAGGGTCTCTCCAGGACGCCCTCTTTTCTCCCCGTACGCCGGCTTTCTATTACGAGTACGGCGCCCTCTCGACGCGGCATTTTCGCCTAGTGGCGTAGTGGCGGAGGTGCCAAGTTATATGGCGCCAGGTGGCGAGCGGGAGGTGCAAACCGCGGCCGGGAGAGAGAGACACCTTCACGCCGAGGAGTGTTATAAATCTGCAGTGTCCCCTCTCCGCGGCGACACCGGCTCTGCGGCAATCTCTTACCCCCACATACTGGGTCGGCTGAAAAATGAAACGCGGTAGCCGAGTATAATGGCGTGTAAAAGTTCCTCACGAGGTGTCGCTGAGATGTTACACAGGTCGATGGTCTGGGGTCGAGGTGAATTGAAGTGACCCCGAATGGTGCAGCAGGTGACTCAAAGAAATTCTATAAGCAGAAGTGACACATTTGTCCAAACTAGCTTAGCCCAGCTACACCTGTCAGTGTCTCAGTCAATATCTACTTAGTGACAATTATTTAATATGCAGGGTGTTCCAGCTATCTTGTCCGCCCAAAATATCTCTGGAACAATAACAGCTATTGGAAAACGACTTTCACCGGTATCAATGTACGGCTGGGCCCCATGAATGTACATATTTGGAAACATTCTAAAACGAAAGTAAATATGTTTTATAACACAAACTTATGTTTTTTAAATGAACACCCTATATTTTTCTTCAGCAATCCATAGCAGGACAAATCACATAAACAATGGCGTCGATTGCATCGCAATATTCCAGTTACATCCCGAGATATTGCGACGCGAAGTTGAAACTTGAAACACGCGAAACGCGCGGCTAGCGCACGTCTTGAGACTCAGGCGAGAATCCCATGCTACTCAGGACGTGCGTTAGCCGCGCGTTTCGCGTATTTCAAGCGTCAACTCTGCGTCGCAATATTTCGGGATGTAATTGGAATACTGCGATGCAATCAACGCCATTGTTTATGTGATTTGTCATGCTATGGATTGTTGAAGAAAAAATATAGGGTGTCCATTAAAAAAAAAAAAAAAAAAAAAAAAAAAAAAAAAAAAAAAAAAAAAAAAAAAAAAAAAAAATAAGTGTTTGTGTTAAAAAACACATTTGCTTTCGTTTTAGAATGTTTTCAAATATGTACATTCATGGGCCCCAGACGTACATTGATACCGGTGAAAGTCGTTTTCCAATAGCTGTTATTGTTCCAGAGATATTTTGGGTGGACAAGATAGCTGGGACACCCTGTATATATTAACTTAAACCCACGGCTACGCTCGCGTGTTGGTTGATTATCATAGATAAGATATCCTTCAGTAGTGTCCTATGAGACTGCTTTTGAAGGATGAAATGAAATACAATACCTTATATAGAAACAAACATTTTAATCAACATTGAAATAAAAAATAATATTATGTGAAGTGCTTAATGATTTACAATAAATAATATATACATTATTCCCTACAGCCTGTGTTGCAATATCTCAGCACGTATGGTGAGAATGATGTTCAAATTCATTTTAATTTCATTTTAGGACATGCTGGTAAACTATGTTATTTGTAGTATTGTTTTGAGCGTAAATGTATTTTTTACGTTGCCCACCGTTGAGCAGCGACGTATAATTGATGTGAAAAACATGAGGACCGTAAATGGATTCCTGCGACGTTTAATGATTGTCCAATCATGAAATTCAACCATAATGATTCTAATAATATCACAGATCGATCACCTCATGTAATGCGCGAAAAGTCAAATCGAGTGTTTTAAAGAGATGTATTAAAAGAATTTTCTTTGTTACTGCTTTATTTATTTATTCTTATATTTCCTTATTCGTATGCTTATCCTTAAAGAGCTGAAAACATTGTAGCACGCATATACCAAAGATATGGTCTGTGGCATCTCGTTTCGCTGTATGTAACCTCCTTGCTATAGAGTAGCAAACGTCATCGCTGGCCTTCAGTCCGAATTTTTTTTATTTTTTTTTTTATTTTGACGACTTTCAAACACCATATCTTCCACCCCCTTATAGCTATCGGCATGGAACTGCTATGGTGTACAACGGGAGACTTCGGACAACAACTTCACACAGACCATTCGTTTGCGAAAAATTATTATTAAATGTTCAAATGTTTGTATAGTTTATGGGACTTAACTACGGGGTCATCAGTCCCTAAACTTACATACTACTTAAGAACTAGGGAGGATTCGATACCCCGACCGTAGTGGCCGTGCAGACCGTGACTGGAGCGCCTCAGTCCCCTCAGCCACCGGGGCCGGCTTTTCGTTTGCGTTCTGTAGTTTTCGCTGCAGAGCGAAATATTAACACACACACACACACGAAGAATTTTATATACACCCATAACTTTCCATCCCAATATACTCCACCCTTTTATCATTATTAACAATGCAACCAATAAAACAATGTTCAAAGAGTAAATATAATTCTCAAAGAGTAATTATTGTTCCGCATTTCGCGCTATATGCTTCAAATTACTAAATATCTATCAGATCGCTATAAAACCGTGCCTAATACCTTCCTCAGGTACAAATTAGTAACTGTACAAATATTTAAGTATCTGAGTCTTGTCGTTCGGACGTGATAAGCGTACACTGAACAGACATTCACATTAATATATATAGATAAATAACTATCCGATCGCCATAAAACCTAAAGCCTTCCCCGGGTAGACATTAGTAACTGTACAAATTTTTAGCTCTTGATGTCTTGTGGGTCAGACGTGATAAACGTACACCGAACAGATATATATACTACCTGAAAACCCGGCGTTACCCGGGTATTTATTTATTTATTCGAGCATTGAGTTAGTACTTCTCCTGTCTACTCTCTCTCTGTCCATCTCCATTTTCTAGAAACATGTTACATTTATCAGAGAATAAATAAGAAATCACGCGTAAAAAGCACTCGTTTCTAAGAATCAAATCGCGAAATTCAACAATAATGATTGAAATAATATCACAGATCGATCACTTGCTGTAATGCGCGAAACGTGAAATTGATTTTTTTAAAGAGATGTATTAAACGAAATTTCTTTTTTACTGCTTTATTTATTTATTGTTATATTTCCTTATTCGTGTGCTTATCCTTACAGAGAAGGAGCTGAAGACAATGTAGCAAGCATAGACCAAAGATATGGTCTGCGGCATCACGTTTCGCTGCATGTAACCTCCTTGCTATAGAGTCGCAAACGTCATCGCTGGCCTTCAGTCCGAATTTTTTTATAATTTGACGACTTTCAACCACCATATCTTCCACCCCCTTTTAGCTATCGGCATGGAACTGCTATGGTGTACAACGGGAGACTTCTGACAACAATTACACACAGACCATTCGTTTGCGTTGTGTAGTTTTCGCTGCAGAGCGAAATATTAACACACACACACACACACACACACACGTAGAATTTTATATACATCGATAACTTTACATCTCAATATACTCCACCCTTTTATCATTATCAACCCTCAATCAACAATGCAACCAATAAAACCATTTTCAAAGAGTAAGTATAATTTTCAAATAGTCATTATTGTTTCGCATTTCCGATATATTTTTCAAATTACTACATATCTATCAGATCGCTATAAAACCGCGCCTAAAACCTTCCTCAGATATAAATTAGTAACTGTACAAATATTTAAGTCTCTGCGTCTTGTCGTTCGGACGTGATAAGCGGGAATAGACATTCACATTGATACATATAGATAGATAAATAGCTATCCGATCGCCATAAAACGTGCCTATAGCCTTCCCCGGGTAGACATTAGTAACTGTACAAATTCTTAGTTCTTTAAGTCTTGTGGTTCAAACGTGATAGACGTACACCGAACAGACATTCACATTTATAGATATAGATGATATGTGTATGGGCCTCATCGCCCTCTACGAGCCTCTTCCACAATTTTCTGTCGAGTGTGCCGTATGTCCAGGTGATGTTGCTGTTTACCCTGGCCGTGTCTTCTCGAATGTTATCACATCATCTGCTTCTGGGTCTGCCTCTCCCTCTCGATCCACCCATTGTTCTTCTGCATGCCACTCTCGGTAATCTCTCTTATTCTGGCTCTGTTCAGCCTTCACTTTTTGACCACTTCGACGATATTACGGTTGTCTTAGTCTTCATTTTTTCTTATTCTCAACTCAACGTTATTTTCATCATATACAGGTTCCAATGTTAGCAGTTTTTCTTCATCTTTCTTTCTAAATGTTACTGTTTCACATGCATATAACGTCACCGGTATAGTGGTTGATTGATATAATCCTACCTGCGATGCGCGAGATCGTTCCCCGTCGGGGGTTCAAATCCCCCCCCACCTCTGGAAGGGATGTACGTGTTTTCTTTAATACAGTTCATAAGTAGTTTGTTAAGTCCCATAAGCTTCAAAAACTTTTATATAAGCGGATTTTGAAGTTGCTGCTAAGTGATCCTTGCCTTAGAACTCTATGGAAACTAAAAAGCGACATTTTCGCTGTTGCTAAACGGGCATGTATTTCAATATCAGTTATATTGTTTTAACTGAAAGATTCCCTAAGTATTTCTCAACAGTCTTATAAGTGAATCCATCTTACTCCTTTTCTTACCTATGACCGGTTAGTCAGTCATTTCTTCATTAACATGTAATCCTGTTTCCTCGGCAATTTTGTTATAATTTTGCATCATTCTGATTAATTCTGTTTTGAAACTCCTTTTTAACGGTACATCATCTGCATAGACAAGTCTAGTAGTTGGATCCCTTGTAGATTAATTTTGGTAAATTCTCTAGCGATCTTGTGTCGGTCCAGTGTACACCTTAAAATTTTCAGTTCCTCCTACTGGTGTCTTTATGCGACCTGCAGTTTCGTCTATACACACTATAAAATTATCCTAACTTCTGAACGGTTTGCATTACGAAGTTCAAACTGTACGCTTCGACTTGGAGCAGAATGATAATTAGTATGCCGACTTTGATGTCCATACGGTATGGTTTAGCGACGAAGCACCTTTTATATTTCCATGCGTTTGTCAATGAGAAAAACTGGTGCATTTGTGTGACGGAGAAGCCGCATTTCGCGAGCTCTGCCTTCTTCTTGGAAGCAAGACTGGTAGTCTTTTCAACTTCAAATAGCCGCTCAAAACCAGACAGGATCGCTTCCGATTCAATGCGAAACATTGGTGCTGACGTGAGGCACCAACTCATGTGGTTGCCCACTGTGCTCTTTATGGCATCTGGAGGGACCCGTTCCACATCTGGGATGACCACCCGTAGTGAATGTTGTTGACCTACTTCCTCTCCTTAGCAGCCATCTGCCTAAGGAGCTCCATTACCCGCCTAACGTCATTAAAACATACTTTCGCCACCTATAATGATTTGAGATTGAGTACTTTCTATTAGTTTGCCTGCTCTGGTACTTTCCCCACACAGCTGCGACAATTTACATCTGTTATATCAATAGTTTTTTGATCTGTGTTCGTCCTATCTTTGATCTGTTCTTTGAAATTGAAACCCATTATGTGTGTGCCGTAGGCCCTCTAACTTAAAAGCTCCGTCTAGTCCACGCCACAGAACCAATGCTACCGGCGTAGCTGCTTCTTGTCTCAACGTAACTCGAAATCCCACCAGCCGATGGCGAAAGTCGAGAAATCTGCAGCAACCACGGACGCAAAAACGTCTGAACCTCTGATTCAACCCTCCACTCGCCTCTGTACCAGTCGTTCCTGTCAACTATGCTACCTCCATCTTGCAACCATGACTGGTAGCCTTTACAACTTCAGATAGCCGCTGAAAACCAGATAGGACCTCTTCCGATCCAAAGCGACACATTGGTGCGGACGTGAGGCGCCATCTGCATGTGGCTGCTCACTGTGCTCTTTACGGCATCTGGAAGGACCCGTTCCTCATCTGGAATGACCAACCGGAGTGTATGTTGACCTATTTCCCCTTCATAGAATCCATCTCCGTAAGAGTCTCCATTACCCGCCTAACGTCATTAAAATATACCTTTTCTTTTTGAAACAAAGAGCTCACTTCATGTGAACAATTTTAGAAATAAGAATAACTTTCACAAAGATTTATTCCACTTTTAAGCAAAACTCACTTTCAATAATATGCCAGTAGCCATAAAAAAAGTAAACTAAGAATAAATTTCAGTTTTAAAGAGTCCAAAGGATTGGTTGGTGGTCAGCTGTGTCTACTCCAATAATGAATTTCTTAGCAGAAGTGATTGATGTACGTTATTGTATATAATATTCACACATCTTCAGTCTGACTTTAGTACTAATATTGTGCAGTGAGAAAAAAAGCCTTAGAATTATCAGTTGCACCATGTTCAACATTTAGTATGTAGTAATAAATTTTATGTGCTTTAAAGCTAATCTGATCTCACGGAAGACGGAACTCAAACAACATGAGGGCGGAGAGTATTTTATGTTTTACAAGACCGCTTTCGAAACCAAATTCCAGTTCTGAGGTACCTAGAGGCCGCAGTCGTAGACTCCTTTTTCGGAGGCTATATTAAAGATAGGCTGTACAAATTAATAAATAAACCATTCCTGAGCTGGAAACAGCGAGACTTGACATGCAAAATTTCTCTATTCTTTTGCGCCCCATCATCTCCAGCAGAAACAGGCATATTGAATTTGTCATAACCTGAATCCGAATATATCTATTGTGTTTCCGCCGTAGTTTGTAACTAATTTACGTTTGTTCATGTTAACTATACAAATAAAACGTTAATGCTACCCTTTACATCTACGAGCTTAAGCATGGAATGTTTGTGTGGGAAATTGGTACTAATGTCATGTAACGGGAAACCACCTAGAAGGATCGAATATTTCCAACAATCATTAATTCGTCAATCAGTGAAGCCCTGACGGCAGGTGGAGGGGGGAGGGGGGGAATTACGTCCGAGGGGCCTGTGTCTGAGGGACGCCCCAAGCCAGTCAAGAATTAAAGCCCTCCAATGGGAAATTATCGGAATGTAAAATAACAGACTGCTAATAGGCCTTGTACCATACTGTACGCAGCGGATGTTGAGAAACGCGGCCCGGCGTTTGTACGGGGCTTTCTGCAGGACAGTGAGGTAAGATTAGATTAATACTTGTTCCATAGAGCATATATACGACATGTCGTAATGATGTAGAACGTGTCAGTTTAGTAAATGTTGTCTACACTTGACAATCAATATTTTAAGAATTTTTTTATTAATTTTTTGTTGTTTTTCATTTTTTAATTTTTTTAAAGTTTTACCTAAAAATTCATCTACGTTGTAGAAGGAGTCGCTATTCAGAAATTCCTTTAATTTCTTTTTAAATACTAGTTGGCTATCTGTCAGACTTCTGATGCTACTTGGTAAGTAACCGAAGCCTTCGTGGTAGCATAGTTCACTCCTTTCTGAGCCAAAGTTAGATTTAATCTTGAATAGTGAATATCATCCTTCCTGATAGTGTTGTAGCTATGCACGCTGCTATTACTTTTGAATTTCATGAGTGAATATATATATATATATATATATATATATATATATATATATATTGTGAAACTACAGTGAAGATCCCTAGATCCCTACATAAATGTCTGCAGGATGCTCCTGGGTGAGCTCCAGCAATTATTCCTGATGACACGCTTTTGTGCAATGATTACATTTTTACTCAATGTTTACTTGCTCCAGAATAAGACCCATATGAGAGCAGTGAATGAAAATAGTCGTATAAGCTAATTTACTGAGATGTATATCACCAAACTTTGCAATGACTCTGATAGCATAAGTAGCTGAACTCAAACGTTTCAAGAGATCTTCATTATGTTTCTTCCAATTCAGTCCCTCGTCAATGCAAACACCTAAAAATTTCGAATATTCAACCTTAGCTACAAATTTATGTTCAGAGACTAAATTTATTAATCGTGTCATGCCATTTACTGTATGAAACTGTATATACTGGGTTTTATCAAAGTTTAATGAGAATCCGTTTGTAGAGAACCACTTGCTAACTTTCTGAAAGATATCATTTACAATTTCATCAGTTAAATCCCGTTTGTCAGGTGTGATAGCTATACTTGTATCATCAGCAAAAAGCACTAGCTTAGCATCTCCGTGAATGTAGAATGCCAAGTCATTAATATATATTAAGAACAGCAAAGGACCCAAGAGCGAACCTTGTGGAACCCCATTTTTGATAACTCCCCAGTTAAAGGAATTAATTGTTTGATCTATATCATGTGAACTGCTTATTTCACCGCACCGCGTGACCCTTCTGCAATAGAGTGTGGTAGCAGTCTGATGGGACCGGGTAGTGCCGTCCAGTGACAGATCCTCACCGCAATGTGTTCCCACGCCTCGCCCTCTGTCGCACCTGTCAAACAGGCCACGTATTGCGACTCCTAGAGTACAGCCAAGAGAAATGCTACTTTAAAAATGGCAAATGTTTTCTTTAATGTGTATGGGCTCCAATGTCTTAAGTGGTTTTCCTCATCTTCAGCAAGTGCGTGATTCTCTCAGAACTAGTGTCTGTTAAGTTGGAGCCTTTTCCTCACCAGTACGTCATCTAAATCGATAGACAAAATACACTCACCTTGTCTCGTTCAGTTTGCTTTTACGGAACTTATTACTCCGTAGAAGCCTTTCCCTGCTCTTATATGTTCTGTAGAATCTAAATACGACTACTTGTATAGGTTCATGGTGGATATACGGTCAGGGACGGCCTTACGCATGTGCAAACGGTGCAGTCGCGCAGGACTGCGCGCTTCTAGAGGCCCCTCGCATAAAACTAGATCGTAATTTCAAAACTGTCACCCTTCATTCCGTTTTTGAAACTACTTTTAATGCAATGTAGTTCAACTATACAGGTTGCCCCATCATCTTGAGCACCCAAAATATCTCTGGAACAACAACAGCTATTGTAAAACGAATTTCATCGGAATCATATAATATAAATCTTAATTCTCATCGGTGTTTTTCTGTCGATACGCCATATTTTCCGTATTAGTTATCCAAAAATAACGATAGAAGTATGATTTTCAAGGTTTCGTCCTGCATAGATAGCTTAAAGTTATTGATTTCATCCATAAAAAATTATTTCGAAAATATTTGTACTGTTCATACAATCTAAGTTGATACCCGGCGAACAATCGCAAAGGGGACATGTTCCCGGCGAACGATCGCTAATGGGACATGTTCTCATGACACACCGCGCCGACTATCAACTTAGTTTGCGCAGTCGATATAAAAACGATATAGAAGGTGCCATCTATTGACAATATGTTTAACTAACATGAACGACAGCCCTTGCAGTTCTTTAAATTCTTTATGCAAGCCAAAGGCCTTCTCTGGCGGAAGCTTATTTTATCCCACGATTTCGGTTAGATACGTCGATGGAACGACAAAAAACACAAATAAATTAGTTTAATTAACACACATGACAGGTCTTGCAGCTATTTAGATTGTTTAGGTAAGCGTAAGAGATTTCTCTTTCACACGCCAATGCTAATCAGGGATACATTAGTGGTGCAAGATAAGTGGTGACTCACTCAGGCGAATACAAATTCATTGACTCCGATAAAACTGTGCTATTACCCCACATTAACCTCACACCGTTTGATCCAACTATGCCTTTCCAAATAATAATAAGACAATTCCCAATAAAAGTAGCCTTCGCTATGACCATAAATAAAGCACAAGGTCAATATTTATATTTACCAGAACCTATTTTTTCGCATGGACAGTTATACGTGGCTTTTTCAATATTTAATTATAGAAATTTTCTTACAATGAGTCTAATATTTGTTGAAGTATATTATCTTTTATACATATGTACTTACATCTGCCTTTGCTCCATTATTATATTACCTATCTGTGATCAGAATACAGTGCGAATTATTCATATTGGTTAACTAGTCAAATCATACTTTCAAAGTAGTGCTTTAAATTAAAATTATAAGTATTGGAAACTTTAGGGAAAGCCTACAGCAGCTAGATTGGAATGATGTGTATTAGGAACCTGATGCAAAATTGAAATATGACTTATTTCTTGATACATTTTTAAGGGTCACCAGAATGAAACTGTCACTCTGCAGCGGAGTGGAACTTTCTTTCTGGAAATATCCCTTAGCCTGTGCGTAAGCTATATCTCCAGCATATCCTTTCCTCCAGGAGTGCTAGTCTTGCAAGGTTACCAGGAGAGCGTCTGTGAAGTATGGTATGTAGGAGGCGATATACTGGAAGAATTAAAGTTGTGACGGTTGACCATGAGTCGTGTCGCGATAGGTCAGTGATAGAGTGCAGCGCTTGCGCGCGAAAGGAAAAGGTCCCAGGTTCGAGTCCAAGTTCCGAAACACTATTTCAATCTGCCAGGAATTTTCATTTTTAAGGGTATTTGATTAATAGTTTTCCCAAGAAAATATTAAACCTAATTCTAATAAAGCTTGTAAAAGCCATGGCTAGTTAAAGAAATAAGAATATCTTGCAACCGTAGAAGGGAAATATATCTAACAGCAAGAGTGTTTTCAGTATTATAAAAACTATTGTGCAATGCTGAGAAAAGGTTTTAAAAAGTCCAGAAGCATGTGTATCCTGTCTGAGTTAGTACCTCTGAAAACAAAATGAAAACAATTTTGAATATGACTGAAAGGGAAACAGGGCAACCAAGAGCACAGGAAGACTGTATAACCATGAAACCAAATGAAATGTATACTACAAAAAAGTCAGAAATTGAAAATATTGTCAATAACAATTTTCTAAATGTTGTGGAGAAAATAGGCTCTAGATGTTCCTTAGAAGAGACAAGGGTACTTATAGAATGGGTCATACCTATACAGTTTGATGCAATTATAATTCCACCAATCTCTACCTTTGAAATAAGTAAAATAATAAACTCACTGAAAAGTGAAAACTCTTACGGAATTGGTGCCATTTTCAGCAGGGTACTTAAAGCTAGTAGGATTCTCAGTTACATATGTAATAGCTCTCTAAAGCAGGGTGTTTTCCCTGATAGACTGAAATATGCCATTGTTAAACCATTGCATAAAAAAGGGCATACACCAGATGTCAAAATCTACCGTCCAATCTCTCTTCTGATAGCTTTAGCGAAAATTTTTGAGAAAATAATTTATTCAAGAATAACCTCCCATATTTGTAAAAAGAACATACTAACCGAATGTCAGTTTTTCTTCCTTTTTCTTTTCAGAAAGGCTTTTCAACATAAAATGCTTCACTGATCAAATATTAAATGCTCCGAATAACCGGATTTTTCGTGAACTCTCAAACGACTTTGATTGTGTAAACCATGCTGTTCTTCTAGATAAGCTTAATCATTACGGTTGTTTGAGTGGGGCACTACACAAATGGGTTAATTCAGAAAGATTAAATAAGTGGTTCATATAATGTCAAAACATCAGCTGATTCATCAAACTAGAGGACTATCAAGGATGGGGTTCCGCAGGGTCCTTTACTCTTCCTGATATACGTTAATGACTTGCCATTCTACATTGATGAAGATGGAAAGTTAGTTCGTTTTGAGATGATACAAGTATAGTAATCACTTCCTAAAAACAACAACTAAGTGATGTAATCGACATTAAAGTTTTTCACAAAATTATTATGTGGTTCTCAGCAAACGGACCCTCTTAAAATTTTGATAAAACATAGTATATACAGATCCATACAATAAATGATAACTCCAGTGATGAATACATACTTTGGACAGAAGTCTGCCGCGGTGGAGTAGCCGTGGAGTAGCGTCTCGCTGCGGAGCGCGCGGTTGCTCGCCGTGGAGGTTCGAGTTTTCCCTGGGGCATGGGTGTGTGTGTTGCCCTTAGGTTAGTTTACCTAGGTTTGTAAGCTACGGACTGATGACCACGCAATTTGGTCCGATGGATTTACAAACATTTGAAAATTTTGAACAGAAGTCTGTAGGTAAGGTAGAATTTTCAAAAAATTTAGGTATATGCAATGATGAGAGATTAAACTGGAAGCAAAACATTGGTAATCTACTAAAACATTTGAGTTCAGCTACGTATGCTATTATGGTTACTGCAAATTTTGTCGATAATAATCTCAGTAAATGGGTTTAATATGCTTATTTTCATTCACCGTTTTGGTATGGTAGTATATTTTGGGATAATTCATCATTGAGTAAAAAAGTATTCAGAATAATTGCTGGAGCCCACCAAAGATCATCCTGCAGAAACCTCTTTAAGGGTTTAGGTATTCTCACAGTAACTTCGCAGTACATATATCTACATATGAAATTTGTTGTTAATAATCAAACCCATTTCGAAAGTAATAGTAGTGTGCATAAGTATAACACCAGGAGAAAGACTGGTCTTCACTCAGCAGGGTTAAATCTGCCTTTGGCACTTAAAGGGATGAGTTATGCTGTCACAAAAGTCTTCGGTCAACTAACCAACAGCATAAAAAGCTTAACAGATAGCCAAGTAGCATTTAAAAATAACAATTTCTGAATGTAAACTCCTTCTACTCACTGCATGAATTTTTATATATGAATTAGTAAATCTAATTAATAAAAAAGTAAAAATTTGTTATGTGATATTTTGTGTAACGCAATATCTTGTACAGACACATTTTATCTGACACGTTGCGCATCACTACGAGGTGTCGTTTTCATGATCTATGGAACAAGTATTAATCTAATGTAATCAATAAAAGACAGGGGCTCATGAATGTAAATATTTTGAAATATTCTAAAACGAAGCAATATGTGTTTTTTTAATAATGATTTTGCACATAAGATCACATTTTGCATTTATTATGTAACCGGTTTCAGCGTGCTCGACGCCATCTTCAGACCTGTCGTATTTTACATAACTTCACGTCGAGCATGCCAAAACCGGTAGCATAATAAATGAAAAATGCGATCTTGGCTGCAAAATCATTCTTAAACAATTATAGATCGCCCCACTGAACAAAGAGTTCCTTATATATGTGCTTTTATAACACAAACTTATGTTTTATTAAATTGACAACCTATATCATTTCATTAACAATCTATAGCACGACAGATCACATAAATACGGCATTGACTGCATCACAATGCGCCAATTACAGTCCGACACGTTGCGAAGCGAAGTTGACGCTTGAAATACATGAAACGTGCGGCTATCGTACATCTTGAGACACGGGCGAGAACCTCTTGCTGTTCCAGACGCTATTCAAAACGAGTTTCATGTACTTCAAGCGTCAACTTCGCTTCGCAACATGTCGGGTTGTAACTGGCGTATTGCGATGCAGTCAACGCCATTTTTAAGTGATTTGCCATACTATCGACTGCAGATGAATTAAATACAGAGTGCTCAGTGAAAAACCTATATAATTTCGTTTTAGAATGTTTCAAAATATTTACATCAATGAACCCCTTTCTTACATTGACACCGGTGAAAGTCGTTATACCGGATGATCAAAAAGACAGTATAAATTTGAAAACTTAATAAATCACGAAATAATGTAGATAGATAGGTAAAAATTGACACACATGATTGGAATGACATAGGGTTTTATTAGGAAAAAAAAACTTCCAAAAATGTCCGCACATGGCGCTGGACAGAAAAACGCCAGTGGCTGCTATCGTGAGGGGTGGGAGATACGCCGATATGTTACAGAATCGCATCATCCCCAGCCTGGCTGATAAACACCTGCTGGAAGGTACGATTTTTATGCAGGATGGCGCTCCACACCACATTGCTAGACGCATGAAAGATCTCTTCCGCGCGTCGTTTGGTGAGGATCGTGTGCTCAGCCGCCACTTTCGTAATGCTTGGCTTCCCAGGTCTCCAGACCTCAGTCATTGCGATTATTGGCTTTGGGGTTACCTGAAGTCGCAAGTGTATCGTGATCGAACGACATCTCTAGGGATGCTGAAAGACAAAATCCGAAGCCATTGCCTCACCATATCTCCGGACATCTTTTACATTGCTATTCACAACATTATTTCTCGACTACAGCTATTGTTGAGGAATGATGGTGAATATATTGAGCATTTCCTGTAAAGAACATTGTCTTTGCTTTGTCTTAATTTGTTGTGCTAGTTGTCGCTTTCTCATCAGATGAAGCGCCATCTGTCAGACATTTTTTGAACTTTTTTTTAAACTTATTTTGTTCTAATAAAACCTCATGTCATTCCAAGCATGTGTGTCAATTTTTACCTCTCTGTCTACATTATTCGATGTCTACATGGTTCGATAGTACAGCTCTATCTTTGACAAGGATCATCTCTGCTTATCACATGGATCTTAGCCACGCCCCCTTTTAGACGGTATTTACGAAGCTCTCAGACCCCCGACCCGTCAGTCGGACGGTCAACCTCGGAAGAAATCCGACGCAGCATCGGACGAAACGTTAGGAAGCAGCAAGATTCCAAGAACACGGTCTTACAACCCAGAAGATATAATACCTACAATGTCAACCGGTCGTGAAAGCCTTCACTCTATCTCACAACTCCCAGGCTCCTGCCGAAAATCGAATCTGGCCCTCTTGCATTGGTGGTAAACGACACTGCCACTGAGTTACGGTCGTGGCGTGGACGTGGACGGGGAAATGGGAAAATTAATTGCAAGGATTTTTTGGCCTTTCGAAATTTGTTTCCATACTAGTTGACCCGTCCGAATAATTCGCACTCTATCCTGATCAGTCACCGATAGGTAAGATAGTAATGGAGAAAAGTACATGTTTATAGAAGATAATAAACTTTCAATAAGACAAAATAAATTAGTTTCTTGTATAACAAAAAAAGTACAATATGATTATTTGTGAAAGGTATAATAATCACCTATTTACTTTTCCATGTATATTTTTCATAGTTGCTTATTTTATAAAATTTGTTTGAGAACATTTTTAGTAGGTATGTGATCATTTACTTTCGTAATGAAAACAATGAATAACACCACCGTTAGCTGTATTTTCATATTGTCATTTACTGGCATCCAGTTTCGATAGGTCACGCCATCATAATCAGGCCATTAAAATAGGGCAAACTGCATTTTGCTGCTTTAAAAAACAACGAAAACAACTGGTGTCGCACAATCACGGGACTTAACAGTAAGGAGGATCAACATGATCCTTACTGTTATGTTCCGTGATAGTGCGACACCAGTTGTTTTTGTTGTTTTTTAATGCAGCAAAATGCAGTTTGCCCTATTTTAATGGCCTGATTATGATGGCATGGTCTATCGAAACTGTTTGCCAGTAAATGACAATAATGAAAATACAGCTGACGGTTGTGTTATTCATTCTTTTCAATGCTATATATTCGGCTGAGGACCCAACATCTGTACGTGAAATGGAAAAAATAAAAGTTTACTTTTTGGCTGTATGTGTCTTTAGCACAAACAAATATCACTGAATGAGCGAACTCGTGAAAAAGTAACGTATAACTGTCGATGGGAGAAATCAGATTTTGGTAAATATAATCCTGCCCTATTATGCGTTTGACCTTGTGTTTTATTTATGGTCATAGCGAAGGCTACTTTTATTGGGAATTGTCTTATCATTTTGAAAGGCATAGATGGATCAGAAAGAGTGAGGTTAATGCGTAAAGAATCTGAAAAACTGAAAGAACTGTCATTCATGTTAGTTAAACAGATTGTCAATAGACGGCACCTTCTACATTGCTTTAATATAGGTCGCGCAAACTAAGATGATAATCGTCACGGTGGCTTTAAAGAGCAAACGTATATTCACGTTCCATTTACGATCGTTCGATGGGTATCAACTTAGATTCTACGAACAGTACTTTTTTTTTTCAAAATGACGGTAAAAATAGTAACTTTAAACTATCTGAGTATTTTTCGTCATTAGTGGAGAACTAAACCTTGAAAATGATACCTCAATCATTAATTTTGTATAAGTAATATGGGGGATATATGGCATACCCGCATAAAAACACCGATGAGAAGTATACCGGGTGATGAAAAAGTCAATATAAATGTGAAAACTTAATAAATCACGGAATAATGTAGATGTAAAAAAGAACACACATGCTTGGAATGACAATTTAAGACAAAACAAAGATGATGTTCTTTACAAGAAATGCTTAACAATAGCTGTAGTCGAGGAATAATGCTGTAAACAGCACTGTAAAGCAAGTCCGGAGTTATGGTGAGGCATTGGCGTCGGATGTTGTCTCTCAGCACCCCTAGAGATGTCGGTCGATCACGATACACTTGCGACTTCAGGTAACCCCAAAGCCAATAATGCGGACTGAGGTCTGGGGATCTGTGAGGCCAAGCATGACGAAAGTGGCGGCTGAGCACACGATCATCACCAAACGACGCGCGCAATGGATCATTAACGCCTCTAGCTGTACAGCACTTGATCTTTATCCTACCGACGATACGAAAATTATACAACCCATCCCAGTGCTGCATAAATAAAATGGGTTAGAAGCGTTGTCAGGATGGAAGGCGGAGCGGTGAAGGCTTGTGGGCACCCTAGGAAAGGGTGGATGATTGGCAAATACGAGAAAGGCTTCAAGTTCATATTGGGTATATTCTTCACATACGGAATACATGGCGGGACTCGCCCTGGGGTCGGATGCAATGAATGAGTGGCATTCTAAGTTAGAGTATTAGAAAATGGTAAAGGTTACGGTAATGGTTCACATTGCTGGTGGCTGATACCGAACAGCCGCTAGGCGGGAGCGGACGGTATTCGGCCGTTCGCCCCGCACTGAGGTTGGACCTCTGGAGTGCGTCTGTTCTGTGCGAGAACTAAAACTAAAGAGAGCGAAGGAACTGATTCTCGCACCTCTGCGTCCTGCACCAGTAGCACACATGATCAAACGTGGGTGTCTGCTATTGGCTCCGCGGCAGCATGAAAACGTCATTAGTTTCAGTACAGACGCTAGAAGGGTGACGTGATTTTAGAATCAGCATTCAATACGGGTTCTGTCCGGCTCTGTCCTGCAAGGTGGATAGGCTTGGTCACGTTGTCAATGTTACAGTGGAAGAAAACTTGTAAAACTTAGGCGAAGTTTCGAAATAAAATTTTTGAATTATTTCCCTAAACTATTTTAGACTGGCTGGTCGTCCTGTACATAGCAATACTTTATTTATTTATTTATTGTTCTAATAAAACTCCATGTCATTCCAAGCATGTGTGTCAATTTTTGCCTCACTATCTACATCATTCCGTGATTTGTTAAGTTTTCAAATTTATACTGGCTTTTCGATCACGTGGTATATGATATTTTTTCAGGGCCAGCATCTCACATGAACGCCTGTGTTCACTTGTGATATAAGTGGAACACGACGTGGTTTCAAAATTGAATTTCAATAATATTATTACTAAATTTGATCGCAAAAAGGCAAAGGAAATAATATATTTTGTTGCAAGTGTGTAAATCAGAAGACCCCTAATGTTTATAACCAGCAACTAATTTAATTTATCACAAACACAGACCATACCAAGAACTGAAAACTGAATCGTTTTCGATTTTAAATTTTAATAAAGAGGAAGGATTCCGATAGTTATTTTAAATTATCAATATTTTTGTAATTGCCACACTTGTTAAGAGTCCTTCTCTAGTTAATTATTTTCCTGTCATAACATTAGGTCTGCTGTAGTAAATCATTTGATATATAGTCTGTCAACTCCGAAACTTTAAATTCTTTTGAACGTGACGAATGTGGTGGGCGGAGATGTGACGATGCAGGAGATACCTGCGCAAGCTAGGCCAACACCGTCGAGATACAAGGCCTCACTGCAAGTCCGTCTCATGTCACACCAATAGGCTGCCATCGCTAGCTCACTGCATGGCGCTACAAGGCAGTGGGCTGTGCCAACATCACCTAGAAAGAACGCCTTACAACAGCCCGTGCTACGTCACACTGACCAGGTTGCAGCTGCCAGCTGAATGGCTGGCCGCTGGGGCACAGCCCACTGCCTCTTAGCGGCCAACCAGTCAGCTAGAGGTTGCGGCCTGGTCAGTGTGACGTAGCACGGGCTGTTGTGAGGCCTTGTCTTTAGGTGGTGTTGGCTGCGTCCCAGCGGCCAGGCAGTGAGCTAGCGATGTCAGCCTGAAGCCGTCCACACACGGGATGTGTTGTCCCAACGTGGCGCAGGCCAGACGTGCTGTCTGCCTAGCTACAGCACGCTCTGAAACGATTCGCTACATTCCACGAAACACAACGTGCTGCTCATCGTGATTTGAGACCACAACGCTCTCCAGCGCCCGTTGCGGGCTGGCATGTAGATCATTGTCCTTACAAAAATGGATGTGCCTAAAATTACACGGTATCTGTTAGCGAACGCCGGAAAAAACTGAATACTATAGCTTTCTTATGCTTGCACGTTGCATGCAATACTCTTCTAGAAATTGTAATTTTTTTTTCAAGAAACATAAAGACGGTACATTAACTGAAAGTGTTTAATAATGATGCCAAAATGAACGACTAAATCACTTTTGGCAAAATATCATTAAAAAACTGTGAACGGTGAAATCCTTCATCTGCGCCAACTCCACTTGTGTTGCTCTCTTATACTGCTATTTTTAACGATGTACATATTCTGTATATCCATATGTTTACTTTGGCATTCCTTCGAAGATAATAAGTTCTGCCTGATACAGTCTACTTGATCATACACGCGGGACAACGTCTCAGTTCGACAATGTTCATTGCGATAATTTTTGCTTTTAGTATTGTACGTAAACACTTTTGCTCCTATACTTCAGCTGCTTCCATAACCACACTCTCTCTTGCACTGTGAAACTGAACTATTCCAGCACTGTAGTGAAATGCAACAGAATTCAAACACTGTGGCGAAAACCGAATGACGTGGGGTACTGTCTCGAAATTTATTGGTACCTGTGCCCTTGCACGATATACTCAACAAGTTATCTTGTGGGCAGAGTTCGTTCATGTTTGTAGTAAATAACGTCGAATACGAGTTATTATAATTGTATTAAATTTACATATAATTCACATAACCGTAATTAAACCAAATCGTTAAAAAAATCTATTTTCCTCCATAGCTGCCGGCCGCGGTAGCCGAGGAGACTGAGGCGCTTCAGTCACGATCTGCACGGCCACTACAGTCGGGGGTTCGATTCCCCCCTCGGGCATGGATATTTGTGTCGTCTTTAGTATAAGGTAGTTCATAAGTAGTTTGTAGGTTTGGGGACTGATGACCCCGTAGTTAAGACCCATAAGCTTATAAACATTTGAACATTTTTTGAACCTCCATAGCTCGTAACGCTAACCACCACCTTAATCAGTCGTCTAAAAATAAATAACAACGAATTTCGGATATTACACTTAAATTAAAAGGAAGAACCAGAAACATTAAGGGAAAAAAAATTGAAAGTACTGGCTTGCGTACCCGAGCTGTTTTCAATTACTGCTCCGCAGCGTACCACACAACCAACTAAGCTATTTCTCAAATGTCTGTAAATCTATCGGACCAAACTGCGTGGTCATCAGTCCGTAGCTTACAAACTACTTAAACCTAGGTAAACTAACTTACGGACAAACACACACATCCATGCCCCACGGAGGACTCGAACCTCCACGGCGAGCAACCGCGCGCTGCGCAGCGAGACGCTATAGACCACTCGGCTACTCCACCGCGGCAAGCTATTTCTCTTCAGGAGAGAGTGCGCTGTATTTACAATATACTATATACCCAAAACATGTTGTAATATCTTATTTATTTATGACAAAGTATCATAAAGCCGCTCCTTTGATAGAACAGTGTTTGAACCGTAGGAACGATATTCTTTCAGGCGATACAAATTAAAACACCAACGTTAAATACGATATCCTTTAAAGCTAGGAATATATAGTTTCCGGTAATTTATTGTAACGAATCATACGTAAAATGATGCGTTTTCAAAAGTTCTTTAATTTTCAGGCGCTTTAAAAAGCTTATATTTATAAATCGTACGCTAAAACGAAAGAAGGCACGAAATACGGAGTTCCGTTTGCAGCATGGCCGATAAAAAGTTCTGCTTGTCACGTGAATACCAGGTCGCTCTTCATTGGCCACGTTCCACCCCACGAAGCAAAAATCTGACATACTGGATCTTTCATTCCACGCTTCGCAGGGCAGTGGAACATGGAATTCCACACTGCAGCGGCACCACGTCCTTCTCCACGTGCGTTTCCACGTCCCGTGAGAGAACGGCATAAGCAACTGCCGCCGCGCGGCCCACGGCCAGGAGGAGAGAAACGGAAGTCCTCACCTCATTTGCCGATGACCACCAATCATCTCGCTATGCAAAAAGCAACAGGTAGCGGCTACCTCCCACTCCTTCCGCCTCAGCATCAGAATAAAGTTTCCATTTTCCGCCAAAAACCACCAATAACATCATTGATTTTAAAGATTATGACGTAATGTCTAGTTGACAGTAAAGATAAAATATAGCAAAAACCATCTCACATCAGTATAACCAAGTGAAAGCCATTGTAACGTTGGCCGAAACGTCGGTTATTAAAGTGATAGCCTTCTTACATCATGACGCGGTACAACATCCAGATAACTTTTATGTCATCTGATCCTGGCCACGGAAGCCTGCGCAATTATACTTACACTAAATTTACACCAACCTAAGGACAACACACACACACATGCCCCCATGACTACGTTTTACAATATGTTGTATTTACGTTTCTTAGTATTTTAGGTTATAAACAGTTCTGGTGCTTTAAAGTGCTGAAAAACAAAAAGCGCAAAAGCAACATAATTGAAGCAAACCAACTTGAAGTCTCCAATCAGCACCAAAAGTAAAGCAGGATCCAGGAAATATTATAAGTAATAACATCCAAATATCAGTAACTATACTTAAATAACGCACAACAAGTGTTTATAACCCAATATACTAAGAAACGTAAATACAAAATGTTGTAAAGCATAGTCATGTATAGATGGATAACCTAAATATCTCCACTAGCAGAGAGTCTCGATCATTGGAGACGCATTTGCAATGCCAACTGACAACTGTAGAGCGAATTATCGATTTGTGACACTCCTGACTAATGTCATGAATGTCTGGAGGAGTGGCTGTGACCGGACGCCCGGGGCGTGGCTGATCATGGAGCTTTGTTTCAAATGTTTAAACGTTGGTAATTCTATGGGACCAAAGCACTTTGGCCATCAGTCCCTAGACTTACAAACTACTAAAGCTAATTTAAGTTAACCTAAGGACAACACGCACACCGATGCCCGAGGGAGGATTGGAATCCCAGTCGCGAAAGACCGCGCTATCCGTAACGTGGCGCTGCAGACCGCTCGGCTTCTCCCGAGTGGCGGAGCTATGTGTCTACATTTCCTGAGGCTGTAACTTTATTCATCCATCGCGCAGCTGTTCTCCTATCAACGGCAGCGTCGCCAATCACTGCACACAAACGTTGATGGATGTTAACCATAGTTTCATTTTCTTCACACAAAAATTCAATAACAAACCACTGTTTGTAACGTGGAAGTACGTAGATGGTATTATAACGGTGTACTACAGCCTTGCCATCGGCCTGAACGGTTCGAGTCCACCTTTGACGAAGAGCAAACGCGCGCTTCGCTGGAGGATCAACATTACCCAAGGCTTGATTCCGTGTTGGAATTGGTGCTCCACGTCTGTATTTGATTTGTGGAAATTCTTTCAGCAATCAGTCGTATAAAAATATATTTATTTCTTCGCAAATATAGATTTCGACCACTGTGTGGTCATTATCAATGCTAAAATAAATACAAAACAACCGGTTAGAATAACATATACGTCTCATTATAAGCCAATTGTACAATTTTCAGTTAAAGTCAATGATAGTAATACATACCTTAAAAACAATTAAATTACTTAAAACATCTCGACCTCCATGTTGGAGGTTGCGTCCGTACTGACGCAGCTGTTACAATTCTTACGCAGTTGACGTCAGCATGCGTCATTTGCGACTAAGGCGCCCTCTTTAAAGTTTCATATAAATAACAAATTTATATGAGGTTTGTTTATGGAAGAAATAGCTACGTTTTATTGTAATTTTAGTAGGCACTTTAACTTTAAACTGTTCTTTATTAATGAGTCTCGTTTACTGTTTATATATTTTTACCACCAATTATATATAAACAGTAAACGAGACTCATTAATAAAGAACAGTTTAAAGTTAAAGTGCCTGCTAAAATTACAATAAAACGTAACTATTTCTACCATAAAAAACCTCATATAAATTTGTTATTTATATGAAACTTTAAAGGGGGCGCCTTAGACGCAAATGACGCTAGCTGACGTCAACTATGTAAGAATTGTAACAGCTGCTTCAGTACGAACGCAACCTCCAAAATGGAGGTCGAGATATTTTAAGTATTCTGTTTTTAAGGTATGTATTTTGATCATTGACTTTAACTGAAACTTGTAGAATTGGCCTATAATGTGACATGTATCTTATTCTATGTATTTATTTTAGCATTGATAATGACCACACAGTGGTCGAAATCTAGATTTGCGAATATATATATATATATATATATATATATATATATATATATATATATATATATATATATATACGACTGATTGCTGAAAGAATTTCCACAACATTACCCAAGTTGATATCGTCAATTTCATGAAAATAATTTTCTGTTGTGCAAATTAGCGTGTTCTTCAGTCAGTACAGGGTTCAAGCAGACGTGTGTATCCGAGACCATTGGTACTGCCTCGCCAGAGCGTTTCACATCCCTCGGCCTGGCGCTATGGCGCTAAGAATCCACCTGTGACTACCTACGGCCCGTATTGTAATCACTTTAATAAAGCCTCGACGTCTTACATTATTGGTATATTCACTCCCTTCCCGGCACTCCTAGTGGGCGCCTCACTTCTTTTTTTTTCAGGCAGCGTGTTTATTGGGGAGGCGGGAGACGGTGGCATTGTGCCCCACGCGTGAATATCCGCGCCCGCGCTGCTTTCTTCTCGGTCGGGCCAGCCGCCACGCCACGCGCCCGTGAGCACCGCCCCTCCGCCCCCGCCCCCGCTCCCGCCCCCCAGGCTCCTTGTGTGGCGTCGCGTCGGGGGCGCAACGCCTGCCGCCTCGTCGCCTCGCCTCGCCTCGCGTGCACACCCCGAGTTCTCATTTGGAGGCAGCCACCCCCTAGAAAGCACCCCGGGCTCGCGTTTCACGGAACCTGTCAGGCTGCGACGGCGCTGCTCTGAAGCAGGGAGGGACCGCTGTCCCACAGTGCCGTGCGTCACTCCTGTCTGAGATATTTTACTCACACACACACACACACACACGGAATAACATCTGCCATTTCTGTCCGAATAATTATATGCTCCATATCATCATCCAAGGCCACTCTCAACGAGCAACGAGCATATGAACGGTGTTGGAACACTTGCGCTTAGTGACACTTGCGCGGAACCTGGGGCCCTTGGGCCGGCTAAAGGCTTTTCCTGGGTACAGGCACACCAAGAAGTCTAGCTCTGCTGTTGTCAAGTTTCCACACTGTCAACACGAAACTCAGTGAAATTGCACAAACCTTTGCAAGCTGAAGAGCAATATAGTAATTTGTTCTAACTACATAGTGTTCCTCCTGTAAACAAAAAGGTATTTTAATAGTGATAATGTTTGGAGAGTTAGTCTCTGCTACTAAAAGACTATGACTTTCCACAGTCATACCTCGTAAAAGCATATTATTCAGAACACTAAGCTTATCAAGACACCTGCGCAAGCAATAAATATATTAGGCATCCTGCACAGATACGTTGATGTAATTAACCGCTATGTAGTTAACCCCACTTCCATCTCTTTAAAAATAGCTACTATGCTTTTTAATAGGAGATGCAACCTTAAACCTTTAATTAACAAAACGTTAATAATAAGTCAATGAGTATTTTACATACTTAAAGCGTTTATTCGTAGACCCCAAAACGATTTGGCTGTATTCGAATTACAAATACATCTAAGAAATATATGAAATACGGAATGTGTAAGGGAATGTCACACACCGAAAAATGCTAAAGATGAATTCTATTTTCCATTACCGTCATATAGAACCATTTTTACTCCGAACTTGGCATAAACCAACAGGAGAAACAAGTTGCAAGACTTCCAGGAAAAATGAAGCGAAATTGGCAGCCAATAGTTGGTTATAAATTACATTGTCTGTTAACTGTATAAATATAAATTACGGAATATGCGGAACTACTATAGTCAAAAAGGTCTAAGGTAATAGGCAGTGGTTTACAATCAGATATCCGTATCACTCTCCTCCTCAAGAAGTCTGTGTGAAGATTTATATTCAGAACATTCAAGAAAAAGGTGTTGAAACTATAAGAAGCAGCTCATTTACTCAGGAAGGGAAAACGTTATGGTTCCCGTAAATTTGAATGGGTGTATCTGTTGTAGTAACATTTAATTTTTTATAAAATGTTAAAATCCAATATACCAGAATTTTGTTTCTCTAACCTCAGTGCCAACTTTTTTTTGTCGAAGTTTTTGCAGGAAGTAGTCTTGACGTGATTTCATACTTCTATGCATTAATATAATCAAACATGTAATTTGTGTCACAAATTGCGCGTTTGGTCCGGTCGGAGGTTCGAGTCCTTCCTCGGACATAGGTATGTTTGTTTGTACTTTGCCTAAGTTATTTTATGTAAGATTACGTAGTGTGTAAGTCCAGCGACCAATGATCTAAGTAATTTGGCCGCATAGACTACACATATACACGTAATTTATTTATTTCATAACCACATTTAAGTACTAATAATTAAAGAAACTTAAAAGAGAAATTTGAAGTAAACACTGAAAACAAATGATTGATATTTCTCATAAGATGAATGCACACAACCGTTGATTTATGTCTTGTGAATGTACCCACAAATTCTGTCATATGAAAATTGTAGTGTGTGTCCCAAATATGTTTTTTTCTGTAATAACATTAAAAACATATTAAAAATCCAGAACTTGAAAATCAGTGAAGTTTTGGACTTGAAGCGTTTTGTGTTGCTACATCTTTACATAGTAGACACGATTTTAAAATTTGGTTGCTATCGCAAAAGTAGACGAAACGTTAAATTTTTTGGTGTAATCTTCGCCATGTAGACTGTATCTTGTAGAAGTCTACGTCGAACCTAATCATACCTCTGAGGAGAGAACGTTGTTTGCACTTCTCATGCGTTTCCAGTCGGCTGTACTGTGCTACGTAACGACATCGTACCGTTCCACTTTACCGAGAGCTATATATGTATTGGTGTGAAGTCTGTTCCTTCGAAATAAGACATCACACCAATGTATGTATCATTTAGACGCAAAGATTCTGGGTTCTGTTATCATCGCTAACGCGATTAACAACGTTAGACCTCGTGTGTAAACAAAATGTTCAAATGTTTGTATAGTCTATGGGACTTAACTACGGGGTCATCAGTCCCTTAATTTACAAACTACTTATGAACTACTTACGAACTAGGACGGCACAAATATCCATGCCCGATGGGGGATTCGAACCCGTAGTGGCCGTGCAGACCGTGACTGGAGCGCCTTAGTCTCCTCGGCCACCGCGGCCGGCGTGTGTAAACATTTAAAGGTTATGAGTGCCACTGGAAAAATGCATAAGTAACACCTGTTGTTTGAGACTTGAAGATGACCTGAAATTAGCCGAAATCGATATCTCATAATAAACATAAGGTGTAGCTGTCTATATTTCATAATGCTATTCCTAATATATTTAAAAGCTGCTCAAAACCACCTACAAAAAACCTTTATAATGAGATTGTATATAATTCCATGATCAAATTGTATTTTAGTTATTTGTAGTAATACACCCAAAGATCTGCCCTTGCTTTTAGTGCTTTGATCAGCTGTTTATTTTTAGAGGTATTACTAGGGACAGGAAAAATTCGCATTTGCGATAAATGCGAATATAGATGCGAATTCTGACTCAAAATGCAGTAAATCCGAAATTGTAGTTAGCAACGGTTGCGCTCAATTCCGATTTCATCACATTCCTCTTCACATGGTGCTGTATTGTAAATCGAGTGATATTTTTATGACGTGTTATCTCCCTGTTGAATGAGGCTGTGCCTGGATACGGCACAGGTAGCGGCTGGAGGGCGAGGAGTAGGGGTGGTGTATCCCTACTTCTGGAACACCCTGTTCACTACCTGCAGCGTCCGGGTCTCCGCGCAAGTGTCTACACATTCCCTTTCCGTGCAAGTGTCACTCCCCGCAAGTGTCACAAACTCCATATGAACTAATAATATTCATCTCGGGTGTGCAGCCGGATACCGTCGTCGACTAAACACGATATTTGGGCAGACCAATTGGCTGCCATGTGCAAGTAAGTGCGCTAATACACTTACTCGCCGCCGGCCGCGGTGGCCGAGGGGACTGAGGCGCTCCAGTCACGGTCTGCACGGCCACTACGGTCGGGGGTTTGAATCCTCCCCCCCCCCTTCGGGCATGGATATTTGTGCCGTCCTTAGTGTTAAGTAATTCATAAGTAGTATGTAAGTTTAGGGACTGATGACCCCGTAGTTAAGTCCATTAAGCTTAACAAACATTTCAACATTTGAACACTTACTCGCCGACGAGGAAGCGTATCAGCGCACTCACCTGAAGATGGCAGCCAGTTGGTCTGCCGAAATATCGTGTTTAGTTGACGACGGTATCCGGATGCACACCCGAGATGAATATTATCAGTTATTACGCCGGGAAAGTCTACGCAACCACAGCATATGAACTAGCTCCAAGAGAACGACCTATTGTCCCATAGTCAACACGGATTTAGAAAGTATCGTTCTTCTGAACCACAGCTAGATCTTTACTCACATGATGTGATGAGTGCTATCGATAAGGGATGTCAAATTGATTCCGTATTTCAAGATTTTCGGAAGGATTTCGAAACTGTAGCTCTTGAGCGTTTCTTATCAAATTGCGTGCTTATGGAATATCGCTACAGTTGTGCGTTTGGATTCGTCATGTCCTGTCAGAAAGGACATAGTACGTTGTAATTGACGGTAAGGTATGAAGTAGAACAAAAGTGATGTCTGTCGTGCCGCGGTGGAGTAGCCGAGCGGTCTAAGGCGCCTCGCAGCGGAGCGCGCGGTTGCTCGCCGTCGGAGGTTCGAGTCCTCCCTGGGGCATGGGTGCGTGTGTGTGTTGTCCGTAGGATAGTTTACCATCGTTTAAGTAGTTTGTAAGCTACGCACTGATGACAACGCAGTTTTGTCCGATAGATTTACAAATATTTGTACATTTGATGTCTGGCGTTCCCCATGGAAGTGTTATAGGACCTCTACTGTTCCGTATTTTTATAAACGATTTAGGAGACAACCTGAGTAGTTCTCTTAGACTATTCGCAGATGGTGCTGTCATTTATCGGTTAGTAAAGTCACCAGAAGATCAAAAGCAACTGCAAAATGATTTGCGTGGTGCAAAAATTGGCAATTGACCCTTAATATGTGTGAGGTCATCATAAAAGAAATACGTTCAACTTCAGTTGCACGATAAATCAGTCAAACCTTGAGGCTGTAAATTCAACTAAATACCTAGGAATAACAAATACGAATAACTTAAATTGGAAAGAATACATAGAAAATATTGTAGGAAAGGCGAACCAGAGATTGCGTTTCATTGGCAGGACACTTGAAAGATGCAACATTTCGACTAAATAAACTGCCTACACTTCACTTGTGGGACTGAGAGTGCCACAAAGAAAAAACCACCAATAGTTGACTATAAGCATTGTCATTTATAGATATTTCTCATCTCACATCGTCTAAGGCGGGGTGTGAAATGGTACAGAAAGCTTGCAATGGAGATGTTAACAGCACTGGTAAATGCCCATGTGATTTACCGATACATCAACAACAAGAATATTTCAATCACAGTATTCAAAGAGGAAGCCAGAAGACTACAGAAGATGCCGATGCCGAAGCCTCTGAGTTGCCTTTAGGTTGTGCTCTTGTGAACAGGGGAGCAGTCATATGTAGGCGTACGGTATGCTATGAAAAAATTAAGAATGAATTTAAGCGAGAGCAAACTGTCAAAAATGCAAACAAAAAATGTTTGTACAACTTATGGGACTCAACTACGGGGTCATCAGTCCCTAAGCTTACAAACTACTTATGAACTAGCTAAGACTAAAGACGGCACAAACATCCATGCCCGAGGGGGGATTCGAACCCCCGACCGTAGTGGCCGTGCTGACCGTGACTGGAGCGCCTCAGTCACCTCGGCCACCGCGGCCGGCAATTGCAAACAAACTGTATGTAAATGTAAGAATTGTGACTCATATTTTTTCGTAGAGTGTTTTTTCGTGAAGCACAATGCATATAGGTGTTAAGAGATACACGTGGAATCACACAATAATTTCAGTTTCTTTCATTGTTCTTTACAGTTGGAGAATATAATTAAAAGTGTATATGAATTACAGTCTATTGTGTAAGTAATATGTAACACTAAGTAACAAATTACAGAGACAATATGAGTGGGCCATTTGAGTTTAGTGGCCATTAAAACTGCTACACCAAGAAGAAATGCAGATGATAAACGGGTATTCATTGCACAAATATATTATACTAGAACCGACATGTGATTACATTTTCACGCAATCAGTGAAATCAGTACCCAGTCACTCAGTAACGGCCTTGATACGTCGGGGAATTGAGTCAAACAGAGCTTGAATGGCGTGTACAGGAACAGATGCAACTTCAACACGATATCCACAGTTCATCAAGGGTGGCGTATTGTGACGAGCCAGTTGCTCGGCCACCACTGACCTGAAGTTTTTATTTAGTGAAAATTCTGGAGAATGTGCTGGCCGGGGCAGCAGTCAAACATTTATCTTATCCAGAAAGGCCCGTACAGGACCTGCAACATGCGGTCGTGCATTATCCTGATGAAATGTAAGTTTTCACAGGGATCGAACGAAGGGTAGAGCTACGGGTCGTAACACATCTGAAATGTAACGGTCACTGTTCAAAGTCCCGTCGATGCGAACAAGAGGTGACCGAGACGAGTAACCAATGGTACCCCATACCACCACGCCGGGTGATACGCCAGTATGGCGATGACAAATACACGCTTCCAATGTGCGTTCACCGCGATGTTGCCAAACACGGATCCGACCATCATGTAAACAGAACCTGGATTCATGCGAAAACAAGACGTTTTGCAATTTGTGCACCCAGATTCGTCGTTGCGTCACCATCGCAGACGCTCCTGTCTGTGACGCGGCGTCAAGGGTAGCCGCAGCCATGGTCTCCGAGCTGATTTCATGCTGCTGCAAACGTCGTCGAACTGTTCGTGCAGATGGTTGTTGTCTTGCAAACGTCCCCAACTCTTGATTCAGGGATCGAGACTTGGCTGCACGATCCGTTACAGTCATGCGGAGAAGATGCCTGTCATTTCGACTGCTTGGGATATGATGCTGTTGGGATCGAGCACGGCGTTCCGTATTGCCCTTCTGAACCCATATTCTGCTAAAAGTCATTGGATCGCGACAAATCCGATCAGCAATATCATAATACGGTAAACCGCAATCACGTTAGGCTACAATCCGATCTTTATCAAAGTCGTAAACATGATGGTACGCATTTCTCCCCACGAGGCATCACAGCAACGTATCAGCAGGCAAAGCCGGTCAACTGCTGTTTGTGTATGAGAAATCGGTTGAAAACTTTCCTCATGTCTGCACTTTGTAGGTGTCGCCACCGGCGCCAACCTTCAACCTTTTGTGAATGCTCTGGAAAGCTAATAATTTGCATATCACAGCATCTTCTTCCTGTCGGTTAAATCTCTCGTCTGTAGCACGTCATCTTCGTGATGTAGCAATTGTAATGGCCAGGAGTGTATGTATCAGTATATAATAAATTATAAACACAAGAATAGTCCAATATGTCTGTGAATATATATATATATATATATATATATATATATATATATATATATATATGGAGGCCACGAACATGATTTTATATTGGAGTCATAATCTACTGTAACACCAATCACAGCCCGCTACTGTGAATTACATCTCTACCACAGTGTTTTAAATGGAAAAATGTTCGTGAGTTGTATTTACTTCATGTGGCCCGAAGTCCCTGTGAGTTATATTTAGCCGGCCGCGGTGGCCAAGGGGACTGAGGCGCTACAGTCACGGTCCGCACGGCCACTACGGTCGGGGGTTCGAATCCCTCCCTCAGGCATGGATATTTGTGCCGTCCTTAGTGTTAGCTAGTTCGTAAGTAGTTTGTAAGTTCAGGGACTGATGACCCCATAAGCTATACAAACATTTGAGTTATATTTAACTCACGTGTCAGTTAGTGTGTTAAGTAAAAAACCGGGCAACGCCAAGTTTTCAGCTAGTAATTGTACAGAAAAGGAACGGTGCACGAGTTGAAAAGAATGGTTCCCAAAAGGAACGGTCGTTAGTGAAGTAGTTCCGTAAAATGAACTAGTCTGCCCAGCTCTAGTGCAGACGCCGCCGCGTATGTGTGGGCAGTGGTCGTCAGCAGGTGCGACCGCGCCCCTCGGCACCTGCTGCTGCCGCTGAATAGAGTCACCTGCCATATTTACCTCCCAGCAGAGAGGCGAGTGAAACTTTGCGGGATTTAGATGCAGATTCTGGCCGCCCGGCGCCGGCAAGGCGGCGAGGGAGGCAGGCGCCACGTAGGCGGGCAGCGAGGGTGAGCCGGGGGAGGGGTGGTGTGGGGTGGGGGGTGGCGGCGGTGACGCGGCGTCAGCAGCGCCGGCCGGCATTATCCCGTGACACCCTGGCGACGCAGCGCGACGCCCCGCGCAGCGCTCAGCGGTTTTCACCCGTCGCTCGGCCGTACCGGCTGCCGCCGTTCACTGGCCGGACTCCTCCACTGTGTGCTATAAAAATAATTTATTTATTTATATATTTATTTGTTTATTTAGCCTGATCAGATTAGGGCCATCAAGCCCTCTCTTACATCGGACCAGGGTTTTACACATACAATATTTCTTTACATGTGAGTTTCCAATAACATAACAATGATTTTTACAGATAAACAATGAATAACATAATTTATACAAGTTGATTATATGACTTAATTCTAATAGGTACCACTGAGACACCTTCTGTTGCTGTTAGTGTAATAATAGAAGTAACAACATTGATATTAGCAGATATAAGATGTACTTTTAAATATATATCGACTGGTTAAGACATGGCGAATGAAGGAAGTTAAGAAAGCTGTACCTGGCGTGAACAATGGCAGTAGGAGAATATCTGGGAGGAGTAATGGATATGACGTTCCTGGACCGTTAGGTATTAAAGACTGACGTAATTATTGTTTTGGTAGATAATCCATTAACTGTCGTTTGAAGCTGGCAGTGTTATTCAGTTCTCTGATATACTGAGGTAGATTGTTCCAGAGCCTGGTTCCTGCTACTGAAAAGGATTTTGAGAAACCGGCTGAATGATGGATAGGGACAGAAAGGGTTTTGCTCTGACAGGAACGAGTAGTTCTGTTATGTTGATCAGATAAGAGTGTTAAGGTCGAGGAAAGGTATGAGGGACAGTGTACGTTGATAAAAGAGTAGAGGAAACAGAGTGTATGAAAATCTCTGCGCTTGTCAGCACGGAGCCAGGATAGTTGCATATAAGATGGTGAAATGTGATCAAAGAGACGGATGTTACATATATATCGAACGCAGGCATTCATGATTAGTTCCACACGTCGTGAGCTTTCCCAAAAAAGACCTTGCAAGATAACATCACTGTAATCAATAATAGGAATTACAAGTGTTTGTATAAGTTTCTTTTTAAGATCGAGGGGAAAAAACTTATATCTCTGTAGGGCATGAAGAGATGCTAATGCCTTCCTACACACGGCGGCTGTGTGCTCAGCCCAATTTAGCTTATCGTCTACTATCACTCCCAGACTTTTTGCCGAGGGCGAAAAATAGATAGGTGTGCCATTTAATATTAATGATGGTTGAGATTCGCGGTATTTGTGGTTAATGAGCCTAGGATGACCTACCATAATCGCTTGTGTTTTACTTGGATTGAGCTTTAATCCTATATTCTGTGCCCACTTTGATAGTGCACATAGGTCAGAATTAAAATTTTCGATTGCTTTCTTCAGGTTTTTTGGTTTTGCACTTAAATACAACTGGAGGTCATCGGCATACATGTGGTATTTACAAAAGGACAAGACCGTCATTTACGTACAATGAAAGGAGAAGTGGACCTAATACCGAGCCCTGAGGTACGCATGATAGTACTTTTCTCCACTGTGACTTTTCTGTGCCGGACATGACGCACTGTAGAAGCGTTGTCACGTATGAGCGAAACCATTGCACCACGCCTTGAGAGAGATTTAGGCTGCTAAGTTTAGCAAGTAAAATATGAAAGTCCACAGTGTCGAAAGTTTTGCTAAAGCCTAAGAAGCACATAATAGTCGCCTCTTATCTATCCATTGCCTGCTTAAGATCGTCTGTTACTTTTATCAAAGCAGATGTTGTGCTGCGATATTTGCGAAAACCTGATTGGTGTTCGTCAAGAAGGTTATTATTAGTCAAATTGCTGGTAAGCTAATCATGTACTATATATTCTAGGGCTTTGGATAGTGCCGGAAAAATGCAGATAGGTCGGTAATCAGAGGGTGCTGTGGCAATGTCCTTTTTTGGCAGTGGCTTAACTAGTCCACGTTTCCATGCATCAAGAAAAACACTTGTGGCTAAGGGCTGATTAATCTGTTATGATGGGCAGCGCCGGCCGCGATGGCCGAGGGGACTGAGGCGCTTCAGTCACGGTCTGCACGGCCACTACGGTCGGGGGTTCGAATCCCCCCTCGGGCATGGATATCTGTGCCGTCCTAGTTCGTAAGTAGTTCATAAGTAGTTTGTAAGTTTAGGGACTGATGACCCCGTAGTTAAGTCCCATAAACTATACAAACATTTGAACATTTTTTTCATGATGGGCAGCAGTGGATCAATAATCAGCTTTATCATTTAGGATCGTCTGTAGTAATGTAAGATATCTGACTGAAACGTTTGTGCGATGGTGTGTGCGTCCGTGTCTCTGTCTGAATAATGAATGTTACCTCAGTTATTTAGGGCTGACACACATCATGTGCGAAGTAACTCTTTCCAACTGCAAATAATGAGTCAAATTATAAAATAATAGCTGTTAATAAACTTGTCGGTGCTCTCAATTGATTTTTGTTCTTTATGACGGTGAAGTTCGAAACCGTTCAGGCCGATAGCAGCGCCGTAGTACTCCGTCATAATGCCGTCTACATACTTCCACGTTACAAGCAGCGGGCCTATATTAAACTTTTGTGTGAAGGAAATGAAACTATAAGAAATGTATTCGCATTGCGAATATTAATCAGCATCAGCTGTATGGTGTAATTGTGACATATGAAAATTTGTACTATGGCGGGGCTCGAACCCGCATTTCCCGCTTATCGCGAGCGGTCGCTTTACCATTACGCTACTCACGCGCGCTTCCCGGGAACGACCCAAACCTTCATATGCCACACATTGTCTACTGCCCATGAGTTCTCGTACATTTAATGATGTAATTCCCGCACAGGGTGAGATTTCATCCTACATTTGTAGCAAGCCTTCCAGCGACTAACTTTAAATACGATGTGCAGTGTCCGTGTTTATTGATAGGGCTAATCAAATGTCCTTCGCATGTCTGAAGGACATTTGCTTAGTTCTATCAACAAACACGGACACTGCACATCGTATTTCAAATGAAACTATGGTTAACATCTACGAACGTTTGTGTGCAGTGAATGGCGACGCAGCCGTTAATAAGAGAACAGTTGGGCGATGGATAAACAAAGTCACAGCCTCAGCAAATGAAGACATATCCGCCGCGCGGGAGTACCCGAGCGGTCTGGAGCGCCACGTTACGTTTCGCGCGGTCTACCGCGTCGGGGATTCCAATCCTCAGTCGGATATCGATGTGCGTGTTTCCTTACGTTAGTTTAACTTAGCTTCAGTAGTTTGTAAGTCTAGGGACTTATGATTAAAGTAGTTTAGTCCCATATAATTACCAATATTTGAACATTCGAAACAAAGCTCCATGACCATCCACGCTCCGGACGTCCGGTCACAACCACTGCACAGACATTCATGACGTTAGTCTGGAGCGTCACAACTCGACAATACGCTCTTCAGTTGTCAGCGTTGAATATGCGTCTGCAATGATCGAGACTCTCTGATAGTAGAGATAAGTTATCCGTCTATGCAACTGATTAATTATAGATTTTATTGCCCTATGCATTTCGCCTTTATTTGTAAGGTACATTAGTGGCTTGTAATATATACATGATTATGTTTTACAATATTTTGTATTTACGTTTCTTAGTAGTTTAAGTTATAAACAAAAAATCTTCAAATGTTTGTAGAGCTTATGGGACTTAATTTCGGGGTCATCAGTCCCCAAAGTTACAAACTACTTGTGAAATAGCTTATACTAAAGACGGCACAAACATCATTGCCCGAAGGGACGGGTGGAGATTCGAATCCCCGACCGCAGCGGCCGTGCAGACCGTGAGTGGCACGCCGCATCCACTCGGCCTCCGCGGCCGGCAGTTATAAACAGTTCTGCTGCGTTATTTACAAATAGTTTCTGATATTTGGATGTTATTACTTACAATATTTCGTGGATCGTGCTTTACATTTGGTGCCGATTGGTGAGTTCCAGTTGTTTTGCTTCATTTCAAAAGTTCAAATATTTTTAAATCTATCGGACCAAACTGCATGGTCATCAATCCGTAGCTTACAAACTACTTAAACCTAGGTAAACTAACCTAAGGACAACACACACACCCATGCCCTAGGGAGGACTCGAACCTCCACGGCGAGCAACCGCGCGCTCTGCAGCGAGACGCTTTAGACCGCTCAGCTACTCCACCGCGGCTTTGCTTCATTTGTTTCTGTGCTTTCTGTTTTCAGCACTTTAACGCACCAGAACTGTTTATAAGAAAAGTAAATGCAAAATATTGTAAAACGTTATCATGAATATATTACAGGCAATGATGTCACAAGATTCAAAAACAGGCCATTTCAGTCATAATCGGTGTAGCGTTTACAGACCGACGGAGAGGCCTTTCTGTCGGGGGGAGGGGGGGGGGGGCGGAAGCTGAATGTACCACTTTGCTCCGGCAACAAAAAGGCAGTCCATGGAGTGGCATAATCCTTATTCACCACAAAAGAAGAAATTCAAGACAATCCCATCTGCCGGAAAATCATGGTGACAAGTCTTCTGGGATTTTGGTAGCATCATTCTTTCGATCAATCAATTCGGAGGTTAAGAATCGTTTTCGTGTGGTGGATGGGACAAAAATCCAGCGGAAATCTTGCTTCAACACGGTAATACACGCCCACACACAAGTCTTGCAACCCAGGAACACATCGCCAAACTGGGTTAGATATCATTGCCTCATCCACTCCATAGTCCAGACCTGGCACCCTCGGACTTCCAAGATTATTATCGGGAAACACACTTTGAAGATGACTAGAGTGCCAGTCATGCAATGAAAACATGGCTACGCCTATATGACAACTTTTACCGGCAGGGAATACATGCTCTTTGGCTTACGTCCATAGAACGGATAGAGAGTATTTAGAAAAAAAAAAAAAAAAAAAAAAAAAAAAAAAGGACATTGATAAGGCATGTTGTATATTGTCACCAAACTCTGATTCTTAACAACTAACATGATATGAGAGAAATGTGGGGCATTGCCTACTGAACGACGCTCATATATTGTGCCTTTCTTCATCAAGAGGAATAAAGTGTCCAGTAAACAGGAAATGTTTCCAATTATATTCCATTATAATAATGTTGTTTGGTTGTTGTGTGTCATATTAGTACACCCTCTTTATTATCATCAGATAATATTGTTCAACCTCTTTATTACCATCAGATAATATTGTTAACACCGACATATGGCACACACATCCAAAGAAATCAGTCAAGTGTATTCTTGTCGCGGCGGAGTGGCCAAGCGTATTGAGGCGCTAAGCTCCGATGCGTGAGGCCACTTCCCAACGGGGTTGGAGTCCCCCCTCGGACATGGATGTTTGTGTCGGTTTTAGTATAAGGTAGTTTGTTAGTCTTGGGACTGACAAACCCGTGTGGTGTTGACCAAAAACACATTCTGATTTTTTATTAGTTTTTTTTTAATTTTTTTACCGGACTCACTGACTCACTGTTGGGTTATTACTCCGTAGCTTACAAATTACTTAAACTAAGGTAAACTAACGTAAGGACAAACAGCCATGCCTGAGGGCGCACTCGAACCCCCAACGGCAAACGGCCGAGCGCACTGCAGCATGTCGCCCGCATTGAGGCGCTAAGCGCGAGGCCGTTCTCCGTTCGACCGTTCGAGTGACCGTTCGAGTGACCCGTGGTTCGGAAACTACATTAAACTGTAGGTCCTCCTGTAACTGCCTGGGTAAGTTAGATCGAAGGTCGGAGGAAAGCAGCGGCATACCATTTCCAAGCAGAATCATGCCTAATAAATCACTGTTGTGTTCAAACCAATCTTCGGATTGTTGACTACTTTACCTTTTTCTTAGATCTGTATACCTACGGCTTATTCTTCATTATAGGATAAATTTTTGTCCATTTTTCTCAATGGAACACATCGTATCATTACATTAATTCCGGCAGAAAAATATTTCTTGCATACTGAGGTTTCGCATTACAGGTAAATCTCAGAAGCGAATTATGATCGTTGAACGTGATCCTACTATATAGTCAATTTGTTAACAATCGAATTTCTCAAAATTACTTAACACCTTGTTTTTATTATAAAACAATTGTTGTTCTATTCAACAGACAGTTGAAGATCAACAAGGAATCGTGTAATTTTCATATATATATATATATATATATATATATATATATATTTCAATTATCTTTGGAATATGTTTTTGCATTACGGAACACCTAATATTCAAGCATGCACTTTCAATCAGCAAGCAGTTTGTGCATTTATGAAACTTCCTGGCAGATTAAAATTGTGTGCCTCAGCCAGGATTCGAACCTGGGACCTTTTTCTCTAAGCTGCAAGCACTCTACCGACTGAGCTATCCCGATACTCTTCGCGGGCGGTCCTCAAAACTTTACTTCTGCCAGTACCTCGCCTACTACTTCTCAAACTTCACATACAATTTTAATATGCGGGAAGTTTCTTGGCAGGACTACTTTCTCATGTGACGGCGACACACCCGAACAACACTTGGCGATTCACAGGTTGAAAAACACTGACTTAGAAGATTAAATTATGGGTCGTGGACTTCAACGATGAAAGTAGATTATGTCGACGAGCAAGTGATGGACGATGGCGTCGACGATGTAGGCTTGGCTAGCGCTGTCGCTTTACTGCATTCGTCAAAGACACAACAACGTTCTGGGGTACAGCAAGCTACAATAATGAATCACCATTGTTTGTTTATTTCTTTTCTTTTCAGAACTGCTACGACACCATTGATGTTGAAACATGTATGTTGCGTGTATTGTCGTAGTGTAGACATTTAGGTGTGGCTGTTTATTGCTCATTAAACCTGTCATCTCTTTGATAAATTAAACAACACACCTAACCCTGCACCCTAATTTGAATACCTGCAGATTGATTTTAACATCTAACAAGTTATTTTTATGCAAATTTATCATGGGCCGCCACTGCATTATATAAAAACACAGAAAAATTATAGGGACTGATGACCCCGTAGTTAAGTCCCATAAGCTGTACAAACATTGAACAGAAAAATTAAGTGAGCCTATCCTAACCGTCGAATGAGGAACAGTTAAGATCTCAAAACGATAAATTATTTCCCATTATTTATACACATAACCCATCAAAATAATTGAGGGGATTTAATGAGGTAAAACAATTCCAAAATAAGTGATTGTTTTTAACAATAAATATAATACAGCCTAACAGGATAATCAAAGTTTGAGAGCAGTTGTCACTGTCAACATATACAAAGTTCGAACATGAATTAATAGAGCAGTTATTATAAAAATACATTAACAAGACTGAAAATGACTGGCTGTATCTACACATAGCGATCATGTATCACGGATTATAAAACGATTACTGAAGAGAATAATCAGTGCCCTATCAGGGTAGGGATTACGCAAGCAATGTACCATACCCAAATAGGAGTAATGAAGAACTTGCAGGAGCAGCGTCGTTGGCAGTCATCAGGGTCAGTGGCGGGCGGCGCAAAACATGAAGTATAAACTGCGCGAATGACGCAGAAAGGCGATATTTGCTTCTATAGTATGCACTTGCGGGGAAGCAACACACGATAAGCTAATAACCGTGTCTACCGTCAGCTAGATTTACTCTGGTCGCAGATGGCGATGCCACACAAAATGTAAATTCAAAGGGTGGTACCAACAGACCAACACTTTGAAAAGTAATCAACGTTTCCGACCGACCAAAGCGGAGGAAATTTCAAGTCCAAACCGAACTTAGAAAATTTCGCGACACGATAGCGGGTTAGCACCACGCCGTAGGAACTTCCCGATCGCCGCACTCATGTCTCTTTTTCTCACCTTAACTCTGCTCCTCGCAAAAAAAAAAAAAAAAAAAAAAAAAAAAAAAAAAAAAAAAAAAAAAAAAAAAAGCCTTGGTAGCTGTGAGAACAGCCACAGCCACTGGCGCGCTTTCCCGCCAACTGAAGGCACATTCCTCCCCCAAGCTGCTGGAGTACCCACACTTGGTCCACCCAGATTCAATAAAATAATCAGCTGCCAACATCAGGGCACCGCTGTATACAGCTCTCCGTGGGACGCACCAACTGTGTGGGGGCGCACTCAGCCACAGAGTAACATATACAGAGGAGCAGCCCCCTCTAAATCACTGTCCTATGCTCCCCTCGTAGTTCTGTACGATGCTAGCAGGTGTCAGGTGGATCGCTGGCTTAAGGTGCCTTTCGCCCGTCAGAGGGTAGCGTGGAGGGGAGGCTGAGGGGAGAGCTTGTGCCGCCTGCCACAAGGCCACGGCTGTGTCCAGCTTGCTGACGTTTGAGGGGAGGTGGTGGTGGGGAGAGCTGCTATCTGCCGCCTGCTCTGGCCAGTTGAAAGGTCTGCTTCTGACCGCAGCGCCATCATGGGACATCTTACGGAACTGCTGGAAACCCTCCCTACCCGCACCCCTGAGCTGAAGACGGAGCCCTTACGGAGTTTTCCAGTCTGTATATATTTGTCTGTGACTCTGCTGTCCCTTCTCCCCCAGCGTGGTGGTGCCAGCAATATAACTAATGTCCAAATTATCGGTATTTCACCAAGATAACAGACGGGAGATACCGAGTTTCCATGGAGATCAAACGGCATCACCGCCTCAGTGCCCGCTCCATTCCGTTAAACGGAAGGTGCCACACCTATCGGAGGCGGACAGCTACAAACATCCATTGTAAAGATTCCGCTTGCGGAAGAAGCAGGCAAAGAGGGGAGCGCGGCATACGGCCACTGACCAGACTAGTCGACAGTGGAGAAGCTCCCCCAGCCCTCCTTTGGAGAAAGCTGTGGACTCAAAGCTGACCGCGCGTACCTCACCCCAAGTAACGGTAACGTCTATGGCGTCACTTCCGCTTGCAGCCAAGTTTCGCCGCAAGCCAGGCAGCAGAATTAAATGCATATATACATGTGGCGTCTGATCCTGCAGTTGTTATTATTTAATATTCACAGAATATATGACTTCAAATGCGATTGGGCAAAGCTGAAAATGTGTACCCAGCCGGGATTCTAACACGGGTCTCCTGCTTTCTAGGCAGTTGCGCTGACCCCTACACCACTTGGGAGACAGTGATCATCACACCTGCAAGGACTACCTAACCACGCCTCCCGTCAAATTCCCAGCTTCGCCCTGCCCACAGTACTCAAAGTCGTAGTTAGAAAGCAGGAGACCCGGGTTCGAATCCTGGCTGGGTACACATTTTCAGCTTTGCCCAAACGCAATTGTTGTCATATATTCTGTGAATATTAAATAATAATAACTGCAGGATCAGAAGTGACGTCTGTTCTTTCGGAACAGACGCCACACACACACACACACACACACACACACACACACACACACACACACATATATATATATATATATATATATATATATATACACACACACACATATATATATATATATATATATATATATATATATATGTCGGTGACAGGCAGTGATTCTATGTTAGTTGGGAGGGGTGGGCAAATTTGAAGCCCTTACTCTTATGGGAATTCGTTTAATAACTACGAGTTTGAGTACTGTGGGCAGGGCGAAGCTGGGAATTTGTATCTGACGGGAAGCGTGCTTAGGTAGTCCTTGCAGGTGCGGTGATCACTGTCTCCCCAGTGGTGTAGGGGTCAGCGCAACTGCCTAGAAAGCTGGAGACCCGGGTTCGAATCTCGGCTGGGTACACATTTTCAGCTTTGCCCAATCGCAGTTGATGTCATGTATTCCGAAAATATTAAAGAATTAAATGCAGTTTCTGTAATAACTGAAGTTAATACAATAAAGCTAATAAAACCATTCCCCCTATTAGAAGTAAAAGGACAGGCAATAGGAAGATATAACAGTAATCAAATTAAATACTGATAGATAGAATGATATACAATTAAGTGTAAAACATAATAGTAGACGACAGACACAGAAAATAACCAACCCCTATCAATGTCTTCACTACACACCCAGAATCATGAGGTATGAAAACTTTACTCTGCTTTTATTTGGAGTCGCCCTCCCTCTCCACGTTGCTCCTGGGACCTTCTGCGTTCACAACACACACACGCACACACGCTGCCTGTGTCAGGAGGGCGGCTAACTTTGACCAGAGCGCGTGCAGTCTGCGGTCTTGCGAACGCCGCTTTATCTGTCAATTTATCGGGAATTATATCTATTTTATTCCGCAGGCCGCGCGGCGGGTTTTTGCGGCTGTCGGCAGTAAATCAGAGCGGCGCCATGGCTTCATTAACACTTGCCGGCTGATAAAGCCGTGATTCATGGCACCAGCGCCAGCGCAACAACGCCCACCGGCGTCAGCCGCGCGCGACGCCGCCGCCCTCATTATTCCTCTAGAAATAAACTGCGGCCACCTGCAGCTTGCTTTTTATAGGCCTGAGGAGCAAAATAAAGGAACAATACGCTTCAGTTGCACTCTTGTTTTATAATGTTATATGTTGTAGCGTAAAGTCAGCGCCACTCGCCAAACGCACGAAAACGATCGTGAAGAAGACAGCGGATGACCGGCAGCCAATCACACGCGTACACCGCGCCTCCTGGAGGGAGCAACCGAGAAGCGCACCCTCTACAAGCGGCTTTATCTAGACTGACATGCGCCTGGAAGGGTACTCCGAACTTGACTCCGAACTAGGCAGTTACCAGATACAGCGCGGCTAGCATCGTGCAAGAAGACGCCGCCGCGAGAACAGACATAAATCAGAGTATTTTGTAGACATTTGTAAATAAAACTTGAAGTACTAATCTGCATAGATGTTTTAGCTGTCCACGCATCTCACGCGTCCTGAGCAGATCCTTTCCCGAGCGATAGGCCGACGAGGACAAAACATTATATACGATCGGTTTCGTACATATTGAAGCCCATCATAAGGTGCATAACCAAATCGACAGTCGTGAGGCCGTCGCACGCTTTCAACGAGAGTTGTTGGGCTCTATTTGCGGACTGGCAACAGCTCCCGCCGGCTACGCCGCTGATGATTTGGTTATGCATATGATGATGGGCTTCAATATGCCCGAAACCGATCATATGTAACATTACAAAATTTGTGTGTAACTGAAGAGGATTCTTCCTCTACTACGCTCGGTATACTCATTTGCATAAGTTCGGACAACTTTCGACTTGTCAAGGTGCGAATTTTTTAGAATAAATATAGCTGCCTAATTTCTACTCTCCAGTTAACGAGTAGGCTTACCTGAGAATCTTCTGCTGTTACGACCGTTTCCAACATTGGAGCTCCTCCCTTCAAGTATCGGTTTCTCTAGGTTATTTAGTGGATATAAACGATAGCAATAGAGGAAGGCCACAGAGCATACACCGGGCAGTTCAGTTCAAATGAATGGTCAGTATGTAATGAAATTTACCCAGGTCAGGACAGGTCCTGATAAAATGGAAACACGTATTGAAGTGAATCATGGTTGTATTAACTCACCCAACCCTTAATGAGAGTGTACTTAGAGACAATATTTACGTTACCTGTTAGCCAAAGGAATGTACGACTAAGTCCAGGTTGGAGAAAACCGTTTCATTCCTATAAACTCGCAGTCTGTTGCGATCACGTATGCGACAGAGACGTTCATATCTGCCGTAGCAATTCAGCACCAACATCTTACAATGGCAGTAACTTAGTAGAAAATTAGTTCGTCAACCGATACCTCTGAAGATTACCTAGAAACTGAGGGGTAGAAGGCTTCTCTGTTTTGGATACCTAATATGTCGAACCGCTCTATTCGTCGGACTGTAAAATTGCGAATTTGTACCCAAGCTCTACAGAGAATCCACTACCATTGATTCCGGCCTGAGCGGTCCCGTTTGAAAGCCAATTCAAACAGTCCGTCACGTCAACGTCACATCACGCACCGTCACGTGTAGTTGTATTCACACTGTCCGTCACGTCTATTCACCCATCTGAATACGTGATGTTGAAAGTGAGGTTAAGAGTGGCGATCTGTTTTGTAGAAAATCATAGTTTAATACTGGAATTCAGGGAACAACAACGCTAAATGTTACTGACGGTCAAAGAAAACTTTGTTTTTGGCCAACTTACTGGGAACTGAAACAATATTTCAGAACATCGACATCTATTTTCAAGCGAAAAAATAAACATATGAAACATCAAACAATACTTATCAGAGCATAAATAGCGCCTGTTTAATGTATCCATTACGATTTGCCCGCTGACATTGTTGATACCGTCGTAAACAACTGAATTTTTTGGCTTTCATTAGAACTGACATTTTCATTTAAAATGTCATTTAATGAAAAATGTGTAATAAAAATACAATCTTATTCAAATAAACAGTTTGGTTCAGTCCTTTCTGTTACAATGTTACGTAACATAAACCATTTTTTGGTTTCAGACCTCGGTTTTAGGAGGCCTCTCAATTGACAAAAATATTTAAGTCGTCATGAAACATTTTAGATTTACCTCTAAAAGAAAGAATAACAACAAAATAAAAATGAATATGACACATTTGCATATAAAAAGTGCAACATGTAATTCCCGTGACGAAAATAGGTTAACTTCAGATCTTAGCAGGCGGCAGTAACGTCAAAACATTCTTCTCGAGAAAGCTTGACGTGACGTAGACGTGTCGTGACGGTCCGGTGACGGGCAGTGTGAATTCCGCCATTAGAATTACATTGCGGAATGTTCCGACGGACCGTGACGTGACGTGACGTGACGGACAATGTGAACTGGCCTTTACGCTTCTTAGATTACTGTCCTGCAGGACGGAAAACAGGCGAAATAAGGGTGCTTAAGTAGCGTCCCTTCACGACGAAGTAACCGTATCCAAATTGTTCAAGATAACGGTTGGAACGGCGCTTGTGTCTTATCTTCAATAATAATGTAGGACCCGAAAAAACACACCACCCTCTTGAGACGACGGTCGTCTGTTTAAGAAAGCATCCTGTGTCTTTAGATTCTCAGAGAAAGTTGGTTTTATGTTGTTTGATTGCCGGTTAATGTTATCGAATTTCACAATTTTAATCGGGCCGTATCTTGTGACACAATAATCGAGTCATATTTTGCGTCATTGCCTATTAATGTTATCGAAATTCACAATTTTAATCGGGCCGTAGCTTGTGACGCAATAATCGATTCATATTTTGCGTAATATTTGAATTCATTATCAGAAAGTTAATAACTATTTAAGCATTGCACTGTGATAGAGACTGGACGTGATGACACACTGGCACCTTTGTGATCGGCAAGTCAACATTATGATGGTATCCGAAAATTACCAATTTCACATTCACTACCGGAAATGACAATTACTACATCCATTCACAGTTTTTTTTCACTCTTGTGGATAACACGAAATGTTTACATTTACAGATCAAATGTTCAAGTGCTTTTATGTCTTCTGGTCCAAACTGCTATGGTCGTCAGTCCCTTGAGTTACTGACAAAACACACACACACACACACACACACACACAAATGCCCGAGGAAGCAGTCGAACATCATGCTGGAAGCGGCCACCCAGTCCACAGCATTATGCCTTAAACCACACAGCTCAAGCTGTACTGAGGTATAAGGCGACGATCCATGCGCCACCAGGCGATGATTCTGTCATCCATTCAATCATACAGCTGGCGAAAACTGTCTTGGAAAAGTTTAATACACGACTGCTGTAACTGTTCTGCAAGAGTTGTGGGTAAACGAATCACATTAAAAGATGATGGTCATTCTTGTCTTTCAATTTTCTTATTTCTTACTTCATGTGTCTCTTTATTATTTTAATTGTTTAATTTTGATTTTCGTTGCATGAAATTAATTTATTTTTCCATTTTCCTGACTTCTATATTCTGCTATGGGTTGGAAGAATTGCATTAGGATTCAAGTGTATTGGTTTATTTATTTACTCTTTTTGGTTTAGTGCTTCTGATTTCAAATTCTTTCCCTACTGTCGAGTCGGCGTTGTAGAGCAGCATGGGTCAGGGATCTTGGGCGGTCGGTTGGGTCACAGGAATCCGGTGTGGTGCCAGCTCCTTTTAGGGTTTCGGCCAACCGAGGGGTCCCTATACTGCATTGGGGTGAGCCGGCCGGTTTTGCACGGGACAAGACCACAGACAACAAATATATACAGACAGGAAACCTCGGTAAGGGCCCGGTCCTACGCTCAGGGGTGCGGGGAGGGAGGGTTTCCAGCAGTTCCATAAGATGTCCCATGATGGAACTGCGGTCAGAAGCAGCCCTTCTTTGAACTGGCCAGAGCAGGCGGCAGGTAGTGACTGTCCCCACCACCACCTCCCCTCAAACAGCAGCAAGCCAGAGACAGCCTTGGCCTCGTGGCAGGCGGCACGAGCTCTCCCCTCAGCCTCCCCTCCACGCTACCCTCTGACATGCGATAGGCACCCTTAGAAGTGCCTCTAGAGTCGTCTACCGGTACTAAGCCTGGGAACCGCCTGCTAGCATCTTACAGAACTTCGAGGGGAGTGTAGGACAGTGGTTTAGGGGGGTCTTCTCCTCTGTATATGTTACTCTGTGAGCTCACACAATGCGTTAGCTGTTTAGGGCGACCGGCGCCTGTCTGGCGCCGCGATGTTTCTTTGGCTGTGCGAGCAGAAGAGGACATCCTGCTTTCTTCCGTAGCAGATAGCATAGTTTACGATTTAACAAATGGCAGGATGCTTCAAGTTCGCGTCTCCGCGAAGGGAATTCTGTCTGGCACAGCAGAACAGTGTCGCAAGTGGTAGTAAAAATAGGTGCCAAGATGCAGACTAGTGATAGTTCGCAAAGAATTTCCTAGTATTGCACGGGCGTACGTGACTTGGCGTGAGAAAGCTGTGTGTGTTGGGAGGAGGTTAAAGAGCCGTTAGCGGCAAACTACGGGATTGGCTGTCATTGCTACTTTTTCTCATCTCTATTGTATGCAATTCCTGGCTGTGCATTCTGATTGGGAAGGCCATTAGCGGATCGTGGAGACTGGCTCTTGGACGAGTAAGGCGTGGCCACGTGCTCGGATGGATCTGGGCTGAGGAAATGTGGAGTTTTTGGTGGGGCTCTCGGTGAGGCTCCGCCGCAGAGAACAGCGTCCTTGGCCATTAAATTATATATAATATGCTACAAATGGCTCAAGTCACGTTGGGTCTACGAAACATCTTACAACATGTATTTGCTGTGGTCGCATCAGATCCCACACGTCCTCGATTGGAGCCATGTCCAGAGACTTTGCTGGCTAGGAATGTAACTGCAAGAATTGCAGAGCACGATGAAGTTCACGTGTAGTATGTGGGTGAGCACTATCTTGCTGCAACAACACATCGCCTTCCAGTCGCAAAAGTGGCTGAATGTCTGGTCTTACTCAGCACACAGTGATGGTCAGCGGACCAGATCGAAAATAATCATCATCGTAATCTAGGTCTGTAGTAAACTTCATAGTAAACGTATGGCGTCATGACCCTGTTGATGTACAGAAGTTATACTCACGGCCTGTGTGCTGATGAAGGTCTTTTTGGAACGCGTTATTAAACGTTATCACCACATGTGACCTTTATATTTTTACGGAGGTCACTGATTAACAATTGTAATTCAGTGATTTCGTCGAGTGGACTAATCGTTCCCTAAGCGAGTCCTCCATTCCAGTCCTTTTCCTCATATAGGTCAATTTCACAGTTATTCAGTAATTAATTACGGAATACGTGATTTTTAATGTTATTAATGTTTGAGAACATATACTTGCGTGAATTTTATTCGCCTTTGCTTGTTTCATGTGCATCGATAGTGCTGCAGCAGTACGCAGTGACGGGGTCTCCGCCAACGTCAGCAGGAAAATGCTTGTCGCTATCGTTGATTAGCCGAAGGTCAGCGCGCTGAACTGGAAGACATTTTCTGCTGTTGTCGACCGCCATTGACATTTATTTAAACATTAAAAATGCATATAAAAATGTAAATGAAAAAGTTCGAGTCTCTTTATCTATTCCGTATTGAGATTTAGTCTCGTTGCAACTGTGGTTTGTATTACTGAATTAGGTGATATTGCTTACGTCACATATATTTCAAAATGTTCAAATGTTTGTATATCTTATGCGACTTAACTACGGGGTCATCAGACCCTAAACTTACAAACTACTTATGAGCTATCTAACACTAAGGACAGCACAAATATCCATGCCAGAGGTGAGATTCGAACCCCCAACCGTAGTGGCCGTGTAGACCGTGGCTGGCGCGCCGCACCCCCTCGGCCACCACGGCCGGCATATATTCAAAATAAAAAGTTTAAAACGTAGTTTCTGATTAGTGATGGTAATTCTGAAGTGAATTTTGAATGCTGTCTTAAAGACTTACAATAAAGTTGTGTGTCACTAAAGTGGCACGATTATTGATATTACGATTTCGATAAGTTATAGAAAAGCAGTGGAATAAACAGAGAATATCAAAGCAACTGAAATTTAAAAAAAATTACTCAGCTTTGCCAACCTATTGGATCTTACTGTGGAATCTAATTTTGAATTTTTTTTTTTTTTTTTTTTTTCAATTCGAGGAACTTTATTATGAAGAATATGAAGACTAGTGTAGACGGTCATTATAATTTTTGTTTCTGGGGTGCTAGTTAACTTCGGGTACTAAGTCACGGCCACTCAAGAAGCTGTTTATTATTTTTGACGTCACTTAAAAGAACTAGTACCACCACATCCTCTGCCCAAGAGGACTTCCAAGGACGCGATCGAGGGATCGAATAACACCATACCGGCAAAGTTGGACTACACTCTGCATTATATACCTCATCTCTTGTAACTAACTGACTCATTCTGAGTTATTTCTTTTATTTTTATTTTCCTAATGTTTTCCTTCGTAAGTTACTTCTACTGTATCCTGTGTTTTCACGTTTTCTTCATTTGTTTTGTTTTCCATTGTCATTATTTGTAACTTTTTTCTATTGTAGACGATCTTTCCATTTTATCCTCCTTCTGTATTTTTCCTTTGTCTTTCTGCTGTATGTCTTAAAGTTCTGTTAGTGCCATGAATGATTATGATAATATTTGATTAATCTGTCAGAAATTCGGCCCAGACACTAGAAAGAAATTATTCAAAAGGGATAGAGTGGCTGGGCAGTAATTAGTATCTCCGATAGTCATTGCAATAACACTTAAATAGACATTGAAACGAGCTTCTGAGAAAAAATTCCTTCGTAACGTACGAGAGACTCTGGAGGAGTTAAGGGATTGACTGGGAAGTGGTTCTGAGGTATTCATGACCTATGCTATGAAATGATGTGTGCCCACCAGCCTGACGTCATCTCAACCTCACACCTACGTTGAGAATATCCCAAAACCACTCTCTGGTCTATCCCCCTTCTCCTCATGCCCCTCCTACCTGACAATGGAAATTTGTTTTCCAAAATTTGTATGATTAGTTTCGTCTTTTCCTGTGACTATATGTTTTAATTTTATATTTTATGAACATAATTTCCTTTAGTGACTCATTCGTACAAATAATGTTTACTCCATAAAAATAGCAACCGAAAGAGTTTTCTAAGAAAGTATAACATTTAAATAATAATAATAATAATAATAATAATATCTTAAAAATTTCTTTGCATTTTTGTCTGGTAGCGTCATACAAAACGAGCTACATTTCAGCAATCTTCTGGTGTTGCAGGAGTCGCGGAATCGTGAAAGAGTGTGGGTGGGTGGCATAGGGCTTGGACGTACGGACGGGTAAGTACGGCACTCAGCAGAGACCAATTAGACTTCAACAACGCCTTCATAATGGCAAGTCTCGGTGGAGTAGCCGAGCGGTCTAAGGCGTGCTTACTCGCCGTCGGAGGTTCGAGTCCTCCCTGGGGCATATGTGTGTGTGTGTGTGTGTGTGTGTGTGTGTGTGCGTTGTCCTTAGATTAGTTTACCTTAGTTTGTTTGTAAGCTACGGACTGATGACCAGGCAGTTCGGTCCGATAGATTTACAAACATTTGAACATTTTGATGATGGCAAGATGTTTCCTTGCCAAAATATCGCCACTTTTTGACAATTCCAACCGGTTGGAATCACGGAAAGTTTCCATTTCCTTACGCCAGAGAATCAAAAAACCCCGCCACATTTTGCGTTTACCTTTCATGTTCAAGCACTTTACGAGACTTGCTATAAAAGGACGCGGATAATGTACTGAAATTAACGCGGACAAGGTTTATCTTCACCTGCTCCGCTGTGGGAAATCACATCTTGAGCTTAGCATGTTGATGCCCTACGAACGCAATAGATAAAGAAGCTATTACGTATTTTTCTGTACTAATCATTTCGATAAATAGTCACATAGATACCAAAAATTGTCGACATTAAGTCGTAATATGATTCCATTTCAACAATTATGTTGCTTTTCACTAATGTGGCTTCACCTGTAACTTACGTGGTCTCTAGTTGGGGCCGCGGTGGAGTAGCCGAGCGGTCTAAGGTGCCTCGCTGCGGAGTGCGCGGTTGCTCGCCGTCGTAGGTTCGAGTCCTCCCTGGGGCATGGGTGTGTTTGTTGTCCTTAGGTTAGTGTACCTTAGTTTAAGTAGTTTGTAAGCTACGGACTGAGGATCACGCAGTTTGGTCCGATAGATTGACAAACATTTGAACATTTTCTATAGTTGGGGTTCAGATATTTCTCCCATTTCGTTAAAATTTTGGAAATTATTTTTATTTAAATAATATCTGTATGCAAATATCTTTGAAATGGAATAGCTACTACAAATGAAACCTTTCACTGGCGGTGTTATAAAGGTTGAACGGGAGAAATATTTCGCATTGGTGTTGAAAGACAACCGTCTGTCGTCTTCCATACATTTCTGTATAGTTTCTGTAAAGTTATAATTTATTTAATGTCGCTAGATTATCATTTTTTTTAACTTGAAACCCACTCTTTTCGAGTCTTGAGGAATATAATTTTTATTTCATGTGTTACAATATTAGTTCATATTGCGAAGTTTTTCTTATTTTGTTTTGTTAATAATTTATTATTATATTAATTAATGTGGCATAAGTACGGCTTCTCCGCTACGCCATTGTCCCTGTGAGAATGGGCAGTTGTATTACATTTAAGTGTGTGCGTGAATCTATGGCTGTTTGATTGTGGGGAGTGACAGCTCGCTTTGCGTCGTTCTCTCTAGCTCAGTATCAATAGCTGCTGATACTACCAAAGAGGTTTCTACACCCTTTGGTTGCAAGCTGGTTGGCGAGTCTCTCGGTCCTCCACCACCGCTGTTTTCGTGGATTTTCCAGCTTCCGGTGGCTTCCCGCGTTTTCCCGCTGCCCGGTGTCCGCACGGCGATTCAATCTCGGCTGGTCGTCTGGTGAGGTAAGGTTAGTTCTGCTCTTGTTTCTGGAGATGGTAGCGTTTCATTGACTAGCACGTTTAACTTAGATTCGTGAACTTAGAATATATTTTTTTAAAAATATTTTCTCCAATCGTGTGCTGAAATGTGTTCTCCTTTTTCAATTCAGTGATTTCCAATAGATAAACGTGGTTTGTGTGATTCTAGTTGCAGTTTGATAACAGCCTGGTATGTAAAAACCTTTGTGATCATGTGGCGGCGTATGAACTCTGTGTAAATACTTTCTAGCTTTTCGATTTCTAATATGTGATATGTTCATTTTTGTGCAGTGCTTGTATAAACCTTCTCATCGTTTCCGTGCCCATCAGGCAAGTAATTATGCGGGTATCCTTCTGATTTCCACTAATATTTCGCGATCTTCTCTCCCCGCCTATTTTAATGTTGCTGTTTCTGCTCCGACTTGTAGTACGCATTCTGTCTTCTTCAGTAATTCTCTCTGAGCCTTCTACAACCTCCTTCAATTTCTTTCTTATGTAATTCCAAACATATCTATGGGTCGCATGCTGTAATTCATAATTTTATTTTTCCGCGTTTGTAATTATTTCAATTTATTAGTTTTGGAGACTGGACTTAATCCGTCTCTCTAATCGCACCCTATCGCATTTAGCTGCATTTCTTTCGCTTCTTTATGTAATTCTAAACATTCCTATGGGTTGCATGCCGTAATTCTTATATTATTTTTCCTACTTTTTAATTAATTCATTTTTGTGGTTTTTCTGAGAGTGGACTTCATCCGTCTCTGTAATCGACCCTATCGCTTGTAGCTGTATTTCATTCGCTTCCTTATATAATTCTAAGCATTTCTATGGGTTACATGAAGTAGTTAATTTTCTATATTTTTCGGGAACTGAATTTATTCAATTAATCCGAGCTCCGACTTCCGGGGTTTGCAGGTAGTCGCCTGAATTCACGCCACTTCTTATATAAAACCAATATCTAGAGCGATTTCTAACAGACTGCAACTGAAAAATCCACCGTGATTTTGTATATTGAATCCGATTTTCAACAATTTCACCTTCAGTGCAGTGTGTTCATGTAACGTAGCCGTGTGTCAGCGTTAGCGTGTTTGCTCGTGGTCCAATTCAGATGTAATTAAACTTGGCTATATATGCGCACCATCTCAAACAGGCACGACAGTCCAGAGCCATCTTCAACGTGTTTTTGTATACTGTTTTGTGCTACCTCCGACTTGCTGAATTTCGCCTACGATAGCGGCTCCTGCTTCCTCCTCGTCTCATCACGCTGTTTTTGGTCAGTTTCGGTGTGGCATCGCGTGTGTGTGAGAGAATGACTGTTGTTTGTGAATCCTTCCCCCCAGTAGCGTTAAATCATGTATAATTTAGGCTGGGCACCGTCCACATTAATCCATATAAGAGATGCATTTTATTGTATTAACAAAATTGGTTCCTCATTTTGTTTGTTTTCTATCTGAATAAACAAGTCTAAGTTCAGCATAATCCGTAAGTTGCCTATAAATTGTGGTTTCAGAGCACCTTCTCTCTTTTATTTAATATTGTTCTTCACTAGTGCTGAAAATACGTTCAGATGCAATAATTTTTTATGTGTAAATTCCTTTGCGCCATAAATGTTTTCTTAGCCACCTTTCTAAGATAACTTTAATTGTGACGGCTTGCTCATTAATGTCAGTATGCAGTAACGTGTGAGCTACTATGTATGTTGACCAATGTAGTATTAACTTCCTGTTATTGAAGTAATTTGAAATGAGTCAGTTCTCCTTTTGGGCCAGGGAACAAGAGTTTGTAGCAGGGAGTAACCAGTAGTTCACACGGACCTCATTTGCTAATTTTAGTAGTAAATTAAGGCTCTTGTTGCGTACAGTGATCGACTTTCAGTGTCGTAGCAGTTACTTGACTAATGAAAGGTGCCTAAAAACTATCTGTTTTTATAATAATGGAAAAATGCAGCACTGTTAAAAAATAGGCAAGCTACGGAATAAGACATTAATTAAAAACCTCTTTTTTTAAAAATATGATTGTTGATTAAAAACCGCTTTTGTACCTGTTGGAGACACCATTTACTATCACTAATATACTAACAACGTCCATGATTAGCTCAAATGGTTAAAATTGAAATTTAATAAGTTGGTACAAAATATCAGTATCGTATTCAGAACAATTCTTTAGGCCGGCCGCGGTGGCCGAGGAGACTAAGGCGCTCCAGTCACGGTCTGCACGGCCACTACGGTCGGGGGTTCGAATCCCCCCTCGGGCATGGATATTTTTGCCGTCCTAGTTCGTAAGTAGTTCATAAGTAGTTTGTAAGTTTAGGGACTGATGACCCCGTAGTTAAGTCCCATAGACTTTACAAACATTTAAACATTTTGAATAATTCTTTAGTAAAATAATGGAATGAAAATGATTATTATTCTGATCACATCTACAACAATTAGTTTCGTAATTAGATGTAATGGCGAAATTCTTTGTCTTGTAAAATAGAGTCCTTCACAGTTAAAAAAATGGGAGAATAAAAATAAAGGAATCAGTTTTATACTAACTGAGAACACATTTGAAATTTGGTTAAACTGCAGAGCCTATAATTGAATTAAAAAGCAGCACATCTACATAAAACCTTATACCTGTTACATAGTTTTTTCTCGAACGTCTCCAGAAATTTCTGTCCTGTAAAATTTCGTAATAATTACAGAGCTCAAGTTTTCGTGGGGTTTCCCAGTTTTCAGTAAGCTTCGCGCCTCCTCGCGAATCGGTCTTCACTTTGTGCTCGGATCGTAGTGAAGTAAAGTTAGTTCTGCTCTTGTCTGCGGAGATGGTAGCAATTCGATGTCTAGCATGTTTAACTTAGACACTTGAACTTAGATTCATTTTTACGAATATTTTCTCCGATCGTGCGCGGAAATGTGTTCTAATTTTTCAATCCAATGATTTCCAAAAGATAAACGCGGTGTATGTGTTACTAGTTGCAGTTCGATAACGGGTTGGTATATTCAGACCTTTTGTTATTATGCAGCGGTATACGAACTCTGGGTAAATTCCTTCTAGCTTTGTGGCGCCCGATTTCTAACAGACGATTTGTTCATTTATGTACAGTGCACGTAAAATCTTTCATATCGTTTCCTTCTGTGAGTGATATGTTTTCCACATGGTTGGCTCTTAGAACAAAGACTTCAGCTTCCACTATTGTTTGTTCCGTGTCCCTAAAGCATGTGTGTAACCTTCTGATTTCCACTAAATTTCACGATCTTCTCTCCCTGCCTATTTTAATTTTGCTGTTTCTTCTCCGAACTTTTAGTGCACACATCTTTTTCAGTAAATCTTTCTGAGCCTTATAAAAGCTCATGCAATAGCTTGCTTATGAAATTCTATGTAGTTCTAAGGGTTGCATGCTGTAGTTTTTATTCTCACTTTTCCGGCTTTGTAATTATTTCACTTTTCTGGTTGTTTGAGAATGGACTTCATCTGTCTCTGTCATTGCTCTCTATCGCTTGTAGCTGCATTTTATTCGCTTCCTTATGTAATTCTAAACATTTCTATGGGTTGCATGACGTGGTTTTTACTTTTACTTTTCCGACTTTGTAATTATTTCACTTTTCCTGGTTTTAATACTGGGCTTCTTCCGTCTCTGTGGACGCCCCCACCCGCATACTGCTGCATTTCAGTAGCTTCCTTATGAGACTCGACGCAGTTCTAGGGGTTGCATGCCGTAGTTAATTTTCTTTATTTTTTGGAAATTGAATTTATACATTTTTATCGGTTTTCAGAACCACGTGGGTCACAACTCCGACTTTAGGGGTTTGCAGCTAGTCACCTGATTTCACGCCACTTCTCATGAAACCAGTGCCTAGATAGATTACTCTCAGATTGCAGCTTAAGAAACCGCCGTAATTTTGTGTAATGAATCTGACTTTTTGTCGCCGTTAGCGTGTTTGCTCGCGGTCTAATGTAAATGCAACTTAACTTTGCATTACTCACGCACCATCTCAAATCAGGCATGACATACCAGAAAAATCTTCGCAGTTTTATTGTATACTGTATTGAGTTGTGTTGTACCTCCGGGTTTGCTGAATTTCGCCTACGATAGCGGCGCCTGCTCCTGCCTCGCTTCAGCACGCTGAGTTTCGCTGTTGCATTGTGTGTGTGTGACCGAGTGAGTGTTGTTTGTAAATCCTCACCCCCCCCCCCCCAGTAGCGTGAAGTGCTGTGTACTGTTAAATTCAATGCTGGACATCGTCAGTATTAGATCATGAAAATGGGATGCCTTTCTATGGTATTGACAAAATTGGTTCCCCATTTTGCTTGCGTTCGACCTGAATAAACAAGCTAAGTTCAGTATCATTTTGACTTGCCTATAAATTGTAGTTTTCGAGCACTTTCAGTCTATTATTTAATATTGTTTTTCACCAGTGCTGAGAACAAGCTCAGAAGCAATTTTTTATATTTAAGTTCCGTTGCGCCATAAATGTTTTTTCTTAGACACCTTTATGAAATAACTTTAATTGTGGTGGCTTGTTTATCAATGTCTGTGCGTAATTTCGTGTGAAATGCTACGTATATTGGCCACTGTATCGTTAACTTTCTGTTATTAGAGTAATTTGAACCATGCCAGGTCTCAATTTGGGCTAGGGAACAAGGTTTTGCAGCGCGGAGTACCCGCTAGCTCACACGGACCTTTTGCTAATTTTACTGCTAAAATTAAGCTATTTTATAACAGTAAATTCTTATCTCGATACCTCCCACAGATTTAAGCTTTTATTACGTACAGTGGCCCATTTTTAACTTCCAGTGTCGCCCAAAGGTGTAGTAACAGTTTGACGAGACAGGCTTATTTTTGAGAGATCCTGCTTCTCTCCAGGAAAGCAATTTCGACGACGGTCTGTTCAATCATTCGTTTCTTATTTCATCACCTGAATATGTTTTTTTTTTCTCAGAGTATCAGAGCTATCGCATAACTCGCTTTAACTTAGCATGTTGACATTGAATTCTCTCTTGTAAATAAGTGCTGTAGAGTAGAAAGTTTCTTTACGTTGTTTACTTTGAAAAATAAATGCTTTCACTTGAAACTGAATTTCAGCGGAAAAGACTTCTTACGCACACCAGAAGGGAGTAGCCAAAATATAATCTGACAAAAGATGACAAGGAGAGACATCATTAAGAAAACGGTTTCAATTTTCAGGTAAGAGGTTGGTTACCTACGGTACTAAATGGCTAACACCAATTAGACAACTCAAAAGCACACACGTTATAAGATATACAAACATTATAGCATGAGTAAACAAAAAACTGCGCAAACATCAACCAGCTACCTATAGTAGAGTGTGATTTATTAAGAGTTACTGTCAAGGGGGTGAGCGTTATGTGACCTAATTCTTGTTTTTAAGAATTAGGTCACATAACGCTCACATTCAGACGTCAATCCAAGCACGCACTCACCAACTGAAAAATTCAATTAGAAAACGGACCCTAAAATTAACTGAGTTCTGTTAGTGGCAGGCATTTGTGGTGTTGAGGACTAAAACTCGACCTTCTGAATCAAATACGTGGTTAAAAGGCCACGAGGCAGAATGCTCGGACGCGGAAAATTTACAAAAGAAAATTCTAAAATGTTTGGTAGTGGGAACGCGACATGATGAAAATATTTCATAAAATGTATTTTTAAAAATACATCAGCTGTTTATTAAAAACCTTATACATCTACCAGTTTCGGTCATAGACCATCTTCATGGATAAACTATACAAAAATACAAAATAAACGTAATTAATGTGCAAAAACACAGAGAGTAAATAATCAGCAAAATTACATATAAAGAGACTGAAAATGGAGAATCATGTCAATTTAATATATAGTTAAATTACTTACAAGGTGTTAAAACAGAATGGTAAAATGCATCAAATAAAATACATCCAACTGAGACAAACAGGAGTCGGTATAACTAAAAGTGTAAAAATTACAGTGGTCATCTTAGATAAAACCTATCAGTCAAACATAACATAAAAGGTAAGAACAGACTATGAATAAAAAATGGAGGAAGTGCCTTGAGCTAATTGCATGAGTTAGAGATGATGAAACCTATGTTATCGATATTTGTAATACCATTCAGGGATGTATACTATCTTTGGAGGAACATCTTTGAGAGACAAGTGTAAACAAATTTACAAGGTGTAGTCATCAACAAGTTACGACGAAATTTGTTTATACAAAGGTTAACAAGTGTGGTGTAGTAAAATACAGTGTCACAACATACAAAACAAGACATAAAAAGTTATTACATCAATATATCGTGTTGTAAATAAGGAAATCGAAAGTGATCATCATCATAACTGGTTTCATGCGTCAAGATCGAACATAATACAAACAACATTGTTCACACAAGTGTGCAGATCAAGTCCCACATAAAAGAAGGAGAGCAAAACGTACCAATATAATAATTACATATATAGAGTAGAATGTCAAAGTAAAGTCCTAATCGCTGTGAAGACAGTAGTGTAATAAATGTGAAGTGGGTTTAGAGTAGCATAATTATTAACAGGCAGGTATTGTAACTGTAGTACAGAGTAGGACAACATATGCTTCTTGTATTATATAGTAAGGTAGCGTATACCGAGACATGAGGCTGCTTGTCACTTACACAAGGATGTTGTTCAGAGGGAGGGGTCATATCTTGTGTAGTAAAAGTAACATATAGAAATTTGAAATGACAGGTACCATGTGGATAAATAAACCAAGATCCAAAAGAATCATGTCAATATGGCATAGACCTCAGGCAACATATGATTTGTATTCATTGTTAATTATGACCAACCATAATCAACAAGACAATATACTTATAATAAGATGAGGTTAAGAGTAAATTACAGTGTTTACAAAAATGTTTACAGGTTTAATAAAAATGATACAGAGGTAAACAAAAACTATGAACCATTAAAAGATAGTGTAAAGTCATTAAGAAATACAAGTGAATTAATATGTCAATAATTCTAGGACAACATTTGTAGGTTTCATAAAAGTGAATTAAACACAAATGGGTAAAACAAAATACAGAAAAAAATTTTGTCAATTTGTAATACAAAATCACATGACTTGTGACTTAGCAAAATAAATGCTAATTTAAATAAGAAAATTTCACCTTACCATAATACAGTAATGATAAAGAGGAATATCCAGATTAATAAAATTAATTAGAAAAACTATGTATCAGTATGTATAATGATACAGAGTACCAAGAGATGATTTACCTGACATATATAACACAATAATAAAGGAGATAAAAATATTGTAATAAAACAATGTATTACAACATAGAAGTGAACATCATAACATCAGGTATAGAAGTGATACTTCATACCTGAGTATATGCCAGAAACTCGTTCCCTCCCCGATTTTGTTAAGCACCTCGTCATTAGTTACTTGATCTACCCATCTAATTTTCATCATTCGTCTTTAGCACCACATTTCAAAAGCTTCTATAATCTTTTTATCTGAACTCCTTATCGTTCACGTTTCACTCCCATACAATGCTACACTCCAGACAAATGCTTTAAGAAAGGACTTCCTAACATTTAAATTAATATTGGATGTTAACAACTTTCGCTTCTTTAGAAACGCTTTTCTTCCCATAGCCATTCTGCATTTCATAACTTCTTTACTTCGGCCATCATAAGTTAACTTGCTACCCAAATAAAAAAAATCATCTACTACTTTTATTGTCTCATTACCTAATATAATTCCTTCAGCATCGCCTGATTTTCTGACTTTGCATTCCATTACCTTCGTTTTACTCTGGTTAATGTTCATCTTATATCTTCCTTTCAAGACTCTGTCCATCCCATTCAATTGCTCTTCCAGGTCTTTTGCGGTCTCTGACAGAATTACTATGTCATCAGCAAACCGCAAACTTTTTATTTCTTCTCCCTGCACTTTAATGCCCTCTCCAAATTTCTCCTTCCATTCCTTCACTGCCTGCTCAGTGTACAGATTGAACAACATTGAGGAAAGGCTATATCCCCGTCTTACTCCCTTCCCAACCTCTGCCTCCCTTTCTTGCCCTTGGACTCTAATAACCGCTGACTGGTTTTTGTATAGGTTGAATATAACTCTTCGCTCCCTATATTGTACCCCTGATAGCTTTAGAGTTTAAATGAGTGTATTCCAGTCGACACTGTCAAAAGCTTTCTCCATATCGATAAACGCTAAAAACGTAGGTTTCCCTTTCCTTAGCCTAACTTCTAAGGTAAGTCGTAATGTGAGTATTGCCTCTCGTGTTCCTACATTTCTCCAAAATCCAAACTGATCTTCCCCGGGGTTGGATTCCGAAAGTTTCTCCATTCGTCTGTAAATAATTCGTGTTAGTATTTTGTACCCATGACTTATTAAACTGGTAGTTCTGTAATTTTCACACTTGTCTGCATTTGTTTTCTTTGGAATGGGAATTACAATGTTCTTCTTGAAGTCGGAGGGTATTTCCCCTATCTCATACATCTTGCATACCAGGTGATACAATTATTTCATGACTGGCCCTCCTAACGACATCAGCGGTTCAGACGGAGTATCATCTACTCCAGGGGCCTTGTTTCGTCTCACGTCCTTGAGCGCTCAAATTCTTCATGCAGTATCATGTCTTCTATCTCATCTTCCTCCACTTCGTCTTCCATTTCTAGAATACTGCCTTCAAGTTTATTTCCTTTGTATACGCCCTCTATATATTCCTTCCACAGTTCAGCCTTTCCCTCTTTGCTTAGTACTGGCTTTCCGTCTGGATTCTTGATATTCATACAGCGGCTTTTCTTGTTTCCAAATATCTCTTTTATTTTCCTGTAGGCGGTATCTATATTTCCCCTAGTTATGCATTCTTCTACTGTTCTACATTGGTCCTCTAGCCACTCCTGCTTAGCCAGTCTGCACTTCCTGTCAATCTCATTTTTCAAACGTTTGTACTACCTTTTTCCTGTTTCACTTGCTGAATTTTTATATTTTCTCCTCTCATCAATTAAGTTCAGACTACGGAGTCGGATCATGAAAAATCTACAGAAAATATCAGTTTACGAAAATTAAGATCGCGAAAAACGTGATGCAAAGGTTAGTTTGGCAGAGGGGAAAGGGATCTACTTAATGAAGGGTGTTACAATATACTAGAACAAGCTATCGTGTGGGATCATGGAGAATCTACAAAATGAGAGACAGATTCCACTCGTTTCTAACACTAAACGTAGGTGTAGACCAGAAGTGACTCAAATTCAAAGCAGTGGTATCGACAGCAATTGACAGTTTTATACCAAACATGGTATACCAAAGAAGGTGGTGATCTCCCTTGGTACATAAAACAGGTCAGAACACTGATGCAAAAGCAACGGAAAACGCATGCTAAATTTAAACGAACAAAAAATCCGCAGGATTGGTAATCCTACACAGAAGCACGTAATTTAGCGAGGACTTCAATGCGAGATGCCTACAATACTTATCACAACGAAACTCTTTTTCGAAATTTGACAGAAGAGATTTTGGTCATATATTAAATATACTAGGGGCAAAATACAAACAATACCGTCACTACGTGATAGTAATGGCGATCCTGCCGATGGCAGCGCTATTAAAGCAGAGTTACTAAACAGCTTTTAGAAACTCATTCATCAAAGACGACGAAACCAATAAAAATGTTCAAATGTTTGTAGATCTTATGGGACTTAACTACGGTGTCATTAGTCCCTAAACTTACAAACTACTTACGAACTAGCTAATACTAAGGACGGCACAAATATCCATATATCCATGCAGAGGGGGGGGGGGGGGTTCGAACCCCCGACCGTAGTGGCCGTGCAGAGCGTGACTGGCGCGCCGTTGTCCTCTCGGTCACCGCGGTCGCGAAACCAATATTCCAGATTTCTAATTACGAACAGCGGCCGTAATGAGTAACGTAGAAGTAGATATCATCGGAGTAGTGAAGCAACTAAAATCACAAGTCTTCTGATCCGGACTGTATACCCATTAGATTTCTATCTGATTATGATGAAGCGATAGTTCCTTACTTAACAGCCATATACAACCGCTCTCTCAAAGAAGGGTCTGTACCAAAAGATTGAAAAGTTGCACATGTCACACCTACATTCAAGAAAGGCAGTAGGAGTAACCCACTAAACTATTTTATTGACGTCAAGTTGCACCAGGGTTTTGGAACATATCCTGTATTCAAATATTATGAATTATCTCGAACAGAATGATCTATTGACCCAAGGTCAACACGAATTTAGAAAATATCGTCCATGCGAAACACAACTAGCTCTTTACTCACACGAAATGATGGGTGCTATCGACAAGGGTTTACAAATCGATTCCGTCTTTCTTTCGAGACCGTACCCCACAAACGGCTTTTAATCAAATTCCGTGGTTATGGTATATCGCCCCAAATTTGTGACTGGATAGGGGATTTCCTGTAAGTGAGGACACAGTTTATAGTAATCGACTAAAACAGAGGTGATATCGGACGTTCCACAAGGCAGTGTTATTGGTTCTCTGCTGTTCCTTATTTACATAAACGATTTACGGGAGAATCTAAGTAGCTCTCTTAGTTTGTTTGCAGATGGCGCTGTCATTTACTGTTTAGTAAAATCATGTGAAGATCAGAACCAACAACAGAACGATCTGAATATCACTATGGAGTAAAAATTGGCAATTGACTCTAAATAATGAGAAGTGTAAAGTCGTCCACATGAGTACGAAAAGAAATCCGTTAAACTTTGTTTACGAGATAAATCAATCATAAGTGAAGGCCGTAAACTCCACGGAATACCTAGGAATTACTATTACTTAAGACTTAAATTGGAAAGGACATGTAGATAATGTCGTGGGAAAGGCGAACCAAAGACTGCGTTTTATTGGCAGAACGTCTTAATGATGCAACAGAACTACTAAAGAGGCTGCATACACTACGCTTGTCCGTCCTTTTTTGGAGTATTGCTGCCCAGTATGGGATCCTTATCAGGTGGGTTTGACGGAGGACCTCGAAATAGTCCAAATAAGTGCTGCTCGTTTCGTATTGTCACGATACAGGGGAGACAGCGTTACGGAAATGATACAGGATCTGTGATGGGAATCATTACAACAACGACGCTTATCGCTGCGGCGTGGTCTACTTACGAAACTACAATCGCCAACATTCTCCTACTACCACGTACATAGGCAGAAATTATCATCAGAATAAATTACGAGAAATCAGATCTCGAATGGAGATGTTCAGGTGTTCTTTCTTCCCGCGCGCTATTCGAGAATGGAATGGGAGATAAATAGTATAACGGTTGTTCGATAAACCCTCTGCCAGGCACTTAAATGTGATTTGTAGAGTATCCCATGTAGTTGTAGATGAAGAAGAGAGAAAATCAATTTACGGAAAATTAAGATCGCAAAATACGTAACGCAGCGGCTAGCTTTGCAAAGGAGAAAGTATGTGTAGAGATTAGTTCTGCGAGTGTTGATTATAATACGGCTCAGGTACCTATGGATGGTTGCGTTTTCCACTTCACTGGGAACGCAAGTAGAATAAACATACGTAAAATACTTCAGTAAATAAAGTAATATACTGAAAAGGAATATACCAGCTCAAGAAAAAGCGTATGAACGTGATCTCATACTGGAATAGCCTGAGGTGATCTGGCTGTCCTTCAATGGCTGTGTACATGACGGTGTGCATTGCGGTTCCCCTTTTTCAGTAGTACTGCTGGAGTGTGAAATTATGACTGGCTTAATGGCATGTCATACCCATTCAAGACAGCACAAGGCGAGTCTTGGCTGACTCAGTGTTGGGGTACCTTCTGTCAACAGCGGAGATGCACACAGTGTCGGGCAGTTGGCATGGACAAACCGATAAAAAATGTAATCTGTATAAGGTCGAGGTCAGAAATGATGCTGCGGCTTGTACGAGATCGCGTAATGCAAGATCAACGTTTATGGAATGTATGAAGTGGGAACAATGTTGGAAGGTGCACTGAATCAGTAAATAGCGAAGAAGACGAACTGCCAAGTCATTCAAGGTTACCTTCAAACTAATTTGGATTAAGTTGAATCCTATATTAGAATTTTGTAGGAGTATTAATGGTCAACGAGGACAGTTCTTTCCTTTTCTGTTTACCGGCATTGTCGGTACAGAGCGCGACGGAAAATTATACAGTAAAACATGAAAGCCACCCTATGATAACAGCTACATTCTCTAAGAGAATTTCATCATTATTATTATTTCTTTACATTTTGTTTCCTACATAACATATTTCAGTTTACTATGACATCATTTTCAAATGTAATACATTATTAATGCCTCAAAACCAAAGTAAAATGTCCTTATTGGTTAATAAGATGTCCTTCTGGTGACTGATAACCACAAACAATACGAAATATTACAACAAATGAAAGTGGTCTGAATTTCAATAGGAAAAGAATACATAAAAAAATTAAAAATACAATACCTGCAGCAATGTAAGAGTCTATACAGACTTTTAACATGTGAATTGTGAATCTATTTCGCATAGGCCTCGTGCTGCACATTGATTATAATGACGAAAATATTATATGCCATCGGGCTTCTTACATTAAGTGTACTAGATTGTGAGAGTTACTCTTGTACTTCATAAAATTGTTTTGTGGGTGAAGTATTATTTTTATCTATATTTATATACAATGAATTACCTAGTGATTCAATGTTGTATTGCATTAATAAGGATGTAAAATATTTTCATTGAGCATTATGCAACACTTAACAGTGGTAGAGCGATTGACATTTTCACGTTTGCTTGTTGAGTCAGTCACTATTATTGTTTGCCCATATGGTGGGTAGCAGTGTCTTTATTTTCGTTTGTGCTTTATCAGCTATTTGAAATCACTGAAGAACGCTATCCGGCATCTATTTAGTTATTATCCCTGTGTTAGCAGTAACGTAAAGTAGCGAAGTCTAGCGCCATATCGTATTGACTGGGGACTGTAATATCAGGCCTTCCGCGTTTCAGTCAGTTGTAACATACCTAGAGGTACAATCCATCTGTTGTGAACACAGTAACACAATTACCGTGTTGAATTTCATTATTTTCTCTTTTACATCGTTAATAAAATATAAAGCGAACTGAGTAAGGGATGCACGTGCTGAAGTGCTCGTAACATTTATTACTGGTTTATAATTTACATAATTAGCGTAATGTATCGATTCATTCGATTGGTCACTACATCAAGGGATTGTATTTTTAAATACTGTTTTCATATTGGCATTCAGGAAATTTTCATTTGTTGTGATAATTTCGTATTACAGGTGGTTTCCATATTGAGTAGAAAGACATCTTACTTGCAAATAAGGAGCTTATATTCTTCAGTCATTAATAATGTGTTACTTTGAAAATGACGACACAATAATCGAAAAATGTCAGGAGGGAGAAAAAATTAAAAAAAAATCCTTATAATAACTGTGGGTATTACCTTAGGGTAGCATCTTTGTTCTTCTATACTTTTCTTTCGTATACTTCTGAGTACTAAAACAAAGGAACTTCGAAATATCAGTCAGTGTCTGGAAATTTATGTCTGGAATTTCTGAAAAAGCCCAAAGATGAGTATAGACTCTCTCTCTCTCTCTCTCTCTCTCTCTCTCTCTCTCTCTCTCTCTCTCTCTCTCTCTCTCTCTCTCGCTCTCTCTCGCTCTCTCTCTCTCTCACACACACACACACACACACACACACACACACACATACAACAGTAACCTCTACGTCTATGGGACAAGAAGAATCTGTGGAGGGTAGAATCTCTAGAGAAAGACGTAATTATATTGTGGGGGTGTCTTACGGTGTCCCGCTACGTAAGGCTCCTATAAGTACCAGCTGACGCATCCGCCATTTTCATTCCCGTAGATCATAAGTTAAACATACTGCGGTGCTATAAGATTTACGTCACAGCACTTTAGCACGACATTATGTGTGGTTGTGTTGCCAGAAACTGCTCAAATCATTCTAGTGGTAGCTTCAGAATTTATAATTTTCCGAGAGATTATGAGAGAAGAAAAAAAAATGGATCATTAAATGTCGGCGCAAAAACTGGGAACCCGGACCGAGCGCACAGTTTGTATTATAAGTAAGCATTATTTATTATTATGACTTTAAGCAATATTTAGTAGTAAAAATCGTCTGTGATATTCGAACGTAAATTTTTGTTTAGCTCTTTTTAAAGTGCTACCTCTTAACGGAAAATATAAATATACTGGACAAAAAGTTTAGTTACGGTTGTAGCAGCGTACTGTGCTGATACACACAACTACGGTTGAATACTTTTTCTGGTATTCCAAAATTTTAGCGTCATAATTTTATTTTATTTTATTTTATTTTATTTATTTATTTATTTAATTTTTTTTACTTTTAATTTGAACTAATAGTACCTGATGTTTTATCTCAAAATACACCATCAATTCAATTTCTTATTAGTAAATCCCAATATTGAAGCTTATCTATAAGAGACTATAACATAAGTGACACAGAAATACTGGATAAATTTTACATACGGTTGCGGCGGCATAGTGTGCTCAGGTTGACAACGAAATGTTTGGTTTACAAGGATTATTAAATTACTGACAAGACAACAGTATGTTACATACAAAAACCTGTCAACCTTAGAAAACGAACAGAATTATTTATTTATTTCATGGTCAACATAAATGATTCTTCCCCTCATTCTATACAATTATGTTTTCAAATAGCATTCAACGGTTGTTGCCAACATCGGAACCTTGTGCCTCTACGACCTTAAACTTAAGATCCTGTACACTAACAGTATTTTTTGTTTTAGTTTTTCTATTACATTCTGAAACTTTTTCAATAACGTAATAGAAGTATATTCAGGAATGTGAGTACAGAAATCCGATGTGGTGTATTTGTCGCAGCAGACAACAAACACTTATTGCAAGACGGCAAACAAACCTTGCAAATTAACAGCCATTATTCAAATACAAGCTAAGGTCGCTTAAAACTTTTATCTATTTGGTCAATTTTGGCAGAATTAAACGCGGTGGGTGATTTTTATCACAGAAATATATATGTTTCTTGAGCTTCTTTCCTTTATTCGAACAACAACGAAAAGCAGCAATAAGTAAAGAAAACGCTAGGTTTTTTGTGTCTAATCCACAAAACGATGTAAACAAGAGCGGAATGCAAGCTCAAAGTAGCACGATCTAAGGCTCTATGACACTTCTAAAATATTTCTCTACACTTGAACAAAACAGCAGTTCGCGGAAGCTACGTGTTGTGTTTACCATTCGCAGGGAATGAAAATGGAGGATGCGTCAGCCTGTGTTTCTAGAAGCTCTACCGCTACGATACACTGTTGTAGCACAGCTTTTCTAACACTTGAGAAGTATATTGTAATTAACTGAATACTCAGTTTCCTGTTCCAGAAGTACAATAATCACTGACGAAGTTAAGGTGCAGATACTCCTGTCCCGCGGCCGTATCGATATGTTATAGAATCCTTTGGTTGTCTCACAATACGCGACACTACAGATTGGATTAGAGGATGCAAATTATGGAGAATCTAGGATCGAAGTACTGATCTGAGTTTCAAGGAAGGAAGAAAGTTTAGCGTTTAACGTCCCGTCGACGGCGTGGTCATTAGAGACGGAACTTACGCTCGGATTTTTTGTGAAGGATGTGGGAAAGAAGTCGGCCGTGTCCTTTAAAAAGAACCATCCCGGCATTTGCCTGGAGTGATTTAGGGAAATCATGGGAAACCTAAAACGGGATGGTCGGAGGTGGATTTAAACCATCGTTCTCCCGAATGCGAGTCCAGTGTGTTGCCACTGCACCATCTCGCTCAGTTCTGGTGAGAGTTGAAAAGGAAGAAATGTTGAAATGTTTGTTAAGCTTATGGGACTTAACTACGGGGACATCAGTCCCTAAACTTACAAACTTCTTATGAACTACTTACGAACTAGGACGGCACAATTATCCATGCCCGAGGGGGGATTCGACCCCCCGACCGTAGCGGCCGTGCAGACCGTGACTGGAGCGCCTGTCCCCTCGGCCACTGCGGCCGGCTGAAAAGGAAGAATGTAGGAGTGGTATTCGTTGTGGGACATATGAAACCTCGAAAAGAATTTTGAAAACGTAACAGGTGAAGCGAGTGAGCGCGGCTGCACGGCTCGCTGTCACGTGATGTGTGATGCAGCAGAGTGGACTGTATGAGCCGTTTGATGTCAAGCACGTGTTGTGGTCGCGGCTACGCAGATGCGACCACGCACGTCTTTATTACCTCGAAGAGCCACCGGGCGTGAACTGGGAACTTAGCCCTCCGGCGTCCGAGTCTGGGCGGTAGGTAGGGGAGGGTTGGGAGGGGGGAGGGGCGGAGGGTCATATCAGGCCAGCCAGCGTCAATATTTGCGCCGAAACACTCGGCCGCTCATAGCCTCAACAGAATATTTCACATCTGCGCCCTCAAATATTTGCATTCGCTTGACGACTGGCCACGGCAGGCTGGTGTATAATGGAGCCAGGGAGGTAGGAGGGGGATGGTAGGGGTTTGGCCACCCCTAGGACAGCGCCGCTGGCCTTTCGCCGTCCAGCAGGCCCGCCGTCTTGTAAACAAACACTGGCCGTCCCGCCAAGTAGAGCCGTGCTTGCTCCCAACCCCTCCCCCTACCCTCCTCCTGTCTCACTTTGTCCAAAGACTTCCAAGGAGGACGCCTAAACTTTGCGCCAAGCCATACTTTGGTAGGCTGCGTCCGGTGTCTGCGTGATACGCTGCAAGACGTTCAGTACTGGGATGTACTAGTGATCAAAAAGTCAGTATAAATTTGAAAAATTAATAAATCACGGAATAATGTAGATAGAGAGGTAAAAATTGACACTCATGGTGTTTTAATAGAACCAAAAAAAATTAATTAATTAATTAAAAATTCCTAGACACGTGAAAGATCTCTTGCGCGCGTCTTTTATGATGTTCGTGTCGCCAGTTTCTTCATGCTTGGCCTTTTCTAATCAGATGAAGCGACATATCCTTTCCGTATCCTTTCTTTTTTCCCATAGTAAAACCCCATGTCATTCCAAGCATGTGTGTCAATTTTTGACTCTCTATCTACATTATGCCGTGATTTATTATCTTTTCAAATTTATTCTGACTGATCAACCGGTACTTCAGCATAAAGAGTGAAAACGACTTACGTAATATTACAAGGTGTCAGGTACGAGTTAAACTGAGCCAATGTGTGTGTGCTCCCGAAAAGCTGCCCATGTCGCATTTTTTTTTTTTTTTTTTTCCTTACAGGTCACACTTCATGTACCATACGCGTTTCTGATTAACCATCATCAGATTTGTATCTCTTTTTGTGACATAGCCACAAGTATGCAGATACATGGATTTAAAGAGTTGCAAGTAGTATACATAAGTGTCTGTAGCTAACAAATTTTTTAATCCACGTACCTGCATATGTGTGGATATGTCACCATAGAGATTCAAATCTGAAAATAGTTAATCCGAAACGCATCACTGAAGTCACACTGTACTTGTAGTATGACCTATACTAAACAAAAATTGCGACATAACCAGCTTTTCGGCAGAAGTAACCATTCATTTCATCATGGTCGCCCGCCTCTTCCACGAGTTTATACCGCACTTACAATAAATTGAGACAGCTGACAACTTCTCGTGCCTGAGATCTTGAAATATTATCTGTGCCAATTTGTACGTTACAGCTTGAGATGCATGAGAACTAAACGTGACTTTTTGCACAGCTCTAATCGAATAAAAAAAACTACTCATGATGGCATGATGGCACAGAGGTGCTGAAACATGTTTGCCGCAGTGGAGTGGCGGAGCGGTCTAAGACGCTTTGCTGCGGAGCGCAAGACTGGTTCTCGTCGAAGGTTCGAGTCCTTCCTCGGTCATGGAGTTAGTTTTAGTTTAACTTAGTTTAAGTAGTTTGTAAGCCTAGGAGGGACTAATAACCAAAGAAGTTAAGTCCCACAAATTAAAAAAAAAAAAAAAAATACAGGGTGTTTCACTAAGTGCCGCTGTAACTTATAAAATAATAGGTGATGGGAAATTTTAATGCGGTAGATCAACACAAGAAATGTTAAACTTTCTGCGGAGCTATGAACATAGTTTATTGTATCATTTTCCAAAGAGTTACAGCACAAAGATATAATTTTTTAAATGGAACAATAGCTTTTTCTATCGTGCATTGGATTCGTTGAAACCAGCTGCGTCCAAATCAATTTAAACTACATTCCTATCACTGTTAGTTTGGGAGCTACAACCCTTCACAGTTTCAGGGGCAGATAACACAAACGCTGCGCATAATGCAATGCGCTTTCTAAATGTGGCGCGGCCGAGTTGTAACGTCGCCGCTGTCAGCCCATCATAGCCCATTGTTACTTTTGTAACCGAACGTCTTTCATGGTTTCGTCACAGGGACGGAATTGCATTGAAATGTTTTCTTGTTCAGATATAAAACCATTGTCATTAATTTTCCATTTCTGAAAGGCGAACTGACTGTCATACCTTCTAAACTTCCGTCTTTATGCCTAGTCATCAATGACGATCTCAGTCATGATCGTATCTCGATAAGGCAAGAAAACATTTGATTTTATGAAAGGATTACGGAATTATATATCTGACAGAACTTAAGAGTCTCCGGTTCTAAAGAGTGCAGCAATGTTTTTGAAAAGTCAATTCTTACAATAAATTTTATTTTAAAACCATTGAGGACTGTTATTATTGTTGTGGTCTTCAGTTCTGAAATTGGTGACGCATCTCACCACATTAGCCTTTCCTGTGCATGCCTCTTCATCTCTGAAAAAGAACGGCAACCTACATTCTTATGACCTGTTTGTAGTATTCGTCTCTCGATCTCCCTCTGTGATTTTTATCCTACACACTTCCGGCCATTGCTAAATTGACTATTCGTTGATGCCTCAGAATGTGTCCCACCAATCGATTCCTTCTCTTAGTCACGATATACCAGAAAAATTCTTTTCTATCCAATCCTGTACAGCACCTCGATCTCCCCATCTAATGTTCAGGATTCAATCTACCCATCTAATCTTCGAGATTCATCCACTTTTTTTCCCATTCCCCCATTTCCCCCTGATTCAATCTTAATTTACAATCTCCCTTCAACTTCCTGAAAACGGCAAAAATAAATTAAAAATTTTTCCCCACAAAAAAATCTAATGAGCTAACTGGGATGTATCAACTATTAATGTTAGAAAAACATCCGTCCTTTTTTAGCAATAAGTTTATTAATATCGGTAAGTATTTCTGACTCAAAAACTCACAATGAAAAAAGCAAATCCGCAAAAAAAACTAGCTTGAACATCCAAGTTCACAAATACCATAAAATAAGAAAGAATAACAGATTAATAAGTTACAATGATCACTATGAAACTTGAATTTAACACCGATTGACAAGTCAAAAACCCCTATCATGAATTGATACAATATTCGTAACGGGATAATTTAATCGGAATATCAGTGCAGGGTTGATTTTCCTAACAACACAATCCCACTATTGTGCAGAACTGATGCAACGGATATTTGTTGCTGGCGAGCGCTTTGCCATACATTACCAAACTGACGAATTGCGTGAGGAGCCGCTGCGCTGCAGTGGCGTCGGCGCAGGACGGCTGTAAGCTAAAAATTTCCGCGACCACGAAATTGAAACACGCTCCGTTACTTGGAAGCTGTACTCCTGTCAGCCTCTGACTGCTCGGCAGTACACAGTACCTAAGATCTCAAGCAGTTCTGCCAAGTCAGGGCCACTTCAGTCAGTGCATACAAGTATGCACAAGTACTGAACGCCTAGAAGACTCCATAAGTTGAGTATATCGTAAATAGTGCCTCGGTGCACTAATAGTGGCTGGCTGACCCTATCCAAACCGAAAACAAGGACTGTCAGCTCAAGTACAAATCTCAGAGTGTACCCTGAAACTTATACAGTTCCTCCCATCCAAGAATCGACTAAATAAGCAAAATCTCCAAGTCCATCCACTGGGAGAACAGAGCGCGAGCTGCCACGTCTGCACTCCAGCGGATCCAAACACGAAGTCCTCATACCGCGTCTGCCGCGCAAGATCCCGCGAGAATGCCGTTTGTACGGAAAAGCAATCAGAATCGAGTTCTCAAACTACGGCCAGTAAAATTTCACGAAACGATTGGTCGATTTCCAAAACCTGACGTTTTGAATATCAGCCAATCAGAGTCGGCTACCCCTTCCCTACACACATTTTGGCGCGATTCTCCACGAACGTCACCGTAAAAGCGAACACCAAGCTTCTAGAAAAAACAGCCACAGAGAAGATTCTGGGCGCTTGTCTTAACGGAGGGGCCGGCTATCTTCTACTAAAATGGGAAGGAGCGGTTCTAAGATCCCTGACAATACTCCTCCTCCTCCGTTTGGGACACTAGGCTAACACATTTACAAGCTGTCGCTCGGCCAGAGGCACCTTGCTGTTGCGGCCCCTGGTCACATGTACTGAGGGCTGTTACGGCCGCATCACCGGAATTCCACTCTCCCCTGTCAGGACAAAGTCAGTTCTGTTCCTCACCTCTGCCGAAATCTTTCCTGCACTGCATTCCCGACAGTAATAGAAAAATACGCGTACTGGTCACTTTACGTCATTATACAGGCGATAAAAACAGTTAATAAAGATGAGATATGGGCTGCCATCTCTCAACACTTCAGATAAATGCTTGCAGAAAAGACTTCCTAACATTTTATTTGATTTTGGATGTCAATAAATTTCGCTTATTCAATAATGCTTCCCTTACCATAGCCATTCTGCACTTTACACCATCTTTATTTCGACCACCAAAAGTTATTTCGCTACCCAGTAACAAAACCACATTCCATTATCCTTGTTTCGTAAGCATTAATGTTTATCTTATAAGCGCCTTTCAAGACACTGTCCTTTCAATTCAGTTGCTGTTATATAGTATATTTCTTTGCGTTTGCAATATTGTGATACTAATTTACATTTGGAATCCTTGCTGTAAGGAACACAACTGTCTAGTTTTCTATTATGTAAACATTGTACCACGTATGGATTAGAGGACCCACAAGAGAGGTATGTTGTTTGGGTTGTATATATAAGTGGCGAAATGCAATTCACGTCGTTGGATTACAATCCTTACTGTTATTATTTTATTTTTAGCATGATAGGTAGTTTACCTACATTACCAATGATAAATGGCCCAGTTATTTTAGTACACATGTTGTTATATTAGACTGTTCCAGTACTGTAAACCTCAAAGGATAGAAATGAGAACCTAGCATTGTTCAGCGTTGCCAACTTACTGGAACAAAAAAGACTGGAACTTTAATAGTTGTATTCATCACTTGGGCCGCTTTATAAATACAATGCATACTTTAAAAATACACTATGAACATGCCGAGAATTTTTCTGATACATGGAACGACTGTTTAAACAAAGGTTTCGCCATGAGGTGGACTGCCTTAATAAAACACGCACGCGATTTTTACACTCTCTGCCGTTTACAGAAATCGATACACGCACCAAGCAGATAAAACAAGAACAGCTGCATTAACGAACAGTGCTTTCATACACGGACCGAATCGGCGCTGTCAATTTGTGCGTCGCTGTAATGGACCCAGCGGTGGCAAAGCCGGATAATGAACTGGAAATAGGTGCTCGTTCCGGCGAGCAACTTTCCGATTGTCTCCTTTCACAGAAGTTGGTGCCTGCTCCCCTCCGCACATTTACATTTTTCATTACGACACTTGTTCCGGGACTTAATGCGGTGCTTTCATCCTTCCGCGATTCCAGCTAATAGTTATAATTACGCTCGGCAGCCATCTCGGAACAAGTTGGCTCGCCCGTCGCCCGCTGTAGCAAGGGGGGGGGGGGGGGGGGGGGGGAACGGGAGTTGAGTCGCCACCCCGCCGCCTGTTCTTGAAATGGGCCGGATTAAAACGCAATGAGTCGAGTTCTCTGGCCTATTCCGCCCCCCCCCCCCCCCAGTAAGTAATCACACATTACTGGCGTTTAAACAGCCGCACAGCCTCGCGGAGTTACTGTCGCTCCACTAATGGTGGCCCACGCCTGCTGTTGTCGTTGTGGCGACGTATTCACGCTACCGTAGCGCGATGCACCGCCTGTACTCCAGTGCATTTACGTTAATGTCTGCCGTTACTCACTGCGGCGTGTTCACACAGAAGCTACGTCGACGCCTGTTAAACTCCGAGTTCATTGCGGAATGAAGCTTCAAGACTGTACTTCCACTTATTTGTCCTATCAGATTAAAGGTGCGGACACATATATCCGGGCCGTGTCCGGACGGAGTGTCGGACGGGTGATGCCCGTGCTCCGGCCCGTTCCTCGTCCGTGTCTCAGTTCATTGTAGTGACTCGGACGCGCTGATCTGTGTTCCTGTTTGTGAAATTATAAATATGTTCGCTAATTTTAGTGAATTAGGACTCATATCACTTGCTTTAGACGAAGAAGAAACAGAAGCAAGGCAAAGAAAACGAAGAAATCTATGGCTCCACAGCACCTGCGAAACAAGTACAGGGAGAGTTTCGAATATTACTTCCCCATCTCAAGGATGATGAGAAGAAGTGCCGGTCGCGGTGGCCGAGGGGACTGACCGTCACGGTCTGCACGGCCACTACGGTCGGGGGTTCGAATCCCACCTCGGGCATGGATATTTGTGCCGTCCTAGTTCGTAAGTAGTTCATAAGTAGTTTGTAAGTTTAGAGACTGATGACCCCGTGGTTGAGTCCCATAAGCTCTACAAAAATTTGAACATTTTTTTTGGTGCTACCTAAAAAATAATTTAAAAAAAAGCCAAAGGGTGCAGCAAGTACTCCCTGTATACTTCACCTTCACGCTCTTGCAATGAAGAAAATGTCACCTTCTATGAAAACAGTTTTGGACGAAACACTTACAATAATAGATTTTATAAAATCATGACCTAAAAATAGCAGATTGTTCAAAACCTTGAATAATGACATGGGTGGTTTGTATACGTCCTTATCTCTTCGCACAGTAATAAAGTGGCGGTCCCGTGGTAGAAGTTTAATGCGCCTATTTCAGCTGAGAAATGAAGTGAGAGTTTTCTTGAATGAAAATGACTTCGCTTTGGGAAAGAAGTTATGTGACGATCCTTAGGATAAGCTAGTTGATAAGTAGTTTGTAAGTTTAGGGACTGATGACGCCGTAGTTACGTCCCATAAGCAATACAAACATTTGAACATTTTTGAACTGCGGCGTGTTGGCTCGGAAGCTACGTCGACGCCTGTTAAACTCCGAGTTCATTGCGGAATGAAGCTTCAACACTGTACTTCCACCTATTTGTCCTATCAGATTAACCCATTTCTTCCCAAAAATAGAAATTGTGAAAAAGTGTTATATTTAGTCATCAGGTTCTCTTTAAAATGATTGAAATAACATTACAAATATTACAAACTAGCAGTATGTGTTGTAATTTGCACCACCCATAATGTTGCGCTGTTTCCTAGTAAAAAAAAAATAAAAATAAAATAAAATAAAAAAAAAAAAAAAATAAAATAAAATAAAAATAAAAAAATAAAAAAAATAGAAAAATTTACTTTTTGTGATCACATTCTTCTATTTGTTCAAACTGTGCAATATTGTCTATTATACGATAACTCTGACTTACTTTGATGGTATCACTCATGAAATATTGGAAAACAATCTGTGTGAAGCTGAACTTGACATTTCTTGTGTATGTAGATCGTCAGATGTTTGTAAATCTTGCATCTTTTTACGAAGTTCTGAGATAATTGTGAAACTTTAATACATATACAGAGAGCTCGTGAGTGCCTTTTAACGTACGTGTGGTGAGTTTTGTGTAGTAAGTCCATTTCGACTGCATTTTATAAGGCTAAATTTTGTGTTGCGTGTACGCAACACTGGGAAGAAATGGGTTAAACCGGTGTACAATCATTCCTCACACAAAAAGAAACGAGATATTTGGACATGTGTCCGAAAACGCTTAATTTCCATGTTAGAGCTCATTTTAGTATTCCTCTTTAAATGTAAATTGAAATAATTCGTGCGGACAATTGTCAAATTACCCAATTGTGTCGTTAGTATGTACTGTACTTCCTCGATTCACCGCCAGTTGGCCCAATTGAAGGAAGGTAATGTTGACTTCAGTGCTTGTGTTGACATGCGACTCATTGCTCTACAGTACTAGCATCAAGCACATCAGTACGTAGCACCAACTGATTAGTGTTCATCCCGAACATGGTTTTGCAGTCCGTGCAATGTTTACAAATGCGGAGTTGGCAGATGTCCATTTGATGTATGGATTAGCACGGGGCAATAAGCCGTGGCACGGTACGTTTGTATCGAGACAGATTTCCAGGTGTCCCGACAGGAAGAGATTCGAAGCAATTGATCGGCATCTTAGGGAGCGCGGAACATTCCAGCCTATGACTCGCGACTGGGAAAGACCTAGAACGAAGAAGACACCTGCAATGGACGAGGCAATTCTTCGTGCAGTTGACGATAACACTGTCAGCCTCAGAGACGCTGCTGTACGAGGTAACGTTGACCATGTCACTGTATGGAGAGTGCTACGGGAGAAACCAGTTGTTTCCGTACCACGAGCAGCGTGTGCAGGCACTATCAGCAGCTGATTGGTCTCCACGGGTACACTTCTGCGAATGGTCCATCAAACAATCCAAATTCTAAAATGAGCTCTAACATGGAAATTAAGCGTTTCCGGACACATGTCCACGTAACATATTTTCTTTCTTTCTGTGTGAGGAATGTTTCCTGAAAGTTAGGCCGTATCTTTTTGTAACACCCTGTATAGTGGGTCGTGTGTTGTCGTCAGTACTCATCGTAAGATGCACCTTTACTGTCTACGCGCAAAATTAATTTCATTTCCGTCTATTTTTTGCTAAGAATTTGGGGGTTTTCCCTCTCAGCCCATCAGATGGTATCGAGTTTCGGGTCCTGTAACTCGATCAGTAATCACAGAACCCTTAATATGTGATCACTGGAGTGGGATTATAAGGTATAAGGTAAAGTAAAAATTTAAAAAAACAAGTATGTGGGTTGGAAATGGTCCCCAGGGTTACATCGAGAACTCCATTCGTTTTTGAAAAAAGTGTTATGTGACACCGGACGTTGTGGTCTTGCCACAGTCACAAATAATCTAATTTATGCTTTAACATGAGAAGTTTCAACGCACTACTTCCACATTGTGAAATGTATGAATGGACTATTATGTAAATACTGGTTAAACGTAATCCTGGTGAATTATGAATCACGGTTTACCAGGAACCGAAGTAAAAGTACACTCAGAGATATTAATCAGTAGGAGAGGCATTGAATTAAAATTTGTCATGGACGGCATTCGAAATCGGGACCTTTTGCTCACTATGGAGGTACTATAACCACTAAGCCACCATAACTTTTGGATACGGTGACTGCACGGACTGTTTGAAGGCACATCTCCTTCAACAGCACAAACTTCAATTCTGTCTCAAGGTACTATAGCAAGCAGGTAATCCCTGGTTGAAATCCTGCCAATGGCACAAATGTTTATTTAATGCCTCTTCTTCAGATTAATATCCCTGATATGTACTGACACAATGTATGCCTCTGGACAGTGATTTCTTGTTTGATATGTACATTGATACATATTTACATAGGGTAATATGAGGCAGAACTGAAGTCTGTGTTGTTGAGGGACGCGTGTCTTAAGACAGTCTGTCCAGTTGCTGTATACATTAAGTGATGTTGGATCAGAATAAAACGAACGCTTACAGAGCTCATAGGACCGTACCTAAGAAAACGATTATACATGGAATTTGTCTGTTAAGGGATACAACATTCTATGCATGGAAGAATCCGCAACAGAAAGGCTTTGATAACGTCAGTCGCCAATATCTAAGGAATGTGATACAGAATTTCCAGTTTAGACAGGCAACCACAGACTTAGTATTACACGATACCAAATGTTTGACAAAGTGCAAATCAACGGGAACTTTACGGAAACATTCGTAGTTCAACGTTCTGTTAGACAGGGTTGCCCGTTACCTAAGAGGTTTTTCGTCATATCCTTGGAGCAACCAATCTGCACAGTTAGCACCTCTCTACCATAGTTGTAGGTTGGTGCCCTACGATTTACACTGTATGGCTATGCTGATGATGTTACAATTATAATTACATTACCCCAGGGCACTGTAAAAGTAACAGCAATAATGAACGATTATAAAACCGCAGCAGGGGCAACGATAAGCCAGAGTAAACACATCTCGTGTGGGTCAATGAAGATGTTCAATCCGTGGAACATACTTTCAATGAATGTGCTGAATTGGAAGTTCTAGGACTAAAACACCGTAAGGACATAGGTGAGTTCCTTGGCAATAATTCTAAAAACATAGAGGGCAGTTTACGGGAAGCTTTCATTGCAAACAGTACGAGACAACTGAACATCATTCAGCGGATAGAATGTATAAATACACTGGCTCTTTCCAAAATGTGGTACGTGGCACAAATCATACCCATCAATAGACAATGTATTACATAAAAAAAAGAAGTGCGTAGGTTGGTTTGTGTGGAAACCTAAACAACTCCGGGTACCCACGATTCAACTGACGAAACCATTTGCTGAAGAAGGTTTATTTTTAACTGTGAGAAAAATGTTGAAAGACGACCGTGTGTCGTCGTCCATATATTTTTTATAAAATTGTAATTTTTTGATGTCGCTAGATTAGCATTTTGTTAAAACTAGAATCCCACTCTTTTCAAGGCATGAGAAATAGCATTTAATTTCATGCTTTAAAATATTTGTTTCTGAAATGTTATTTAATATTACTAGTATTTGTTATTTTAATAATTTATTATTGTCTCTGTGAGAATGTGTACTTGCCTTACTTTTAAGTGGATGAGCGAGGATCTAATGGCTGTCTGTATGAGAGTGGTAATAGCTCACTTTGCATGGTTCTCTCTGGCTCAGAGTCGATGGTTAGTCGTTACCAATATCTGCTGCTGATGCCACCAAAGAAGTTTCGCCGGCCGCGGTGGCCGAGGTGACTGAGGCGCTCCAGTCACGGTCAGCACGGCCACTACGGTCGGGGGTTCGAATCCCCCCTCGGGCATGGATATTTGTGCCGTCCTAGTTCGTAAGTAGTTCATAAGTAGTTTGTAAGTTTAGGGACTAATGACCACATAGTTAAGTCCCATTAAAAAAAAAAAAGTTTCTACATCACTTGGTTACAAGCTAGTCGACGAGCCGTCTCCAGGGCGAGTCACGAGATCTTCTCTCCCCACCACCACTGTTTTCTTGGATTTTCCAGTTTCCGGTAGCTTTCCCGCGTCTCCTGGCCGCTCCAACTTCAGTTTGTGCTCGGACCGCGGTGAGGTAAGGTTGAGTCTGCGGAGATAGTAGTGATTTGTTGTATAGCATATTTAACTTAGACCCTTGACTTAGATTAATTTTTCGCAATATTTATTTTGGATCGTGCACGGAAATGTGTTCTGGTTTTTCAATCAAGTGATTTCCAACAGATAAACGCGGTGTATGCGTTACTAGTTGCAGTTTGATAACGGCCTGATATATCCAAACCTTTTGTGATTATGTAGCGGCGTACAAACTTCGTATAAATTCTTTCTAGCTTTGTGGAACCGATTTCTAACAGACGATATGTTCATTTTTGCCAGTACATCAAAAAATGTTTCTTATCGTTTCCTTCCGTGAGTGATATGTGTTCCACATAGTTGGTTCTTAGAACAAAGCCTTCAGCTTCCACTATTGTTTGTTCCATGCCCATCAGGCAAGTAACTATCCGTGTATCCTTCTGATTTCTACTAACATTTCACGATATTCTCTCCCCGAATATTTTAATTTTGCTGTTTTTTCTCCGAACTTGTAGTATGCACTCAGTCTTTGTCAGTAATTCTCTCCGAGCCTTGTACAACCTCCTTCAATAGCTTAATTATGAAATTCTATGTATTTCTATGGGTTGCATGCCGTAGTTTTTATTTTTATTTTTCCGACTTTGTAATTATTTCAGCTTTCCGGGTTTTGAGACTCGACTTTTTCCGTCCCTGTAATCGCTCCCAATCGCATGTTGCTGCATTTCAGTAGCTTCCTTATGAAATTCTACGCAGTGCTACGTATTGCATGCCGTAGTTGATTTTCTTTATTTTTCGGAGATTGAATTTATACATTTTTGTCGGTTCGTCCGAACTCCGACTTCAGGGTTTTGCAGCTAGTCACCTGAATTCACGCCACTTCCCATAAACCCAGTGCCTAGATAGCTTACTCTCAGGTTGCAACTTAGAAATCCGCCGTGATTTTGTGTTATGAATCCGATTTTTAACCACTTCACTTTCAATGGAGTTCGGTCATGTAACGTAGCCGTGTGTCGACGTTAGCGTGTTTGCTCGCGGTCTAATCTAAATGCAACTTAACTTTGCTGTACTCACGCACCATCTCGAATCAGGCACGACCGACCAGAGCCATCTTCGCAGTTTTATTCTATATTGTGTTGTGTTGTACCTCTGGGTTTGCTGAATTTCGCCTACGATAGCGGCGCCTGCTTCTGCTTCGTTTCAGCATGCTGATTTTGGTTAGTTTCGCTGTTATATTGCGAGTGTGTGAGCGAGTGAGTGTTGTTTTTAAATCCTCCCCCAGTAGCGTTACGTTCTGTGTAATTTATGTTAAATTCAGTGCTGGGCATCGTCTGTGTAAGATAGATTAAGTACATTATTACAGTAGGATGCATTTTTATTGTATAAACAAAATTGTTCCCCATTTTGCTTGCGTTCGACCTGAAAAAGCAAGTTAAGTTCAGTATAATTTTGACTTCCCTATAAATAGTAGGTTTCGAGCACCTTCGCCCTTTTTATTTGGTTTTTGTTTTTCACCAGTGCTGAGGACAAGTTCAGATGCAATTTTTTATGTTTAAGTTCCGTTGCGACATAAATGTTTTCTTAGCCACCTTTATGAAATAGCTTTAATTGTGGTGGTTTGTTTATTAATGCCTGTGTATATTTTCGTGTGAGCTGCTACGTATATTGGCCACTGTATCGTTAACTTCCTGTTATTAGAGTAATTTGAACCAAGTCAGTTTTCAATTTGGATCATGGAACAAGGTTTTTCAGCAGGGAGTAGCCGTTAGTTCACACGGACCTTAGTCTAATTTTACTGCTAAAATTAAGCTTTTTATAACAGTAATGTCTTATCTGGGTACCTCCTACCAGAATTAAGCTTTCATTACATACAGTAGTCAACTTTTAATGTTCAGCCCTGATTGTGTAAAATCTCATAAATACCTGAAATTACCTGCAAGTCACATTTACTTAAGTCTGTATGGGATATCGTAACAAGGAAAATAGATGACAGAAGGCTGGTGGCAAAAAATACTTCGTACATTACAAACAGCAACATATGTTTCACAGAAGAGTCCCAACGTAACATCCTGTACGACAAAGAAAATACTCGGGACTATTGGTGTAAAAGCTCCATGTCCTACAGCAATACAGAGCAAAGATAAAAACTTTAAAATGGAAATGCGTCTGGTCAAATCATTATGTTCCACTTTGCGCTCTTCTACTTACATGTTCATAAATGATTCAATCCCGACTGCCCCCGTCGCCACAGAATATACCTCACCAGTCACAGTAAGGCCACCACTGTGGAATGATAGATACTGCCACCCACCGTGTGGTAGGATGCTCCAAAAACGCGGATCTGTGGAAATTTATAAAGTGCAAATCCGCAGGATTGCTGTCAATGAGTGTCAGTGAAATCAACACGAAGAAACTGGTGTATATGGATGTCAAGACTTTTCCGGCGTCTGTAACTGTCACATGGTTCATATATTCGTTCATCAACTACGTCCTTGCGAGAGGTGGATCTGTAACCGACTTTCAACCAGAAGAGAATTCCTCAACGATGCAAATGGTATAGCGCCTACCTCGTAAGAAGGCGGTCTCGGGTTCGAATTTCGTCAATAGCACAAATTTTTATTAAATGCCTTTCCTCCAGATCAATATTTCTGAGATATACTGAGACAAAATGCGTCTCCGATTTCTTATTATATATGCGCACTGCCGCTCACGTCGGAGGTTCGAGGCCCCCCTGTGACATGTGAGTGTCTGTGTGTGTGTATCCTTTTGTGTTGTTCTCAAGTTAGTTTAAGTAGCTTTTAAGTTCACAGACCCCTACCTTTACCCAGTTAAGACCCATAACTTTACGAACATTTGATTTTGATTCCTCTCCTATTCTTTTCGTTCAAATGCAGAAGTGTACCGTCTATTGCCTATCATATACGAATGACAGACACCATCGTACATACTAGAGATTACACGTGCGCCTAGTGTACACGACATGAAAATTGAGGGGAAAGTAGGTAGCTTAGAGTATCCCACCCAGTTGTAAATCTCGCGCGATTGTGCCACGTGAACAAGATTTCGCAAACGGTTTTCAGAAACAGATTTGCGTCCTTTTCCCTCAGTGATTTACGGCGGACACATTGTTCTCACCATTCCTTTTATCATACCTTCAGAACACGAAAACAGCATCAAGAATTGAGAAGCCGCCCGTCGGCTACGTCGCTCCATAATGGTGACAACCGTTTGGCGTGCAGGATGACGTACTATTCCCGAGAACGAAGATTTCATTGTCCATCTCCACTACTTTTGGCACTTTCTGTTGATGTTGGAACTACAATAATGGAATAAATTTAACAAACATCAATTTTCTGTGTTACTCTTGATAAATGTTATAGGTAGGTCATAGGTCGATATCGAAACAAGTTTTTGATGTTGTGGTCTTCAGTACGTATGCTGGTTTGAGGCAGCATTCCACCCTACTGTATCTTGCGCAATCCACTTCATTTCCTCATAAGAAAGGCAACCCACATAAATTTGAATCCTCTTACTGTATTCGTCTATCGGTCCCCCTATGCGATTTTTACCCCAAACACTTCCCTCCAATGTTAACTAAATTAACGATTTCTTGATGTCTCAGTAATTGTCCTACTAATCGATCCCTTCCCTTAGTCATGCCAGAAATTTCTTCTCTCCCAAATTCCGTTCAGCACCTCCTCATTGGTTACTCGAAGTACCAATCTTTTCTTCATCATTCGTCTGTAGCATAAGATGTAGATAGCTTGTATAACCCCAGCCAAAGTCTTTCAGAAAGGACTTCCTAACATTTACATTAATTTTGGATGAGAACAAATTTCGCTTCTTCAGCAGTGCTTTTATTTTCATTGCCATTCTGCATCTTATATCTTCTTTACTTTGGCCATCGAAATTTATTTTGCTACCCAAATAACACAATTATTATTGTTTCATTACCTAATCTAATTCCTTCAGCATCGCCTGATTTTTTTGTGCTTCATTCCATTACTCCCGTTTTGTTAATGTCCATGTTATAAGTTCCTTTCAAGACACCGTCCATTCCTTTCAATTGCTCTTTCAGGTCCTTTGCTGTCTCTGATTGATTCACAACGTTATCGGCAAACTGCAAAGTTTTTATTCCTACTCCCTTTAATTCCTACTTTACAGTTCTTCTTGCATTCCTTCTCAGTTTGCTCAGTGTATAACATTGGGGAAAGGCTACAACCCTTTCTTCTAAACCGCGATCTTTGACTTTTACCAGCAAGCTCTCTATCGACTGAGCTACCCGGGCATCACTCACGATCCGTGCCAACAGCTTTCGTTCGACCACTGTCTCGCCTCCTAGCTTCTAAACTTCAGTGAAGCTTTCCTGTTAATCGTAGACGACTATAACTCCTGGCAGAAAGAAAAGGCAAAGGCCCTGGGTTCGAATCCCAATTCGGAACACAGATATAATCTTGCCAGGAAGTATCGTATCAACGAAAACTCCGCTGCAGTGTGAAAATATTATTCAGGTTCAGTACTATAAAATATCACTATCATATCAGCAAATACAATTTCGGTGATTACAAAAGACCTGTCACTAGAAAATGTTCAAATGTTTGTAGAACTAATGGGACTTAATTACGGGGTCATCAGTCCCTAAGCTTACAAACTACTTGTGAACTAGCTAAGACTAAGGGGGGATTCCAACCCCCGACCGTAGTGGCCGTGCAGACCGTGACTGGAGAGCCTCAGTCCCCTCGGCCAACGCGGCCGGCCCTGTCACTAGAATACTTTTTTTTCTAGAGGGAAGTTCTTTTGATTGATATCTTTACATCCAAGTTCGAATTGCATTTTTTATGTGACCAATATTACTGTCTTGTATTTAAGCTATTTGAACGTTTCAAGATTGCGACAAGGAGTTGCCGAAACTACACTCTGGTCCAAAAAAATATCCACACCTGCATGTTTTAAGGAAAAACACACTTTAAGGGAGTATTGACAACGAATTTGAATGGTTTATGTCATAATAGCAATATACAGGATTTCTACAATATTTGTGACATACTTCATTACTTTGTGTGACAATCTTTAGCTTTTTTCAGCGCTTGTTCTCTTTGTGCCACTGAATGAACATGTTTTTCGCAAGTAGCAGGCTCAATTTCATGCTACCACACTTCAATTTTTCCAGTTAATTCTTTTCTGGTAGTGTAACAATGTTTCTTGAGTTGCAGACATAGCCCAGAAATTCTCAGTGTGGGTTCATGTCGGGTTATTTTGGGGCCCACCATAATGGCTGAATACCGAGATCTGAGGCACATTGCTGAACAACCCTGGATCGGTGACAACTGTGAAAGCCGGCCGCGGAGGCCGAGGGGACTGAGGCGCTCCAGTCACGGTCTGCACGGCCACTGCGGTCGGGGGTTCGAATCCCCCCTCGGGCATGGATATTTGGGCCGTCCTAGTTCATAAGTAGTTTGTAAGTTTAGCGACTGATGACCCCGTAGTTAAGTCCCATAGACTGTACATTTGAATCGAATTTTTGAACAACTGTTAAAATTGTTACTAATAAAAATATTGAAATGATTGTTATTTATCCAAATAAATGTATAGTGATTGGTATTGTAAGTAAAATAGTACTGTTTAGTATTGTACTTGCAGGCTGTCAATAAAAATTGCTTGACAATACTTTAGTGAGTTCTCAAACAATTGTGTCGTATATATATATATATATATATATGAATGTTTGTCTGTTTGTCCTCTGTGTGTTCATAAACCATATACTCGATTGCAAAGAAATTTTGGTAAACTGTTCACCCTATGCCCACGAACGTTTCTGACCCAAAAACAGAAGACCACGACACATTGCTCAGGAGATATGACCTCATAAATAATGAGAGGCCACCGCGTGAGAATACCCAGATTTATGCGTCAATTATTGGAAAATGGGTGTAGTTAGGGACCTGAAAAAATGTTTGCATGTAATTTCGGACGTTTATGAAGCGTTTTGTAACTGACCCTTTTCTTTTTAATGTTCATATCTGAGAGACGTCTTAACACTGTTGGGAAGCGCATTGACCTATATCATGTTGCAAATTGCACGAAAGCTACCTGGAACTCAATATTCGTCCTTGTTTCACAATTGCTTTCAGCGCCCTGCAAAGTCTTGGCCTAGCATTCTTCTTGGAATCACATTTATGCCTCAAACTTATCATTGCTGTTTCCTTTTGTTTTTTAAACATTACCCACTGTTTTATGGTCAATGAATAACCTCATAGAAATTTCAATGTGGGATATTCCTTGGGAACTGAATGCAAGAATCATCCCGTGCTTCCTTGGTGATAGGTCTTTCTTCCTCCCTATAACCTAAAGGAAAAAAATAATCTATCTCAGATTCTCTCAAAATCCATTAAGCTATGGGAACACAGTTATATCCATTGAGAAATAGCTCTCTGAAAACTTCCAGGTTGGTTTTCTCTTTTTACAATTCAGCTTACTGGAGAACAACTGATAAGAAGTCAAACGAAAATACAACCAGATATATGGCGGGATTTTTTTGAACTTCAGGCATGTGCGTCACAACTTGTGACCAAGTATTGTAATGTCTCCTAGGTGCCTATTTGAATGTGCCTCGGAAGCTGGTGGCGTGAACATGGAAATTTCAAGATAAATCTTATCGCGTTATTCTATCATTCACATTACTCCAATAAACCTATCAAAACTCACCATTTGATGAGTGTTCTAACTTCATAGCAAATAAACTGATAGCATAAAAACGCTGGTACTAATGCAAGTCTTTTAGAAATTGACGTTGAAATTGAAACATTGGGCCAGTATTTGTAGTAAGGATATTTTTGGACCACAGTAATAAGTTTTAATAAAACTTTGTGTAGAAACCTTCGTTCATCGGCTTGCACGGAAAATTATTAAAATCAATTGTCATGATTAAATAAAACAAAAATATTAGAAATTGACGTATCAATGCGTTACGGAATTACTTGTATTATACAACTTTGCAAACAGGAGTGTGCCATTAATTCCTGCAATATTTTTTATGAATTCACCTGTAGCAAATGTGGACAGAATTCGGAACAACTCCACGGACTAAATTCTAGTAAAGCCGAACGTCGCCTACGTTTTCTGTAAACGGGAAGTTCAAACAATAAGTCTCTCCTTATAGAACCGTATCCGGAGGTACTGTATGTGGAGATGATGCCGCGTGTCAGTAGGAGAACGTCTTGCAAGTTTCGGAATAACATGCGTAGCGAGAAGGTTGTGGACTGTAAATAAAATTACAGGTATTCGGCCGAAGCCATTTATTTCCTATTCCTAATATTTCGGCTGTGTGTCCTTCACGCATCATCAGAGCGATACCAAAGCAAATAGACGTCAGAATAACGAGAAAAAAAAGAGCTTAATTATCGGGTTGCAGCAGGCGGGTGTACTGTCGATCTTCCAAACATCGTTCACTTCCATACTGGGGGTTCACTTCTTTCATTGCCGATGCCGGATCTTGAAAGTGGCGCCGGCGGCCCATTACATTCCTCCCCTCCCCCCCCCTCTCCCACGTGGCTTCCAGACAGACAATTTGGCGCGCCTATGCGAGTGGTGCCGAGGGACGGTCACCTGGTTTGCCCCTCCTCCCTCCGCCCCCTTCAGATATATTTTCTTTAAAAGATCTGAAAAAAATGTCATTTTTCTATGATAATAAACACCATGAACACTAAAACACAGTAAATACCTGATTACACTGTTAAATGAATTTAAGAAAATGAATCTGTTATGTTGAAGCGACAAGGTACCTTAGGATCATGTGACAATGTAAGAATCTCCCCTCCTAACATTACGCATGCGCAATGGCTGCTCTCCCCCACCTCTTTTCTGACAGTTAAATATTTGTTACAACGATGAATATAAATCATTACTTAAAGCTTCAGGGCTGAGATGCCGTGGTCCATACATAAAACTTTCCCCTGACGTTTCGACCTCGTCTGCGGAAGGCATCCTCGGAGGTAAAGCGGCGTACTGCAACGAGAGCGCGAGTGAGCGTCGTATATATAGGCAAAACAGAGGGCGCGGTTGTCAGTCACGTGGTGTCGGCTGTGCTGTGGTCTCTGCTTTTGCCAACCTCCTCGATTGAAATTAATCGATTTTCATGCCGTTGCTGCAGTGTTGACATCCATATCTTATCAAGTTTGAGACCTTCTTTTTGTTAAAATTATTTCGATGTTTAAAAATCTCAATGGCCTCTCTGTACAAACGCGCATAATAATGCGACGTCTTTGCTGTGACAGACGTCTCGTTAAATTTTATTTCGTGGTCACCTTCTTGAAACACGTGTTCCGCTACAGCCGATTTATCAGTATGTCCGAGGCGGCAGTTCCTTTTGTGTTCGCCCAGACGAGTGTTGACACTTCTTTTGGTTGTACATATATAAACTTTTCCACAACTGCAGAGGATTTTATAGACATCTGGTGTAGCCAGGGGGTGTCGGTTATCTATTAAAAATTCTTTTATTTTCGTGGTTGGTCTGAAAACAGTTTCCACATCGTACTTGCTTCAAATTTTTCCAATACGATCAGTGACCTTACTGATAAATGGTAGAAAAACTTTCCCCTTGGGTTGTTGTCGTTCCTCGTCCGTCCTGGTTGTCAGTCTAGGGCGTAGTGCACGATCTATCTCCCTGTCTGAATAGCCATTCTTTTTAAATGTCACTCTAAGATGTTCAATGACATCGTGTAAGTGCGCTGGTTCACAAATTTTGTGGGCCCTGTCTACTAATGTCTTAATCACGCCTCTTTTTTGTCGTGGATGGTAGTCAGAATGTTTTTGAAGATAACGATCAGTGTGTGTGTCTTTTCTATAGATCTTATGACCCAATGATCCGTCCTCTCGTTTTATAACCGTCACATCTAAAAAGTTCAGTTGACCATTGATTTCCTTTTCCATAGTGAATTGAATTCTAGGATTGATAGTGTTCAGATGTAACAGGAAGGCATCCAGCCCCTCTTCGCCGTGTGTCCATATAACAAATGTATCGTCAACGTAACGACACCATTTGGCTGGTCTTTTTCTGGCTGTCAGCAGTGCCCGTTGTTCAATGTTCTCCGTGAACAAGTTAGCAACAGACGGACTAAGAGGACAGCCCATGGCCACTCCGTCAATCTGTTCATAAAAAATATTCTTATACTGACAGTAAGTTGTCGTGAGGCAGTGTTTGAATAATGCCACAATGTCACTAGGAAAAATATCCGCTTTGCATGCGATAGCTTCGTTCACTGGGATCATGGTAAACAACGACACCACATCAAAACTGACCAGGATGTCATCAGGGTCCACACTTAATCCCTTTATAATATCGATAAAGTGACATGAATTCTTAATGTGGCTATCACCGTTCCGCCAACATATGGTTGCAGCAACGGGGCAAGGTGTCCAGCTACCTCATGGGTGGGAGACCCTATTGCACTGACTATAGGTCTCAGAGGAACCAGCTGTTTATGCACCTTCGGTAACCCATAGAGTCTGGGCGAGTAAGCTTCTGTTTTACAGGGATGCTTCTTGTCGTCTGAAGAGAAAGAAGACGCTTTAACCAATCGGTTCGTCATTTTTAGAATCTTCGATGTCGGATCCTTCTGAAGTTGTTTGTAATTGCTGGGATCCAAAATATCCATGATCTTTTCATGATAATCTTCACTCTTCATTACGACGGTAGCGTTGCCCTTGTCCGCAGATAGTACGATGATGTTTTCATCTGCGTTGATGTCCCTCAGTGCCTTCCTTTGTGCCTGTGACAAATTACTTGTAGGTGGCTTACATGTACGTAAGAATCTAGCTGTTTCCATTCTTATAAAGTCAGCGGATTGCTGTGGGAGCTGACGGATCCTTGCCTCAATATTTGCCACAATATCTTCCGTAGGAACCTTTCGGGGCGTCACTGCAAAAGAGATTTCAACTTTGCCGGCCGCGGTGGTCGAGGGGACTGTGGCGTCTTTAGTTGATAAGTAGTTTGTAAGTTTAGGGACTGATGACCGCGTAGTTAAGTGCCATAGACTTTACAAACATTTGAACATTTTGAAATTAACCTGCTTCGGCGTTGCAGTCGAGCGTAAATCAACATGAATGTGGGGTCAGATGGGGGTTGGCCACGAGCTAACCGCTGCCCTCTTCTACAGCTGGTCCTGCGTCGCGGTTCTCCACTAGAGCGCCCCATTTCGCTCTTTCCCTGCAGCCGTATGCCGCCAGCACCTAACAGAGTGCGGCCGCCTGGGAACAGGCTGGCACTGCCACAACACGAGACTGCTGCCGCGCTGTTCTCACTGCGATCCGCGGCGTGATGGCGGATTCGTAAACACTTCGCTCCCGCGTGCACACTGGCTACATGTTTGAACATTTTTATTCAAAATATGCGCGGCGTTGTGCTTTACAGGAAATGAGCCATAGCGTCCTCTTGCTGCAGCCACTCGCTGTCTTCTTTTCATTGTCGGTCAGTCAGATGTACTGTAGACTCTGCTGTTGCAGAGGCTGGACGTTACTGGACAGTTTGCTCTACTGTTCACGGGCGGCTTATTAAGAGTATGAAACTAGGCATCATTTGCCTTAATGAATTCAGGAACAATGTTCATTTGTCAACAAACTAGTTCCAAAGGCGAGGCGCATTGTTCGGAAGCACATAACAGTATATCTGTCAACAGCTTTCTTCCCGAATGAAAAATGTAAAATCTAAAATGAGTTCTTCGCTTTCAGATGGCCATCTGAGCGAAATTATCCCAATTTCTACATCGGACATGTCACCAAATGTCGAAGAACCTTGCACGCTATAAATACATCCTACCTGCCTACCTAGAAAAACAGTATTTCCTGTGGTTTAGTAATTGATACCTTTGCATTTTTTTGTCTGGCCCGCCACAGTGATAAAAGTTGGTAACGTGGCCCGCGCTGATATTTAGATGGATACCCCTGGGTTAAAGCAATGAGTAGGACGGCGCAGAGGCTTGGCGTAACTGTCTAATAATCAGACAGACCCAGGTTCGAAACCTGGCTCCGACATAAATTTTCTTCTCTTGTATCATTGCAACAGCTACGAGCTGTAGCATCACATAGCGACATTTGTTCTTTCAGACGTATCCGAAAGAAAAGATGCCGAAATTCTAAACTCTGAGAAGGTGTTTATTTTTTTTATTTTTTTTTTATTTTTTTTTTTTTTTTTCGGAAGTGTATTTCGAAATGAATTCTTGCATGCTTACCTATTATTTGATATATATTTTCAGAACGAATGATGCTTTTTTTCTGTTTCTAGTATTTTATTATCTGTTGTTATAAAATTATAGATGTAACATATATTACAAAATTTCTACTTCTTAAAGAATACAAGACATTTATCAGAAACCACTTCCAAAATAGAAGGAAAAGAATAAAATAAATAAATAAATAAATTGCCTTCTGCTACGTACAGCTGACCTGCAGTGACACGAACTGTTCCCAACTGAATTCTACACACAGGTTTTGTCGTGATATTCGCCAGAATAATTTGGTGTACACGACCGCTTCCACAATCTACAACAAAATTGTTTCATTAATACTTCATAAATGCGGCTCCGTAGCACAGTGGTAGAGTGCCGGAGTGTCAGAGTAGAAATACTATGGTCGCGGGTTCGATCCGCGCCAGGTGCTAGGATTTTTATCTGTCACTTTCGTCTTCTTTCCCCTCTGGTAGTGTTGGTGATGTTAAAAATAGCGAGTAGCACGGTGGTTAGGTACCCATGTTAAACTGTAGGTCCCCCTATAACTGGCTGGGTAAGTCAGTTCGAAGGTCGGAGGAAGGCAACGGCATACCACCTCCAAACAGAACCATGCATAGTAAAGCACTGTGGTGTTCAAACCAATCTTCGGACTGTTGACTGTTTTACCTTTTTTTTTAAATTAAAAAAAATGGCAGTGATACGCCTACTTCATCTCCACGTCTCCAGCTGGTCCACTCAATCTCAAGCTTCACACTACAATAACAGGAGTGGTCGAGTCAGCGACAGCCACCTCCTGACCGTCCTCCAGTCCCAGTTCACCGAGAGTCTTTGCAAGGTACATTCGTGCCTTCGCTTCAGTACTGGCAACATTTAGCACGTAGAGTGTTCGGTTCTTTCCATCGACCATAGCTGCCAATCCAGGCTTTCTCATCTGTAAAGCCACGAAGCCTTTGTAACAGCGCCGAAACCGAAATTATAAAAATCGAGCCACGAACTGAAGTCCTAAACAAGGTGCTCATGTAATCATAATGACCATTACAAGCAATGGGTATGACCGCCTAGATAACACTTTATTAGCCAAGAATTACACAGTAATCTACATCACAATTCATTTCAGTACAGAAATAACAATGTGATAGATAAATGTGAAAAAGCTACAAAGATTGAGAAATCAACAATTCACCCAAAAGCAAAAAAAAAAAAAAAAAAAAAAAAAAAAAAAAAAAAAAAAAAAAAAAAATTATCTCTTTTCATTCTCCACTCCGAGGAGTGGAGCGGGCTGTTTGAGATCCGGCCCATAAAGAGTCGCGGTTCTATTCAGCCAATTATCAGACAAGCTGATAGTGGGGCAAAGGGGGATCCCAATTGGGAATAAGTGGGAGGGGCTTCCCAGCTACGGCATACACCTTACAACCAAGGAAAACCTCCCGAAAACCTTGGTCGGAGCCGGGGGATTGGGACCAATTTAATTTATCTCCGGGACTTGGCCCGGACTAAAAATGGATTATCGAGAGAACACGAATGCACTCACGACAATCAAGGATCGGACGCACGAGTTACTCTCGTAATCTCGTAGAGATCGGCTCGACCATCAGCGGACAAGCATCTCCCTACAGGAACCGCTCCCGTGGGCACGGTAAAGCAGGAGTAAATGTCTATTAAAAGCAATATGTAAATAATTCACCTGCAAGTATTCAGATAATTTTATATACACAAAAAATTAAAGAAAAGCACAAGCCCTCATTCCTCGGAAGAAGTTTACCAACGACGGGACACTGATAGCGAGGACGCATGCATCGCCAGTAAGTTGGCATGCCAGAAATACAACAGCAATGAGTCTCCATAACATTTACAGATATTCAGGTATTATCAGACCTTCCAAGAGGAAGTACCTGAAGGAACAGCTGCACTCTACAGAGAATAACTTACTCTACTACATCGAAATGAACTTCTACGGGACGTTTGTAGGACACATCTGATGATACACACCACCAAAGTGCTGCTTCATAAAGAGTGACTGAAACATGGCACGGTCGAATAACGGGAACGCAAGATGCTGGCCCGGTGCTTCGCAGAACTTCTCAACTGCTCAGAACCCACAGATAGATTCCCGGACGAAGAACCCTCAAACAGCCACACAATGTTCCCGACACAAGACGAAATTCGCAATTATCAGACTCAAAAATTATAGTAAATTTCGCGAAGAAGGCATAATGGCTGAACTGGTGAAAAACCTAGGACCAAACTCAGAGAACTAACATCACAAAGATAGTGACACCAGAAAAGTTACCCGACCAAGGGAAATGTGCACTGATCCACCCACTGCGCAGAAAGGACGACCCCAAAGATGTAAACCATCCAAGGGGCATCTCACTTACACAATCCGCATACAAAGTATTCTCAGTTTTCCTACTCCAATGGACACAAGACCAGCTGGAACACAAGATTGGCTACTACCAAGCGGGCTTTCGCCTTGGTCGTTCCTGTGCAGAAAAAATCTTACATCTGAATACTACCCTGAAAATCGAAGCCCTCAATACCACTCTAGCGACATTCGTTGACTTCAAGAAGGCATATGATACGGTCGACCGCCAGTCATTGTTCAATATCCACCACGAATAAGATTTTGACGACAAGACACTACGTCTGATCAAACATAAACTTACACTCAGGGCATCTAAGGTGAAACTCAATGGGTAAATCTCCGAACCCTTTTATATGAAGACAGGCGTTTTCCAAGGTGACGGACTCTCACTGCTCTTCTTCTACATAGTAGGGGCCTACTGGACTAAGTCATCAAGGAGTGGGACAAGGCGATGAAGATACAAGAAGCGAGTGCTACTTGGACACCAAATGACAAACTAGAGGTTGGCTGTCTAGCATTCGCGGACGATCTGGCACTACTCAAGGATAACGAAACCACAGCAATCGGGCAGATAGAAGTACTCAATGAGTGCGCGAAGAAAGTCGGGCTACGGGTCTCCTTTCAAAACTCCGAGCTCTTCTGCACGAAACTGAATGAAAACAAAGAATTGCGATATAAACAGGGTTACACAATTTAAGTACCTAGGTGAAGTGATCGAACCGACAGGAAAGGAAAAAAATCGCACAGAACACTAGAGTATTGAAAATGAATAAAGTTTTTCACAAAACACGGTACATCTACAATAATGTTCTCCAATGTTGTTCAATTTGTACATTGAGCAAGTTGTGAAGGAATGCAAGGAGAAATTGGGAGTGGGAATTAAAGTTCAGGGAGATGAAAGAAAAACTTCGCGGTTTGCCGATGACGTAGTAATTCTGTCAGAGACCGCAAAGGATCTGGAAGAGCAATTGAATAGAATGGACAGTGTCTGGAAAAGAGAGTATAAGGTGAACATCAGCAAGAGTAAAACAAGGATAATGGAATGTAGCGTCAGAAAGTCAGGCGATGCTGAAGGAATTAGATTAGGTAATGAGACAATAAAAGTAATAGATGAGTCTTGTTATTTGGGTAGAAAGATAACTTCTGATTGCCAAAGTAAAGAAGATACAAAATGCAGAATGACTATGGAAAGAAAAGACTCTAAAGAAGGGAAACTTGTTGATATCCAGTATTAATTTAAATGTTAGGAAGTCCTTTCTGAAAGCCTTTGTCTGGAGTGTAGCATTCTATGGGAGTGAAACGTGGAGGATAAGGAGTTCAGACCAAAAGATAATAGAAGTTTCTGAAATGTGGTGCTACAAAAGAATGATGAAAATCATATGGGTAGATCACGCAATTAATGAGGAGGTGCTTAACCGAATTGGGAAGGAGTTTCTGGTATATCCTGACTAAGAGAAGGGATAGGTTGGTTGGACATATTCTGAGACGTCAAGGAATCGTCAACATAGCATTAGAAGGAAGTGTCTGGGATAAAAATTGTTGAGGGAGACCGAGGGACAAATACAGTAAACAGATTCAAAAGGATGTAGGTTGCTTTACGTATTCTCAGATGAAGAGACTTACACAGGACAGTGTAGCTGCATCAAATCTGTCTGCGGACTCAAGACAAGAACAACAATAACGGAACCATCTAGATTGTTACGCTTCTCACCTTTATGTTAAACTAAGATTTAAATAACTTTTGTAAATAACATAAACACAGCTTAATCCACGTTAAACTGTTGGTTCCCTGTAGCTGGCTCGCAAAGTCAGTTCGTAGGTCGCAGGGAGAGAACGGCATACATTCTCCAAACAGGACTATTCCTTGTAAAGCAATGTGGTGTTCAAACCAATCTTCGGATTGTTGATTGTTTTACCTTTTTAGCTTAAAGCAAGATAATTGCGTAATAGACACAGGCATATTTAAATAAATTGCGGTGTATTAAATAATTATTAATAACAGTGTTGGGGGTGCTAGCGGATTGAGACTACTGATAAGACACAATCAGATTTTAGATGGAAACATGGGCGAAATTTTCCTATGCTTTATGTTTTACTCACGCCATATATTACATAATGGTTTTCCTATGCTTTATGTTTTACTGACACCGCATATTACATAATGGTTTTCCGAACATAGTAAAGGGTATCTTGCAGATTAAAAATATGGTGGAGCCCGTCACACACGACCTCGAAAGCACGACCTATCCTGCAGGCTGTTCGAACAGTGCAGAGGTTTGGTGCGGAACGAACTCACTGGCCACTGGTAGCATGAAGTTGTAACTGATACAACAATCCGAGTTCAGTGACAGCCAATTTTGGATGCCCCATTACACCATTTGTTTCATATGGATGGAAACGCACAGTGACTTGTATGTCGAAGTAACTAATCCTGCTACGAAGTACAACATACAGTGTAATTACATACGTCTTCACGCAAAATGTTACGGGCCGGTAGAAAGTGAGACACGCAGACACGCTAATAACCGTTCTTAATAATGATGTAGATCTAGAAATGAACTCCAAAGTGAATTCGCCAGAGACGTTTGGCTATACATTGCTCCCTGCTGAAACACAGCAGCTAGCTGCTGTAATGCGATATGTTGTCCAACGTGTGAAGTTTGTACTCTGTCGCATCATAAATAATTAGCACTTCAAAGGGAAGAATGGATCGATACCTTAGCACAGCGCTGTTCTGTGGCTTAGTCACGAAAATATTTTTGAGGATTTGTTGCTAACAAATATTTCTCTTTCTCGAAATTAAAGGGGTAAAAGAAAAATGTCGCAAATGTTAAAACTGGAAATAAAACGTCGCGGTACTAACTGACATAACTATAAACTTTAGCAACTGAAATTTCTCATTGCATGGCAAAGAGCATCTAACAGTGGCCATGCAAAACAAAATCAAAGCGTTTATGGAAGAGCTACGTTGGTGTGAGAGACAAATAAGCAGAAAAAAATTAACAACATTCTTTAGTCGTTAGTCGTCTGACTTCTTTACAACTTCATTAAAAATTCCTGCAATGTGGTGACATATTGATATTTAATTTATTATTGTTCTCTCTAATATTGAATCTATTGCAGCTACTGTAGTAATATACTGTACTACGGTACTCTTAATAATTTAAAGGATGTTCTCTCTTATTTTTCCCGCGATATAGAGTAATGGAAACTCATTGCTACTGAAATGTTTGTATACTTAAGGGGCTAAGCTGCTGAGATCACTGGTCCCTTGAGTTACAAACTACTAAAAATAATCTCTGCTAAGGGAATCTCACATACTCATGATGGGAGCGGCTGCGAAATCGATGTTATGGCACCTTAGACAGTGCGGCCATTCCCCGCGCCGTTGTTGTTAGTGGTGGAGTAACAACTATCATTTTTTTTTTATTTTTATTTTTATTTTTTTTTTTTTTTTTTAGTTGGAAGCAAAAATCAGAGAAACTGAGCCACGAGTTCAATACGTTCACTACTAGGCGAAATCTTGAACCTAGTGACTTAAGAATACAATTGTTGAAATGCATGTAAATCTATCGGACCAAACTGCATGGTCATCAGTCAGTACCTTACAAACTACTTAAACCTAGGTAAACTAACCTAAGGACAATACACACACCCATGCCCCATGGAGGACTCGAACCGCTCGGCTACTCCACCGCGGCTTTAAGAAAACATTTTCAAATGTTTGTAAACCTGTTGGATGAAACACATATGGTCTGCAGTCCCTACACTTAAAAATTACTTAAACAACACACGCATCCATGCCCGAGGGAGAGAACGGTGATTTAAGAGGTAATGCAAAATGTAACCACCTGCTCCCACAATAAAGTCGACGTTGTTGTTTAGAACACTAGATAATACTAAATGATGAAATGTTGTTGGAGCCTTTTTTTCAAGATGGTGTAACTAACTTTAATATCATAGTGAGGACAGTTTACTACTCACCGCAAAGACGTGGCGACGAGCTGCGACAGGCACATACAAAAGACACACACATACAACACATTCAGCTATCGGCCATGGCCTTCTTCAGAAATAGAGCACTCACGCAATCACACAGGCACACAACACAGTCATACAACCATCACCTCCGACTGCCACACTTCGAATCACGCTCTGCAGCGAATCGGGGACGGGAGGGGAGGGGAGGGGGAGGGGATAGAAAGGTTACGTCACGGTGGTGGGGATGGGTTAGATGGGAATAACGAGATGCAGCTTAGGAATGGAGTGGGGAGGCGGGTGAGGGGAGAAAATAAAATAAAATAAAGTAAAATAATTCATGTACACTGCAAGTGCACAAGACCACACACACACACACACATATACACACACACGATCACACATTCACACACCACTCAAATCAGGCGAGGTTTGGGATACAGAGGTAGGAACTGTAAGGTATGGAAGGGGGGAAAAAAATAATAATAATAATGAAGTTATCGTAGGTTGAGGCCTGGTTGATTTCGGGATCGGAGAATGTATTGTAGGGATAACTCCCATCTGTGCAGTTCAGAAAAGCTGGTGGTGGATGGGAGGATCCAGATGGCCCGGGTTGTGAAGCAGCCATTGAAATCAAGCATGTGCTCCGCTGCATGCTGTGCCACAGGGTGGTCCACCTTGTTTTTGGCCACAGTTTGGCGGTGGCCATTCATCCTAATGGACAGCTGGTTGGTGGTCATGCCAATATAGAAAGCTGTACAGTGCTTACAGCACAGTTGGTAAATTAAGTGGCTGCTTTCACAAGTGGCCCGGCCTCTGATAGGCAAACTCCCTACCACCACTCCACAACATCCAATACAAAAACAACCCCAGAACACTGTGGTCAACCTATCCACAAAAAACCTAAACCCCACTGAAGTTTCCGTTATATCCAAAGGTCTTACCTTTAGTCCTACACCCCAGTTTAATCATGTTGCTCTTGTCAAAGACCTACTCTCCTTTTCCCGATCCCTACGATGGAAACACTACTTTGCCACCAATCCCTCTGACCGCAATCTACCTAATCCCTGCCTGTCCCAATTCATACCACCATCCAACAAAGATCCCCCTGCACTCCCACCTAACCACCCTCTGGTTACCCTCCAAGAGTTTCTCACCTCCAACTTGTCCTCACCATCCTTTCCCAAGTCCCTTCCCAAGAACTCAAACCTTTCAGCAGAAGAAAGAAGAGCCATCCAAAACCTTAAAACTAATCCTGACATAATCATCCTCCCTGCTGATAAAGGTTCCACCACTGTAGTTATGGATCACAGTGACTACCTGGCAGAAGGGCTCCGCCAACTATCTGACTCCTCCACCTACAAGTTGTGCCAGATTGACCCCATCCCCAAAGTCCAACAAGATCTCCAATCCCTACTAAAATCCTATGGCCCCTCCCAGAAAGTCTCCCCTGAATCCATCTCCCTCCTCACCCCAGCAGCACCCCGCACACCCACCTTTTACATGCTCCCCAAAATCCACAAACCTAATAATCCTGGACGCCCTATTGTGGCTGGTTACTGTGCGCCTACCGAACGAATTTCAGCCCTAATTGACCAACACCTCCAACCTATTGTCCAAAATCTACCTTCCCACATCAAGGATACCAACCACTTCCTTCACCGACTCTCCACCATTCCCACCCCTTTGCCTCCTGGATCTTTACTTGTCACAGTGGATGCCACCTCCCTATACACCAACATCCCACATGCCTATGGCCTTGCCGCTCTGGAACACTACCTCTCCCAACGTCCCTCTGAACGCAAGCCTGATACCTCATTCCTCATAACCCTTACCAATTTCATCCTACTTAACAACTACTTTTCCTTTGAGGGGAAAGTTTACCATCAAACCCAAGGCACAGCCATGGGCACCCGCATGGCACCCTCCTATGCCAACCTGTTCATGGGCCGTCTGGAGGAATCCTTCCTAGCATCCCAAAACCTCAAGCCTCTGGCCTGGTTCCGGTTCATTGATGATATTTTCATGATCTGGACTCACGGCCAGGACACCCTATCCTCCTTTCTTCAGAACCTCAATTCCTTCTCTCCCATCCACTTCACCTGGTCTTCCTCAACCAACCATGCCACATTCCTGGATGTCAACCTCCACCTCACTGATGGCTCCATCCACACTTCCGTCCATATTAAACCTACCAACCACCAACAGTACCTACATTTTGACAGTTGCCATCCCTTCCACGTCAAAAAATCCCTCCCTTACAGCCTGGCCACCCGTGGACGGCATATCTGCAGTGACAAGAATTCCCTTTCTGAATATGCTGAAGGTCTCACAAAGGCCTTCACAAACAGAAACTACCCCACAGACCTAGTCCGCAAACAAATCTCCCGTGCCATATCCTCACACACCCCAAATCCTCTTCCTAACACTAGTAACCATCCACAAAAGAGCGCTCCCCTTGTCACCCAGTACTACCCTGGTCTCGAACAACTAAATTCCATCCTTCGCCAAGGTTTTGATTTTCTATCCTCATGCCCTGAAATGAGAGACATCCTGCCCAAGATCCTTCCCACCCCTCCTAAAGAGGTGTTCCGTCGCCCTCCCAACCTTCACAACATCCTAGTTCATCCTTATGCCACCCCGAAACCCAGCTCACTGCCACAGGGATCATATCCTTGTGGAAGACCCCGCTGCAAGACCTGTCCAATCCACCCACCCAGCACTTCCTACTCCAGTCCTGTCACAGGCTTATCCTACCCTATCAGAGGCCGGGCCACTTGTGAAAGCAGCCACTTAATTTACCAACTGTGCTGTAAGCACTGTACAGCTTTCTATATTGGCATGACCACCAACCAGCTGTCCATTAGGATGAATGGCCACCGCCAAACTGTGGCCAAAAACAAGGTGGACCACCCTGTGGCACAGCATGCAGCGGAGCACATGCTTGATTTCAATGGCTGCTTCACAACCCGGGCCATCTGGATCCTCCCATCCACCACCAGCTTTTCTGAACTGCACAGATGGGAGTTATCCCTACAATACATTCTCCGATCCCGAAATCAACCAGGCCTCAACCTACGATAACTTCATTATTATTATTATTTTTTCCCCCCCTTCCATACCTTACAGTTCCTACCTCTGTATCCCAAACCTCGCCTGATTTGAGTGGTGTGTGAATGTGTGATCGTGTGTGTGTATATGTGTGTGTGTGTGTGTGGTCTTGTGCACTTGCAGTGTACATGAATTATTTTACTTTATTTTATTTTATTTTCTCCCCTCACCCGCCTCCCCACTCCATTCCTAAGCTGCATCTCGTTATTCCCATCTAACCCATCCCCACCACCGTGACGTAACCTTTCTATCCCCTCCCCCTCCCCTCCCCTCCCGTCCCCGATTCGCTGCAGAGCGTGATTCGAAGTGTGGCAGTCGGAGGTGATGGTTGTATGACTGTGTTGTGTGCCTGTGTGATTGCGTGAGTGCTCTATTTCTGAAGAAGGCCATGGCCGATAGCTGAATGTGTTGTATGTGTGTGTCTTTTGTATGTGCCTGTCGCAGCTCGTCGCCACGTCTTTGTGGTGAGTAGTAAACTGTCCTCACTATATTATTTATTCCAACCTGGACTTTCCATTATTATATAACTTTAATATCACTTTTTCCTGTTTAACATAAGGGAAGATCAAAACAGCACTAGTAGTTATGGGCTGAAATCTTCCAGAAACTAAACTTTCTTTCTATACATGTTACGTCATAATGATTCGTTGGATGTAAGCTATCAGTTGGTAGAATTTTTTTTATTTTTTTTATTTTTTATTTTTTTTTTTTTTTTTTTTTGTACTGCGTTATTTTCGAACATTGCATATCATCAGTAAAATATCAATAACAAAATAAGACATTAATTTGTTATCGATAGTGTCTTCTGGTTTGAGAGAACATCAATTTTTCTCATGTCTAGGAATAACAGTGTCTTGTATATTCCGTGTTCTGCTGTTTGTAAACATTGTAAATGTGTCAAGTTAATCAATAATTGTTGGACATAAGCTGCGTGTTGGTACTTATTCTCTGTTTTAATGAGCTAGCTTTGCACTTTACCCAGACCTTATTGATCTCATTACTACTAAGACAGCAGTATCAAAACTAGCTGTTAAAATTTCGTGATATGGAAGGATGAGGAGAGCTATCTAGATTAGCTTTTTTGCCTAATATCTTGCAGCACAAAACTGCGGACCATGTTCATGTACATTACTTAGTTTCTTCACTACTGTTTTGCATATACAGACTACACAGTGTCCAAATTTGTGATTAACATTTGTGCCATGTCGTACCCTGCATGTCCCTAAGAAAATTTCTGTGCAAACATTCCACAAGGTCGTAAAAACGATTTTGTCTACTGGTGGAGCCATGCTGTTAGTTCGGCACGTAGAAGGGGAAAGCCTTACTTTATGGATCTACCAGTAAAAAACAAAATAAGTTTTTACGACGTTGTGCACTAATAGCAATGCTTTAAGGACATTAAGGTTGCAACATAGATGGACACTGTATTCTGGAAACAGATATGAAACTTTGACTAACAAGGGACATTTGCAAAATATCTCATCGATACAGTAATGAAAAATGTAATTTACAATTGAAACTTACTACAAGGAGATGCCCATAGAGGTAATATACGAGTTGGTCAACGTTATAGAGTGGTGTAATAATGAATAGGACAGGAAACAAGAACCAGTATAACATCATCATTGTAATTATTTATTTAATCATTCCATTTAACTGTGTGTACAGTACATATGATACAACATTTTTGTGGGTCCTGATGTGGAAATCTGTCAAACCCGAATACAATCGACAATACGAACAATGGACAAATGAGGCAGTTCTGCAGTTGGTTGTTGACGTACCTGAATATTGCATATTCCAAATAACACAGGAAGAAAGCCACATTTCTAGTTGCATGCGAAGCTTTTGATAGTATTATTTGAAACACGGAAGACTGAAGTTGCTCAACAGCCAACTACATCACTCATCCATTGAGCATATTGCTACATGGATTTGTGTTTAACAGATTTATCTACTAAGACCCACAAATATCTTCCATAGTAGCTACATGCAGCTAAATGACATAAATAAATAAAAATAATCCTTACTTTATACTGGTAGCTGTTTGTCCTGTCCTGTTCATTATTACTAAGGACCGACCGAATATTCGGTTTCGGTTACTGCCAGTTTCGGTCAAAACATTGCTTTCGGCTACAGTTTCGCTATCGGCTGAATCTTCGGCTTGGACGAAATTATCTTTTTTGAAGTTACTGATGAAGTCCGGTCGCGTTCTGGATGGATCCAGTCAACAATAACGCTTTACCTCAGTTGACGGTGCGCCTTTTAACTGCTAAGAATCTCTCTTCCCGCGTAAAAATTGTGGGTATTTTGTTGTTAAGCACAATAAAAAGCAATCGTATCTTATAGTGATACACTATGTTGGTAACAATCTAACTTAATCAGTATTGTAGGATAATGGAAGGGATTATTATGTCGTTACGCTGTAAAATTTTATTAATGAGGTTCCCTGAAAGCGAGGAGCTTTTTTAATAACTAATACGGGCTTAGGAAACATTGTTCATGTCGTACACAACTTTTCCTGTTCAGTTTGCGTAAATTTATACTGACAAGAATCACATTGTTAGTTGCAACTGTGACTATTTTTCGAAATACTTTCTACAGCAGTGATTAAAGCCGCTATGTATTCAGGAATTCCAAAAAGGAGACATGTAAATTAGTTTATCGATTGCAAAAAACGGAAGTGAAGATGGCAATATAAATCTAGCGATCTCAAGTAGAAAGTCGTAAAGGGTACTTATGGAAGCAAACAAATGATTACTTTCTGCGTATTTTGTATCGTTGCCATAAACATGAGGCATTGGATTTCGTTGTATCTATTTGGTATGTTAGTTGTGTACCTATATACAAGACTATATGTATGACTGTGGAATTTGTGGTAGCTCGGTAATTCGATGTGAACCCACCGGGATCAACTCGAACTATCGAAATTTACGCGTGAAAAAGAAGAAAATCCAGCTGAAAAAAGAAAAGAAAAAAAAAAAATACACGTGTAAAAAATGGCCTATGACATTGGCAGCCTAAAGGTTTTGAAATCTGTTCAATATTTACTTCGCGTTATAATGGTGGAGTGGCATTTTGTGTGAATAAAGGATGTAGTCGCAGTTGTATTGTTTTATGACGCTCGTTTTTATGGGAAAGTCATAATTCAGAGACTTGAAGTATCGTGACTGTGGCGGTACTGGCTTGTAAGCCAGCACCAATTTCTGTATGTTATTTAATAATTTCATTTACTTGTATGGAATAGTAGAAAGTAGCGTGAGCAAGATAGTAGCCAGATAGTACTGTAAGTACGGTCCCGTGACAAAATTACGCCCCTTTCTCGAAGAGTGGTCTGACTGGCTGTTCCTATACCTTTACGCTCCACAACCTGCCAGCTATTTTAAATAATAAATAAATAATAAATAAAATTTCAGTTATTAATTTTATTACTATAATGGTGTTAATTAATTTTTTGTTATTACGCTACTATTTTGTAGATTTATTAGATTTAGTATTTTAGGTAAAGAGTGAGTGTGGCGTTCTAGAAGTGTCGGTTGGCGCCAAAACTCTAGGAGCTAGCGTGGAGCCCAGCTCCACTGCTAGTCAGTTCACTGCGAGCCCCGACACGGTAAACATCTAAAGGCACTTGCGATAACCAGTCTAGTAATAATTGGTCGATAATGGGGCTATAAATATTTGTAAATTGCGTGCAATGTATGTCAAAGTGTGTTGTGACTGTAACAAAGTTACTTTTGTAAACTAATGTTGACGTCAACATGCAGTTTGTGGCTTCTGTATTCGTCTGATTGGTAAAAATAAATGAGCCACTGCATCTCTGTAGTAATTAATCGACTTCGTTAAGGATAGACAGCCACAGCATCCACCACTTTCAATTTCAGCCTCACCTCCGAACGAGTCTACGATCTGTGTGTTGCTTCTGCGCTGGGGACATCGGGACATCTACGAGAGAGAAGACACCAGGTTAGTCAAATATTAAGTGACAACCGCCTACGGGCCTCACGTGCAACGTTCGGTCTATTACAACTAGACGAGTTGGCACGCTGCTCGCGGTAACGTGATTGAGATGAAGGGAAGATAGGAAAGTGTCAAGGAAACCGTCACAAGTGGACTTGATAACATAAACTTTAACCATAACATTGAAATGGTTTAAAGATTATTATTTTTTCCTATCTCCACCCCCGCCGTAAGACGGTACTCTATCAAGTACAGCTTACTTGTTGTCTAACTTCCTTTAATTTTTCTTTTTTCAGGTATAAAATATCACGAGGTGAAAAGAATTCAATTTGGAAGTACTTTAATAAAAGTATCGTCGATTTCTCGCCTTCTATGTCATTTTCTACGCACTCCTAATTACACAGACAAATACACACACACACACGCACATACTCAAGAAGTCTTAGTACAGTGAGATGATCTTGAAAAATGTGGAAAAACTAGTGATTTGTGGCGTAAAGTAAAAATACAGAAATTTTAACGTTAAGTCATTCAATTACGTTTTTTATTTATGCAAGTTTCGGCCGAAAGTAGAGGATTCGGATACTGTTTCGCTTTTGGACACAAATTATGTTTTGGTCAGAATGTAATTATTACACAACTATCTATCAGGCTGAGCAACATGTATAATCACTGCAACTACAATCGGTATTGTAATTATTGATTACACCTTTTTAAGTTTCCGCTGCAGTTAAAATTATTTAAGTATCTTTGAGAAACTTTTTAAATGTATCTTGTAAGATATATCGAAACAAATAATCTGCAAAAAATGTATTTTAAAATAATGTTGTGAACTAGGACAATAGCTTCTTATTGCACGTTTTTCATCAATTAATTATTAGAACCGCACATATGCTGTTTTTATAAGCCGAAGAACTCACAATGTACAAGCCATTTTGGGACTTTTATTGCTATAGGAATTTCATTACGGATAGACGAAACTTATTTCTCAGATGAAATGCTCTCTCTCTAGAGGAATGCGTGTATTTTACACAATCTATGGGGTTCACAAAACTAAAGTGTTGGTAATTTCTGAAGAGTTTACACTCTGCTGATCGTAAGTGCTTGCAAAGAGCTGTTTCACTTCTCAGAAACACCGACTATAATTTCCGAACTACATTACCGTTTCTCAGTACACCTACAACGCAACAAATATGGACGTATGCCGATAGCGAGAAAGGGAAAATTCAGATACATAGCAGCTTTTAGCCAAAGCATTTTGCCCTTCATCCTTTTAAATTTTGGAGTGTTTAGTCCGTAAGTTAAAGGCAATTCCATTACGCTAGTTATTGCGTAAAAACTTTCGTGTTTCAAAAGTAATAGATTGCAGAGGGAGGAAGCAGGCCAGTGAGGCAAGCACCTTATATATCAAAGATAATGTCACGTAATAAAAGATATGGCAGTGCGAAGCCCCATAGCAGCGATACATCGCCTGCCACGCCAGAGATGCTATAATGTCAGGGAGCTGCGTTAGCCCATTTGTCCTCTGACGCGCCGTTAGGACTACAAATTGCAATTTATGTTGGCAATGTTTCCTTTTTCTTTATTTAACCCTCAAAAACCTGGTTCAAATAGGTCATTTCAGACTCATCTCGTACGATAATAATCTTAAGCCCTTTAAAGATACGATTCAAGTACTTTCGCTGATTCTCTGCTGTATACATATAATAGCAATGTTTGTCTATTGTCTGCAGTTCTCTGTAATTATCACTAAACCGGGAGGCGTATCTAGAGAATCATATCCAACTTGAAAATTTATCATTATTAATGCGATGCCACTCTTACAAGAGAATATGAATGGAACATACCTATCTGTTTGCTTTAGTTAACCTAATGGTTCCGAGTTAGCACTAATTTTATCACTCAAAACTAGATCTAGAGTATATGGTAAGCTACATATAAAGTATAACTTTCACAAAAACGGAAATAAAAGCCAGATTATACATATATAAGCTTTCTCACTTTACATAGCGTTACTTGGTGTTCATCCTGTACTCTTAAACGCGATATTTCTTTAAGTCCTTCAGTGGTGATTTTAAAGTAAGGAAGTACGTACAAAACTAGTAAGATAAGCAAATACCAATTCATTCCGAGAAAATTTACACTGCGTCTGATTGTAAGTCTAAAATCAATAAAATGACAGATATATCTCTATTCAATTAGTACTGTTATCGGTTTCATATATTTGCATCATATGCAAGCAACTAAAGAACTCTTACATAATCTCAAATTAATTGCCTCGCGGTCTAAGACGACATATCACGGAATGCGCGGCCGCTCCTGCTGCAGTTCCAGTTCTCTCTCTCTGTGTTGTTCTCAGCGTAAGTTAGTTAAGGTAGTTTGTAAGTCTAGTGATCGATGAACTTAGCAGTTTGGTCTCTTAAGATTATAAGCAGATTGAAGTCTCGCATATTTAACTTTAAGTGAATACTGTTGCAGTTATTTCGTCGTTTCATCATTCACAGTTTCATTAGTTAGTGTGCTCTGATTCAATGCCCGGCAAAGAAGTGTGCCATTTACTCCATAAGTTGAAAATTAATTACAATCACTTAATTGTGCTGAAATCCAAAACGTTAATTTTGAAATTAATTGTACCATGTAAAATATGGTTATAGAAAACGTGAATTATACTAGTCCACGAAGGTATACACCAAATAAAATGGTGCACATCAAAAACGAAAATAATTTTAAACTATTCACTGATATTTAAAAACTAAATAGAAAAGTTTGAAAAATGTGAAACTTTTATTTTGAATGAATTTCTGTATTTTATTTCATAATTTCATTTACTTGTATGGAATAGTAGAAAGAGCGGTGAGCAAGATAGTAGCCAGATAGTACTGTAAGTACGGTCCCGTGAGAAAATTACGCCCCTTTCTCGAAGAGTGGTCTGACTGGCTGTTCCTATACCTTTATGCTCCACAGCCTCCCAGCTATTTTATTAATTATTTAATAAATAAAATTTCAATTGTTAATTTTATTACTATAATGTGTGTTAATTGTTTGTTATTACACTATTGTTTTGTAGATTTATTAGATTAAGTATTTTAGGCGTGAGAGAGTGAGAGAGTGAGAGTGAGAGAGGCGTTCTAGAAGTGTCGGTTGGCGCCAAACCTCTAGGCGCTAGCGTGGAGCCCAGCTCCATTGCTAGTTAGTTCACTGCGAGCCCCGAACGGTAAAGATCTAGCGCCACTTGCAATATCCAGTCTAGTAATAATCGGTCGATAATGGGGCTATAAATATTTGTAAAGTGCCTGCAATGTATATCAAAGTGTGTTATGACTGTAACAAAGTTACTTTTGTAAACTAATGTTGACGTCAACATGCAGTTTGTGGCTTCTGTATTAGTGTGATTGGTAAAAATAAAAGAGCCACTGGCACTGTTTAATCATTCACAATTTCATTAGTTAGTGTGCTCTGGTTCAATGCCCGGCAGAGAAGTGTGCCATTTACTCCATAAGTTGAAAATTAATTACAATCACTTAATATTGCTGAAATCTAAAATGTTAATTTTGAAATTAATTGTACCATGTAAAATATGGTTATAAATACGTGAATTATACCAATTCAAGAAAGTATACACCAAATAAAATGGTGCACTTCAAAAAATAATTTGAAACTATTCACTTATATGTAAAAACAAATTACAAAAGTTTGAAAAATGTGAAGCTTTTATTTTGTATGAATAGGATGCTTTTATGAAGCTGAAAGAAAACTTCTATGAGGCGCTATCTAAAATCAAACACCCCACTGCACAAATATTTCTACGTAAATAGTTACTGTAAGTTATGAAAAATTTTAATTTTTCTAATGTTATTCGATACTGCTTTAGTGGAATGAAACAAAATTTCCTGATGTTAATAATTAATGCGACATACATGTATAATAGAATCTTATCAGTTGGTGACTAGGAACCAATGACAAAAGGCAATTTCTTGTCGATATCTATTCTTATAAAATAAATCGCAGATAATGAATGTAAATTTCTTGTGAAAGGAAGTGAAATGCTTCTGAAACCAAGATGCAGCGCAGTTGGATTTGTAGTGGAAGGGTGGACTCATACCAATAAATTCCAGGTAGCACTAATCATACATTCATACACAGACATTTATTTTAAACTATAAGGTTCAAATAATGTGTATTTATCAAAATATTACATAATTCTGACCTTCCAGAAATTTTAATTATCAGATTTCATTTGAATAAACATTGAAAAATCCATCCTAGAATTGAATTTATACTTGAACCACATAAATCTTCAATGTAGGCAAGTAATACAAATGATCTGTAATTTAAGTAAATTTCATTTAACATCAAAATGTGGCATAGCTTACAATCTCCTAATCTTGTAGATAATATGAAATAGGTCCAACATGCTTTTCAACCATTTATGGTTTTACCCAATATAACGTTACATTTAATAGTAATCCAACTAATAGAAGTGCTCTTCGATTTATGCCAAGATCCATTTGTTGATGAAAGATCCATTTGTTCTTCATCAGATGAAACTTATTTAAGGAAGACACCAAACAGCGTAATTTTCAGATTCATATACAGTCCAGCTGAATTTTTACATTTGGGGAATCAGCAACTAAGCTGCATTTAATAGTAGGCAAAAATATAAAATTGACTTTTCATTTAGGCAAATAACAGAAAGTAACAAGTTAATGCAAATGTTGAAATTTTTGTTAACCTTGTGGGAATTACGTGCAGGGTCATCAATCCCTAAACTTACAAACGTCTTATAAACTAACTTATACTAAAGACACAACAAACATCCACCAGCGAGTGGGACAGCAGAAACTAGAAACACTAAGCTAGATTAAAACAAGATATATTTCGTAGAGATATTACAATACTAATCTTTGTTCACAAAAGACTAGTGGAATGCAGATACATTGTATAACTAGATAGAGGCCTGCCTACTGATGCGTCCTAGTGCCTGTCCTAATCCCAAGTGAACAATGCAGTTCAGTGGTGGGCACGAGCGGAGTTGCAGCAGAGGGCGCTCGTGGCTGACGTCGTAAGAACGCCGCGCCGTGCGTTATGGCGGCGCGCGGCGAAAGTAGGTGGCGCGCACTTTTGACTTGTGCGACATCACACCCCTCCCCTCCAAACCGCCGCGCCGTCGTGGCGTAGGGCTGAGGGCCATGGCAGCGGAACTGGGATGAGGGCCTGGGCGGGGGCGTTACTGGTGGGACGGGCGTCGTAGCAGAGGCTGGGATCGAGACGCCGTCCGCGCCCCGGTATCCACCTTGTGATCACCGGAAAACCTACCAAAACGAGGGGAAGGGCGCACACCACCCAGAGGGAGCAGGTCACCTACTTGTGAGGTGCGTGGCCCAGGCGGAAGGGGCACTCACGGTCCCGGAGTCTCTCTCGGCGACCCCGGCAGCTGCGGTGGCGACGGCGGTGGGGTCGACCGCATCGGAGGCTCGTCGACCTCCATGGGGATGATAACGTTGTCCGGGGACGCTGGACCCGTCTGCGAGCGATGTGGCTGTGCTCCCTGGCGACGAACTGGCTCTGGAATCAAGAAACCAGAGACAGGATCGCGCGGCCTGTACAGGCGCAACTGGTATGCGTGGCGCCGCAGCTCCGACCTTGTAGAAGAACGTACAACATACATATTGCAACCGAGCACGCGCTCAATGGTGCCCGGTAACCATCTCTTCTTTCCAGCAAACATCCTGTACAGCACCCGCGTAGAAATCTGAAAACGCGAAGCGCCATACGAACCGACTCGGTGCGTGGGAGACTGCAGCAGGTGAAGGAGAGTGCGGTGACGGCGGCCGAGTAGCTGCTCGGCAGGAGACGGGGTGTCACGTGGCATGCACCGAGTGCTGACCTTTCATCTTCTCCATGTGAGATTTGTATGTTCGAACGAAACGTTTTGCTTCACCATTGGACTGAGGGTGAAAAGGTGCAGTGGTGATGTGCTGAATGCCATTCACACGACAAAACCGAGCACGCGCTCAATGGTGCCCGGTAACCATCTCTTCTTTCCAGCAAACATCCTGTACAGCACCCGCGTAGAAATCTGAAAACGCGAAGCGCCATACGAACCGACTCGGTGCGTGGGAGACTGCAGCAGGTGAAGGAGAGTGCGGTGACGGCGGCCGAGTAGCTGCTCGGCAGGAGACGGGGTGTCACGTGGCATGCACCGAGTGCTGACCTTTCATCTTCTCCATGTGAGATTTGTATGTTCGAACGAAACGTTTTGCTTCACCATTGGACTGAGGGTGAAAAGGTGCAGTGGTGATGTGCTGAATGCCATTCACACGACAAAACTGTTGGAATTCCGCACTAACAAACTTAGGTCCATCGTCACTGATGATAGTTTCAGGCAAACCTTCGATGCAAAACACTGATGTTAAGGCACTGATTGTACTAGACGCCGTCGTTGAATCCATGGCTATCACAAAAGGAAACTTGGTGAAAGCGTGTACAACAATTAACCAGCGCGTATTCCAGAAAGGTCTGGCAAAATCAATGTGTAAACGTTGCCATGGTCCCTTGGGGCGTGGACAGTCCGAGAAACTTTGCGGAGGAGCTGCCTGATGCTCCACACAAACAGTGCATTGTGACGTCATGCTTGCTATCTGGGCGTCCATACCAACCCAACGACAATGACGTCTGGCCAGTTGCTTTGTCCTAACAATACCCCAATGTCCTTGATGCAGGAGGCGTAAGACTTCTCGTTCTAGGGAACGAGGAACAATCACTCTCGTTTGGTCGTTTTCCGTAGGTAACAACAGAACACCCTGACTTAAAGACAATGCATGACGTTGTGAAGAATAACGTCGAACTAGAGGCCGTTTAATGTCTATGGCTCTGGCAGGCCACCCTGAGCTAACAAAACGTGCTACTACACTTTGCATCCGCAGCTGTTTCCTGTGCAACCTGACGAGAGTTCAAAGGGAAGTCTGCGACAGCGGAAGCATCCCTGGAGTCTATCTGATAACATGCCATTTCTGAAGAATCAAGCGATACATCCTGGCCAACCGGAAGCTGGGAAGTGTGTCCGCATTGGCATGTTTAGTGGTAAGTCGGTACAAAATCTCATACTGATAATTAGACAATATCAAGGACCTTCTCTGGAGCTTTTGTGTCGTTCGTGGCGGAATTGACTTTGTGGGTGAGAACAATGACGTGAGAGGCTTGTGGTCTGCCAACAAATAGAATTGTCTGCCATAAAGATAATGATGAAACTTTGTGACGCCGTAAATGATTGCTAAGGCCTCCTTTTCTATCTGACTGTAATTCTGTTGCGTTGGCGTCAGTAGCTTGGACGCAATGGCTATAGGACGATCGTGAGATCCAGTACCATGTGACATACTGCGCCCAGACCGTACAATGAGGCATCCACTGCTAGCGCTACAGGCTTCTTTGGGTCAAAGGGAATCAAACATGCATCACTAAGTAGTGCAGACTTTAATTTGTCAAAAGCAACCTGGCAATCTTTAGACCATACAAAAGGGCTATTCTTCCTACCTAAGCGATGCAGTGAAACTGCAATCTGAGAGGCATTCGGAATAAATCTGAAATACTAGTTAAGCTTTCCCATTACTGCTTGCAATTTGTACACATTCTTATGAGGAGGCAAGTCTTTGATTGCTCGAAGATGTGATTGTAAGGGCTGGATCCCTTGGGCATTAATCACATAGCCTAAGTACTCTATTTCAGTTTGAAAAAAACGAGCACATTGCCTTATTATAACGCAGACCTGCTGCAGTCAACACTTTGAAAAGGCACTCCAGGTTTGATAAATGTTCTTCAACTGTGCGCCCTGAGACCACAATATCATCTAAATATTTAGTACAGCACGGTACAGAAACCGTCAGATGTTCCAAAAACGCTGCAAAATAGCGGGGACGGAAGAACTGCCGAAGGGTAGGCGTTGAAATTGAAAAAGGCCCATGTAAGTGTTAATGACTAAAAACTTTTTTGATTCGTCATCGAGCAGAATCTGTAAGTATGCATGTATTAAATCAATCTTAGAAAAGAAGCGAGACTGTCCTAATTGGTCCATTAGTTCCTCAGGTCTGGGCAGGGGATAAGTGTCTACAATTGTTTGACTGTTCACTGTTGATTTAAAGTCCGCACAGAGACGAAGTTTTCCTGACGGCTTTGTTAGAATCACTAAAGGCGAGGCCCACTGACTCGCAGAAACAGAAGAAATCACCCCACTATCTTGCCAACGTTTAAGTTCTTGAGCAACTTTATCACGAAGGGTGATACGCACTGGTCTAGCTTTACGACATTTAGGAACTGCAGATTCTTTTAAAGTTACATGTGCCACGAAGTTTTTTGCCAACCTAGTCCCGGCGAAAACAAGTCACTGTATTTAGCACACAATGCATTGATTTTGTCCTGAGGCACTACTGATGAAATTTGAATCACATCTCTTTGAATTGATAAGCCAAACAAGTCAAATGCATCAAGTCCAAAAATGTTCTGTTTAGATTTGGCCTGAAGAACTACAGATGCTGCTGTTTTTGTTACACCTTGAAAAGAGGCAGGTAGGCTACACGTTCCCAGCACGGGGATATTTTGTCCTGTGTACGCTATTAGCACTTGTTGAGACGGCGACAATTTTGGCAAACCCAGAAATTCATAAGTTTCTTTATTCACTAATGTAATAGCGGAAACAGTGTCAAGCTGAAATTGCACAGTCTTATTTTCTATAGAGAGAGTGACAAAATGTTTTTACTTGTGGCGCAGAACAGGTGCGTGAATGTGGGCAACGTATGATACAGTTTGGTTGCTGCACTTGGGCATGCACGGGCTGCGTAAGGTAGGAAGCGGTGCAGAATCGGCACACAGCAGATTAATATCACTTTCCCTAGATGGCACTACCGCCGGATTGGCGTCTGCGCAATGTGAAGCTACTACAGATTTACCAGCTACTGTACTAAAATTACTTTGAGTAACTACACCAAGTCTACTGTCACTAGATACACACTACTGGGCACTATTATAATGAGAAGTTGTAGAAGGCACTAGGTTCACTACAGGATTGCACTGTACATAGTCATTTTGTTTGTCCCAAACACTTTTCTGTTGCACAAATTACGCGCTTGGCGACGCTTGCTACGTGGCTCACTACATAGTTTTGCAGTAGACGCAGAAGAACTTTTCTGCATTTCAAACTCAAGAGAAACACTGTCCAAATCCACAGTGTGTATCACATTTACAGAATGAATTGTTCTCGCACTTTGCGAAGCACTGTTCTTAACGGCACCGTTCTTTAAATTTACATTCTGCATACACACTGACTCTACGTGTCCCGATTTGCCACATTGATAACAGGTTGCGTTGCAACTAGGGCAATGCGCACGTTTGTGGCGAGATACACACTGGGGGCAAGACTTACCAACATTTTTCCGAAAAGAGCGTCGGCGCTCGTTTTTCAAATTACTTTGTCTAACACGATGGGGCGACCTTTGTGTCGCACGTTTACACTGGCTACTGTTCACTGTCTGTTCAGCATGGCCGGTAGAAGAATAAGAATCACTAGGGCTAGACTGAGAACTGTGACTAGAAAAACGTCCGTTACGGCGCACGGAATTAACACTGTGGGTTTGCATTTCTACATCTGCTGTATCAAAGGTATCATGTGCTTCTATAAGCTGCAGTACACTGTCTAATGAAGGGTCAGACTGTTTTAGAATCTCTGCCCTAATTCTGGGGTCCTGAATGTTCTGCATAATTGCTTCCCTCAACATCATGTCACTATAAGAATGTCCACAAGAGCAAGTAAATTTACATTTGCGGGTTGAGCTCTTCAACTCCGTAATCCACTGCTGGTGTGACAGCTCCGGTAATTTTTTCAGTCTGAAAAATCGGTACCGCGCCGCAGTTACGAGAACTTTTCTCTCATAATGAGCATTCAATGCAGCTACCAGTTGCTCAAAATCTAGATCACAACGAAATGTGTGGGGGAAAAATTTCTGCAGTAACACGAAGGTCTTGGGGCCCACAACCACGAGGAACAAATGTTTGACAGTCTGACCTGTAAGTTGATGAGCCGCGACGAGTTCTTGAAGTTGCGCAAAGTAATCGCTCCTTCTTCCTCACATTCGCCGTACTGGCGAAACGTTGGGTGCGGTGCGGCGGCAGGTGTGGGCGGCTGATGCAACGGCTGTTGTTGGGTTGCCGTCAACTGGGACACCGCTTGGAGTAGTTGCGTGATTTGCGCTGTCTGTAACTGAATAATGTCCATTAAGTTTGGGTTCAGGGTAGTGGTCATGCTGACCGATTAGGTGCTGTGCATACAAGTAATTTATAACAAAACACAAATGCAATATGAAAGAGAATGCTCTGCAACAAAAATGTCCACAAAACACGGAACAAAATATCTTCCCCCAAAATTCTTATAATAAGAGTGGGTGGGCGGGAGCAATTTCTGTGCTCTGACTGCTGCTGTCTGGCTGCTGCAAGCGGGCTGGTCCACGGTTCTTCTATCACTATTCGTCGCCACTTTTGTGTTCATCCTCGTTGCCACTTTTGTATCCCATCCTCGTCGCCACTTTTGTGTCTTTTTTCCGCTGGTTGTACTTGGTGTCGGTGGCCGAGTAGAGAGAGACCAATACAGGAAAGTAGGATGCACATATGTGCAGGTACGGAGGTGACTAGCCAGTGGGACACCAGAAACTAGAAACACTAAGATAGATTAAAACAAGATATATTTCGTAGAGGTATTACAATACTTATCTTTGTTAACAGAAGACTAGTGGAATGCAATTGTATAACTAGGTAGAGGCCTGCCTACTGATGAGTCCTAGTACCTGTCCTAATCCCAAATGAACGATACAGTTCAGTGGTGGGCACGAGTGGAGTTGCAGCAGAGGGCGCTCGTGGCTGACGTCATAAGAACGCCGCACCGTGCGTGCATGGCGGCACACAGCGACAGTAAGTGGCGTGCACTTCAGACTTGTGTGACACCACAACAATAGGCTGTATATATATATATACAAGAAAATTTGAAATTTACATTAGGGAAATGATTAGGACCTTTCCTTCTATCAAATCTTTCACTTAATTCACTGAGAAAGTAAATAAGGACCCTTGAGTTTAACAGATAATACAACAGGATCTGCTAAGATTAATTTAAAGAGAGGGCAAAATAATTTAAAATTTTTTACACAGATTAAGTAATTACATTAAGAACACAATTAGTCACCCAGTTACACAATAGGAGTCAACATGAAACAAGACGCAAGGTACATTATGTAACCAAATGCTTGCTCTTGACCCATCCCCCACCTTTCACTAAAGCATTAGATCAGTATGAGTGTATTTACATTTGCGATTCCAGCTGAGTAGTGCTGGCTCTGGGCAGGGGTGAATCGACAGTTCGATTCTAGAAGGGTTCACCACTATTCGCGTTTTCTGTTGTTATCAGTCTCCCACTACCTGCCCCAATCCAATTCGAAAGCATACCTTGCCGTTACCTTCACCTTCAACGTATTACATATGTGTACCATTTTAATGTCCGTAAAACATTTGATTTTTAATATCAATATTTGTAATAGATTTTTCCGTAATATATACGAAGGTTTAATTTACTAATCCTAGTAATAGTACCTAATATATAGTAACGTCCGTGAATAGCAGAATTCATCACTGCGATATCCTAATCAATAAAGTGAAATTCCGTTAAATACTGTTTCTGAAAAAAAAAGTGTCCAAAACTTTGAGAACTACATCCATCACACAGTTAACTTGAGAACTATAATAGAATCTTCGATAATCTAATAATTAGCATAGTATGAAATCGAAGTGTACTCTCATTGTTACACTTAACACCACCACGGAGCTCAGTATGTAAACTGTGGCTATACGCATGTGTTACGAAGAGGAACGTGGTGCTATAACTGAATAACACATAATTAGGATATTTGAGGTAGCGAATGTGGTGTAGAAAAATAACTGAAATTCGTTAAAAAAATAAATACAGGTATGTAATTTTTGTACACTGTTTGCATCTAAAAATAAAAATGTTTTATTTGGTTTCTCTTGGGCCTGCAGCACTATAAATGATATTTAAAGACATTATGCAATAAGTCCCAAATGCTGCTTTAAATATCATTATTTTTATTACACTACAGGCCTATTTCGGCTTTTAGCGCCATCGTCAGGTGATGTCTGTTGGTCCTGACATCCATATACATCGATGGTTTTATTGCTGTCAGTCATTTATTTATTGCTTTGAATTTTAATTATTGCAATATTTCTGATGACTTATCATTTACGTTGTTTTCAATTTTAATTATTGCAGCATTTCTGATGACTTATCAGAAATATTGCAATAATTAAAATTCCAAGCAATAAATAAATGACTGACTGCAATAAAACCATCGATGTATATGGATGTCAGAACCAACAGACATCAACTACTGACGATGGCGCTAAAAGCCGAAATAGGCCTGTAGTGTAATAAAAATAATTATATTTAAAGCAGCATTTAGGATTTATTGCGTAATGAAAATGTTTTATTTAAGATGATATTTTTACCTGGGATGGGGGGATCCACTACTGGCTCTGGGTGTAGCGGTGTCACAGGCCGCCTTCTGACGCAAAAGAGACGGCGCTTCGCTTTACGTCTGCAGGGCAGGCTCACCCACCTTTTATTCAGTGATAACAGCTCATAACATAAGTAACGGCACCCGTAAACACAAATCTCTCCTCTATAAAAAACTAAAGTGGGCTGTAAGCAGTGAGAGCTCACACAAGGTAAAACACACAGTGAGGAGAAGAAGCGAATTACAGTAAACGTTTTCCATCCATGTAACAAGAACGACTTCCAGGGAAGAACAGGCACAGCAGTTAAGCAACGCCCCCACCAGGGCCTAACATACAAACATTACACGTATTACAACAAGGAAAACGATGGTAATGGCAAACGCCAAACAGCAGATCGCGTCGTAACTGTAACCCGTATGAACTGCAGTAACTAGCCGCTGTGCCTATTCATTTAAACCAGGGAGGCTTTCGCCTTTAAGATCAGAATAACAGTGCCCTTGTCCTTCTTGTAGTAGTTGTTCCCCCAATAAAACATACGAGACGCGTCCAGAAAGTATGTTCCGTTTGGTTATATAAAAAGAACGGGTACAGATACAGAAAGAATATTGATTGTACAAAAATCTACAACTGTTAAACTACTTTTCTACATAGCTTCCGAAATAATGTAGGCAATTGTCATAGCATGGCAAAAAGTTTTGTGTGCCTTTTTCATAGAATGTTGCCGCCTGTGTATTCAACCATGTGGTAACATGTTCTTTCAGCTCGTCATCATCGTTGAAGTGTTGTCCACCGAGGACAGAGTTTAGGTGTAAGAAGAAGATTACTGTCAAAAGATTTTTTGTTCACGATAATGCCTGACCTCACACACCCAATGTGACCAAACAATTCTTACGGAAATTTCATTGGACCTGTTTGATCATCCTTCATACAGCTCGGACCTCTCTCCTAGCGACTTTCATCTCTTCTTACACCTAAAACCTGTCCTTGGTGGTCAACACTTCAACGATGATACAGAGCTGTTACCACATGGTTGAATACACAGGCGGCAACCTTCTGTGAAGGATGCATACTAAAACTTGTGGCAAGCTATGACAAGTGCCTACAAATTTTCGGCAGTTACGTTGAAAAGTAGTTTAAGAGTTGTAGAATTTTGTGCAATAAAAATTTCTTTTCTATCTGTGTACAATTTCATTTTATTACCAAACGGAACTTACTTTCTGGACGCGCCTCGTAGAACTAAGGACAGAGAGAAGATACTTATTGCTTCTACCCCCAAACGAGCAGCCCCTCCAATAAAGTCAACAAGTCATGCACCAGAGTACTGATCAGTCACACTCAAAATCCGCTGCATCACATGCGGTTGTACCTTCAAAACAAGTACAGCTTAACACTAATTCACAGGATTTTCTCAACTAGAATCAGTTTCATTCCAGCGAAACGCTGTCGGCTAGTAAGCCAAAGCAGTTACGAGCACGCTGCATTCTAAATAGGCTTGTCGGGAGTTAATTTACAGGGGAGATGACTGATAATTTAAACTGAACTCTTTCACAATATGGCTGGTTCACGGTGACAAAAGACAGTAAATACACCACAAAATAAGAACAGTACTCAGGAGGTAGCTTCACACCATATAAGTCATACGCCCACAACTCAGATGCCCAAAGTTAATTTCCTTTTCTGCAGTCACCAGCAACAACAGACATTCCCAACCAAGCGTGGGAAACACGAAAGAATACCCGACAGGCACGCTGCGGAGCAGTCGTACTCGCTGTGTCACTGTACTTCCAGCTCACGCCCATGTCCCTGGCTAGCTTGTGACACTTGCATGGAGTGACACTTGCCCGAAGAGGGAATGTGTTGACACTGGCCCCGAGGCCAGGACACTGCAGCTAGTGGACAGGGTGTTCCATTAGTAGGGTACACCGGCCTGTCAGCCGCAGATAGTCTCGGGCTCGATCGCCGTTGAGGCTACCTGTAAAATGGAACTGTGTGACGTCGCTACGAAGCACAACACGACCGACTGGAAGTGCAAGAGAAATGCAAAAATGTGATGACTTCAAAGGAACAACGACAATCGAGTTGGGAGTAGACTTATAAACTATCATTCAGTATATGCAGCGAAGTGTTTAAGGATAGACTCCACCCAAGGATTTATTCTTCTACCTTGGAAATAGCAACCGAATTTTGGATTGGTATATAATATGTAAAGTTATTAGCGCTATGAACTTTTAATAAGCTGTTAATGGTATTATACAATAGTTACTTAATTATATGTTGTAAGAATGGTTTAATTTTACAGGTATATATTCATTTCTATAAGTGCTGTATGTCTATAAAACTCTTGCAAATACAGTTAGTAATAAATAAGAAATTAAAACCTGGCGCGTGATGCGGCGGTTTCCCATAAACGTTGCTTTTTATGTCCGCATATCCCGAAAACTACGTATCGAATAATTTTGAAGGTACATTCAGCTGTATCTGTGTACACTGCCTATAAAATTCCATGCGAGTACAATTTGTAAGGAAGTAATTATAAATTTTAATGTCATATCGAATGCCGTAGTTTTACTCCAAGAAAAGTGAAAAGTTAGTAAGTGAGAAACATTTTTCTTTCATCATTTTGCTGTGGTTGCCAGCAAGAAAAATCTCATGAACTATGTCTCCGATGTCGTTTTAACATATTCAGCTATTGACATCTCACTGAAGTCGGGTATTCAGCCGGATATCAGTGTCTTACAAACACGATGTTTCGACGTCGTTATTCGGCGTCTTCTTCAGGTGTTCCCTGAGACTGGGTGCCTCGTTGACCGGATCAGATATTTATGCCTGGCCAGAGTCTGGTGTTCCCTTTTCGGTCCGATCCAATGTGTGGCGCGTGCCTACCGTTCTAGGAGTTCCCTATTCCTTCCGCACCCGCTATGACCGCCACCAGCGGAGGTCGTTGAGTCCTAGTGGTCCCTATTCGGTCCACGCCCGCGAGTCGTGCACCCTTGGAGCTCCTGGTGTTCACTCTTCGGTCCACGCCCGCTCTGGACGCCCCCCCCCCCCCCCCAGCCAAGTGGCGGTCGACGCTTTCTGGTGTTCCGTATTCGGTCCTCACCCACGAGTCGCGTTCCCATGTCTCTCTCGGTGTTCACTATTTCGTTCACGCCCGATCTTGCTGCCTGCAGTGGAGTTTGTTCTATACTGGTATTCCTTTCTCGGTCCACGCCCGACCATCGCGGGTCTCTGTGGCTCGTTGTTGGAGTTAACAACTTTATTTAAGTGTTGCCTCATCACTTCCTATGCCGCATACCATACTGTGCTCAGTTGGTATCCTGATTTTTGGTTGCTCAAGTTTTGTGCGTATTTGATTATCGATTCAGCAATGATGCTATACCGGAATCTGGGGGCCTGGACCAAGACCGTGGTTTTCCCACGTGCTACCATGATCCAACTCCATTCAGTGTTCGTCTATTGCTGATTTCGTGACCTGCGGAGCCTGGTATGTTGCTTGTGTTCCTTACATCTTATGTCCATTGTTCTGGTCCAGGGTTCTCAAGCTGAAGAGTCGCGGAGCATCTTTAAACAGTGAAACTAAAGGTGAAGCATAAAATTTTAAGTCGAAAGTATATACTGGATTTGATAAATTCAGTGACAGTATTATTGATGAAGCAAGGTAATTTCACAATTTAAGCACTCAAGGCATTAAGATTAATCATGGTAAATTATTTCAACCACAATTTCTCATTATACACAACTGCACACACACACACACACACACACACACACACACACACACACATACACACACACACGCACACACGCACATGAAAAGAGAAACAAAACATTTGAGAATAAATTCAGGAGAACAAATATTGTAGATCTACAACTTTTTACACACACACAGATATATAAATATTTAAATCCATAGTTACCACCTTGCCTTGGTTTAGGAAAAAACAACAAGGATGCCAATGAGAAGGATTAGTCTCTTTTATTTTGCACAATGAGACTACATCTCGTTGACTATTGGACAGTCGCAACTGAATATCTTGCTCTACAGTGAGACGGGTTCTGGATTTTAGTTTATGTTCTTTAATATTTATTTGAAACATGTTGTTACGCTGCAAAAATTGTGACAGGGAAATGTGTTAAGATCTTGGTTTGCTCACATTATCAAGACGGAATAAGGTCAGCAGCCGGTAGCAGAAAATGCTCACCCGCCTTGCCTGATGACGGCAGCCGCTGCGTCGGCAAGTTGGAAAGCCTACCGTCAGGGAACTGTGTGTGAGTGAAATGGCTGTCAGACAGAAACGCAGCTAGTAAACATTTCATAACTGCACCTAACTGTCATAAGAGCCGGCCGCGGTGGCTGAGGGGACTGAGGCGCTTCAGTCACGGTCTGCACGGCCACTACGGTCGGGAGTTGGAATCCCCCCTCGGGCATGGATATTTGTGCCGTCCTTAGAATAAGCTAGTTGATAAGTAGTTTGTAAGTTTAGGGACTGATAACCCCGTAGTTAAGTCCCATAAGCTTAACAAACATTTTGATTTGAACTGTCACAGGAGTGAATAAGACCGTGGATGCTTCAGGGATAAAGACACATCGGGGGAACACTGCATTTTCAAAGGGAACACATTCAAACCGTTTCATACGTCATAGCTTCAGCCAATTTTATGTATAAATACTCCCACATTTAGAAGTAGCAGTCACTTGAATCGCTGATGCCCAGGAGATAGTCGTCAATTCACTGGCCTAATCGTTGTTGTCAGTCTTTGTCACAGACAGCAGTACATACGGGTAGCTGCTAGAGGCAGCTAAGAGATGGAGTCTGATTGAGGCCATACTTCACACTAAACATCATCTGGGAAGATGGTGATCCGCTGTGCTGACGACTTCACACCTCTATGGTGGCTGCCTGAGGCCAGCGCAGTCTTCAGTGGTTGGTTACTAAAGGCCAATGTTCCTGTCGTCGAGTTAGCACTCTGGTGCTAATCCGGCCAGCCGGTGTCCCGAGTCGGGAACCAGCACGACATCCGACTTCAGAGGGGTCCCTGCGTGGATCCACTGGCCGCTGCATAGCCTGGTGAAGGGATAGAGCATTTCACATAACAGTCTTTGCATCGCTTCCCGGCATCGCGACGCGGGGAGGGCACTACTATCATACCAAACACCAAGGTTGCAGCTCGAAGGCGACGCCACATACTGCTCTATCTCCTGTAGAGCTAGCGCCTTCATCAAACTTATGTATGTTACGGAATAAAATGTGTCTACTTATGTTTCACTAGCGTCTCTTGGCGCTCCACTAGGTTCCACGCCTTATCCTGACATAAAGCTGGGAACACACCGGTCAGCCCCAGCAATATGCAGAAAACCTCGATTTGAATAAATATGTGGTGCAGATAGGCAGAAGACTATGTATAGCTTTATCTGGTTAAAATTTAAACTCGTCCTTAGCGTACACCAAAATTCAAGACTGATTGCATAGTTTGAAACTTTGCGATTGTCTCGTAATCAGGAGAAATAAAGCAAGCATTCATATTGCTGCGACGTCAAATAGTCTGGCTTCTTTGATACAGAATACGAATTTACAACCCAAACATTTTCTTTAATATTTTCTTGCAATCTGTCTGTATAATATGAGTTCAAAGAATCGAGCAAACGTAACAGGTGAACTTCGAACTCATTTACGATATCCTCAGGAATGTCTGATTCGAGTTCATCTCTGACGACCTTTGCCATTGAAAAACTATCCAGGCTTCCATTTTTAGTGATTCTGCTCGTGGCTTTAGCTTCCTTTTAAAACATTCTACATTAGCATTAGTATCAAAAATAGTCCCTGCTTTTCCTTGGATGGACTGACGTAAATCAAGTTTTTTTTGTAACACAATATACTAAAAACGGACGCATATTTGTTATATCTGAATAACTTTGAATATCGTCTGTGTGGTCACTGTAATTTCTCTAAGAATTTCATTATTAGGATATTCATTAGTCGAAGTCATGTCAATAAGACGAAGTTTAGTTTACAGCAATTTCTGTCAGTCTTTATAATAGGAAACATTTTTATTGTTCCTTGCTATGTCATACTTCATGATTTCTGAGAACTGAAATGGCCGTAATGTGACGGCAATGTGAGGATCCAATCTCCATACGTTCTTGACAGTTAATTTAAAACATGTATAGGTAAATGTGGTTTTTCTTCTGATCACGAGAACCTATAATTCAGAAATTCAACAGTCTTCTACAATGTGGATACTTTTCTTATTTCTTGTAGCTAGTCCACAATCTCTTGTTTTCTGGAAGTTACATCACTTTGTAGTAAGAAAAGGCCTCTACTCCACACTCTAAACAATTTGAATCTAATGCCTACCCTAACACTTGACCGTACGTCCACTGAATGCAATGCAGGTCTATCAGGCGACAACATTTTTCACAACAACCACTCCGAATTAAATGCTCTAGGTGTCTTAATTCCAAAACCTTCTTATATATGACAAGAGACGGCAAGTTACGATTTCAGACAAGAAAATGTAAATAGAGTAAAGTTCTTAACAAAATATTTTTCTTGAAATTGCTTGATAAAGACTGCGGATCTGACCTTGTTCTTTGCAATATTTTTGCGCAGAAACGGAAGGTTTACTTACGAACAAACTTCAACAGCACATTTAGTTCGGCCTTACTTCCATATGAACACCTTTGTGATGGTACAACGAAAGAAGCATAAATCACAGTGTACGTGGCGCTCCTTTCCCTCTCCTTCCATCTTTCCGGTCTGCTCTCATGCTCCTCTCAAAAAAGAGAGAGAGTGAGATGGCAAGGCATGTGCCAGAAGGGCAAACAATATAGCGAGCACGTGGAGCCCGAGAAACAACTAAGATTGGCTGACGCCTAGCCCCCACCAATCGGGCGACGAAAACGTCAATCACAAACTACTTTTCAACGGAGTATAATAACGCAATTTGACTAATGGCGTGCCACAGGTACTATACAAACGACGCTGCCACACGCGCATCTGTATACATTCGGTTCTGGCGTGACCTGTTGAGTAACAAACAGCACACGCTCTTTGCTGGTCCTTAAACATTACTTAAGGCCGTATTACACGATACATCTGACGCGTACGCCTATGCAACAGCGCTACAAGTATGATTATCTGGAACTACGTACTACTTCACGTTAACCTATTACACGATGCACGGCGGATATTCCTTCGCGCGAATCCGCACATGCGCAGTAGACAGCAATAACGCGCATGAAACGCGAAGAAAAAGGAGCTCATCTAATTGGTCATACATACCACACAAGAACCCGAGGGAAGCAGTGATTTCCTGTAACGTCATTCATTTATATTATTTCTGTGAGCTTACGGTTGCTATTTTATGTGAAGTTGTCATTTTTCATTAATTATTTCTTTATCTCTTATGTAGTTAGCACAGAATTGAGTCACTATTGCTCTGAATTACAGACTCAACACTTTCGTTTTATATTAAAGGTCAAAGTTTGTGTAGCTAAGGGCCAAATTACTTAAGTTATCGGTCTCTAGACTTACACACTACTTGAATTAACTTCTGCCAATGACAACATGCACACAAATAGCTGAATGAGGACTCTTAACTTCGGCGGGAGCGGCTGCGCAATTCGTGACATGGAGCCACAGACCGCGCTACAGCTTTATATTACGACACTAGGTTGAAAATGTGTATGTCTGTTTAAATTTACATATATACAACATTTCGCACATATGGCACATTTTTTTGGAGCTGTGACAGTAAATCTTCAGATTACGGCACAACAACGATGAAAACCAGACTGCGGCCGGAAAGAAGGAAGGCAGAGGAATGTACTCATAGCTAATAAAAGAAGTGAGTCCTGGAAATCCGCAACAAATTTGTAACTTCGTGTGTGAGGACGTGACCTGTTGTGAAGATCTGCTGTTTGTAGAGTTGTACGCATATCATTGAGGAGTAAACGATTGCTCATATAACTTATAATAAAGGGATCGTGTGGGTTATACAAACAACTTTCCTTCCTGTACGCCTGAATAATGACTCAACGGCTTTCTTTTCCACTGCATTTCTATAAGTATGATACAAACAACGTTAAAACGCCTTTTCATAAACACCTAGTATAAAGGTCTGCTGAAAACACATGTTTTTTGTTTAATTACTGCATTTATGGAAATCTACTGACTGAAAAAACGGACAAAAACCGCAAAATGGAAGTCTGAAATCACAATTCAGTCCTAACTACGAATGCCAAACACAATACAGAAATAACAAATAGAAAGCTTCCTGCAATATCCGCTTCTGCACATGCGCGCGATAGCGCTGCCTAGTGCGCATGAGTAGATTCGCGGGAGTTTAGAACTGCTCTATTCCGGCGAGCGGAATAAGTGTATGCTAATAATCATGGTTCCGTGGTAGTTGTAGTGGGACGGATTATTGTCTCCACTATTACCTTATGTCAGCTGAATTTCGCAGAAGATTATGTTTATATTTTATGTTTTTAAATGATTTTATGTTATGTGAATCTTAAAAGAGTTTTCGTATGTTTCTTGTGTTTCAAGTGCAGTGACGGCGATTCAACCTACGAGAGCAACATCTTGGACGCCGAGCTCAAGGAGTAAACATCTGGCCACTTGAAGTCGCGGGTCGACCGCCACGAGGCAAGAAGATGCTGGTCTCTGCGGTTATCGTCGCGGATATTGACATTATTGTGGAAACTTTCGTGAAAAATCAAATAGACTATAAAATCAGTCTTTGTGTAATTGTCATTAAGTCATGATCTGTATTGTGAGAGCAATAAATGTCATTGTGTCTCGATAGTTAATCAAGTGTCAACGATCGTTATCTTGATATTTATAAACATTTTAAAAGAAATATATTCATTGAGAGGAGCTGAAGAATTATTGACTGTCAAACCATTTTACAATTTGAAAGATGACATGTAGGAAAAGTTATTTTGTTTGACAGATAAAGCAAGAGGACTTTTAACAATTTTTAGTATTTTAATCAACCGCCGATTTTATATATCAATCGATTATTAGGGAATAGGACTTGTGATAGCTGTATCTATAGCAACCAGCACAACTACGAACTTCTGTTTGACAGTTCGATCTTTAAGGGAACTTTAAAAACATTTATTCTAATGTGGCAGTTTTAAAAAATTGCAAACCTAGAATCATATGCTTCTTCTATCTGCGCAAGGATCTGTCGTTCAAATTTCACAATACAGCAAGATTATATTATTTGCAATTTTTTTTCCTTGTTGACGAGCGGACGACTTTCGGATCCTGAAGTCTGACACGGCACATTACAAATTTGGTATTTAGTCCCATGCAAGTAGAGGTCGTACCGCCGCATAGTTCTACGTGTTTCGCCGCTAGATGGCTGTCGCGCTAGATCTATACCTTTCGCGGCGGATCGTCATGTAATACCGCCTTTATACACGGTGCCCGCAATCGGTAATAGATGACGGAATGTATTTCTGCAGTTCTTGAATTCGCGCATCCCCTTAGTGCAGGAAATTTATGTACACTGGACCATCTTTTTGAAGTATTGCCCAGGTTTTCAACGTGCAGATAGAAATGCATTAATCTGATCTCTTCGGAGTTCGAATCGTTGTTTAAATATTTGGATAGTTCCCATGCAAAAAATTAGGTGGGATGGAGAAGTACGAGGCGTGTTTTTAAATAAGTACGGTTTGAAATTTAAAGAAGGCGTGCTAAGATATGTCAATAATTTTATTTTTACTTGAAAGCCTGTACCTTAATCAACTTTTCTAGATAATTTCCATCAATATTGAGGCACTTGTCATACCGTTGTGCCAGTTTTTGAATACCCTCCTGATAGAAGCCTGCCGCCTGATTTGTTAACCACTGCTTCACAACTATTTTGACTTCGTCATCGTCTTCCTCGGTCACAATGCCATACAAAACACTACGAGAAACATTAGAAAAGTCATCCCGCAAGGAGGAAATCGTGAAGCGTCTGTTTTCTCTCACCGTATTGTCCACTTCCAGCACCAAACTTTCATTAACGACCGAAGGGTGCCTACTCAGTTGTTCATCATGCACATTTGTGCGACCATCTTTAAATGCTCTCACCCACTTTCATACCATTCTATCACTCATTATGTTTTCTCCGTAAACTACGCAGATCTAAAGAAGAATATCGATCGCTTTTAGGCCGTTAGCACTAAGAAATCTTATAATTGCCCGTACTTCACAGTAGGCGGGACTCACATTATCGGAGGCATTTTAAACATTCAGTACACAACGTTAACGAGGAAGACTCAGACTGTAATGGCGTCAGTGCATAGACAACAGATGTAGGTACCCAGTGGGCATAAAATTATTTAGATATGTTAGCACGTCTTTTTTGAATTTCAAAACGGTATTTACTTAAAAAACACGCCTCGTATTAACTAACAATCACGAACTAAAATGCAAACCTCTAAATATTTCAGTTTTACATAAATTATGTGTAAGAACGATTTCAATTCATTACAAAGCACATTCTACAGGAATCAAACATTTATAAGAGAAAGCATTAAAGGTTTACAAAGAACTCAATTGTTGCTGCAGCTACAATAACACCGCCAATACATACCTCATATGTTAATCTCGTCAAACATATTCTCACAACATTTTCTACGTCACTCTGATATACAAATGTCCAATTTTATTATTGCATAATTCAATAATGCTGTCTTTCTCATCATCAAGTAACTGAGTAATTCTTTCGCTATACCAGACGAAGTTTTTCATAATTTACAGAACTCAAGTAATTTGGTGTAAATTTAGTATTTGCATTTTCATTCTGGTGATGATTTTGTGTCCGGTTTTTCTCAAGTTACAATACTCGTGTGTGGCCTTCAGCCTTTGTGAAAAATTAATACGTTTAAATTTTCTTGTTGTTTTTAACTAAAGTTTTCATGTCTATTCTCTACACGCGAGTATGCTAAATATTTCTCAGATTTTCTAGTTTTCTTCTGTCTTTCCTATCTTCGCATGACCGACTGCACCACTTGCTTTCATAACGGTCATTACTTCGGCATTCAGCCATGCTTTTATTAATAACTAATTTATATGAATTCTTTTGTGTGCTTTACTTGCTTATTCTGAATTAATTTCTTTTTTGTAAATTGTATTTGCTGTGGTCACACACCATGTTGTACTTAAGAATAGGTTGCCGCTGTCTCCCCAAGCATGAGTTCGTTTAGTACATAGTGATTTTAAAATTGTGATTCGAGACATCCGCTATCTCATCAAAAACGCCACCGCCACTTCATTTGTTACTGCTATCAAGTGATCATGCATGGGTAAATTGTCGCAAGCATTATGTGTGTGGCTTTGAATGAATGAATAATGTGCTTTCCTCTTCCCATTGTGTATTTGCAAATTTCTTCTCTCGTTACCTCCATATTCGTAAAGGACAGAAAATTTTTTATTACGGGTAGTAACTTTATGATTTAATTCACTTTTGTACAAGGTGTGTGTTTAATTTGGTCTCCCCCACATTTATTTTTTGTTCATTTTATGATTATTTAAAGTATCAAACCTCTGCTTTATAATTTCATGCTTACTGTTCCATGTGTAATTATCTTTTCATTTATTTTTAACATTCATTTTGTGTTTGTTAAAACGTTGGCTGCTCCCTCAAGTAGTGAGCAGCTAGATAAATTTCCGTAGTGCAAACACTGTGGCCACTCGCAAAGTAATTTAGAGCAGCAGAGAGAGTTTTAACTCGCATTTGCAGATCTCAGCTGCCCGAGAACTTGCTTAAACATTTTTACAGGCTACTTTCAAGTATAAAAGATGTTCCTGCCTGCCACTAGCCGACCACTCCCTCTCGCAGTCTCTGCAATCGCTCTGTCAATGTCAAATATCACTCTAACAGCGCGAAATACTGATCATAAACGTACTTGAATGTCTACAGAGATCTTACAAACTGTTATCGTTAAGACTTCATTCGGTCGATTACAGAATGCACTTAACAATGGCCTTCGAAAACCAATCTACGTTTATATTTCCATCCTAATTAAGTTATACACATTTGACCGACAGACAATCTCCATAAGATGTATTTCGTATTTCGACACCATGCGATTACCATGGCCAAGCAGAGTGGCTGCGCACTTTCAGGGCCGGCCGCGGTGGCCGACACTAAGGCGCTTCAGTCACGGTCTGCACGGCCACTACGGTCGGGGGTTCGAATCCCCCCTCGGGCATGGATATTTGTGCCGTCCTAGTTCGTAAGTAGTTCATAAGTAGTTTGTAAGTTTAAGGACTGATGACCCCATAAGCTTTACAAACATTTTTTGCACTTTCAGGCGCCTTGCTGCGACGTGTAACTCTGCTCCCTGTTAGAGATTCGAGTCCTCCCTAGAGCATGCTTGTGTGTGTTATCTGTAGCATAAGTTAGTTTGTTCGTAAGTCTAACGATTGATGACCACTACAGTTTGGTCCCATAGCTTTACAAATATTTGAACATTCGATTACCATGAACTTTCATAGATAATACACAGGATGTACTTTTTTCTTTTTTTTTTATCGCCATAACGTAGTTTGGTAATTTGCCGACAGTCAGTGCTATGCGCAAACATGGCGATTTCAGGTGCGGAGCGAGCTTTCTGTGTGTTAGACTTCGATAAAAACAGATGTGCTACTGCTGTTCAACGAAGTACGATAAGAAGCCGCCAACAAGGACGGCCTTTTACCACTGGCACAACGGTTTGCATATGCCCACCAAAGAAAAGCGGCCGTCCCAATGTGAGTGAAGTGAATGTGAAGCATATACTTGATAAGGAGATCAAAGAATTCGATGCATCGTGCATCCTATGAACTCGAAATAGCTGCAATGACAGTTTGCAAAGTCCTACGAGAGAAGCTGTCTATGAACCCATTCAAATTGGAGCTAGTGCAGAAGATCAATGACGACGACAAAGTCAAACTTTTTCGGTTTTGTCTGCAGTTGCAGCACTTGAATGTGGATAGGATTATTAATGGCTTAATTTTTAGTGACGAATCGAGTTTTCACACTAATGAGAAAGTGAACAGGCACAATTGTCTGGGGCAAAAATCATTCACATAGATTCACTGAATTTGAGTGAGTTTCCCAAAGGTGAATATCTTTTGTGCCTCGTCATTTCGAAAACTGTACGTGCAATTTTTCTTCGCCGAGAGCACTGTCAACGGATATTCCTACTTGGATATATTGCAGCAGTGGCAGATGTATCAAATGCAATCGGACTCTCGGTTCACCTTTCAGAAGGATGTGGCTCCACTTCATTTTAATCGTGAATTTCGTGGGCACCTGAACACGAAGCTGCAGCATCGATGGATCGACGTTGTTACACAAGTGGACAGCTGTTTCATCAAATGGCCTCCCCTATCAACAGATCTCACTCCGCATGACATTTTTCTGTGGGGACACATTAAAGATCTTGTGTATGTACCGCCTGTACTATGAGGTATAGCAGAACACTGGGAAAGAATACTGGAAGCGACTGCAGAAGTCTATGATGCCATGCTGGGAGTGGTTTGTGGCAAGAATTCGATTACGTATTGGCGTGCCGGGTCAATCATTGTTTTAATCAAGTGTTTTCTTTTCTTCTTTTCTTTCTTTTAATAAATAACAAAGCATTCCTGTAGTATGTACCATTTTTCACACACATATGACGGATGATATGAAAACAGAGAAAAGGTGTCAGGAGCATTGTTAGAGTGGAGGAAGTAGTGACAGAGGCAGGGGGAAGGATGGCTGGATAGAGAAGAGCAGGAGGAGAAGGAAGACGATAAGATGACGGAGGAAGAGGAGGCGTAACCCGAAGAGGAAGATACTGGGGAAGAAGGACGTGGACGGAGAGAGTAGAGAGGAGTTGATGGATACTGGAATAGATAAATACCCGAGCAATGCCGTGTTTTCAGAATCTTTTACACGTTTTTATTTTATGACATGCCCCTCCTCTGGGACATATAACGTCAAAGTAAGGTAGTCAGTCAATTTCACGCTCATAGAAATGCCTAATAAGATGTTATAGGGTTTTATATATGTCAAAAAACATTTGTGTAATGGTGTTGCATCCTGGTTGCGCCTTTAAATACGAGGTGCGCCCTTGAGTCTCCCAGCTGGCCTTAATACATATGTATAGTTCCCGCAACTTTACCAAGAAGGATGTCAATAATGTGAAATGGGCATATACATTTTTCTCATATGAAAAGCCTATTGCGGCAGTTCCAGTGGTGCTGCACAGGAGGAGAGCCGACGAGTTTGGCCAAAGGGATCCTGTGGTGACCAGGTGGCCGAGGAAGACTGGACATACACAAAGGGAAGGAAGGAACGTTCCTAACGTGGTTGCTACACTCGAAGGTGTGGCGTATGATTACGCATAGTGACGCTATAGGGGCGAACATGTGTATTCTAGCCCGATCGTCTTCCTAGATTATTTGGTGCTATTACATTTAGATATATACTGGACTCGGGTAACGAGCATGCGGAGGGATTCTTACTGATATGTGGACATTATGCTGTTCCTGTGCAGATGTTGTTTTCGTATTTATGTATAGACCCAGAGGCTGCTGGGTTATAATTGACATTGCCCGACGTGTCTTTGAAAAGCTATTACTTAGCTGTATGTGAGGAAGGATTGATAGTTGATACCATGAACCTTGTTGGAGTTTTAATATTTGTGTCATAATTTACGTTACGAACAGTCGGTACCTATTGCCTATTTTGTTATATGTAAAGAGGAACCGCTAGATTACCATGGGGAATGGTGATATTGATTTACGTGGGTACAAATTCAAAGGTTACTTGTTATGGTAATTTTTTGTAACATTCTCGTATGGATCTATTGGTATATATTAAATTGTACTAAACTGAACTCAATCAAACGTTTCTCTTTTCCGTGTAAAAGCTCCACAACAGATCCACGCTCTGCTACCACTGTTGCACAGGCTAGCGTAATGTCCACATATCAGTAAGAATCCCTGCGTAAGCTCGTTACCCGAGTCCAGTATATATCTATAGTACCAAATAATCTAGGAAGACGATTGGGCAAGAATACACATGTTCGCCCCTGTACCGTCACAATGCGTAATCATACGCCACACTTTCGAATGTAGCAACCACGTTAGGAACCTTCTTTCTCTTGTGTATGTCCATTCTTCCTCGGCCACCATCACAGGATTCCTTTGGCTAAACTCGTCGGCTCTCCACCGGTGCAGCACCACTGGATCTGCCGCAACCTTATTTACATAAACGATTTAGGGGAAAATCTAAGTAGCTCTCTTTGGTTGTTTGCAGATGACGCCGTCATTTACCGTCTAGTAAAACCATCTGAAGATCAAAACCAACTGCAGAACGATCTGAATAAGATATCAGTATGGTGTAAAAATTGGCAATTGACTCTAAATAATGAGAAGTGTGAAGTCGTCCACATGAGTACGAAAAGAAATCCGTTAAACTTTGTTTACAACATAAATCAATCAAATGTGAAGGCCGTAAACTCCACAAAATACCTAGGAATCACTATTACTTCAGACTTAAACTGGAAAGAACACGTAGATAATATCGTGGGAAAGGCGAACCAGAGACTGCGTTTTATTGGCAGATCCCTTAAAAGATGCAACAGAACTACTAAAGAAACTGCATACACTGCGCTTGTCCGTCCATTTTTGAAGTATTGCTGCTCATTGTGGGATCCTTATCAGGTGGGTTTGACGGAGGACATCGAGAGAGTCCAAAGAAGGGCAGCTCGTTTCGTATTGTCACGATACAGTGGAGACAGCGTTACGGAAATGATACAGGATCTGGGATGGGAATCATTACAACAACGGCGCTTATCGCTGAGGCGTGGGTTACTTGCGAAACTCCAATCGCCAACATTCTCCTCCGAATGCGAAAATATATTGTTGACTCCCACTTACATAGGTAGAAATGATCATCAGAATAAAATAAGAGAAATCAGAACTCGAACAGAGAGATTCAGGTGTTCTTTCTTCCCGCGCGCTATTCGAGAATGGAATGGGAGATAAATAGTATAATTGTGTTATCAAGATACAGGGAAGACAGGGCGACGGAAATGATGGAGGGTTGGGGTGGACATCATTAAAAGGAATACGGTGCTGCGAGATCTATTTGCGAAATTTGTTTCATCAAATTTCTGTTCCGAATGCGAACATATTTTGTTAGAATCAATCTGCATAGGGAGACATGATCATCATAATGAAGTAAGAGAAAGAAGATCGAAAACGGGAATATTTTTGATACTCGTTCTTCTCGCGCGCCATTAGAGAGTGGCGCGATAAAGAAATATCACGGGAGCTGTTTGGTACACTCTCTGCCAGACACTTATATGTGATTTTCAGATTAAATATGTAGCTTTAGATGGATATTCTTTTAATTTCATAGAGACTTTTAACATTGTAATTATAATCAAGTGTTATTTAATGTTTGTTTCATATATAAGAATACGGACAGCACGCCGGAAACTTTTGAAAGTAGTAAATGTGATACGCAGACTAACATTAAAAATTATGATTCAGTACACATCTTTATCAAATATTTGTGAACCTAAGGGATCAAACCGCTGTGTCCAACGGTATCAAGATATATGAGGGGTGTTTCAATGAAAAGGTACGATATGACACTGACAAGGAAAGTACATGGGCTAGAACAAACATATATGTATGAACGTTTGGTTACAGGATCTCTACATACACCTCAATGTGCTGGTGGGTGTCGTTTTTCTGCAAAGCTCTGCAACCATGCACTAGATAGCACGGTAGATGTAATTGTAGACGTCATACGTAATGCACTGCCACTGCTTCCATCGCCTCTTCCCGCACTTACCGTAGCACTACCGATTGCAATGAGTTGTTCGTCATTATCATCCATATTGTCATTATTATAAGTTTGTAATAACATTATCTAACTTATGCTCATATTTCTGTACCATAACAGATACGAGAAAGCATGCAAATGATTCATCTTCTACACTAATATCATCTTCACGAAGAAGGGTTGTTCGTAACTTCATCTCAGCTAATCGCAATACATTAGCAGGATGGATTAGCAATCGCCGCCCCATCTGACGCTTCACTACACAAATAACATCACGAAACGCAACTTCGGAGGCACACTACACCGTCCCTACTGGCGAATCGACAGGTCAAAGTGCAATGTGGCATGGTACACGCAGAGGCCTCTAACGGACGACTGCAGAGTTTTGCAGATGCGGGAGTATCACCAGTGCAATAGGGGATCTTTACATTAACTCCCATACGATTTTGGTGTATTTGTGTGTGTTCGAGGCCAAGCACTTTCCTTTTGAGTGTATAACGGAATATTCAAAAGTAATCACCAGAGGCCTGAACACGACTATCCAACTGTTTAACACGCCGAAGGGTTCCCTGTTTCCAGAATTCCTGTCACAGTGACAGTGACATTCTATTTGTCGTCCTAGTCGAAGCGCTTCCTTTTGAGATGTTTCTAAGCGGACCAAACTGATGGAAGTCACACGGGAATATGTCCGGGCTGTAGGGGGGGGGGGGGGGCGGAGGGAGGAATTCTGAAGCAGCTATCACTTCGACAGTACAGTTTGTGTGATCCTGGAGACGTGTGGACGCGCGACATCATGAAGTAGAATCACTCTCTCCTTGAGCAGCCAAGACTGTTTCCTCTTGGATAGACTACGGAGTGTCTCACAGTACCCGTCACTGTTAATTCTCGAGGAATTCGAGTATCGGACCTCGAAAAATAGAATGAGAATCACCTTTACGGCTGAGGGGATAACCTTGAATTTTTTAAGCTGGGGCGACGACAGTACGTTCGCGTCGCTAGACATCACCCTACCTAATCCCAAAGTGGCATATTTAAATTTCAACCGCTTTGGTTGTGAAACAGTTTCGTAACCTTTCATTTGAAGACCCTCGTACAAATTACTTCTTACATACGCTAAGGACAACAAACACACACACACACACAGATACAGACACATACACACATGCCCGAGGGAGGACAGTGGAGCGCAACTTAGAGATTTTATATTTGCTAAGACTGTAATGGTCTCACACAATACGTGAGTGCAAGGAACGAAGAATTTCCATTTCTCATCCAGAAATTTCTTGCTGGTACCTACTCACCGAGAAATCCTCGGGGCACCCAATTAACAAGCTTATTTCTCAGGTACAGTTTCGTGCTCCTTCCCAGAGTTCTTTTTCCTGCTCGCAGCTGGAGGTAGAATAAATTTGCCCGCAGCCGAGGATACTTAAATTTAATGCTGTTTCCCTGTCTGTCACGGCTGGAGGGTTGCGTGCTCTCCCGGGACACGCAATCTCCGTGCCGGAGCTGCGAGGTACACAAGTGGAAAGGGTAAACAGCGGGCAGCCGTCCCGCCGTTCTGCCGGCTGGCGGCGCAGCGCGTCACGGCACCAGCCACTGTGTGTTAACTCCGCTGCAGCCGGGCAGCCCGCTAAATTATGCAGCGCGCCAGGAGCGGATCTAAGCGATACAAATTCTACCGCTACATACACCGTCGGAAGGAAAAATTTGTACAGAGTCTTAGAGTTTCCAGTTAAGAATTAATATTGAAGCAGTGCATTAGGAGTGCATTAAATATGTATATGTCAATAACTGAAGTGATACTGAGGTACCAAGTGTCGATACGTATTAGTACGTGCTGAAGTTTCGAAGGGTGGTAATGCAGACGCCGATTCTGGCATCCATTCGATCACACAGCTGGCAATATTGTCTTCTGCAAGAGTTGTGTCGACGAATCGCGTGTCAGCTGTCGTCCCATTATATCGTACAAGTGCTCCATTTGAGACCGGAGATAGAGCTAACCGGGAAAGTTGCTGCATGTCTCGCAGGGCACGTGGAGTTTAAGGGGATCCGGATGTCGTCAAATCCAAAAAATACAATTTTTCCCTATCAACAATTAACTGAAACATTCCTCTTTAATGCAAACTTTGAATTATTGTTCTACGTGTCGAAGAAGTGGAGTTATTACCATTTTCTCCCGCGCCTGCACAGGAAATTGGCGGGGCAGCTGAATGCTTCTAATACCCTCCTGGTGCATGTTTTGCCAGCAGCTGTGATAAACACAATAAAACCACGTTTTCATGACTTAGCACAGCCAGAATTGTTACACAAATGTCTACACAGAAAAACGCAGAATCCTAATGAGAGCGTAAACAATTTAATTTGGACAGTGATTCCTAAAAGAGTGTTTGTAAGCATTAAAACACAGCACTGCGGCATTTATGATACAATTGCAACCTACAACCGAGGAAACAGTGTGAAGTGTGAAGTATTAAAGGCATTAGGATTTCAAGCTGGAGTGAACACTGTACGAGCACTAAGAAATATTGACAGAGAGAGAGGAGAGCAGAAAGTAGAGAAAGGAATATGGCCGGTCGCGGTGGCCGAGCGGTCTGCGGCGAGGCAGTCACGTACTGCACGGCCACTACGATCGGGGGTTCGAATCCCCCCTTGGGCATGGATTTTTGTGCCGTCCTTAGTATTAGCTAGTTCATAAGTAGTTTGTAAATTTAGGGACTGATGACCCCGTAGTTAAGTCTCATATGCTCTACAAAACATTTGAACATTTGAAAGGAATATGAAATATGATGGAACAATAGGTCAGAGGAGAAGACCAAAACAGAAGCTTTTGGAGGATGAAGAAGAAGAAGACCTTGATAATCCATCCTATACTGCAGGAATGTACTGAAGAACTGTTACCATTTCCCGTGATTTCCGAATGGAAGGAAAATTTTTTGTGATTCTAACATATGTAGCATAGGCACCTCCGGCTTCCCTTTACGCGCTGTCTGTGTCGGAGAGCGTTAACTTTTCAAAACACCAAATCTCGTTCATGTGTTGAGAAATATATATATCAATAAATCTGTTCAATAATCTATTTCAGATAAACGTTTTGAACTGACGTAAATGCCTCCTGCCAATTCTGCCAATCTGAAACACTACATAAAAAAACTGCGCAGTTCAATCGCGTTGTGTCTAGATTTTTACCATTTCCACACCCTGCACGCACAATTGCGATTTTGTGATTTTGCCGCGGTGGAGTGTCCGAGCGTTCCAAGGCGCCTAGCTGTGGAGCACGCCGCTGCTCGCCGTCGGAGGTTCGAGTCCTCCCTTGAGCATGGGTGTATTTGTTGTCCTTAGCATAAATAGTTTACATAGTTTGTAAGCCTACGAACTGATAACCAGAGTAGTTGTGTCCTATATATTTACAAACATTCGAACACTTTTGTTCTGATTTTGCTCGGATAATTTCTTAGTGATTCACCCTTAGAAGTTCGTCCCCGCATCACACAATCGTGGATGAACTGTTGCAACTTGCGAAACGCGCTTTAGTTCCATGTTTCCGCACTGGGTGACACCAGAAGTCGACAAATTCGGCAAACTTCCAATACACTTATAACGGCGGCAAGAAAGACTTGGTGACAGGGTGTTGATGTCCTTGTTTTGACATGTGAAGCTATCGTCTTTGGCAGTCAGTGGATTTTATATGATGCAGCGATGTTATTATGTCGTTTCTTTCAAAGGCATGTTACTAAAACATAGTGCAGCTCATAAAATTTTTTAGTGAAGGCCTAAATCAGACAATTGTGCGGGTGCAAAATTTTTGAAAATAAACTTATTTTCCTTTTTTTTAATGTATTACTGTATGTATTTTACTATAACATAGTGCAGCTCACAAAATTTTTTAGTGAAGGCCCAAATCAGACAATTGTGCGGGTACAAAATTTTTGAAAATAAACTTATTTTCCTTTTTTTAAATGTATTACTGTATTTATTTTGTATCTTAAACATCTCTCTCTATATTAACGCTACATCACCTACAACCTTGGGTCTGAAAGGGATAAGAATTCGCATTTTTTATGGTACAAAGCGGTTGAAATACCATCGCCATCGACGATTTACACTTAATATTGCCGCGAGAGAGCACGAACACCGACTGCCGGCGTGGCGCAGGGGATAGCGTCATGGACTGCGGTGCAGGAGGTCGCCGGTTCAATTAACTATTCCAGAAGGTTCTACATCTTTCTTATGTTCACTTGTAAATTATACTTGTTTCTTATATTAACTGTTCTTCTAATTTCTGGTAAATTCTGTCTGTGTATAAATAGCAGAGCACTCTGCCTGAGAGGCAGTCAGTGCTGCGTGTATGTTGATTTCGTAATAAACGTGCTTTTAGTATAAGTGCTGTGTTTAGTTGCCTTAGAAGTCAAGCCTGCTTGCATTGCGACGTGACAATATTTTACGGTAAGGGGAACAATAACTTTAGTAATTGCAATATAAACTTTAGGGGTTTACTTTTAATTGCCTCTATTTTGGTCAGTAAAGTACCCCTATCGATGTATTAATTACATTTCCAATTATTTGTTTCACAATAATCATTGAGTACGTTAACAATTTGTCAAGGATCGTGGCACTTCATGCCATGGAAGTGGCAGTGTCCTCCCCAACGTGCAGATGTTGTGTACTGACTCCCGCAGCCCGCAGCTGATAAATCTTGCGGTGGATCTTCGTCGTCCTTTTTCGGGCAGCTTCCATAATATCCACGTGAAATGCCTCGTGGTTCTCGACATTCCATGTACGGCGGGCCGCCCTGAGGATCCATCTTAGGCTTTTGTTCTGTATCACCTGTGGCCGCTGGCGAGTCCCCAGACCGAGCTGGGCATCTTCGATAGAACTACGGTCTTGTGCAAATATAATTTGCCGATAGTACTCACGTCGTTGCTAAAGAGAAGAGCATCTAGCATACGCCATAGACCGCAAGCTGTCGACGTGTTTATGTCGGAAAAAGTGCTTATCTAAGGTAACCCCATGATATGTCACAGTAATTCCCCTTGGAATATCCTGTCCATGTTGTCTCAGCTTGGTTGGAATTTGTGAACGCTTCTTGGTAAAGTAGATGGCAGTAGTTTTCGCCGGATTCAATAGACTTTGTTGATTTTGCACCAGTCCGCCGCAGCATCCAGTTGCCGTTGGAGATATCTGATGTTAGTTTGGACCTATCTTCTACCGGCAAGGTAAGGTGTATCGTCAGCGAACTGTGTTATTTGTACGCCTCCTACAGTTGGTATATCATTTGCATACATGTTTCACGGGTAGAGGGAGTGGTAGGACTGGGTTGAGCTGTGAGAAGCATCTGGCCCTTGTAAAACTAATTTCATTTTTAATTTTAAACAAAATTTTGAACTTCTTTTAATAACAATTTTATTCAACGTAGCAGTTTCCAAAAGGTTAATAGTCTGTATTCAATCCACACGATGAATCGTTAAATCCTTTCTGTTAATTAAGAAACACATCTTTAAAACTGTACCATAGTACTTTCCTGCTGTAGAATACGGTCTTTAATATAAGAAAACCAACTGAAGCAACAAGGCAAGCACTTTCATTAAACAAAATAATTTCATTTGTCAACAACTGTACAAGGGGCAGTGTCTATTTTAAATGATTTTTTGTTATTAAAAATAAATAAGAGCACAAAAGTAGGAAACGACCACAACCCTGTAATAAGATTATCTGTACACACTCTAGCACTTAGATGCCTAAAGATAAGGTTATCAGATTCTGCAAAATTATAAGTTCAATATAAAAGTTTGAATGCACGTAACTTACGGTGTGCGAACAAATTTCAAATAATATACTGAAACAATTTCAGCCACGAGTATTTATTGTAAACACCAAAGCAAGACACTCAATTAGTTGTGCACTCTCAATTTGAAGACAGCTACAGAGCCAAGTACCCATTTAAATGACGCAACATATGCAGTGCCAGTTAAATTAACTCAAATACCACTGCAAAACCACAACAGACAAGCGTCAGTGAGCCTCTTTCAAGTTACTTGTAATAGCACTGTAACAACTAAAACCAACTCGAACTACAGTACACTCCCACCGACGAACTTCGCTGTCTACAAAATTGCTTTAATAGAAAGGCCACGGTAAAACAGACTTGTGGCACACTGCGTCCGGCGATATAGACCTCGTGTAATGTCTTCTTTCGGGCAATTCCTCCCGATGTAGTCCGTCACGGCGTGCATTTGGATCTGCACCGGCCGTTCCCCCTTGGTAGTTCCAAAACTGCCGGCTGTCCACTCTGCTTCCAAACACAACGTCCCGCCTTGGGCTTCGTCGTCTCACCTCCACGTCTCGTGGTGGCGCCTCCTTCGCGGTGTTCCACTGCAGCGCCCTCCAGAAGGTCCCGCGGACGATCTGTGGCGCGGGTTTGAACCATCCGCGGCGCCGTGACGTCCCATGACGCCACACATGTTGAACCAAATTGGAGAGAACACCGACTCATGCGGTAGTCTGGCTAGAGCAGGTCTGGGGTCTGAAGATTGTCCTTCCATTATCACCACCTTCCGATCATTCAGGTAACTTGGAATGAGCTTCACATAACAGTCTGGGATGTTTGTCTGCTCTTGGAGTTTCTTAGTGAGAAGGTCTCTCCAGACTTTATCATAAGCCTTCTCAACATCTAGAAACACAGCTTCAGTCCATTTGGTCAAGTTTAAGTACTTGGAGATATATCTGGGCAGTCGTAAAAGTTCTAACTCAGCTGACACCTTACGCTGGAGGCCCTACTTCTCCACTCGGATAGCTCCGTCTTCCACCAATGATTCTAATATTAGTGTCTGTATAACTCTGATGTTTTCCCTCTACCACTAAGAAGACTGATGGGTCTGTGGCTCGATAGCTGTGTGGTGTCCTTTCCACGTTTTGGTATTGGAACTACCTTAGCTATATTCCATGCCCTGTGGAAGTACTTTGTAATCAAACATCCCCCTCAGGGGCTCAGCATTAATTTGCTGAGTACGGGCTTGGCGAACCCGGGGTCCTGAGCTGTGGGCTGTGTCGCACCAACAGTCCGCTACACCGTAAGCTCTGTGCGTGCTTCAACGACCTTCGTTCGGCGCGACGGTGGAACGTTGTACGTTTCAGAGCCCGGGGATCTTGGCTTAATCGCCCGGGTCGCGAGGACGGTACAAACCTCTATAAACAACCCTCAATCTCAAGGTGTGCTACGTGCCGAGGAGATGCATGGCTGTTGAGGTTGAACAGCCGCTAGCGTGCAACCTCTGAGGAACCTGCCGCACCTCAGTTGTATAAGGCTTACCCAGGCAAGCGGGGCTCTGTCTGGGTGGACGCTTATTTCCCTAGCTGCTCGTGGGAACACCATGAAACGAACACGAAACGTTGGCGGACGTACAACCGCCGTCTCTAAGCGTGGTCGAGGCGATTACAACGCTGCAAATTATGACCCCCAAACGTTTCCTTCCTTGTCCACACCATGGGAGGAACGTCGGGCAAAACTTCAGGATGAGGCTTATGCCCCGAAATATCTGGTCTGCACACGAAATGATGGGGAATCTTTTATGACGACGAAGCCAATGTTCTTCGTCGAACATCTTGAGGACAAATATGGAGAGGTCGAGGGTCTGTCAAAGATGAGATCTGGGTCGGTTCTTATAACGACGTTATCCCCAGCGCAGTCACGGGCTTTGCTAGCCTGCGACAAGCTGGGTGATGTTTCCGATTCTATTACGCCACATAAGACGTTAAACATGGTCCAGGGTATCATTTTCCACAGGGATCTGCTGCTGCAATCAGATGACGAATTGAGAGCTAACTTGGAGCGGCGTGGTGTGCATTTCATCCGCCGCATCTATAGGGGTCCGAAGGACAAGAGGGTTGCCACCGGTGCCTTCATATTGGCTTTCGAGGGCGATTCATTGCCTGAGAAGGTCAAGGTGATGGTCTACCGGGTCGACGTAAAGCCCTATGTTCCTCCCCCTATGCGCTGCTTCAAGTGCTGGAGGTTTGGGCACATGTCCTCCCGATGTGATGCCAACTCAACATGTCGGGAGTGCGGGCGTGCATCCCACCCGGACGCCCCCTGTACCACACCTCCAGTTTGCGTCAATTGTAACCAGCAGCATCCTCCGTGTTCTCCCAACTGCTCTGTACTCCACAAGGAGCGTAAGATCATGGAGTACAAGAACCTGGACCGGCTGACATATGCAGAGGCCAGGCGCAAGTACGCAAAACTCCACCCAGTGACCATGACGACCCCATACTCAACAGTAGCTTCATCGTCGATCCCCACAGTTGCTAAACCAGAGAGTGCACCACCAATGCCAGCGGGCCCCCAGGCCCGATCCATTCCACCTGCCCCCTTGACAGTTGGGGGCCCAACCCCTTCGGTTGCTCCCACACTATTCACGTTGGGAGCATCGGATAAACCATCACAAGGGACGTCGGTCCCCACCCCACAGCCGGAGAAACAACAGCCCTCTCCGGCTCCTCTCGCCCGGAAGGGGTCCCACGGGACTCTCCCTTCCGAGGCTTCTCCTCGTGGGAAAGTGGATCCCAGCAAATGGCTGAAGGATCCACCGGCTGCTGATCGAAGGGACTCCTGCTCTTCGTCAGCTCCTGCCACCCCTTCTGAGAAGCCCCCACGGCCCTCAACACCGAAGGGCCAGCGAGAGGGCAAGAAAAGAGAGAAGAAGAAAAGGGATACTTTGGTGGCTTCCAAGCCACCCACACCCGCATCCTCTGCCTCAGAGGATGAGGTCGAGATCCTCGCTTCCGCTGAGGATCTCGCACTTCTTGATTCACTCGACCATAGGAGATCTGCACAACCGGAATCAACTGATTCTATGGTCATAGATTCTGTTGAGCCTGACCATCAGGCAGCAGGCGCTCCTATGAACTGATCTTCTTCTTTTCTTTCCTTTTATGGCCTTAGTGCGTGGAGAACGAATTATTCTCCAGTGGAACTGCAGCGGCTTCTTTAACCACCTGGCTGAGCTGCGACAATTACTGTACCACTTCCCTGCACTTTGTATCGCCCTACAGAAAACATGGTTTCCAGCACAGCGGACCCCTGCCCTTCGTGGGTATCGGGGCTATTACTGTAACAGGCCCATATACGATAGGGTGTCTGGTGGCGTCTGTCTGTACGTCCTGGACACTGTAACCAGTGCCCCGGTGCCGCCCAACTCCACTCTTGAGGCAGTGGCTGTTAGAATCCGGGCAACGCAGGAATTAACTGTCTGCAGCTTGTACCTTCCTCCGGATGATGCCGTGTCTCTCAACACCCTTACCGCTCTGGTCTCCCAACTTCCCTCACCATTCCTCCTACTGGGGGACTTCAACGCCCACAACCCTTTGTGGGGTGGGCTCCAGACCACAGGCCGCGGTAGGGATGTTCAGACATTATTGGCGCACCAAGACCTTTGCCTCCTGAATACAGGTGCCCCCACGCATTTTAGTGTGGCACAGGGCACGTATTCAGCGATCGACCTCTCCGTCTGCAGCCCCAGCCTTCGACCACACCTCGGTTGGCGTGTGCATGAGGACCTATGTGGCAGCGACCACTTTCCAATCTTTGTGTCGCTCCTGTGGTACCAAGCTGCAGACAGATAACCCCGCTGGTGTCTCCGTAGGGCTGATTGGACTGTGTATGCTTCAACCGCTGTCATTGCTCCACCACTGCCAGATGACATTGACAACGCAGTCCAGCAGGTGACTAATAGTATTGTCATGGCCGCTGAGGCGGCAGTTCCAGAAACCACCGGTTCCACTAGGCGTAGGTCCGTGCCTTGGTGGACGCGGGAGATTGCTGAGGCCATCTGGGAACGTCGGCGAGCGCTCCAGCGCCATCGACGCCACCCATCCGTGGAGAATTTGGTGGCCTTTAAACGGCTCCGTGCGCCGGCTCGACGACTCGTACAGCAGAGTAAGCAGGATTCCTGGGAGCGGTATGTAGCCAGTATCGGCTCCTGCACCTCCCTGACTCAGGTATGGACGCAAGTCCGACGCGTCTTCGGATACCGCCCGCCGACAGGAATCCCATCCCTCACCATCCAGGGTGTGGTCTGCACGCTCCCGACAGCTATCGCCGAGCACATGGCAGACCACTACGCACAATGCTCTGCGACTGCCATGTACAGTGCTGACTTCCGCTCCCTCAAAGAGCGGGCCGAGCGGAAACAGTTATCTTTCCGCACTTGTCGTCGGGAAGTATACAACGACCCGTTTACCGAGTGGGAGTTCCGAACTGCCCTTGCTGCGTGTCCTGATACAACTCCAGGACCTGATAGGATTCACGGCCAATTCCTCCGACACCTTTCACCAGAGTTTCAACGCCGCATTCACGCCCTGTTTAACCATCTATGGGCAGAGGGCACTTTCCCGTCGCAGTGGTGCTGAAACCTGGTGCAGATCCCCTGGTGGCTGACAATTACCGTCCGATCAGCCTCACCAACGTTCTCTGCAAGCTCTTCGAACGTATGGTGAGTCGGCGGCTTATGTGGATCCTTGAAGAGCGTGGACTCCTTGCTCCACAACAAGGGGGCTTTCGCCAGGGCCGTTCTACCATTGACAACCTCGTGTCATTGGAGTCGGCTATTCGCACTGCGTTTGCTAGGCGTCAGCATTTGGTTGCTGTATTTTTCGACCTTCGAAAGGGGTATGACACCATTTGGCGCCACCATATTTTAACAACTCTTCATGACTGGGTCTTACGGGGTGCCCTTCCTATTTTTATTCGCAATTTCCTCTCCCACCGCTCGTTCCGGGTTAGGGTTGGGGCATCTTATAGCTCCCCCCATATTCAAGAGAACGGTGTCCCTCAGGGCTCTGTCCTCAGTGTGCCGTTGTTTTTAGTGGCGATTAACGGTCTTGCTGCGGCTGTGGGGTCATCGGTCAGTTGCTCCCTGTTTGCCGATGACTTCTGCCTGTATTTCAGCTCCGTTAGCATCGGCGTAGCTGAACGACGGCTGCAGGGTGCCATCCGAAAGGCCCACTCGTGGGCCTCTACTCACGGATTTCAGTTCTCCGCGCAGAAAACCCGCGTGATGCACTTCTGTCGCCGTCAGGTAGTTCACCCTGACCCAGAGCTCTACTTGGGTGGTGAACTACTTCAGGTCGAGGAAACACATCGCTTCCTGGGCATGGTCTTTGATGCCCAGCTGACTTGGGTGCCACACCTACATCAGCTGAGACAGAAGTGTTAGCGGCATTTAAATGTCCTTCGATGCCTCAGCCATACTAGTTGGGGAGCAGCACGTTCCACCCTTCTTCAGCTCTACAAGTCACTTATTCTGTCTCGGCTTGATTACGGGAGTGTGGTGTACGACTCAGCAGCCCCTTCTGCCTTGCAGGTCCTAGACCCCGTTCACCACACAGGTGTGCGGCTCGCAACAGGGGCTTTTCGCACCAGTCCTGTAACGAGCCTTCTAGCTGAAGCTAGTGTTCCCCCTTTGCGGTATCGCCGGCAACGGTTGTTGGTGAGTTATATTGCCCGGGTTCATGCTTCACCCCGTCATCCGAATCACAGGCTTCTCTTCCCACTTTCTACACTCCCTTCCCCACGTCGACGGCCCAGGTCGGGTCTCCCGATTGCGGTCCGCGTCCGTTCCCTTCTCTCCTCACTTAATTCCTTACCCCTTCCTCCACCTTACCATTACTCCCTCCGTATCCCCCCCTGGAAAATTCCTCGCCTGGAGCTTCGGCTGGACTTGTCCCGGGATTCGAAAGCCTCGATTTCACCACTGCTTCTCCGTCGCCGGTTCCATGCACTGCTTGATACGTTTCATGGAGCAAACATTATCTACACCGACGGTTCTTTGGTCGATGGCCATGCTGGATATGCCTTTATCCATGGTGACTACATCGAACAGCGGTCATTGCCTTGTGGAAGCAGCATCTTCACCGCAGAACTGGTCGGTATTTTGAGAGCGCTTGAACACCTCAGGGCTCGCCCCAGGGGATCGTTCGTCATCTGTAGCGACTCCCTGAGTGGCTTACAGGCCCTCGACCAGTTTCTACCGAAAAACACAGTGGTGCGAGCCATTCAAGATGCTGTCTTCGCCCTTGGCGAGTCAGGCCATTCTGTCCTTTTTGTCTGGACGCCAGGGCACATAGGTATACCGGGCAATGAACGTGTTGATCAGCTGGCCAAGCAGGCCACCACTTCGCGGTCCTTGGATATTGGCCTCCCAGTTTCCGACCTCCAAACCCAGTTGACCCGCAAGGTCTTAAGGGTTTGGAATTCTGAATGGGGAGATTCCACTGAACCCAATAAGCTCCGTGCTGTCAAGCCGTCTACTGCTGCATGGAAGACGTCCCTGAGGGCTTCTCGCAGGGAGTCGGTTGTCCTTTGCCGACTCCGTATTGGGCACACGTGGTTGACCCATGGGTATCTCCTACGCCGTGAGTCCCCGCCCGTGGTGTCGTAATGACAGTGGCCCATCTTTTGATGGACTGTCCGATTTTAGCCAACCTGCGGCATTCTTTTATTCTTCCAGACGCACTACCCTTAGTTTTAGGTGACGACGCCTCTATGGCTAACAAAGTTTTACGTTTTATCCGCGCTGCTGGTTTTTATGACTCGATCTAACGGTAGGTGCTGTGGCCTGACATCTTAGGCCACCACCAACCCAGCTTTTTAACTTTTCACGCCCTTAGGAGTTCTTAGTGTCTGCAGTGTGGCTGGCTCATCCTGTTTTTTCTTTGTGATCAGCCAGCCAAGGTACTCTGCTATCCAGTTTTATTCGTGACATTCTTTTACTAATTGTGTGTGTGTCTCCGTTTTGTATTGTCAGTGGCTTGTCTGTTGTTCACCTGCCCTTTTGTGCGGTGTCATTTTCAGGGCGTTGTTTTATGTTTATTGACAGTTGACTCTCAGCTAGGAACAGGGGACTGATAACCTAGCTGTTTAGTCCCCTTAAAACAACCAACAACAACAACAATCAAACATCCATTGAATGTCCTTGTAAAGAGGACCGATGGTTTCCTCAGGAGATTCTTAATGTGCAAGTTACTGACTTTGTCTGCCACCGTTGCCTTGTTAGGATGAAGGCTCTTGATTATGCTGCGAAATTGGCTGGGCGTCCTCAGTCGTGGGCGAGTGTGGTTGGCAGAAGCAATAAATTCTTTGATGAGTCGTATTGTGGTAACTTCATGTTCCCGTTGGGCAGGGTTCAGGTGCACCGGTAGAGTGCACAATTAACAGTGATTTGTTGTTCGTGTGTTGTAACAATCGTTTCTGCCTTCGTTAAGGCGGTCTCTGTCACTACGTGTGATGCGTGTAGCGGCCTCTTCGGTGTGGGTTCCGATATTAAGTTATTAACCGTCTCTATTCGTCGTTTGATCTGAGGGGAAATATAGACATTTTTTCTTCTCACTTCTCGACTTTCCACTCCACAAGGCGTCGTCTTAGATGATTTCAAGTCGGCGTTTCTGCCGTCGGTACGCTGCATTTCTGGAGCGCTGCCATAATTTCCTGAACCGGTTCTTTTGGATCCTTAAAAATGGTGAATGTTTGTAAATCTATCGGACCAAACTGCGTGGTCATCAGTCCGTAGCTTACAAACTACTTAAACCTAGGTAAATTAACCTAAGGCCAAACACAGGACTCGAACCTCCCGGCGAGCAACCGCGCGCTCCGCAGCGAGGCGCTTTAGACCGCTCGGCTACTCCACCGCGGCTGGATCCTTAATTCCTCCAACAGTGGGGAAGTGGTTCCAACTTGTGGTTTTCCTCTGTGATTGTGATGAGTGACTTGTTATTCGCCTTGCAAAGTTTCTTCGTAAGGACTTCCACTGCATCGTCAATCTGCTCAGGGGTTTCTACTGGTAATGTTGATAAAACATTGCTGTTCAATAATCTCTTGAATTGACCCCAATTGTTTTCTTGGAGTATTCTTCTTTGGTGCACGTATCCTGTTTTGGGCAATATAACGGGGTCATGTTGAGACGACTAATTGATTGTGATCAGTTGCGCACTTCCAACAGTGCGACCTCGCCTAGATCCGTCCAAACTTCTGTCGCTTCTAGTTGTTAGAGTTGTGGCAGGTCAAATTGACAATGCGTGATTGATCGGTGGAGGACATAGCAGTACCACCACCTCTCGCTGGTCTGTGGGTTCAAATGCACAAAAGTGTGTGAGGTCTTATGCGACCAAACTTCGTTGTTATCAGTCGCTAGACATACACACTAATTACTTGACTAACTTAAATTACCTTTCTCTAAGGACAACATAAACAACCATGCCCGAGGGAGGAGTCGAAACCCCGACCATAGCGGGTCTGTGGGTCCGGTCGCCGACCATGTTCCGCAAATTGAAGCTTTGATGTGGTCTCGGTTGTGTTTTTGATAACAGCACAATTTCTATATCTGGCGATGAACTCCTGTAAATCGCCCTTATCGTTTCGTACTTCAGTATCATTTCAAATGCAGACATTCACGTCTCTCATACGGGTTTCCATGTTGTTACTCTGAACTTCCAGTAACGCTAGTGTTTCTACACGTATTGCAATTTTTGAATCGTTATCCTTAGCAGCCAGTATCCTCTTGTCAGCAGTAAAGAGCTTAGTGAGGAAGTTCTGGCTACTGAGAAACTTTAACACCGTTGTTATTTCTATCAATGCTGCATCTGCGATCTTTCGGTACTTCGGTCTCGTTGTGGTCTCGTCGGTGGCCTTTGATTGCGAAAGCATGTCTGTACTCCCTGTTGTGATGCTGGTTCCGTAGCCTGCTCCTGTGGAGCAGTCGATGCTTGTGTTTTGTGTGTTGTCCGCCACAACCAGTTTGACTGCTGTATTGGTCAGCGTTGGTTCTTTCTTCTGTTGTTTGGTTGTCGCTGTGGCCTGTATTTATTTAGTGTGTTCTGGAACTTAGCACATCATTTCCAGAAAGCTGCGTGAGGTCCTTGGCAGTTTGCGGACTTAGATGTTGAGTTTTGCGCAAGTGTGCATTCTATGCTGGGATGCAAATCCCCACACTTAATACATGTCGTCGGTAACCAACAAAAGTTGGTCGTTTGGGTCCAGCGTTATCTAACATTTTGTCAGCTCGTTACTCGAGCGATTGAACCTCGTATCGCATTTTTGTAAAGAGAATATAGCGAACTGCATAGATTTCGTTCGCTTTGTCGCTCCTTGGCAGGGTGACGGCATAGACAGGTAGTAGATGTAGTTTCACTTTTGTATTGGACTTGTTTTACGATGAAGCCTTGGTCCTCCGGATCGGTTTTAATCTCACGTTCTGTAACGGGGTTGGGTTGGGTTATTTGGATAAGGGGACTAACCTACTAAGGTTATCAGTCCCCTGGTGGGGAGTGGAAGGACTGTGTATGTGGAAAGGATGGGAAACGTAAAGGAAATGCAGTCCAGGAAGTGAAAAGGAAAGAAAGAATACATTATCTCGGAGCCCCATGCTCGCCACGCACGTACTCACAAAACAACCCTCCGTCAATGAGGTGTTTTTAAGTACCAAGTTTAGTAGGTCGGTCTCTTAGACCATCAGAATAAGACAACGGAATTGACATGGTATTTATTAATATTTCTTTTACAAATAACGATACAATTGTTAGTCAGTCATTTTCTTTTCCTTATTAACTGATTAAAAGTAAATTAAGCAGTAAATAAACCATATACAATTATTATGCAAATGTTTGTAAGATAACTAAAATGCATCACTTTGCAACGATGTAAATTTCATTCCGTTGTTTAAATATCCTTAGAATAACTCCAGACTATACAACAAATTTGAAAATTTTTGAACAAAAGAGAAGAAACAACAATACTGTTATATAATAACACTTCACACACATTTACAGTCTCCGCACAGAGATTCAATATGTTGAATTTATTTTTTTACTTCATCTCTTCTCCCCTTTCCTCTAAGCTCTTTTCTTCACCAAATTCTGTTTCATCTTCAGCTTCAAATCTTCCAGAGCTTCTTCCAGTAATCTTCTAATACATTTAAATACTATCTTGAAGTGCGTTATCAATGTATCCTTTATACAGCTAAGTAATTAATAACAAATATCATAACCTTATAACGATATCAAACAGAAAAATATTAAATGTAAACGAAGGCTTCTGCGGCCGTTGTCATTTCTCAATCGCATAGCCAAACACGAGAAGTACATTCGGCTGGGGCAGCATACGAAGTCGGCAGTAGCTGAACGCCAGGAAGAGTGCGGCAAACAGATATGTCTTCAGGAAGTCACTGTACTGGCAAACAACCCTACACTTTGAAGAGAAAAATCAGGGAAGCAATAGAAATAGCTAAGCGACCCGGAAATGTGAACAGAGAAGACGGGTATAGGCTTCCCGCGTCTTGGCTGCCAGCAGTAGCAGCGCTTCGCGACGACACCGCACGCAGTGCAGTTCATAGGGGCCCGCATAGCCCGGAGACAACAGCGGCCGCGCGTACACAGAGCAAACAGCACGCTCTAGCCGGCGCTTGGCATCACTGCTACGTCACTGCTACCAACGCTCCTCATTCGCCAGTTTCAACCAATGGCAAACATTAATGTAAACACCAGTCCTGGACTTCCTTTACCACCAATAAGAAGAAATAAAGCAAACACTAATGATAAAAGCTCTGAAACCACCAATCATAACTGGCAACATTTAATATTTAAGACACCAGCTTTCCCTCATCCAACAGTAAACGTAACACCCAGAAGATGGCCGCTTGCAATAGCGGCCGAAACGTCGGTGAAATATTTGATATATTGACGATGCGGTCCAATACCCAGAAGAGTTTTATCACCAAGAAAAATATTAATTAAACAGCAGAAATAAGGAGAGATGCTCACCTTATAACTGACTGCTGGGAAATTATTCTTACTCCGACGTTAGTGTGGTCGGTTAGGGGACGGAACGATGTCGTCCGCATTTTATCAACAACTAGTACACAACTAATTATATTGCGACGTGTAATACATCGTGAATAAGGAAGGTTCACGGAACAACAGCGCACAAAACCCATTGTTACAAAAAATAATTAACCTTGTTGATCCAGTCGGTCTGTGAGAATGCGCCTCACTAGCAGAGGGGTAACTGTGGGTTGTAATTCCTTTACCACTACCTTTAGGACTCTGCTGCTTCCATCTTGGCAAGTGAGAAACAGGATTTCCTTATTTTTACCATACCTGAGTACCGTATGGTAGTCATCTATGGTGTCAATAAAGAATTTGACACCTTTCCTAGTGTTCAAAAAGATTTCGGGTTTGCAGCCGGTCGTTGTAAACTTCATTCCACGATGTTTCCACTGGGCACCTGCCAGTCATCTTCAGGTGAGCCAACAAGGACTGACGAAGACTCACGCTCACGCTTCTCTTGACGGACCTCGACCTTGGTCCGATGGGTTGCAGGCTAACCATTTACTGCTGTTCCTGCGGTACCTGAAACATAGGAAACATATATTAATGACCTGACTGGAGGGAGGGTCTTAGTGTTCTGACTAAGTTAGAGTTCTGACTAACCTGTTGTCTTCTATAGTTCCCAGCGCAGAAGACAGCACACAGGTCGTTGGTTCTTCTACAGCATACAAGTGAGGCTAAAATAAGTTCTATATGATGGAAGCTTAAGAAACGACTCGCGAGATTTTTAATTGTCAGGGATGCCATTTATAACTAAATAATAAAATATAAACAACTATTGTTAATCCCACTCGGCCTATGCTGCCCGTAGTTCATGTTGAGACCTTGACTGTTATCGCAATTACGCAAATCTTTACTCATGACCGGCGCGGTCCGGCGCGTATAGTGGTCAGCTCGAGACTGAAACTGCGGCGCATTGCGAGAGGGCACCTGACGCTCTATTTCGCGCCAAAACAGGTCCGTCGCGCCCCTTCTGCAAAATCGCATTCTCTTGTAACAATAAGAGAAGGCACCTTAAACTTTTCAAATTGTCAAAACCTAGCCTGTTCTTGAGAGATATTTATTACACATTCTCAGCTCTGAATAATTAATATTTAGTTAATAATAAACAAAAGTAATTTCAAAAGAAATCACGTGACGTGAAATGCAGCAGCCAATGCGAGGAGAGTACCAGTAACATAGGCGGGCTTTCCCACGGGAACTAGCACCTACTGTGCCATATGCTACTGCTCCCCACCCCACTTTTCAACATATGCTGCACTTCTGCCTCTCTTTCGCGTTTAAGACACGTACAATGTTGCAAAGAAACGGCCAGCGGCCAGAAATATGAAGTGGCCATAGGCCAGGAATATCACAATGGGCGGTGGAATACCGCGTCGGAAGATGCAGAGCAGTCTTCAGGGCGCGGTTCTGGATCCTCTGCAGCGACTCGATGTTGAGGTCTGCGGCGTTCCCGAATACTGGGGACGCGTACTCGAGCACTGGGCGAACCAGTGACAGGCACAGCGTGATCCCCTGTTGCGGCGGCAGCGACAACTGCGGGTTTAGCAGCGGGTAAATTACGCGCTAGCGCCCAATGCCCCTCTGTCTTACATCACTGACGTGTTGTTTCCAGGTGAGCCCTTGATCTAGGGTAACCCCTAGGTATTTCGCCGTCGTGCTCCAGGGGATGGGAGCCCCCACAATCTCGATCGGCGGTAGCCCAATAGGCACTCGTCTTCCAGTGAAGACGACTGCCCGGCTTTTCGCGGCGTTGAATTTCAACCGCCACTTAGTGGCCCATGCCCCCAGGACGTCGCATCCAGCTTGCAGGCGGCGTCTCATAGTGTGCGCGTTCATGCTGCGGTTAAACAGCGCCAATTCTAGCGTGCTACACGAGGTGCGTCGGCAGTGTACAATGAGTACAGCAGGGGGCCGAGAACTGCCCCCTGCGGCACTCCTGCACGTATCTGCCTTTCCGTCGATGTGCCGTCTTCTGCCCTCACATGGAAGGTTCATTCAGACAGGTACGACTGCAACAGTCTCCCATGAGACGGCGTAATTCCGTCCTCAAAGAGTTTGTACACGAGTCCGTCGTGCCAGACGGAGTACTGACGAAGACGCTCTCAGCTCCGCCTTATATAGCACGCTGGTGGTATTACCGCGCATGCGTCGATGACACGGTGACGGTGACAGAATAACCACACCGCCCGGCTGCAGCGCCCTCGCTAGTGGAACCGCAAGGATCAGCTGTCTCCGATAGTCACGCTGGCCGCAGTTGTCGGAGTCTTCTGGCGTCTTCGTCTAGAAAAAAATCTCAGAGATGATGGAATTTCATGCGTTATTCCGCTGGTAGCCGCTGTCACGATTTATCAGATGTTCCGCAATGCGTATTTCAACGGATTATTTTATAATGGAGTCCCAAAACGATGTTGATGTTTTATCATTGTATGTCCGCTATAAATACAATGCTCTGCAACTGCAGGCTTGCTGGACTGCAGAAGGCGATTGCAACGTTGGTGTTCAGTACAACGTTCTTCCACGGTGCGTGTTGTCTGTCCTATATAGGCCATACCACACTCGCAAGGTATTTTATAAATTCCCGATTTCCGCAGTAACAAATCATCTTTTACTGATACCAAGAAGTTACAAGTCTTAGATGGTGGACGGAAAATGACTTTCACCTGATACCTATTAAGTATTCTTCCTATTTTGAAGCAAACATTTCCAACGAATGGAAGGAAAGCTAGCGATTTAGCTGGCAAGTTTTCCTCTTTATCCACTTACCGGTTCTTGGTTTTAGGTGAGAAGGCCCTGTTAATTTGCCGAGTCGAGTGTCCATTGCCTCTGATTACTGTCCTTATGTGTGCAAGTTCTTTTGGTAGATTTTCTGCATCCGAAACGGTATGGGCTCTGTACACCCTTGTACACCCTTTGGTTTATGGTGTGTGTGTCAGTCCCGAGCGGAGTTGACGTTACAATTTGCCCCGAGCAGCTTATTGGTATTGAAATGAATCCTCTGAGAGTTTGTTTGGATCACGTATGAGATGTGAATCCATTTGTTATATTTTGAATGGCTCTGTGGTCAAGTTCTTACTAAAAGTGTTCCGAGAGTTACTATAAATAGGAGTATACCAGCAAATTATCTAACAACCAACCAAAGTTGTGACAGCCACAGATTAAACACATAAATAGGGTTTGGAACCAACAACAGTGTTTGGAGATCTCTCAAGTAACTCAAAAATCAGCTAAATGTGACTTAGGGTTTGGACGGTAAACGCAGTTTAATTCTGTAGAGTCATGTAAAATTCAACATCTGAAGAAGGCTCTAAGCTTTTTTTGTCGAGATTTCATAAAGATTAGATTAGATTAGATTAGATTAATACTTGTTCCATAAATCATGAATACGACACTTCGTAATGATGTGGAACGTGTCAGTTAAATGAAACGTATCAATACATAATATTACATGACACTCAATTTTCGAATATTTTCTTTTCTTTTTTTCTTTTTAATTTTTTTAAATTTTTTTTATTCTTTTTATTTTTTTCCTAAAGTACTAACTTTTATCTAGAAATTCATCTAATGTGTAGAAGGAATTGCCATTCAGGAATTCTCTTAAGTTATTTTTAAATGCTAGATGGCTATCTGTCAGAATTTTGATACTACTTGGTAAGTGACCAAAGACTTTTGTGGCAGAATAATTAACCCCTTTCTGTTACAGAGCTCAATTAAACCTCGAATAGTGTATGTCACCCTTACTCCTAGTGTTGTAGCTATGCACACTGCTGTTACATTTGAATTCAGTTGGATTGTTAATAACAAATATCATAAGTGAATATATATATATTGTGAAGCTACTGTGAAGATTCCTAGATCCTTAAATAAATGTCTGCAGGGTGATCTTGGGTGGACTCCAGCAGTTATTCTGATGACCCGCTTTTGGGCAATGAATACTTTCTTACTAAATGATGAATTACCCCAGAATATGATGCCTTAAGAAAGCAAAGAATGAAAATAGACATAGTATGCTAGTTTACTGAGTTGTACATCACCAAAGTTTGCAATCACCCAAATTGCATAAGTAGCTGAGCTCAAACGTTTCAGCAGGGTCTTCAATGTGTTTCTTCCAATTCAACCCCTCATCAATGCATAAACCTAAAAATTTTGAATGTTCTACCTTAGCTATAGATTTCTGGTTGAAGTCAAAATTAAATACGGAGCTGTAAGTATGTTATCTTTTTCTTATTTTGTTACTCACCTTTAAATATAGTTAGAAGGAAATATAATATAGGAGTCACTCGAATGTTAAGATCTGTAACTGATTTTCCAATAAAACTAAATACTAAGCCCGGAGGCTAAAAGCAAAAATAAATTGGATTTTTTTTTATTTCAGTAGATTACAAGTCATTCAAAGACATTTAAAAATTGAATAAGATATCGATCTGCAGGAAATGATCAAAACGGACGCTAAATAAATAACATCTTTGGTAAACAGAGATAAATATTAGTAATACCGCTTTCTTTTAAAACAGAAGGCATTAAAGTATGACGATCTGTGAAGAAAAGGTTTGTAAAGTAAAGTAAAGTATTTAAAGAAAAGATTATAAGTATCTGTTTAAAAGAAAGACTATTTTTATTCACAAGTTGCAGGTTGAGAAAGATGCAATAAGAATCTTTGTCTCCAGCAGAGTAATATCTCTGAAATTTAAGGTTACATAAAAATAAACGTAATATATTTGTAATTAAAGAAGCCTCAATGACATTGCCCAAATATATCTTTGAAAGGAATTAATTTTGTCAAGAAAAGTATTACCAAATTATTGTAAAGGAAAGAAAAGAAGGAAATGACTTTTATATCTGTTATTTGGAGCTTCTTTTAAACGAATATCAGTTTAATATATGTGTAGTAGTCTTGTATAATTACTAACGCTAAAGAAGGAATTCATTTTATTTAATATTGTAGTATATTAAGTAGGTGAATGATAGCTTTGAATGGTAGCAACATTGTATTACGTGAACATGAAATTTTATTTGAGTGACCACTTTTTTTATATACAATATAGTGACTCTATATCTCTTTAAGGCTGGTTTTTTTTGTTCACAACTGAAGTAAATATATTCATCCTGGCTGGTACCTGATGCTCTTAGAACCTTTGCTTTTCTGGGATAAAGTGAGTCAGATACCACAATATTGTAAAGCTGTCATTAATACAGGCGACCATAGGGATAACTAATAACAACTTTTAACGTTAACGACGTGACAATAATCAAGTTACGCTGTTATAAACTCGGCGAACCTTTCTAACAGATATATTAAGAGAGCGTTACAAAGACCTTTCTGAAATCATTGGTGTGGAGTGTTCCGTTGTATGGGGTGAAATATGGACGATAAACAATGCGGACAGGAAGAGGATAGAGATTTTTGAAACGTGGTGCTACAGAAGAATGCTGAAGATTAGGTGGGTGGATCCCGTAACTAATGAGAAGGAACTGAACAGAACTGGGGAGAAATGGAATTTCTGGCATATCTCGAGTAAAAGAAGGGGTCAAATGATGGGACACGTACTTAGAAATCAAGCAGTCGTGTATTATCATTGGAAGGAAGTGTGTGAGGCTAAAAATCGCAGAGGGAAACCTAGAGATGAATGCAGTAATCATATTCAAATGGATGTAGGTTGCCGTTCTTATGAGGAGATGAAGAGACTTGCTCAGTACGGCGGGGCTTCTATTTTAAAAAGACAGGGAAGGACGGTCATTGCATTTCATAGTTGACAAATTCCCGAAAACACCTCCCCTCTTTCAAGCCTTCCCTCGGCGATGTTACCAACGCAATTCGTACTGGGACAGTACTGCACGCGAGGTGCCGTGTCGATATGCAACTTCAGTGCACATCTAAAATCACTCTTTTACTAACCTTGTGTCTTCTGTCGTAGTTGATGTCCCATTGCGCAGGTGAAGCACACAGGTCGCACAACCGTTGTACTTGAAGTGATGCTAAAGAGGTGTTGAGATGTGGCTAGGAAGTACTGCACTACGAATAACTTTAGCTTTTGTAGGATGCCAGTGCTTGTTTTTATTGAAGAAATGCCAGTGTATATCCAAGCACAAATATACAGACTGAGTAATCTCTATATATAAAAGTAGGTGTCCCGAGTGACTGGCTGACTGACTGACTGACTGACTGACTCATCATCGCCGAGCCCAAAACACTGAAGATACAAACTTGAAATTTGTGGAGGGTGTTGATCTTACTCTGTAGGTGTCATTTAAGAAGCGATTTTTCGATATTCCGTCCGTAAGGGGGTGAAATAGGGGATGAAACGTTTTTTGAAAATACATTGCTATTTAGGCAATTTTGAAGCTAGAACTACAAAATTTCGGATTTTAATTCAGGGTTCGAATTTAAAAGACACGTGTTTCGGCATTTTTTGAAATTCGACAAATAGGGAGGTAAAAGAGGTGACGCAAAAAATTGATTTTCAAAAATATGTTGCTGTCAACTCAAATTTTAAGCTACAACTACAAAACTTCGGATATGGAATCTTGGTCATGATTAAAAATCCATGATTTTTAGTATTTCTGGAAATTCAACAAGTAAGAAGGTTAAATAGAGGATCAAAAATTATTTTTGAAAATACGTTGCTATTGATACAATTTTGAAGATAGAGCTTCAAAAATTGATATTTGTATAGTTGGTTAGACGTTAAAAAATACGTGTTTCGGTGTTTTTGGAAATTCAACCATCAACGTTAAATTGGAGAGGGGGTGTTTTTCGAAAATATGTTGCTATTTAGGCAATTTTGAATTTAGAACTACGAATTTTCGGATTTGGATTCGGGGTTGGAATTAAAAAGACAGGTGTTTCGGCGTTTTTTTCAAATTCAACCAATAAGGGGGTATAATAGAGGTAGCAAAAAATTGATTTTCAAAAATATGTTGCTGTTAACTCAAATTTCAAGCTATAACTACGAAACTTAAGATGTGGATTCTTCATCAGGATTAAAAAGAACTGGTGCAGACCAACCAGCCTACGCATGCGAAGCAGCGGGGTTCTGCTAGTATTAAATATATAAACGATACATAACGTATGAACTGTCCCTGGCCCGCACTGAACTGACATGAATGTGCAAGGTATCGCGGTCGGCGCTCGACTGACTGCCGCCGCCTCTCGCTGCGCCCCAAGCCACCGTTTTGGCGCCAAGCGAAACTTCTAGACTAACATTGTTCAACTTATTACAAAATATACAAATAATTAAATCTTTGAATTAACAGAAATATAGCTTAGCACAAAAGCATTACAGAGAGTATACAGGTAACTTATAATAGACATAGGAAAGTTAAATACTAATAAAAGAATCTTAAAGTTTTGGCGGACAACTAGTATAGGCGGGAGCCAATCAGATCTCAACTTGCAATAGGGGCGGAGATTTCTCACGGGATACAAGCTCATCTACTGTCTATCTCTCTCACCCTTTCTGTTACGTCACACCTCCAACCAAGAAAACTTCTTTAACACCCAATACATTGAGATGCGAAATAAATGGCTCCATGTCAGCCCCCTCACATCAGGTTAGAGTAGGGCGAAGTGGTTGCATAAAACCAGTCTCCGGGGTGCAGACCACAAAAACCACATGTGCTAATAGTGTCTGATCAGAATTTATGAATGGAATACAAGATGTAATTTTGTTGTTAATATTTGAAGTTTAAAGATACCTATTGAAGTTTTGCGCCTTTTCTTGCTTCTTCTTCAACATTTTCCATCCTGTTTACAGTTGGTTAAATTTCAAAGCACAGGCTTCACCCACTGAGCGCTTCTTTTTATTAAAATATGTACAGTATGTAGTGTTAGCTTCACCCGCTGAAGTATCTTTTATTTTATTATTTAACTTTCTCTTTTATACTAGTAATTGTGTATGAAAGTCATCTAACGAGAGAAGTTTTTCTTTGCCTTATGATTTTAGCCCTATATTTAATTCAAGTGACTGTTTTTAAGGGATTGTTCACTGAATTAAATATGGGCTTCACCCTCTGAAGTGTTTTCTAGTGTCTTGTTGTTTTACACTTTGAGGTCAAAAATAGAAATATTGTGTAAATTTTTGAAGAGATCAAAATGGGCTTCATCTGGTGAAGATTTTCTAGCTCATCATTGATTTATCCTTCAATTTAGAACAAACTATTTGTTGAAATTCTTAACCAGTTTAATATGGGCTTCGTCTGATGATCAATTTCAGTTATTCAATTTTAATGAAAATAAATTCATTAAAGTAGCAATGGAATTTATTGTTTAACCACCCAGTCCTTCCACTCGGTCCTTATATTTTTTAAATTCAGATTTGACGTCTGACTGACTATTAAAATTCGTCCTCACACAAGTTTTTTCTCTTCTTATTTTAGATTTATCAACAACGTGAGAAGAAAGTGTGTCAGTTATTATCGTAATGTCTAGCAGAACACTTGACGCTGTTGCACTTGTTGCCTGATCAGAAACATCTGTTTATTGATGTGCTACGCCGCTGTTCAAGCTTCCTTAAACCAGTTCAGTCAACTTCCAGTGAATTTGAATGTTTCGTTGTAGCAAGCTGCGCCAAGAGATGCACTGCGAAAATTGCAAAAATAATGCTCAATATCAGTTCTTTCTAAGGAAGTGCACGCCCGGAAAATATATTACAACCCTGAATCTAATTTATTTAGCTGGTGTCCACTATGCTTAATCCATAAAAATATTAAAGTGAGATTATTTTGATAGTTTCCATTCCTAGTATTAGGGACACTTTTCCCCTTCATTCTGTGGTCAATGGATGTCGAGATATGGGCCCCTAAAGAATGGCGAATTCGCATGCACCGTTCACGAACATAATAATGTCGCGCACTGTAGTGCACGCTATGATTACCTAGAACTGATTCGCTTTGCGTTAACTTTGCTTCGTTTTGTTCAGCTTAACACAGTGGTGGTTAATAAAAGATGAAATGAATGAGTACCCAAAGGGCCTGCTGAAAAATATAAATAATCGAAATTGGCAATTTTGTATGAGCATTGCAAGTTGAATTACGCTTCCATGTCGTTCATCCGATTACGATGCAGTGTTGCATATTTGATTTTCAGTCAAGATGAATGTCACAGTTTACATGATATTTCGCAAAATGCATGGTAAATGAATTTTGCATCCTGACGGGGAAAACAGTAGGACTGTCATTATCTACATAAGATATTGTACGTGCATTGTGAAGAGTATTTAACAACAGAGTTCTACATCAGTCTACAGTTTTATTCCGATCTTGATAAAAATTTGTACACTTGACCATCAAAACAAGAGAAATCTTTTTGTGTACATAATATTTGGTATGGTGAATGGTGCCTTACTTGGTTTGAGCGATCATTAGGAAATTTGGGAGATAATTTTTGGCATTTTTAATGTACAGTACTGTTGGAAAACTATATAATATTCGTCGAATATGATTACCACTGTTTATGTGATTCCAGCGAGAGGATGTGGTGGAACGGGGATGGAATAACTGCGATGGTTAATACAATTACTCGTGTTAATCTTTAGTCGCTAATCATGAAGGTATATTGATCCTAGAAAGGTTTTATCAGTTGCTAGGACGTTGTTGATTAGTTTTTTTGCAATCCCAACTGTTACAATCTAGCCTTGCAAAATTTCAAGACATCGTCCGAAGTGTCCCGCCCCATAATATAAATCAGAAAATATAGCAATAACGCCTTTAAATAGTTCCCACGAAATAAATTACGTTCTTGTACGAGCTGGGCAAGGAAACTAGTCTGTGACGGTTACTAAAATTTTATGGAAGTCAAACACAGGTACTACTGTTTGCTGTCGGTAACTTGTAGTAAAACAATTAAAATTCCACCGCCTGCTAAACACTGTTTTTCCACATTCACACTCGATACCAATGTAATATCACATTCGAAGCCAGTCATTAATAAATTCAATCAGTATTTTAATTGTTTTCTGAAATAAGTAGAAGTACTTCACAAAATTTAAATTACTCTTGCTATAATGCAAGACACTTTTCAATATTGACAAATATTTATTCTTCTTCATACTAATATAAAGTCAGTTTAGCAAGAGACCTGAACCTGTACAACCAGCTTGGACTGAATCTCAAACTATAATAAGTAATGATTTGATATTCAAAGAATATATGACAACAACTGCGATTGGGCAAAGCTGAAAATGTGTACCCAGCCGGGATTCGAAGCCGGGTCCCTGCTTTCTAGGCAGTTGCGCTGACCCCTGCACCATTGGGGACACAGTGATCATCGCATCTGCAAGGACTACCTAAGCACGCCTCCCGTCAGATACAAATTCCCATCTTCGTTCTGCCCACAGTACTCAAACTCATAGTTATGAAACTAATTCCCGTAAGAGTAAGGGCTTCAAACTTACCCACCCCTCCCCACTAACGATAGGATCATTGCCCGTCACCGGCATATTATATATATAGATGTGGGGATTGTATCAGACGGGAGGCGTGCTTAGGTAGTCCTTGCAGGTGCGGTGATCACTGTGTCCCCAGAGTTGTAGGGGTCAGCGCAACTGCCTAGAAAGCAGGAGACCCGGGTTAGAATCCCAGCTGGGTACACATTTTCAGCTTTGCCCAATCGCAGTTGATGTCATATATTCTGTGAATATTAAATAATAACAACTGCAGGATCGGAAGTGACGTCTGTTCTTTAGGAACAGACGCCACATGTATATATATAATCATTTAATGTCTTTTCTTTTCTTCTTTGAAACGACTGACGCGCGGAAATAAAGAAGGCGCAGCTGCATTCATAGCCCCGTAGCCGACGGTTAAATTCTGCTAGCGGTCGCATACATCAAGGTTGGCTGCGGCGGCGACGACGCCGCCCTTGTTGATTGCGGAACCTCCATCGTATATGTAACATACAGAAAATAAAACATTTTAAGAATCATATTATAAAATAACAATATTTATATGAACATCAAATATGTGTACATTTTCAAGAAAGAGTTTCGTTTTTTCCTCTTTACACCTTCAAAACATGGCTGACATAGGAAAATGTAGTGCGACTATCTTGGTCCACTACGAGTCCCACGTAGGCAAGGAAAATGCCCCTAACACCGCAGACCGCTAGGAGGGCTGTGCCCGTCGTAGCGGACCGCGAGGTAAAGCAGAAAACGAGGAGCCTGGAAGGAGGAGGCGGCTGGCGACCGTGTAAGGGCTGCAGGCCGGAGGCTGCGGGGGTGGGCAGGGGGAGGATCATTAACGCTAACAACTGCGCGCCGGAAGTGCGTAATGGCCGGAAGCCAGGGGCGGCGGTGGGCGGCGGCAGTTAGCGGGCGTTGTTTACCGGCGGCGGCGGGGGCGGCGGGGGCGGCGGGGGCGGCGCCGGACCGCGTCCTGGCGCCAGGTGGGCGACGCGCCGGCCCCACATTTACCGCCGCAGGCAAAACAGACGAGCCGGGGGCGGCGCCGCACGGCCTCACGTGCTCCAGGGGAGGTCACTGACTGAGGACACGGGTCATCCACACATTATAGCTCTTGACAAGTAGGAATTACATTTTTATACAGGCTGATTCTTGCAAGCAATAAAGCGGCAACTAATCACTATTAATAATGTAGTTTCCTCGATTCTTCTAGTATTGTGGTATGAGTGGGACAGTGCACAAATGAAACTTCCTGGCATATTAAAATTGTGTGCCGGAACCGGGACTCGAAGCTGGGACCTTTGCCTTTCGCGGGCAAGCGCACTACCGTCTGTGCTATCCCGGCACGACTCACGATACCACCTCACAACTCTACTTCCGCCAGTACAAAATATTCAAATGTTTGTATAGGTTATGGGACTTAACTACAGTGTCATCAGTCCCTAAACTTACAAACTACATATGAACTAGTTAACACTAAGGACGGCACAAATATACATGCCTGAGGGGGGATTCGAACCACCGACCGTAGTGGCCGTGCAGACCGTGACTGGAGCGCCTCAGTCTCCTCGGCCACCGCGGCCGGCCTCCGCCAGTAACTTGCCTCCTACATTCCAAACTTTCATATCAGCGCACTCTCCACTGCAGAGTGAAAGTTTCATTCTGGAAACATCCCTTAGGCTGTGGCTAAGCCGTGTATCCACCATATCGTTTCTTACAAGAGTGCTAGTTCGCAGGAGAGCTTCTGTGAAGTTTGGAAGGTAGGAGGCGAGGTACTGGCGGAAGTAGAGTTGTGAGGCGGCATCGTGAGTCGTGTTAGGATAGCACAGTCGGTAGTGCGCTTGACCACGAAAGGCAAAGGTCCCAGGTTCGAGTCCCGGTTCCGGCACACAATTTTAATCTGCCAGGAAGTTTCATATCAGCGCACACTCCGCTGCAGAGTGAAAGATTCATTCTGGAAACATCCCTTAGGCTGTGGCTAAGTCATGTCTCCACCATGTCCTTTCTTCCAGGAGTGCTAGTCTTGGAAGTACCACAGGAGAGCTTCTGTGAAGTTTGAAAAGTAGGGGGCGAGGTACTGGCGGAAGTAGAGTTGAGAGGCGGCATCATGAGTCGAGTCGGGATAGCACAGTCGGTAGTGCGCTTGCCCGCAAAAGGCAAAGGTCCCGGTTCCGGCACACTATTTTAATCTGCCAGGAAGTTCCATATCAGCGCACCCTCGGCTGCAGAGTGAAAGTTTCATGCAGTGCACAAATGGTTTAAATCATACTTAACTGGAAGGGTGCAGAAAGTTGAAATAAGCAGTTCACATGATACAGATGAAACAAGTAATTCCTCTAACTTGGGAGTTATCAAGAATGAGGTCCCACAAGGTTCGGTCTTGGGTCCTTTGCTGATCTTAATATACAGGGTGTTTCACTAAGTGTGTTTGCCTCTGTAACTTACAAAATAATAAGTGACGGGAAATTTTAAAGCGGTAGGTAAACACAATAAATGTTACACTTTCTGCAGAGCTATGAACATAGTTTATTTTATCATTTTCCAAAGAGTTACAGCACAAAGATATAATTTTTTAAATGGAACAATAGTTTTTTCTATCGTACTTCGGATTCGTTGAAACCAGCTGCGTCCAAATCAATTTAAACTACATTCCCATCACTGTTAGTTTGGGAGCTACAACCCTTCAAAGTTTCAGGGGCAGATACCAGAAACGCTGCGCATAATGCAATGCGCCTAATAAATGTGATGCGGCCGATTTGTAACGTCGCCGGTGTCACGGAGCGAGAAGCTTCCTCGATGCGCTGTTACACTGCCGACTGTCGCTGCACACGGCCGTATACCCGACAGTTGGAGCCACACAACAACTGGGGCTCAATATACCACAGTTACTGACATCGGATGACGATGGCGTTCACGAACAACGAGTACGTTGACATGTTGCTGTTGCTCGGCGAATGTCAACGCGAAGCCACTGAAGCAGCCACGGCCGTGACACCGGCCACGTTACAACTCGGCTGCACCACATTTAGAAGGCGCATTGCATTATGTACAGCTTGTGGTATCTGCCCCTGAAACTTTGAAGGGTTGTAGCTCCCAAACTAACAGTGATAGGAATGTAGATTAAATTGATTTGGACGCAGCTGGTTTCAACAAATCCAATGCACGATAGAAAAAACTATTGTTCCATTTAAAAAAATATATCTTTGGGCTGTAACTCTTTGGAAAATGATACAAAAAACTATGTTCATAGTTCCAAATAAAGGGTAACATTTCTTGTGTTGACCTATCGCATTAAAATTTCCCGTCACCTATTATTTTATAAGTTACAGAGGCAAACACACTTAGTGAAACACCCTGTATATTAATGACTTACCATTCTACATTCACGAAGATGCTAAGGTAGTACTTTTTGCTGATGATACAAGTACAGCTATCACACCTGACAAAAAGGAATTAACTGATGAAATTGTAAATGATATCTTTCAGAATGTTATTAAGTGGTTCACTACAAATGGACTCTCATTAAACTTTGATAAAACCCAGTATATACAGTTTCATACAGTAAATGGCATAACACCAATAATAAATTTAGACTTGGAACATAAATCTGTAGCCAAGGTAGAATATTCAAAATTTTTAGGTATTTGCATTGACCAGGGACTGAATTGGAAGAAACATATGGAAGATCTCCTGAAACGTTTGAGTTCAGCTACTTATGCTAGCAGAGTCATTGCAAAATTTTGTGACGTACATCTCAGTAAATTAGCTTACTACGTTTATTTTCATTCATTGCTCTCATATGGGATCATATTCTGATGCAATTCAACATTGAGTAAAAAGGTATTCATTGCGCAAAAGCGTGTAATAAGAATATGTAATAAGAATAATTGCTGGAGCCCACCCAAGATCATCCTGCACTCGTTTATTTATGGATCTAGGTATCTTCACTATAGCTTCAAAATATATATACTCATTCATGAAATTTGTTATTAACAACCTAACTTCAGCTCAGAAAAGGGTGAAAAGTGTTTGGTCACTTACCAAGTATCATCAAAAGTCTGACAGATAACCAACTAGTATTTCAACAAAAATTAAGGGAATTTTTGAATGGCAACTACTTCTAGAATGTGGATGAATTTTTAGCTAAAACTTAAGAAATAAAAATAGAAGAAACAACAAAAACTGTAATAAAAAATCTTTAAAATATTGATTGTCAAGTGTAGACAACATTTACTAAACTGACACGTTCCACATCATTACGAAATGTCGCATATATGATCTATGGAACAAGTATTAATCTAATCTAATGTAATCTGTTTATTAAAAAATTAGAGCTGTTAACAATTTCGAACCTGAAGGCTCACCATCAGACGGCTGTTCACGTCCTAACACTTTAGTTACCCGTAAAATTTTAAACATTGCTCTTAAAGACAGCAGCCGTTCGTCAATATATAAAATAGTCACGTGAAGAACAGCTCTTCGGTTGCTGAAGTTTTGGTAAAATTTTTACTTTATCATGCTTTCCGCTTAACTAGGGGAGCCTTCATCAAACGTTCAGTCAGCAGATGGTCTTGGCGTCAGTCTGATGCCACTTGCAGTGCTGGCCGCACACGCGACTCTTAGCGGCGCGTTGTCTTAAAAAATGTTTTAAAAATTTTGCAGTGTGCAAACTTTATACATTTATAACGTGAGCTCTATCGCTCGAAACCATCTGCTGACTATACGTTCATATGTAAAAAAAACTGATGAAGGCTTCTCTAGTGAAGCCGATACCATGGTAAAGTAAAAATTTTACCAAAACTTCCACAACCAAAGAATTGTTTTTCAAGTGTTTATTTTACATTATTTACTGACTGCTTCTTAAATGATGTAGCCTTAAAGTGCACAAAAGTTTATTCAAATAAACTATGGAAATGACATTGGAAAAAATGACAAAGGATGTTAGAGGTGAGTAAGAAATAAAAGTTATTGAACCAAGTTCGCAAATATCATTTTATTTATTTGTCAGAACCGGCAAAACAAATAAATAAAATGAAATTTGCGATCTTGGCTCAATAACTTAAAATAATTTTTTTAATACCTATTCAGATCGCTTTCCACCGGCACAATGCGCCAGGAACTGTTGTTGTTATGGTCTGCAGTCCGCAGACTGCTATTATGCAGCTCTCCACGCTACCCTATCTTGTGCAAGCCCTTTTCACCTGAGAATACGAACAGCAACCTACATCTTTTGAATCTGCTTACTGTATTCGTCCGTCGGTATTCCTATACGATGTTTACCCCACACACTTCCTTCTAATGCTGAGATTCCGTGTGTACCTCCAACCGATCGCTTCTCTCAGTCAGGATATGCCAGAAATTACTTTTCTCCCGAGATCCGTTAGCACCTCATTAGATACGTGATCTACCCGTCTAATCTTCATCATTCGCCTATAGCACCACATTTCGAAAGCTTCTTTCATCTTTTCGTATGATCTATTTATCATCCACTTTTCACTCCCATACAATGTTACACTCCAGACAAATGTTTGTAGAATGGTCTTCTGAACATTTAAACGAATATTGGATGTCAACAAATTTCGCTTTTCACAAACTCTTTTTTCCCATAGCCATACTGCATATTATATATTTTTCTCTTCGGCCATGAGAAGTTATCTTGCTACCCAAATAACAAAATCCATCTACTACTTTTATTGGCCGGCCGCGGTGGCGAGGGGACTAAGGCGCTCCAGTCACGGTCTGCACGGCCACTACGGTCGGGGGTTCCAATCCCCCCTCGGGCATGGATATTTGTGCCGTCCTAGTTCGTAAGTAGTTCATAAGTAGTTTGTAAGTTTAGGGACTGATGACCCCGTAGTTAAGTCCCATAGACTATACAAACATTTGAACATTTTTTTACTTTTATTGTTTCATTACCTAAACTAACTCCTTCATCAAACCCTGAATTTCTGACACTACATTCCGTTACCTTTTGTTTCACTCTTGTTAATGCTCATCTTATACCTTCCTTTCATTACACCGAGCATTCCCTATACTTGTTGTTCCACGTTCTTTGCTGTCTTTGACAGTATTACCTCGGCGTCAGCAAACCGCAAAGTTTTTATTCCCTCTCCCTGGAGTATAATTCCCCATCCAAATTTCTCCTTGCAATCCTTCACAGCTTGCTCAATGTATAGATTGAACATCTTTGAGGAAAGGGTACAGCCCAGTATTCCTCCCTTCTCAACCAATACGACCCTTTCATGCCCTTCGACTCTAATAATTGCAGTCTGTTTTTTGTACAAGTTGAATATAGCTCTCCGCTCCCTATATTTTACCCCTGATACCTTCAGAATCTGAAAAAAGTGTATTCCCGTCAACATTGTCAAAAGCTTTCTCCAAATACACAAATGCTAAAAACGTAGGTTCCCTTTCCTGAATCTATCTTCGAAGGATAAGTTCCAGTGGGAGTATTGCCTCACGTGTTCCTATATTTCTCCTAAATCCAAATTGATCATCTCCAAGGTCTGATTCCACCATTTTTTCTATTTGTTTGTAAATAATTCGTGTTTGCATTTTACAACAATGATTTATTAAATTGATAGTTCTGTAATTTTCACATTTGTCTGCACTTGCTTTCTTAGGAATTGGAATCACTATATTCTTCTAGAAAGCTGAGGATATTTTCCCTGTCTCATATATCTTGTCTACCAGGTGAAACAATTTCTTTATGACTGGCTCTCCTAACGATGATAGCAGTTCATATGGGATATCATATACTGCAGGGGCCTTGTTTCGACTCAAATCTTTTAGTGCTCTATCAAATTCTTCTCGCAGTATTGTATCTTCTCTCCCATCTTCCTCTACTTCGTCTTCCCTATCTAGAATACTGCCTTCAACTTTATTTCCTTCGTACAGTCCTTCTACATATTCCTTCCACCTTTCACCTTTCCCGTCTTGATATTCATACCACTCATCTTCTTGCCTCCAAATGTCTCTTTTATTTTTCTGTAGGCCGTAACTGTCTTTCCCGGGGTTATACATTCCTCTAGGGTTCTTCATTTGGCCTCTAGACACTCCTTCTTAGCCAGTCTGCACTCCTATCAATCTTATTTTTCAGACGTCTGTACTCTATTTTGCCTGCTTTACCTAATGCATTTTTAAATTTTCTCATTTCATCAATTAAGTTCAATATCTCGTGTGTTATCCAAGGATTTCTATTAGACCTTGTCCTTCTGCCTACATGATCCTCTGCGGCCTTCACTACTCTGTCTCCCAGAGCTACCCATTCTACTGTATTACTTTCCTCCGTTTTGGCCAATCCTTTCCTAATGCTCCTCCTGAAACCCTCACCCACCTCTAGTTCCTTCTGTTTGTCCATCTCCTTAATTTTCGGCCTTTTTGCTGTCTCGTAAATTTTTAATCTACATTTCATAGCCAATAAGTCCTGGACAGAGTCTACAGTTTAAAACCTGGTTTCTATACCTTTGCCTTACCATTGTACAAAGCCAGTGTCTCCTGATTTCTTCGACATATAAAAACTTCTGTCAAGATAGTTAAACTGAGTATTTGTGATTATTTAATTGTGCTCTACATAAAATTCTACCATGCGATCTCCTCTTTTATTCCATTTCGCCAGTGTGTATTCAGCTACTACATTTCCTTCTCTTTCCTTTCCTACTACCGAGTTCCAGTTCCACATTACGATTAATTTTCTTTCTCTAACAGTCTGAATAATTTTTTTATCTCCTCATACATTTCTTCGATCTCCTCATCACCAGAAGAGCTAGTGGGCAAATAAAAGTGTACTACTGTGGTTGGTGTTGGCTTCGTGTCTATCTTTGCTTCGATAATGCTTTCACTATGCTGTTCATAGTAATTTACCCGCATTTCAAGTTTTCTCTTCTTTATCAGACCTGCACCTTCGTAACTACCACTGATTTAGTATTTATAACCCTGTACTCACCTGACCATAAATCCTGTTCATCCTGACACCTGCACGGCCACTACGGTCGAGGGTTCGAATCCCCCCCTCGGGCATGGATATTTGTGCCGTCCTTAGTCTTAGGTAGTTCATAAGTAGTTTGTAAGCTTAGGGACTGATGAGCCCGTAGTTAAGTCCCATAAGTTCTACAAAGATATGAATATTTGAACATCCTGACACCGAACTTCACTAACCCCCACCTTATCTAACTTTAAATTATCCATTTATATTTTCAAATTTTAGAACTTACATACCCTATTTACGGATGGAATATTCTACGCTCCGATCCATAGAATGTCTGTTTTGTTTTTGTTGATGACTACATCCTCCTGAGTAGTTCCCAGCCGGAGATCCGAATGGGGGACTATTTCATCTCCGGAAAACTTAAGCGAGATGATGCCATCATCATATAATCATACAGTAGAGCTCCATGTCCTCGGTAAAATTAACGACTGTAATTTCCCCATGCTTTCAGATGTTGGCGTTAACTGCATGACAAAGCGATATTAGATGATGTTACAAATCCAGCTCAGTCAATCATCCAAATTGTTGCTCCTGTAACTACTGAAAAGGCTGCTGCCCCACTTCAGGAACCACACGTTTGTCTGGCCTCTCCGGTATTGTTGCACCTACGGCACGTTGAGGCATGCAAGCCACCCCTCCTCGGCAATTGTGGTTCATGTGTATGGCCAGGTAACTATGAATAAGAAATAACAAGTCACTTGTGAAGATTTGTTTCTGTATCTACATACTCGGCAAGCCACCTCACAGTCTTTGGTGGAGGTAGTGGGCCACCTCGCTCCAGTAGGAAGATGAGGAAGAGGAGAAGCATTACGTACAAAGAGCGGGACCCTCTTGTGTGATAAGCAGAGAGACGGCACCTAGAGTACGTGAAAAATGCAGGAAACGATTCCTGCAAGTGCAATTGTTCGTCCCGTTTTCCCAATGAATATTCCAACTGAAGTAACTTTTCAGATTGCTCCCTTTGTTATTTTGGTTGCTTGTTTTAACTCCGTATTTTGTTCACACTCTTCTTATTACATGTGTTTGGGTGCTGAATATCTAGCTGTCGTGTGCCAAAAGACCCTATCCCACCACATCTTACTTCCTATTCCAGTAGAGTATGGGTCACGTGAAAAATGATTGCCTGTATGCTTCGGTATGGACCCTAATCTCTCTTATTTTATCGTAGTGTCCGCTTGGCAAAGTATACTTAGGACGGAGCAATATATCGGGTTGACTCCCCCTGAAAAGTGTGCTCTCAGAAACCTAACAGAAGCCCGCACCGCGATACAGTGTTTGTCCTGCTATTGGGTAGTCACATACTAAAGGATCTTCCTTTTTTTGTAAACGTTGCGCTTATTTAGGATGCTGATACGCCATTCCCTGCACTAGGCAGACCCTCCTGCGTATCGCTGGTGTTATACTGTTGTTAGTGCTACTTACGTTTAAATCGCTCGTTTCCATCATCATTTTTGTACTGTAGGGTATCATCAGTCCATTAATATTACGACACATGCGGCTACTACCCAAAAGTCAACAATAAAATACACATTTCGACGTAAACAGCTGTATGACGATGAACCTTTACGTTAGAAACCGATAAACAAAATTGTGTGAATGGTAGACACTGGTTGCTGTTTTCTTCTTTGCAATAGTCAGCCTTTTTTCTCTACAAATGCAAAGACTGAAAATTCCAATTTCCGACTTAATTTCATATTTTTTCCAACTTAATTAGTGTGCTACGTGTGAGAGTAGTCGTTCTCGATTCTTGTTGCAGCCAGTAAAATTCTTTGTTTGTGCAGGGTTTGTGTTTCACCCTCTGTTGCAAATGGCCTCCCTCTGTGCGTTTCTCTTATTTCCTGAGGAGGCCACGTGCAGTAGTGAACGAACCGTCTGGCAGTTACAAAAATTTTTAATGGAGCCAGACACCATGAAGAGTTTTATTAATGTACAAAGGTTGGTGTTGCCCTCATCATCACAGAAACAATAACTTTTTGAATTGTTAAAACTTAAAAATATTTATACGAAATATTAAACCGTACTGAAATAAAAATTAAAATTAAAAGGTTCCACATAGGATAAAGCCAAGGTCGCTAGAATATAATTTTATTCTGACGACCGGATTCGATGGTCTCTGCCATCATCTTCTGGTGAAAAATGTTTTACACAGCCGTCATCTTGTGATGTTAACAGTTGTTGTACATAGATGCAATATGTCATTGTTTTAAAAGTTTACATATCAGTCAAAATATAATTATATTCTATATACCTTGGCTCTATCCTTTTTGGAACCTACAGGTTGTCCAGTAAAGGACTGACTGATTTCAAAATTAAATATCTCGAAAACAAAGATCGATAGAGGAATGCAGTAAACGTTATGTTTATTGTGAACTCTGTAAGAAGCTTATACAGCAATTTGAAATAATAGTTACAAAATCTGCTAACAGATGGCGCTGTAATTGCCATACGCAATGCCTAGTATAAATAGTGATTCGAAGCCCAGAGCGATAAATTCCACTATTGAAACGTGAAAGGAGGTTAGCGTACCGAAGGAAGAGATTAAAACCACGTACTCCATTGAACAACGCGTTTTTCTGGTGCTAGAGTACCACAGGTTAGAAGAGAGTCCTACGGCAACAAGGTGAAGTTTTCAAGCACGATTTAATGTTCCAAAAGGACCCGATGCTTAAACCATTCGTATGCTCTTCGCAAAATTTCAACGAACATGCAGATTAACTGATGATCTAGTGGGGCATGTTGGTCGCAAGCAAACTGTAGTTACGCCTGAAAATATCGGCACAGTTTCTGGAATTATTCAGCGAAATCCAATATCATCCTTCCGTAGAATGGCATCTGAGACTGGTTTGAAGCGTTTCTGCACGCATAAAATACTGAGAAACAGCCTACACATGTTTCCATTCAAAATTCAAACGTACCAGGCCATACCCGTACGAGCTGTGCAACAAAGGGTTGCCTTTGCTAATCAGATGCTTACAATGATTGATAGTGAAGGACTTGGTTTACAGATGAAGCACACTTCCACCTGAATGGATACGTGAATAAGCAGAACTGGCGATTTTGGGGTTCCGAAAAGCCATATTGGTGTGAAGCGAAATCCCTCTATTCTCCTAAAGTTACTGTGTGGGCTGCAGTATGCAGCAGAGCCATTATTGGCCGTTTTCTCATTCGAGAAACGGTCACTGGTGAACGTTACGTTGCAATTTTCGAACAATATGTCGCCAGACAGCAAGCGTTAGAGGATCGACCAGGTACTGAATGGTTATGCAAGATGGAGCCCGACCACATCGGACCGAACAAATGTTTCGCTTTCTTGAGGAATACTTCGGGAATCGTGTCATTGCTTTGGAATATCCCAAATTTACTGCTGCAGGCATGGATTTGCCACCATATTCGCCGGATTTGACTCCCTGTAATTTTTTATTTATTAATTTTTTTTTTTTATGTGGGGCACAGTGAAAGACATGATTTACCAGAAGCATCCCGCCACGCTGGACGAGCTTCAATCGGCGATCTGTGTGGTCTGTGAATCCATTTTGTTTGAGACACTACAAAATGTGATGGCAAATTTCATTCTTCGTTTGCACCACCTCTGTAGTGCCAATGGTGAACATTTTGAAAACATTGTGATGTGATTGTTTGCAAAGAGTGTTTTCATACGATTATTTCACTTATGTAAAATGATATGAGCTGTACAGCGTACAGCGCTATCTGTTAGCAGCTTTTGTAACTATTATTTCAAACTGCTGTATAAACTTCTTACAGCTTTCGCAATAAACATACCGTTTACTGCATTCTTCTATCGATCTTTGTTTTCGAGATATTTAATTTTCAAAACAGAGAGTCCTCTTCTGGACACCCAGTATCAACAATCAAACAGTTTGTGTGTTTTTTGGGTCGAAGCAACCTGCGGTGAGGATCCGTGTAAAATTGTCGTGTCGGGTAGTTAGGAGCATGAGGACGGTCAGTGCTGTATTTCCCGCTCTACCTTCACGTCTTAACTAAAGAATTTAGGAGAATACGCTTGTGGGTGGCGAGAATATTCACAGGGGATCCCTCACCTGGTGTCGGTGACAGACAATTCCTCCCAGTCACCAGTGTCGGCTGATGTGTATTTCCAAAGGAGCAGTCTTCGTGGTGGCACATAGTTCTGGAATACCAATGGACGTAGCTACCTCCCAAACTCGTAGAGCCGGCCTGGACGACAACGTTTAACTGCGATATTAATGGCAGGGTTGTTTCGGCGAGTTTGTCTACGAGAGAGCTGGGCGGCTAGAGCTGCTGACTTTTGGCTAGTAAAAATTTAAACCTTTTAGTGCCTTAGGCCCAGCATAGGGTGGTGGTCCGCAGTTCCGCAGGATTCATCACCCTAGCATTGGTACAGCTGTGGGTAATATTCTCGCGAGGGCTGAACGTAAGGAGGCATCTGTTGAACGCTTTGTGATTGGAGGGTATTGTGATTGGTATCAGTAATTTTTAAACGTTTATGTTAAATAATGACATTAGATTGTTATTGTTGAGGGCGTTTATTTGTGTTTAGTCTGAATAAAATTGTTTATACCAAGCTCCGTCTCTTCTACCTTTATAAGTAATTCACAACACTATATTTTGGAGGTGTTTTACACTATATATCAAATCCAAAGTATACGAGGAATAGATAGATAAAATGGATAGATTGGGGAGAAAAGAAATTTCTGGCATACCTTGACTAAAAGAAGGGATAGATTGGTAGGACACGTTCTTAGACATCAAGGAATCGTGAATTTAGCGTTGGATGGAAGTGTGTGGGGTAAAAACCGCAGAGGAAGACCAAAAGATGAATACAGTAAGCAGATTGAGACAGATGTAGTTAGCCGTTCTTATGTGGAGATGTGGAGGCTTGCTCGGGATAGGGTATTGTGGAGAGCTGCATCAAACCATTCTCCGGACTGAAGACCACAAAAGATGAGCAGTAGAGAGAGAACAGTTGACGTAATACTTCACTGGTACAGCACATGTAGGCTACAAAGTATAAAATAAATTATTGTGTGATCACCTCACAACTGTACGCCCATGTAAGTTCTGGTGGCTGCGGCGGAGCGGCGGAGCGCATTGAGGCGCTATGCTGCGATGTGCGATGCCGTTTTTCTACTACCGAGTTCCAGTTCTCCATCACAAGTTTTCGTCTCCCTTAACTTTCTGAATGATTTCTTTTATCTCCTCATATATGATAATCTCATCATAGGCCATGCTAGTTGGCATATAAACGTGCACTACTGTGGTTGGTGTTAGCTTCGTGTCTATCTCTGCTACGATAATGCGTTCACTATGCTCTTCATAGTAGCTAACCCGCATTCCTATTTTCTTATTCATTATCAGACCTACTCCTGCGTTATCACCAACTGATTTTGTATTTATAACCTTGTACTCCAGCCACCGAACTTCACTAATCCCCACCATATCTAACTTTAACATTTCTCTTTTCAAATTTTCTAACTTGCCTACGCGATTAATGGGTAGAACATTCCACGCTCCGTCCCGTAAAATGCCTGTTTTGTTTTTCTTGATGATGACATCCACCTGAGTAGTCCCCGTCCTGAGATCCGAATGGGGGACTATTTCAGCTCCGTAATATTTTACCAAGAAGACCCCATCATCATATATACATACAGTAAAGCTACATGTCCTGGGAAAAGTAACGACTGTAGTTTCCCCTTGCTTTCAGCCGTTAGAAGTAACTCCATGGCGAGTGGTTGCACCTACGATAGCCGGCCGCAGTGGCCGAGCGGTCTGCGGCGCGCCAGTCACATTCTGCACGGCCGCTACGGTCGGGGGTTCGAATCCCCCTTCGGGCATGGATGTTTGTGTCGTCTTTAGTATAAGGTAGTTTGACTATTTAAGGACTGATGACCCTGCAGTTAAGTCCCTTAAGCTTAACAAACATTTGAACAGTTCCGCCTATGATATGGCTATCTGCATCGTTGAGGCACGCAAGCCACCCCACCTCGTCAATGTCTGTGGTTCATGGGGGTGGAGCCTTTATTTAACCGCACGATATGCTCAAGTTACGTGTGGAAACCCGATGAAAATTAGTCAAGTTGTTTTGGAGATAAACGTGTCCAAAGAGACACAGACATAACGGTCGTAGATATAAAATTTCAAATTACGATATTGTCTTTTTTCCGTGATCCGATTATTATAAAACGAAGTCTAAATGTTGTCCACAGTCACGTGCAAGTTACCAGTGAAACCCCCATGCAAATTCGTGAAATAGTTTTCGAGATAAGAGGTTTTTAATAGTTGAAGGAACAGACAAGACAGTTACTGAAAACACTTGAAATTACGATATTTTTTCTTAATCAGATTTTGAAAAAAATATGCTTATATGTTGACCCAAGCTTTTCTCACTTTTCCTGTGAAAGCCGCATGAAGATTTGTCCAGTAATTTTGAACATCGAAGTGAACAGCCACAGGCCCACATTTACATATTTATTATTATTGTTGATTCATATCACTATATTTTTGAGGTGTTATATTCTGTATATCTAATCTATAGTATACCAGGAATAGATGAGCAGTAGAGAGAGTACAATTGATGTAATAGTTCACTGGTACAGCATATGTAGGTCAAAAAGAAGAAAATAAATTATAGTGCGATCACCTCACAACTCTATGCCACGGAGCCCATTTTAAATCTGATGGCCGCGGCGAAGTGGCCGAGCACATTGAGGCGCTATGCTTCGATGCGGGAGGCCGTTCCCTGTCCGGCGTTCGAATCCCCCCCTCGAGTATGGATGTTTGTGCTGTCTTTACTATAAGGTAGTTCATAAGTAGGTTGTATGTTTAGGGACTGATGACCCTGCAGTTAAGTCCCATAACCTACATCAACATTTGAACATTTAAGATGTGATGTTTTGCCGGCCGCGGTGGCCGAGGGGACTGAGGCGCTCGTCACGGTCTGCACGGCCACTAAGGTCGGGGGTTCGCATCCCCCCTCGGGCATGGATATTTGTGCCGTCCTTAGTATAAGGTAGTTGATAAGTAGTTTGTAAGTAGTTTAGGGACTGATGGCCCCGTATTTAAGTCCCATAAGCTTAACAAACATTTGAACATTTGATTTTTTGTGATGTTTTATTTACCATCTTTTTGTAGAAGCATGGTGGCGACTGTTGAATCATCCTCGCTGCCATTTGTTTACTCGTCCCTGGTCAGCCTGTCTTTCAGGGAAGGTACGGAGCAGGATCGTGGTCAGCTAAAACAGTTCTATAGAGATTAGTATTACAAGTTTTATTGATTGAAGAATACAATACTCCTATCTGTTCTTGTCTTCTCTCTTCTCGCGTCGTCTTCTTCTTTACGATCCTAGCTGCGCTGAGACCTAGTTACTGCCTAGTTCGTACTGAGTTCTGAAGGGCCAGATATAGCCGCTTGTTGAGGGCGCGCATCTTCGGTTACTCCCTCCAGGATGGCGCGGCGCCATCGTGCGATTGTCTTTCGGTCGTCCACTGCCTTCGTTATGACCGTTTTCTTGCGTCTGGCGTGTGGCGCTGTCGTTACGCCAGTTCATCCCTTCCACCCCAAAGTTCCGAACCGTTGTTGTGTAGGGAGCTCGACAACGGGGAAGGAGGCAGGCTCGTGGACGTACTGATGGACTCGAGTCTGAAGCTTCAGAGGACGTCGAATACCGGCCGGGCGCCGCCATCCGGCCTGAAGGGAGGAAGGAAGCTTAGGGTTTAACGTCCCGTCGACAGATTGGTCGTAACGCTCGGAGTTTTGGGTAAGGATGGGAAAGGATATCGGTCGTGCCCTTTGAAAGGAACCATCCCGACATTTTCCTGGGGTGATTTAGGGAAATCACGGAAAACCTAAATCTGGATGGCCGGAGGTAGATTTGAACCACCATCCTCCCGAATGCGAGTCCAGTGCGCATCGGGCCTGAGCTCGTGAGGGGACATCCTCCGGGGAAACCTCGGAAGGACCGACGTCCATGACCTGCGAGACTCGTGATGACACAAACGGTGACGTCGGTGGTGACGTCGGCGTCAGATGCTGCGTGGCATGCTGGTCCAGTTCCATCGGGACGGCGAGTGGAGGCGGAGGCGGCAAGGCCTCCATGGCGTCGGGCAGCGGTACCGTGAAGATCTGCTGCGGGAGCGGCCGCCAAGGTCGCGTGAGCGGCTGCGGCCGCGCGGTCTGCATGGAGCGTGAATATACCGAGAGAAACGCAGAAGGATTATAGGGTACATAACAAGGGCAAATATGATTGTGGTGCCTGCGTTCAATGCCCTCAGGTCCTGAAATTTCAAACGTGAGAACCACAACATTCGAAGATCTCGCCTCATTGCCACCGTCTGCGATCTCTGAAACATTCTGTAAAAAACTGGGTTACGGGGAGCAAAGATATACTTCCGTGTCGGCGGCTGCTGCTCCGGGCGTCGCGGTGGGTGAAGCAAATGGAGAAGGATGCGGTGGCGGCCGTGAAAAAGTTCGGCCGGCTGTGATCCTTCTCGTGGATGCGAGCGGTAGGAGACAAATCTGCCTTCCACCAGTGCTCCGAACTTAAATGTCCGGACGAAGCGTTCCGTTTGACTGCGGATGAAATGGTGCACTGGTGAGATGCTTAATTCCATTGTGTTCATAAAAGGTGCGAAATTCTTGCGACGTGAACTGAGGGTTGTTGTTGTTAGAGACTATAAGTTCAGGTAGACCTACCGACAAAAAGTTGAAGACAACGCCTCAATCGTGCTACTAGAAGTCATAGAAGACATTCGCACTGCAAATGGGTAACCACTAAAAACATCAACCACAATAAGCCACTTAGTTTTCCAGAAGGGACCAGCATAGTCAATATGCACTAGTTGCCATGGTGAATCTGCTTTTGGCCACGCATAAAATTTCTGATTTGGGGCGGACTGGTTGGTAGCGCAGACTGAACACTGTGACGTCATATGTTCCATATGGGCGACCATACCCTGCCAAATACAGTGTCGTCGTGCCAGTTGCTTAGTACGATCCATTCCCCAATATTCTTGGTGAAGTAAGTTCAATACTTAATTCTGCAAACGTCGTGGGATCAACAGCCACAATTGTCCACTGTCATTTGAAACTAAAATTACACCTCTATGGACTGAAAGTTCATTTCTTCTAGCAAAACAGCGACGCACCAGAGATTTTGCAATGTCACATTTTGAACGAGTCCATTTTGTGCGCAGAAAAATTCGTAAATCGGGGTCTATTTCTGTGGCCTGAGCAATTTTCCTATAGTCCAACGGGAAGGATTGCAACAAACTATCTTCCAGTGCATCTATGACAAAAAGACGTCTCAGAAGCGCCGAAGTCTTTATCATGGCCAACTGAAAGACGGGAAAGTGTGTCTGCATTCCCATGGTGAGTTGTGGGTCTGTACACAATCTCGTACTGATACTGTGATAAGAGCAGTGTCCAGTGTTGCAACTTGTCTGCCATGAGGGTAGGAATCGGCTTGGCTGGATGAAACAATAACTGCAAAAGCTTGAGGTCAGTGACTAAATAGAATTTTCTCCAATATAAATAGTGATGGAATTTTGTGACTCCATATGCTATTGCTGAAGCTCCCTTCTCAGTTTGAGAATGTTCAAAATGTTCAATGTTTGTATATCTTATGGGACTTAACTGCGGGGTCATCAGTGTCATCAAGTTTAGGGGCTGATGACCCTAAACTTACAAACTACTTATTAACTAGCTAACAAAAAGGACGGCACAAATATCCATGCCCGGGGGTGGATTCGAACCCCCGACCGTAGTGGCCGTGCAGACCGTGACTGGCGCACCGCAGTCCCCTCGGCCACCGCGGCCGGATGTTTGAGAATAACGGCACTGTGTGTTTGTCATGAGTTTTAACGCAAACGGTATCGGACGGTCCGTATCCCCATGTCTATGTGACAGCACTCCACCTAGACCAGTCGATGACAAGTCAGTTTGCAAAAGAACTTTTTCTGGGTCAAAGTGCACCAAAGGTCGTTCACGGAGCAATGAATCTTTGTTGAAATGTGCTTTGGCATTCGTATGTCTAAGCAAAACGAACATTTCAACGGCGAAGCCGATGCAAAAGGGCTGCAATTTGTGCTGCGTTGGGAATGACTCTATAATAGTAAGTTAACTTTCCCAAGACGGACCATTATTGTTTCACATCTTTTGGTGCTGGCAGGTTGCAAATGGCAAGCAAATGTGATTGCATGGGGTGCATTTTGTGTCCCAACTTCGTCGCCGCTTTTGTGTCCCAGCCTCGTCGTAGGTGTCGGTGGCCGAGTGGAATGAGACCGACACAGGAATAAAGATAGCACGCTGGTGCAGGTACGGAGGGAAGCAGTCAGAAACTATAAACACTAGAGTAAATTGCAAAGATATATATTGCACAGAATGTATACAATACTTTTACATAGTACTGCAGAATGTTGATACATAGTTGAGCTAGAGTCCTGCCTAGTGCCTAACTGATAGCCAAGTCTTCACTGGTGCCTATCTGATTACGAAGGTCCTAACTGGTTGCTATCTCAGTCCCAAGTGAACGATGTCGTTCAGCGGTGGCCACGAGCGGAGTTCCAGCAGAGGGCGCTCGTGGCTGACGTCGTAAGAACGCCGCGCCGTGCGTGCGTGGCGGCGCGCGGCGAAAGTAGGTGGCGCGCACTTTGGACTTGTGCGACACCACAGTGCACACTTTGACTTTTTATCTAGATACTGCAGTTCCGGTTTGAAAAAGTCACACTTATCTAAGTGACACTTGAGATCTTCATCTGACAAAACTTGAAATAATTTTCTCAAATTTGCGATGTGTTCTTCTGTGATACGGCCTGACACAAGTATGTCGTCCAAGTAGTTTGAACAACAAAGCACCCGAGCTATAAGCTTTTCCAAATATCTTTGAAAAATTGCAGATACGGATGCACTGCCTAATGGTAGATGCAAATATTTAAACAAGCCTAGATGAGTATTGACAACACAAATGTTCTGTGATTCTTTGACGAGTGGCAGCTGAAGGTAGGTTTTGCACAAATCTATTTTTGAGAAATATTTTCCTGCGCCTAATCTGTCCGTTAAATCTTCCTTTCTCTGCAAAGGATAACTGTCTACAACTGTTTGTGGATTCACTACAGCCTTGAAATCAACACAAATACGAATGCTACCTGACGGCTTCGGCAAAATTACAAGCGGTCCCGCCCACTGACTAGCTTGTATTGGTTCAATTGCACCATTTTTTTGCAATGTGCGAAGTTTCTGTGCTACTTTGTCGCGTAAAGCGAGCGGTACATCACAAGCTTTGCAAAATTTTGGTTTCGCATTTTCCTGGAGAGTGCAGCAAAATCTTTAGCTTTTCCTAGTCCTGCAGAAAATAAATCTGGCAAGTCTTTCAGCAACTTGTCTACACTGTCTTTAGTATCAAAAGTATGCACAATTAAAACATTGTCTTGCACAGTAAAACCAAAACGATCAAAAGAATCTAAACTAAAAATATTCTCTCTTTTATAAAACTTAAGCACTTGAAATGTCACTATGCGTATTTGTGAACGGTACTCTGCAGGTAGTGAACACTGCCATAGTACAGGAATGTCATTGTCGTTGTATGCTGTTAACCTTGTTTTAGCGCGAGAAAGGCACGGTGATCCTGTCCATAAGTTTTGCGGTTGAGCAATGTGACCGATGCAGCTGTGTCTAGTTGAAATTTTCCAGAAATGTCGTTCACACGCAAATTGACATAAATTTTTCTAGCCTGACGTACAACTTGTGCTACTTCTTTGTCCTTGATTGTACGTGGGGCAGCCACGGGTTTCGAAAATACTGCATTTATTGAATCACTATTGTCATGTCGCTGTTTGGGCCGGGAGGACAAGTTCTGTTTCTTTTGCTGTAAGTAGACTGTTTGTACATTTCCTTTCTTGCTGCGTGCATAGCATTTCGCAGTCCGGGACGGAAAGTTCTGCGTTTTGTGCCAGAGAAACATTTCGGGCAAGACTTCAGTTCCTTATTTGGCAAAGCTCTGTCTCTATCAAGATGTTAACACTTTGAGCGGGCAGGCGGAAATGCATGGCTGCCGATCTCACGCTTGCCGGCACTACATAGTGGAAATGAATCAAAGTTTTCCGCTGCTATGGCACCTGAATCGTACTGTTCCAAAATATGTTCTACTTGGTGGAAAGACGGACCTGACATTTTTAGAATCTGCTCCCTAAGGCGAAATGTTATGTTATAGACAATAGTGTCACATAACATCACATCTGAACACAAATCTTCACATGAAAATTTAAATTAGACCTTGAATATCTGTTATCCACTGCCTGTATGTTTGGTTTTGACCTTTCTTACACCGGAAGACCTGATACTTAGTTGCCACTACATTGATTTTTGTTCATAATATGATGTGAAGGTTTACCATTTAAAATTACGGATGACAATTTTCAAATGAACCATCAAACTATAGGAGGCATTTGACAATGGAGAATGATGATTTAGATACTTTATTCATTTTACGAAACATTCTTTTCGGCATAGATTCGAAAACAGTAAGAAAACGTATACCATTCAACTTTTTAAAAATCTACTTTCGTCCTGAATAGCCCCGTTCAGGGGGAATCAGAAGTTGCAAATGGCGCCAATCGATTCGACGTAGTACACCTACCACTAGGAGGGGTGGTATTTTACATTTTGTACGACTCTCTTGGTTTCAGAAGGGGTGGACGGGTGGTCTGTGACACCCTGTATATTCTCAATTTAATGTAAAGTAACTTACTTCAATATTTTCCTCCGTCGCGCAGGTGGTAGAACAACACCTGTTAAGCTACGCAGCTCGTTTCTGCGAACCTCTTGTTAACAAGACAAACAATGTATACGACAACACACTGTACCTCTCGAAACCCATGCAAGAGCTGAAGAGGTTAACACGGAGAGAGGTCCGGAGCGAGGCTGGAACAACAGCGCGGGGCTGGTGGGGCGTGTTTATCATGTCTGCACGCGAGAACGTGGCGCTGCTCCCCGAGTCCCCAACCATAACAACGAGCGCCCTGGCAACGAAGCGCTTGCGCGTGCAGCAGGTGAACGCGGCCAAGAGGGCGCAGCGCAAAGTGGAGCGGCTCTGCACGTTGTCTGTTTAAGCCCTAAATGCCCGAATTAATTTTTACGTGACACAGAAAATAAAAAATCACATTTTGTTACCAGTAAACGTATGCTAGAAATCATATAATGTCAAACATGCAATGTTGTTTACTGATCTGGTGTAATTAGGTATGTCGCGTATTTGCAACAACAGACATCGTATTTTGTTAGCAGTAAACATATGCTCAAAAAAGTTCAAATGTTTGTACAGCTTATGGGACTTAACTACTGGGTCATAAGTCCCTAAACTTACAAACTACTTATGAACTACTTACGAACTAGGGCGGCACAAATATCCATGCCCGAGGGGGGATTCGAACTCCCGACCGTAGAAACATATGCTAGAAATCATATAATGTTCAAATTTTTATAAATCTATCGAACCAAACTGCGTGGTATCAGTCCGTAGCTTACGAACTACTTAAACCTAGGTAAATTCACCTAAAGACAAACACACACACACACATGCCCCAGGGAGGACTCGAACCTCCACGGCGAGCAACCGCGTGCTCAGCAGCAAGACGCTTTAGACCGCTCGGCTACTCCACCGCAGCCATACAATGTCAAACATGCAATGTTGTTTACTGATCTGGTGTAATTTGGTATGTCGCGTATTTACGACAACAGGCATCGAATTTTGTTACAATTAACCCGTTCGCTGCCATTCACGCTCTGGCTGGATGATGCTAGGTGCCACTTCACGCTCTGGCGCGTGATCGTATTTTGACATTATTTTTTCATAGTTTTGAGCCACTGAAAGCTTTTGGTTTTAGGTTTTAGTTTTCAGTTTTTTTATATGGTTTATTATTTGCATTTGTATTTTTGTGAAAACAAATGAACAATTTAAACAGTACATATAAGGTATTTCATAAAACATATGCTTATTTCTACATCACCAGCAATATAAGTATGAATAATATCAAAACTAAGAAGTTTTTTTTCTAAACTGGTAACTAATCGCAATAAAATTAAAGTCATCAAATGCTTGCTTGCCTGCTTACATAAAAATCCAATAAATCTATCATGACATCATAAGAAGCGTGTGTGGTTCTTAGCCGGTAACGCAAACGCGGAAATCTGGAACCACGTACGTGTGCATATCACCTATACTCATCCCTGACTGCATACCAGAGTATACAGCTTTATTAGACGATGGCAGTTTACAACAACCCATAATAGGATGCTAGGTCGCAGCACGCGCCACAGCGTGAGCGGCACCTGACTCAAGTAACGTTTACTCGCGCCAGAGCGTGAACGGCAGCGAACGTGTTAAACATATGCTAGAAATCATATGTCAAACATGCAATGTTGTTTACTGATCTGGTGTAATTAGGTATGTCGCGTATTTACGACAACATGCATAGTATTTTGTTACCAGTAAACATATACTTGAAGTCACATAATGTCAAACATGCAATGTTGTATACTTATCTGGTGTAATTAGGTATGTCATGTATTTACGACAACAGGAATCGATTTTGTTACCAGTAAACATATGCTGGAAATCATATAATGTCCAACATGCAATGCTCTTTACTTATTTGGTGTAATTAGATATGTCATGTATTTACGACAACAGGCATCGTATTTTGCTACCTATAAACATATGCTAGAAATCATATGTCAAACATGCAATGTTGTTTACTTGTCTGGTGCAATTAGGTATGACCCGTATTTGCGACAAGAGGCATCGTATTTTGTTACCAGTAATCTTATGCAACAAATCATATAATGTCAAACATGCAATGTTGTTTACTGATCTGGTGTAATTAGGTATGTCAGGTATTTACGACAAAAGGCATCGTATTTTGTTACCAGTAAACATATGTAAGAAATCATATAATGTCGAACATGCAATGTTGTTTACTTATCTGGTGTAATTAGGTATGTCATGTATTTACGACAACAGGCATCGTATTTTGTTACCTGTAAACATATGCTAGAAATCATATGTCAAACATGCAATGTTGTTTACTTGTCTGGTGTAATTAGATATGTCGCGTATTTGCGACAACAGGCATCGTATTTTGTTACTAGTAAACATATTTTACAAATCATATAATGTCAAACATGCGATTTTGTTTACTTATCTGGTGCAATTAGGTATGTCGCGTATTTGAGACAACAGGCATCGTATTTTGTTACCTGTAAAAATATACTAGAAATTATATAATGTCAAAAATGCAATGTTGTTTACTTATCTGGTGTAATTAGGTATGACCCGTATTTGCGACAAGAGGCATCGTATTTTGTTACCAGTAAACTTTTGCAACAAATCATATAATGTCAAACATGCAATGTTGTTTACTGATCTGGTGTAATTAGGTATGTCAGGTATTTACGACAAAAGGCATCGTATTTTGTTACCAGTAAACGTATGTAAGAAATCATATAATGTCGAACATGCAATGTTGTTTACTTATCTGGAGTAATTAGGTATGTCATGTATTTACGACAACAGGCATCGTATTTTGTTACCTGTAAACATATGCTAGAATTCATATGTCAAGCATGCAATGTTGATTACTTGTCTGGTGTAATTAGATATGTCGCGTATTTGTGACAAAAGGCATCGTAATTTGTTACCTGTAAACATATACTAGAAATTATATAATGTCTAATATGCAATGTTGTTTACTTATCTGGTGTAATTAGGTATGTCCTGTATTTGCGACAAGAGGCATCGTATTTTGTTACCAGTCAACTTATGCAACAAATCATATAACGTCAAACATGCAATGTTGTTTACTGATCTGGTGTAAATAGGTATGTCGCGTATTTACGACAACACGCATCGTATTTTGTTACCTGTAAACATATGCTAGAAGTAAATAATGTCAAACATGCAATGTTGTTTACTTATCTAGTGTAATTAGGTATGTCATATATTTACGACTACAGGCATCGTATTTTGTTACCTGTAAACATATGCTAGAAATCATATGTCAAACATGCAATGTTGTTTACTTATCCAGTGTAATTAGGTGTGTCGTGTATTTGCGACAAAAGGCATTGTATTTTGTTACCAGTAAACATATGTTAGAAATCATATAATGTTAAACATGCAACGTAGTTTACTTATCTGGTGTAATTAGGTATGTCATATATTTACAACTACAGGCATCGTATTTTATTAATTGTAAACATATGCTAGAAATCTTATGTCAAACATGCAATGTTGTTTACTTATCCAGTGTAATTAGGTGTGTCGCGTATTGGCGACAACAGGCATCTTATTACGTTACCAGTAAAAATACGTTAGAATCATATAATGTCAAACATGCAATGTTGTTTACTTATATGGTTTAATTAGGTATGTCGTATATTTACAACAACATGCATGGTATTTTGTTACCAGTAAACATATGCTAGAAGTCAAATAATGTCAAACATGGAATGTTGTTTACTTATCTGGTGTAATTAGGTATGTCATGTATTAACGACAACAGGCATCCTATTTTGTTACCAGTAAACATATGCTGGAAATCATATACTGTCCAACATGCAATATTGTTTACTTATTTGGTGTAATTGAGTATGTCATGTATTTACGACAACAGGCATCGTATTTTGTTACCTGTAAACATATGCTAGAAATCGTATGTCAAACATGCAATGTTGTTTATGTATCTGGTGTAAATAGGCATGTTGCATATTTGCGACAACAGGCATCGTATTTTGTTACTAGTAAAAATATTTTACAAATCATATAATGTCAAACATGCGATATTGTTTACTTATCTGGTGCAATTAGGTATGTCGCGTATTTGAGACAACAGGCATTGTATTTAGTTACCTGTAAACATATACTAGAAATTATATAATGTCAAACATGCAATGTTGTTTACTTATCTGGTGTAATTAGGTGTGTCGTGTATTTGCGACAAAAGGCATTGTATTTTGTTACCAGTAAACATATGTTAGAAATCATATAATGTTAAACATGCAACGTAGTTTACTTATCTGGTGTAATTAGGTATGTCATATATTTACAACTACAGGCATCGTATTTTATTAATTGTAAACATATGCTAGAAATCTTTTGTCAAACATGCAATGTTGTTTACTTATCCAGTGTAATTAGGTGTGTCGCGTATTTGCGACAACAGGCATCTTATTATGTTACCAGTAAACATACGTTAGAATCATATAATGTCAAACATGCAATGTTGTTTACTTATATGGTTTAATTAGGTATGTCGTATATTTACAACAACATGCATGGTATTTTGTTACCAGTAAACATATGCTAGAAGTCAAATAATGTCAAACATGGAATGTTGTTTACTTATCTGGTGTAATTAGGTATGTCATGTATTTACGACAACAGGCATCGTATTTTGTTACCAGTAAACATATGCTGGAAATCATATACTGTCCAACATGCAATATTGTTTACTTATTTGGTGTAATTGAGTATGTCATGTATTTACGACAACAGGCATCGTATTTTGTTACCTGTAAACATATGCTAGAAATCGTATGTCAAACATGCAATGTTGTTTATGTATCTGATGTAAATAGGCATGTTGCGTATTTGCGACAACAGGCATCGTATTTTGTTACTAGTAAAAATATTTTACAAATCATATAATGTCAAACATGCGATATTGTATACTTATCTGGTGCAATTAGGTATGTCGCGTATTTGAGACAACAGGCATTGTATTTAGTTACCTGTAAACATATACTAGAAATTATATAATGTCAAACATGCAATGTTGTTTACTTATCTGGTGTAATTAGGTATCTCCCGTATTTGCAACAAGAGGCATCGTATTTTGTTACCAGTAAACTTATGCAACAAATCATTAATGTCAAACATGCAATGTTGTTTACTGATCTAGTGTAATTAGGTATGTCCCGTATTTACGACAACAGGCATTGTATTTTGTTACCACTAAACATATGCTAGAAGTAAATAATGTCAAACATGCAATTTTGTTTACCTATCTGACGTAATTAGGTGTGTCATATATTTACAACTACAGGCATCGTATTTTGTTACCTGTAAATATATGCTAGAAATCATATGTCAAACATGCAATGTTGTTTACTTATCTGGTGTAATTAGGTATGTCGCCCATTTGCGAAAACAGGCATCGTATTTTGTTACCTGTAAACATATACTAGAAATTATATAATGTCAAACATGCAATGTTGTTTACTGATCTGATGTAATTAGGTATGTCCCGTATTTGCGACAAGAGGCATCGTATTTTCTTACCAGTAGACTTATGCAGCAAATCATATAATGTCAAACATGCAATGTTGTTTAGTATCTGGTGTAATTAGGTAAGTCTCGTATTTACGACAACAGGCATCGTACTTTGTTACCTGTAAACATATGCTAGAAATCGTATGTCAAATATGCATTGTTGTTTACCTATCTGGTGTAATTAGGTATGTCGTATATTTGTGATAACAGGCATCATAATTTGTTACCAGTCAACATATGCCAGAAGTCAAATAATGTGAAAAATGCAATGTTATTTACTGATCTGGTGTAATTAGGTATGTCATGTATTTACGACAACAGGCATCATATTTTGTTACCAGTAAACATATGTTGGAAATCATATAATGTCAAAAATGCAATGATGTTTACTTATCTGGTGTAATTAGGTATGTCATGTATTTACGACAACAGGCATTGTATTTTGTTTCCTGTAAACATATGCAAGAAATCATGCGAAACATGCAATGTTGTTTACTGATCTCGTGTAATTAGGTAAGTCGCCTATTTACGACAACAGGCATCGTATTTTGTTACCTGTATTCATATGCTAGAAATCATATGTCAAACATGCAATGTTGTTTACTTATCTGGTGTAAACAGTTATGTCACGTATTTTCGACAACAGGCATCGTATTTTGTTATCAGTAAACATATGTTAGAATCATATAATGTCAAACATGCAATGTTGTTTACTTACCTGGTGGTATTAGGTATGTCACGTATTTACGACAAGAGGCATCGTATTTTGTTACCTGTAAACATATGGTAGAAATCATGCGAAACATGCAATGTTGTTTAGTTATCTGGTGTATTTAGGTATGTCGCGTATTTGTGACAACAGGTACCGTATTTTGTTACCAGTAAACATATGTTGGAAACCATATAATGTCAAACATGCAATGTTGTTTACTGATTTGGTGTAATCAGTTATGTCATGTATTTACGACAACAGGCATCGTATTTTGTTACCTGTAAACACATGGTAGAAATCATGCGAAACATGCAATGTTGTTTAGTTATCTGGTGTAATTAGGTATGTCGCGTATTTGTGACAACAGGTAGCGTATTTTGTTACCAGTAAACATATGTTAGAAACCATATAATGTCAAACATGCAATGTTGTTTACTGATTTGGTGTAATTAGGTATGTCGCGTATTTACGACAAGAGGCATCGTATTTTGTTACCAGTAGACATATGCTAGGAATCAAATAATGACAAACATGCAATGTTGTTTACTTATCTGGTGTAATTAGGTGTATCATATGTTTACGAGAACAGGCATCGTATTTTGTTACCAGTAAACTTATCCGACAAGTCATATATTGCCAAACATGCAATGTTGTTTACTGATCTGGTGTAATTAGGTATGTCGCGTATTTACGGCAACAGGCATCTTATTTTGTTACCAGTAAACATGTTTCAGAAACCGTATAATGTCAGACATGCAATGCTGTTTACTTATCTGGAGTACTTAGGTATGTCACGTATTTCCGACAAAAGGCATTGTATTTTGTTACCAGTAAACGTATGTTAGAAATCATATAATGTCAAACATGCAACATTGTTTACTTATCTTGTGTAATTAGATTTGTCCCGTATTTGCGACAAGAGGCATCGTATTTTGTTACCAGTAAACTTATGCAGCAAATCATATAATGTGAAACAATCAATGTTGTTTACTGATCTGGTGTAATTAGGTAAGTCGCCTATTTACGACAACAGGCATCGTATTTTGTTACCTGTAAACATATGCTAGAAATCATATGTCAAACATGCAACATTGATTACTTATCTGGTGTAATTAAGTATGTCGCGTATTTGCGACAAGAGGCATCGTATTTTGTTACCAGTAAACTTAAGCAGCAAATCATATAATGTCAAACATGCAATGTTGTTTACTTACCAGGTGTAATTAGGTATGTCGCGTATTTACGACAAGAGGCATCTTATTTTGTTACCAGTAAACATATGTCAGAAACCATATAATGTCAAACATGCAATGTTGTTCACTGACCTGGTGTAATTAGGTATGTCACGTATTTGCGACAAAAGTCATTGTATTTTGTTACCAGTAAACACATGTTAGAAATCATATAATGTCAAACATGCATCATTTTTTACTTATCTGGTGTAATTAGGTATGTCGCATATTTGCGACATCAGGCATCGTATTTTGTTACCTGTTAACATATACTAGAAATTATATAATGTCAAACATGCAATGTTATTAACTGACCTGATGTAATTAGGTATGTCACGTATTTTCGACAAAAGTCATTGTATTTTGTTACCAGTAAACATATGTTAGAACTCATAAAAATGTCTAACATGCAACATTGTTTACTTATCTGGTGTAATTAGGTATGTCGCATATTTGCAACAGGCATCGTATTTTGTTACCTGTAAACATATACTAGAAATTATATAATGTCAAACATGCAATGTTGTTTACTTATCTGGTGTAATTAGGTATGTCCCGTATTTGCAACAAGAGGCATCGTATTTTGTTACCAGTAAACTTATGCAACAAATCATTAATGTCAAACATGCAATGTTGTTTAATGATCTGGTGTAATTAGGTGTGTCATATATTTACGAATACAGGCATGGTATTTTGTTACCTGTAAATATATGCTAGAAATCATATGTCAAACATGCAATGTTGTTTACTTATCTGGTGTAATTAGGTATGTCGCCTATTTGCGACAACAGGCATCGTATTTTGTTACCTGTAGACATATACTAGAAATTATATAATGTCAAACATGCAATGTTGTTTACTGATCTGATGTAATTAGGTATGTCCCGTATTTGCAACAAGAGGCATCGTATTTTGTTACCAGTAGACTTATGCGACAAATCATATATTGCCAAACATGCAATGTTGTTTACTGATCTGGTGTAATTAGGTATGTCGCGTATTTACGGCAACAGGCATCTTATTTTGTTACCAGTAAACATGTTTCAGAAACCATATAATGTTAGACATGCAATGTTGTTTACTGATCTGGTGTACTTAGGTATGTCACGTATTTGCGACAAAAGGCATTGTATTTTGTTACCAGTAAACATATGTTAGAAATCATATAATATCAAACATGCAACATTGTTTAATTATCTGGTGTAATTAAGTACGTCGCGTATTTGCAGCAACAGGCATCGTATTCTGTTACCTCTAAACATATACTAGAAGTTATATAATGTCAAACATGCAATATTGTTTGCTTATCTGGTGTAATTATGTTTGTCCCGTATTTGCAACAAGAGGCATCGTATTTTGTTACCAGTAAACTTATGCAGCAAATCATATAATGTGAAACATTCAATGTTGTTTACTGATCTGGTGTAATTAGGTAAGTCGCCTATTTACGACAACAGGCATCGTATTTTGTTACCTGTAAACATATGCTAGAAATCATATGTCAAACATGCATCATTGTTTACTTATCTGGTGTAATTAAGTATGTCGCGTATTTGCGACAAGAGGCATCGTATTTTGTTACCAGTAAACTTAAGCAGCAAATCATATAATGTCAAACATGCAATGTTGTTTACTTACCAGGTGTAATTAGGTATGTCGCGTATTTACGACAAGAGGCATCTTATTTTGTTACCAGTAAACATATGTCAGAAACCATATAATGTCAAACATGCAATGTTGTTCACTGACCTGGTGTAATTAGGTATGTCACGTATTTGCGACAAAAGTCATTGTATTTTGTTACCAGTAAACATATGTTAGAAATCATATAATGTCAAACATGCATCATTTTTTACTTATCTGGTGTAATTAGGTATGTCGCATATTTGCGACATCAGGCATCGTATTTTGTTACCTGTTAACATATACTAGAAATTATATAATGTCAAACATGCAATGTTATTTACTGACCTGATGTAATTAGGTATGTCACGTATTTTCGACAAAAGTCATTGTATTTTGTTACCAGTAAACATATGTTAGAACTCATAAAAATGTCTAACATGCAACATTGTTTACTTATCTGGTGTAATTAGGTATGTCGCATATTTGCAACAGGCATCGTATTTTGTTACCTGTAAACATATACTAGAAATTATATAATGTCAAACATGCAATGTTGTTTACATATCTGGTGTAATTAGGTATGTCCCGTATTTGCAACAAGAGGCATCGTATTTTGTTACCAGTAAACTTATGCAACAAATCACTAATGTCAAAAATGCAATATTGTTTACTGATCTGGTGTAATTAGGTGTGTCATATATTTACGACTACAGGCATCGTATTTTGTTACCTGTAAATATATGCTAGAAATCATATGTCAAACATGCAATGTTGTTTTCTTATCTGGTGTAATTAGGTATGTCGCCTATTTGTGACAACAGGCATCGTATTTTGTTACCTGTAAACATATACTAGAAATTATATAATGTCAAACATGCAATGTTGTTTAGTGATCTGATGTAATTAGGTATGTCCCGTATTTGCAACAAGAGGCATCGTATTTTGTTACCAGTAGACTTATGTAGCAAATCATATAATGTCAAACATGCAATGTTGTTTAGTATCTGGTGTAATTAGGTAAGTCTCGTATTTACGACAACAGGCATCGTACTTTTTTACCTGTAAACATATGCTAGAAATAGTATGTCAAAAATGCATTGTTGTTTACTTATCTGGTGTAATTAGGCATGTCGTGTATTTGTGATAACAGGCATCATATTTTGTTACCAGTCAACATATGCCAGAAGTCAAATAATGTGAAAAATGCAATGTTATTTACTGATCTGGTGTAATTAGGTATGTCATGTATTTACGACAACAGGCATCATATTTTGTTACCAGTAAACATATGTTGGAAATCATATAATGTCAAAAATGCAATGCTGTGTACTTATCTGGTGTAATTAGGTATGTCATGTATTTACGACAACAGGCATTGTATTTTGTTTCCTGTAAACATATGCAAGAAATCATGCGAAACATGCAATGTTGTTTACTGATCTGGTGTAATTAGGTAAGTCGCCTATTTACGACAACAGGCATCGTATTTTGTTACCTGTAATCATATGCTAGAAATCATATGTCAAACATGCAATGTTGTTTACTTTTCTGGTGTAAATAGTTATGTCACGTATTTTCGACAACAGGCATCGTCTTTTGTTATCAGTAAACATATGTTAGAATCATGTAATGTCAAACATGCAATGTTGTTTACTTACCTGGTGTAATTAGGTATGTCGCGTATTTACGACAAGAGGCATCGTATTTTGTTACCTGTAAACATATGGTAGAAATCATGCGAAACATGCAATGTTGTTTAGTTATCTGGTGTAATTAGGTATGTCGGGTATTTGTGACAAAAGGTAGCGTATTTTGTTACCAGTAAACATATGTTAGAAACCATATAATGTCAAACATGCAATGTTGTTTACTGATTTGGTGTAATTAGGTATGTCCCGTATTTACGACAAGAGGCATCGTATTTTGTTACCAGTAGACATATGCTAGGAATCAAATAATGTCAAACATGCAATGTTGTGTACTTATCTGGTGTAATTAGGTGTATCATATGTTTACGAGAACAGGCATCGTATTTTGTTACCAGTAAACTTATGCGACAAATCATATATTGCCAAACATGCAATGTTGTTATCTGATCTGGTGTAATTAGGTATGTCGCGTATTTACGGCAACAGGCATCTTATTTTGTTACCAGTAAACATATTTCAGAAACCATATAATGTCAGACATGCAATGTTGTTTACTGATCTGGTGTACTTAGGTATGTCACGTATTTGCGACAAAAGGCATTGTATTTTGTTACCAGTAAACATATGTTAGAAATCATATAATATCAAACATGCAACATTGTTTACTTATCTGGTGTAATTAAGTATGTCGCGTATTTGCGACAACAGGCATCGTATTTTGTTACCTCTAAACATATACTAGAAGTTATATAATGTCAAACATGCAATGTTGTTTGCTTATCTGGTGTAATTATGTTTGTCCCGTATTTGCGACAAGAGGCATCGTATTTTGTTACCAGTAAACTTATGCAGCAAATCATATAATGTGAAACATTCAATGTTGTTTACTGATCTGATGTAATTAGGTAAGTCGCCTATTTACGACAACAGGCATCGTATTTTGTTACCTATAAACATATGCTAGAAATCATATGTCAAACATGCAACATTGTTTACTTATCTGGTGTAATTAAGTATGTCGCGTGTTTGCGACAAGAGGCATCGTATTTTGTTACCAGTAAACTTAAGCAGCAAATCATATAATGTCAAACATGCAATGTTGTTTACTTACCAGGTGTAATTAGGTATGTCGCGTATTTACGACAAGAGGCATCGTATTTTGTTACCAGTAAACATATGTCAGAAACCATATAATGTCAAACATGCAATGTTGTTCACTGACCTGGTGTAATTAGGTATGTCACGTATTTGCGACAAAAGTCATCGTATTTTGTTACCAGTAAACATATGTTAGAAATCATATAATGTCAAACATACATCATTGTTTACTTATCTGGTGTAATTAGGTATGTCGCGTATTTGCGACATCAGGCATCGTATTTTGTTACCTGTTAACATATACTAGAAATTATATAATGTCAAACATGCAATGTTATTTACTTATCTGGTGTAATTAGGTATGTCCCGTATTTGCAACAAGAGGCATCGTATTTTGTTACCTGTAAACTTATGCAACAAATCATTAATGTCAAACATGCAATATTGTTTACTGATCTGGTGTAATTAGGTGTGTCATATATTTACGACTACAGGCATCGTATTTTGTTACCTGTTAACATATACTAGAAATTATATAATGTCAAACATGCAATGTTATTTACTGACCTGATGTAATTAGGTATGTCACGTATTTTCGACAAAAGTCATTGTATTTTGTTACCAGTAAACATATGTTAGAACTCATAAAAATGTCTAACATGCAACATTGTTTACTTATCTGGTGTAATTAGGTATGTCGCATATTTGCAACAGGCATCGTATTTTGTTACCTGTAAACATATACTAGAAATTATATAATGTCAAACATGCAATGTTGTTTACTGATCTGATGTAATTAGGTATGTCCCGTATTTGCAACAAGAGGCATCGTATTTTGTTACCAGTAGACTTATGCAGCAAATCATATAATGTCAAACATGCAATGTTGTTTAGTATCTGGTGTAATTAGGTAAGTTTCGTATTTACGACAACAGGCATCGTACTTTGTTACCTGTAAACATATGCTAGAAATCGTATGTCAAAAATGCATTGTTGTTTATTTATCTGGTGTAATTAGGTATGTCGTGTATTTGTGATAACAGGCATAATATTTTGTTACCAGTCAACATATGCCAGAAGTCAAATAATGTGAAAAATGCAATGTTATTTACTGATCTGGTGTAATTAGGTATGTCATGTATTTACGACAACTGGCATCGTATTTTGTTACCAGTAAACATATGTTGGAAATCATATAATGTCAAAAATGCAATGCTGTTTACTTATCTGGTGTAATTAGGTATGTCATGTATTTACGACAACAGGCATTGTATTTTGTTTCCTGTAAACATATGCAAGAAATCATGCGAAACATGCAATGTTGGTTACTGATCTGGTGTAATTAGGTAAGTCGCCTATTTACGACAACAGGCATCGTATTTTGTTACCTGTAATCATATGCTAGAGATCATATGTCTAACATGCAATTTTGTTTACTTTTCTGGTGTAAATAGTTATGTCACGTATTTTCGACAACAGGCATCGTCTTTTGTTATCAGTAAACATATGTTAGAATCATGTAATGTCAAACATGCAATGTTGTTTACTTACCTGGTGTAATTAGGTATGTCGCGTATTTACGACAAGAGGCATCGTATTTTGTTACCTGTAAACATATGGTAGAAATCATGCGAAACATGCAATGTTCTTTAGTTATCTGGTGTAATTAGGTATGTCGGGTATTTGTGACAAAAGGTAGCGTATTTTGTTACCAGTAAACATATGTTAGAAACCATATAATGTCAAACATGCAATGTTGTTTACTGATTTGGTGTAATTAGGTATGTCCCGTATTTACGACAAGAGGCATCGTATTTTGTTACCAGTAGACATATGCTAGGAATCAAATAATGTCAAACATGCAATGTTGTGTACTTATCTGGTGTAATTAGGTGTATCATATGTTTACGAGAACAGGCATCGTATTTTGTTACCAGTAAACTTATGCGACAAATCATATATTGCCAAACATGCAATGTTGTTATCTGATCTGGTGTAATTAGGTATGTCGCGTATTTACGGCAACAGGCATCTTATTTTGTTACCAGTAAACATATTTCAGAAACCATATAATGTCAGACATGCAATGTTGTTTACTGATCTGGTGTACTTAGGTATGTCACGTATTTGTGACAAAAGGCATTGTATTTTGTTACCAGTAAACATATGTTAGAAATCATATAATATCAAACATGCAACATTGTTTACTTATCTGGTGTAATTAAGTATGTCGCGTATTTGCGACAACAGGCATCGTATTTTGTTACCTCTAAACATATACTAGAAGTTATATAATGTCAAACATGCAATGTTGTTTGCTTATCTGGTGTAATTATGTTTGTCCCGTATTTGCGACAAGAGGCATCGTATTTTGTTACCAGTAAACTTATGCAGCAAATCATATAATGTGAAACATTCAATGTTGTTTACTGATCTGATGTAATTAGGTAAGTCGCCTATTTACGACAACAGGCATCGTATTTTGTTACCTGTAAACATATGCTAGAAATCATATGTCAAACATGCAACATTGTTTACTTATCTGGTGTAATTAAGTATGTCGCGTATTTGCGACAAGAGGCATCGTATTTTGTTACCAGTAAACTTAAGCAGCAAATCATATAATGTCAAACATGCAATGTTGTTTACTTACCAGGTGTAATTAGGTATGTCGCGTATTTACGACAAGAGGCATCGTATTTTGTGACCAGTAAACATATGTCAGAAACCATATAATGTCAAACATGCAATGTTGTTCACTGACCTGTTGTAATTAGGTATGTCACGTATTTGCGACAAAAGTCATTGTATTTTGTTACCAGTAAACGTATGTTAGAAATCATATAATGACAAACATGCATCATTGTTTACTTATCTGGTGTAATTAGGTATGTCGCGTATTTGCGACATCAGGCATCGTATTTTGTTACCTGTTAACATATACTAGAAATTATATAATGTCAAACATGCAATGTTATTTACTGACCTGATGTAATTAGGTATGTCACGTATTTTCGACAAAAGTCATTGTATTTTGTTACCAGTAAACATATGTTAGAACTCATAAAAATGTCTAACATGCAACATTGTTTACTTATCTGGTGTAATTAGGTATGTCGCATATTTGCAACAGGCTTCGTATTTTGTTACCTGTAAACATATACTAGAAATTATATAATGTCAAACATGCAATGTTGTTTACTTATCTGGTGTAATTAGGTATGTCCCGTATTTGCAACAAGAGGCATCGTATTTTGTTACCAGTAAACTTATGGAACAAATCATTAATGTCAAACATGCAATGTTGTTTACTGATCTGGTGTAATTAGGTGTGTCATATATTTACGACTACAGGCATCGTATTTTGTTACCTGTAAATATATACTAGAAATCATATGTCAAACATGCAATGTTGTTTACTTATCTGGTGTAATTAGGTATGTCGCCTATTTGCGACAACAGGCATCGTATTTTGTTACCTGTAAACATATACTAGAAATTATATAATGTCAAACATGCAATGTTGTTTACTGATCTGATGTAATTATGTATGTCCCGTATTTGCGACAAGAGGCATCGTATTTTGTTACCAGTAGACTTATGCAGCAAATCATATAATGTCAAGCATGCAATGTTGTTTAGTATCTGGTGTAATTAGGTAAGTCTCGTATTTACGACAACAGGCATCGTACTTTGTTACCTGTAAATATATGCTAGAAATCGTATGTGAAAAATGCATTGTTGTTTACTTATCTGGTGTAATTAGGTATGTCGTGTATTTGTGATAACAGGCATCATATTTTGTTACCAGTCAATATATGCCAGAAGTCAAATAATGTGAAAAATGCAATGTTATTTACTGATCTGGTGTAATTAGGTATGTCATGTATTTACGACAACAGGCTTCATATTTTGTTACCAGTAAACATATGTTGGAAATCATATAATGTCAAAAATGCAATGCTGTTTACTTATCTGGTGTAATTAGGTATGTCATGTATTTACGACAAGAGGCATTGTATTTTGTTTCTTGTAAACATATGCAAGAAATCATGCGAAACATGCAATGTTGTTTACTGATCTGGTGTAATTAGGTATGTCGCGTATTTATGGCAACAGGCATCTTATTTTGTTACCAGTAAACATGTTTCAGAAACCATATAATGTTAGACATGCAATGTTGTTTACTGATCTGGTGTACTTAGGTATGTCACGTATTTGCGACAAAAGGCATTGTATTTTGTTACCAGTAAACATATGTTAGAAATCATATAATGTCAAACATGCAACATTGTTTACTTATCTGGTGTATTTAAGTATGTCGCGTATTTGCGACAACAGGCATCGTATTTTGTTACCTCTAAACATATACTAGAAGTTATATAATGTCAAACATGCAATGTTGTTTACTTATCTGGTGTAATTAGGTAAGTCGCCTATTTACGACAACAGGCATCGTATTTTGTTACCTGTAAACATATGCTAGAATTCATATGTCAAACATGCAACATTGTTTACTTATCTGGTGTAATTAAGTATGTCGCATATTTGCGACAAGAGGCATCGTATTTTGTTACCAGTAAACTTATGCAGCAAATCATATAATGTCAAACATGCAATGTTGTTTACTTACCAGGTGTAATTAGGTATGTCGCGTATTTACGACAAGAGGCATCTTATTTTGTTACCAGTAAACATATGTCAGAAACCATATAATATCAAACATGCAATGTTGTTCACTGACTTGGTGTAATTAGGTATGTCACGTATTTGCGACAAAAGTCATTGTATTTTGTTACCAGTAAACATATGTTAGAAATCATATAATGTCAAACATACATCATTCTTTACTTATCTGGTGTAATTAGGTATGTCGCGTATTTGCGACATCAGGCATCATATTTTGTTACCTGTTAACATATACTAGAAATTATATAATGTCAAACATGCAATGTTGTTTACTGACCTGATGTAATTAGGTATGTCACGTATTTGCGACAAAAGTCATTGTATTTTGTTACCAGTAAACATATGTTAGGAATCATATAATGTCAAACATGCAACATTGTTTACTTATCTGGTGTAATTAGGTATGTTGCGTATTTGCCAAAACAGGCATCGTATTTTGTTACCTGTAAACATATACTAGAAGTTATATAATGTCAAACATGCAATTTTGTTTACTTATGTGTTGTAATTAGGTATGTCCCGTATTTGCGACAAGAGGCATCGTATTTTGTTAGCAGTAAACTTATGCAGGAAATCATATAATGTCAAATATGCAATGTTGTTTACTGATCTGGTGTAATTAGTTAAGTCGCCTATTTACGACAACAGGCATCGTATTTTGTTACCTGTAAACATATGCTAGAAATCATATGTCATACATGCAATTTTGTTTACTTATCTGGTGTAATTAGGTATGTCGTATATTTGTAACAGGGATCGTATTTTTTACCTGTAAACATATACTAGAAATTATATAATGTCAAACATGCAATGTTGTTTACTTATCTGACGTAATTAGATATGTCCCGTATTTGAGACAAGAGGCATCGTATTTTGTTACCAGTAAACTTATGCAACAAATCATATATTGCCAAACATGCAATGTCGTTTACTGATCTGGTGTAATTAGGTATGTCGCGTATTTACGACAACAGGCATCTTATTTTGTTACCAGTAAACATATGTCAGAAACCAAATAATGTCAAACATGCAATGTTATTTACTGATCTGGTGTAATTAGGTATGTCACGTATTTGCGACAAAAGTCATTGTATTTTGTTACCAGTAAACATATGTTAGGAATCATATAATGTCAAACATGCAACATTGTTTACTTATCTGGTGTAATTAGGTATGTTGCGTATTTGCCACAACAGGCATCGTATTTTGTTACCTGTAAACATATACTAGAAGTTATATAATGTCAAACATGCAATTTTGTTTACTTATGTGGTGTAATTAGGTATGTCCCGTATTTGCGACAAGAGGCGTCGTATTTTGTTAGCAGTAAACTTATGCAGGAAATCATATAATGTCAAATATGCAATGTTGTTTACTGATCTGGTGTAATTAGTTAAGTCGCCTATTTACGACAACAGGCATCGTATTTTGTTACCTGTAAACATATGCTAGAAATCATATGTCATACATGCAATTTTGTTTACTTATCTGGTGTAGTTAGGTACGTCTCGTATTTTCGACAACAGGCATCTTATTTTGTTACCAGTAAACTTATGCAACAAATCGTGTAATGTAAATCATGCAATGTTAATTACTGACCTGGTGTAATTAGGTATGTCACGTATTTGCGACAACAGGCATCATATTTTGTTACTAGTATACATATGCTTGCAATCATTTAATGTCATATATGCAATGTTATTTACCGAACTGGTATAATTAGGTATGTCGTGTATTTGGGACAACAGGCATCGTATTTAGTTACTAGTAATAAATTGCTAGAAATCACATAATGTCAGACATGCAGTTTTGTTTACTTATCTGGTGTAATTAGGTACGTCACCTATTTGTGACAAAAGACATCGTATTTTGATACCAGTAAACATACACTAGAAATCATATAATGTCAAACATGCAATGTTGTTTATTGCTCTGGTGTAATTAGGTATGTCGCGTATTTGCAACAACAGGCATCGTATTTTGTTAGCAGCAAACATATGCTAGAAATCATATAATGTCAAACATGCAATGTTGTTTACTGATCTGGTGTAATTGGGTATGTTTCGTATTTAGGACAACAGGCATCGTATTTTGTTACCAGTAAACGTATGCTAGAAATCATATAACGTCAAACATGCAAGGTATGTCGCGTATTTGCGACAACGCGCATTTGAGGAAGAAAACATCGAAAATACAATGTTGCTTTCAATTTGACTATACATACTGCATGTAGTCCCATTCATGAAATTCGCTGAAATAGTTTTTTCTCTTGTTCCGACAGAGATTTATGTTACAAAGATGTTCAAATGTTTGTAGTGGCTATGGGACTACGGGGTCATCAGTCCCTAAACTTAAAAACTACTTATGAACTAGCTAATCCTAAGGACGTCACAAATATCCATGCCCGAGGGGGATTCGAACCCCCGACCGTAGTGACCGTGCAGATCGTGACTGTAGCGCCTCAGTCCCCTCATCCACCGCGGCCGGCGATTTATGTTACATTTGATACACATAAACACTTTCTGCCCTGTGCAGTTTCTATATTTACATTCATTCATTTTATTTATTTATTTAATTATTTCTTTCATCTTTGTCTGGTTCCTGTAACTTGAGGCTAATGACCTACTGCATCAGTGCGGGTACTCCTATCTGGAAAAGGTGTTGCTGGACCCAATGCTTCTTCTGCAGCAGCTACGTCTGTATACTGGTTGAAGGCCTACCTCTCTTTTTCTATATTACATCTTTACTCTGTTTGCAGAGTGTCTCTGCTATTCTAGATTTCATTTCCACCAGGTCATTTTGTTCATTATGGGGAATTTTGAGGCTCTCACAGTCCTTCCGCATAACAACCAGCAATATACGATTACAAGATCCGTAATTTGCAACTTAAGATGTCTGGTAGTGTACATCGAAAGAACTATCCATTTGCACTTTGTTACAGCGGCACACATAAGAACGCAAATGGTCAATGATGCATATTTTGCACAAAACGTATTTTCCAATTTACTTATACTTTCATCACCATTATTACATCAAAATGTGATTTACGGGACGCCACAAATAATATGGAATACATAAATAATTCTGCCGTAATTCTCATAACAAAGACGATAACTTCATATGTGTGTCTGCTGAACAAATGCGCAAACATCTGACTGCTGTAGCAGTCCCTGCACCACTCAGATACGTGGCAGCACGTGTTATAAACGTTATCAGCTTCTTGTAGATTCGGCATCTATTCAGAACTGGCGGTCAAAAATAGTTATCGTTTCATTTATAAGCATCATAACAGTATGATGTGAATTGGTGACATTGGGCATTAAGAGTTTAATGTTATGACAAGGGAATGTAAAATTATTGTTAAAATATATTTATAGCCATTTTGATCGATATAGACTGAGTATTTTCGATCCATGTCATTTTTTTCTCATAGTCCACTTCCCAAATTTTTCTGATTTTGGTAGACATCCTGCCTTTCATTGACTGAACTTTTACAGACGATGGATAAATCCCTACTCAGTTTGATAGTTGTAAGCAGCGATATTACATTAAAATTAACAAACTGATGCTTTATAGATTTACTACTTTAAACGTCACAAAATACAAATCAAATACAATTAATACGTAAATTCTTTACTACTGATAAATGTTTCATAGGTGACTTTAGCTATGTTAAGTATCAATTCTTACCATGTGGTATGAAGATAGAAATGCCATCGAATATTCCTTCGCAATAGTCCATAACGTAAGATAATTCATAAGGTACCTTTAACCAAAATTCCTGACATCAGTGACTAAACTGTGCCTTACGTTTTCCGCTGTGCTTATTCCCTAAAGGTCTTTCTGTAATATCGCACCCCGTACTTAAATATTAATGTGCAAGTTGAAAATCCACTGTAGTAATCCCATATTCAACACATTTTGAGACATAGTTTCAACGTCTGTGGTAGGACAATGAAATGTTTGTAGAATAGAAGTTGAAACAGCTGTCGGCTAGTTTTTCTGCAACAGATTAAGAAACTGGGAAAAATGTTGCTTCTTTAGCTACCTTCCGAGTAGAAAAACCGAAAAAAAAAAATATTTTTTTGTCAAGATCTTCAATCTGAATTTATCTCTTCACGCTCCTATGACAGTTGTTTGGCTACTGCAGAAGACGTATATAATTTTCGTTCCTTATATTTTACTCCCCTTACCTTCAGGATTTTAACGAATGTACTGTCAACATCGTAATGCTATTTCTCCAAATCTACAAAAGCTGTGAACATAGAATTGCCTTTCCTTAATACGTCTTATATAAAATATCGTAAGGTTTCATCTGTTGCTACATTTCTCCTTAATCCATAATGATCTACCCTGAGGATGGATTCTACTAATTTTTCAATTCTTCTATATATAATCCGCGTTAGTATTTTGCAACTACAACTTTTTAAGCTGATGTGTAACATTCACAGCTGTCAGTACATTCCTTCTTTCGAATTCGAATTATAACATTGTTCTCAATGTTTTAGTGTTTCACATACATCTAGCACACGTTGAATCCCGGTTCCGAAACACAGTTTTAATCTGCCAGGATATGAACGCACACTCAGCCGCAGAGTGCAAATATTATTCAGGAACTCTTTATACTGTTCTGTGGTACAAAAGCAACTCTGAAAAAAGTAATAATAATAAATTAATAAATAAAATAAAAAATAAAAATAAAAAAGTGCGTCACATGATCTAGCGATTTGGATACAATATTAAATGTAAGCGAACAGTATTTTTGTTCATGGCATCTCGCTACCTGCAATTGGTTTCGCTATAATTTGTACGATCTTTAATGTGACTGGTAGCGGTTTTTATTCTCAACCCTATGTTTTCAAAGCGCCTGGCTTAAGATGAATTAAATATAATTTCCAATTACTCTTAAATATGTGTGTTTTCTTTCACCTTGGGTGTAGCAAGGCATTGTACCTATAGACTCATTGGCTTACATTCCATCTAACGATTTTCTCAGTTCAAAAACGAAAGGTAACCTGGCTACAGTAATTGGTGTTACCCGTGTAAACCCATAGTGGGTCACGAGTTAGAGATTGAAAATACTTAGAATTTCCAATTTTTCCCCGAAATATTTTACCTGATAATTTCCTGGAACTACAATTAAACATATCTACAATTTTTATGTACTCATATAGAGTCAGTTCCAGACAACGGATTTTCGTGATTTCTAGCCCGTTTGGTAGCTGCAACCCACAGTCGGCACAAGGATTCTGATGTCACATCTGAAACCTTTTCCATATGTCAAACTTATCTTACCGTTATCCCTTCCTACCTCGAGTCTTCAAATATCCAAACGTTTGTATATCTATGGGACTTAACCACTCTGTTCATCAGTCCTTAGGCTTTAACTTATGCTAAGGACAACAAATACACCCATGCCGGAGGGAGAAATAGAACCTCCGACGGCGAGCAGTGACACCCTCGGCCACTCCAGCGCGACTCATCAAGTATTCCAGATTGCACGTCTGCTGTAAAATTTTACTTACAGCAGCAGTATCTTTATTTTCTCCCTACTACCGTATTTCAACTAAGCATGTCAGCCACGTCCATTGCAATCACATATGCAGCATGATATGTAACTGCAGCGGTGGTAAGCCAGGGCGATTAGCAATGTTAACGGAGCGCGTGCTGTGTGAGGTGGCGCGCTCTCTCGCCGCAGTCTCCGCTATTCAGTAAGGAGACGTCTTGCGGCTGAATAACCCGGTCAAATAAGTCCTCTGAATAACCGGGCTGAATAACCTGGCCAAATAACTCGCTGAATAACCCGGTCGGCTGCGACCACAGCCACCTCGGTGAGACGTCGTGACGTCATCGCCAGCTGCAGCCGCGAGCCATCTTGCGGGCGGACTGCGAGGCGGGTTGCCGCTGGGCGCGCGAACAGGCGCCACCACTTGCTGTTAAGCGTCTAGCGCAGTGCTGCCCGCTAGTTTATAAATACTAAGGAGTCAACGATGTGGATAACGGCTCAAATTCCCCTTTACCCGAATTCCTTATTAACCCTCGAGCGGCAGCGCTGTTGCAAGTATGCTATCACTTGTCTTTAAATGCTTACTGTTGTCGCAATAATGGAGATGCCGTATTATCGCTTTAGCTATTCCTCAATTAAGCCTCAACAATAATGTCAGTGAAGGTTCTGAGTTTCTAGTGCACGGCTGAGTCCACCTAGAAAATGTTTTGTTAGGGAGTGCATCACTGGTAGCAGATTTGTACCACGCTGCCTGTCATTTAAGTAGATTTTAATTGCATAAAATTTTTTTTGAAAGGTCTTGGTCGCACTGTTCTTTATTTTATCTTAATTACCGTCGTTTTACAAAAAGTTTATCTTATGAATATGTATCGTAACGCGTAATGATAAAATAAAAAACAGTGCGACCAAGACATTAAAAAAAGTAAATTAAAAAAAGTAAAAAAAAAAAAAATGCATGCCAACCTATGGTCGCTTGCCCACAAAAAATGGAAGGTTTTATGAACCAAGTTATAGGTTTCAGTTGTTTTGTGTTACGTCTAGTTTTCCTTGTAAATATTTTTTTGCCAATTTTTAGTAAATATTTATTATATAAATTTTACCCTACATATTTGAATGTTCAAAAATTTAAATTTATTTCGTAATTAGAATTTTAAGTCTCGATAAATTGTCCTCTAGTTTCTCCTGATTAGCCACGATGGAGTTTCCATCAAACTCAATTGTAACCATTTTTAAGCTTTATACAATGCGAAAATGAGCGTTATTCTACTACATAATTTAATCTTCAGGTCTTTTAGACGTGGTGTGGGTCTAACAGATGAGGAAATAGACCTCTTTCGACAAGCAACATGAACAGGATACTATTATTGAAATGTGAATCCTAGTTCAGATCCACAACAAGATTTGAAATGAAATGAATCTGACATTGAAGACGGTAGCAGTCTGTGGAGTAAAACGCTATTCAAGCAGCAATCCCAAACAATGAAAAAGAGTATCATAAATATCTTCTCTGGTTCAAAAGAAGCGTGAGGTCAGAGACGCAAGCTATTTCATTCATGGTGGATGATTATATAATTGATAAGGTAATTATGTGTACTAAGTTTCATATAATATAGAGAAAAGCTGACACTAATTACTCAAGAGACAGGAACAGGAAATGACAGCGCGCGCCGGCCGCGGTGGCCGAGGGGACTGAGGCGCTCCAGTCACGGTCTGCACGGCCACTACGGTCGGGGGTTCGAATCCCCCCCTCGGGCATGGATATTTGTGCCGTCCTAGTTCGTAAGTAGTTCATAAGTAGTATGTAAGTTTAGGGACTGATGACCCCGTTTTTAAGTCCCATAGACTATACAAACATTTGAACTTTTTTTTTTTTTTTTTTTTGAAATGACAGCGCTGTAAGTCTATTATACATCATTATTGTCCACTTTCGAAATAGTTACATTCGTTATATTTATACGCCGAAAGTAATTGATATACTATTCACATGTTAGCAAATATGATATTTCTACCTATCCATTAAATTATTTTTGCCATTACGATCACTTAGTAGCTATATATTAGGTGTGTAACACTGCACTGCTCTGCTACTGCAGTTACAAAGATTAACTCATCAAGTTCTCCTTCCTTATCCACATTGAAGTCGTGACTCCCTTACCTGAACCGTAAACAACAATTTGTGATATTTCATGTTTATTCAAATGCATTGTAGAACACGTAGTGTAGTGTTTTTTCCTTTCCCTTCTCAGCACACTCTCACTTTTCTTCCTCCTCCAAAAAGCTATCATCCTCTCCCATTGCCTATATCTCCAAAAAAAAAAAAAAAAAAAAAAAAAAAAAAAAAAAAAAATGTTTGTGAATCTTATGGGATTTAACTGGGGGATCATCAGTCCCTAAACTTACAAACTACTTATGAACTAACTTATACTAATGACGACACGACACAAACATCCATCCCCAAGGGAGGATTCGAACCTTCGACGCGGGAGGCCGCGTGATCCGCAACGTGTCACACCAGACCGCTCGGCTACTCCCACGCGGCTCTTCGTCTCTCCTCCGTCAAGTTGCTATTCCTACATTTCACTTTCTCTTAAACTGTCTTTCCATCTCTATCTTGGCAGTGCTCATCTGTGATTCAAACTCTTCTTAGTTCTTCCTTCACCTGTTTGGCATAACCACTCCGGCTTTTTTGGTTATATATTTCATCAAAGATAATTTCTCCTTTGATGTTCCATACTAATCATGCGACCGTTGAATCTCAGTCATCTCTTCCTTATGGTTGTTTACAGATCTTCTACTTGCTCATATATTTCCTTGTTCCTTATTTACTATTCTTGGACCGTAGATTCTTCGTAATATCATCCTTTCATGGTTGCAGTTTCTATTCCATACAGTACCACTGGCTTTACCACAGCATTATTGTGCTTTATTTTTGCTTTGGTGGACTAGCACCTTTTGTGTAAATGTTTTTAATGATGAAATTTAGTTTTTCCAGTTTCAGTGTTTTATTTTCTCTTTTAGACTTATCGGATCCAGAGTTACTGATAAACTCTCCAAGGTAATTGATCTATTTTGTAACTTCAATCTTCCCATACTTCGTCTTCACTGTTTCAATCGTATCATTGTTCTAGTTCACCATTATTTGAGTTTTATGGAAGGAGATCTGGAATCCTGCTTTCTCTGCTGTTTTCTTCACAGATTTGTGTCACAGCTTCTTGTTCAGTCTCAGCTAAGAGAGCCACGTCGTGTGCATTGGCAAGGCATTTGGCATTGACGTCGTTGTTCTTTGACCCAGTAATACTAGCAGAGTAGTTACAATGTCTTCATTATCTTATCCAGAACCACATTCAACAGTATCATCTTGCTTTTGTCCTGTCCACACATGAAATGGTTTGCTGATCTCTCCCTGAAATCTTACTTTTCATACAGTCTTTGCGAGTGTTAATTTCAATGTTCAAATGTTTGTTAAGCTTATGGGACTTAACTGCGGGGTCATCAGTCCCTATACTTACAAACTACTTGTGTACTACCTTATACTAAAGACAAATGTCCACGCCAGACGGAGGATTCGAACCCCCGACGGGGAACGGCCTCCCGAATCGCAACATAGCGGCTCAATGCGATCGGCCACTCCACCGCGGCATTGTTAATTTCATCAGGTTAAATGCTTTTTCATCGAATCTATACTTTCTCAGTACCTCGACTATTGTTTCATTGACGTACAGTATTATAATTGTAGAATGTACTATAAGTTTGTTTTTCGTAATGAAACACATTATACCATTTTTACATGAAATTTGACAGAAAATTCAGTATTTCATAACAAGTATTTTTCGTTCCATGCAAGTCTGAGAAGCGAATTATGCTCATTATGCAAGTTCCAATTATATAGCCAATTTATAAAGAAGTGGATTTTTCGCCGAATGTCTAAAAATTACTTACTGCATCTTATTAATTTAGTTATCGATTGGTTCCTGAAAACAACATTCAAGATTTTGTTTACTCAACGCAAACAAGGAGTATTTTTTATAAAGCAATGTTCTATGCTACTCAAGATTGATTACAGTTGATTTAGTACAAAATAAAATTCACTTAGATGTGTATGCATGTGTATGCATTGGTACTCAGACGTTCATTGGGCTGGTTTTTATTTGGTGCAACTCCTTCTGTGACGTCGACACCCCGAATAAGATTTTGCGACCACTCTGATAATCTCTACCCGTCGGTTGACTAAAACTGGTCTATTGTAACTTTCAGATGTTTTCCGTAAGAAATGTGCCGATTACGTAATTTCAATGAAGTGAATGCTTATATTTTTCGTCTCCTTAATTATACCACGCCAGTGGCAGGTAGGATATCGTATACCCCACACTGACGAATACGAATACCAGACACATTGCGTGGTAGTTCCAAGAAGCTGCAATGAGATCGCAATTAGGTCGTACAAATACACATTTGTATTGTAAGTTGTGCGCAGGAACCCGCAGACACAATACTGCAGTGGCTTCTTGTGCCACCATACATCCAGAGAGCAAAGAGTTACATTTCAAATCACAGACACTGACTTCAGTGAGCAATATTTTCGTTTAACAGCGCAATTTATCAAATAAAGTGACTCGTTTCAGGGTGAAGTGTGCAATATGGAATTTAACAGTAGGCTGGGGTAAAATTAATCAAATAAATTACCCTCAGAAGCTGCACCATATGAAATTTCATATAGCCAGTTACTGTTCTCTTTTGATGTGTGAAAAATTTTATAAACATCTGAACAAAGATGTAAATATGGATGGGAAGTGGCATGCTTCTTTATTTAATCTTTGCGGCTTTTTCACTACAAATAACACCCAGCACAAGTGGAATAAAATGAAATACGCGAAAACTTCATAAAACACACCCATGTCTAATATAAATTTGAAAGACACAAGCCACAATAACTTCGGTAACTCAGTGGCCTGGTGCAAGTATTTCAGCTGGGCGCCATTCCTACGACTTACTAACGTGCCTCAGTTATCCAAATGGGAAAAGAGCGCCTAGAGTTTGACGTCCTATCCGAAGCACAAGTCGCTTCTTGCTGCTCCTGAAATCGCTGCCAGCTGAAGGCTAGATTGAAAAGCAGGGTGAGAAATTCAGTGGTCCGTGCGGGTTTCTAACGCTGATATTTCACTTCTCTATCCAGCACCTTACCGCAATCGCAAACTTGAAGTCAAAACAGTGGACTATACTTATCAAACGTAGATGACAACATTTAATTTCTCATAAAATTGTATGCAGGTCAGTACTAGAGATAAAAGGTATCGTATCTTTTAAATTGGAGCAAAACTTCGTTAATATCAGTTGAACATTTCGGAATTCATCGCGAACAAAGATCGTGACACGGAATTTTTATATTTATATAGTCCTTAAGATAATATCCCTTGTAGTACAACGTCTAACAATAAAGTTCGGAGAATGGTCCTGTAATGTTAACCCTTGGAGTGCCGCACCTGCGCGTCCGGCTGGCCGGCTGCAGCCTGCCCCGGCGGCCGCCTAATCCGCCTCCCTGCGCTGGCCGCCGTCTCCGCGGCCGTTGTGTGTGCCTGAGCTCTCCTGCCTGGCCGTCCTCGCCCTGGCCGGAGTATTTCTAGAACCAGGAGGGCCGCGACAGTCTCGCAGTGTGCTTGCTGACGTTACAAATAAACAGAATGTCTGGATACTTTGAATCTTGAAATAATTGTCCGACAGACAGTGTACACTGAAACTCCTTATGCTGCTAACATGTAGCCCCTGGGTCATTTCATATCAAATCGGCTAATTGCGGAACATTTTCCTGCTCTACCATGACGGAAAAATTTATGTGAACATTCGAACATGTCACCAATCAATAATGATAGATTTTAAGATTCGTTGAAGCAATACTGGAATCATTTGTTTCACGCCATGCGCAATTTTGCGAACGGCGAGCGTGAATTCCTGGCGACTTTGAACTGTTATGACTCGGCCAAATTTCATATTTGTCATCGAAATATTTCGCATCGTGTACAGATATACGCGTTCTCATAGGAATAATATTGAAAAGAATTTTACATGCTATATACAATCAGAAAAGTCTAAACAAAGTTGCTCTAAAAATTTGCGACTCAAAAATCTTCAACGTTTGGCGCGTTGTATCTTAGGGACTAGCTAACTACAAGGTTCTGATATATGAAGCTTCGTTTTATTTGGCATACTGATAATTATCTGATTTGTGTACGTTACTTGCGATTCAAACGCTCTAGAAACCATAACGACTAAACGTTGACGTTCTTCTGTACCAGCGCAGTAATTCTCGCCCAAAATAGGCTACTTTCGACGAAAGCCTCTGGAAGCCAAGTCATACTTTTGAATCTAACCACTATATTTTGAGAGCATTAATCCAACAAATTAACCGCAGGGAAACTGAAAAACAAAATATTCAGCATTAGTGAATTCTATTTATATGGGACGCAATTGTTATTGTACAGTAGAAATAATCGATGATGTACAACTTTTGTAAAAGGATTAGATAAGGAAATACTCAAGTTTCTAAACTACCTAATTAAACGTCACCTATAATTCCTAATGACCTTTTGTGCTTCAGAAATGGGTGAGTTCGTGCAACTGACCAATTTGTGGCAAGACGCCCTTTGCAACTTTGCGAATACATTTCGATTAGGTAAACCCAGTTAATTGTCGGCAGGCAACAATCAATCAAATCGAGGTTTCTAAGTACTTATATTTACGTCTGAATAATTTCTACTTATCATAAGGAGACGAATGTCTAGGCCTATAAATTTTTTCACAAATCCAACGTCCTGGAAAATAGAATAGCAACCTGTTACTAAATATCACTAGAAAACTGTAGGCTCAGTTGCGGTAAAAGATATTTATTTAAGCAGCGACTAGTTTCGACCGAAGCCCAGTTTCAAACAACCATGTAAAAAGAAATGTGACAACCACATTTTAGCAGTTAATAAAAATCATAGGATATGGATAGTTGTAATGTTATAGTCAAAGTCTTTGGGCTTTACTCGAGACTAGTCGCCGTTTAAATAAATATCTTTTAACGCAACCCAGGTCAGAAAATTCTAGAAATAATAATGCCAGAAATTTTTGTTTAATTAAGTCCAATGATGCTATACAGTTCCTCAAAACTTTATCTTTCCAGGTGGATAGCCGAGAACAAACTCATTCCGACGTATTTGCCATGTTGAACGTATAAAATTGGTTCGTTTCAAGTGCTATAAATTTCAGCAGATCTACTGATAGAAATAGCATCAAAAACGATAGAACGCTTGAATCAGGCGCCAGTTGGCAATTATGTACTGAAGATGAGTCATCAAGTACTGGACTAAAATCACGTTTTTGCTAATCAAATTTCTCGTTATTATAGAGTGTTCTTTTACGGATCTATTCGTCTTCAGTTTCAGAATCTGAAGAACTGTCCTGGGGAGCTCTGCTAGGTGAAGTATGTGGAGGTGTATTAGTACGAGATTGTTCTGATGAATCATCATTGTCACTACATTCACTGAAGATACCACCCTCACTGTCAGTATCTCTTCTTCAGTGCAACGACGCCGATGTGCCATTTCTCTGTTGAATTCTAAAAATCGTAACGAAACGGCAGAAAGCTAAAAGACACCACAGAAGCAGAATTCAGATAGTCACAAAAACCAGATTGCTACGGATTTCACAGTTGCTGTTTGACATTCGTGCTGAGTTTTTCACAGAAAGCAGAGGCAGCGGCACAGAAAAACAAATAGGGAACATCCATCCGGTGCAGTATAAGGGACAAAAGAACTCAGGACAGGCCGGCACCCAGCCCTGCGGCTGTTCACGTCCGCAGGCCCTCATGCAAAGGAACCGGCCGCGGTGTAAGCCGGCTTTAGCGCCAGGTACCTGCCAGGCCGCGCGGTGAATGCCGCCTGCAGGGCCCGCCGCAAATACCACTGCCGCGGTAAACCACGTCCGTCGGCCCCACGGCCCGGCTGAGCGCTGCGGGATATCCCGTCTGCAGCGCTCAAAGGGTTAACGCAGATAAACTACGCACTACAGTTACTTTACTGTCCTTCAAAATAGTCACCTTCCATAATTATTCACCGCTGAGCCATTCGATACCTGTCCTGGAAACTTTGCACAACAACGCTCGCCCATAAAGTTCCTGTCAAAAAAGGGGTGCTGCAACTTTAACATCCACCATACTCGCCGGATCCCTTCTTCTTCCTCTTCCCTCTAGTTGAACGCACTTTGATATGGAAGTGATTTGACTATATTCCTGACATCCAACCAAACGTTATGAGGATTTTGAAGAAATGGTAGAATTCGTCCAACATTTCCGGGACATATATCGCAGAGCTCAGCTTTGCATTGTTACGAGAGGGGATTGGAACAGTAAGGAAACTGTAGTTCATCGGTCATCTACCTTGATGATGCAGGACTATTCACCGAAGTTTACTCAAATGTTTGTGAAGATTATGGAACTTAACTACGGGGTCATCAGCCCCTAATCTTAGAAACTACTTATGAACTACCTTATACTGAAGACAGCACAGACGTCCATTCCCCAGTGGGGATTCGATCCCCCGTCGGGGAATGGCCTCGCCCATCGCAGCTCAGCGCCTCAATGCGCTCGGCCGTTTCGCTGCGGCCGAAGTTTATTGTCAGAGGTGGTACTAAAAGGGATGTCATTACAGAAATATATAATCTACTAATGTTACGATTTCCTGACGCGTGCCAGTTGGGTCCTGTGGTACATGATTGATATAAATGAATAAAGTAAACAGGAATCGAGTTACGCATGAATTATCGCTGGAAAATTCTTTTTGGTCCATCGTAATGAATAGGCTGCAATAGACTAACTTCAAAGTCCGATGCATTTACAATTAATTTTGTTGCTTACATTGTTGATTTATATATTTTAATTGTAAAATCCACAGTTGGAAGACGTCCATCTTCTTGTCAGCGAAGGTCGTCGGGTGAGGTTAGGTAGTGGTCAGCCCGACGTAAGTGAAGAAACAGAAGAAAAGAAAGAAACCTTGCAATATATATATATATTACAATTATGAAATTATTCGTGATTGTGTGTGTGTGTGTGTGTGTGTGTGTGTGTGTCTGTAATTAACAATTATTACCTCCGAATTTCAGCTCACAGCGTTGCGAAAGATTTCGAATCCTTTCCCACTAGACGGACAGGACGAGGTAGAGTGGAAGAGTAGGAAATGTACAGAGACAACAGAAGAAGAAGGGGCTGAGAAACGAGGGAGGAGCAGAAAACATAGAGAGAGGATGACGGAGGACATGGACACTTGGAAGATACGAATAAATACACTTGTTTTGACGAGTAGAATGTGATTGACAGACTGGAATATTCAGGAAATGATAGTGAGAAACATGTGACTCCTTACAACGTTATCCTTACATTAGGCAATTTCCATGGCCATACAGAGAGAGAGAGAGAGAGAGAGAGAGAGAGAGAGAGAGAGAGAGAGAGAGAGAGAGAGAGAAAGTCTCCTCGACACTCAGAAAAATGAAAGCAAAAACTACATCCGTATTTTATTCAGAGAACTTTCTTAGAATCAGAGCTTCCTTGCCAAGTAATTTGACACATAATGCACATAACAACATTAAAAAAATTGAAAATAGCCTTTGTATTTGGCTCCTTTACAAGAGTTCCTGCATTTGCATAAAAATCATGGGAAGTAACATTTCAATTGGAGCTGCTATTACGAATGCAAATGGAATAAAGGCTGATATTGAATTTGTATGTCAGATTTTGAATACATTTACACATACTGTGAATACATTAAATCATGTTTGCCATCTTGGGCAAATGCACTTATGAAGGGACAGAAAATATGTCCAAAACAGAAATTTTAGTTAGTAATCCTATTACCAAATGCAATGCCATATTAAAACAAAAACAACATCCACCGTCATTAAGAAATAGTCAGATGATGTGTGTCATTGTGTTTGCAGCACTCTCGTGAACTAGTTCTTCTTTTAGTTCGTCTGCTCCCAGTGACAGCTCAGCAGCAAACGTTAACTCCTGCGAAATTCCCCCACTCCTCTCTCCTACCTGTAGGCTTGCCCCACCCAGTGCCCTGCTCCACCACCCCAACAGCTCATCATGTCACATTGAAACACGTCCACTAAATATGTGGTCTTGTTCCATTTTGATTGATTCCTTAACCTAAAATGTTTCTGCAACATTAATGCTATCAATTTCTGTGTTAATTACTTTATTCATTTATGATTGATCAATGCTCCATGTATATATATGTATGCCCCACATTTGTATATGCTTCCACCCAAGCCATTGAACTTGTGTGTTCATGTGAATGTGTGCTCTTAACATTGACTTACTGACGCGCAATGGCTTACACTCGCCGCTTCACACTTTAGGCCTCGTTTTGATGTAGTTTGCACGCAGGGCTTCGTTTGCCGTCTTTACTAGAGTTTTCTGGGTGGCCAGAGACAAGCTTACTTGGCAGGATGGCGAGGTGGCTGTGTTATTAGTGTCGTATCAACCTAACCTCGGATGGAAGAGGTGACAGGAGACCTCGCTGGGAGCGGATGTAGAAAGAATGGTTTTGGCCAGGTAGCAAGGGTAGGTAAACACTAGTCACTGAAAGCACTCTGTGTCACTTTTAGCATGCTCTACATCCAGCGTATGGTGGTGGTAGGTTTTTCTGTGGCCTTTGAGCTTCACTCTTCCTGCTGCCTTGTAAGTTAGTACTTCATCGGATCATGCTGAGGGGTGTGAATTAATTATTTGCATTTTCATTCCAGTGATGATTGTGTGTCTGGTTTTGCTCAAGTTAGAATACATGTGTGTGGTCTTCAGCTTTTGTGTAAACTTAGTGTGTTTTAATTTCCTTGATGTTTTCACCTGCCTTTTCACATCGTTACTGTATCCGCAAGTATGCTAAATATTTCTCAGATTTTCTCATGTGATTCCATCTTTCCTGTTTTGTATGACCGATTGCACCACATGCTTTCGTAATGGTCGTTACTTCTGCCTTCAGCCATGCTTTTGTTAATACTAGTTTTCTCATATAGAAATTCTCATGTGTGCTTTACTTGCATATGTTAAATTAATTTATGTTTGTAAATGCTATGAAATTTGATGTGGTCGCACATCACATAGTACTTAAGAATAGTGAGCTGCTGTCTCCCCAACACATGAGTTCCTTTAGTGCCCAGTATATTTAAAAATTTGTGATCAAGACACCTGCCATCTCATCACGACCACACAGACACTTTGTTTCGCCGCTGCTTTCCTGGGTAAATTTCCTCCCACATTACGTCCACATTCAAAAAAGGGCAGAAACAATATCATTGCAGGCAGTAATTTTATGACTTAATTCACATTTGTACAAGGTGTGTTCTTAATTTGGTCTCCCTCATTTATTTGCTTGTTCATTTTTCTGAATACATTATGATTTTAAAGTATCAAACCTTGGTTGTATGATTTAATGCTCCCCGTCTGATGTTTAATTATCTATTCATTTATTTATTAACATTGATTTTGTGCTTGTTTAAACGTTGGCTGCTCCATTAAGGAGTGAGCAGTTAGATAAATTTCCACTCACAAAATAATTTAGAGCAGCAGTGAGCATTTTAACTTACATTTGCAGATCTCAACTGGCAGAGATCTTGCTTATTTTTAATAACAGGCCACTATCAACTTCCATGCTTACTACTTTTGAATCGCCATATTTATTTCACTATTTTGTTTGTTTCCAAGTTTAACTTGCCTTCAATTGCGGTACCTACCCCATTTGTAAGCATCATCTAAATTCAACATTATCATTAACATATTATTAGATATAAATAAATGTTTTTGAATACAGGTAGATTTACAAACCCTTGCTCATCAACGTGAGCGTGGTCTTGTGGATAATAGCATGTCAGTGAGGAGATAAAGGTTGGTGGTTCATATCCTGCGTGGTGATTACTTTTTTTTCTCCTTTTATTTTAATTTGTAACGCATTCTAATACTTTTTGTTTGTAAAATGCATTTTTCCGCAATATTTGGTTAATTACATAAGACAGTGTGTTGTCTCTCAGAAGTGAGTTTCATCCATTTTGGGATTTTTTTTTCATCTTTGCATTTCTAACTAATGTTATGACTTTTCATCCATGTGACGTTTGTACGTTATTTTATATTCAATCTCGTTTGCAAATAAGAGCTGCCAGTTCCCAACGATCATCCTCCCCTCTATCCTACTTGATAAAAATCACTTGCTACTTTGCTTGCTGCAGGTATGCCTGGAAGGATGTAGATTTTCCTTTCGTATTCCTCAATATGTTTTTATTTTTTATTTTTTTTATTTTGAGGAGAATAAATAGCTAGGTCATCAGTCTATTCCTCAATATAAACGTTCGTGCAGCATACTCGGCAGTTCGAAGAAAACCTCTTCTACATTTTAGAAAATCGGCAACAAATCGTCCTACTCACTACCCTAGAAGAGTTTCCATATATCTAACTCACGGTTAAACTGTAAAGACGCAGTAAGTTTTACTGTAAAGAATATGTCACTTTTTGGAGGACGTGAGAATAGTACGCTTACATACATATAAAGTGTATTGCGCTGTCGCAGCTGTGATTCAACAGATTCACACAGATAGTACCAGAAGAATCAATTGGTATTTATTTTGTTAGAGAAATTATATTCTCGTTTGGTTACATTTGAAACACTTACAAATAAGAAATATAAGAACTCCAAAAGAAATGTAGACCTAAATCGCATCTGTCTAACTAATAAATAATACGAAACATGATGGTATATTACAGCTTAGGGTAAAAATACACATTACTAAAACCAATAGGTGCCTCGGCTTAGCAATGTTTATACTAGTAAGAAAAGTTAAGTGAATTCGAGTTGTCTTTAAGAAATAGATTTATAGAAAACGGTATTCACTTGCAAAATTAAAATAAAATAAAATAATTAATAAAAAATTGTTGTTGTATCTTACTCATGTAAACACTACTAGGCAATCCACTTTAGATGAAAGATGCTTCTATTTCGTTAATACACAGTATCTTTAAAATCGTTATACTTGAAAACTTAAACCTTGCATTACGAACTGTTGTTTTTCTAACTTATCTTCGACATTCAGAGTTCCTTGTAGTGCTACCTAGATGGCCCTGGGTTGAGCGCCTTGCCGCTGAGGGGTGGAGCTAGTGTCCGGTGGACGGTGACTAAGCGGATGAATTTCGCAGGATCTAAGGCCATGTCGGCTGAGCGGTATGGTCTGTGCAAGCAGGTGCAGCGATAAGTTCCCCCACCTAGCTGCTTCATGCGCTTGCTGCGTGAGCCGCTAACGCTATTACGTAGACCAAATGAAACAGTTTGCAGATAATTTCTGGCATTAAAATTTATCTTTATAGTTTGTCATTATAGAATACTGCAGATTTAAAAATAAAACAGAAGTATTCTATCACTGAACTGTGTAACTCTAAATGACTCTCATCGACTGAAGGCAAGCACGAGTTTGTAGTCTGTTGCATGCCCTCTCACTATTGCCCATCGGTCTTCGGAAAAGGATGTATCAAACTAAGGAGGGAGGTACATTTGGCGTAATAGTTCGGGAGCAGTAGCGCATATCGTAGTTCGCGACCGGTAGCGCATATTTTAGTTCGTTATTGGTAGTGCATATTATATATTATAGCAGGCTCCGTCGTGAAGTAGGTCGCCCTTTTTTGGTCGTCAACTGCTATTCCCGAGACAGATCGTTGTTAGTTGGCTCTTTTTGGCTGTTGCTACTGGCGCCGTAAACGCTCTTTCTTTTGTTATGGTAGCTTTTTTTTCATAATCATCAGTGATGCCAAAGGGTGCGCTGTTACCCTCATTTTTGGGCAATTAGACATGAAATAGGCATAAAAATCAGTTAATTAGAAAAATGGGCGATATAATGGTATTCAACTATTTTAAATACAGAGTACTCGGAGTATTTTGTTTTTATAATGGCTTTCTTTATTTTATTATTGGGTAATTGGAAACATTAGCTACATAATACGCTAAATGCGTTTATTCTTATGAATAAAAATACTCTTTTTACAAATAACTGACTTTTTAACTTTTATACAGTTTAGGAAGTAGTCATCAAGATTATTACCACTATTAGCGACAGGTTAAGTAATATATGTCGCGACGAAGAGGCTGATCGCGTTGAGGCGCTATGGTAAGATACGCTAGGGCGCTCCCCATCGGGGGTTCGAATCCCCCTCTGACATGTCGTCTTTAGTATAAGGAAGTTCTTAAGTAGTTTGTAAGTTTAGGGACTGATGATCCCGCAGTTAAGACCCTTAAGCTTAACAAACACTTTTGAAATAATATATGGGTCAAACAATATTAATTGCATCATTAACAAAATAAACACCAAAATTTTTAATGTATTACTTAACAATCAGACACACAAAAAATAATCAAGACCCCTGTGTGATATTTATTCCTTGTTTGTACTTGACATGATCATTCTTTAAATGTTGGCTGTCGCGAACAAATCAGAGATGCATCAGGGCCGCCTGCTTTGGTCGCCGGCGGTTACACTGCAGCCAACGTGTTAAATATTCATTATTCGATTCAATGAAAATGTAATGATTAATTATGGAACTAGGCTGGTAGGGACATTTGATTCAAGGGATTGATCTGAGAACATGACAGTTTTCACAGAGGATTACCACATGTAAATTAGTTTTATTTAGCCGTGGTGGAGTAGCCGAGCGCTCTAAGGCGCCTCGCTGAGAAGAGCGCGGTTGCTCGCCGTCGGAGGTTGGAGTCCTCCCTGGGGCACGTGTGTTTGTGTGTGTGTGTGTGTGTGTGTGTGTGTGTGTGTGTTGTTCTTAGTTCAGTTTACCTTAGTTTAAGTAGGTTATAGGCTACTGACTAATGACCATGCAGTTTGGTCTGATAGATTTATGGACATTTGATTTAGTTTTATTTATTAAAAGATTCGGTAAACAATAATATTTGACTGGGCATGGACACAGATATGGACAAGGAAGGGGAAGGTAGATTCCTGTCTCACCAACATTGATTTCAGTGGGCGTCAGGCGTTGGATCTGCGCGGTGCGGTGAGCTGGTGCGTCAGCGTTGACGCAATACCACCTAGAGAGAAGGCCGCGGCGCTCTCGTGTGACGTCATGCAGAGCAGGTAGCGCGCGCATAGCTGACTGGGTAGCCACTGGGGCACGGTCCACTATGCCGAAGCAGCGAGCCAGTCAGCTATGCGCGCGCAACCTGTTCTGCATGACGTCACACGAGAGCGCCGCGGCTTTCACTCTAGGTGGTGGTGGTTAGCGGCGTTCGCGGCAGCATCGAACGCGGCTGCCCTTCTCTGAGGAGCAGCGGCGCAGCGTGGCCCTCGAGTGAAGGCGTCAAAGTCCAGCGTCTGTCAAGGCGGGAGATTCCTGCATGTCTCCTCGCTTCTCCGACGTCGGTGGTTTCTCAGCAAGTCCACTTGACTCTCTAGCTACAGTTTCTTTTCCAATTTTGCGTCTCTTTGGGTCTGTGATTGGTGGGTCGGTTTTGCAATGCCATCCAATGTCTGATGGCCGTTTTCACGACCACGCCTCTCAGTTGCCGGTGGAAATTTCTCTGAAGGCCGATATGAGACTCCCGAACTGGCCTCTTTCCCACGTTTCAAGCATGTTGTCTTCATCGTCTGCAATCCTTCTTGGTTCTAAAAAACAGTTCTTTGTGGCAGCTGTCTGTGTTAGACCTGCCTGATATGCCATTTATCAAGCCAGAAACATTGTTACGGGGTAACCACTTTTTCTATACTACAAGCCAGTCCATTTCACACTCATGAGTGCCCTGCAGGGGTTTGATTGTTTTCTACTCGTCTGCAGGCGTCCACGGTGAGCCGTGTCGGGCTCAGATTTCGGGTGGTCACCTCCTCGCTTCCTGGCACGTACGTTCTGCCTTGCCCCATATCGACCTTGTTTTCTCTTTCATCCGTTGACGGCGCTGTGAGTGACTGCGGTTGCCCTATCTTTGCTTCCCCATCGGGTATGACATGTGAGAGAGACAGTTGGTCTACAGTCTAACATACACAGTCACGACACTTCCGCAGATTTTTGTTATACACTGCGACACTAGCGCTCCAAGTGACCGGAAAGCTACATTGCTGAATAAATTTGATGAGTGTTAATAGTATCTTTTATGTTGATTTTATATTCATAGAATGTATGACATCAACTGCGATTGGGCAAAGCTGAAAATGTGTACCCAGCCGGGAGTCGAACCCGGGTCTCCTGCTTTCTAGGCAGTTGCGCTGACCCCTACACCACTGGGGACACAGTGATCACCGCACCTGCAAGGACTACCCATGCACGCCTTCCGTCAGATACAAATTCCCAACTTCGCCCTGCCCATAGTACTCAAACTCGTAGTTTAACTAATTTCCGTAAGAGTAAGGGCTTCAAACTTGCCCACCCCTCCCCACTAACGATAGGATCATTGCCCGTCACCGGCATATTATATATACATGTGGCGTCTGTTCCGAAAGAACAGACGTCACTTCTGATCCTGCAGCTGTTATTATTTAATATTCATAGAATGTATGACTACGAGTTTGAGTACTATGGGCAGGGCGAAGTTGGGAATTTGTATCTGACGGGAGGCGTGCATGGGTAGTCCTTGCAGGTGCGGTGATCACTGTGTCCCCAGTGGTGTAGGGGTCAGCGCAACTGCCTAGAAAGCAGGAGACCCGGGTTCGAATCCCGGCTGGGTACACATTTTCAGCTTTGCCCAATCGCAGGTGATGTCATACATTCTATGAATATTAAATAATAACAGCTGCAGGATCAGAAGTGACGTCTGTTCTTTCGGAACAAACGCCACATGTATATTTATGTTGATTTTAACATACTTTTTACATTAGGAAACGTATGTAGTACCTTATAATAGGTAATAACTTGAAAACAGCTCTACATTTGTCATAAGTTTCCAAAGGTCCCTGGCAAGGTACGAAGCGGTACATGACAGGATAGTTTATTTACCGCTATCTTGTAACTTACAGGCTTCTGATAAATACTTTCTTTTTCTATTAAAAATAAAAAATGGTTAGGAAACACCAGAAAACCTTTCCTTTGGTAGAAAGACGTCGCTTTTCTACTAACGAACGTTAAAGTTTCTTCACTGTAATTCCAGTTGAATCAGTGAGTTTGAACGATGCAGACGTATGTAGAATACAGTAACTACGGTATGTAACGTACCAAATCAGCTTCAACAGTTGTAGCTGAAGGAAACACGTCACAAACGTGGCAATAAAACGGCAGAAGCAATGAAACTGTTTCCCAACAAAGACGTAGGAAATTCCACAATTGTTGCTACAGCTGAACCATAAATGGCAAGAATCATCAAAACTTTGCCTTTTTAAGCTAAAGTAATTACACTGAACATAATATGCATGTTTAAGGAAGAAGTACGAGGTGTAAAACTGTGCGAATCATTAGACTCCACACACGTCAAAAAACTGCATTTCATAGCAACAAAACACCATAATAGAAATTTATTATTGTTTTATGTTTGTAGTCTACTTACTTTCAGCGGAATAAGTTTGAAATGCACACATATACGTAAGTATTTGTTCAAGACGAAGTTGTTGTTTATACCACTGAATCAGTATAGTTGACTGTTTTACATTAATTTCCGTATTAATGTACGTCTCTGGATATTTTACTAATGCTTGTAACGCAAAAATTGTACTAACTATTTCGTTAATTATGTACAAAAGTAATTATAAACAAACATCACAACTATGGAGGCTTTCCCACCGCTAGGAGGACTAGTGTCGTTCCAGCCGTCTGTTGATAACAACTTTCACAGCAGTGAGTGTCGCGACTGTAAATGTTAGACTGTGGTTGGTCTGAGAGCAGAGACGGCGGCGCACCGGTCTCGGGGAAGCAGATTTCGATAGGCTGGGGCTGTGTGTGTGTGTGTGTGTGTGTGTGTGTGTGTGTGGTGGTCGCCGCAGGACGCTGGGGCACGCCAGCGCTGCTTGCAGTGCCTCGGGTTAGCGCAGAGACAGCTGTCGGATGGAACCCGCCGTGCTCCACTGTGCGAATGAGAAGGCAAGTCGACTCAGCCGTGTTAATTGAGATCGAGTGCTTCTACAGCTGCGCGTTGGCAGTTCTCCTGGTTCTTACTACGCTTTCAGTACGGTTCCTCGTGCGCACCCTTAAAAGGTTTCTTGCACAGTAGCGTCAGCCTTTCCCATCTCGTAGCATCCTGTTTTCTGTAGCCGCCCAGCGTACGGTTTACGTATTCCTACTGCTCTGTTTCTTTCGTGTGTCTCTTTCTTCTACCCCCATTGCCCAAGATCGTATTTTAAAGGGGTCTCTGTTGTTATATCACTAAGGGCTGAGACTGTGTGTTTTCTCCCTTCCTTAACGGCGGTTGATTGTACCGGTTGTTTAAGATTCAAATGTTTGTATAGCTTATGGGACTTAACTACGGTGTTATCAGTCCCTAAACTTACAAACTACTTATAAACTAACTAATTCTAAGGACGGCACAAACATCCATGCCCGAGGGGGGATTCGGACCTCCGACCATAGTGGCCGTGCAGACCGTGACTGGAGCGCCTCAGTCCCCTCGGCCACCGCGACCGGCATTGTTTAAGAGGGGGGCACGCAGTTCCTTCAAGTCTCCTAAGTGGATGCGTCTGTGCATGCATGGAGGTGGACTATGTGAGTGGTTAATTATTTTCAAGTTCAATTTTGATTGTTCCAAAGGTCACTTTTTTAAGACTGTTAAGGTTGTTGGGCACAGAAGCTAGCGTATTTGGTTGTGTCTTACAAATTTTCTCAGACCTTGTTATGTTTTAAAGCTGGTGTATTTTATAGTGTCCTTAGTAGTTACCATTCTAAAATTGTTAAAATTGATGGGCACGCAAACTATGTTTGTGCTTAACTATTTTCAAGTTCAATTTTGATTGTTCCAAAGGTCACTTTTCTCAGACTGTTAAAGTTGATGGGCATAGAAGCTAGCGTATTTGATGGTGTCATAAATTTTCTCAAACCTTGTTAAGATTTAAAGCTGGTGTATTTTATAGTGCCCTTAGTGAAGCTCACCAGCAATTGTTAAATTTACTATTTACAGTGCCCAAGATTCCTGGTAAATTCATATTATTATTATATTTGACGTGTTGAAGTGGTACATGGTGCATTAAATTCCCCGAATGTTCCCCAGTAGTTTCCCGTCTCCCTTTTTTACGTATATTGCAACCATAACAACAAGTCATTTTATAAACTCTACAGACCTTTCAGCCACTGTCGCAGGTCAGACAAACACAGACCCTGATGAAGGCCGCCTGCAACAGGGGCTTGTCCCTGGGTGCAGGCGCCCAAGCGTCTGTTGTTAGCGACAAAAGGTTTCCTTCGATTCGCCAACTTCATGTCTCGATCACATTTTCTAGCAAGTGGCAATACTACTGGCACATTCAAGTGAGAAGCATGTCATTGCACGGCAGTCGACTAAGGGGGGGGGGGGGGGGTGGAGGAGGCAGACCGCATCGAGCCTCTCGTCTTGGGGGACCTCCAGATAACTTGAAAGTACTTTCTATTTATTTATTTATTTAATTTTACTTTTTTATTGTATTTATTTATTTATTTTTCATTATTATTTATTTATTTTTGTAAGCGCCCTTGGCCTCACTTTCTGGGGCCTTCCCAGACCTCCACCAACTTGCTTTTTCTTCTACATTTCACACATCATGAAGGGAAAATGAATTGTACTAATTACAGTTAAATTAGGAGTGTACCGAGGTTGTAATGTGTTGTTATAACGGTCAGAGGACGAAAGAACCTCTTACCCTTCAAAATTTACTTTCTGTACGTGCTTCACCCACTGGATGCCATTTGTCATTGGGCTTCACCTAATGCTCCATTTTATTTGTTTAATAATTAAATGAAATTTGTGGAAATTTTTCAGCAGTCAGTCGTAAAAATATTTATTTATTTGCAGATCTAGATTTCTACCACTGTGTGGTCATTATCAGTGCTTAAAAACAATTAAAATACTTAAAACATCTCGACCTCCTTGTTGGAGAGATATTTTAAGTATTTTAATTGTTTTTAAGCACTGATAATGACCACACAGTGGTTGAAATTTAGATCTACAAATAAATAAATATTTCTACGACTGATTGCTTAAAAATTTCCACGAATCAAATACAGTCGTGGAGCACAAATTCCACCATGGAATCAAGACTGATAAAATTAAATTAAAGTTGGCGCCTTCCATTTTAAGGTCTTTGTGGAATTAGTTAACAACCTGATGTACAGGCTTCACCCACTGCTTGTCATATGTTAAGTGGGCTTCACGAAATTATTAGTTTCATTTCGTAGTTTGTTTATGAATTAATTTAAAGTTGGTGATTTGCTTTTAGTCGTCTCTCTAAGATTAATTAACAATTATTGTACAGGCCTCACCCAATGCTTGTGAATTTTATATTTTTAAATTGGGATTCACCTAGTGATTGGTTTTACAGTTTTATATTTTTAAATTTGCTCTCTGTGGTGTTCAACGGTTGGCGCCATTTGCCTGTTTTAAACTTTAATCATTGTCAGCCTGGTGTGTTCAAGACTTTGTCGGACTTGTATGTTAGTTTATTGTGTTGCGTCTTATATGTGCTTTAAATCTAAATTTTTTGATGGCACCATTTCCTGTGGCAATTGTTGTTTAAGAAATCACACAAACTTTGTCCTTTAGTCTTTGTAATCCAGTTAATATACGCGTTCGTCAACAACTTAATGTACAGGATTCACCCACTGCTTGTCAGATTTTAATTGACCTTCACTCAATGATCAATTTTATTTGGTAGGTGTTTTAAAAGTTCATTTAATGTTGGTGCTTTTCATTTTAAAATGTCTGTGAAATTAATTAGTAATTAATGTACGGAACTCGCCTGCTTCTGGTCAAGTTTTTAATTTTTAATTTGGACTTTGTAAGATTACCACCCAATAGAAATACTGGTAATTAATAGCATTTGATAATTAAACAGCATGAAGTTCACTGCAAACATTGACCATGCCAATGCACTAAATGTTATACAATTTTAATCTTATTAATTAAGGTATGTACACAGTTGGGTGACAACATTTATAGTTAGGCCATAGGTAGAAATTCTCCACGTTGAGATTTACTGTGTGCTTGTAGCTGACGGGAGGCCACCGAGCAGGCCGACGTTGGTGGCTTGTTCCTGCTTAGGATTTTCCAGTTCGTTACCGGTGAGGGGAGAGAGGGACAATGGCGAGTGCCAGGCACAGTGCAGTGCACAGCGTGAAATAAAGTATTCTAATACTACTGGCATTTGAAGTAATACGACGCAGTTAGGAACCTTTAAAGCCCTCATTACAAAATAGCCTGTTGATAAATAAACAAGACATTAGCTGATATAGTCACATCTGGCGTAATATGTTTAATTGACAATGAAAAGTAATAAATTACCAACGAAGACAAGGCAGTTACACAACTAGCATGGCAATGCTTGTTTATAAAAATAATATATTAACTATTTCTCATTTTATTTGTTGTGTATATTACCTTGAAATATTCCGTTAAATCACTTATCTGTGATATAAGAAATTGCACGATTATAATAAATAGTAAAAAGGATGTTTATACTAATATAAAAACGTAAGAAAATATTTCTGTAATGTGTGGTGTAATTATTTTGATTTTGAGTAAAATTTTAGAAATGTATTGGCTGAGCGCTGTACGTTGGCAAATCGGTTAGAACAGCTCACATGGGGAAGTTGATGACGTAGGGGGGAAAAAACCCCGGCAGTTGAGCATTTGGCGTGCGCGCGCCCGTGGGCAGGAAGTGACGAGTCGCGAGCACGTGGGGTAGGTGGCCGGGCGGCGTCGCTCTGCAGCAGTCTGCATGTGGACCTCGAGGTGGAGGTTATAGATTTGTGTGTGGCATTCCCCACGTGTGGTTGCTCGTCGTAGACTGCACCAAGTTAAATCGAGTGCTATTGTGTGTTTGTGAATATTTAGCCGGTGGAACAAGGTGTGCATCACATTGAATTAAAGTGACTATGACTTGTTAATGTAACACGTGTCGTCACATAGGCATGAACATAAACGGTGTTTGAGACAGCCACGTGGTGTGAAAACAATTCGCGACAAATATTCATTTTGTCTGGGGGCTCACCAGCTATAACTTTATTTGATAAATGTGCCGACGTACAGACGTATCAACCACAGGGTTCTAAGACTGTGAAATAAACAACATAAACTGAACTTTTACGTGTTTTCAAAAATAGTAGTTAGTACACCCTTTTCTCTCATGAACTTGATTTTATTATGAATTTGTTTTGTTAATCATATGCAGGGAAGAAAAGATGCGAACGTGTGATATCATCCCCTAGAAAACGAGTCAAACAGTCGCAATCACAGTTCCAGTGTATTTGCATGTTTAGGAATTTGGTTCGCAGTTGGTGGTTGTGAGTTTTAAAAATTAATCTTTCCCTATTTTAAACTCTCACCCCGACCTTCACTCTCGCAGCTTCACCCAGTGATTGGTTTTTAAAAAAATTTAATTTTCAATGTGCTTCATGATTGTTTCTAATAAATTAATTTTCGACGTTGCAATTACTTTATTAATCCACCTACACCTTCAACTTTTCTCCAACTAATTCTACATACAAATCACATTTAAGTGCCTGTCAGAGGGTTCATTAACCATGTTCGTAACCTTTCTCTACCGTTCCATTCTCTAATAGCGCGCGGGAAGAAAGAACATCTAAATCGTCTCGTTTTCGATCTGATTTCTCTTATTTTATTGAGATGGTCATGTCTCCTTATATAGGTGGGTGCTATCATAATATTTTCACATTCAGAAGTAAAAGTCGGCGATTGAAATTTAGCAAACAGATCTCGCCGCAATGAATAACGACTTTTAATGATTTCTACCTCAAACCGTGCAACATTTCCGTGACGTTTTTCCCGCCTGTAATGTGGTAATACAAAACAATCTGCCCCTCTATGAACCTTCTCAATGTCTTCCGCCAGTCCTACCTGATAAGGGCCCCACACTGGGCAACAGTAGTCCAGGACAGGACACACAAGTGTGATGTAGGCAGTATCTTTGGTGCAGCTGTTGAGTCTTCAAAGCATAACCTTTTGTTCGCCTTCCCCACAATATTTTCTTTGTGTTCTCTCGAATCTAAGTTGCTCGTAATTGTAACTTTGTAGAATTTTGACTCATTTAATTGAACTTCAGTGGATTTCTTTTAGTGGTCATGTGTATTACTTCATACTTTTCATTATTTAGTGTTAAATTCCAATTTTCGCACCATGTATAAATTTTGTGTGAATCGCTTTGCAGTTGCTTTTGATCGTCTGTGACTTCACTAACAGATAAAAGACAGCATCATCCGCGAACAGCCTAAGGGAGCTATTCGGATTGTCTCCTAAATTGTTTATAAACAGAAGGAAAAGTAGGGGACCTACAACGCTTCCAGATATCACTTTTACTCGATGACTTACCGTCAATTACAACTAGCTGAGTTTTTTCTGAAAGGAAATCACGAATCCAATAACGTAATTGGGGCGATATTTCATAAGCACGCATTTTCATTAGAAGCCGCTTGAGAGGTACAGAATTTCATTAGAAGCCGCTTGAGAAGTACAGTGTCAAAAGCCGTCTGGAAATCTAGAAATATAGAATCGATCTGAGATCCCTTGTGAATGGCAATTATCATTTCATGTGAATGAAGGACTAGCTGTGTTTTGCATGAGCGATAATTTCTGAATCCGTCTTGCCTATTGCTTAATAGGTTGTTCTCTTCGAGGTAATTCATAATGTTCGAACAAAGTAAATGTTCCAAAGTGCTACTGAAAATTGACGTCAATGAGATGAAATTTGTTGAGATTCAATGTAAATTTCTTATGTTAGGAAGTCCTCTCTGAAAGCATTTGCCGGCCGAGGAGACTGAGGCGCTCCAGTCACGGTCTGCACGGCCACTACGGTAGGGGTTTAGAATCCCCCCTCGGGCATGGATATTTGTGCCGTCCTTAGTCTTAGTTCATAAGTAGTTTGTAAGTTTAGGGAGTGATGACCCTGTAGTTAAGTCCCAAAGACTTTACAAACATGTGAACATTTGAAAGCATTTGTCTGGCGTGTAGTATCATTGCATGGGACTGAAACGTGGTTGATGTGTATTTAAAACAAAAAGCTTTTGAAATGTGGTGATACAGACGAATGATGAAGAGTAGATGCGTAGATAACGTAACTAATGGAAGGTGCTCAACAAAATTGGGGAGAAAAGGAGTTTCTGGCCTATTCTGAACAGGAGAAGCGATAGGTCGGTGGGACACATTCTGAGACACCAAGATGTTGTAAATTATGCATTATAAGGAAGTGTATGGTGTAAAAACTGAAGAGCAGGCATGACCAAACACCGGTATGGGGTTGCGGGCGCCGTCGGCCAACACCGCCTAGAAGACAAGGCCTGACAACTGGCCGTGCCTACGTAACAACAGGAGGCGGTGGACGATAGCTGACTGGCCAATCGCTATGCGGCAGTGGGCGTGTCCCAGCGGACAGCCAGTCAACTGGCAGCTGCCGCCTCTTGCTTTTTTGGACCTAAATGATCATGATAACGTGCTACAGTGAGCGTAGGTGGAAGAACATCAGGTCCAATCAAAACATCACCAACAATTCCTGCCCAATCGTTCACAGAAAAGCTGTGTTGGTGTCGTGATTGCACAATTGCGTGCGGATTCTCGTCAGCCTACACATGTTGATTTTGAAAATTTACAATTATTTCAATTTACATTTAAACAGTAATACTAAAATGAGCTCTAACATGGAAAGTAAGCGTTTCCGGAAACAAGATCACATAACATGTCTTCTTTCTTTGTGTGTGAGGAATGTTTCCTGAAAGTTTGGCCGTACCTTCTTCTATCACCCTGTCTATTACGACTTCCAACCTGTAGAAGTATTAGCTGTTTGTATGTTAACGCTACATGTACGTCATACGAAAAAAGTGAAGGTGATAATGAAATGAAGGTAACACATGAAGTCGATAATTTTCCAAATCCCATCGTCACTGGACATAGGTCATTACGTCACCATTACGAGCTGTAAGGAAGTGATGTCAGCTAGTTACGATTTATACAAGGACGGTATGCAGGCTCTGGTTCATGGTTGGCAAAAGTGCGTAACGTCTGGGAGTGAAAACATGAATGGCCGTGTGGTTCTCGGCACCATGTGTGCAACTTTGCTACCGCTGCCGCCAGAGGTTCGAGTCCTCCCACAAACTTGGGAGCGTGTGCATTGTCCTTAGGATAATTTATGCTACTTTCGTAACTCTAGGGACCGATGACCATTGTAATCACAGTAGTTTTGTCCCCCATAGCTTTACAAACGTTTGAACAGACGCAATATACACAATATTCAACCCCACACTAACAAGTGAAGTACTTGGGCTCGAACAAACACACATACATCAAAATCGTACGAGAGATAATGTAAAGATCCCTTATTGCACTAGTGACACTCCCGCATCTGCAAAACTCTGCAGTCGTCCTTTAGAGGCCTCTGCGTGTGCCTGGCTACATTGCACTTTGACCTGTCGGTTCGCCTCCGAAGTTACGTTTTGTGACATTTGTGTGATGAAGCGTCAGATGGAGCGGCGATTGGTAATCAATCCTGCTATAGTATTGCGATTGGTAGAGATTAAGTTACGAAGAACCATTCTTCGTGAAGATGGTATTAGTGTAGAAGATGAATCATTCGCACGCTTTCTCGTATCTGGTATGGAACACAAATATGAGCATAAGTTAGATACTGTTGTAACACTAACACATAATGATGATAATAGGGGTGATAATGACGAAGAATTCATTGCTAGCGGTAGTGCTACGATTAGTGCGCGAATAGGCGATGGAAGCAGTGGCAGTGAATACCAACAGTCTTCCGAGAAGAAGGTTAAAGGTGCAACTATCATCACGGCTTTTGATGACAATTCGCTAGAGAACATGTACGACGATTATTACGTAAGTTATAGTTGAGGTATCTGCATTACGTATGGCGTCTACAATTACATCTGCAGTGCTATCTAGAGCATGATTGCAAAGTTTTGCATAAAAACGACACCCACCAGCACATTGAGGTGTACGTAGAGATACTGTAACCAAATGTTCATACAGATAAGTTTATTCGAGCCCAAGTACTTTGCTTGTAAGATACACAAATTAATTACGCCACTTTCTGCAACTTTCTGATACTTTTTCTGCTAGAAACTCTTGTTGACTTCTTATTTTATCTGTTGTTTCGGTCGTCTGCAGAAAACTCCACGTTAGCTCCCTCAAACTTTTAAATTTACTCTGCAGCATTCCACTTGATGCGAGATTTAAAAAGCAGGTGCTCCCAGGGTGGGGGCCTCACGAGAGATACAGCAGCAGGAATGTCGTCGGAATCGGCGGATTCATAATTAACAAGTTACAAACAGCTGCCTGCCGCAGCCGCGGGCGACGCCAGCGGAGGGGGCGGCTGATTAAAATATCCCGCATTCTTTAAGACGCTCCGGCATTATTTTCCATAGCGGAGGAGCGAAGCGAGGCGGGGTATTTTTAAAAGTACCCTTAATTAACTTATGTGCGCGCCTTCTAGAAGAACTGCGCTGAAAAGAAATTTAAATTTAACGACGTAATTAACCTTTGAATGTGGAACTATGGATTACTTGCGGTAGTTTTCGCAGCTACATAGGGAGTGGGGGGGGGGTCGTCTCCTGTGAATGAGACTCCTACTTATTAGTCCATACTCTTCGAATAGGGGCACAGCAAGCATCGGAAATATCTCAACGGAAGAATGGCCGGTGGTCCTGATGGGATGCCAATCCAATTCTACCCCGGAGTATGCGAAGCAACGTGTCCCCTTGCACTAACAGTGTATCGGCGGTGTCTAGAGTGATGCGTACTTGTGTTTGTCAAAAGATGCAAACTGTTTTCGCTTGTATCATGTGAAGAATGAGTATGAAGGCATGTTACTGTATGATTGTGCAGATCACAAGAAAATGCTGTGAAGGCCCGGCCACAAAATTGTGTGGATGCAACATTTCTTGAAATTCTTGAAAAGAAATTTCTTTTATGTTTTGTAATGAATTACTGTACGTATTTTGTATCTTAAACGTCCCTCACCTGCAACTTTGGGTCTGAAGGGGGTATAGAAAAATGGAGTAATCTACAAACTACTAAGGGTAATAAAGTGTCAGAAAATAGCAACCCTGCTCGATAGCATGATAAGCAGCAGATATTTTCGCGTCTGTCTGGGATTGAATGCAAGTAAAAAAAACTAAACAGAGTCCTACCTCAAGGCTCAGTCCTAGGCCCTTAGGTTTTGTTTTGTACATTTCTGGTATTCATAAAACTACATCGATGAAGTTCTGTTATGCAAACAATATCTCTCTTGCGACTAGTGAAAAGAATCTCAGCTAGTCAGAACAATCCTTACAGGGGATGAAATTGTTCTATGTTCGTATTTTAAAAACGGCTACTGTCTTCCCCCAAGGAAAAGTATGTGCAATCCACCTGAACAATAAGCAATCGCATGCTACGCTCCAACTTCTTTTTAATGGAATTGTACTAAACAATAATAGTTTTCCAATTTTTTCGGACTCTTGATCGAATTATTTCATTCAAAAATCACCTTGAATACACTGCCGCCAATATTAGGACACGGAATAATATCATTCAAAATTATGCGGCACGACATGGGGAGCTTCGAGGGATTGGAGAAAAGAGCAGGCTATTACTGTATACAGGAAGGGTCGTCGATCAAGTGCTCAAAACTGTTGTTTTATATCTCTGACATCGGTGCGGTTGCTTGCCGTCGGGGTACCAGTCCTCCCCGGGACAGGGTGTGTGTGTGTTGTCCTTGGGTTACTTTAACTTAGTGTAAGGAGTACAGGCTAGGGACTAATAACTAATGAAGTTAAGTCTCACAGATTTACAAACATCTGAACATTGGAACACATCTAATGTTCAAATATTAGTCATTTTTGGATACCGGAAGTCTCCCTTGTCGGAATGATCATGGTTTCCAAAAGCAGCGATGTGAAACACAATTCGCGCTATTCATCCACGAGGTCCAGAGAGCATTAGACAGAGGATCGCAGATAGATGTCGTGTTTCTTGACTGCCGCAAGACGACCAATACTGTTCGGCACCGTCGCCTGATGATACACAGTTCTAAAAAAATAAAATATAAATAAAAAATTTAAAAAATGCGGGTGTTTCACGCGTGATTCATATGGAAACTCAACTCCGAAATTCAAATCTGCAATTAGTTTTTCCGTATCAGGCATAGTTTTCAAGTTGTAGGCAATGTTCGCCTGATGATACACAGTTCTAACAAAATAAAAAAATAAATAAAAAATTCGGGTGTTTCACGCGTGATTAATATGGAAACTCACCTCCGAAATTCAAATCTGCAATTAATTGTTCCGTATCAGGCATAGTTTTCAAGTCGTAGGCAATGTTCAGTTTGTATGTCTGTGCTGTGAATAATAAAAAGCGATGTATACCGGTTTCATTTCTTCTCCTGTGAACAATGGTATCCTCTCGAATGATGTTCCAGTAGTAGTCGGAAAGCATTGATAGCATCCATTTCCCTTCATAACGCTATTCCAAGAACATTATGTCTTGATGGTACCTTTCACAAGTTTCGTCGGATACACCGCTATAGCTCTCAGGAAAACAGTTTAGATGTTAATCTTGGAAATGCAATTTTAATGACATGTTACATCCTAAATCCCTATATGCATTTATCATTTCTTGAATCAATTGTTGATAGTTGTCAGCTCTTTTTCTTCCCATAAAGTTTTCGGTTACATTCTTAAGAGATACATACATTTTTTTTTTAATCTTTGGGTTAAAGGCATTTTTCAAAATGTGGATCTTTTTAAGTTCTTTGATTTGGGGGCATGGACATACATGAACAATTATCGCAGCCTTCTAACAGACCATCTTCTACGAATGCTGGAAGACATTCCTCTGCAGACTAGAAGGAAACTATGTTACCAACACAATGGCTGCCCGACCCATACTGCACGAATTACTACAGCATGTCTTCGTGACTTGTTCCGAAATCGATGGATTGGACGTAGATGACGTGTACATTGGCCTGCCCGTTCCCCGGATTTGACGCCTGTAGACTTTCTTCTGTGACGAAAGCTGAAAGATGCTGTCTACAAGGACATACCAACCACACTCGTTGATATGCAACGACGCTTTCTCGGACATATCTGTTGAAATGCTAGCACGTGAGCAGCGGCCGTTCAATACCAGACTGACAGCCTGTATTTTTGCTGCCGGTGGTCATTTTGAACACCACCTGTGATGGTCATTTGTCGCGTTACTGGTTGGAATCCACATAACTAGTGTATGCAGTTGTGTTGTTCTTTAGTGTGTGTTATTACAGGTATTGTACAAGTTTCGGTGTGGGAACGTGTCAAAAGACGATATCTGGTAAACGACTTGCACTAGTATGCTGCAACAAACACTACTTTTAGATTCTTAATGTCTGCAGGCATTGTTCCATTAAAAAACTGTATGTTTCCATAAAAATACACTTTCTAAGTGATATTACAATCTGTTTGTTGGGTAAGAAAACGAGCCCAAGACTACCAGCCCATTCTGTGAAGCTACGCATCAATCGCACTCTTCGTTTCCGCAATATTTGCGGTGTAAGTGTTATGTGATTCACTGTGTATATACTCTCATGTTCATCTACCTTACGCCTACTACGAGCCCTTACAGTAAAATACATATTACAGTTTTAATAATATTCTCCTGTATCTTTCTTACAAACTTCATCAACATAATAATATCAATAACAAATGCATGGTTTAGTCGAGCATACTTCTTCCATCACCCGTTTCCCTATTTCATCTTGAATACTATTTATGCACTTTTTTCGTAGTCTGCCTCGCTTGTTTCGTTGTGGCTGAACCCAACTCCATGTTTGAAACAGTATCATTCCCTGTTTCATACGTCGCAAATGTCCATACTATTTCAATTCTCTATCATTAATTTTATCAGAAATGGTTGTTGTAGCTGTCACCCTTCCTCTAATTATTTCATTCTCCAAGTCATCAAATAATGTTAAGTTGCAGCATCTTCTCCAGCATGTCATATCTTCATAGTTTTTGCTCTATGTTGATCTATGATCCACACTTCTGACTCAAATGACATGATGAGTTGCATTATTGTCTTAAAATATTCTTGTTTGTCTGATTTGCCAAGTTATTCCATAGTATCTGATGCAGAGTCTTAAACGTGTACTTTCCTTTCGCTATCTACTTCTTTAAGTTCTCTCATTCCTTCAGTCTTCACTCAGTAAAAGTTCTAGAAATCCACATTTACTCACATTTTTATATTCCCTCTCTCTTGCTCTATGGCTTGTTCTTTACCTTATACTTTGTGCAAAGAGAATAGTACTTAGATGGCTGTTTCCGAGATGTATTCCCATAGGTCTGCAATTCCTAATCCAATGTTCCAGTGCCACACTCAAGTATATTTAAAATACAGTGTTGTTAAAAATGGGTCGCCGGTCGCGGTGGCCGAGGGGATTGAGGCGCTCCAGTCATGGTCTGCACGGCCCCTTCGGGCATGGATATTTGTGCCGTCCTAGTTCGTAAGTAGTTCATAAGTAGTTTGTAAGTTTAGGGACTGATGACCCCGTAGTTAAGTTCCATAAGCTTAACAAACATTTGAACATTTGAAAAATGGGTCAGAGGTATAATTTCCGCTTTGTACTCTGGCCATATTATCTCCATTCTATATACTAACATTGCATTTATGTATCTTTTACTTATTCGAGTTTTCTCTATAACGGGCCGTAGTTTCTGGAGTAGGATCAAGTAAAAAACCAGCCTTTCGCTGTCTGAAAAGCTTTACATGTAGTTCCCTTCCCTTTGACCAACGTTTTTCTGCTATGATTTTCAAAGTGAATATACTGTCCATTTTGCTCTTCCATTTCAAGTCATTTCTTTATTCCAAAACTTTTCCATACATTCTCCCCATAGTAGATATGAGTATACTTGCACAGGTACTGCAAACCTTTACATATTTCCCTTCTAGAAGATCGAAGATATATAGGAAATTTTCCAGGTACCATGGTAAATGCTTATTAAAAATTGCACAATTTTTTTGTCAACATTCCGTTGTAGCTTAATTTAGTAACTTGATAGGCAGATCTCCTGGTCCTGATGCTTTGTTATTTTTCTAGTTGTTTCCTCCCTGCTTCACGTTAATGTCTTGTAATTCTTAACGACTTAATTTAGTAGACAAATATTCTACTTTCTAAGCCAATAATGAATCAAATGTTAAAATGTTTGTTACGCTTAAGGGACTTAACTATGAGGTCATCAGTCCCTAAACTTCCAAACTACTAATGAACTACCTACAACTAAGGACGGCACAAATATCCATGCCCGAGGGGGGGATTCGAACCCCCGACTGTAGTGGCCGTGCAGACCGTGACTGGAGCGCCTCAGTCCCCTCGGCCACCGCGGCCGGCAATGAATCAATGTAGTAATCTTACCATATATATATATATAAATAAACGAATGTTTGTCTGTATGTCCTATATGTGTTCATAAACCATTTATTCGATTGCAATGAAATTTTTGTGAACTGCCCACCGTACGGCCACGAAGGTTCCTCACCCAAAACCAAAAGAGCACGATACACAGCTCAGGAGATATGACGTCATAAATAATGAGAGGCCACCGCGTGAGACTACCCAGATTTATGCGTCAATAATTTGAAAATAGGAGTAGTTAGGGAGCTGCAACAAAGTTTGCATGTTATTTCTGACGTTTATGAAGCGTTTTGTAACTGATCACCCCAACCCCCAACACACACACACACACACACACACACACACACACACACAAACACACACACAAAATGATGAAACGAAAAAAGTCCACAGTTTCGCTGTAGATGCCGTAAAACTGTCGCATCAGGCATGACCTTGTATGACATAAAGTTAGGATTACAGATTTGGATGTTACTATTTATTTTTGTCTGCAAATCTCCCTTAATTCTCTTGCATTCAAAATTAAGCAATCTGTTTTCTTAATCTCTATCTATATAAAGGCGAAAGGACACTCATTCACTCACTCACTAAACACGAAATCTCGAAAACTACTTCACCTATTTTAGCTGAAATTTAGCAGGGATATAGTTTATAGGCAGAAAACGTCAGGTAAGAAAGTATTTTCTGATAGGTGCATGGCGCAGCATACTTCTCCTACAGACTCACGAGATTCCGATTTTCACGAAATTTTGCACTCTTGACCACCAAAACAAGAGGAAGGTCACCGTTTACCTTAAGTTTCATACGATGCATGGGGGAGGGTACTTTGCAACATGAAAATGGTCCCTAAATACCTTAGTCGCTCCATAACTTGAGAATGGTTCGACCGATTTCACAGGTGCTGCTTCCTTTTTTCGTTATTCTCAAAACATGGGTTGTATGAAATAAAACAACAAAGTTGGTTTTTCAATATGACCCTATTTTTGTTCCAATATTGAAGAAATTTTGCACACGCTACCTCAAAAACAAGAGGAATGTCACTGTCTGTTTAAACGTTTGTTCTGTGCATGGTGGAGGGTACGTAACTTACGCAATTTTACATTAACTTTAAATCAAGAGTTAGATCATTGTGTACATAAATGTTTGTGTGGTACATGACAGAGGGTACCTTGCAGAAAAGTTTGCTGAGAGAGAGAAAGAAATGGCTGCAGAGAGAAAGGGAGGAAGGGATGTGGACTACGAGAGTGTAGGATAAATAAACAACTGGGCAACCCTCGGTTTACAGCTAGTGTATGTATATTTTTAAATGATTTATTTTCTTTGTTTCATTGAAATTCTTTCCTTAAATCGCTTATCGCCTTCCAGTCTCCTATGGACCTAGATTCCTCTGTCATTGAGTTTATTTTGCCTTTGACACCCGAACGCTAATATCGCAGTGATGACAGCAGTGAATGCATATGCTGCTCCAATGGCTCCACAACTGGAATGGACTATACTTTCGAGATGGGCCCAGATATCAGCTGAGAACCGATGAACGCACAGGCCAATAAAATGGACATCCTCGTCTGATCCATTGATCAAGGCCGCGGCGGATTAGCAGTGCATACTAGAGCGCCGCTTTGCGGTGCGCGCGGCAGTCCGCCGTCGGGGGTTCGAATCCCCCCTCGGGCATGGATATTTGTGGCGTCCTTAATATTAGTTAGTTCATAAGTAGTTTGTAAGTTTAGGGACTGATGACCCCGCAGTTAAGTCCCATAAACTCTACAAACATTTGAACTTTTTGAACCATTGATCACCGAAAACGCGATTTTGACGCCTTAGGACGCTAACATCTAAGTCGGCTGGAGCCCCTTCATGTAGCAGCCACACCATCAGTGGCACAATATGAGAAAGACTACGGAACTCTGTGACGTACCGTCGTCGTTTTATTTTATATCTGTGTAAGAAAATCAGGTGATGCTGAAGGAATTAGATTGGGAAAAGAAGCAATAAAGGAGGTAGATGAGTTTTGTTACATGGGCAGTAAAATAACAAATGATGGTCGCAGTACAGAGGATATAAAATGCAGAATGGCAATGGGTAGAAAAGCATTCTTGAAAAAGAGAAATTTGTTAACATCGAATATTGATTTAAACCTAAGGAAGTCCTTTCTGAAGGCATTTGTGTGGAGTGTTACCTTGTATGGGAGTGAAACATGGACGATAAACAGTGCGGACAGGAAGAGGATAGAGACTGGAAATATAGTGCTACAGAAGAATGCTGACGACTACGTGGATGGATCGCGTTAACTAATGAGGAGGTACTGAACAGAATTGGGGAGAAAGAATTTATGGCATACCTTGACTAAAACAAGGGGTCGATTGGTAGGACACATTCTTAGACATCAAGGAATTGTGAATTTAGCGTTGGGGGAAGTGTGTGGGGAAAAAATCACAGGGGAAGACCAAGGGACGGATACAGTAAGCAAATTCAGACAGATGTAGGTTGTCGCTCTTATGTGGAGATAAAGAGGCTTGCTCAGGATAGGGTATTGTGGAGAGCTGCATCAAACAAGTCTCCGGACTGATGACCACAACAACAACAACAACAACAACAGTATCTGGACTGTGTATTTACCATTCTCTCTGCGTATTTGCCCAGTAACTTGCTCCCACACGTTTTTATGTTGAATGCCTTGTCTACGCAGGCTTTATTCAGTTTGAGTACACATATGGGTTCCCACCACGTACGAAGTAGGCACGCCCGACAACATCAATGAAATTTAAGAGTCATAAGACTGACACGTATAACGGATCATATTTAAACGCATCTGAAACAAATAAACGGAACCAATATACGCACGTAAATGGAACGGATATGTTACTCTGATATTTATGCTTCAGTGCACCAATGCAGGCCACAGTTAGGACTTTAGGAATGGGATTACTAGTGCTGATCAGGGTCATATGAACATTTAGAAATTGCTTCGACTCGCGTGTGGGATAAAATCATTATTTATTTACAAATCCTTAAAAAAAGACTATATCACGTTAATTTAAGTGAAAAATTGTAGTATTAACGAGAATTTAAACGGAACTTTAGTTTCCATCATCTGAATGGGCCTCCTAGCAAGTTTAGAAAAAAAAAAAAGAGGAAGGAAAAAATAAAGGAAACGTTAATCTCGTCACTCGCATGGATATGGAAGAAAGGAGTATTCTCAGTTTCCCCGCTATGATTTATCACATTCACACAAGGCATTACTTACAACGCGAGCCAACTAATTTGAATCCGCGCAGCCGTTGCTAACCGGGGACAGCAAAGTGGAGTGAACAGATACAAAATATTACTGGAGAAAGTGATATACCTTAGTAACGTCCTGACTACTACGAGAACATGTCAGAGGATCACAAAATATTACAATGTCCGTCGAAGTGGTAAACATACGCGACCAGCGTGGCACCAAACAAAAACCAAGTTACTGAAATTTAATTTAAAATAATTACCACTACGCTGCATCCACTCTTACTTCTACAGAATTTGGGTACAATTACTTGAATACATCACGTGTGGCAACATTATTACCTACCCGTAGGTCTATCATCTTAGCACACAATCATTACAAAGCAAACCTAACAAAATTTACGAAAATCTGCCAGTTAAAACTAAATTGAACGTAACTGTTATAACAATATTGCATGAGCAGGTTAAGTAATTTCAACTGGCTCTCTGTTACCAGACTTACTATGTAGTGGTCACCACGTGGTACAGCGTGCTCCCTGATCACATTGCACAAAGAAAACCGTCATAATTCCGAGATTAATGCTCTACATTTATGCGTTAAGCAAACCGAAAACACACGAGGAACAAATTATGACTAATAAAAGACTACCATTGCACCAACTGGACTCATAAACCACAATTTACCCATTTCACACGCAAAGTCCTAGATGCAGAGAAAATCGCTATAAATTTGAATAAAACCCCTCAAAATGAATCTGTACCAGAAACAACAACAAAAACCCGTTCAACGAACTAACACTCCGCATGATAATTTAATAAATAACGGACTTAGCAGAAACTTTGACCCACGACAAAGCACACACCATCTCGATCTGATTCTATGACCAAAATATTAAAAAAAAGGTAAAATTGATACCTATTGATTACGTCCCCTTACCGACCGGTGGTGAAAGCGTCACCATGAGCAACATTGCTGAAGATTCTCACCAAATCTCTTTCTCTCGCTAGGTGCCACCAGGGCCAACCGTCCCCTCTTCAAATTCGCAGCGCCACTAGCTACACAGCCACAACCAAAGATTACAACATTGCTCTTGTTACCAACACCCAAATAAATATTATTACATTCCACACGCACTCCATAACACGGATGGGGAAATAGGGAGTGACTTATAACAATAAAGAGTACACCTAGGCCATTTCTGTTTCAACAATTACTTTTACAGTCTGCAACACCTACCACAAACTATTACTGGCCGTTTCCAAGTGAATCAGTTCAAATTTTATTCGTCAATTTGACATTATGAGGAAGCAGACCCATGAAACGAAATGACAGTCTCGTTTCAACTCTAAGAGGAAACCATGCATACAGTAAAGGTGGCTGTATGGTACAGCACGTACTAGTTCAAATGTTCAAATGTTTGTAAAGCTTATGGGACTTAACTGCGGGATCATCAGTCCCTAAACTTACAAACTACTTATGAATTAGCTTATAGTAAAGTCGGCACAAACATCCATTCCCGAGGGAGGATTCGAACCCCTGACGGGGAACGGCCGAGCGCATTGAGGCGCACCGCCGCGGCGCATGTACTAGACTGCAGTCTCTGTAACAAAGTATGATTCAATCAATGGTCTTTATGGTGGAAACATTACATTTACTGACATACGTTCCGAATCCTCTCTTCCATCAAACCTTACAATTTGTACACGATGCAACAAACAATCACCACCTGTATATTTTGTGTCTATACTTTATGTGTGGAATCAAGGAGACATAATTGTGTGGTTTGGTTTAGTATGAAGCTTTCAGATAGAACTGTATAGCGCAACTTTTAGTTCGTGTAACTTAGCAATCCCGGAGCAAAGAAGAGATTTATTTACGTGAATCGAGCCTACCAACGATGTTGTTTGATTCAGATAGTTGTTACAGAAAATTACTTTCAGACCTAATTCGTCTTACATAGAGATGAATAATTGATGGCCTGTACGCTTTTTCCTCGCTCCATTATGATAAAGTCAATAACTGCGTTTTTTCATGTCGGTGTTTTGAACCCTTGTTTTTATTATTTTATTACCTACTAGCTTATATGCCCGTGCTTCGCTACGGTTTGCTGAAGAAGGGCCTGTGCGTATCATGGCTTTTTACGGTTCCGGACCTCAGTCAGTCTTAAACATAAATGAAACGTGCAGAAAGAAGCATCAAATGTCGTTAAGTATGTAGTGCACAAAGTGAAATCAGTAACACTATGTTCAATGTTAGTTGGTATTCTTAAGATTGCGTCGCTTAATTCTGCCACAGACGCCCGGTTCCTAGCTGTACTACGCCGTAATTAACTCGAAGCAGCGGCGTCTTTAGATTTTTGGTGCACTAAAGCGCCTCTCTGGTCTCAGTTTACCGGCGAAACCCTATGCAACTTCGTGTAGTACTTTTGGCTATTAGCCTTTGCAGATAGACAGTGATTGCTTTTAGATAAATGTTTAAATTGTGACATATTTACTTTCTCTCATCTGATTTTGATGAAATGAAACATGTATCCAACCGCAAGTTCCAGCTAAAGTTCCAGCTGAAAATCCTATGACAATTCGTCATGTAGTTTTGGATTTAAACCTGTTCAAAGAGACTTACAGACATGACGGTCGTATATACAAAACTTTAAATTAAGATATCATTTTTTCCCGTAATCCCACTTTTATGAATCGAAGTTGCCCCATATAAATCCGTGAATTAGTTTAGGAGATTAGGGATTTGTCATAGTTGTACACCCGTGCTTCGCAACGGATATTAAAGAAAGGTTACTATCACGTGTTGTAGAGAACTACAACATAGTTATGAGCAAGAAAAAAAAAATCAGCATTGCTTTCTATTAGTCATTTGGTGTATTACTTAACTAACAGGGCCACTATTTGTTCTTTACTGTACTAAACCGTTTTATAGGCATTTCTAAAAAAAAAAGGACTCAAGATCTAAAACGTACGCACCGAAATCAGAAAGGAAACTACATAAATTCGATTTTCCTTGCAAATAATTCTTATTAAATGAAAACATCGATAGACGCGAAGGGACGTCGTTACTTCCTAAATTCAAATTATACGCGTCGAAAGATACACTTATTTTCTTTCAATGACATTGCAAAGCGTATGGGATACAGCTAGGAAAAAAAAATTATATAAATTTGTCTCTTAACTGGGTTAAATGTTAGTTGCAGTAGTAGTGGCGTAGTTTACTATCGATTGGCAACGAACTATTCGCTTCCGGAGGCAGATTAATTTACTGACCAGAATAGCATAATTTATTTATTTCATCGTGAACATAAAGAATTATTCTCCTCATTCTAGGTGTCTGATTTCTGAAAAAGCATTCAACGGCCGTTGCCAACATCAGTGCACAACACGGTCATCGTAAGTAAAATTGTACCCCTTCTTGTAGTGTTCTACACCATAATTATGCGAATCAAGAAAACGCAGCAACCCCATAATTATTTATTTGGAGTACTATGTAACTAACGTCGCCTCAGTTGGTCCTTTCTGTACTATGGCGTTTTCGAGGAATTCCTAAACATAATTCACTCAAAATGTAATTAGGATACACCGAAATTAGAAAGGAAACTACATAAATTCTATTTTCCGTGCAAAGAATTCTTACGTAATTAGAGCATTGATAGACGTCATGGAATGTCATTATTTTATAAATTCAAATGTTTCTTGTCAAAAGCAGCAAATAAATGTCGTTAAGCTGTGAATATACAAAGTGTAATCAGCAACTCACTGTTCAATGTTATTTTATATTTGCAGAGATAAGATTGCGGCTCTTAATTCAAAATAATTCTCTTACTGAGGAAATACGCAAAACACGGTCGTGTATTGTGTCTTTGCAGCACTACAAAACCAACAGCAGCTTTAGTGGTTCATTGCTGTTGTATGCCATACCCATTAAATAAATAAATAAAAATGTAGCAGCGCCAATTATTAATTATTTGGTGCAATGTGTAACGAACAGGGCCTCTATTTGTTCTGTACTATACTACACCTTTTCTAGACATTCCTAAACACAATGGACTCGAGATGTAATAAGTACGCACAGAAAACAGAAAGGAAACTACCTAAGTTCGACTTTCTTTCCAAAGACTTCTTAGAAAATGAAAACATCGATAGAAGCATAAGAACATCGTTATGTTTAAATTCAAATGAACCCGCCGAAAGAAGCACTTTTCTTCTTTACGTGGATTGCAAAGCATGCGGGATACAACTAGTAAACAATATAACTTGCAGTGGCAGCAGTTTAGTATGTTACCGTTGGCAACGAAATATTCGCTTTAGGGGGATCATTAATTTACTGATCGGTGCAACATTAATTATATATTTAATTGTCAACACGAAGAATTATTCCCATCATTGTACATGACTGATTTTTCAAAAAGGATTCAACGGCCGTTGCCAACATCAATACACTACACCGCTGCCATAAGGAAAATCTTAGCCATTTGGTATACAATGTAAGTAACAACACCTCTATCGGACCTTTCCTATACCACGCTGCAATTAAAGAATAGCATACACCAGAAACTACAAATTAAAATATCTTTTCTTACCCTGATCCGATTTTGATGAAATGAAGCTTATACTCTCAGTTGATATATGAAACTCCATGAAAGTTCGTGTAGTACTCTTGGTGATTTGCTCTACTATACCATACTTAAAAGATAAGTATACATATAACACTTGATATTGCGATATGTTTTCTTCCTCTGGTCCTATTTTGATTAAATGAAGCTTTTGTTACTCTCCAAACTATTCTAAATTTACCGGTGGAAACTCATGAATATTTTTGTAGATTGGAGATTACCCTCAACAAATTCACATACACGATGGCTTTTAAATTATGACTAAATTATGATACCTTTATTTTCTCTTATCCGATTTTAATTATTGAAGCCTTTATGTTACCGCACGATATGCTCAAGTTTCTTGTGGGAAGCCCATGAAAATTCGTTAAGTAGTTTTGGAGATAAACGTGTTCAAAGAGACAGACAGACTTGACGATCGTAGATAAAAAATTTAAATTACGATATTCTTTTCTCCGTGATGCCATTTTTATGAAACGAAGTCTATATGTTGTCCAGAGTTACGCTGAAGTTACCTGTGAAAACCCCATGCAAATCGTGAAGTAGTTTTGGGGATGAGAGGTTTTAAATAATTGAACAAACAGACACGACGGTTGCTAAAAACTCTTATTTAAGCTAGGATTTTTTTTTCCGTGTTTTGACCCAAAGTTTTCTCAAGTTTCCTGTGAAAACCGCATGGAGATTCGTCCAGCAGTTTTGAAGATTGAAGTGAACAGCGGCAGACCTACATTTACAGATTTATTATTAGTATAGTATAGTCGACAAGTACTTTATATTAAATACTTGTTCTTTATAATTTGTAGTACTAATAATTTTTTCTACCAGATTCGCGTTGGATTTTATAATTACTTTATTTACACACAAAAGGATTCAGGAAGCAAATTTACATCTCAAAATATTGTAGAATAGTTTATAAAATACACATGTCGTCCCTGTAACGAGAGCGCATCTCAATATGAACACAGCAGCGCCACATAGACCCGTCATTAGCTTAAAATGAAATACGTGGGGAACAAAATCTATAGCGTCCGTCGTATCCAACTGTGAGGCGTTTGCGTCACAGGATATCCGCTGAAACTCTGCTTCAAGAATCAAAAATTTATTTCTTTTGCTTCAAGATTCGGAAAATTAATTTCTGCAAATCTCGCAAAACCTGAATCAGAGAACATATGTAGCTGAATATGCCAGTGAATGAATTTGTACAGACGTCTGTACTTGGTTTCATCCAAAAGCCAATGTTCTTTCCGGAGTCACAAGCCCCGAAGTAGAAATCATTCATGACTGCAAAGAAACACAGAAGCTTTCTTGTACTTTCATATAGTAAGGAAGACTGCACGATCTCGATGAAAGTTTATCGGATTGACAGACGAGTCAATGCGTCCAGCTAAGACAACGCTCCGGCAATTTTCCTATTTGCCAACTTTAGGTGAATACTGTGACCCTGTCGTTAATCACGGACCATCTGCAGTGAATGGAAGAGGGGTGTGGAAAGCGGTGGGGTTTCTCTCCTCCGTTGATCGTGGAAGCTCGCTCTCGCTCTCACCCCGTCAGAAACACCCCTCTCTCTCTTTACTGGCAAAGGTGCTTCACCTTACGCTTCCCAGATATGTTGAAAATGAGTATTGCTTTAATTAGAAACCGAAGCAGGGATTTCAAGTAAATAACATCGTAGAATAATGGAACAAGAACCTAAAGTCATTGTCTTATGAAAGAATGCATCCAAGAAACGAAATTACCCAGAAACATATTACCAACATCTAAATGGAAGAAAAAATAAATGACTAACATCAACTCACGTAAAATAACACATAACAAAATACACATACAGTCTATGGCAATAAATTTTGGTGAATAGGCCTGTAACATTAACGTAGATGAACTACAGTTATGTTACTGGCCTTCGAAGTAGTCACTTTGCGTATCTTTGCACCACTCAGCACTGCATACATGTCCTGGAAACTTTGCAAGAAATATGGAAACTTTGCAAGAAATATTCCTTTGAGGTGGTGTACAAGGACCTAGTCACGTTTCGTTGTATATCGCGAATATCGTCAAATCTCTTTCAAGGCAAGTTTGAGACGAGGAAATAGGAATAACTCTGGAGGATTGAGATACGGCGAGTACAGTGGATGTTCAAGTTAAACCAGCTCGTTTTTTGGCAGGAACTGTTTGTCTATATTGGCTGTGTCTAGGCGAGGGTTATCGTGAACAAGAAACCAGTAACCTTTTTGCGCATACTAGCGTCGAACCCTGCGGAGTTGTTGCATGAAAAGGTCAAATTTCATCGTACCTTGCAGCGTTCATCGACATTTCGTCAGGTAGAAATTCCTTTTTGATACCGCCTAGATAATTTAAAAACGCGACAAGAATTGTTTTGATGCGTTAATTTCGGGCTCCGAACCTTCTCTGACTAGGCAATGTCGGAGAACGCCATTACATTCTATGACGATTCGTTTGATGGTCGTACCGAAGAGACCAGGCTTCTTCGTCGGTGGATTGCATCCGCCATTTTGACAAAATTCTATGAAACATTTAAATCTGCCTACTTCTGATAGTGTAGTGAGGTTTTTCCATGAAATTGCTTAGTCGTAATCATGACGTTGACTGATACTTAGGACAGAAAATTAGTACAAACACCTCAATAAGGAGGCAAATTCTGCTTAAGAGATATTCATCGACCTACACGCTCTAAGAACAGCAAGTAGTTGAGAGTGAGAGAGCCGGTGTCGTCGGTTTTGTCACCGCGTGTTTCCGCCCGCTGTGTGCTTCTGTTGATGGAGGTAGAAACTTGTTGCCAACTTGACCAGAAGTAGCTTTCCGATTTGTCCCGGCCACAAGAACTGGTCTCTTTGTTTTGATGTTGAGAGACCTGCAAAGCCGGTAACCTAGCAGAGTAGGAGCGACGCATTGTTGCTCCTCCGCCAAGAAAAAGCGCTGCTCCAAGATTCACCTTCAGGGCTCAGCAAACCTTGTGGTTGTCCCCCATATTGCTTATTTATAAGCATTAGTATTGCCTGTGGTGGAAATTCGACCAGTTGTGTTTGCAAAGTCATGAAAATGAAAAAAATTAATGTAATTCGAATTATGTTTATGGAATATTCCGTCGGGGGGGGGGGGGAATACGTAGTATTTTTGTTCCACAGTATTATGTATTTGCTTGTTATTAGCAGCTTTCGGCTTCTTAGGCCATCGTCAGATAACTTCGTACTAAACAGACAGTCCACACGTAACATAGAGGTTACATATACAAAGATGGTTTTTGAAAGATGTCTGTGAATCAATACTACAGAACAAGCGTACTACGAAGTAAATGGATTTTAAATGAACACATCTTGACAAATTATTTACACACGGTGAGAACAATAGGCCTATTAATAAGTTTATATTATTTTGGTAAAGGTGAATAATGGAATTGTGTCTGGTCATTTAGCACTAGGTCAGGATTCTTGGATTAGTGTTTGTTAATGGCCAGAAATTCTAACAATGTGTTTCTGCCCTTTTCCCTTTATGGAGAACATCATAGGAATGGCATTCATTCAGAGCATGGTCAGCTAAGGCGGAATCGTTCTTTTTCAATCTCCAGCTCCTTTCGTGCTCAGATAGTCTAGTGGCTATAGCCCTATCTGACTGGCCTACATATAATTTGCCACAAAGGTTACAGGTAATTTTATACACTCCACTCTATTCTAAAGGTGGAATTTTGTCTTTGCTGTTGGACAAAATGTGGGCAACAGTATTTCTGGTGTAAGAAGCTGGGTTGTGTTTCCTGGATCTCAGGTTTTTGGCAATTACCTTTGAAGGATTACCTTACATATAGTATGGGAACACCATTTTTATACTATGACTCGGTGATTTCGTGGAGGATGCTATTTCTTTGATTATTTTAAGTTCATTTTCGAAATCTGCTTTTTGTTGTGGTATAGATAGTAAACGATGTACCATGGTGTGGAAGGCTGCATATTTGTGTGATATAGGGTGTTGGGAACTTGCTGCCATTATTGCATCTGTATTAGTTGCTTTCTGAAAACGTTGAACGTTTTTGCTTGGTAATATCAATGGTAAGGTCCAAAAAATTAGTACATGGAATTTGTTGAACACCGCAAATTTATAGGTTTTAGGTGAATGCTATGAGAACTCCAAGCGCTAACTGACTGAGCTAATTTTACCTGTAACAATATGCCACACTCAACGGGTTGTAATATACAGGGTGTTATAAGAAGGTGCGCCCAAACTTACAGGAAACATTCCTCACACACAAAGAAAGAAAATATGTTATGTGGACATGTGTCCGGAAACGCTTAATTTTCATGTTAGAGCTCATTTTAGTATTTCTCTTTAAATGTAAACTGAAATAATTAGTGCAGACAATTGTCTGTAAGTTTCCACAATCAACGTGTGTGGGCTGACGAGAATCCGCACGCAATTGTGCAATCACGTCATCAACATAGATTCTGTGAACGTTTGCGCAGGAATTGTTGGTGATGTCTTGATTGAGCCTCATGTTCTTCCACCTACGCTCACTGAAGCACGTTATCATGATTTCATACGGGATACTCTACCTGTGCTGCTAGAACATGTGCCTTTACAAGTACGACACAACATGTGGTTCATGCACGATGGAGCTCCTGCACATTTCAGTCGACCTATTCGTACGCTTCTCAACAACAGATTCGGTGACCGATGGATTGGTAGAGGCGGACAAATCCCATTGCTTCCACGCTCTCCTGATCTCAACCCTCTTGACTTTCATTTATGGGGGCATTTGAAATTTCTTGTTTACGCAACCGCGGTACCAAATATAAAGACTCTTCGTGCTCGTATTGTGGACGGCTGTGATACAATACGCCATTCTTCAGGGCTGCATCAGCGCATGAGGGATTCCATGCGACGGAGGGTGGATGCATGTATCCTCGCTAACGGAGGACATTTTGAACATTTCCTGTAACAAAGTGTTTGAAGTCACGCTGGTACGTTCTGTTGCTGTGTGTTTCCATTCCACGATTAATGTGATTTGAAGAGAAGTAATAAAATGAGCTGTAACATGGAAATTAAACGTCTCCGGACACATGTCCACATATATTTTCTTTGTTTGTGAGGATTGTTTCCTGAAAGTTTGGCCGTACCTTTTTGCAACACCCTGTAGTGGCAAAACTTATGGCGAATTTTATCATCCTAATATTTATTTTTCTTTTTACCACTCTTAACAGCTACATGCACACATAATTTTTATATTCGCAACATCTATGACAAACCATCTTTCGAATTATGTACGTTTCATTGGCCTTGTATGATTAATATTAAAATCTGTACCCTTTCGTGTTAGTGTATCTATTTAATGATAACTAATTCCTGGAAAAGGATAATTTTTCCGAAACAGCTTAACCGAGCCAAGAGAGGTTTTAGATAGACAGGTAAAATTAACGTGATAGGATTTAATTTACAATTAATCTCATCTTCGCTCTGAATTTTGTGATTCCTTAATTTGTTCTGGCACATGGCGTATTCAAAAAACTTACGAGTATGCAACCAGGAATGCAAATCGATATCGACCGATATTTAGGCACTGTTATTCTGTAGGCAATGTGCATTGACGTTTAAAACCTTGGTTTCAGTGACTGTAGAAAGACAACATACACCGAGCAACAAAGCACACAGCGGCAACACACAACCAAAGAAGAAAACCAACTGCAATATCGATAATAATCATCAGTTTTCAGCGGGTGAAGAGGTATTAATTTTCCCCCTCTATTCTTAGACAAGCGAGAGAGTAGGATTCCATGCAGAATTTAAGCAAACAACACTCCATTCCTATTGAACAGTTATCGGCTAGTTTTATTTCAATCGCTTCCCTGATAATACAATCCCAATAGCTGGAAGTACATGCCAAATTGTCTGTTTTGTTGTATTCCAATCGGTTGACCTGTGGCCAACCACTGGGCAGCAACAGAAAATTACAGTCGTAATTGTTTACCAATATATGGCATGCCACAGCTGCATGGGATACGGTAGACACCGGCATTTCGCAAACCCAAATCATCCTTAATGGACTCAAACAGCGCTTTTATTTTAGAAGGTGGTCAAAACACACATTTTACGTCTCATTTGCGTAAAATACCTCCAATCTTTGTTAAACATGCTGCCAACGTATGCCAGAAAGTCCACTCTCTTGGGTACGACCCCTGTGCTATCATATCTAGTCCGTTGCACAGTTGGCTAATAGCGCTACGGTCTTTCAATATGCCCTTCACTATAACCATTTTGGGCCGCGGCGGAGCGGCCGAGCGCATTGAAGCGCTATGCTACGATGCGCGAGGCCGTTTCCCGTCGGGGGTTCGAATCCACCCTCGGGCATGGATGTTTGTGCAGTCTTTAGTATAAGTTATTTCATCAGTAATATGTAAGTTCAGGGACTGATGGCCCCGCAGTTAAGTCCCTTAAGCTTAACAAAAATTTGAACATTAATAACTATTCTGGCGAAAAGGGACCTCCAAATGGGACAACTCGATAGACAAACTTTCCGTTCCTGAGATTACGTGCGCCCTGTGCACTAAGGTATGTAGAACGTCTTCACTTTGTGTTAGGTGGAGACAACTATCTGCCTGTATATACAAATGTGTGTGATTCCTTTCTTTGCTTCCCACAGATAATGCAGACTTCATCGTCTTCTTCCAATAATTTCTCAAGCACCAATACTGTCTCTGTCCACCATAAGGCACCTCTTGTGACGACTCTTCAGATGAAGAATAATCCAGACGACGTTCTTTAGGTTTCCTTACTTTTGTAGTTGTTTTCGATACTTCAGAAGATTTTGCTTCATTTGGCGCTAATTTTCCACTTTTCTTTTTCAATCTTTTCTGTTTTTCTAATTCTATCAAATCTTTTTCTTTCTTCTTCTTTTCAATAACTTGTTTCACAGGACTTCCAGAAATATGGTAAGAAGGCAATTTCTTCCTCGGTTCCCTGGTTGTTTTCTTGCTAGCCATCAGAAGTGGAGGAAGAGCTGAGCAAGTGGAGAACTGCAGAGGAAGAATCGAAAGGGCTGATAGCTCTTGAGGAACAGTTGACGAAATGGTAAGCTGTTGGGATAGGATTAGTGGCATGGTGGAATCTTATACAGAAGCTGAGGAAATGAGCTGCCGACTAATGGGTAGTCACATACTTTTGGTTGTTTTCAACAACATCGGTAGTGTATGAAGTTTTAAAAAGCATCAGAGAATATATTACTGTCTAGAGGCCAGTACCAGTAGCTCTGAACCCGTTGGCAGCATTCTGGATGGTACTCACTCTGAGGTAAGCTCTTTCAAATATTCCAGCTGCCTCTCGCACTGTTATGAAGGATCCAGGATTAGAGATCAGATAGATTTCGCAGGCATGACTATAGGCAGTCTTTAGTGGCCCGTAGAAAGCCACATCAAGTGGCTGCAACATGTATCTTGTATGAGCTGTAAAATCTAGAAGGCATATCCCATTATTCCTGCAAAATTCAGTGGACTCCATAGTGACATGTGATTGTCCATTACAAGTAGGACAGGGTTTTCTTTGCTCTGGTGAGCATGACTGCTAAATGTTATAAGAATTTTAGGAAGGTTTCAGCAGTCCCACTTCTCCCTATCACTTTTACTAGTATATTTCCGTGGCATTATGTCTGTAAAACCCAGATCATTCATACACTAGCGATCATGCATCAGGATAGAGGTAAAAGAAAAAAGTGCAGTGAACGCTCGGTTTCGGAACCAACTTTTGTATTTTTTTTTTTCATTTTTATAAGATATAGGTAATGGAAAATATATCGGGTAAGATGTCGAACACGTCATCTTACCCTCTCTGCGTTTCGACATCTTACCCCACGTCACAGTTATAATTTTAAAATTAGTTATAATTACTCCAATGGATGTCGAACTACTTAAATTGCATACTGTTCTTTACTTTAGGAGTTGCATTTTGATAATATCGAATGGATAATTAACAAAAGCTTACCGTTGTCGAACAATTCCTTGTGATGTAAAGTCCTAATATTACAAAAATATTATGTCGACAATACACTTCTTTGTCGCCACTGCTCAGACAACAATGCGCCCCGAGATCTCTCTCTGTGAACTGCGTTGATAATCGTTTGCGTCTCAGGAAGTGCTTGAATACGAGCTGCCATCTATGAATTCGTCATCTTACCTACTTCGTCATCTTACCCTACTTTCCCCTACAAAAAATGTGGTTACATGGAATAATTACACGTTAAGTACAATTTGTGAAGTAGATAAAAGAAATGAAAAGTAATCCCAAAAATAAATAAATAAAAGAAATAACCGGTTACATAACTTATTGGTTATGAACTGCAGATTAAAACTTAAGAGATTGCAGAAAGGTTAGGAGATGGAACCTGGACAAATTGATGGAACCAGAGGTGGTTGAGAGTTTCAGAGGGAGCATTAGGCAAGGATTGGCTGAAACGGGGGAAAGTAATACAGTAGAAGAAGAATGGGTAGCTCTGAGAGATAGGGTAGTGAAGGCTGCAGAGGACCATATAGGCAGAAGGACAAGGTGTAATAGAAATCCCTGGATAACACAGGATATACTGAACTTAATTGATGAGAGGAGAAAATATAAAAATTCAGCAAGTGAAACAGGAAAAAGTGAGTACAAACGTCTGAAAAATAAGATTGACAGGACGTGCAAAAAAGCAAAGCAGGAGTGACTATAGGACAAGTGCAGAGCCGTAGAAGAATGCATAACTAGGGGAAAGACAGATACCGCCTACAGGAAAATAAAAGAGATATTTGGAGACAAGAAAAGCAGCTGTATTAATATCAAGAACTCAGATGGAAAACCAGTACTAAGCAAAGAGGGGAAAGCTGAACTGTGGAAGGAATATATAGAGGGCCTATACAAAGGAAATAAGGCAGTATTCTATAAATGGAAGACGAAGTGGAGGAAGATGAGATAGGAAATATGATACTGCGAAAACTATTTGACAGAGCGCTGAAGGACTTGAGTCGAAACAAGGCGCCTGGAGTAGATGATATTCCGTCTGAACTGCTGATATCGTTAGGAGAGCCAGTCGTGAAAAAATTGTATCACCTGGTATGCAAGATGTATGAGTCAGGGGAAATACCCTCCGACTTCAAGAAGAATATCGTAATTCCAATTCCAAAGAAAGCAAGTGCAGACAAGTGTGAAAATTACAGAACTATGAGTTTAATAAGTCATGGTTGCAAAATATTAACAAAAATTATTTACAGACGAATGAAAAAAACTTGTGGAATCCGAACTCGGGAAGATCAGTTTGGATTTAGGAAAAATGTAGGAACAAGGGAGACAATACTCACATTACTAATTATCTTAGAAGATAGGCTAAGGAAAGGCATACCTACATTTATAGCATTTGGAGATTTGGAGAAAGCTTTTGACAATGTCGACTGGAATACACTCTTCCAAATTCTGAATGTAGCAGGGGTAAAATATAGGGAACGAAGAGTTATATTCAACCTATACAAAACAAGACAGCGGTTATTAGAGTCGAAGGGCAAGAAAGGGACGCAGAGGTCGGGAAGGGAGTATGACAGGGTTGTAACCTTTCCCCATTGTTGTAACCCCAATGTTGTTCAATCTGTACATTGAGCAGGCAGTGAAGGAATGGAAGGAGAAATTTGTAGAGGGCATTAAAGTGCAGGGAGAAGAAATAAAAACATTGCGGTTTGCCGATGACATAGTAATTCTGTAAGAGACGCAAGTCGGCCGCGGTGGCCGAGGGGACTGAGGCGCTTCAGTCACGGTCTGCACGGCAACTACCGTCGTGGGTTCGCATCACCCCTCGGGCATGGATATTGTGCCGTCCTTAGTTGTAGGTAGTTGATAAGTAGTTTGTAAGTTTAGGGACTGATGACCCCGTAGTTAAGTCCCTTAAGCTTAACAAATATTTGAACATTTTTGAGAGACCGCAAAAGATCTGGAGCAGCAATTGAATGGGATGGACAGTGTCTTGAAAGGAAGCTATAAGATGAACATCAACAAGAGTAAAACGAAGGTAATGGAATGTAATGTCAGAAAATCAGGCGATGCTGAAGGAATGAGATTAGGTAATGAGACAATAAAAGTAGCAGATGAATTTTGTTATTTGTGTAGCAAGATAACTTCTGATGGCCGAAGTAGAGAAGATATAAAATGCCAAATGGCTATGAGAAGAAAAGCGTTTCTAAAGAAGCGAAACTTGTTAACACCCAATATTAATTTAAATGTTAGGAAGTCCTTTCTGAAATCAGTTGTCTGGAGTGTAGTATTGTATGGGAGTGAAACGTGGACGATAAGGAGTTCAAACAAAAAGATGATAGAAGCTTTTGAAATGTGGTGCTACAGACGAATGATGAAAATTAGATGGGTAGATCACGTAACTAATGAGGAGGTGCTTAACCGAATCGGGGAGGAGTTTCTGGCATATACTGAATAAGAGAAGGGATAGATTGGTTGGACACATTCTGAGACATCAAGGAATTGTCAACTTAGCATTAGAAGGAAGCGTGTGGGGTAAAAATCGTAGAGGGAGACCGAGGGACGAATACAGTAAGCAGATTCAAAAGGATGTAGGTTGCCGAACGTATTCTCAGATGAAGAGACTTGCACAGGACAGGGTAGCGTGGAGAGCTGCATCAAACCATTCTGAGGACTGAAAACCACAACAACAACAACTTATCTCGTATAATTGGCATTAAACTGCTTATTATAGTGCTCCACATAAAATCTGATAAGTGTAATGGATGAAAGTCGTTTATGAAATCATGTGTTGGTGGAGAGTCACATATAAAATGTATGGCTGGTCAAAATTAAAGCAGTAAAACAAACATAAAATAATGACCACCATAGTGCACATGTCTGGTTGAGCACCTCCATTAAACTGATTGGCAATACTGACAAAGATTTCCATGAATTCCACTAGAGTGCGCTACAATAGGTGAGCTTGGCTCTATTAATATCTATCGACTTGTGATAACTGCAATATTCTCATCTCTCTTTGTAATATACAATAAGATCGCTCCCTATGATGAGTAAATTAACTGGATAAGACGATATCGTGCTATCATATTATATGTCTAGGTAGGAACTACAGTATATCAGTGCTAGGAAAATATTGTTTACATCAATACAGCAATGTCCAATGTTCAGAAATTTTGTACCAATCTGTATTGTTGAAAAGTTACGTTGCAGCACATACAAATGTGAAAAGGAAGTGCGTAATCAAATCCAAGTACAGGGCAGACTGCAAATAGTCAATTATTTTGTCAAGTAGGCTCAGCCACATAGATCGTGTATAAAACACAAAAGTATGACGCGTTTCAAGGGTAAAGCCCTCATCATCAGATAAAGTATACAAGAATCTTAAAACCCCAGACAATAACAATCTAAAATTAAAAAAAAAAGAAAACGTGGTTACTTCCCTTGTAATCATGTTTCCGCAGAAAGGTCCTCAGCATACTGTGCTCCGTCAAGATTCAAAACAGACCCCAGCACTGGAGGCGCATAACACTAGTGAAATGCACGGAGTCAACAACACGAGGAGTTTTCTGCGGAGACACGGTTACAAGGGAAGTAACCACGTTTTCTTTTATTAAGTTTTAGATTTTTATTGTCTCGGGTTTTAAGACTCTTGTATATTTTATCTGATGATGAGGGCTTGACCCTTGAAACGCGTCATACTTTAGTGTTTCATACACGATCTATGAGGTTGAGCCTACTTGACAAAATAATTAAGTATACAACCGCGACCTCACATTCATTAAGGATATAATTGGCAAATAGTCACGTTAGGGGCGAGACTGTTCGATCCCCGGACATACACAGAGCCAAGTACGCGGACACCCCGCGACACACGCTCCTACACACCGGCTCGTCGGCAGCGCACGGACGCGTGAGTGTTCGCTAAAGTGGACGCCAGCCAGTATCGACCACTGCGAGGTCTGCGATCGATGGGTCGCAGCGAGTCCGACACGACACGGTGTCCGCAAAGTGGGAGCAGCTGCGGCAATTACCCGTCACTTAGGCCGCCGCTCCCCCACCCTACTCTACTGCCTCCCCCCTCCACCGCCACCACACTCGCTCCTTCCGATGCAAATTCCGCACCAAATGCTCGGCTCGCGTGCGCCCCTGCACCCCCACTAACCACCCCCACCCCTTTGGCACATTCTGTGCGTCCCCATCCACTATCGCGATAGACGCTTACCTGATTACTTTATTATCAGTCCGCAGTTTAGCGCGGGGATCTCTGTGAATGGGTAGAACGCGAACAAAGGAAGCCAGCGATTCAGCGTGTCGCTGGATGATGTAGTTGGTGATAAGGCATGAGGTCATCAGTGACATGTTTTGTATCAACAGTTACCGCTTAACTTTCAAATCAACTTCCCTACCTAATATGGATTGCTATCTTGTGGCTTTGTACACAATGAGAAGTGTAACTACCAGCGATGTGTGGTGCCTACGATCACTGTACTGTGCAATTTACCTCTCCAAATAATTAAAATTTCCATGTTAATGAAATCTTCTCGGGTTACAAGGCGCATCGTGTGGTTTACTGCCCACGAGATTTCGACAGAGAACTCCTCTGCCATTGTCCACTCAGTGACTTAGCCAGGATATTGTCAAAGGGGGAGGGGGGGGGGGGGGTCCGTCTTTTTAAAGAGAAATTTACAAAGGCTCATTTTTTCATTTATTCTAAAAACAAATTTAACATCTTTATATTTTATTTACATAAGTTAGACCTTCTTACAAATACGACAGTATTTTATATACAAAATTGAGGAAAACATTCCTTATAAATTGTTCAGAACGTTCAGTTGTTATTCCAAAAGAACTCAGATTATCAGAATGAGAAGTGTTTCTTTGTACTTGAACACTGGCAACGACACGGTTGTATGTCATCAAGCTCGCTGCCTGTCAGCAACAACTGTAGCTCGGTGTTTCGCAAAATTTGCATTAATTTTTGCATCGGCATACATACCATGCGTATTGATTTAGGAAGTGTAAGTCTATCAGTTTATGTCCATTTATTTTATTTCCAACATTATTGGTTCTCTTGCTCTTGTTGTCATTGGAACATAAAATATTACTCTCAAATCTAACTTTAAAAAGTATTACACGTACTGAGTGTGGTGCCTTATGATACACTGGAATATTGCCACTCCAAATAACGTCTCCACTGCTAAAAATAAACTGCTGTAAAAAAGATAAATAAGCTATTATAATAGTACGTATTTGAACTTACCATGACGCTAGTGGACGAATGAAAGTCGGTTTTCTCTTTTTTCTTGTTATGAAGTTATCCATAATTGCAAACTCTTGTAACGGCACAAACGAAATAAACGGCAGCAATTACATTACATTCCTCCCACCATTCGGAATCGTGGCGATCATATTCCCAACGTTCCCCCGCTCACTCGTATCTGCCGCGGTGGAGTAGCTGAGCGGTCTAAGGCTCCTCGCTGCGGAGCGCGCGGTTGCTCGCCGTCGGAGTTTCGAGTCCTCCATGGGGCATAGGTGTGTGTTTTGTCCTTAGGTAAGTTTACCTTAGTTTAAGTAGTCTGTAAGCTGCGGACAGATGACCACGCAGTTTGGCCCGATAGATTTACAAACATTTGAACAAAAATGTTCAAATGTTTGTAGAGCTTATGGAACTACAGGTTCATCAGTCCCTAAACTTACAAACTACTTATGAACTAAGGACGGCACAAGTATCCATGCCCGAGGGGGGATTCGAACCCCCGACCGTAGTGACCGTGCAGACCGTGACTGAAGCGCCTCAGTCCCCTCGGCCACCGCGGCCGGCACATTTGAACATTTCTTCACCCATAGCTTCCTGCTATCTCCGCTTCCCCCCCCCCCCCCCACCACAACGGAACGTCCTGTATCAGGTCCGCGTCGTAATGACACTGGTTGGTGCCTTTTAACATTCTTTGTAATACAATACTTCCACAGTGCCTGTGGTGAGATTTTAAATTGTTGCACCAGACGATTACGACCTAACAATTGAGCCTCTTTATAATCGTGTTACGGGTTTTTCCAGTGTTTCATCGTGTGTTTACTTCGACCGTCGCAGAATGTATGTGAATTTGCACTGTGGTTCGTCTCCTCATTTAGTTTCTACAATCTTTATAAATACGTAGCAACCCACCCAAATGTGCGTGGCGGAGGGTACCACTACTAGTTAGCTGCTTTCCTCTTCCATTCCCATATAGAAGGAGGGAAAAATGAGTGCATCGGTACGAGCCTTAATCTCTCTGATCATATCTTTGTGATGTTTGCCAATTACAGCAAACGCTGTTGTCAGCCTGCCCAGTGAGAACCTTGAATTAAAAAAGGTAATAATAACCAAAAATCAACGACACTCCCTCCGTCAGCTGTAGTACAAGCGGCCGCATCACATTACGTAAGAGAATGAGTGCACATGTAATGACGAAGACCCTTATTTTACATTTATAGTTCCGACAATATTAACTCCATAATTCTTCTTTAATGTCTGACTTCCTTGATCAATTTACAACTTAATTACAGTTTCCCTAGCCTTGTGGCTTGGCGAGTAGGTCTGTTAGCGATAAGCTGCGAGTTTTAGACGTCCACAGTCCCCGATTGTTCTCTCGGTGTTACGGGCTGCTTTGTACATTTTTGAATCGTAAAGCAGCTTTTACGACTTGCAGTTCAAAACGTTGCCATTAAGCGCTCGCCCTGACATTCGCAGATACTGGCCAGCTTGTTTTTAAGTCGTGCCTCAACCCATTAATGAAGTGGTTTAGAGTTTATACTGCGGTCAGAAACTGTGCTCCACCCTTTTCCTAAATGAGGGTGCACTGCGAAATTACCTGCCGTAGTAAAGACAGTTCGAAATGAAACGTTGAATGTGTACGTTAGTTCGCACATTAACTCTTAATACCGTATAGGAATTGCCTTAGAAGTGAACGAGAAGAGCTATAAAGATAAGGAGGAGGAAACGTTAGACTTTGTCTCATTAACGATTGTAAAAGTTTTATGAAAACCGTAAAGGTGCACTACTGTCTCTCTGCTACACGCTGACGATTTCATTTACGAATAATAGACATTTCGAACAGTAAATAAGATGCGGGTAAAGTGTGCCATTGCTTGTATGCAATTTCCCGTCCTTAGTAAATGAAGTTGTTTTGGGCGCAACAATTTCATCTACGTCGTTTGGTATCAACCCAACCAAAACATCACGACATATTCTGAAAAACAAAAGATTACCTGACATCGTCTGGTGTGGAGGCGATCAATTCGTTTTACAGTTTCCAAATGATAAGCCAAGATCGCAAACTACCAATTTATTAAGTGACGACCGGTTTCGGTGCACTATGTCACCATCATCTGGTCATATATAATCTGGCCATCTTATTAAAATATTTGGATTTAAAATAAGAAATGCAACATTGCACTTAGTCACTATATTAAAAAAAAAAAAAAAAAAAAAAAACTTAAGTTACAAACATGACAGCTTACAAAATACTAAAACCGGTTGTCACTTAATAAATTGGTAGTTTGCGATCTTGGCTTATCATTTGGAAACTATAAAACAAAAACTTAGTCGATTAATATTCGTTTCATTATATATCACCAGACTCTCTACGTCCATCGTTAACGAACTACCAACAGTAATACGAAACTTACGAGCAGCGGAAACCGATAAGTACACTCCACGAATGTAACTCTTAAGCAGAATCATTATACAACTGTTTCCCAAACAAGGATGTGAATAACGATCACATCGAAAAATATCAATGAAGATGGTATTTTCTTTCGACGTCTTAATTATATCAATTTAACGGATAGCATGAAATTGCTGCTATTGGATAAGTTTTAATGTGAAGTTCTTTGATATTCTTATACATTTTATTAATAATCTTAACCTTAAAAAAATTACGTGTTTGTTGAAACTATCAAGATTATCAACGTGTTCCGTTAGATGAGATGGTGTGTGCCTTTATTTTAGAGCAAGCGTAGCTTTTGCTGCTTCCTATGAACTTACACGATTGAACTGCCTTACTTAAGTAACATCCATCGTTATATCGGACAACGCTTTGTAACAAAACGTCTGGCGGAGGGAGAACCGACGCCACAATGAAAGTTTCTCGCCTCTCCTTCTCTCTTACAAAATTTCCGTCTGCTGTGTGTTTGAACTTGTTCTAGCTGAATGCCTGTGTACAATGTTATGTTAATCTGACTGCGTATTTTTAACTGTATTCTATGTGAATATAAAGGTATTGCAAAACGTATCTGACTGTGCAATGTTTATCATAATGAGACACAAACTGCTAATTGTTTCTGTATGAAAATGTCGCAACAAGGTTAACTGCCTGAAAATTACTGATAATAAAAATCGCTATGTTAATAATTCTGGCCCTACAAACTTGTTTCTGACTGAATTAACAATCTTTAACGGAATTTAACGAACACATTATTTATCAATACAATCTGACTCAGTGCAAACACTTGTTAACCTGAACACTGTACGAATTTTCCTACCCTGAAATCTGTAAATCATACTGAACTGTAAGCTTGACAAAAACTGATTCTTTCTCACCTTCACTTACTGCATACATTTGTGCAACACCAAACTGCTTCCTGCTGTACTAACTACTGGAAAACTAACTACAGAAAAATCTATGGCACTTTTAATAAAAATGTGAGGAGGGATAAACTGTTAATCTGTTTAAGAAACTTGAACTAATTATTAAACATGAAATATCTGGTTTATTTTCTAACTGATGTAACTTCATGAAAATTACTAACAATGTCATGTTTATGATTTTAAAATCTTTCAGAGAAAAATTTAACCCAGATATTTAATCTGCCTACAAAATTATTTTTAAACAAAGATAAACATTTCTTTACTGTTAATAAATTTAACTTGATTTGCACAAACAATGTTACAACAATACCATATTTCAAGAACACTACCCATGAAATTCCTATTTCATAAAAAATACAATTTCAAAACTAAACTATTACAATAAATATTTTTCTTAACACAGAAAGGGGTCCCTAGGATTAATCGTGAGACCACAACCTAAGAGCAAGATCTTTCCCGACAGTTACTGTTACCATCAGTTCAGCCTAACAATGCGAAGTTGTGCCATAGAAACATGCCAAGTATTTCATGAAAAACTTTACCTTATAAAAACTTCAAAATATCGTTTCTCCAACGTCATTTATACCTTTCGTCTCCATATCTTAAACAAACAGCGTGGCTCAGCATTCAAGTCTCAAAATCTCATCTCCTCGGCTATCCCGCCGGAACGACAACTGCACACAACCACGGTCCCTAAGCTTCTGCAATCTCATCCTCACGCCTAGCAAAGTCTGCACTCTCAATAATCACAACCCTACTTCCCGGCAACAATACTATCACCGTCTCCAATATTGATAGTACTGCCATCGAAAAATAAGCCTGCAACCAAAGATAAATGACCCACGCCTAAATAGCTTGACACTGCTCTCAAATTCGTTGTACATTTAAATATGAAATATATAGCCAGAATGAAACTTTCACTCTGCAGCGGAGTGTGCGCTGATATGAAACTTCCTGGCAGATTAAAATTGTGTGCCGGAACCGGGACTCGAACCTGGGACCTTTGCCCGCGAAAGGCAAAGGTCCCAGGTTCGAGTCCCGGTTCCGGCACACAATTTTAATCTGCCAGGAAGTTTCATGAAATATATACCTTTCCATAGCAGGTATCTTACAACAATACATTACGAGTCATTCTCTTAAGTTTTATATTGGCTTTTGGATTCACAGAACTAAACTTGTGACTTTTACATGTGCAAGAGCTTTCTTTGTTTCGTAAAATTAATTGTGTACATACTACTAAGAATACATGGTATCCACGGTGGAGTAACCGAGCGTTCTGAGGCGCCTTGCTACGGAGCGTGCAGTTGCTCGCCGTCGGAGGTTCGAGTTGAGCCCTCTCTCGGGTATGGGTGTGTCTGTTTCCTTAGTGTAAGCTTATGGACTGATAAACCAAGTGGTTAAGTCCCTCCTTAGATTTACAAACATTTGAACAATTTTAATAAAAAGTCGATAAAGTGCAATAAGACTAACTCGATAAAAAGTGACTGATCGTATAGTAGAAAGAGGACTTAAATATTTTTATATTTTTATCAGCCTACCTGGCTATTCCTGAGTATGTCTTTCTATGTATTTCATTTTCTTTTTTCCCCCTTCTGGTCATCGCCTTTGGTCGCACTCTCCGTCTACAGGAATCTATAACTATATAGTAATTCTGCCTGTAGTGTGGTTTTCACGCAGCTCCATTCTGAACAAAGTGTCGTACAGTAATCTAATTCTAGGAAACTGTACTCGGAGTAGACTCAGTAGTACAGACGTAATAAACTAGCTTCTGCTAATCCGACCATTGCTGGCACTAATGGCTACAGGATTAGCGCAAGTGCCGGATGCGGATCGTCTGTGAAGGATCCCGCAGATAAAACACTCGTGTGACCTCGTCTGGAGTATTGCTGTGGTCCTTAGGATTCCCACCGCATCGGTTTAAAGGGAGTCATAGAAGCAATTCAGAAGCGAGGTTTGTTACTGGCAGGTTCGATCAATGCGCAAGTGTTACTGAGATTCTTCGGGATCTCAACTGGGAGTCGCTGGAGGCATAGTGACGATCTTTTCCAGAAACAATTTTTAGAAAATTTAGAGGGCCGGATTTTCAGGGGGACTGAAATGTTTGTAGAGTTTATGAGACTTAACTACGAGGTCATCAGTCCCTAAACTTACAAACTACTTATAAACCAGCTAATACTAAGGACAGCACAAATATCCATGACCGAAGGAGGATTCGGACCCCCGAACGTAGTGGCCGTGCGGACCGTGACTGGCGCGCCGCAGAGCGCATGGCCACCCAGCCGGCTTTAGGCGGACTACAGAACGGTTCTATGCACTCATTGTCCCTCTTTCTATAATGGAAGTGGAACTTGAAAAGCAAGAACCTAGTAGTACTATTTGTTACAGTCCGCCATGCACCTTTGTGTGGTTTGCGAAGTGTGTATGTAGATGAAGATGTAGGTTTTGAGAGTGTCTGAAACCTATTTCTTCATTTACAATCTTAAAAATCTCTTATCATTTATCTATTTATTTTATTTATCTATTTATTTTATTTTTAGTCATTTTATTTAAATTAGAAAGATACGTGTTTCAGTGTACTGTATTTTGCTAAATCCGAGACAAGATATTTTAAAAGAATATTCAAATGTAAATTTAATTTTCAGAGACAACTTTGTCCATTAGTATATACATCACATTTCAGAAGACATGAGTCTAAGCTATATAGAAAGCTTTAATTTCCAATTAATTATATACAGTATTATTTAAGTAACAAGAATGTTCCCCAGGACAAATCATTGTGCTCGCCTTATTTTATGTGCGCCGGGTTACTGAGAAACCGCAAGTTTAGATGTTGGGGCGTCTATTAATTCTCATGAACTGTCATATTCTGATACAATTTCGAAGGCACATTCAGTGGTATACGTGCAAACCGTCTGTGAAATGTCTCTCGAATACAGTTACTAATTTAGAAGTAATACATTGTATCGTTATACCGAATACCTCAGTTTCGCTGCATGAACGACAGAAACGTCTTAAGCAATTTACATATTTTCTTGTTTCGCACGGCTTGTCAGCATGAAATGTTTCGTAAAGTTTTAAATAACATGTAATGTTGCTCAAGATGATAATTTACAGCATATCACATTGTTTATGACATCATATCTCCTCATCAATGAGTACTAGGTTCTCATTACCGCCCTCGTGATTATTGCATTACGGCAAGGAATAATATATATATATATATATATATATATATATATATTATATATATAATGTTCTGCGATTTAAACCGATCTAGAAGTTTAGGAGAAGATATAGAACGTGCGCACATTACCCGTATTAAAATGTTCAGACGTTTGTAGACTTAAGGGACAAAACTACTCTGGTCATCGGTCCCTAGACATACAAGCTACTAAAATTAGCCGGCCACGGTGCAGTCACGGTCTGCACGGCCACTACTGTTGGGGGGTTCGAATCCTCCCTCGGGCATGGATATTTGTGACGTTCTTAGTGTTAGCTAGTTCGTAAGTAGTTTGTAAGTTTAGGGACTGATGACCCCGTAGTTAAGTCCCATATGCTATACAAACATTTGAACATTTGAGCAATTTACACAGCCAGTTCATCAACGCATGCTGTTAAACTTACAATAAGGTCAGGCAACACACCCATGTCCGAGGGAGGACTAGAAACTCTGGCATGAGCGACAGCACGCACCGCAACAAGATGTACGGCCATTTCCGCGCGGCGCACACTTCACATAGATCCATTTTTATGACAACTGTACATATTTTAAATTATATGTTTCTAAGTGTGTGTGTGAAAGTCTGTATATATGTGTGTGAGTGTGTTTATGCGTATTTTTCACATGGCCTTCAGAACTGGACCGATTTAAAGGAAACCTTGTACATCTCTCTGGAATTAAAAACGACATACCACACACACACACACACACACACACACACACATACGTAATAATGAAATTCCTGAATAACTGCCTTATCATGTGGCAATATTCAATATCTTCTCCGAAGATAATGAGCCGATTTCAAAAAGGCACAAATACTCTTTAACAAACAATAGCAATGGGGGTGAAATCCATAAAAAATTACTCCGTTATGCTACGATTCAATAACGAGATATTCTTTATGCACTATTTCAGAACGAGAGCACTTTGCGACCTGCAACAAGCTTACATAATAATTCCAAACTTTTACGAAACATATCCACTGTTTGTGCAATAAAATTACGACTTTCAGCTTGACGTGACAATTTTTTTTTCTTTTTTTTTGTGAACACTACTTATTGTATTAGCCAGATATTTTGAAGGTAGTATTCATCGTTACCGCTGAATATTCCTTTGATATTATATTACAGTACGACCCATAGTTTATGAGATACTAGGCCATAAACAGATTGGTTCCAGAAAAACAGCCGAATCGCGCATAATGTTTCGATCATTCTATTCGCGATATATTTCGCAGACAGTTGAAACACGTCCACATAACGTGTTCCATTTAATTGACTCCCCATGAACAAATGTTGATGAGCTTCAGACATTTTTTTAGTGTAGCACGACACTCCACTGGCAATATGCGAGATACCAGGCATTACATATTGATTTAGTTTTATCTGTATGTAAAATTCTGTCTATGTTGTACATGAGGCCCAAAATATGTATTAGTGTGTATTGACCCTGGCTTCCACAGAATGAATGAAACTTTGTATGTAAGAAAGTTTAGGAAGTGCTAGGCGCGTCTCGTCTGTTTTGTGTCATAGTTTCTTTCAAACGCTGGGTGTTGAATGTCTCTGGGCGAGATGTAGGTTTGCCAATTGCTGAGCAGAACCCAGTCTTAGCAAAGATTCCTAATGTAGCTTGCTCTTAACCTCCTTGGCTGGGGGTTTGTCAGGTTACCTGCCTGACGACCGGTGACACTCTCTGGGCTCCCCTCTCTCTGGTAACGGTTAAGCAGTGGTGAAGAGAGCTTTTCATTCGCTTCTTGGTTCTTGGTAGGGTAAATACCTGTGGGTTTGGTTCTGCTGTGGCCTCGTGGCTCAACTTAGTCCAGGCTCCATAGTCGTACTTATGCCTTTTCGCAAGTTTTTAATTCCAGCAGTGGCAGCTGCACAATGTGTAGTAGTGAGATTTTGCTTAATTTCCTACAGGATTGCTAATTTTATGTCGATTTTTGCTGGAATCTGATTCCGATGCTCTGATGGTGTTTCGTTAGCATAGTTCTTGCACTTTATAACTTTTAAATCATTTCTTCGCCTGTTTAAATGTGTTCAGTGTCTTTCGCGTTCTTATCATAGTTGAGTTCTAATATTTTCGGGGATTCGCGGTGCCTATACTGTTCGTACTTTGTCGACAGATCATGTGGACGATATAAGACTAAGCCTTCAGATTTTCCATCATTCAATGCACATTATTGGTTAATAATTGTATAGCGAATTTGCTAAGGTGTCTCCTAGTGAGTGTAGCGTGATAATTTTCCCCGAAAATTGTCTATTCTAACTTGTAATCTGTGTACTTGTCGGCCCACGTGTGCGCCGATTAGCGTGTTCCCTGTTTGGTTATTATCATTAAATAGACCTTTTTCCTCTGTGTAGAAAGAACCGTTGCACGGCGTCTATCGTGTTTATAATTTTCAGGAGATAGAATGATTTCACTTATTTAATTTTTTGTGACCGAACTCTGTATTGTGCTGTAGCAATCTGTAACCTTGCTTATCTAATAGATATCATTCCTCTGACCAAAAAGAATGGTTACACGATATATTTCGCGATCTTATTCTCTTAGAAATTGATTTTGTTAACTTTTTGCATATTTTTTGTTGCGACTTAGTAGAGTGCTGTATTGATCTAACAACTTTAACCTTCTGTACTTATCTTCTCCCTGTGCTAAACGAACGCCAGAGCGACCGTTTTTAGATATTATTTAATGAAATCTTGATTTAATGTATAATTAAAAGTTATAGGGAAACTTTAACTTCCATCTGTAGACCGCATTTTGTGGTCTTCAACCAAGTGCGTTTGTTTCTGATAGTTGATCTTGAGCCTAAGCCACTAGCTTCTCACATTATGAAAGCGAAGTACTATTTCATTGTGCGCGAGTGAACCATCAACATATATTCTCCACATTGCTTGGCTGTCGTCTTGGTGTATTGGTGTCAGGTGATTCGTAACTACCTGCATGGCTTGGCGTATGAATCTGGGTGTGAATGTGCTGCAGTTCCTCCGTTTCCCCCTATGAAACGTGATCGTAATTAACCTGTACTCAACTTTGCAGGTGGGAAATTTTAGGACCATGTAATCGTGGATATTTTGAATATTTTGTAAGGTGTTGTTTTTATTGTATTTTTAAAAAAATGGTCTTCCCCCTTGTTGTTCTTGTTTTGAATAATAAATTAACTTGTTAAATTATAATCCTTTTGTGCTAATTTAAATTTTCTCCTCATCATTTATTTTGAATTAACGTGGGGTAATTTGTTCATGTATCTTGTGATTCTGCTCCCTTCTGGAGCATTATTTGCGTTTCCGTTGCCAATATTCATGATTTTTTACTTAGATCCATGACTGTGGATCATTATTTAATTGTGTGCAGTTTCCTCTAAAGATTGCAGTAAAGGGAGACTGTTTGCTTAACTTATAGAATCAGAGTTTTGCTTAAGGGAAGTGTATACTTCCGCCGCTGTGTGAATATCGCCGTAATGAGATTTTGTGAGCAAGCAGGCAATTGTTAACTTCACAAACACGGCTAGTTAACAGTCAAAAGAACAGCGGGCGAGTTTAACAGTTTGCGAATATACCACTGAATGTAATTTTGAAATTTTATCAGAATACCACACATAGTTCAGGATACGTGGCGTCAAAAACAATGAAAGGCATGAACATCTATTACAGTACGCATGACAGTTTCATAACAGTTTTATAATATACCACTCTGAGAATCTGGAATATTATATTTGTGTTGGACATGTAGTTCAGGACGTATTTCAAGAATTGAGCGGCATGAAAATGAAGCTGAAATGAATATAGTTTAGGGAAAATGGTGAGGTACAGAGAGAGATGTTGCACTAACATAGGAAAGAAACTATAATACGCCCCCGGGCAACGACGGGATTTATGCTAATCGTTATCTGTATTAATAACAAAGAAAATATTTGTTTGTGCGCAACTATTAATCTCCAAAAGTTCTTCGTCGCCTGATTTGAAATTTTGACACAACATTGCATTCCAATACAGGAATTGATACCTATTTCATACATAACCGATATGTACCTTTTTGTGGTTTTTGGTCACAAAGTTTCCCGAATATAAAGTTTGTAAATATTCTTAACTGACATATATTAAAAACATAGAACAGAAACACGCACATAAAACAGTGCAGCGTTATGTCAAAATTTCACAGCATTCGGTCAAGAACTTTCGTAGTTATGGAATTTTGAACACGACAGCAAATAAAACTACACGTTACAGTTGCGAGAGAGGAGGGGTAGGGATCTGACTTGCAGAGGGGTCGGAGGAGATGAACATTGTGGTGGGAGGTGAAACTGAAGCGCCACTAAGTCGAAATGTTAAAATGTTTGTAAATTTATCGGACCAAACTGTTTGGTCATCAATGCGTAGCTTACAAACTACTGAAACTAAGGTAAACTAACCTCCCATTCCTCAGGGAGGACTCGAACCTCCGACGAAGAGCAACCGCACCCTCCGCAGCGAGGCGCCTTTGACCGCTCGGCTACTCCACCGCGGCCACTACGTCGATTCAGCAGCTCAGTTTGCAGGTCATAAAGAGTAATTTAAAAATGTATATATTTATAATATTAACAAGATTATAATTGAAATTCTTATAGTACTGTACTTTGTTTATTTTGTTTCATGTTTGGTGAAAGCGTTGCAAAACGCGGGTACAACACCTTCTGCGCCTGGACCACGATAAAATAGCCGGTCGAGAGCAAGGAAGCAGCTTCAAGCTAATTTAATGAAATAAATGATAAAAATGAATAGATACTATTGTAATTATGTTACATACTGTTGTTGTTGTGGTCTTCAGTCTGGTGACTGGTTTGAGGCAGCTCTCCACCCTATTCTATCCTAAGTCTCTTCATCTCCTTATAAGAAAGGCAATCCACATCCATTAGGATCTGCCCCGCGGCAGAATAGAAGTGCGCACTGACGTGCAGTGCTGCAGTGTACGTGGCCGTTCGCCGTCGGAGGTTCGGTTCCTCCCTCGGGCATGGGTGTGTGTGTTGTCCTTAGGTTAGTTTAACTTGGTGTAAGTAGGGACTAAAAACCAAGCAGTTCAATCCCATAGATTTGACATTTGAACATTTAATTTCTCTCTCCGCGATTTTCACCTCACACACTTTCCTCCAACGCTAAATTTACGATTCATTGATGTATAAGTATGTTCGAACTAATGGAGCCCTTTATTTAGTCCAGGTATGCCAGAAGTTACTTTATCCTCAATTTTGTCAATTTACCTCCTCATTAGTTACGCGATCCAACCACCTAATCTTCAGCATTGATTGCTTGGGTGATGGGTAGATGGGACCAAACTGCTAGGTCATCAGACCCAATCTTCAACATTCTTCTGTAGTACCACATTTCAGAAGTCTTTATCTTCTTCCTGTCCGCGTGGTTTATCGTCCATATTTCACACCCATACAAGGAAACACTCCACACAAATGCCTCCAGAAAGGACTTTCTTATGGTTAAATTAATATTAGATGTTAACAAAATTCTTTTTTTCAAAAACCGCTTTCCTCCCCATTGCGGATCTGCATTTTATACCCTTGTACTGCCACCATCATATGTTATTCTCCCGCCCAAGTAACAAAAAGCATCTACCACATTTATTGTTGTGTTACGTAATCTAATTTCTTCAGCATCGCCTTCAGCGTTTCTTAGACTGCACTCAAATACCCTTGTTTTGCTCTTGTTTGCCTTTCCTTAATCTATTTTCTAAGATAAGCCATAAAGTGAGTATTGCGTCCGTTGTTCGTACATTTCTCGTGAATCCAAACTGATCTTTCCAGAGGTCGGCTAGTATCAGCTTTTTCATTCTTTTGTAAATAATTTGTGTTAGTATTTTGCAACCGTGACTTACTAAACTGATGGTTCTGCAATTTTCACTCCTTTCTGCACCTGTATTCTTTGGGATGGGGATTACTACGTTTCTCTTAAAGTCAGAGGCTATTTCTTCATACATCTTACGCACCAGGTGAAATAGTTTTGTCATGGCTGGATCTCCCAGAGACTACAGTAACACTGAATGAATGTCTTCCACTCCAGGGGCCTTGTTTCGACTTAAATCTTTCACTATTCTGTCAGATTTATCTCTCTGTATTGTATCTCCTACTTCATCTTCATCTACAGCCTCTTTTTTTCTTCCTACAATATAGTTCCTAAATTCATTTGCTTTGTAGAGCCCCTCTATATACTCTTTCTACCTTTCAGCTTTCCCTTCTTTTCTGAGTACTGGTTGTGCATCTCTTTATATTCATACAGCTGCTTTTCTTGTCTCCAAACCTTTTTTAAATTTTTTTTCTTGTAGACTGGATCTACTTATCCCATAGTTATACTTTATTCTACAGATTTGCATTTGGCTTCTAACTACTCCTGCTTAGCCCTTTTGCACTTCCTGTCAATCTCGTTTCTTAGTCGTCTGTACTCCATTTTGCCTGCTTCATTTACTGGATTTTTATATTTTCTCCTTTCATCAATTAAATTTAATATTTATTGTGATATCTAAGGGCTTTTTGACGATCAACTTGGCATATAAACCTGCACTACTGTGGTCGGTGTTGGCTTCGCATCTATCTTGACTACGATAAAGCAATCACTGTACTGATCATAGTAGTTTACCCGTTTTCCTATGTTCTTAAGCATTATTAGACCCACTCCTGTAATATCTCATACTGATTTTGTATTTATAATTCTGTACTCACCTGACCAGAGATCCTGTTACTCTTTCCACCGAACTTCACTAATCCCCACTTTATCTAACTTCAACCTATCCATTTCCCTTTTTAAATTTTCTAGCTTCCCTACCCGATTAAGGGATCTAACATTCTACGCTCCAATCCGTAGAATGCTAGTGATGTCTTTCCTGATGACAACATCCTCCTGAGTAGTCCCCGCCCGGAGTTCCGAATGGAGAACTATTTTACTTCCAGAATATTTTACCCAAGAGTATGCCATCATACAGTAGAGTTCAATGTCCTCGGGGAAAGTAAAGGCTGTAGTTTCCTCTTGCTTTCAGCCATTCGCAGTAACTGTTTTGCAAAACCACATTAATTAATGTTAAAAGGCCAGCTCAGTCAATCATCCGGACTGTTGCCCCTGTAACTACTGAAAGGGCCGCTGCCCCCCTTCAGGAACCACACTTTTGTCTGGCCTCTCTACAGATACCCGTCCGCTGTGGTTGGTTTTTATATCGCTGAGGTAAGCAAGTCATCCCATCTCGTCAGTGTCTGTGGTTGGTGGGGGGGATTACATGCTGTGTGTGTAATATGTGTAAGTTCATTTGATGTACGTTTATTGATGTGACAGCATGTCACGATGAAATTGAGATACGAAATCTTAGACGTGTGTATTCAAGATTCATTGCATTTTGTGAAGAAATAATTCGCTGTGTGTGTGTGTGTGTGTGTGAATTGATGTTAAGAATGTACGGACAGTTAGCATCTTTGCACATTAAGAAACAAACAAGAACTATTTTAACAAAGTTGGCACAAACGTTTTGGACTGATTGAAGTACGGTTAGTTTTGTGCGGATTGACAAATCTTAGCAATTCCAGTTATTTCGTGCAAGACCCTGTTTCTTATGAAAAGTTATTTTGCATCTTCGCAAAGTTAGGAACTCAAAATTTTGTCTGTGCGTGAACGATGTAGGTGATGACGTTCGTACGTGTTCAAATTGAAACGCTATTCAAAGTACTGGAAGAAATGGAGGTGATGAAGATGAGCAGGAAGCTAAAACAGGAAACATTAACAAATGCAACATCTACGGTAAAGTTCATGGGAGAGATCTTAGAACAATTCGAAATCAAGACAGGTGTCAGACTGGCGGATGACCTGTCACCAATTCTGTTTAACACAGTTTTGGAGAAAATAATTAGGATATAGGAAAGGGAAACATTAGAATAAAGATGCTAAAAGAGACGGATGAAACTGTCAACATAAAATGTCTGGCTTTTGCTGATGACGTAGCCATCATAACAAATAAAGAAGACTAAGAAGCTGTAGGCACTACATGAAATCTAAATCTTGGCCGAAACAGGACTTCAACTCTCAGACCAAAAATAAATAAATAAAGAAAAATTTAAAAAAATAAATAAATAAATAAGAAATAAAAACGGACTATTTACAGACGATCACCCACTGGTAGCAAAGAATGAAAACATACCAAATTCAGAAAGGTTCAAATATGTTTGAGAGATTATACAGAAAACGGGACTGAACGGAACGTCCAATGACGAAAGCATTACAATAATACACAACCCTAGCGACACACATGTAATCAATTTAACAAAAGACGTATTCCTAACACTGCCATATTAAGACACTATAGCACAGTTGTCTTACCAGACGCCTTGCGCGCTTTAGAAACACCAGTAATCAAGGAAAGAACGAAAATGAAGGAGATGGAAAAAAGGAGGGGAAAATACTGAAAAAATCAATGTGCCCGTTCAGAGAGAAGGTATATGAATAAAGACTCTACAAAAGAACTGTACAAACAGACAGCACCATTTATAAAGAATGCCAGGATAAGAAGGATGAAGTTCTTCAGACACATACACACTATGAGCGATAACAGACGAACGAAAAAGATTTTTTATATATACATGTGGCGTCTATTTCAAAAGAACAGACGTCAACTTTTGATACTGCTGTTGTTACTTTTTTATATTCACAGAATAAAAGACATCGCAGTTGCTGTCATCTATTCTGTGAATATAGAAATAGATTTTTAACATGGTGACTAGTAGTACAGTGAAAAGCTAATGGGCAAAGGAGACAACAGGAAAACTACGGAAACTAAACATCTCTACAGAAAACATGAGGGAGAGGACAAAATAGAGATCAAGTCAGAAATTTGAGTAAACAATTAAGGTTAAGACAACAGGAAAAAAAGTGGACAGAAAGAGAGACAGAAAATTTCCAGGAGAGTTATTTGAGTTATAACTCTTTCCTTAAAGGGGAATTGATAATAAAAACAATAATAAAACTATAAAAACTAAAGGAAATTATAGTACGACTCAGAATTCGTAACTGTCAAGAAAAATAGTGAATCTTCGCAGGACTTCCGACGTTCCGTTGCAACGTACCAAGTCAAGGGTTGACGTGAAGAAGAACGTCGTCCTGCTGTAATGGCGAGAGTATGATGAGGAGATGCAGAGGAAGACGGGAAAGGAGGATCAGATAGGCAAAGACAATGGGTAGGAGTTGGGAAGGGGTAGTATGAGATGAACAGTTGGTGACGAAGAGGGGGCTGCAGGAGAGGCACAGAGAAGATATGTTCAAAGGAGAAGTGGGAGAAGACAGAGAAATTTCAAGCATAAAGTGTAGAATGTGTATCCAATTCCAACTATCGCTATACATTACACATACTCTCCTGAAAACAGGAAAAGTGCAATGTTCCCTCGATGATCACCAGAAGAGTACCGGTATTGTAGGACTTGGCTCTCCATAGCGTGATGCTCAATTATGCGTGCTGTTATGGCGTCTTCGGCCCACGCCCCAAAATCGTTCAGTCCGCCTCCAGTTGTGTCGCGATAGGCGCTTATTGAAGTGGAAATGGAGACGTCTCGTCTTCTGTGATAAGAGTCATCTCTGATTGTGTGCCAAGGTACATCGAAACCACCATTCAACCCATCTTCCTACAATTCGTGCACCAACAAGGCGATATGCTTCGCCAACCTGTTCTTCAAGGGGTACGTCAACTACGCTGCTCAGCACGATCCCCAAATCTGTTCCCCATTGAGAATGTGTGAGTCCGGATAAAATGTCGTGATCTCTGAACGGCCAGCACAAAAACTAACACAACCGAGGCACATGGTCGAAATTACATTTTAGGCCATTCCGTAGAACTACATTCGATACGTTTACGATCGACTCCATGGGAGAATTTCAGCTTCATTGCAGAAAAATAAGGGTGTACTCGGTACTAGCGTCGATATTGCTCTCGAGCTGGTGACTGTACTCAGGTGCATATGACTCTGTGATCGACGCATGTTGCACACATTCTCCAGAATGTGTCAATAAAATTTCCCTCTGCTGGGTCGACAAATTCATGTTTATTTATTTATTTATTTTCTTTGACCAGCAGTATATTAAACGTGTGATCTTTTCCTACTTTTCCTTGTAATCTATAACAAGCCACAGCAAATCGAGGCTGGGCGTACTAGTATACCACCAAAATGTGTGATTTTTACACATCTCTTCCTAAAGTACTGGACTGATAAAGTGCTGAAGACATGACGTTAATTCTAAGAAACTAAATGTGTTTATTCAAAGTCTGCTGAAGAAACAGATTTTTTTACAGATGAATAGTCCTTTGTAATGAACTTATCCGTGCAATGGACTTGCGTTCTCTACGCCCCTTACGTACAGTTCTGTACGAAACAAGCCTTACAATAATAGAATAAGTAGCTTCTTTCCACAGCTTCAGTCACGCTGATGTCCTTGCAGATTTATCACAGACCACTGAAAATACAGTAATTTAATAACTTCGTTCTTACGTTATGATCATGATAATTACGATTAAAGAAAAGCTTCCAATTTTCAGTTTTAAATATAAATCGTGCGTTGAACGACGATAAAAACTGTTGTTATTCATCGAGATATAAGTAAATACGAAAAGAAACTCTCTAAATAGCTAACTGAAGAAGCTGTAAGTTATGCAACGTGTAAATATTGAATCATCTTACGTACAACATTAATAACTGTGATAAATTTCAGCCGGCCGCGGTGGCCGAGGAGACTGAGGCGCTTCAGTCACGGTCTGCACGGCCACTACGGTCGGGGGTCCGAATCCCCCCTCGGGCATGGATATTTGTGCTGTCTTTAGTATAAGGTAGTTCATAAGTAGTTTGTAAGTTTAGGGACTGATGACCCTGTAGTTAAGTCCCATAAGCTTAACAAACATTTGAACATTTTGATAAATTTCAAACGCCGAAAAATAAATAGCCTTTCCAAGGAATCTCGAAGTGTCTCAGAAGTTATAAGAGAAACGTTAATGTTCATCTGTTCATCTGTTTCGACTTATATACAAAAGTGAGTACAGACGGCTGAAAAATAAGGTTGACAGGAAGTGCAGACTGGCTAAGCAGAAGTGGCTAGAGGATAAACAGCAAGGAATTAGAACAATGCATATCTAGTGCAAAGATTGATACCGATTATAGGAAAATAAAAGAGACATTTGCAGGCAAGAGATGCAGGCGCATGAATATCAAGAACTCAGATGGAAAACCAGTACTAAGCAAAGAAGGGAAGGTAAATGGCGGAAGGAATATATTAAGGGCGTATACAAGAGTAATGAATTTGAAGACAGTATTCTAGAAATGGAAGTGGAAATAGAGGAAGTTGAGATAGGAGATCCTATACTGCGAGAAACTGAACTGCTGACATCGTTAGGAGAGCAAATCTCATGAAGAAATTGATCCACCACGTATGCAAGATATATAACACAAGGGAAATACCCTACAAGAACAATGTAATAATTCTAACCCCCTAAGAAAGCAAATACAGACTGATGTGAACTTTACAGAACTATAATAAGTCATGGTTGCAAAATACTAAGACGAATTATTTTACAGACGAATTGAGAAACTCATCCGACCGTAGGGAAGATCAGTTTGGATTTAGGAGAATATTTAGGAAGGTGGGAGGCAATACTCACATTGAGACTTCTCTTAGAAGATAGGTTAAGGAATGGCAAACCTGCGTTTTTATCATAATTATATGTTGAGAAGGCTTTCAAATTCTGAAGTTAGCAGCAGTAAGAAAAGGAAGCGAAGAGTTAGTCGTACTAAAACCAGACAGCAGTTATGAGAATCTAAGGGCATGAAAGGGATGCAGTGTTTGGGAAGGGAGTAAAACATGGTCGTAACCTTTCCCTAATGTTATTCCATCTGTACATTGATCAAGCTGTGAAAGAAGGCAGGATAAAATCTTGGGAGGCAATTAAAGATCAGGGAGAAGAAATAAAAGCTTCGCGGTTTTTCGATGTCATATAAATTCTATCAAAGGACAGTAAAGGACCTGGAAGAGCAATTAAATAGAATGGAAAGGTCTTGAAAAAAGGGTATAGGATGAACGTTAAGAAGTGAAAAACAGGATAGTGTCAGAAATGTTGAACGAATTTGAAGGAATCGGACTAGATAATGAGACAATAAAAGTTGTTGATGAGTTTTGTTATTTCGGTAGTAGAGTAACTTCTCATAGCCAAAGTAATGAGACAAAACAAGTGGTTGATAAAATTTGTTATTTGGGTATCAAAATAATGTTCAAATTTTTGTAAAGCTAATGGGACTTAACTTCGGGGTCATCAGTCCCTAAAGATACAAACAACTTATGAACTACCTTATACCAAACACAGCACAAACGTCCATGCCCGAGGGGGTTTCGAACCGCCGACGGGGAATGGCCTCGCGCATCGTAGCATAGCGCCTCAACGCGCTCGGCCGCTCCACCGCGTTTTGGGTAGCAAAGTAAGTCCTCATGGCCAATGTAAGGAAGATATAAATGCAGAATCGCTGTGGGAAGAAAAGCGTTTCTGAAGAAGCGAAAATTGTTGATATACAATATTAATTTATACACGTTTCCAGTAAAGATCGCGTTTTTATTGTTTAGGATGACCGGTTTCGACGTTACGTAGACGTCATGTTATGATTTCCTGTATCTCTCAATGTCACATCTCATGTGGCTTTAGCTATATCCCCTCATTAAGCCATATGAGGTGTGACATTGAGAGATACAGGAATATTCATAACATGACGTCTAAGTAACGTCGAAACCTGTCATCCTAAAAGAAATAAAAACGCGATTGCCTCAACAAACCATGTATTCCATACATATATAACATTAATTGGAATGTTACGAAGTCGTTTCTGTAAACATTTGTCTGGAGTGTAGCACTGTACAGGAGTGTAACGTGAACGATAAGGAGTTCAGATAAAGAGATGATAGAAGCTTTTGAAATGTGGTGATAGAGACGAATGATGAAGTTTAGATGGGTAGATGACATATCTAATGTGATGTGCTCAACAGAATTGGGAAGCAAAGAAGTTTTTGGCATTCCCACACTATGAGGAGGGATAAGTTGGTGGTACACGTTCTGAGACATCAAGGAATTGTCAACTTAGGACGTGTGTAGGGTAAAAAGCGTAGATGAAGACCGAGGGACGAATAAAGTAAAGAGATTCAAAAGGATGTAGGTTGCCGTTCTTATCTCATATAAAGAGGCTTGCATAGGACAAGGTAGCACGGAGAGCTGCACCACATTAGTCTGCGGACTGGTAAACAGAACAACTTTAAATGAATAGGTATCTTCAATTAAACGCTTTCTAAAGTAACTTATGTCCTTCAGCGTTCACGCTATGTCCATACCAAATTTCATTAAAAACGGTTAAGTGGTTAAGCATTATATAATTTTGACGACGTTACAGCGGTCAATGAATGAAATAAATTGCAATTTGCGAACAGTTAAGACTTCACTGTACAAGGTTTAGATGGAATACCAAAGTGCGGCGAATGAAAATTTGTGCCCGGCCAGGATTCTAACCCGGAATCTCTTGCTTACAAGGCAGACGCGTTGACCACTCCACCATCGAGAACACAGTGACCAGCCGCACTGCAGAGGACTCTTACCTGCACGTCTCCCGACACACACAAATCTCCATTCACCACGCTGTCTCTTTCCTGTTAACACAGCCTATTTGTTCTGTAATGCTCGCAGCCACAATACTGTATTCCCCCATCAGGGAGAACAGACCATGAGGTATCGAGACACAATTAATTGCCGTCAGGAGCCCAGCCTCGGCTTGTATACAATTATATATTTTCGACGGCGTTACAGTGTTCATTTAATGAAATAAATCGCAATTTGCGATCACTTATGGTTTCACTGTACTAGGTTTAGATGGAATACCTGACGACAATTAATGTCATGTTCTGTTCTCCCTGATGCGGGAATACAGTATTGTGGCTGCGAGCATAACAGAACAAATAGGCTGTGGTAACAGTAAAGATACAGCGTGGCGAATGGAGATTTGTGTGTGGCGGAAGACGTGCAGTGAAGAGTCCTCTGCATTGGGGTAGGTCACTGTGCCCTCGGTGGCGGAGTGGTTAAAGCGTCTGCCTACTAATCAGCTGATACCGGGTTCGAATCCCGACCGGGCACAAATTTTCATACGCCGCACTTTGGTATTCCATCTAAACCTATTACAGTGAAGCCATAAGTGATCGTAAATGGCGATTTATTTCATTAAATGAACACTGTAATGTCGTGAAAATATATGATTGCTTTCTAAAGGAACTTATGTCCTTCAGCGTTCAGGCTATGTCCATACCCAGTTTCATCAAAAACGGTGAAGTGGTTTAGTCGTGAAAGCGTAACAGTCATAGTTCTTTTTCCATTTATAGTAATAATAAGACGGTCTTGTACTCTGGCAGCACATTCGTGTAAGTGCGTAGCACACTCCGCTGCATTACAATAATACACAACCCTAGCGACACACATGTAATCAATTTAACAAAAGACGTATTCCTAACACTGCCATATTAAGACACTATAGCACAGTTGTCTTACCAGACGCCTTGCGCGCTTTAGAAACACCAGTAATCAAGGAAAGAACGAAAATGAAGGAGATGGAAAAAAGGAGGGGAAAATACTGAAAAAATCAATGTGCCCGTTCAGAGAGAAGGTATATGAATAAAGACTCTACAAAAGAACTGTACAAACAGACAGCACCATTTATAAAGAATGCCAGGATAAGAAGGATGAAGTTCTTCAGACACATACACACTATGAGCGATAACAGACGAACGAAAAAGATTTTTTATATATACATGTGGCGTCTATTTCAAAAGAACAGACGTCAACTTTTGATACTGCTGTTGTTACTTTTTTATATTCACAGAATAAAAGACATCGCAGTTGCTGTCATCTATTCTGTGAATATAGAAATAGATTTTTAACATGGTGACTAGTAGTACAGTGAAAAGCTAATGGGCAAAGGAGACAACAGGAAAACTACGGAAACTAAACATCTCTACAGAAAACATGAGGGAGAGGACAAAATAGAGATCAAGTCAGAAATTTGAGTAAACAATTAAGGTTAAGACAACAGGAAAAAAAGTGGACAGAAAGAGAGACAGAAAATTTCCAGGAGAGTTATTTGAGTTATAACTCTTTCCTTAAAGGGGAATTGATAATAAAAACAATAATAAAACTATAAAAACTAAAGGAAATTATAGTACGACTCAGAATTCGTAACTGTCAAGAAAAATAGTGAATCTTCGCAGGACTTCCGACGTTCCGTTGCAACGTACCAAGTCAAGGGTTGACGTGAAGAAGAACGTCGTCCTGCTGTAATGGCGAGAGTATGATGAGGAGATGCAGAGGAAGACGGGAAAGGAGGATCAGATAGGCAAAGACAATGGGTAGGAGTTGGGAAGGGGTAGTATGAGATGAACAGTTGGTGACGAAGAGGGGGCTGCAGGAGAGGCACAGAGAAGATATGTTCAAAGGAGAAGTGGGAGAAGACAGAGAAATTTCAAGCATAAAGTGTAGAATGTGTATCCAATTCCAACTATCGCTATACATTACACATACTCTCCTGAAAACAGGAAAAGTGCAATGTTCCCTCGATGATCACCAGAAGAGTACCGGTATTGTAGGACTTGGCTCTCCATAGCGTGATGCTCAATTATGCGTGCTGTTATGGCGTCTTCGGCCCACGCCCCAAAATCGTTCAGTCCGCCTCCAGTTGTGTCGCGATAGGCGCTTATTGAAGTGGAAATGGAGACGTCTCGTCTTCTGTGATAAGAGTCATCTCTGATTGTGTGCCAAGGTACATCGAAACCACCATTCAACCCATCTTCCTACAATTCGTGCACCAACAAGGCGATATGCTTCGCCAACCTGTTCTTCAAGGGGTACGTCAACTACGCTGCTCAGCACGATCCCCAAATCTGTTCCCCATTGAGAATGTGTGAGTCCGGATAAAATGTCGTGATCTCTGAACGGCCAGCACAAAAACTAACACAACCGAGGCACATGGTCGAAATTACATTTTAGGCCATTCCGTAGAACTACATTCGATACGTTTACGATCGACTCCATGGGAGAATTTCAGCTTCATTGCAGAAAAATAAGGGTGTACTCGGTACTAGCGTCGATATTGCTCTCGAGCTGGTGACTGTACTCAGGTGCATATGACTCTGTGATCGACGCATGTTGCACACATTCTCCAGAATGTGTCAATAAAATTTCCCTCTGCTGGGTCGACAAATTCATGTTTATTTATTTATTTATTTTCTTTGACCAGCAGTATATTAAACGTGTGATCTTTTCCTACTTTTCCTTGTAATCTATAACAAGCCACAGCAAATCGAGGCTGGGCGTACTAGTATACCACCAAAATGTGTGATTTTTACACATCTCTTCCTAAAGTACTGGACTGATAAAGTGCTGAAGACATGACGTTAATTCTAAGAAACTAAATGTGTTTATTCAAAGTCTACTGAAGAAACAGATTTTTTTACAGATGAATAGTCCTTTGTAATGAACTTATCCGTGCAATGGACTTGCGTTCTCTACGCCCCTTACGTACAGTTCTGTACGAAACAAGCCTTACAATAATAGAATAAGTAGCTTCTTTCCACAGCTTCAGTCACGCTGATGTCCTTGCAGATTTATCACAGACCACTGAAAATACAGTAATTTAATAACTTCGTTCTTACGTTATGATCATGATAATTACGATTAAAGAAAAGCTTCCAATTTTCAGTTTTAAATATAAATCGTGCGTTGAACGACGATAAAAACTGTTGTTATTCATCGAGATATAAGTAAATACGAAAAGAAACTCTCTAAATAGCTAACTGAAGAAGCTGTAAGTTATGCAACGTGTAAATATTGAATCATCTTACGTACAACATTAATAACTGTGATAAATTTCAGCCGGCCGCGGTGGCCGAGGAGACTGAGGCGCTTCAGTCACGGTCTGCACGGCCACTACGGTCGGGGGTCCGAATCCCCCCTCGGGCATGGATATTTGTGCTGTCTTTAGTATAAGGTAGTTCATAAGTAGTTTGTAAGTTTAGGGACTGATGACCCTGTAGTTAAGTCCCATAAGCTTAACAAACATTTGAACATTTTGATAAATTTCAAACGCCGAAAAATAAATAGCCTTTCCAAGGAATCTCGAAGTGTCTCAGAAGTTATAAGAGAAACGTTAATGTTCATCTGTTCATCTGTTTCGACTTATATACAAAAGTGAGTACAGACGGCTGAAAAATAAGGTTGACAGGAAGTGCAGACTGGCTAAGCAGAAGTGGCTAGAGGATAAACAGCAAGGAATTAGAACAATGCATATCTAGTGCAAAGATTGATACCGATTATAGGAAAATAAAAGAGACATTTGCAGGCAAGAGATGCAGGCGCATGAATATCAAGAACTCAGATGGAAAACCAGTACTAAGCAAAGAAGGGAAGGTAAATGGCGGAAGGAATATATTAAGGGCGTATACAAGAGTAATGAATTTGAAGACAGTATTCTAGAAATGGAAGTGGAAATAGAGGAAGTTGAGATAGGAGATCCTATACTGCGAGAAACTGAACTGCTGACATCGTTAGGAGAGCAAATCTCATGAAGAAATTGATCCACCATGTATGCAAGATATATATCACAAGGGAAATACCCTACAAGAACAATGTAATAATTCTAACCCTCTAAGAAAGCAAATACAGACTGATGTGAACTTTACAGAACTATAATAAGTCATGGTTGCAAAATACTAAGACGAATTATTTTACAGACGAATTGAGAAACTCATCCGACCGTAGGGAAGATCAGTTTGGATTTAGGAGAATATTTAGGAAGGTGGGAGGCAATACTCACATTGAGACTTCTCTTAGAAGATAGGTTAAGGAATGGCAAACCTGCGTTTTTATCATAATTATATGTTGAGAAGGCTTTCAAATTCTGAAGTTAGCAGCAGTAAGAAAAGGAAGCGAAGAGTTAGTCGTACTAAAACCAGACAGCAGTTATGAGAATCTAAGGGCATGAAAGGGATGCAGTGTTTGGGAAGGGAGTAAAACATGGTCGTAACCTTTCCCTAATGTTATTCCATCTGTACATTGATCAAGCTGTGAAAGAAGGCAGGATAAAATCTTGGGAGGCAATTAAAGATCAGGGAGAAGAAATAAAAGCTTCGCGGTTTTTCGATGTCATATAAATTCTATCAAAGGACAGTAAAGGACCTGGAAGAGCAATTAAATAGAATGGAAAGGTCTTGAAAAAAGGGTATAGGATGAACGTTAAGAAGTGAAAAACAGGATAGTGTCAGAAATGTTGAGCGAATTTGAAGGAATCGGACTAGATAATGAGACAATAAAAGTGGTTGATGAGTTTTGTTATTTCGGTAGTAGAGTAACTTCTCATAGCCAAAGTAATGAGACAAAACAAGTGGTTGATAAAATTTGTTATTTGGGTATCAAAATAATGTTCAAATTTTTGTAAAGCTAATGGGACTTAACTTCGGGGTCATCAGTCCCTAAAGATACAAACAACTTATGAACTACCTTATACCAAACACAGCACAAACGTCCATGCCCGAGGGGGTTTCGAACCGCCGACGGGGAATGGCCTCGCGCATCGTAGCATAGCGCCTCAACGCGCTCGGCCGCTCCACCGCGTTTTGGGTAGAAAAGTAAGTCCTCATGGCCAATGTAAGGAAGATATAAATGCAGAATCGTTGTGGGAAGAAAAGCGTTTCTGAAGAAGCGAAAATTGTTGATATACAATATTAATTTATACACGTTTCCAGTAAAGATCGCGTTTTTATTGTTTAGGATGACCGGTTTCGACGTTACGTAGACGTCATGTTATGATTTCCTGTATCTCTCAATGTCACATCTCATGTGGCTTTAGCTATATCCCCTCATTAAGCCATATGAGGTGTGACATTGAGAGATACAGGAATATTCATAACATGACGTCTAAGTAACGTCGAAACCTGTCATCCTAAAAGAAATAAAAACGCGATTGCCTCAACAAACCATGTATTCCATACATATATAACATTAATTGGAATGTTACGAAGTCGTTTCTGTAAACATTTGTCTGGAGTGTAGCACTGTACAGGAGTGTAACGTGAACGATAAGGAGTTCAGATAAAGAGATGATAGAAGCTTTTGAAATGTGGTGATAGAGACGAATGATGAAGTTTAGATGGGTAGATGACATATCTAATGTGATGTGCTCAACAGAATTGGGAAGCAAAGAAGTTTTTGGCATTCCCACACTATGAGGAGGGATAAGTTGGTGGTACACGTTCTGAGACATCAAGGAATTGTCAACTTAGGACGTGTGTAGGGTAAAAAGCGTAGATGAAGACCGAGGGACGAATAAAGTAAAGAGATTCAAAAGGATGTAGGTTGCCGTTCTTATCTCATATAAAGAGGCTTGCATAGGACAAGGTAGCACGGAGAGCTGCACCACATTAGTCTGCGGACTGGTAAACAGAACAACTTTAAATGAATAGGTATCTTCAATTAAACGCTTTCTAAAGTAACTTATGTCCTTCAGCGTTCACGCTATGTCCATACCAAATTTCATTAAAAACGGTTAAGTGGTTAAGCATTATATAATTTTGACGACGTTACAGCGGTCAATGAATGAAATAAATTGCAATTTGCGAACAGTTAAGACTTCACTGTACAAGGTTTAGATGGAATACCAAAGTGCGGCGAATGAAAATTTGTGCCCGGCCAGGATTCTAACCCGGAATCTCTTGCTTACAAGGCAGACGCGTTGACCACTCCACCATCGAGAACACAGTGACCAGCCGCACTGCAGAGGACTCTTACCTGCACGTCTCCCGCCACACACAAATCTCCATTCACCACGCTGTCTCTTTCCTGTTAACACAGCCTATTTGTTCTGTAATGCTCGCAGCCACAATACTGTATTCCCCCATCAGGGAGAACAGACCATGAGGTATCGAGACACAATTAATTGCCGTCAGGAGCCCAGCCTCGGCTTGTATACAATTATATATTTTCGACGGCGTTACAGTGTTCATTTAATGAAATAAATCGCAATTTGCGATCACTTATGGCTTCACTGTACTAGGTTTAGATGGAATACCTGACGACAATTAATGTCACGTTCTGTTCTCCCTGATGCGGGAATACAGTATTGTGGCTGCGAGCATAACAGAACAAATAGGCTGTGGTAACAGTAAAGATACAGCGTGGCGAATGGAGATTTGTGTGTGGCGGAAGACGTGCAGTGAAGAGTCCTCTGCATTGGGGTTGGTCACTGTGCCCTCGGTGGCGGAGTGGTTAAAGCGTCTGCCTACTAATCAGCTGATACCGGGTTCGAATCCCGACCGGGCACAAATTTTCATACGCCGCACTTTGGTATTCCATCTAAACCTATTACAGTGAAGCCATAAGTGATCGTAAATGGCGATTTATTTCATTAAATGAACACTGTAATGTCGTGAAAATATATGATTGCTTTCTAAAGGAACTTATGTCCTTCAGCGTTCAGGCTATGTCCATACCCAGTTTCATCAAAAACGGTGAAGTGGTTTAGTCGTGAAAGCGTAACAGTCATAGTTCTTTTTCCATTTATAGTAATAATAAGACGGTCTTGTACTCTGGCAGCACATTCGTGTAAGTGCGTAGCACACTCCGCTGCCTTCTCGAGGCCTCCATCTTCTGGAGCCGGCGGCTACAAATTGAGCGCGCTTCGCCGCGCCGCCGCCTCTATTACGGAGAGATGGAGCCGGTCGCCGGGGCCGCACTCCGCCGCGGCAGTTGCCAACTTGTTTATGGAGCTCTCGCAAAGTACGGCGCCGGGACAGCGTATCTCCGCGGCAAGTGCCAGCCAGCTTACTGCGGTGGCGTGTTAGGGTAGCCGCCTGCCCGAGGCTCCAGCAGGTTACTCCGGAAGGCCGCCTAGCCAAGGTGCTGGCTAGCGCAGGCAACATTTCTCGCCAAGGTCGGCGGCTTTTGTCTTCTGTGGTGTCCATTCATATATCGTGACTAACAGATACCGATTCTAATATAGTAAGGATAGTTTACAACTCACCGCAAAGACGTGGCGACGAGATGCGACAGACACATACAAAAGACACACACATACAACACTTTCAGCTATAGAACACTCCCGCAATCACACAGGCACGTTCGTGTGTGCGGCAGCCGGAGGTGATGGCTGTATGGCTGTTGTGTGCCTGTCTGATTGCGTGAGTGTTCTATTGTTTGAAGAAGACCATGGCCGATAACTGAAAGTGTTGTATGTGTGTGTCTTCTGTATGTGTCTGTCGCAGCTCGTCGCCACGTCTTTGCGGTGAGTTGTAAACTGTCCATTCTATATTATTAATTCCAACCTGGATATATTCTACATGAACTGCCGAAAATGAAAATTAGCACAACCTCTTAGTGTTCTGCTATTCAGGATTGAACCAGCGCATATGAAGTACATGAGACGGTTACCATTACAGATCACTAGCTCAAGCGGTACTAAGGTACCAGGTGACGAGCTATGATGAAGTACCAATATTAGTTCGTAGCGTAGCTACCACGGGTGGCAATACTGGTGCATCCATTCGATGAAACGGATAGCAAGTACTGTCCTGGCGCACATTATCTTGATATGTAAAGCAGAGTGTCTGTTTGTTTGTGCGTATGTGTCACATATAAATCTACAGTTCTCTTCCAATATTTCTGATTTTTTGCATACGTAAGCTTGAATCCATTAGCACGGTCGTTGTAAGTATAAGGAAAACGCACTGTATATTTTACACGACCCATGGCGTAATAAAAAATTAGATGCGCAAAAAACTGCTGCATCAAGCTACAATGGTGCACATTTGCTTCAAAACCACTGGACCGTTTTATCGAATTTGGTATATACAGGGTGTTTTACTAAGTGTGTTTGCCTCTGTAACTTATAAAATAATAGGTGACGGGTAATTTTAATGCGGTAGGTCAACACAAGAAGTGTTACACTTTCTGCGGAGCTATGAACATAGTTTATTGTATCATTTTCCAAAGAGTTACAGCACAAAGATATAATTTTTTAAATGCAGCAATAGTTTTTTCTATCGTGCATTGGATTCGTTGAAACCAGCTGCGTCCAAATCAATTCAAACTACATTCCTATCACTGTTCATTTGGGAACTACAACCCTTCAAAGTTTCAGGGGCAGATACCACACGCTGTACATAAGACATGGCCGTGTGGTGGGTGATGGATGTTATGGCGGTGGGAAGTTGATCCTTTCGACTGCGCATTGCATTATGCATTGAGGAACATGAACACACATTTGAACTTCTCATGTAAATCAACTTCCCACCGCCTTAACATCCATCACCCAACACACAGCCATGTATTATGTGCAGCGTGTGGTATCTGCCCCTGAAACTTCGAAGGGTTGTAGCTCCCAAACTAACAGTGATAGGAATGTAGTTTAAATTGATTTGGACGCAGCTGGTTTCAACGAATCCAATGCACGATAGAAAAAAACTATTGTTGCATTTAAAAAATTATATCTTTGTGCTATAACTCTTTGGAAAATGATACAATAAACTGTGTTCATAGCTGCGCAAAAAATGTAACATTTCTTGTAATGACCTACCGCATTAAAATTTCCCGTCACCTATTATTTTATAAGTTACAGAGGCAAACACACTTAGTGAAACACCCTGTATACGGATTCCACATGCACTGCCGGAAATGAAAATTAGCAGAAACTCTTAGAGTTTTGCAATTCAGGATTTACTGTTGAACCAGCGCATATGGAGTACATGAGACGATTACCATTACAGATCACTAGCTCAAGCGGTACAAAGGTACCAGGTGACGAGCGATGATGAAATACCGGTATTAGTTCGTAGTGTAGCTTCCACGGGTGGCAATACTGGTGCTGATTCTGGCATCCATTCGATAAAACAGATAGCAAGTACTGTCCTGGCGCACATTATCTTGATATATTGTAAGTTAACCACCCTCCGCTTCCTACCAGTTGCCGCCTTGCTCAGTGATTATTTTCGGTTTTAAATGCAGATGTTATTGCCCTGATACATCTACATCTACATCTACATCCATACTCCGCAATTCACCGTAAGGTGCGTGGCGGAGGGTACACTGTACCACTACTAGGCATTTCCTTTCCTATTCCACTCCCAAATTGAACGAGGAAAAAAAAGAATGCCTATATGCCTCTGTACGAGCCCTAATTTCTCTTATCTTGTCTTTGTGATCTTTACGCGAAATGTAAGTAGGCGGCAGCAAGATCGTACTACACTCAGCTTCAAATTCCGGCCCTCTAAATTTACTTAACAGAAATTCACGAAAAGAACGTCGTCTTTCTTCCAGCGATCCCCAATTGAGTTGCCGGAGCATTTCCGTGACACTCGCGCATTGGTCGAACCTACCGGTAACAAATCTAGCTGCTCGCCTCTGAACCGCCTCTATGTCTTCTTTCAAACCGATCTGCTGCGGGTCCCAAATACTTGAGCAATACTCAAGACGTGGTCGTACAAGCGTTTTATATGCGGTCTCTTTTACAGGTGAAGTACATCTTCCCAAAATTCTCCCAATAAACCGAAGTCGGCTGTCTGCCTTACTCACAACTGTCCTTACATGCTCGTTCCATTTCATATCGCTCTGCAATGTTACGCCTAGATATTTGAACGACGCGACCGCATCAAGAAGCTCACTACTGATGCTGTATTCGAAAATTATAGGATTGTTTTTCCTACTCATGCGCATCACCTTACATTTTTCTACATTGAGAGCTAGCTGCCATTCTTCGCACCAACTAGAAATTTTGTCTAAGTCAACCTGTATGCTATTACAGTCAGTTACAGACGACACCCTCCCATACACCACAGCATCATCAGCAAACAGCCGCAAATTACAACTTACTCTGTCCATCAGATCATTTATATAGATAGAAAATAATAGCGGTCCTATCACACTCCCCTGGGGCACGCCTGACGATACACTCGTCTCTGATGAACACTCGCCGTCGAGAACAACGTACTGCGTTCTATTACTTAGGAAGTCTTCCAGCCAGTCACAAATCTGAGAACCTATTCCATAAGCTCGCATTTTCGTTAGCAGTCTGCAGTGTGGCACCGTGTCGAACGCCTTTTTGAAGTCGAGAAAAACACAATCCGCCTGTTGCCCTTCGTCCATGGCTCGCAAGATGTCATGTGAGAAAAGGGCAAGCTGAGTTTCACATGAACGATGTTTCCTAAACCCGTGCTGATTCATGGAAAGAAGCTTTTCCGTTTCAAGGAAATTTACTATATTCGAACTGAGAATATGCTCCAAAATTCTACATGAAACCGATGTCAACGATATTGGCCTGTAATTGTATGGGTCAGTTCACTTTCCTTTCTTATACACGGGAGTCACCTGCGCTTTTTCCAATCACTAGGAACTTTGCGCTGAATTAAAGATTCGCTGTAAATGCAAGCTAAGTAGGGGGCCAATGTCGCAGAATAGTCTTTGTAAAACCGAACTGGTATTCCATCCGGACCAGCAGACTTTTTCGTATTTAGCTCTCTCAGCTGCTTCTCTACACCGGAAATACCTATTGCTATGTCCCCCATTTCGGAATTAGTACGTTGATCAAATGATGGTATATTTGTGCGGTCCTCCTGCGTGAAAGATTTCTTAAAGGTTAAATTTAGAACTTCAGCTTTCCGTTTGCTTTCTTCTATTACTGCCCCGGAATGATCAACTAGTGACTGGACAGTGGGCTTTGACCCGCTTATCGATTTTACATAGGACCAGAATTTTTTCGGGTTTTCGGAAAGATCTTTTGCTAAGGTATGGCTGTGATAATTATTGTATGCTTCACGCATAGATCTTTTTATAGACGCACGAATCTCTACTAACTTTTGCCTGTCACCATTTGCGTGTTCTTTTTTGAATCGAGAGTGCAACAGCCTTTGCTTTCTCAGCAGCTTTCTAACATTATTATTATACCACGGTGGATCTTTTCCATCCTTAATCGTCTTTACTGGCACATATTTCTCTAACCCTTCATTAACAATGCATTTAAATTTAGTCCACAATTCCTCTACATCCATAGTCCCAGAATTAAACGATGCCCATTCATTTTCTAAGTGCGATCGTAACATTTGCTTGTCGGCTTTTCCCAACAAAAACACGCTCCTAGCCTTCTTGACTGGTTTATGAACTTTGGTCACCATCGACGCTATGGCGATGTCATGATCACTAATTCCTGTCTCTACACAGACATCGTTAAATTGCATTGCAACGGATAACGACTTATTTTTTTTTTATTTTATTGTTTTTTTTTATTTTATTTTTTTATTTTTTTTTTTTACACACGAAAGACTGCAGCAACTGATAGCATACCGGTGGCAGTTGCTTTACTAGTTGAAATTCCCCCATTTAATCATTAAGCAAAATTGGGACTCAGAATTTAATAAAAACAACTAGAGACGAAATGTATACTATTTACACAAGTTTATTAAATTCACTGTATATCTCCCTATCATCATTTTAAAGCCAAAATACAAAATATTCATTCACTAAATGTATCACCAATGGATTGAGACAAGGATCGCAACCTTACATTCATACCATACATTCTTTACTCTCTCATACTGCACCCACGTAGCTATGCACAACATTCCCATTAGACAAAATCATTTCCCCACTGAAATAGAGACAGAATTAACAACCAACACAGTTCCTCATACTTTACCACGGAGGCCACCATACTCACATCCTTCCTCTTCGTCACCCGGAAACGTTCTCCCTTCTCCTGACCGCTCCCCGTCCTAACCGATCCCCCCGTTCCCGTTCGCGAGTAGCCGCGCCCTCATTGGCTTGTGATCTAACGGGATCTTCTGCCAACCTCCGAATTCTGAAGGAACTCGCAAGTCGCAGCCACTTTACCATCTCATCCCCAAGGAAACCTCTGTGCCACACCCCAAAACTAAAGTTGGCAAACCTACCGAGTGTTCTGCATCTCTGGCTTCCCAGCCGCGGCTTCATGCACACTTACAGACCCTCACACACACAATCACATAAGGTATTTAATGGAATGATACTACATTATCGTTTCATCACACCCCGCCAATGGAGACAAAAATGGCATAGTGGCTCTCTTCTTAATAGGAAGACAGTCACTGACATTTTTACAAACAAAATTCAAAATAAAAGATAAATTTAGCCCTGAGTTTTCAAAATCTTCTAAACACAACAAAATGCACTACTAAATTTCCATAAAACTCTTAATAAAAATTTGAACTTTTTCCTACTTGACACAATCTGGGTAACTTCAGACGATCCCAATATCATTAAACTTTCATGAGAATCATTAAATAGTAAATTGCAGTCCATTTAAAACTCAATCATATAATTATCCAATAGGTCATAAAATCACATATGAGAAAGACTAAGTTTTAAGAAAATAACAAAACATTGAACACTTCATATCGACATAACATTCATAATACACAGTGGTTCATTACCACGAAATTTATCATTCAGACATACTACAAAAACAATCGTCAATATTCCTCTTTCTAAATAATCGTCCCTGAAATGAATATTACACAAAATACACACTAGTTGGAGGTGCTGATACCTCCGATGCCTAACAGTGGCAAATAATTAAAAGCATTCCAATCAGACATTACATATTTCCTTTAAACTTCGTAGCACACACACTACACAATCACTTTGGGCAACAAAGCAATCACTTTTTGCACTGAGTTTCCGAAAGTCCTACCACACGATTGTTCGAGGAGCGAGGTCAGTGGCTGGCAACACTCTTCCATTAACTGCTGGTCCCACTTCATCTAGTACACTGACATCATCGAGTTATTCATTATAGACTCAGACGACAAAAGTTCAATCACCCCATAAGAGTTGTTTACAATCTCTCCAATTGTCCACCCCCAAAAACATGACCTTCTATTGCGACAGCAAATTGTTCTAGAAGCTATTGCTTCCGGTTGCACAGTTCGGTGAGTACTGTAGTACCTTTGACAATGCCGGTCATGGATCTTGGATTAGACAACAAGAGTTCATCATGGCGCAACGACTATACAACATAATATCTTCTCCCGACTACTCCAACTAAACAACATGGTTCACTAAAAATGTTGGTGAGTTCATCATGTCCCCCAAATACACCATGATTCAACAGAACCTGCCATGTCCCCCCAATTTGCAACCACTAATAGGCAATGTTGTGGAAATTGTCCTAGTTTTCCTAGCGCCACAATCGTCTGTCGGTGTCCAACTACAATACCTCGTCAGTATATGGACTAACACAGAGTAGTACTGCTGAATTCTCTCGTGGGCGGTGTGGGCAATGCCTGGTCGCGTCATACTACTTGCTGTACCGGCGATGTAAGGCTCCGGGCAGCGCCTCGCTTTTCCGTCAATGGGGGTTTCGTCCTGCCACGCGGCGGCAGCGGCGGTCGGTCAGCGACCTCCCGGCGCTTGACGACGGCCAGACGGTCCCATTCATTCTCAGGTAGCAGGCGTGCGAACCGGGGGAGCGGGGCAGTTCTGTTGCCCGCCCGTCCTTGACCGGCTGGCTGCCGTGGGGTGGGATGGGGTCAGGTGGCGCGCCCGGCATCCCGCTCAGCCACCAGCTGGACTGCCTCACCATGTCACTCCGCCTCGTTCGTCATCTCCCTGCCCGTCCGGACACTCACTCCGCCCGTCACCGCGCTCCTCGCGCGTATCTCCAGTGCATCTCGCACCTCGTCGTACTAGTAACAGTTTATGCCCAAACATCAGATTTCATCATACAAGAAACATACAAAATCATATCTACAGTCTCTCTGCGTAAGACAAAATGAAACAGTTATCTACCTTTCAAAAACAATTAACACATAAGACCGTTATGATTCTCAAAAACAAACACCTTAAGGTAAAACTGTGACCTCATACAATTTAAAATTACCTACCATTTACAACAAGTATCGAGTGCAACATTTATGCACATTATTTAGTCAACTCCTATCTTACAATAAATTATAAATTTATATAAGTGCAGCATTTATGCACTTCATTTTGGCATCACTTAACTTATAGTTACTCTACAATATTTTTTTTTTTTTTTTTTTTTTTTTTTTTTTTTTTTTTTTTTTTTTTTTTTTTTTTTTGGCAGCAGATATGCATTATCTTCAATCAAAATAAATTCAAAATCAATTCATTACCCTATTACAAAACTTCCTCTTTAGGCAAACTGAAAATTCCAAAATAAGCTTTTCTGAGTTAATTGGACTGCTAATGTACTCACAATCATTCTCAAATGAGTACAAAATAAAGAAAATCCTGAACTTCGAACCACTTTTAATTTCAATAGCAAACACAATAAATTCAGAAGGATAATTTCATGGGATCAGTAAGGTAAGGGATGGGCATGCCCTTGAAATTCATTTATTCACAGCTCATTATCCCATACAACACCACCTCTCCTCCCCACTATACAACATTGTCAGTATTGCAGATACTCTGCTTCTCTAGCATGCTACATTAAAAATTCTTTTTACTGGTAAGTACACTAACTACTCACAATCTCAACACTACGTTAGTACATAAACAATACTTTCAACTCTAATTGGATTTAACATTCAGACAGACAACCCAAGAATCAATGTAAAATCGAACTGATACAGAACCTTGCTTCTTTCGTCACCTCCATACAATACCATAGCAAATCCTTCCTTCGTTGCCTGATCAGAAACGCCGTACTTTATCGCCAAGTATTACATCTCTTCACAGTATTTATCTCAACTCCAAATTTAAGTATCAAAATGGCATCCACACTCATAGTTCTCTTATGGTTTTCTTCTGCAAATTAATTCCACTGATATCTTTTACCGTTTTCCCATTCGTTATTCAGTATTTCTTTGGATAGTTGCTGTAAACATCATTAGGTTGACCTGGAACAAAAAAATCTAAACCTCTCGAAATGGTTACAGCACATTAGCCACGGTTCTCACTTTCCCATGCGGATGACAATCTGATCGGCCTGTGCGCTGTCCTTCCTTTCATCTACACATACGTACGCCCGGTGAAAGGCATGGTACTCTCCCATCTACCAGCCCATAAAATGCTGCGCGGTTCAACACACACCGCCCGGCTGCAAGTAATTATTGCGCTGCGCTTCCCCTCGCCCGGCGTCAGTAATTACAAAGGTTGCGCTTCCTCTCCCGAACCTAAATTCACCGCGTACCCTCTCCAAACTTCAGCAACGGGATTTCAGCAGCACAGACATATCATGATTGAATTCTACTGAGAAGTTCCTCCGTTATCACTGTCTTCCTCAATATCTCCACATCAAACAACATAAAATAATTTCGATGTTGGTTCCTAACAGACACACACGAAAACTAACTTAAAATACCTCCCAAAACAAATTACAATTACAACATAAAGGAATACACAAAATGGACAAAAACAAACCAAAAGTGGGCTGGCCAAGAGAGATATAAAATTAACGGTGAAATGTGGCCTACATTAACTCTAACACACAAAATGTTTTAAATTAGACACATGGTGCACTCCCTTTGAGCGACGTGATCGTAATGTCTCGATTTCCACCGCATTGGGGTGGCAAATCCTTTTGACACGGTATGGGCCACGGTACACAGGGTAGAACTTTCTGCTAATAAATCTGCCCTTATTAGACAACCTGTGTGCCTTCACAAGAATTCTCTGCCCCACTTCGAACCGTCTCACTGTGTATTTCTCGAACATCTTTTTCCTTTTCTCCCCTGCACTCTTGATCTTCTCTAACGCTTCTTTAACAAGTTCTTGCCGACGTTCTCTCCTACATGACGGAAATTTGACTACTTCTCTGATTTTGCTGGGGACAACCAGATTTTTCAGGACCTGCACGGGTGCAAGACCAGTGGTCCCGTGTGGCAACTCATTCATAATGTCCTGAAAGTCTTTCAGGTGGTTATCCCACTCCCGATGTTCCTTAGAGCAATAGACACGGCACAACTTTCCCATCTCTTTCATGACCCGTTCCGCAGGATTGGAGCTCGGGTGAAACCTCGATATGTAAATAGGCTTAATCTTCTGCTGTGCTAACATGTCCTTCCACTGCCTTGACCTAAATTGCGGACCATTGTCAGACAGAACCTTTCGTACGCGACCCACTTCGCGTAAGAATCCTTTGCGAAATGCCCTCGCCACAGATCTTCCCGTGGCATTGCGCAGCGGAGTGAGTGTCACGTATTTAGAGGTTAGTTCAATACACACAAGGATGTATTGCAAACCCTGCCTCGTCCGTGGGGCGGGACCGTACAGGTCCACAGCTGCCAAATCTTTTAGTTTCTCCTGCAGAATGGGGTAGAGCGGCGCTCGGCGACTCACCGTAGCCGGCTTTGTCTTCTGACAGACCTTGCACATTGCCAACACCCGCCTCACACGCCTCTCCATGTTGTTGAAATACACATCGCGCCTTAACTGTTTCACGCATTTACTCGCTCCATAATGGCCATAGCTGAAATGGGTGTACCAAATCAGCTTGTTAACTAGCTCGTTAGGAACGCATACCACCCATGCATCTAACGTGGGATTTCTGCGGAAAAACAATACATCGTCCTTAACAAGGTAACACCGCCTAATATTTGTCTCCTGCGGGTCCCTCCACCTTTCCTTAATACTTCTCCACACGTCATCCTTTATTTGCTCCCTAGCAATATTCAGAAACGCCGTCGAGATGAAGTTTTCAAACGGCACTTGCCGCAGGCACATAGCCGTAAAAACGTTGTCATCTTGAGGCGTATTTCCGCTGTGAGTGAGGCCCACAGGCGAACGCGAAAGTGCGTCAGCAACGACATTTAAATGCCCAGGGATGTAAACAATCCGGAACTTGTACTCTTGCAGAAGCAGGGACCACCTAGCTAACCTTCCATGCGTCAGCTGAGCTGTCATGAGGAATTGCAACGCCCGGTGGTCCGTGTATACCTTGGTTTCCCTTCCGTAGAGGAAATACCGGTATTTGGTAAACCCGTACTCGACTGCCAGCGCCTCAAGTTCGGTGACGGTATAATTCCTCTCTGCTTTGTTTAACACTCTGCTTGCGAAAGCTATCGGCTTGGGAACAACTTTCCCATCCTCCTCATATTCCTGGAAGAGTGTAACTCCAAGCCCTACCCGCGAACTGTCGGTGGACATGCAAAATTCTTTGCTCAGGTCTGGATGTACCAGTAACGGAGCAGCAAGGAGTGCTTCCTTCAATTCGCTAAACTCTCGCTCAGCATCCTCATCCCAGTCCCATCGGGCATTCTTCCCCGTTAAAGTACACAACCTAGTCGCCGCAATACTCGGCAGCTGCACAATTTTTTTTATAAAAATTAATTACACCGAGATATTGTCGTAATTGTCTTTTATTCAAGGGCGTAGGGAATTCACTGATTGCCGTAAGCTTTTCAGGGTCAGGCTTAATCCCTTCGGCTGACACTAAGTGTCCTAAAAATTTCAGTTCTCTTTTGCCAAACTCTGATTTCGAAAGATTTACCGAGATTCCCTTTTCTCTAAAAACACACAGCAGCTCTGCTAACACAGAACTGTGGTCATCCCACGTGGGTTCAGCAACAAGAATATCGTCTACGTACATTGTGATACGCGCCTTCAGTTCAGCCGGAATTATGGAGTCGAACCCACGGATAAATGCTGATGACGAGACGTTGAGACCAAAAGGCAATTTTTTAAATTGGTAACAACGACCGAAACAGATGAACGCAGTGAATTTTCTGCACTCGGGATGGAGCTCAATTTGCCAGAAGCTGGATTTCAGATCAACCGATGACAACACTTTAACACCATGAAACTTTTGGAGCAAACAGTCGAGCGTTTCCGGTCGGTCCGTTTCAGGCTCTATAATTGTATTTATTTGACGACTATCTAGCACCAACCGGATCGACCCGTCCTTCTTGATTATACACAACAACGGACTGTTGTAGGTGCTGACTGCCAGCTCTATGACTCCCTGCTCTAACATGTCTTTGATTTCGTCATGTACTTTTCCTCGCAGTGCCCATGGTATACCGAAAGGTTTTACAAAGAACGGTTTGTGTTCTTTAACCTTAAACCGGTAAAGAAAATCTTTTATGGTTCCTGTTTTGCATCGGAAGACATCCGCGAATGACCTAAGAATATGCTGAAGGTCATCGCGGTCACGCGGGTCGGCTATCTGCCGCGTCTTTTCGACAATTAAATTCTGGATCTCCACATCGCTCATGTGTTCTACTTTCGCCACCTCCTTACGATCTACATAGTGACAGTACATCCACATTTCAGGCTGATCATCCAATATGTCGTTCGATAAATTGATCCACTCATTATTCTCACAAAGCACGTCTTCGTCAATAACTTGTATTGTTTCCCCTTCAAATTCGGACAGCGGGTCGAATGGACAGCAGACGTCACTACTACCCTCTGTAGTCACGTATGTGTGGATGTACATACCTACATTATTGCTTGGCAGTCTCTCTTCTATTAAACATTCATCAAAGTCAAATTCTACTTTACAATCATTCACAAGGAGAGTCATACAATTTCTACCTATATCTAAGATCCCCTTGTGACGTGATATAAAATCTAATCCTAGTATTGCTTCTATCGCTAGTACAGGAGTCACTAAAAAATTTGCCCTCATATAATGCCCTTGGCACAAAAACTCTACCTCGGTCTGAATTTTGATAGGTACACTCTTGCCTGGAATAGCACCACTCAAATTCGTCTTAACTAGTGGCAGCACAGGCCACTCTCTTTTATTACTGCAACGTCTAAATATGCTTTCACTCATAACCGACACCTGACACCCAGTGTCAATAAGGCATGGTATGATAATTCCTTCTACACTTATGTAAAAAACCGGGTAAGCCGCACTAGTTGTGTCTTCCCCCTCCTCTAAAACCAACAGTTCCCTAATGCTGGCATAATCAACAAATAGGGAGAGATGGTCCCGGGTAGTAATTTCCGACACACCATTTCGGTCACAACTAGCGGCGCAGGCGTGGCATCAGTTCTTGCCTGCAGCCGTTCCCGATTCATTTCTTTTATTGTGTCGTGGATCTGGGCCTCTAATTTCTACCCCCTGTGGCGTTGAACTACTACTTGACGTCTTACTACTGCCTCTACTATTCTCACTACTTCCCCCATGCCTGCGCTTACGGTTCTGGTAGGATTCCCAGCTCCCGTTTCGTCTCCCACTATTCTGTGTCTGCCACTGCCCATTGCTCCTACCATTGTGAGCGGGTGGCTGACCGTTACTCTGATGACCTTTCTGATCACGTACATATCCGGATTCTGGGTAATCGCACTCAATTTCTTGTAACAGTGCAATAAACGACTTCATGTCCCCGGTTCCTCTGCCCGCAATGTTAATTTCGCGGCGCAGCCGGTCAGGAAGTTTCGATATTGCTATCCCTACTAGCTCACTTGAATTGTACGGGGCATACAGGTACTGGTTTCGCCTCACAAGATCTTTAACACAAGCAATGGGGGTCTCTAAAGCTCGTCTTATTGTAGTGTGGCGACATCAGTATACCCATTTTGACCTTGTCCTGTAGGCTCCGCGGCCAGAACTCTGCGAGAAATGCCTCCTTGAATTCCTCATAACTGTCGCATTCCTCAACATATGTCCGCATTTGTTCTGTCGCTTCCTCTCGCAAATAATTACTAACAAAATTAATTTTTAGCCTCGCGCTCCACGATAGCGGCAGCGCACAATCGAATTGCCTAATGAAAGCGCAGGGGTGCTGCTCGTTATTCGGACTTGGATATGTGCTGTAATTTTGCACAGAAACGAAATGCCTATGGCTATCATCTTCATGTTCGTCTAAACGTTGTCTTTGTGTCGGACTCGCACGTGGAAGAGAATCATCTCTTAGCTTACAAAGCCTCGCCTGGAGTTCACAAAGACTGCCTTGGTGGTCGCGGTACCCTTTGTCCTCGCTTTCCGCCAAACACCGGCGCGGCGGCTCTCGCAGATCTGCTACCTGCCCGCCTCTATACAATGGCCCGTCTCGCCCTTCCACCAAGTCCCGGAGCGTTTCGGAATTCTGCTTGTTAACATTTTTCTTGGACTCCTCAAGTTTTAAGAGGGGCTCAACTACCCTAGATTCACTGCTTCCAGCTGCCACAGTATCATTAGAAACGCTTACATTTCTCACCGACAACTGTTCTACCGCCGAGGAGAGGCAGTCAATACGTCTTTCTTGTGCCGCTACACGGTCCTTCACCGACTTTACGGCCTCCCCTACCATTGCGCCTATAGCTTCCGCCTCTGCATTTCCACCTTTGGTGTGCTGATCTAAGTTTTTCTCTACCACGCTGAGCCTCCCGTCTAACTTTTCCTGCGCATGAGTATTTACTTCTTTTATATCAGCCACAGTGGCTAGTACATTATTCTTCGACTGTGCCACTTCCTTAACATCCTCGCGAATCTTTTCTACCTCATTCAATACGGCCTCTTCAACCACTTTTATTTCGCGGACTGCCTCATCGATTTTCTTGTCTTGTTCCCCAATTACCAAATCAATCTTTCTTTCATGCTCCCCGAGCATATTCCTAATGGCATCTCGTTGGTGATTAAACAATTCTTCCATATGTCTCTTATTCTCTTCTAATCTTTTCTCTGAATCATCGAATCTTTTATTTAAGCTCATAAATATCATGTTTATTTGTGCCGATAAATCAAGTACAGACACAGGATTCGGCGCAACATGTTGTGCACCCGATCCTACCATTTGTGCCACGTGCTGTTCCGGCCCTACAGCTTTGTCTGATGTGCACGTGGTTCCCGCAGCTCCTAGTTGCCCTGCCGAGGGATTATCTTCGTCTGGCAACCTTTCACTACTCCTACTCTCTACAGTTTCGCCAGAAAGCACACTATTATCGCCCATTGTGAGCCGTGCCTTCGCCTTCGACCGCGTAAACATAAAGGAATACTACAAATACCCAAAACACGCGCCTATCTCAATATTTTCGTTACCAAATTACATACGAAACACAAATAAAGAAGACACAATAATATAAAACCACAGAGCAGCCCATAAAATATCGACGACAACCAAAATTCACTTCAGCGCCGAAAACAACATCAACAACAAGACAATAAACACAAAAACACTTCCTGGAAACAAACACATATAAAATTAATGATTATTAACACCCTAAAAAGCATTAAAACCGCTTTCCAGAAGTCCAAAAATTACAGACATCCTGGCAGGGTCGCCATGTGTAAGTTAACCACCCTCCGCTTCCTACCAGTTACCACCTTGCTCAGTGATTATTTTCGGTCTTAAATGCAGATGTTATTGCCCTGATAAAATTGCATTGCAACGGATAACGACTTTTTTTTTTTTTTTTTTACACACGAAAGACTGCAGCAACTGATAGCATACCGATGGCAGTTGCCTTACTAGTTGAAATTCCCCCATTTAATCATTAAGCAAAATTGGGACTCAGAATTTAATAAAAACAACTAGAGACGAAATGTATACTATTTACACAAGTTTATTAAATTCACTGTATATCTCCCTATCATCATTTTAAAGCCAAAATACAAAATATTCATTTACTAAATGTATCACCAATGGATTGAGACAAGGATCGTAACCTTACATTCATACCGTACATTCTTTACTCTCTCATACTGCACCCACGTAGCTATGCACAACATTCCCATTAGACAAAATCATTTCCCCACTGAAATAGAGACAGAATTAACAACCAACACAGTTCCTCATACTTTACCACGGAGGCCACCATACTCACATCCTTCCTCTTCGTCACCCGGAAACGTTCTCCCTTCTCCTGGCCGCTCCCCGTCCTAACCGATCCCCCCGTTCCCGTTCGCGAGTAGCCGCGCCCTCATTGGCTTGTGATCTAACGGGATCTTCTGCCAACCTCCGAATTCTGAAGGAACTCGCAAGTCACAGCCACTTTACCATCTCATCCCCAAGGAAACCTCTGTGCCACACCCCAAAACTAAAGTTGGCAAACCTACCGAGTGTTCTGCATCTCTGGCTTCCCAGCCGCGGCTTCATGCACACTTACAGACCCTCACACACACAATCACATAAGGTATTTAATAGAATGATACTACAGTATCGTTTCAATATAAAGCAGAGTGTCTGTGAGTTTGTGTGTTTGTTCGTGCGTATGTGTTGCATATAAGTGTACAGTTTTCTTCCAATCTTTCTGAAATTTCGCATACGTAAACTTGAATCCATTAGCACGGTCGCCGTAAGTGTAAGGATAACACACGATATATAGTTCACGACTCATGAACAATGAGATGCGCGAAAAACTGCTGCATCACACTACAATGCTGCACATTTCCTCAAAAAACCACTGGACCGATTTTAAACGAGGAGTCGTAAAAAACTGCCACAGTATGAGAATGAGAGTACTTAGCGGGTTGCAAAGAATTTTAAACATAATGTCAAACCTTTATTATTCTTACTCTCGATGACAGCCACAGCAAAATGATCAAATGAAAAAAGTATTTTGCTTACTACTTCTTCGCTTTTCATGGAGTAAAACTACGTCATTCGGTATGACGTTACTATTTCTACACTACAAATTTTAGACGTAGGAAATTTTACAGGCAGTATAGAGACATACAGATTAATATACCATCGATGTTGTACCACAATGCGATACGTAGTTGATGACATATGATGACAAACAATAATCTTCATGGAAAACCGGGCCATCACATATCAGCTTTTAATCTATTTTTTACTATTCACTGTATTCATAACAGATTTTACCAACAATTACGACTAGTATAAATGTATATATACCTGCATAACTACACAATTGTCCAACATATAATAAATAAGACATACATACTGCGATGAGTAAAACCTTTTACAGCATGATCAGGTTTTAATACATTTCTCATTTACTGCGATAACACTCCTGTACTCCAGTCACTGTAAGTCGGTTCATAAAAGCTGACGGTGCTGTTGACATTTTTTAACTGTGAAACAGATGCGGCTGAGGGGAAAAGCAATGGACTTCTATAGAGCTAGAGGGAAAGGAAGAGAATGAAACAGTGTACATCCAACGAAAACCCATTATTTCCGATAGATCTACCTTTTAGCTTTAAGAGTCTGAAGTTTCCAATAAGACTTCTATCTACTATTCCGATTAATAATCACAGGGCAGTCTACTAAAAACAACGGATTTGACATCTCCATGTTTCTCACAAGGACAAATCTATGACGCTTACTCAAGTGTGAGCTCACCAAAGAATTTATTCGTAGTAGCACCTGGACAAGTAACGGTAAATTTCGTTCATAATCAAGTTATGATTTAAGTGAATGTATGAATGCTACATATTGTCGCGTTGAAATGGAAGAAGGTTTGACTTCCTGAGCAGGGTTGTCAACTGAACACAACACTATTATGAAAGCTAGTTTATTGCGAACTGAAACATACACACATTACAGACTGCCTCTCGGGCAGAGTGCTCTGCTATTTATACACAGAATGTACCAGAAATGGAAGAATAGTTAACACAATAAACATGTAGAACATTCTGGAAATGAAAAATACAAAGAAATAAAATTTTCAGAATTTTGTTTATGAACGGGATTGAATCGGAAACCTTCAGAACCGCAATTGGTGACGCTATCCATTGCGCCATGCTGGCAGTCGGATAAGTTGCGGCCTTGCCGCATTGCTCCCTCTCCTGAAAGAACAGCGACCCGCTGTTAGGTTCCATTTCGAGCCAGCTGCAATTTCCTGGATCTTGATCTTGTCATGGATCATCTGCATGTCAGTTGTGGTAAATCCTTCCATTCTGCACGATTACCGACGACAGACGTTCCTGAAATCACTTCATCAGTGTCACCCGATTCTTATCTTGAGAAACAAATTTTCGTCTCATAATGTTGTAGGGGAACTTTAATTATACTCGCAACTGAAGCCGAGAATAATTGTCAGCAAGGCACTTCTTAAAATGTTATTTTAATAAATAAATAAAAATAAAATTTAAAAACATGCGCAAGACAAGTGCAATAGCTTTTGACACAAACAACGACATTTAAAATATTACTTACTTAACAGCATTAAATTACAACGCGGTAGCATAAAACAGCCTAAAATCGTTACTGTAAGTCGATGCTCTAAGAAGATCTAACCGATTTCCCAATAGGCCTTTTTATTTTCAAAACAATCTCGAAAAATAAAGAACATTTTGTAGTTTTTCAAATAAGTAGTTTTGTGACTTGCCTCGGGCTATGCTTTCAGTAAAGAGCAAGTTTGTGAATGTAGAGATTAAAGAATTGCCGCGCGAAAATTGCCATGCTGTCTGGAGTGTGAATTTAATGGATCGCGCGGCTATTCGCGCCAGAGGTTCGAATTCTCCACCAGGCATGGACGTGAGCGTTTTCCTTAGTATAAGTTAAAGTAGTTTTTGGTGTAGGGACAGAAGACCAGAGTAGCTTGGTCGCATAGGTCATCAAACATTTGAACAATTTAATTAACGAATTACAGAAAACTTATTTTAAGGGGTTTAGAGATATTTTGTCAGTAAATCCTGAAACTTAACTAAGCCATCGATACTAACTGAAAACCAGCTTTATATTGTAATTATTACTACTATTATTTATGTTATCTTAATTATTTATTTTTCGCTTACTAAATAAAAACCGTTTCATTCGAAAACATTTTGACCATCTTGAACAGTGCTTCATTAAATAGAAACTCTATCCCATACATTCTTATTTTCTGTTTTCAGGTGGGCGGATTTCAAATTTCACATTAGCCCGTCACAGAATGCTTGGGCTATACGTAGGTTCAAAATGTTCAAACTTTTGTAATTATATGGGACCAAACTAAGTTGGTCATCAGTCCCTAGTCTTACAAACTACTTAAACTAAGTTAAACTAACCTAAGGACTCCACACGCATCCATGTCCGAGGGAGGATTCTAACCTCCGACGCGAGAGGCCGCGCGATCTGTAACGTGGTGCTCCAGACAGCTCGGCTACTCCCACGCGGCCCACTATACGTAGTAGGCCTTACCATTCAAGGTACCAGAAAAAGAGAAGTGTAGTACACTAAACGCTGTTGGTTTGAGTGTTTTCATGAGGACTTTAATATATCTTTGAATGGTGACATTCTACACATTCGCTATGGAAAAATTTTTATGACTATGTACTGAGACTGAAATTTTAACATTTAAAGCACCATCATTCATTTCATACTGTCTGCTCGTGATATTCTGTTTAACCCTTCCATCCTCACATGATGAATTCAGGTTTGGAAAAAATAAAATTCAGTGTTTTCTGCATTAATACAGTGCATTAAACGTCAAAATAGAGCCGGTAGGCAATTGTTGGGATCGTACTTAGAAATGAGTAGACATCGTTTAGTTCCGGTACAATGGATGCAAAGGAATTGTGGACTAAATTTAAATCCATTGTTAATGAAGGATAAGAGAAATATGTGCCTGTCAATTAAGGATGGAAAAGATCCATCGTGGTATTATAATAATGTTAGAAAGCTACTGACAAAGCAAAGACTGTTTGTTGCACTCTCGCAAATGATGACAGGCAAAAATTAGTAGAGATTCGACTATAAAAATATCTATGCGCGAAGCCTACAGTAATTACCACCTTAGTAAAAGATTTTTCCGAGAACCCGAAAAAATTCTAGGCTTATGTAAAATCGATAAGCGGGTCAAAGCACACTATCCAGTCAATCATTGATCATTCCTGGGCAGTAATAGAAGATATCAAACAGAAATGTGAAGTTCTAAATTCAACCTTTAAGAAACCTTTCACCCAGGAGAACCGCACAAATGTACCATCATTTGATCAACGCACTAACTGCGAAATGGAGGACAAAGTAATAGGTATTTCCGGTGTAGAGAGGCAGCTGAGAAAGCTAAATACAAAAAGTCTCCTCGTCCCGATGGAATAGCAGTTCGGTTTTACAAAGAATATTCTGTAGCATTGGCCTCTTACTTAGTTTGCATTAATCATGATTCTGTACTTCAGAGCAAAGTTCCTAGTGATTGGAAAAAGCGCAGGTGACTCCCGTTTATAAGAAAGATAAAATAACTGACCCACATAATTACAGGCCAATATCGTTGACATAAGTCTTCTATAGAATTCTGGAGCATGTTCTCAGTTCGAACATAGTAAATTACCTTGAGATGGAAAAGAATCAGCACGGGTTTAGGAATCATCGTTCATGTGAAACTCAGCTTTCCCTTCACTCACATGACATCTTGCGAGCCATAGATGATGGCAACAGTCAGTCTTTTCCTCAATATCAAAGAAGCATTTGACGCGGTGCTACATTGCAGACAGCTAACAAAGATACGAACATATGGTATAGGTTTACATATTTGTGACTGGCTAGAATACTTCCTAAACAGTAGAACGCAATACGTTGTTATCGACGGCGAGTGTTCATCAGAGACGAGTGTATCGTCAGGCGTGCCCCAGGGAAGTGTGATAGGACTGCTACTGTTTTCTATCTAAATATATGAACTGATGGAGAAAGTAACTTGTAATTTGCGGCTGTTTGCTGATGATGCTGTGTTTTATGGGAGGGTGTCTTCTTTAATTGGCTGTAATAGCATATAGGATGAATTAGACAAAAATTCTAGTTGGTATGATGAATGACAGCTAGCTCTAAATGACGAAAAATGTAAAGTGATGAGCATTATGAAAATCCCATAATGTTCGTATGCAGCATTAGTGGTGAGCTTCTTGACTGCAGTCGCGTCGTTCAAATTTGTAGGCGTAACATTGCAGAGTGCTATGACATGGAACGAACACGTAAGGACAGTTGTGAGTAAGGCGGACAGCCGACTTCAGTTTATTGGGAGAATTTTGGGAACATATACTTCATCTGTAAAGGAGATCAAGTATAAGACTCTTGTGCAACCAAGTCTTGATTATTTCTCAAGTGTTTGGGACCCTCAGTAGATCAGTTTAAAGGAAGACGTAGAAGCAGTTCAGAGGCGAGCAACTGGGTTCGTTACTGGTAGGTTCGACCAATGCGCGAGTTTCACGGAGGCTCCGGGGACTCAAACAGGGATCGCTTAAGAAAAGACGACGTTCTTTTCGAGAAATTCCGCTGAGGAAATTTGGAGGGCCGTAATTGGAAACTGAGTGTTCAACGATCTTCCTGTCACCTACTTACATTTCGCGTAAAGATCACAAAGAGAAGATTAGAGAAATTAGGGCCCATTTTGGCATTCTTTTCTTCCTCTTTCTATCTGGGAGTGGAATAGGAAATGCCTAGTAGTGGTACAGTGTAACCCCCCGCCACGCACTTTACGGTGGATTGCGGAGTATGAATAAGATATCAATATGGTGTAAAAATTTGCAATTTACTGTAAATAATGAAAAGTGTGATGTCGTCCACATGAGTACGAAAAGAAATCCCTTTAACTTTGTTTAAAAGATAAGTCAATCAAATGTGAAGGCCGGAAACTCAACAAAATACCTAGGAATTACTATTACTTCCGGCTTAAACTGGAAAGAACACGTAGATAATGCCGTGGGAAAGGTGAACCAGAGACTGCGTTTTATTGGTAAAACCCTTAAAAGATACAACAGAACTGCAAAAGAAACTGCATGCACTACGCTTGTCCGTACGTTTTTGGAGGACATCAAAAGAGTCCAAAGAAGGGCAGCTCGTTATACAGGAGAGACAGCGTTACGGAAATGATACAGGATCTGTGATGGGAATCATTACAACAACGATGCTTATCGCTGCGGCGTGGGATACTTACGAAACCCTAATCTCCAACATTCCCCTCCAATGCTAAAATATATTTTTGACTCCCACTTACATAGGTAGGAATGATAATCAAAATAAAATAGGAGAAACCAGAGCTCGCTCGGAGAGATTCATTTGTCCTTTCTTCCCGCGTGATATTCGAGTATGGAATGGGAGATACATAGTATATAGGTGGTTCGATGAACCCTCTGCCAGGCACTTAAATGTGATGTGATGTGACAGTCATGTTTTAAAAGAAATGTTTAGTTTCTCTTTTTAATAAGTTTTAAAAGATATGGTGAGTGTGATGATTGTGTTCTGATTTATGTTTTATCGAAATGTTTGGTGAATATTAATTTCATTGTCTTGCTGTAGCCTTCGATAATAACGGAACGTTGAAACGCGTAAGCCTCAGTAAATTTAAATTAGTGGTCAAGACTGTAAAGTTTATTTCAAGTGCATAAGAATGGCCACGTCTCATAGATCTCTAATGGAGACAGCAAGGAATATCATGCCTAGTCGAGCACTTCGAGACGCCAACGAGTGTACAAACTCAAAAGAGGCATCATGAAGAGCAACACCAGAATACACTTCAACAAGACCTGTTCATCACATGATGTCACGCCAAAGTACGCAAGACTGAAGACCTTCAACAGTTCCATCACAGCATTGAAGATAAAACAGCCCTACGAGAAAACTTGGGTAAGATGTGAGTTAAAAATGAATACAGATTAGCAGACATATACAAAAGAGAACTTAGTAGGTTACAGGTTTATTTTAGGAACAACTTTAACGACTTTCAGTGTATGACATTTTTCAAGCGTGTGATGATTTAGTTAGACACGAATATCAAATGATCTCCCGAAGACAGGACAAGAAAATCTCCTATTTAACAAAACAGGACACACGCGAAAATAGGGTTGTTACTAACCATGTCTTTGCTGAGAGAGTGTCTAATTTAAGTAATATGGACTTAAATGACGAGGAGTTAGATTTGCTACAGAAAGGTCTGAAATACAACGTTCCACCTAAACTAAATGATAAAGTAATTAAAGAGACCATTGCGGAAGTAAAAACTATGTGACACTACAAAATTAAGTAGATCTCAACAGGCCGACATAGTTGTAACCTTAAATAGAGCAATAATAAAATCAAAGCATGATGTGAGAAAACTTCCATCAACACAGAAAACAATAGAGCGTCTAAATAAGAAACTATTTGACAATAGGGTCGTAGTTACTAAAGCTGACAAGGGCAATTCTGTCGTCTTAATTAACGACTGTGACTATATAAGTAATTAGCCTTTTTTGAAATTAATAACATTAGTGAAGTCAAGAAAAACCAAGAACAAAAGTTTAATGCTACCTTAAAAACCAAAATACGGTCCAGATGCTTTTTGTATCCTACTGAAAAGGAGAGGAGGAGGATAACCATCATGAATCCGAGTCTACCAACACTAAAGTCACAAGTCAAGCTACACAAGAATTTACACTCTATCCGTGCCTTAGTAAACAGTCGTGCAGCACTTACATATAAGTTAAACAGAGATTTAAACAAAAATCTGAAGGAAGCTTCCACGTTTGAAAAAACATTTTCTCTAAAAAGCACCTATCACTTTGTGGAGGAAATGAAAAACCTCAAATTATCAGAGGATGTACGTTTGGCCTCATTTGACATAGTTAACCTGTACACCAGTATACCCGTTTCTGGAACTCTTGACATCATAAAACAAAATCCGTTGAAACATAACAAAATCTCCCAGGGCAAAACTGTAGAATTAATAGAAATGCTAGAATTTGCTCTGTCCTTCAACTATTTCTCATTTATTGGAAAAGTGTACGACCAACCAGAAGGCCTTGCAATGGGTAACAGTCTATCAGGCATCCTAGCTGAAATTTTTATTAATAAACTAGAAACAGACTTTATGGAGAAATATCCTAAAATCTGGGATGATGTTCTTATTTACAAGAGATACGTAGATGACACCTTTATTGTGATAAAAGGTAACGATGGAGCAATCAGCTGAGAAATTGAACGCCATGCTCCCAAACATAGAATTCACTGTTGAACATGAAGACAATAAAACATTGAATTTTCTAGATCTGTCGGTAAGCAGAGACAACGGAAAACTCTCATTTGAAATTTTCAGAAAACCAAATTATGCAGACACAATTATACCAGCTGACTCATGTCATCCAAAAGTGCACAAATTGGTTTTTTTTTTTTTTTTTTTTTCGTTCAATGTTGAATAGACTAGTGAAGTTAACATTAAATGATAACGATAAAGCAAAAGAGCTGAATACATTGGAATACATTGCAACCTCTAACGGGTATAACAGAAAAGAAGTAAGGTATCTGTACAATAAGCTATGTGAGAACACCGCCATTAAAACGCCGATAGAACGACAGAAACTAAAAATGAGTATTGCATAGAAAGGGACATTAACTGATTCCGTCGTAAATAGGTTCAAAAAATGCAAGGTAGATTTAGGGATAAAAACCACTAGCAAACTAGGCGATAGGTTACGACACACAGTGGGACCCAAACGAAACAAGTTTGATGGCACGGGTGCATACAAAATAACATGTAGAAATTGCGAGAAGCTTTACGTAGGACAAACGGGCAGGTCATTCAGGCAGCGATTCAAGGAACACGCGCGAGACAGCAACGACGGATGTATCAAACGACCCTCACACGAAATAACCACAGATTAGGAGAAATAGGACAAACCCTGAAAATACTACCCAGCGCACCAAATGGCCTAATGCTTAACACCCTTGAGGAATTAGAGATCTTTGTGGAAAAATCAAAATCTCCTTCTCACATAATAAACTAACAAATTGATTTTTCGAAAAACTGGTTCTTTAGTCTTTTCGCCGATCATTTGTAAACCATTCCATGGTAACGAATGTAGCTGATAGATGATGCTTCAATTTATTCACCAAACTCCGTTACGCACTTCCACAGTAACAACAGACGCCAATAGATGGCGACACTTTGCATTTCACTACAGCACAGCGTTCACCAAGAGATTTCCTAGCCGAATAGCTTCCCTGCTCTTAACAAATTACGTCTTCCACGAACATTCTGTTATTCCATACAGTCCCATCGTAGCTCGTAGTATACTGTATTACTTAAAGTCCATAGCACTCATATATTTGTGTAATGTAAAAGTAAAGTTTTGTACACAGTGATTGTAAAGTTTTATAGTTGTAAGTTTATAATTGTATAACATAACAGTAACAAAATATTGTGCAGGTTTAAGGTATAATTAAAAAAAAAATCCAGACGGAATGAATGACAACATCGCCATCTGGCGGATTCTACACTTAATAACTGACCGCATCGCTGAATTTAATATGCACTTGACCAGCCTACAGGGATGTTCTGGGGGAATTTTAAATTTATTTTATGTTTGACATATGTCTTTGACAGTCATGTTCTAAAAGGAATGTTTAGTTTCACTTTTTAATAAGTTTTAAAAGATATGGTGAGTGTGATGATTGTGTTCTCATTTATGTTTTATCGAAATGTTTGATGAATATTAATTCCATTGTCTTCCTTCGATAATGACGGAACGTCGAAACGCGTAAGGCCTCAATAATTTTAAATTAGTGGTCAAGACTCTAAAGTTTATTTCAAGATCAGCTTTTAATTCGTTGTCCTTTTTATTACATTTTGCTTTTATTATAAAGCTGCTACATTCTATTCCTTCACCTGCTTTTCTCGAGAATTCTCATGGTATTAGGAATAGCGGATAAACGTATTGTGGATCATGAATTTAATTGTATTCCCAATAGTCAATTCTCCGGTGAGAACCGCCGTCCAGTCCGTAGCATGACGGTTTAGACCACGCGACCATGCCATGTGGCTGGTTCTACTCCACTGGCAACTTTGTTCCTGCTTAATACAGCTTTATGTTTTTGAGTTGTTTCCAAGATCCCATGCTGCCTGATGATATCTTAGTGTCGAAATTTAAATCTCAATAAACGAGCAATCAGTAATAATTCAGCAGTTATTTATATTGTTTTTAAAGAGCTGACCGCCATTTGACGGAAAGTTTTGTTTATTGTCACTAACTGGTTTCGGCCTTAGGCCATTTTCAAATGTTGCGCTATCATAGAAAAAGACATTATTTGAATTAATATAAAGTAATATGAAGTATTAATATAAAGCACATTACAGTGGCATAAGTTGGTTACTTACATAAAAGTTGTCAGGTAAGTTTCCTTAGGTCATGGTCATAATAATAAAAACAATAAAATATTCGGAGTTATAAAATGGGAGATACATTCGTCCCTACATCTTAATTTGTCACCCATTTTATAACTCCGATATTGATTCAACTTCTAATATATCTGACAACTTTTATTTAAGTAACCAACTTATACCACTGTAATGTGCGTTATATTTATACTTCATATTACTTTATATTAATTCAAATAATGTCTTTTTTTAAATGAGAGCATGACACTTGACAATGGCCTAAGGCCAAAACCAGGTATTGATAATAAGCAAAACTTGCAGTGAAATGGCATTTAGCTCTTTTAAAAAGAAATTATATGACTGAGGCTCCTGACGCCTACAAAATCATAAGTTATTTATATGGTGTCTGTTCATCCGGACATGTCCGAAAGAACAGAAACCACGGCCGTAATTTTGCGAATTCGAAATATTTAAACATATCGACCGTTTCAGGGCATTGAAATAAATCGAATTCCAAAGATGAAAATTTGTACTGGACCGGGATTCGAAACCGGATATCCCGATTTGCCAGGCTGGAAAGAACAGACACCATATAAATAATTATGTATCTACCGCTACAGACAATTGACAATTTCAATGCGGACGCCAGCCACGGTGGCCGAGGGGACTGAGGCGCGCCAGTCACGGTCTGCACGGCCACTACGGTCGGGGGTTCGAATCCCCCGTCGGGAATGGATATTTGTACCGTCCTTGGTGTTAGCTAGTTCTTAGGTAATTTGTAAGTTTAGGGATTGATGACCCCGTAGTTAAGTCACATATGCTATACAAACATTTGAATTTGAATTTCAATAAGGACGCAGTAATACACTCGATCGCTTGCGGGAAACCAATACAGACTGGGAGCAAGTAGAATCAAATGGACAGGAGGCACTATAATCGTAGTGTGCTGCATTAGGGTTGGAAGTGAAGCGTGCGTGGGTAGCCTAATAGTTTAACGCGTTCGATTCCCAATCCAGCACAAATTTTCATCTTTGCTATCTGATTTCAGTGCCATGAAACAGTCTAAATGTTTGTATATTGGCCCACTTTAGGTTACGGTAGTAACACTAAAAGTGGGCCTTTGCGATCGTCTTTTGACAGCTCGAAATTTAAATAAAAATAATGTTTAACCATTCACTTGACACGAAAATTGAATAAACGAATTTATAGAGGAGAAAATTATCTACAACTTTGCTCTGTTATGTTTTTTCATATCTTGTATCGTTTCAGAGATATTTCAAAAAATAACGGCGATTTTAGGATGTATGTATGTCTGTCTGTCTGTCTGACCGTAACGTGTTCCCCGTTTTTAAGACGAACCTTTCAACCGATCAACATCAAATTTTAAAAACATAATTGTAGGCTCACAGAGACCAGAACCTCCCTTTTTTCAAATTTTTCGAACAAAAAATACGGTAGTAATACAGAAAAAAGCCGTTTATAATATAATTGTAGTTGCGAACGAACAGTTCATCTGACACATAATTGAATAACCTAATTGGTAGAGGGGACAATTCTCTACAACTTCGTTCTATTATGTTTTATTTAATATCTTGCATCGTTGCAGCGATATTTGCAAAAATAACGGCGATTTGATGATGTCTGACTGGCTGTAACGTGTTCCTACTTTTTAGGTCGAACCGTTCAACCGATCGGAACCAAATTTTACAGACATAATTGTCTGCTACCAGAGACCAGAACCTTGCTTTTTCAAATATTTCGGGCAAGAAATACGTTAGTAATTCCAAAAAAGCAGTTTGTAATGTAATTTTAATTGCATATAAACCGTTCATCTGACGCTAAAATCGAATAACCGAATTTGTAGATGAGAAGATTCTCTACACCTTTGTTCCCTTATGTTTTCTTCATATCTCGTATCGTTTGAGAGATATTTGCAAAAATAACAGAGTTTTGACACCCTCCACTGAATTAATGAAAACCAGCCGTTCGCAGATGTCACGTGACATTCCTCGCCCAGAACTCTCTTTGGCATAAGCCATCTTGCGTTGCGTATTGGATGATTTTCTTATTTTAACTTACACGTTGTCATTTTAAAGGAATGGCGCACTGAAGAATTAACAAATACACGTCGTTCTTCGTACGATAAATGATAATCTAGTGTCTACAAATGCCATATAGGCATCAGTTAACAACGGCCATTGATAGTATGAGATTAAAGAACGCAAGTTGTAAGTGTTGGCCGTAGTGTAGTGGGCAATGCGTTGGACTGTGACGCTGAAACCTAAAAAATTTTTTTCCTAAAAGGGGTATCAGACATTCTTATTAATTAATTTTTGACCACTTCTTCCACCTCTGGCAGTGTTGCTGATGTGGAAAATACCGACTAGCACCGTGGTTCGGAACCCACGTTAAAATGTAGGTCCCCTTATAACTGGCTTGGTAAGTCAGTTCGAAGGTCGGAGGAAGGCAACGGCATACCACCTCAAAACAGGACCATGCCTAGTGAAGCACTGCGATGTTCAGACCAATCTTCGGATTGTTGACTGCTTTACCTTTTTTACCTTTATTGTTTATGTGGTGTCGCACCAGTCTAAAGTGCGCGCCACGTATTTACGCCGCGCGCCGCCATGCACGCACGGCGCGGCGTTCTTACGACGTCAGCCACGAGCGTTCTCTGCTGCTATCCCACTCGTGGCCACCACTGAACGACATCGTTCACTTGGGACTGACATAGGAACCACTTCGGAATCAGATAGGCACCAGTGAATACTTGGCTATCGGATAGGCACTAGGCAGGCCTCTAGCTCATGTATCAGCATTCTGCTGTACTGAGCTATGTAAAAGTTAAGTATTACTAAGCCTCTAAGAAATATATATCTTGTTCTGATTTACTCTAGTGTTTCTAGTTTCTGCTGTCCCACTGGCTGGTGACCTACCTGCACAAGCGTGCATCCTTTATTCCTGTGTCGGTCTTTCTACTCGGCCACCGACACCTACGATGGAAACGAGACACAAAAGAGACGACGAGGGTGGGACACAAAACAGACAATTGACAATTTCAATGCGGACGCCGGTCGCGGTGGCCGAGGGGACTGAGGCGCGCCAGTCACGGTCTGCTCGCCCACTACGGTCGGAGGTTAGAATCCCCCCTCGGGCATGGATATTTGTGCCGTCCTTAGTGTTAGCTAGTTCATAAGTAGTTTGTAAGTTTAGGGACCGATGACCCCGTAGTTAAGTCCCATAAGCTATACAAACATTTGAATTTGAATTTCGATCCGGACGCAGTAATACACTCGATCGGTTTCAGGAAACCAATACGACTGGGAGCAAGTAGAATCAAATGGGCAGGAGGTACTACAATCATAGTGTGCTGCATTAGGATTGGAAGTGAAGCGTGCCTGGGTAGCCTAATTGTTTAAGACGACCGCTGGCCATAGCGGGAAATCCACGTTCTATTCCCAGTCTAGCACAAATTTTCAACTTTGATTTCGTATTTCAGTGCCCTGAAACAGTCGAAATGTTTGAATATTCTTAATTTGTGATAATTCAGCAGCGCAAGTGTATAAAGGTATTTAAAACAGCTGGTACGCGAGTTGTCTGCAAGTATTCGTTATTTCCTGAGGGAACATCAAATGGGAAGATATGGATCACTAAATAAAAAAAATGTTCCAAATACCTGTTTCAACACACGCATCGAAACGTACTGCGTGCTCATAAAAGCGAAAAATCGTAGCAGATGGCGCTACCTTGCCGGCACGTGGGTGTCCCAGAAGGGCGACTTGTGAATTGGGGAGGGATATCGTGTACAATTTGTAAGTAAACTACCCGCGTGTTTTACGAGGCGAGAGCCGGCGAGTCGCGGAAAACCGCGGCCGTAAACTCAGCCGGGACGCCACTTTACGGCTACCAGAGAAAAATAAAATCCGAAATTGGATCGGAAATGTGGCCGCGCTCCGAGAACACCTGCCGCGTTAGCTGGGGGCCCGAGGACGCAGGCCGGAAGCGGCGCCGGAACGCTAAATCTCGCCCCCTGTTAATACGCCCGGGGCCGTTCCCAGACGTGTCGCTTTGGGCACATAAAGTATCTCATCTGGAGAACAAATTGGCTGAACGTTGCTGCAGGTGCTGTACGTCGGCAAACCTGAGGCGTCCACTCGCCAGTGTGTAAGGATTACATTGACTGTTGGGCAACATAACTGCTTTGTCGAACGTTCTTAATGTCGTTCATCAATATTATTAAGATAACTTGTTTGTTGAAAAGATGATTAATATTGATATGAAACTTCCTGGCAGATTAAAATTGTGTGCCGGAACCGGGACTCGAACCTGGGACCTATGCCTTTCGCGGGCAAGCGCACTACCGACTGTGCTATCCCGACACGACTCACGATGCCGCCTCACAACTTTACTTCCGCCAGTACCTCGCCTCCTACTTTCCAAACTTCACAGAAGCCCTCCTGCGATCCATGCAAGACTAGCACTCCTGAAGTTTGGAAAGTAGGAGGCGAGGTACTGGCGGAAGTAAAGTTGTGAGGCGGCATCGTGAGTCGTGTAGGGATAGCACAGTCGGTAGTGCGCTTGCCCGCGAAAGGCAAAGGTCCCAGGTTCGAGTCCCGGTTCCGGCACACAATTTTAATCTCCCAGGAAGTTTCATATCAGCGCACACTCCACATCCCTTAGGCTGTAGCTAAACCATGTCTCCACCATATCCTTTCTTCCAGGAGTGCTAGTCTTGCATGGTTCGCAGGAGAGCTTCTGTGAAGTTTGGAAAGTAGGAGGCGAGTACTGGCGGAAGTAAAGTTGTGAGGCGGCGTCGTGAGTCGTGTCGGGATAGCACGGTCGGTAGTACGCTTGCCCGCGTAACGCAAATGTCCCAGGTTCGAGTCCCGGTTTCGAACCACAATTTTAATCTGCCAGAAAGTTTCATATCAGCGCACACTCCGCTGCAGAGCGAAAGTTTCATCTCTGTAACTGTTTATTTATTTGTATGTTTGTTTTTATTAGAACTGATGTACTTGTGTGCAAAAATATTGTATGTGATGTTTGACATGTGTCAGAGCTGCCACAGATGGACCAGACTAAAACTGTAAGTGAAAAGCTTTTAAAATAATTCCGCCATTAACTCCATAAGAAGATAACGAAAAAGTAAAATTGGGCGTATTTATGTATTACAGCTTTTGTATCCCATCCTCGTCGCCACTTTTGTGTCTCGTTGACGCCGGTTGCCCTTGGTATAGGTGGCCATGTAGAAAGAGTCCGACACAGGGAAATAGGATGCACGCTTGTGCAGATACAGAGTCCGAGGTGACCAGCCAGGGGGACCGCAGAAAACTAGAAACACTAAGCTACATTAGAACAAGATATGTATTTCGTATCAATATGATAATACTTAACTTTTACAAGTTTCATGACAGCAGAATGCTGATACATAGTCGAACTAGGTAATTGCCTGCCTATTGATAAGAGTCTTTACAGGTGCCTGTCCTATTCCCAAGTTACCGATGCAGTTCAGGGGGGCAACTCCGCTCGTGGCCACCCTGAACTGCATCGGTCACTTGGGTTAAGACTCTCATCAGTAGGCAGGCCATTACCTAGTACAACTATATATCAGCATTCTGCAATCATGAAACTTTTAAGTATTATCATATTCATACGAAATACATATCTTGTTCTAATCTAGCTTAGTGTTTTTAGTTTTCTGCTGTCCCTCTGGCTGGTCACCTCGGACTCAGTACCTGCACAAGCGTGCATCCTATTTCCCTGTGTCGGACTCTTTCTACTTGGCCACCGACACCAAGGACAACCGGCGGAAACGAGACACAAAAACAGCAACGACAGCAGAATGAAGCATGCACTCACACACTTAAAACATCAGAAATAATATGAAACTGCACAAAAACGCACTTGAAGATGGGAATTATTTCTGGAAACGCGTCGTGCTAAATAAATTTAAAAAATCGTGACTAGTAGCAGTATTGTTATTTATAAACAAATCTATTTACATTGACTGTTGGGCAACATAAGGTTTATAAAACCTATATTTATCCGACTGCTGGATACTTTGTCGTACGTGCTTAATGTCGTTCATCAATATTATTAAGATTACTTATTGAAAAGATGATTAATAGTGATATGCTTCGAAGGATTACGGAGCTTGTGTTATACCAGCGAAAGTCATTTCCGGTTTAACACTTACGGACCCACTGGTTACAAATGTGTACATAACTTCTACGGTGTCTAAGATGGTTGAGAAGCATTTTTTCTCAAGGGAAAGAACATGTATACGACACCTGATTGTTCAATCGTTTCATCATGCACAATTACTGCCACCTGCTGAAGATCACTATAAAAATATTAAGAAGCGGGTGTTGTATTGCGCAGCAGTTTGAGAACTTCAAAGAACACGGAAATTGTACGTTACTTGTATTCCACTGTATAACTGAAAGTCTTGTTATTTTGCGATGTACTTATTGAACGATCAGTTTATTTAGAACAACAGTTGGCACTAGAAAATTAATTCAGTCCTTAAAAGAAGCCGTATTTTTCAGTATACACAGTGTTGTAGTATGAAACTGGGTGCATATAATTGCATAAATCTAGCTTCTAATATCATCGAAAATTTAACTTAAGAGTATGACAGCATTAAAAATAATTTCCTTCAAAAAGGAAAAAAAAAAATCAGGTCCGAAAGGGTTAAAGAGGATCATAGGAAAGATGCGTACACACACACACACACACACACACACACACACACACACACACTGCTTAACACTTACTTCCGAACAACTGACAGCTGATAGGGAACATTCAACAACTACAACATGCCTAATGGAGGACTCGAAACTCCGCCGGGGAGCAGCCGCGCATTCCACAGCGAGGCGGATTATGGCGGGTCCAACGGAAGATTGACGGACATCAGAATACGAGTCCAGAGGAAGACACGACAGGTCATCCGCGTTAGCATGTTTAGCAATGGGCCGTCACAGTATCTCGTATTGATAGTTTGAAACTAACAGTGCCCACCGCTGCAATTTTTGAGCTGTGTACGCTGGAACTGAGAAGGATTTAACAAGGACTTATAGGTTTTATAGTCAGTGAACAAGTAAAACATTGTCCCGTATAAATACTGGCGGAATTTAGTTACGCCATGAACTTAAGCAAGAACATCCTTCTCACTGTACGAGTAATTTAACTGCGCTTTAGTCAAGAGCCTCGAAGCAAAGGCAATAAGACGACCGACAGAGGAAACCTGTGCGAGACCACCCCGATCCCGTAAGCAGATGCATCAGCTGACGGAGCAATAGGATTGTTTGGATGAAAGTAGAATAAACAGCGATCACTGAGACTTTCAACTTTTGGAAGGTTGATATTCCGAGGACCAAACAAACGAGACATTCTTGTGTTACAAACGATACGGAGGAGCTGCAATATGCGAAGCAGTGGGAATAGAACGATGATAATGTGTCAATATGCGAAGGATACTTGACAGTTCATGCACATTTCTAGGCGCAGGAAGATCTCTTGTGGAATGCTTTGGTGAGGCGAGAGTCAACAGCCGTAATATACTTCATAAAATGCATTTCAGTTTTAACACCTTTTTATCCATGAAAATGGTCTATTGATCGAAACTGGTAGATAAATAAGGTTTTTGAATAAACAGCTGATGGTTTTTAAAATTATTTATGAAGATCTCTTGTTGCCGCGGCGGAATAACGGTGTGAATTAAGGCGCCTTGCTGCAGTGCGCGCGGCCGTTCACCATTTGAGGTTCCTACTTTAATGAATTTGTAAGTTTAGGGACCGATGACCACTGCAGCTATGTTCCATAACTTTACAAATATTTCGAGATCGCGTATTGATCCTAAATGGTTTTATAATGTATGGACCCCGTTGAGTATTAATGATTTGTCCAAGATATTACAGTTGTGTCCAAAAATACACACATTTCTCTCTATTGCATTTGCGACCGTTGGTAAACAAAACACGAAGATTGACAAGGCTTTCATCTGGAGTACGTCGAGAAACCACAATATCATCTAGATAGTTGGAACAGAATGGAACTGTGTCATTGAGAGCTACACGAAATTATTTTAAGCACTGAAATATTGCCGGCGCTGACGCATTGCCGAACGCCTAACGTAAATATTTAAACAGGCCAAGATGCGTATTCAGCACTAAAAATTGCTGAGATTGCTCATTTAAAGGGAATTAAAAATACGCCTGTCACAAATCAATCTTTGAATTTCGCACGTGTCAAATTATTCAACAAGTCCTCCGGGCGAGTTAGAGGAAAAATACCTACTACAGCTTGTGGATTAACAGACTTTTCGAAGTCTGGGCACAAGCGACGTTTGTCAGATTGTCTTCTGAGCACTAAGAGAGGCGAAGACCACTGAGAAACTGAAATGGAACTACCCCATCAGCCTGTAAACGCAAAAACTACATTACAACCAGTGGAACCCGACGAGCACGCACACAACAAGGCTGCGTATTTTCGTTAAGTGTCACAAGGGCCGTGCAGTTCTTTGCCTTGGCCAGACATTCCGTAAATAAATCACTAAATTCAGCACAATGTTTCATGACACTGCCATTGCTATCGACACTAGATACAGACAAAATGTTGTTCTGTACTCTAAAACCAAATAAATCGAATTTCTGGATAGTAAATACATTCAAACTGTTCACCGCGCGCAACAGATAGACTGTCACAGTTTTCTTAATATCACTACATGTAGCAGCAATGGTGCACGAATGTACGACAGGAATGTATTCAGCATTATAAGCTGTAAGCACAGCATAGTATTTGCTATGATGAGGTCTGCCCAGCAGTTCGTAAGTATTACGATTTAACTAAGTCACTGACTCTCCGGGATCGAGCTGAAGCAGCAGGAACAATTTATTATTTTGACGTTGCACTGGTCCAACTGCCAAGTGTTTTGAAATTATACTACGTAGTGAACATTTCCTGGGTGCCCGACTAAATGGCGCATTCTAAATGGAATTCAACATATTTACCTCGCTGCGAAGATGACTGTTTAAGCCTTTCCTATGCTTAAGGCACACACTATGTACGTGGCCTGTCTTGTGGCAAAAAAAAAAAAAAAAAAAAAAAAAAAAAAAAAAAAATAGTGTTACGAGAAGGGTAATTTCGTCTTTGGTGTTAAATTCTACGATTGGAGCAGGACTTCACGGATGTGTCAGATCGGGTCGGGTGTTTCAAGATACATTCTGTGCCGATACGGCACCCCATTTATGCTGCGACCGTGACTCATGTCGGCACAACGGTTGACCATCCGACAGATCTACTGCACAGACTGGAACAGCGTCCATCTTGTCGTCAGCAGTTTGACAAACAAGCAAAAGTTGGAAACGTGCTCACATGTCGGATCCGTCATATCAAGAATCAGTTCACGTACAATAAATGCCACGATCAGTCTAGAAATTTACATTTGGCGGGTACATCCGGATAAGTCAGCTAACCATTCTCGGTATTCAAAATATTCAGGGCTGAACTGCTGGTTTACAGTGTCCAACGGGCACAAATTGTTAGTGCTGTTGAACAGGTTGCAGCTCAGATTCCGCCTGAATTAGCTGAGGAAATCCGTCGTGAAACTTGCCGTTCTTTGACGAAATCCAAGCCCATGAAGTCGAATATCACTAGTAGAGGGCGGCCATTCGTGACCTGAGGGAGCGCCTTCAAATTGTTGTCTTCCGGCTGACAAAGTTAGTGCTAAGGTTGTTGGCTCCCATAAGGACTACACTGAAAAAATGCAGAGCCTGCTAAATGACGATTCCTACTGGAAGATCAGCGTTGACCCCACGAAGAAAGTGGAAAACAAGACGAGGGCGCTTCTGAAGGACGCAAATTTACCGGAGGGCGTCGCCAAGAAACTGCTACCTCAAGGTTCGTTACCGCCAAGACTTTATGAACTCCCTAAGATTCACAAAGATGGGGTCCCGTTACGCCCCGTTGTCAGTAACATCAGAGCACCTACATATTTGTTGGCCAAATACATGACGGGAATATTAAGTCCTTATGTGGGTAAATGTCCTCATAATATCCGTAAATCCGTGGATTTTGTTAAACGCCTTGACAGCTTCAGGCTGGATGAGTCTAATATCTTGGTGAGTTTTGACCTCGTTTCGTTGTTTACGTGGGTACCCCTTCGAGAGTCATTAGATTTGATTGGTCAGAAGTCTGACGAGAAGACCACCGAACTTTTCAGGCATGTCGTGACCTCCACTTATTTTCTTTTCAATGGCGAATACTACGAACAAACTGAGGGAGTCACCATGGGTAGCCCACTCTCCCCTGTGGTCGCATATTTGTACATAGAGAATTTCGAGGAGGAAGCCCTGGCGTCATCTGAATGGAAACCTACTTGCTTTCTCCGTTACGTGGACGACATTTTCGTCATCTGACCACATGGTATGGATAAACTCCTTGACTTCCTTACACATCTGAACTCCATACATCCCAACATCAAATTCACTATGGAGACTGAAACAGAGTATAAATTGCCGTTCCTTGACGTCTTGGTCAAGAGAAGAGCTGATGGCGCCCTGTTTCAGGGTGTGTATCGGAAGACAACGCACACTGATCTGTATTTATACGCAGACGGCTGTCACCACCCTTTACAGAGGAATGGGGTACTTAAAACTCTAGTACATAGGGCGCGCACTATCTCAGACGCAGAGAGTCTACCCCAGGAATAGGAACACCTGAGAACTGTATTCCGGAATATGGGTACTCAGAGTGGCAGATTCAGCGGGCTCTTCGCCGCCAAACCACTATAGCACAACCTTTCGAAACGGATGGAAACACGAGGGAGGAGGTAGCCTCTGCGTTCATTCCATATACCGGCGCACTCTCGGGAAGGTCGCCCGCATTTTGAAGAAACACTAGGTTGAAACTGTCTTTTGTCCGCCGAATAAAATTCGTGCACTGATGGGGAGCGCCAAAGATGATCTCGGTTTGAGGAAGGCCGGCGTGTACCAGATTCCGTGTCAGTGCGGCAAGTCATATATTGGACAGACGATGCCTACCGTCGAGGATCGATCCCTTGAACACCATAAACACACACGACGGCCACTGAAAATTGTCTGTCGCAGAATCACGCGATGGAGTATGAACGCACTAGGATTCTGGTACAGACGTCGAGATAATGGGACTGCATCGTTAGAGAGGCCTTTGAAATTCGCACTAGTGACGACATCATAAACCTGTGGCTATAATCTTAGCAAAGCTTTGGAATCATTGATTGGGTTAATTAAGAGTAAATCTAGTGACGACCACGGCGGACAGAGGCCTCACATCGACATCTCAGACGCCGTCGCAATCGGTTGCACTGCGCGAACGCGGCGCGTGGCGCGGATCACGGAGGGGTCGCTCCGCGGGCGGAGGGTATTTAAATCGCCCGCCACTGGGCTAGAACCCAGTTCCCGTCGAGCCGCCGTAGCGTGCAGATCTCCGTGCCGGCGCGTATCCAGGAGCTCAGTACGTCAGTTCACCTGATGATGGCGACGTGTATGGTCGCCGAAATATTGTGCCCGTTGGACACTGTAGACCGGCAGTACACCCGTGGATATTTTGATTATCAAATACGCCAGGAGAAACGTAAGAATCACATTCTCGGTATGTTTATCCAGACGTTTTACGGCAGCTGCAGAAGTTATACTTGGCAGCTGCAAATAATACATATTTTGAAGTATGAAGCTGTGAGTGCCGAAAGCTGCTGACCCTGCAATCGTACACTATCGGGTACAGACATTTCCAGAGAGGAAGCATTCTGTCATCCAGTAAGATATAAACATACATCCACTCTCACTATTGTTGATATGCTGACTGAATCTCAGTGTCGTCTGATTATTTTAACAATGAAATAAATACACTTATATTTCTTGCCTGAAGTAATGGTTTTTCAGGAAGAACTGGTTGATAGGATTTTTCTGAAACAGAAAAAATGAAAATGTAAACAGTAACCAAACTATTGCCTTGTTGGAAATAAAAGTAAGCTGAAGCCCAAATACGTTAAATTATCTGATGTAGGTCCCATGTCTGAGAATATAAGCCAGGGTTTTAGAAAAACTAACGTCAAATTAGCATTCCACAATGAAATTAAACCAAAGCCCCCTAATAATTTGAGAATAAAAAAAAATCATGTTATGACAAAGGAGTGTCTGCAAAATTAAATGTCAATAACGTGGTAAATTTTACATGGCACAAACCGGTAGGAAACTGAAAATAAAATACCAAGAACATACACAACAGACAAAGTATTCAGCTCCACACAAACAAAAGACGGGGTTGGGAATGAATTTACTTGAGGAAAATGAATATTTTGCAATTTTAGAAAACACCTCATTGAGATTTTAACAAAAAGACATCACTAACCAAAATTCCTTAAAAGCGTCACTGAAACCGTACAATTTCCTACTTATGTGTTACTCTCACCCATCTGTTTCCTTACGGTTTTTTCCCATATTTTACCTTATTTCTCTTAGTTTGGTGCGTTCCATACTTAGGTAACGCCTCAGCCAATCTTCTACGTCATATTGAACATCTAAGCTTCTTTTTGAAACTTTATGATAAATTTATACTTTTGTTACATTTCCAACTATGTGTGGATTATCACTTTATATAATGTTCAGAATGATGACCTATTAACATCAGAGTCATTCGTTATACACTATTTTTTACGCATCCTAGTTATTACGCCAAATATTTTACTATATTTCCGGAATCCTAATATCATTTATATAAATCTTATATTTGTGGTTCATTGACACATTTGTATTACATTGCTTTACTTTTATTTATTTACTCATGACAGAAGCAACTCACAACCTATATATGTGGCAAAAAACATAGCTTGTTCACATATCCAAAAATTACAATAATACACTATTAATTTACTATAACATGGCTATTACTCTACATCATCGTGAAATCTATTCTAGGTATACCCACTCTCGGCACAGCTCCATCATTCCCACTGATATTCACTATAGTTCGTTTATAATATATTTTATGGATCCAAATCTATCTTTTTATCAAGACTAGATTCAGCAAAGATGAAGCTCTTGTGGTGAAATTAGCATCAATTATTCTGTCACAAATTATGTTACTTTCTGACAACTCTTGACAGAAATTTACATCTCTTTGTTGTTATTACTATTATTATTATTATTATTGAAGCTGATTTATTAACTGGTTTTATGTTTTCTTTTATTAGTATATTTTATGTCCCTTTTTATATTATTCTCTACATTAATTAATCCTAGTATCCCTTTAATTGTATACTGTAATTGTAACTATTTCATTTTTTTAAAAATTATATTGCTTTATTACAACAGGATGGTAAATTTTTCTTTGCCATCATTGAAATAATTCCTTCATATGTCACTTCTTTGCACACATTTATCATCATTAATGACATCCTGAAACAGTCTGCATTAATGTTAGGCAAGAATTTATAATCTGTGTTATTACTAATGAAAACAGCGTAACCACATGTGAACCTTTACTGCTCGTGCCTTCCATCTACTTACTAAATTACATCATGCATGTGGCTGTTGTGGTGTAGCATGTAATAATATATTTTTATTACTACTATTAAGGACAAGAATAGTTACTTCAAATTATGTACAACTGTTTCATGGAGAATGCAGTAATCTTCCAGCTTAATGTTTTTATTGTCATGATATTATAAGACTTTTGTTCTTCTAGTATGTTATGAAATAATCATTTATAGATAAGAATCCTATTGTTATACTTATAAAATGAACTTTATAATTACATCTATTTCCTTAGATTTTAGATACATTTCTAGATAATGTGAATCAGTGATATTATGCCTTAGATCCACGATGTTACAAGGAACCTAAGCTATCACTTGTAATAGTTTCAATTATGACACGAAATTATAGAGTCACATTTTATATATGTATACTTTGCCTGTCATTTTCAAGAAATGATCTCTAAATTTTGTGATAAGTAAATAAGACTGCCTCCTTGATTAACTTCTCTTTGTGGAGAAGTAATATGTAACTAAGGATCCAAGTATCAGCTGCAGTGATTCGGTTCAAACATTTTCAGAAATGAAAACTACTGCCCCATAGTAAATGAATTTAGATGCAAGCTGACTCATCATGTATTATTTTAGAGTTTTTTATAACGTTTATAACTCCAAATTTACGATCTATTCCACATGGACATTTAACATATGGCTAGTGTCACTCTGTATCTTAAAACTACATCTGACTTTGCACAACAGTGGGAATAAGTTTATTTAGACAATCTTCGATTTTGTGGTAATATAAATCTTTCTGATATTATGATAACTGTAGATCTAACAAATTGTAACTTAATATATTGACATGCATAAAATTTAATGATGAAAACTATGATAGAATTTGTAAAGTATTCAACATTTTAAATGACTTTTAAAACTTTTAGATTTACATAAGTTTTTTCGAAATGCATTGAAAGTTTCACTTTTTAACTTTGGTTCATCCAAAGATACTTTACACTCATTAAGAATCATTGCAAAATTTCGATACCAGGGGTTCTAATTGAGTTTGATATATGCAATTAAAACCGACCGCTTAATTCTTCTCTGCTGCGCATGCATGAATGATGGGTTAATGGAATCTGAGCCACTTTGATGTTTTTATTGAAACTGACGTGTACTTTTGTAAGTCATATTTAATTTTATTTATTGCATTTGCCTAATATGTTGTAATACCTCATATGTAATCACAATAATATTTAAGTAGTCATGATATTTTAAATTTTCCCTCCATTAATGTGCAATATTACTTTTATATTTCTTTCTTATTGTGTTCATAAACTGCTTTTATTTTGCACTTTAATGCAGTTGATCCATGATGACTGCCTATGACCGAAACTAGTCGACTTGTATTTAATAAGGAGGTCATGGTGTTCAGCGTATTTGACATTTGTTAACAGTCACTTAACCAAAACATTTCATACAAAAGTTACACTTTTCTCTGAAATCCAAATATACATTAAAAATTAGGGTTCATATTTCATATTTCAAAGTAATTCCTCATCATGTAAAGGATCGCTCTCTTCGTAGTATAAACTTTGATTAAAATTCTTTAATACGATTTGTATTTTTGCAAGTATCCCGAAGAACATTTTTAGGTGCCTCACTATGGATATCATGAGAACTTTTAGCCGAGAATGTCCGTTTTTCAAAGTTTTATTTTTAAATAGATAAATTCGCATGTTTTGGTGTTGAGTTTACTATTATCAAAATGTGGTGCACAAGAGACTTTAACTTCAGTTCATCCAACATAAATATTATATGCTAGTAAGGGACTAATGATTTTAATATTCGATACTAATTTCAGTTTGTTACCTCTACCTGGTCCTGAGGGAAAAAGTGGTCTTACCCAGAAAAGCAGAAAGATGGACAGCGAAGAGTTCCGTTTATACCGACTGAAGTACAGACAGGCGTAACAGATTGTCATTAACTGTATTACAACTACGAATTCGGTACTAAATTCCATAACTTAAAAACTAGACGTTCGCCGTTGCAAAACTTAGGCTTTTATAAAATTTCCTGTGTCACCTACCCAGCCTATTACATTGGACAGACTGGACGAGCCTCTTCTGTCAGATATAAAGAGCATCTTTTGGGGGAAAAAGGTACATGCATATATAATCGTCCTTTGCTCAGCACATTCTGTCCACAGGCCACAAACCTGAAGAAGTTCATGATGTTGGTATTTTGCACACAGAATAGAAAGGTTGCAGACTTGACATGCTTGAACAACTAGAAATTTATAAACATTTTTCTCGTGACCAATTTATTCTCTAGGAACAATTGCTGTTGCGTGATAAAACTTTTTTGTTGGCGTAAAGCCCTTACTTAGAATCACGTGATGTGAAATATAGTACCCAGTTTCCAGTCTGTAGTCTCAAATATGGTTCTTCTCTTTTCTCTTATTATATACTCTGAGTAATTTTGAAACTGCTTTGTCATCTAGTAACATAATTTTTAACATGACATGTGCTTTTGTCAATCTAGTAAGTAACCATATCAGTTCACCTTGTATATAAATTGCTACTATTGGATAACAGAGAGTGCAATATATCGTGGTTACGTGATAGCTACGACGGCGTGTTCGCCTGTCAGATTGATGCCACCTGCTGTGCTGGACCCACACGCGACGCATAGCGGCGCGTTGTCTCACTTGGTTTTTGAAAACTTTGCACTGTGCATTTTTAATTTTAACTTGCGCCCTATGACTCAATACCATCTTCTGACTATACATTCGTATGTAAATTATTTGTGAGATCGTGTTTTAGGATATGATGTTTCATACTATCTCTGTAATTTGTACTACTTTTAAATTGGCCCACTTTAGGTTACGGTAGTAACACTCAAAGTGGGCCTTTGCGATCGTTTTTTGACAGCTCGAAATTTAAATGAAAATAACGGATTAACCATTCATCTGACATGAAACTGAATAACCGAATTTGTAGAGGAGAAAATTCTCTTCAACTTCGCTCTCTTATGTTGTTTTCATATCTCGTATCGTTTCAGAGATATTTACAAAAATAATGGCGATTTTGGGATGTCTGTCTGTCCGTAACGTGTTCCCACTTTTTAAGATGAACCGTTCACCCGATCAGCACCAAATTTAACAGACGTAATTGTAGACCGCCAGAGCCAAGAACCTCCTTTTTTTCAATTTTTTTCGGACAAAAAGTACGGCAGTAATACTAAAAAAGTCGTTTGTAATATAATTGTAATTGCAAACGAACAGTTCATCTGACACAAAAATTGAATAACCGAATTTGTAGAGGAGTAATTTCTCTACAACTTTGCTCTCTTATGTTTTCTTCATATCTCGTATCGTTTGAGAGATATTTGCAAAAATAACGGCGATTTGACACCGTCCATTTATTTTACGATAACCAGCCGTTCGCAGATGTCACGTGATATTCCACGGCCAGAACTCTCTCTTGCATACGCCATCTTGCATTGCGTATTTGACGATTTTCTTATTATAACTTACACGTTGTTATTTCAAAGCAACGGCGCACTCAAGAATTAACAAAAACATGTCGTTCATCGTGCGATAAATGATAATCTGGTGTCTAAAATGCTATATTAGCATCAATAGTAGGAAAATAAAGGACGAATTTCGTTATTGTTCGCTCTAGTGTACTGCCGGGCGCTGTGGCTCAGCGCGTCCGGTCAGGGGGTTAAACGCCCTCTGTAATAAAATAGCTGACCCAATTATTCCACGAACAACCAAAACGAACCACACGAACGACCGCAGAGCCTAGATCTACCTGACGATAAAAAAAGAAAAAAAAGAGTGTAGCAGGCAGCGTGTTGGACTGTGATGCATATGAGCCGTGCTTCGAGACCCGCCACTCCCAAATATTTTTTTCTCCTTTTTTCCTAAAAGGGTTAAGTATTGGGTGCATATAAATTTTCACAATAGTAGAGTTGTAATCATATCACTAAAATTTTTTATTATTTACATTATTATTTTTGTCCGAAATGTTTGCAAAAAATGATAAAGCTACGAATTTCAAGTGGGCCGTAAAACAAGTCAGTGCGATTTTTTTTTTATTCATAGGTAACAGTTTTACTTTTGATGAAGGCTTCCTGAGTGATGCCGAAACCACGGTAAAGTAAAAAAAAAAAAAAAAAAAAAAAAAAAAAAAAAAAAAAAAAAAAAAAAAAAAAAAACCCAAAGCTTTCGCAACCGAAGAGCTGTTTTTCAAGTGGTTGTTTTATAATACGGGAGTGATTAATATATATTTTTCTCTTAACTGTGTCTTACACGGTCAGAGCGTAGCGGTCTGCCTTGGCATCCGTCAGCCGAGAGGGACGTAGTACCGGCGCTCTCGATAGTCACGTACGGAAAAGTTGCGAACCTCCCTCAGCAGAAGAGCGCGCAAACACACACACACACACACACACACACACACACACAGCAGCAGCAGCAGCTTGCACGGCCGCCACGGGGCCCATTCAGTGTGTGGGCTAACGGCATCGGCAGACCGGCTGCGCTCTCGAAGGCCACCCCCGAACGTGCCTCTGGGAGTAGCTAGGTCAAGCGACGGTCGACGGTGCCGCACGGAGCTTAAAGGAAACCCCACGCGGCGGGACTTCATAAACCGGCACGGCCCTGCGTAACAGGCCAGCACCGTGGAAGGGGGCAAAGAAAACTCATAGTCATTCCCTGGGGCCACACATGACACCCAAGCCTTGAGATGTCATACAGTCAGATCAGTACCAAACCTTGTATATCGACTGAGTATCCACCAAAACTTCCATATAATTCGTGTTACTTGGTACCGTCTAGGAGAACGTACATAAATAATAACTAACGCCTGACACGAAATAGAGAAAAAACCGAACTGTGAGAGCATGTCACGTTCATCTCCTTTGGGCAAGTTGATAGAGCGCTAGTGCAATACCTAAGGTCGTGGATTCGAGCGTTCTCCATATTACACTTTATTGTTATTGGTGTTACTTTTGTTACTATTAAGAGGGGAGACCGGAGCATGTTGCCCATTTTTGTTGATATTAATTTATTTGTCATATTTAAATTTATGAAATTATTGTTAAATATGACATAGGACTTTACTGAATCTTGATAGCACTTATTAAGCTTCGAAATATCAGTTGAAGTATTAGAAAAAATTAATTACTGGACATATTTCAAGTGGACCGATCTGCCCCTACTTCAGGGTAAGTTGGCCCACAGGCTGGGGGACGCTGACCCATGTAGTCTTATGGTAAGTGTAACTAGTAAATCAAAATAACACTAACAGTTATCATGAAATGTACGGAATAACAAGTTCAGTATTAAGTTAAATGCTCATCAATGAGGACTATGACAACGGGACAGATTAAATTTATTATGATTTATAGTGTTATAATACAAACCAGTCAATTGTAATCAATGTCCAGCTCCAAAGGATAAGCACAGTTTTAACACTCACAAAATTGTCCACGGATTTCATTTTTCACGCCACTCTGATAAGCCCAACGCCTACAGTTCACGAAGTGAATTCCTTGTTTTCTTGTTGACTGTTTTAGAAAGGCACTGCGACTGTTCCTCATCGTAATCATTATCATCATCTTTCCTTTTTGAAAAGTAGCTTTTCTAGACTGTGCTCTAATTTTTCTGCTGTATTTCCTTCCAATGCTTTGGTCCAATGGGAAGGGTTGAAATTCAGTGTCTGTTTTCTGAGTTTCAAGTAACTGTGAAAACTGACATGAAGTCTGTCTGTACTTAGCACAGTATCTCCAGTACGATTTTCTTGGAATCCCAAAATCTTCGCTAACAGTCCTCACAGATCTTTTACTTCTAAAACTGCACTTAGCATCGTGTCTTCACAAATGATTCCCCTTTCATTCTTTTATAATTTAGAATCATTTTATGATACTACAAATAACATAAAGCTTTAAGCCAGAGCCGTAACTCATGTTTTGAAAACAAGGAAATGAATGACATTCTGACTTCTCAGATCACTGTTTAAGATTAAAATAATATTTACTGGTTGGCGGTTATTCAACGCTTTTTATCTCGTGAATATGACGATCTTTTGATCTCTGAAAAGTTTCAAAATATGTTTAACTTAGACAATTATGTTAATAATTTAATAAACTCGAAGAGTTGTAAACGTTGTTAACAAACCTTTCATCGTGTTAAAAGCAGTATAGCTCCTATAGGACGTGACAGGTTGTCTCGGGTGGACATCGTGCCCCGTCCTCTCTTGGCCAACGTGCCCCATCGCCATCTTTACAATAAATTCTGTTCTTTTGAAAACTCACTGAACCAATTAAAACTGTATACCATATAGAAATAATCCTTAACGTACGACCTTTTATTTTACTACTCACCCCGTTGCGCCTGAAGCAAGCAAAAGTTAAATAACACACATTAACCGACGACTAGAATTTTACTGAAACACGCACAAAAACAATTAAGGACTACAACTTGTCCAAAACTTCTCCGCCTGCGATATTGATCCTGTGTATAAGGGAGGGACAGTGGTACCTATTTTCTGATTGATTACCGGCCGCGGTGGACGAGGGGACTGAGGCGCTCCAGTCACGGTCTGCACGGCCACTACGGTCGGGGGCTCTAATCCCCCCTCGAGCATGGATATTTGTGCCGTCCTTAGTCTTAGCTAGTTCATAAATAGTTTGTAAGCTTAGGGACTGATGACCCCGTAGTTAAGTCCCATAAGTTCTACAAACATTTGAACATTTTTTCTGATTGATTCCTAAGACGATCAAGCGTCTACTGTATGAACTAATTCGACTGGGCCTGTGATGAGTGATCAGGACTCAAGATGAGGGTCATATATAAAAATGACCTCGTCAATCACAGCGGAAGTTCAATGATCCTGTAGTTTGTCGAAGAGTCACAAGAATGGAAAAGGGTAGCAAAATTCAGGAGGATCTGGCACTCTGACGCACATTGCAGTGAATGGCAACTGAGGCTCAATATATACGAATGTAAAATGCTGCGATTAAACATAAAAAAAGATCCTTTACCATATAACTACCCAATAGCGGGGCAATTAGAAGTAATTACTTCCATGGAATATCTCGGAATAAAGGGCGATTGTAAATTAACTTGATCATATAAATGCAATGGCGTGTAAGGCAGACGCCTGAAAGATTCACTGGAGCCGGCCGCAAACAAAACTATCAAATTAGAGCAAGGGGACAGAATTTAAATTATTTAATTCATAAACTGCAGTCGAACGATACTCATTTGAAATTAATAAAATCGGTGAAAATCAGAAGCGGTACCTTGCTGATGCTGGTAGGGGAAAACAACGGAACACAGTGATGAGACAAGTGTACTAACTACCTGAATGTTATACTTCGGCTGTTTGAGAGTGCCAGTCACAGATGTTCATATTTAGATTTTTTCAAAATTCAAACTTGTTTGCTATGATGTGTTCCACAAAAACGAAAAGAAAATACGATTTGATGAAGCTCTCAAGCTATTACAAATCGTATTCACATAAATTTCAGATCAAGAGGTAAGCAAGCAAGCAAATCTTTGTCATGTAATGACTAATGGAAATTCGTTTGCCAAATTTAAACGTGGCGGACAACAGGAAAACGTGTGGAAAACACATTATTGTGCAGGCACACTGAGGTCTATGCTCAGACATCAGAGCTATATATGCAGTTTGAATATGTTCTGTCCTTTCTCGTACCAGACAACACACTGTGTCACAGACGGGCCAGAATCGCATAGTATACACACGGTTCATGATGTGAATCTGTACTTTACTCCCGTTTTTCCGAATTTTTCTAGTGCCTGTGTTATATTTTCTCCCCCCTTCTCAACATTCTCATTTTGTATGTTAACAATCATTTGTTCATCTGAAGATGGAGCTGTAATTTTCAGAAACCGGAAGCGGTTGAATAAAAAAGCCTGCCTACACCTGAAGTGGGTAATTTCCACAAGTAACGCTGACGAATCGGTCGTCTGCCGACATAGCCCATTAACGACAAACTGGGCCACAGTATCCTGACGGTCACGTTCTCTCACGTTCTCATCGGTATCTGTGGTTCTCGGCCAACACTAACAATTAAACTAAAACGTCGCTTCACTGAGTCACTAGGTGCAGAAACTCGGTCACTGCATTGTCCGACATAATGCCTGAAATTTAATATGGGCCGCAGTTTGTTAAACAGTGAGAATTTTAGGCCATAGGTGTGCGAAAAGATTTCCGATGTGGTGTGTACCATGCATCTAGCTCCATTTCAGTTCCGCATTAGAGGTATTTTAATTCTCTTAGTAAGGCCATAAACACGTCAGTTAGTTTTGATGTGGTTTCTCTTTTCACTCGCGTTCCTCTGATTCGTTGCAACAAATTGAGACGAAGTTTGGTACTGAACGCATTTATTTCGACATGTTTTGAATTCCATCTACTTCTTATTCAATGACGAGTACTATGAGCAGACAATTGGAGTTGCGATGGGAAGCTCTTTGTCACCTATTATTGCTAATTTATTCATGGAGCTCTTTGATGATCGTGCACTAGAATCAGCGGCATTGAAACCTGCTTTTTATTAGATATGTAGTTTTGTGTCCCAGCCTCGTCGCCACTTTTGTGTCTCCTTTCCGTCGTAGTGTGTCGGTGACCGAGTAGAAGGAGACCAACACAGAAATAAAGGATGCACGCGTGTGCAGGTACGGAGGTTACCAGCCAGTGGGACAGCAGAAACTAGAAACAGTAGAGTAAATTAGAACGAGATATATATTTCATAGAGACTTAGTAATACTTAACTTTTACACAGCTCAGTACTGCAGAATGCTAATACATAAATTAGATAGAGGCCTGCCTACTGATGATTTCAAGTGCCTATCCGATAGCCAAGTCTTAACTGGTACCTATATGAGTCCCGTGTTAACTGGTTCCTATCTCAGTCCCAAGTGAACGATGCAGCAGTCGTGGCCACGAGCGGAGTTGCAGCAGAGGGCGCTCGTGGCTGTCGTCGTAAGAACGCCGCGCCATGCGTGCATGGCGACGTGCGGCGAATATAGGTGGTGCGCACTTTATACTTGAGTGACACCCCCCCCCCCAACCCACCGAGCTGTCGTGGCGTACTGAAGGCCACGGCGACGGCACTGGGAGGAGGGCCTGGGTGGGGGCGTTACAGGTGGGACGGGCGTCATAGCAAAGGCTGGGATTGAGACGTCGTCTGCGCCCTGTTATCCACCTTGCGATCCCTCGGGAAACCCACCAAAATCAGGGTAAGGGAGTACACCTCCGCCCAGAGGGAACAGGTCATCTTCTCAGGTGCGTGGCCCAGGCGGCGGGGGCACGTACGGGTCCGGAGTCCCTGTCGGTGACGCTGGCATCTGCGGCGGCGACAGCGGCGGGGACGTCTGCGTCGAAGGCCCATTGATCTCCATAGGTATGATTTTGTAGTCTGGGGACGCTTGACCTGTTGCTCCCTGTTGGTTAACTCGGTCTGGAATCAAGAAACCAGAGACAGGATCGCTCGGCCTGTGCAAGCGCAATCGGTTTGTGTGGAGCCGCAGCTCCGACCCTGTGAAAGAACGTACAGCACACATATTGCGACCGAGCACGCGCTGAATGGTGCCCAGCATCCATCGTTTCCGGTTTCCAGAAAACACTCTGTACAGCACCGACGTAGAAATCTGAAAAAGCGAAGCGCCATACGAACCGACTCGGTGCGTGGGAGGCTGCAGCAGGTGAAGGAGAGTGCGGTGACGGCGGCCGTGTCGCAGATCGGCAGGAGACGGGCCGTCACGTGGCATGCACCGATACGTAGACAGGAAAATTTGAAGAGCTTGCTGCCTGGAGTGCTAACCTTTCATATTTTCCATGTGAGACTTGAATGTTCGAACGAAACGTTCTGCTTCACCGTTGGACTGAGGTGCGGTGGCTGGGCCGGCGCAAGCCCAAGTGCCGCCCCGTGCGAGCTGCTAAATTGCCGCCCCCCCCCCCTCAACCCACGATTTTTTGTTTTTCAAAACGTTTGTGGAATTTCATTTATACAAATCTATAGGAAATGTCAGCAATCAATTGCAATTTTTGTTTTTGCTTTTCAGATCTACCTAGGTTTCGGCCGCTGAGTGGCCAGTCTCAAAATTGTTCAAATGTTTGTAAATCTATCGGACCAAAATGCGGGGTCATCAGTCCGTAGCTTACAAACTACTGAAACCTAGGTAAACTAACCTACGGACAACACACACACCCATGCCCCAGGGAGGACTCCAACCTCCACGGCGAGCAACCGCGCGCTCAGCAGCGAGGCGCCTTAGACCGCTCGGCTACTCCACCGCGGCCTGTCTCAAAACCTTTTAATATGTGCTTACATGTAAACTGCCAGGTTGACAGTTACGTTCAGCATGACGGTATAGATGTAAGCATAAAGCATTGAGAATAGCCACACTGTATCCGAAATATATGCAGATCTGGAAAATAAAAACAAAAAATGCGACTGATTGGTGACATTCTCTACAGATTTGAATAAAACAGTCGCTGGGCACCAGCTCCAAAAAAAAGTCAAACCTGATTGAAGAACTACAGCCAATTTTAACAAGTCTTGTTAATTTACGAAAATGTTCAAATGTGCGTGAAATCTTGTGGGACTTAACTGCTAACGTCATCAGTTCCTAAGCTCAGACGCACTACTCAACCTAAAATATCCTAAGGACAAAACACATGCCCATGCCGGGGGAGGACACGAACCTCCGCCGGGACCAGCCGCACAGTCCATGACTGCAGCGCATTAGACCTCTCGGTTAACCCCGCGCAGCATGAACTTATAAAATTAACATAAATAAACACTCCTCAATTGTTGTGAACAGATAATGTATTCAACGGAAAACCATATACAGTAAATAAATGGTAAAGTTATAGTATGCGACAGGTATTGTCAAACAGAAGTGCCGTCACAGTTTAATTGTTGTTCATGCAGGTGCAGACAGGTGTTTCATGGTTCAAAAACCAAAACGTTTGACTATCACTCAGAAACGGATAGCAAAACTTTTTAAAAATACGTCAAAATCCAACTTATACCAGGCTTACTACAATGTCTTTATCCCATGTAATTACTCGCTGCGTATTTACCCATTCGGAATGCGAGGGTGAAGGTTGGGGTGAGAGTTTAAAATAGAGAAAGTTTAATTTTTTAAACTCACAACCACCAGCTGCGAACCAATTTCCTAAACATGCAAAAACACTGTAACTGTGATTGCGACTGACTCGTTTTCTAGGGGATGATATCACACGTTCGCAGCTTTCCTTCCCTGCATATGATTAACAAAGAAATTCATAATAAAGTAAGTTCATGAGAGAAAAGGGTGTACTAACTACTATGTTGTTTATTTCACAATATTTGAACCCTGCGGCTGTCGCGTCTGTACGTCGGTAAATTTACCAAATGAAGTTATAGCTCGTGAGCCCCCAGACAAAATGAATATTTGTCGCGAATTGTTTTCACACCACGTGGCTGTCTCAAACACCGTTTATGTTCATGCCTATGCGACGACACGTGTTACATTAACAAATCACAGTCACTTTAATTCAATGAGATGCACACCTTGTTCCACCGGCTAAATATTCACCAATACACAGTAGCACTCGATTTAACTTGGTGCAGTCTACGACGAGCAACCACACGTGGCGATTGCCACAGACAAATCTAAAGTCACCACCTCGAGATCCACACGCCGACTGATGCCGAGCGACGCCGCCCGGCCAGCCACACCACGTGCTGTGGAGTCCTCACTTCCTGCCCTCGCGCACGCCAAAAGCTCAACTGCCGGGGTTTTTTCCCCTACGTCATCAACTTCCGCATGTGAGCTGTTCTAACCGATTTCCCAACGTACAGCGCTCAGCCAATACATTTCTAAAACTTTACTTAAAATCAAAATAATTACACTACACATTAAACAAATATTTTCTTACGTTTTTATATTAGTATAAACATCCTTTGTACATTTATCATAATCGTGCAATTTCTTATGTCACAGATAAGTGATTTAACTGAATACTTTAAGATAAAATACACAAGATTAATTGAAAATAAAATGAGAAATAGTTAATATATTATTTTTATAAACAAACATTTCCGTGCTAGTTGTGTAACTGTCTTGTCTTCGTTGGTAATTTATTACTTTTCATTCTCAATTAAACATATTACGTTAGATGTGACTATATCAGCTAATGTATTGTTTATTTATCAACAGGCTATTTTGTAATGGGGGCCTTAAAGGTTCCTAACTGCATCGTATTACTTCAAATGCCAGTAGTATTACAATATTTGTGCATTGCACTGTGCCTGGCACTCGCCATTGTCCCTCTCTCCCCTCACCGGAAACGAACTGGAAAATCCTAAGTTGGAACAAGCCACCAACGTCGGCCTGCTTGCTGGCCACCCGTCAGCTACAAGCACAGAGCAAATCTCAACGTGGAGAATTTCTACCTATGGCCTAACTATAAATGTTGTCACCCAACTGTGTACATACATTTCTACAATAATTAATAAGATTAAAATTGTGTAACATTTAGTGAATTGGCATGGTGAATGTTTGCAGTGAACTTCATACTGTTTAATTATCAAATGCTATTAATTAGCAATATTTCTATTGGGCGGTAATCTCACAGGAATACCTCTAGTCATTGCAGGTGTTGGACATGTTTGACTGTAGTAATGTTCAACGATTTTTATCCATAATGCGGGAAGAATAAAACATTCGCAAACTGGCATTGAAGGGGTTAGCAATATTGCTTGAGACTTAACACATAATCGCAGTATCGAACACTGCATTTGAATTTCCAAATTAGATTTCGTCTTCTGCAATATTAGTTGTGAGTAAACGCAAGGTGCGTAACAGACTGGCAACGCTCCATAAGAATACTGGCGTGTACGCCAGACTGCTTCTCACACTGTGTTCCTCCGGCGTGAACATGACGGTGCTGCTACAGTGGGGAGGAAGAAATCAGTCCTCCTCTCTCCCCTTATTCAACAGAAATGTTAACTAAATGAATGAAAATAGTGATACATATTAACGTACTTTATGTTGTTGTTGTTGTTGTTGTTGTTCTGATCGTCAGTCCGCAGACTGGTTTGATGCAGCTCTCCACGCTACCGTGTCCTGTGCAAGTCGCTTCATCTGAGAATACGTTCGGCAACCTACATCCTTTTGAATCTGCTTACTGTATTCGTCCCTCGGTCTCCCTCTACGATTTTTACCACACACGCTTCCTTCTAATGCTAAGTTGACAATTCCTTGATGTCTCAGAATGTGTCCAACCAATCTATCCCTTATCTTAGTCAGGGTATATTAGAAACTCCTTTTCTCCCCGATTCGGTTAAGCACCTCCTCATTAGTTACGTGATCTACCCATCTAACTTTCATCATTCTATCTTCTAAGATAAGTCGTAATGTGAGTATTGCTGCCGTGTTCCTACATTTCTCTTAAATCGCAGGCCGCGGTGGCCGAGGGGACTGAGGCGCTCCAGTCACGGTCTGCACGGCCACTACGGTCAGGGGTTCGAATCCCCCCTCGGTCATGGATATTTGTGCCGTCCTTACGATTAGCTAGTTCATACGTAGTTTGTAAGTTTAGGTACTGATGACCCCGTAGATAAGTCCCATAAGCTACACAAACATTTGAACATTTATTCAACAGGGGCTGCCGACAGGTAGTCGAAGCGCCTTGCCACCTTGCCTTGCCACGGTTCCCGAAGCCGTTCCTTTCGAGGTTTGCTTTCGAATCCCCTCTTGGCATGAATGTTGAGTTTGTCCTACAAAAATAAAAAAGGGGTTCTGCCGATTTGCCGCCCCTCGTTTCGCACGTGCCTTGCGCCGGCCCTGTGCGGTGGAATGCAATTCACACGACAAAACTGTTGAAATTCCGCACTAACAAACTGAGGTCCATTGTCACTGACGATAGTTTCAGGCAAACCTTCGATGCAAAACACTGATGTTGTACTAGACGCTGTCTTTGAGTTCATGGCAATCACGAAAGAAATTTTGTTGAAAGCGTCTACAACAATTAACCAGCGCATATTCCAGAACGATCCGGCAATGTGTAAACGTTGCCATGGTCCCTTGGGAAGTGGCCAGTCTGAGAAACGTTGCGGAGGAGCCGCCTGATGCTCCACACAAACCGTACACTGTGACGTCATGCTCTCTATCTGAGCGTCCATACCAACCCAGGTACAATGACGTCTGGCCAGTTGCTTTGTCCGAACAATACCCCAATGTCCTTGATGCAGGAGGCGTAAGACTTCTCGTTGCAGGGAACGAGGAACAATCAGTCTAAGCCAAAGAGAAGCTGCAGGCGACTGACAAACACTCACAAACAACGGTATTTATCAAAATACGAGATAATGTACTCTTAAAACAGTAACACAAACGAAATCTTTCAAGTAGGTGACAAGAAGACTCTTAAAAACAGATGCACTACACGAAAATTAAGAAATTAACTGCCAACAAAATTCAACTAAAATTAAATTATAATACTTAGCGCTCTGTACGATGCAGCAGCGACAGCAGCAGGCACTGAACTGACTGGCAGGTAGATTGACTGGCATTGGATGTTCAGCGACCGCCGACTTGCTCTGATACCTCAGTAGTGTGTGCCTCTGGTGTTCAAGGCATCGATCCTCGACGGTACGCATTGTCTGTTCGATATATGATTTGCCACACTGACACGGAATCTCGTACACGGCGGTCTTCCCACCAGTGAACGAATTTTATTCGGCGGAAAAAGACAGTTACAACCTGGATTTTCTTCAAAATGCAGGCGAACTTCCCCGCAAGTGCGCCGGTATATGGAATAAACGCAGTGCCTACCTCCTCCCTCATGCTTTCATCCGTTTCCACAGGTTGTGCTGTAGTGGTTGGGTGGAGACCCCGCTGAATCTGCCACTCTGAATACGCATTTTTTTGGAATACAGTTCTCATATTTTCCAATTCCTGGGGTAGACTCTCTGCGTCGGAGATAGTCCGCAGCCTTTGAACTAGAGTTTTAAATACCCCATTCTAAAGAGTGTGCACTGCGAAAATTTCCTTTGGACTCACTGAGCTGCATTTAGTGTAAAGAAGAGCCGTAGAGTGATTAAGAGACCTTGATATTCCACAATATTATTTTCTGTGGCTCGTTTGTTTGCTTCTTTTTATTCTGCGATTTTGTGTATAGTCTTTGTATACATAATACTTTATAAATAGAAATGTTTAAATAATTCTTATATGACCATGTAAGCCGCACAAGTAAATAAAATATAAATACTACCGCCATCTTTATGTGGGTATATGACTCACGGTACATTTGGTACTTCAGTGTACAAAACACAGTCACACACACACACACACACACACACACACACACACATTTTCCACTTCGAGATTGAAGATTAGATTGATAAGGTACAGGTTCTTGGTCGCAGTCACTAGGCGTTTTTGGCATGACGTGAAGTACAGAGAGAACATGACAGTGAAACGCACGTAAGCGGCCTCTTATTAGATTCTTCGCTCAGCCGTTTATCACAGTCTTGCCAAGACAGAAGACGAGCGCCGTATTTTTGCTGCTACAGTAGCGAGCCGGAGTTGCCGTCATGACGTGACGCAGGTGCATGACGTGTAATAACCGTCACAGAACGAGTTTCCTCTCGCTCGGTGGGATAGAGTAGCTTTTTTGCCGAGAAATAAGGCAGCTACTATATTGCATGCTTGTTCGTAGTTGCTCTGATACCATCGATGCACATGCAAACTTTACACACTCACGCCAACACACTTATTTCAAGAGCACACTAAAGAAAGAGTTAATTAACAAGCATTTCTGTCCATCTAAAGGTACATTGTAAATGATGGCGTAACGCTTGGTTTCAATGGTCTTTAGCATTCCCGGTAATTTTTTCACTTGCCAATAAATATATGTAAATTTAGCCCTGTCATTGTACACCTAAACCTTTAAAATTAGTAGACGAATTTCCGTGCAATTTTCACAGAAAACGCAAGCAACGTTTCGGTCAAACAGTGAGCTGGAATATCACTGGGGCCAACCTTCAGGTCACACTTCATTAAAATCCGATAACGAAATTATAAAATATCGTAATTTTGTCTTCAGTAATCGACGTGTTTTGTCACTGTAGTAGAAAACTCTAATATCCAAAACTACTTCACGAGTTTGAATGGGGGTTTTTACAGGTGAAGAGAGCGTATCATGGGACAATATATGTGATCCATGTCATAAAAATCGGATCACGGAATATAAGATATCGCAATTTAATAAAGTCTAAGGCCCTCTCTCTGTCTCGGTTAACACGTAATCTCCGAAACTATTAGACAAGGATTTTCATAAGTACTGGAGACTTCATTTCATCGATATCATGCTCAGCAGACGAAACATAAAACCACGTAGAATCAGTGACGAGAAGCACTGTAGCTCATGGCATAACACTGTTATAAAAGATAACAATCAGTAGTGCGAGACGGACATGCTGCCTGAGAGGAAACTGGAGGGTGGAGAGGAGCAGATGGGGAACCGAGAGTGCAAGAACTCCAGCGTGGTCCGGGGGGGGGGGGTGAAGAGATTGGGGGGAGGGGTATGTAGACAGAAAGGGGGGACTGATCTACGGGTTTGAGGGCGGGATCATATTTGGTATAATGGTTACATTTAAAGACAGAGGGCATCATTTGGGAGGGGAACGTGACGGAAGTTGGCTAGGGACAGGATATGAAGTGATGAAAGAGCAAGGCACTAGGAACATAGATGTTCAAAATATACCGAATGTATTATATAGCATTTTAAATTGCAAATGTACGTTCTGCTTTATATTAAAACAGTCAGGTGGACTTGAAACGACAAATAATGAACTGATGTGTTGCAGTGGTGGAGAATTAGCAGAGGCCCAGGATCAGTTAGGAGAGGATACGCCAGGGATTGCGGGAGTCTATTTCACAGGTTATATATCGTGTACAGATATGTTCGAGGAATTGGCGGGGAAACGGTATAAAGGTAGTACTGGAGCAGCATGAGGGATGGTGGACAGATGCGCTAGAAATTACAGAGTGCGTCGTTTTAAAGCACCACGCGGCGTGGAAGCTGCAGACGAGCTGCATGAGGGAACGGTACGTATAGAGGATGGTGTAGGGTTGGCAGTCGCATATTCGATTGGAAAAAAGTTTAAGGATACGGAGATGGGGGAGGGTTGTATGGAATGATCATAATGAAATGGAGCGCGAGGAAGCAGAATGACCTACGAGAAAAGCATGGGGTATCGGTGTTGTTGGTGGGAGCTTTGGAGGGTGAAGGCGAGGGTGACGAAGTTGGTGTCATCACCATATTGGAGTAGCGGACGGGAGCTGCGGATTGAGACATATTTGTAGTATTCAGTTGGTAGAGGAGAGGGGGAAGACGGAGCCTAGGGGCACCACGTCAGAGGCGTAAAACAAATGGGAGAGGCGCTCGGAGAGAAACTGTGCAGTGAGTTGAACTAACAGGAAGGGCATAGGTCTAGAGGTTGCACAGGAGGCCAGGTTGCTATACACGCTCATAGGCAGAGAAACGAAGGGGACCGACCTATGTGAATTCAAGTGTAGGGAAACGAGGTAGGTGAGCCCAAGAAGCAGGTCATAGAGAAAAGGATGCCCGGAAGCAACATTAGGGGAGGGAAAGAGAGTCATTACGGAGATGCTTGCGGATGTGGCTAGATGGGATAGTTTCTGGGTACATACACGATGCTGTGGGTGATAAAGGATGAAGATACTGATTTTTTTTTTTTTTAGGGGGGCGGGTTGGGAACAGGATATGGAAAGTTTCCCATGGGCTGGGGTAGATACCCATGTGAAGGATGATGTTATACGATGTGGCAAGGACTGAATGGAAGGAAAGGTGGTGTAGATGCTTAGGTAGGCAGTCGTTACTGTGAGTGGTGTTGCTTTTTGTGAGAAGTGTCTGATGAATGTTGAGAGTTGTTATAGGAGGGTTGCGGCCAGATGACTGCATTTCAACTACTGGTAGCTTGGGTGAACAGTGGGCGATGGAGTGTTCATTGAGGTCACGGAAGAGAGTGTAATCATGGCCTTACTGGCATATCAGATATTGTGAAGGAGAGGGTATGGAGGTGAGGGGCGACTGCAAGTAAGTCTGTAAACATTATTTGGAGGAGTTGATGGTAAACGTGGCTTTATGATGCGTGCATGTTCTTTCGCGGAAAGATTTAGGATGTGTCGTGAAATTGCTAGTGTCCCAATCGCGGATGCGAAGGAAGGATCGATAGAGGTGGCGGGATTCACGAAGGAAAAGAACGCTCTATGGCTCAGTGAGGTTGAACGGCTTTGATGGGGATTTCGAACTGCATGGCGTCCTTCAAGGTCTGGTGAAGTTATTGGAAGTATGGAGAGACAAAGCCTGGCTGCCGTCTAGGGGTCTCTATAGTAGACATCCATGTTGATGAGGATAGGATGGTTACTGCATATGATTTCGAAGACTTCCACCGTGATGGAGCCAAGGAGTATATATGATGCAAGAATGGCATCAAGGATGGTGTTTCAGAGTGTTTGGGTTGTGGGAAGGGAATAAGGTCACTCTGAAGGGTGGTGAGGAACTGTTGCCACCACCAGAGCTTGGTGGGGGACCGAGAGGAAAGACTGCAGTCAGCGGCTGGCATATACATATGAGAAAGAAGATCATACGGCAGGGGAGATTGTGCACTGGATGTAGATGCTGATAGGCAATGCTGAGTGACGGAGAAGAGAGGATAATGTGTTCAGTGGTGTCATTAAGGGTGGGTTGTAGATGAGCAGGGTGGTGACAGAGGTGGCCGATCAGGACTCTACCTCAAGTAAGGGGGTGTGGACTGTGAGCATCATGGAGGGTGTAGATATTGATGATGGATGGAAGGGTTGAAGAATTTATTTGAGGAAGTAGGTTTCCACATGGTGGGAGGAGAGGACATGCATTAAAAGGAGCTTGTTGGTAGAGAAGGAGATGACGTCGTGGTGGAGGACAGGCTACTTAAAAGAGATTCTCAAGGAGGAGAAGTTGGTTTGGTTTTGGGAGAAAGTGGCGAAGGTTTCTTGTTGGAAGAATGAGAAGGTAAGTGAGGGCTATGTGGTGCAGGTTTGAGAACATTTGAAGGGTTGGATGGTTTGGTAAGAAAATATATGATATCCTGTATGGTAGGTGTGGAAACAGGAAGTTGTTGGTGTGCATTGGTAGATCGATGTGACAGACAGGGATCGCAAGCTCAGAATTAATGGGCAAGGCACAAGCTATCCACTTGAAGAGTACTTGGGGTGGTATTTGTGACAGGTGTTGGAAGTGGAGTAGATGCAAGGTTGTGAAATGCTTTAAGAAATGGGGATTCTTGCAGTGCGGACAAGTAGGTGGGTACTTGTAATTTTGGGTAAGGTGGCAATTCTACTGGAGGAATAGGTGATAGATTATGGCCCCCTATCTCAGAAGGTGGTCTATGGAGGCGTCGGTGAGAATAACGTATGTGGGACTTGTAGCATTATGCATTCTTTTGGCAGAACAGATTTAAAGAATGTGACGTAAATTGAGTTGTTCAGCGCATCATTCTCCATGATCCCGGAGCATGGTGGAGAGGGTGAGGATATCTTTGGGAGATTCCATAGGGTCAGTATTAGAGGCAGTAGGAGCTGCAGCCTGAGGGGAGGTCATTGGAGGTGGTAAGGGGGTCTGTGCTGAAGCATTTGAATTGTTTTTTCAAGACAGTAGGAAGAGAAGGGGGTGGGAGAAATGTTTGAGGGGCAAGTTACTGGAGACAGGTCCTGCGTGCTGTATCACATTGTTGGCGACTCAGTGGCCTGCATTGTTCAGTGGTGGGAGATGCAGATGGTGAGAGGATATTCCTGAGTTGATGGGGCCGGTAAATACGGAAGTGGCGTGGAGGAGAAGATGGTGCGAATTGTGGAAGATGGTGGTGGAAAGGAGAGAGGGATTGGGGAAAGGACCTGGGTCGGTTGGGGGGGGGGGTCGGCCTCTACGTTGAGATGGAGGAGGCCTGGGAGGGCGATGTGTTCAAAATGGAGGTGCTGAGGAACATTGAAAAGAAGGCATATCGTAAGGATATAGAGACCGAAGTGAAGCAAAGGGAAGAAAGGTGAAGAAGACGATTATACCTGGCGCGGACCCAGGTGGGACCCGTTGGCGTTGAACCCGGCGAAGCGGGGCAGGGGATTAGAGGGCGGGAAGGTGGCGTCGGTGACTTGGCGTGGCTGTGGTGGGTCGGAGGTGGGCTGCGGCGAAGGCGGAGTGAGACGGTGACTGCAGACCGGTGGGGCGGCGGGGGCGGCTGGCGGTGGCGGCACGTGCAAGTGACTGGTTCGGCGGATGGCTGCACGTGCAGGTGGCGTCGGACCAGGGTCTGCGTCTTCCGCCATGCGGCCTAGAATCAACTCCTCGTTGCCTAATTTTTCCCAAACAAATTGAAATCAGAGATAAGGAATCAATACGTAAAATTCGTGTAAAGAGCAGTTGTTTGTGTCTATCAAATCAAATCAAATCAAATGTTTGTAATTCTATCGGACCAAACTGTGTGGTCATCAGTCCGTAGCTTACAAACTACTTAAACCTAGGTAAACTAACCTAAGGACAAACACACACACACACACACCCATGCCCCAGGGAGGACTCGAACCACCACGGCGATCAAATGCGTGCTTCGCAGCAGGCCGCTTTAGATAGCTCGGCTACCCCACCGCGGCTGTGTCTATCAGTAAAGGCTTATCATCAGAAGTGCTACAGGAACGTTCATGGGGCGTCACACGTAAATTGAGAAAACTTTGGGAAAATATGTAGGCTCTATTTCATCAAATAGGTGATCTTAACAACATTGAAAGTATTTTGTTTGCTGGAAGTGGATCCAGTCAGGCAAGTTAGGTTTGATTTTCAGAGACGGCGCACCAGTATGCAGCCATATCAACGAACGGTACTGTGTGCAATGCTCATGCTTAGAAAACAAAAACATCACGCGTTTAGTGCGGCAGCCTCGAACATATCTGTAGCTTTTCAGTGTAAAGTTATGTTAGGCGCAGTGTTTCAGCCATTTGCCGAGTGCAGATTTCTTTATTTTAAAATTCATTTAAAATTTCGGGATAAAGTTTCTATGATTTTTCGTTGTAATTTATGTTCCTCCTGTTAAAAGATTCTATCCTAACGAACCTGAATTCTTGTGAAATTTTGAACGACATCGTTCACTTCGGAATCAGATAGGCACCAATGAAGACTTGGCTATCGTACAGGCACTAGGCAGGCCTCTAGCTCAACTATATATCTGCAGTACAGAACTATGTAAAAGTTAAGTATTGTATAAATTCTGTGCAATATATATCTCGTTCTAATTTACTCTAGTGTTTCTAGTTTCTGGCTGCTCCCCTCCATATCTGCACCAGCGTGCTATCTTTATTCCTGTGTCGGTCTCATTCCACTCGGCCACCGACACCTACGGTGGAAACGAGACCCAAAAGCGGCGACGAGGCTGGGACACAAAAGTGGCGACGAGGATGGGATCCAAAAGTGGCGACGAGGAGTGATAGAAGAATCGTGGACCAGCCCACTTGCAGCAGCCAGACAGCAGCAGTTGGAGCACGCAGAAATTGCTCCCGCCCACCCACCCTTATTATAAGAATTTTGAGGGAACGTTTTCAGTTACGTGTTTTGTGTACTTTTTTGTTGCAGAGCGTCCTCTTTCATATTGCATTTGTGTTTTGTTATCATTTACTTGTATACGCGGCGCTAATCGGTCAGCATGGCCACTACCCCGAACCCAAACTTAATGGAAATTATTCAGTTACCGACGGCGCAAATCACTCAACTCCTGCAGGCGGTGTCGCAGTTAACGGCATAGGCTGCTCACCAACAACAACAGCCGTCACTTCAGCAGCCCACACCTGCCGCTGCACCGCTTCCTACATTTCGCCAGTACAACGAACGTGAGGAAGAAAGGAGCGACTACTTCGCACAGTTTCAAGAACTCGTTGCGGCTCATCAAATTACAGGTCAGAAAGTGAAGCATCTGTTATTATCTGTGGTGGGCACCGACACATTCGTGTTACTGAAAAAACTTTTCCCCGACGCATCTCCTCGTGATGTAGACTTTGAACAAATAGTAGAGGCATTAAATGCTCATTACAAGAGAAAAGTTCTTGTAGCTGCGGCACGGTACCGATTTTTCAGACTAAAAAAATCACCAGAGCAGTCACACCAAGAGTGGATTACGGAATTGAAGGGCTTAACCCGCCAATGTAAATTTACTTGCTCTTGTGGACTTTCTTATAGTGACGTTATGTTGAGAGATGCGATTACGCAGAACATTCAGGACCCCAGAATTAGGGCAGCAATTCTAAATCAGTCAGACCCTTCATTAGACAGTGTACTGCAGCTTATAGAAGCGCATGATACTTTTGACTTAGCAGATGTAGAAATGCACAGCCACAGTGTTCATTCAGTGCGCCATAACGGACGCTTTCCTGGCCATAGTTCTCAGTCTAGCTCAAGTGATTCTTATTTTTCTACCGGCCGTGCTGAACAGACAGTGAACAGTAGCCAGTGTAAAAGTGCGAAAAAATGGTCGCCCCGTCATGTTCGAAACAGTAATTTGAATAACAGGCGCCAACATTCATTTCAGAAAAATGTTCGTAAGTCTTGCCCTCAGTGTGTATCTCTCCACAAGCGTGCGCATTGCCCTAGTCGCAATGCAACCTGTTATCAATGTGGCAAATCGGAAGATGTACAGTCAGTGTTTATGCAGAATGTAAATTCTAAGAACGGTGCCGTTAGGAACAGTGCTTTGCAGAGTGCAAGAACAGTTCATGCTGTCAATATCATACTTGCTGTGGATTTGAACAGTACTTTACTTGATTCTCAATTGCAAGAAATTTCTTCTGCGCCTACTGCACAACTATGTAGAAATGCAAAGCCACAGTGAAAATTCAGTGTGCCGTAACGAACGCTTTCCTAGCCGTAGTTCTCAGTGTAGCACTAGTGATTCTTACAATAGTACAGGCCGTGCTGAACAGACAGTGAACAGTAGACAGTGTAAAAGTGCGACACAATGGTCGCCCCGTCGTGTTAGAAACAGTAATTTCAATAACGGGCGCCAACGCTCATTTCAGAAAATTGTTCGTAAGTCTTGCCCCCAGTGTGTATCTCGCCACAAGCGTGCGCAATGCCCTAGTCGCAACGCAACCTGTTATCAATGTGGCAAATCGGGACATGTGCAGTCTGTGTGTATGCAAATTAAAAACTCAAAGAACAGTAACGTTACAAACAGTGCTTCGCGAAGTGCGAGAGCAGTGCATACAGTCAATGTCATAGACGCTGTGGAATCGAACAGTGCTTTACTTGGTTCTCAACTGCAAGGAAATTCTTCTGCACCTATTGCAAAACTATGTATTGAGCCACGCCGCAAGCGCCGACGAGCGCGTACATCTGTGCAACGGAAAAAGGTTCGGGACAAGCAAAATGACTATGTACAGTGCAATCCTGTAGTAAAACTAGTGCCTTCTGCAACTGCTCCTTGTAATAGTGCCCAGTACTGTGTAGCTAGTGACAGTAGACTTGGTGTAGCTACTCAAAAGTTTAGTGCAGTCGTTAGTTAATCTGTAGTAGCCTCGCAATGCGCGGACGCCGATCCGGCGGTAGTACCATCTAGTGACAGTGATATTAATCTATGTGCCGATTCTGCGCCGCTTCCTACCGCACGCAGCCAGCGCATGCGCAAACGCAGCAAACAAACCGTAGCAGACGTTGCCCACATTCGCGCACCTGTCGTGCGCCAGAAGCACAAACTTTTTGTGACTCTTTCCATAGACTATAAGACTGTGCAGTTTCAGCTTGATACTGGTTCCTCTGTCACATTAATAAATAGAGACACTTATGAACTTCTGGGTTCGCCAAAATTGTCGCCGTCACAACAAGTGCTAACAGCGTACACAGGACAGAATATTCCCGTGCTAGGAACGTGTAGCGTGCCTGCCTCTTTACAAGGTGTTACAAAAACAGTTGCTTTTGTAGTTCTTCAGGCCAAATCTACACAGAACATTTTTGGACTAGATGCATTTGAGTTGTTTGGCTTATCAATTCAAAGATATGTGCTTCAAATTTCGTCAGTAGTGCCTCAGGACAAAATAAATGCATTGTGTGAAAAATACAGTGACTTGTTTTCGCCGGAACTAGGTTGTGCAAAAGACTTCGTGGCACATGTAACATTGAAAGAATCTGCAGTACCAAAATTTCGTAAAACTAGACCAGTGCCTATCGCAATGCGTGATACAATTGCCGAAGAACTTAAACGTTGGCAAGATAGTGGTGTGATTTCACCTGTTTCTGCGAGTCAGTGGGCATCGCCTTTAGTAATTATACCCAAGCCGTCAGGAAAACTTCGTCTCTGTGCGGACTTTAAATCAACAGTGAATAGTCAAACAATTATAGACACTTACCCCCTGCCCAGACCTGAGGAACTTATGGACAAATTAGGACGTCTCGCATCTTTTCTAAGATTGATTTAGCAGAGCCATACTTACAGATTCCACTTGATGACTAGTAAAAAAAGTTTTTTCGTCATTAATACTCACATGGGCCTTTTTCAATTTCAACGCCTACCCTTTGGCAATTCTTCAGCCCCCGCTATTTTTCAGCGCTTTTTGGAACAGCTGACATCATCTGTAACGTGTTGCTCGAACTATTTAGATGATATTGTGGTATCCGGACGTACAGTTGAAAAACATTTAGCAAACCTGGAGTACCTTTTCAAATTTTTGACTGCAGCAGGTGTACGTTGTAATAAAGCAAAGTGTTCGTTTTTTCAAACTTAAATAGAGTACCTAGTCCATGTGATTAATGCCCAAGGAATTCATCTTAGAGCAATCAAAGACTTGCCTCCTCCTAAGAATGTGCACGAATTGCAAGCAGTAATGGAAAAAATTAACTATTATTTCAGGTTTATTCCCAATGCGTCTCAGATTGCAGCTCCACTGCATCACTTACGTAGGAAGAATGTTCTTTTGTATGGTCTGAAGATTGCCAAGTTGTCTTTGACAAATTAAAGTCTGCACTACTCAGTGTTGCATGTTTGATTCCCTTTGACCCACAGAAGCCTGTAGTGTTAGCAGTTGATGCCTCGTCGTAGTGTCTGGGTGCAGTTTTGTCACATCGTATTGGAGCTCGCGATCGACCTATTGCCTTTGCATCCAATCTACTGACGCCAACGCAACAGAATTAGTCAGATAGAAAAGGAGGCCTTAGCAATCATTTACGGCGTCAAAAAGTTTCATCATTATCTCTATGGCAGAAAATTCTATTTGTTGACAGACCACAAGCCTCTAACGTCGTTGTTCTCACCCACAAAGCCAATTCCGACACGTACGGCGCAAAAGCTTCAGAGATGGTCCTTAATACTGTCAAATTATCAGTATGAGATTTTGTACCGACCTACCTCTAAACATGCCTACGCGGACACACTTTCCCGACTTCCGGTTGGCCAGGATGTGTCGTTTGATTCTTCAGAAATGGCATGTTGTCAGATAGACTCCAGAGATGCTTCTGCTGTCGCAGACTTCCCTTTAAACTCTCGTCGGGTTGCACAGGAAACAGCTGCGGATGCAGACCTAAGTGTGGTAGCACGTTTTGTTCGCTTTGGTTGGCCTGCCAGAGCCAAAGACATTGAGCGGCCTCTGGTTCGACGTTATTTTGCACAACGTCATGCATTGTCTTTACGTCAGGGTGTTCTGTTGTTACATACCGACAACGACCAAACGAGAGTGATTGTTCCTCGTTCCCTGCAACGTGAAGTATTACGCCTCCTGCATCAAGGACATTGGGGTATTGTTAGGACAAAGCAACTGGCCAGACGTCATTGTACCTGGGTTGGTATGGACACTCAGATAGAGCGCATGACGTCACAGTGTACAGTTTGTGCGGAGCATCAGGCGGCTCCTCCGCAACGTTTCTCAGACTGGCCACGCTCCAAGGGACCATGGCAACGTTTACACATTGACTTTGCCGGACCTTTCTGGAATACGCGATGGTTAATTGTTGTAGACGCTTTCAGCAAGTTTCCGTTTGTGATTGCCATGAACTCTACGACAGCATCTAGTACAATCAGTGCCCTTACATCAGTGTTTTGCATCGAAGGTTTGCCTGAAACTATCGTCAGTGACAATGGACCTCAGTTTGTTAGTGCGGAATTTCAACAGTTTTGTCGTGTGAATGGCATTCAGCATATCACCACCGCACCTTTTCACCCTCAGTCCTATGGTGAAGCGGAACGTTTCGTTCGAACATTCAAGTCTCACATGGAAAAGATGAAAGGTCAGCACTCCAGGCAGCAAGCTCTTCAAATTTTCCTGTCTACGTATCGGTGCGTGCCGCGTGACGGCCGGTCTCCTGGCGAGCTGCTACACGGCCGTCGTCACCGCACTCTCCTTCACCTGCTGCAGCCTACCACGCACCGAGTCGGTTCGTATGGCGCTACGCGTTTTCAGGTTTCTACGCCGGTGCTGTACAGGGTGTTTGCTGGCAACAAGAAGACATGGTTGCCGGGCAACATTCAGCGCGTGCTCGGTCGTAATATGTATGTTGTACGTTCTTCCACAGGGTCGGAGCTGCGGCGCCACGCAATCCAATTGCGCTTGCACAGGCCACGCGATCCTGTCTCCGGTTTCTTGATTCCAGACCCAGTTCACCTCCAGGGAGCACAGCCACATCGTTCGTCCCCGGACTACGAGATACCTATGGACGTCGACGCACCTCCGACGCAGTCGTCGCCGCCGCTGTCGCCGCCGCAGAGGGACTCCGGGACCGTGCGGGCCCCCCCAGCTTGGGCCACGCACCTCAGAAGAAGCTGACCTGCTCCCTCTTGGCGGGGGTGTGCGCCCTTCCCCAGGTTTCAGCGGTTTCCCTGGAGGATCGCAAGGCGGATGCCGGGGCGCGGACGGCGTCTCGATCCCAGCCTCAACTAAGACGCCCGTCCCACTAGTAACGCCCCCGCCCAGGCCCTCCTCCCAGTGCCGTCGCCGTGTCCCTCAGCCCTACGCCACGACGGCGCGGAGGTTTGGGTGGGGAGGGGTGTGGTGTCGCACAAGTCCAAAGTGCGCGCCACCTACTTTCGCCGCGCGCCGCCATGCACGCACGGCGCGGCGTTCTTACGACGACAGCCACGAGCGCCCTCTGCTGCAACTCCGCTCGTGGCCACCACTGAACGACATCGTTCACTTGGGAACCAGATAGGCACCAGTGAAGACTTGGCTATCGTACAGGCACTAGGCAGGCCTCTAGCTCAACTATGTATCTGCAGTACAGAACTATGTAAAAGTTAAGTATTGTATCAATTCTGTGCAATATATATCTCGTTCTAATTTACTCTAGTGTTTCTAGTTTCTGGCTGCTCCCCTCCGTACCTGCACCAGCGTGCTATCTTTATTCCTGTGTCGGTCTCATTCCACTCGGCCACCGACACCTACGACGGAAACGAGACCCAAAAGCGGCGACGAGGCTGGGAAACAAAAGTTATATATAGAGATTTTCTTACAGGATATGTGATCTGAGTTTGTTTAAGTAATGTTATAGAAACATATCTTAATTCAACAAGGAGCATCTTGTTGACGTTTACGCGACTTACTGTTAGGTTCCTCTACGCAGGAGCTGTGGGTACACTGTTAGATAGCTAGTGCGCGATAGCAGTATATATAATGAAACCCTCCAAATTTTTTGTGAAACAGGAAACTACTAAATGATGTAGTCGAAAGTCTATTTTTTATTATTTAATCCAGAACCCATTTGACATCCTAAATGACTAACAATACTTGGTTCCACAGAAAACAGTCTACACAAATATTATTTAACATCCTAAGAAAAGTAGAATTACTTTCACAAACAAGGTAATAAAATACGACTGTGTGACTGACATTCGATTCATTCTTAAGCCGCCCACACATAGAATTTTCACACGCAATAACAACTGTGAGCAGCTCCGAAGGATTTCTACCAAAGTACATTCGCTTCAAAATTAGTTTCCCTGTGGTTAGCAATGAGTGACCAACACATTACCTAAGTTGTCAGACTCTCGGAATATCTGGAAGTGCGGCACTCGGTGGGCAGCGATCTGCTGGTAAGATGAAAATGCGCGCCACTAAAATTGCAATGAACTGTGGTCTGTGAAGCAGATCATACATTTATCAATACTCACAGCTTCTGTCGTCTCGTTCGACTGACAGTGTAGGGCAGTTCCTCCAATAATATGATAGATCTAAATTATCAGAATGCACTCCAGCGTACATACACAAGTACGATTCAGTAGACCCTAGATAGGATAACAACTGGCCCCTAGCACAACGTGAACAGCTGTTAGATGTCCTGTCAGCAATGAATCGGAAATTCTAAGATAATTGCTACGTATACTTTGCAATTAATGTCCAAGTCACTATGACAAGAAATCAATATCAAAACTCGCGTCCACACACGAGCGGCTGTCAGTAAACTTCTGACACTGTCGCAGTGCTGACGGACGCCAGACAGCCTTTCTGCGTCTGACCACAAATCTTTCTCGAGCAGAGTCCCTCCTCAGGTACTGGGACCTGACCTTTCTCTCTCCGGTCTCTCTCGACCAACTCTCTACACAAGACTTCCCAAAAAAATAAGTTGCGGTGCGCTGCTGCTGGAAGCCACTCCCCTGAAACACTAAAACACCACTCACATGCAGCTCTGAATGGCCTACCCAATCATCTTGCGTGATGTCATGAGAAAGTGACTCAGGTGTCATACTATATTCTACCGTCGGCATCGCAAGCCCTGCCCCTGAGAGGGAACTCCCCTAGCTAATGTCAATGACGTGTCGCTCGAAGATATTGAAGTTGGCTCGCATTTAAAAAAATAAAATATAAAAATAAGTAAAAAACAGGAAAAAGGTACACTGCAAATTTTTCTTTTACGACACACTCGGCGCCGACTCCCTGTGGCTCCATACGCTGGCAAGGACCTCCCATGTCGCTTGCAGTGAATTATTTCGTCCATTGCCGCCACCTACTACCTTTCCCCGAAGGCCTTAAAACGGAACACAGTGTTCCAAACCGCACGACCGTTTCTAAAAAACAGTCGGCGCACATGTGCAGCAACCGACCGACATTGTCCTACATTGGCGCCGATGTCCCGTCGTGCCAGACATACATTTCCGCTGGAAAGAAAGGATGACGGGTCACGCAATAACAACGGAGATCACACCGCACCCGTCGGCATTATCCGCTATGCGTCGGCCAGACGCACGGCTCCCTGTAGAGCCAGTGTCCGCTTCGAGGTGCATTCAAGTTCTAAGGCCTCCGATTTTTTTTTCTCTGGACTAGAAAGAGATAGAAACGTGCGCATTGTTTTAAAATGAGGCCGCGTTCATTGTCAATATGTCCCAGAGATGGCAGCACCGTACGGCAGATGGAATTTTACCGCCAGCGGCGAGAATGAGAACTGTTTTAGATACTTAAAATGGCGACGTATTCCTTACGTTCCTTACAGCGCGCAATCACTCGTTTTCTGAATTTGCGTGGTGTGACACCAATTGAAATTCATCGAAAGTTGAAGGAGACATGTGGTGATGGAGTTATGGATGTGTCGAAAGTGCGTTCTTGGGTGTGACAGTTTAATGAATGTATAACATCGTGTGACATCAAACCGAAACAACTACTCACTTCCTACGCTTTTATTTGCGGACGGAGACGTTAGTACTGCTTCCTCCCACAAGTCCCCTAAAACCTCCACAACCTTGCGGATGCTGTTGCGTAGCAGTGTTCGTTTGTACCGCCCTACAGTACGCACGAGGTGCCGTAGTTGCTGTCCAAGTCTTTATGGAAAGCATAGAGTTCTGACTAACCTGCTGTCTTCTATAGTTGTGTCCCCAGCGCAGAAGACAGCACACAGGTCGTTGGTTCTTCTACAGCATACAAGTGAGGCTAAAATAAGTTCTGTATGATGGAAGCATAAGAAACGACTCGCGAGATTCTTAATTGTCAGGGATGCAATTTATTAAATGAATAATAAAATATGAGCCACTATTGTTAATATGACACGGTCTATGCTGCCCATAGCTGATGTTGAGACCTCGACTGTCATCACTATTACACAAATCTTTACTCATGACCGTTGCGGTCCGGCGCGTATAGTGGTCAGCTCGAGACTGCTACTGCGGCACGTTGCGAGAGGACACCTGACGCTCTATTTCGTGCCAAAACAGGGCCGTCGCGCGCCTTCCGCAAAATCGCTTTTCTCTTGTTACAATAAGAGAAGGCACCTTAAACTTTTTAAACTGTCAAAACCTAGCTGTCCTTGAGAGATATTTAGCACAAATTCTCAGCTTTGAATAATTAATATATAGTATATAATAAACAAAACTAATTTCAAAAGAAATCACGTGACGTGAAATGCAGCAGCCAATGCGAGGAGAGTACCAGTAACATAGGCGGGCTTTCCCATGGAAACCAGCATCTACTGTGCCATATGCTACTGCTCCCCACCCCACATTTCAACATATGCTGCTCTTCTGTCTTTCTTCCGCGTTTAAGACATGTACGATGTTAGCAAAGAAACGGCCAGCGGCCAGAAATATGAAGTGGCCATAGATCAGGAGTATCACATATCCTCGGGCACGCACAAGCCGGTCTGACGACATGATCGAGAAAGTGGAGAGAATTTTTTGGGGGATCGCCGAACGACTGTTGAACAGATCGCCTCCAGAGTTAGCATTTCTGTGGGTTCTGTGCACACAATCCTGCATGACGACCTGAAAATGGCGAAAAGTCATCCAGGTGGGTGCTATGAATGCTGACGGACGACCACAAGGCTGCCCGTGTGTGATGTTGACAAGCAATGTTGACGCGCAACGACAGCATGAATGGGACTTTCTTTTCGTCGGTTATGACAATGGTTGAGACGTGGATGCCATTTTTCAATCCAGAAACAAAGCGCCAGTCAGCTCAATGGAAGCACACAGATTCACCGCCACCAAAAACATTTCGGGTAACCGCCAGTGCTGAAAAAATGAAGGTGTCCGTGTTCTGGGACAGCGAGGGCGTAATTCTTAACCATTCCGTTCCAAAGGGCACTACGGCAGCAGGTGCATCCTACGAAAATGTTTTGAAGAACAAATTCCTTCCTGCACTGCAACAAAAACGTCCGGGAAGGGCGCACCCGCACCCGCACATCGAGCTAACGTTACGCAACAGTTTCTTCGTGATAACAACTTTGAAGTGATTCCTTATGCTCCCTACTCACCTGACCTGGCTCCTAGTGACTTTTGGCTCTTCCCATCAATGAAAGACACTCTCCGTGGCCGCACATTCACCAGCCGTGCGGCTATTGCCTCAGCGATTTTCCAGTGGTCAAATGAGACTCCTAAAGAAGCCTTCGCTGCTGCCATAGAATCAAGGCGTCAGCGTTGTGAAAAATGTGTACGTCTGTAGGATGATTACGTCGAGAAGTAACGCCAGTTTCATCGATTTCGGTTGAGTAGATAATTAGAAAGAAAGTCGGAGGCCTAAGAACTTGAATGCACCTCGTACTACCTGCTGTCGGCCTCCTGGTCTACAGGTAAACACCAGCCGTCGCCTCGCCACCCCTCGGCTTTCATTAGACGCGCCACGAGGCTGCCAGACATTCGTAGAGTTACAAAAAGGTTGACAATGGCCTACCGCCCCACTGCACGCTAGCCAGTCAGCCCAGGGCGTGGGAAAGGGGTCATGACACGCAAACTTCGTGCTGGTCACAGTGTGAAAGCAGCATAAATCAAGATGGAAATAAAACATCCTGTTGGACAATTACTGTAGCCAATTCCCCTTCTTAGAGTACACCGAATCGTATTTATTAATCATTTTTCTGCTACCTCTCAATACGGGCATTACATAATTTCATTGGAAAATTTTTTAAGTAACAGTCACATGGCCAGTGACATATTCTTGCTCAAACACAGACACAATTTCACGTTTCATTAAGAAACAGCCTAGTTTGAAAACATGTTTTAAATGTTTGTAAGTCTAAGGGACTTATATGCTATGGCTATTAGTCCCTAGGATTACAAACCGCTTAAAGTAACCCACACACATGCCCTACGTAAGAGTCGAACCGCCAACAGCGAGCAACCTCGCACTCCGCAGCATGGCGCCTATGAGCGCTCGGCCATAACACATTACGGCCAGCATAGTTTCAAGGGTTGTTCCAGCAAAGCACGCTTCTCAGTCGTGAGTTTGTAGACAGATTATGTGAGCGCTCGCACAGCCTCTGACATCAGTCCGCTGCTAGACTACGCCTTCGTCGCTATTAGGGCACATGGATATAGACGGCCACAGGAATCCGCCATTGACAGAGCACTAGAGCAGCGTAGGGCAATCAGTATGCTTTCAGCATGCCGTGCAGCATCGAATTGTTCAGAAAATGGTTTCGTTTCTCCGTGGACCCTGATTTGTGAATTAAATGTGGGTTTCACCCACTCTATTATTATTATTTTCATTCGAAAAATTTCTTTTTCTTGAAATTTTAAGAAACATTCAGTAGATAGAAAATAACATTCATTGAAGCAGGAAATGTTTTTATGTGGTTACAACGCTGGTACTGCCATTTCTCTTAATATTATAAAATTACAATTTCGAATTCCCGATATTACGCGTGTCCCTATCCCATCGTCATATATAAACTGTCGAAAATTTTGTTCCAACCACAGTATATAGAAGCACAATATCAGATTAGAAATAAGAAGACTTCTTGGTTGTACTTACATAAAAATATGATACAACGCTCCACAGAAAATTCAAAAGACAACTGATTAGTTACAAATTTCTTCCATCCAGGCAGATACTAGTAAGGCTACGTGTGCCAAACTGTCTTTGGCGTGTCAAGCCGATAGCAAGTAAACTAGGCCAACAGGTCGAACTAGCAGAGGCGTAGATACAGTGGTCAAAGAATGTAATCACAAAAAAAAGTGTTGCAATGACATGAATGTAGGTACATGGTATAACAACAGTAGTTTTAGATATTATAAAACAGATTGAAATTCGCCCGCTTTCTTTTGACTGTTAACTAGCCGTGTTTGTGAAGCATACAGTTCCCTTTAGCAAAACTCTGATTTTATAAGTTAAGCAAACAGTTCTACCTATACTGTAATCTTTAGAGGAAACTGCACACAATCAACTAATGATCCGCAGTCATGGATCTAAATCAAAAATAAATGTTGGCAACGGAAACGCAAATATTCTCTACTCCAGAAGGGAGCAGAGACACAAGATACATGAACAAATTACCCCACATCAATCCAAAATAAATGATGAGAGGAGAATTTAAATTAGCACAAAAGGATTATAGTTTAACAAATTAATTTATTGTTCAAAACAAGAACAACAAGGGGGGAAGACCATTTTTTTAATTACAATAAAAAATATCCACAATTACATGGCCCTAAAATTGCCCACCTGCAAAGTTGAGTACAAGTTAATTTACGATCACTTTCCATAGGGGGGAACAGAGGAATTGCAGCACATTCACACATCGATTCATACGCCAAGCCATGCAGGTACTTACCAAGGACCCGACAACAATACACCAAGAAGACAGTCAAGCAATGTGGAGAATGCAGATCGAAGGTTCACTCGCGCACAATGAAATAGTACTTTTCTTCCATAACGTGTCGAGCTAGTGGCTTAGGCTCATGATCAACTATCTGAAACAAACGCACTTGGTTTAAGACCACAAAGGGCGGTGTACATATGGAAGTTAAAGTTTCCCTAGAAATTCTAACTATACATTAAATCAAGATTTCATTAAATAATATCTAAAAACGGTCGCTCTGGCGTTCGTTTAGCACAGGGAGAAGATAACTACAGAAGGTTAAAGTTGTTAGATCAATACAGTACTCTACTAAGTCGGAACAAAAAATACGCAAAAAGTTAACAAAACCGATTTCAAAGAGAATAAGATCGCGAAATATATCTTTTAACCATTCTTTCTGGTCAGAGGAAGGATATCTATTAGATAAGCAAGGTTACAGATTGCTACAGCACAATACAGAGTTCAGTCACAAAAATTCAAAGAAGTGAAATAATTCTATTTCATGAAAATTAAAAACTCGATAGACGTCGTGCAACGGTTCTTTCTACACAGAGGAAAAAGATCTATTTAATGGTAATAACCACGACAGGGAACACGCTAATCGGCGCACATGTGTGCCGACAAGTACACAGATTACAAGTTAGGATGGACAATTTTCGGGGAAATTATCACACTACACTCACTAGGAGACACATTAGCAAATTAGCTATACAATTATTAACCACTCATGTGCACTGAGTGATGGAAAAGCTGAAGGCTTAGTCTGATATCGTCCACGTGTTCTGTCAAGAAAGTACGAACAGTATAGGCATCGCGAGTCCCCGAAAATATTACAATTCAACTACGATAAGAACGCGAAAGACACTGAACACATTTAAACAGGCGAAGAAATGATTTAAAAGTTATAAAGTGCAAGAACTATGCTAACGAAACACCATAAGAGCTTCAGAACCAGATTCCAGCAAAAATCGACATAAAATTTACAATCCTGTGCGAAATTAAGCAAAATCTCACTACTACACATAGTGTAGCTGCTACTCCCGGAAATAAACTCACAAAAAGGCATAAGTATGACTATGGAGCCTGAACTAAGTCGAGCCATGAGGCCACAGCAGAACCAAACTCAGAGGTACTTATCCTACCAGGAACCAAGAAGCGAATTAATAGCTTACTTGACCACTGCCTAGCTGTTACTGAGGAGAGGTAGTGGAGGGGAGCCCAGAGAGTGTCACCATTCGTCAGGCAGGTAACCTGACCAACCCACAGCCAAGGAGGTAAAGAGCAAGCTACATTAGGAATCTTCGCTAAGATTGGGTTCTGCTCAGCAGTTGGCAATCCTACTTCTCACCCAGAGACATTCGACGCCCAGAATTTGAAAGAAACGATGACCCAAAACAGACGAGGCGCGCCTAGCACTTCCAAAATCTCTCTTACATACAACGTTTCATTCATTCTGTGGAAACCAGGGCCAGTGGGAACACATCACAGTATACACTAATTCATTCTTCCAACGTTTACACACGCTCAGCGAAATACCAAATCTAAGGGATACTTTATAATAAATACTAGTGCCATGATGATAAATGTACAAATTTCATAATGAGACTAGGTGCTACGTGTTAACAATTCGAAGGTCGGCACTGGACTTTGTTCGGCCAGGCGTGGCTGCCTCTTGGTTCCTCTGTCTTTTTGGCGCCAAACGAACCTTCTAGAATTATTCTAGACTCGTATTTTGATTATATAAATTACAATGAACAAAGTACTAAATGGGTTCAAATGAAAGCTTATTAACAGAAAAATGTTACATTGAAATTACGCTATTATCTAATGTTTAAATATTAATAAATGAAATGAAGTAATGGTAGCACCGAGAGGGGAGGCGGCAGCCAATCAGATCACGTTTATGCTGCACTGCCGTGCTTTCTCACGGTCCATACATGATCTGAGCCATCTGTTATGCTTTTCCCACTCCTTCCATCGATTGCATCATGCTACTTTGCCTACTGCCAGCCAGCTACATGGCTTCTATAAAATTTACAAGTCCAAACTAAGATATGAAAACTCGGAATACTATTATTAAAGTAATAAATATATAAAATCAGTCTGGTCACACTCTTCACTCCCGCCGTCTCCACTCCTATAGGACTCTTCAACAAATTCTCCATTCCATCCATACAACACACTACCCATAAATATAATAAATTCCAAGACTTTTAATTAGTAAACCAGTGTAATGTAATTAAATTATTTAAATGCCTCTGCGTTTTATATTATGAATGTATCATAACTCACCCGGACAATATTTTCAGTATTTCATATTTTCCAAAAATTGTAATATAGATTCCATTTTTTTCTGGTCTCGATAGTTACATAATTCACGTATCTTTGAAAGACCCTCTTTGCATAACTATAAATTGTCACTGTGTGGACTATCTGTTTAGAATTATATGATGATGGCCTAAAAAGTCGAATGCCAGTTCATAACGAACAAATAAATAAAAATATTTTGGAATATAAATGAATGTATTGAGTGAAAATTCATCGTAACGCTGGTTTAGGATTAGCAACTGGGAATATTTCGTAAAACAATTTATTTTGTCCGTCGCAGTTGCACAATTTTAAAGTCAGGTACTTGTTTCGGAATCTACTGTCCATTATCAAACCATTTGCCGTTTGCAAACTGTTATAATCCAATGCATGTTACAAATGGCTGCTAAAATCATGTACATTATCTTCTGTCGATACATATCACTAGTTACATTAAACTTTAAAACAGCAGTTAAACTGCTGTGTACTCGCTGGGGCCTTGTGGATGAATCACCTGTTTTAATTGATGTTTTAAATTTTAATGTAACTAGTGATATGTATCGACAGAGGATAGGGTGTCAAATTATTCAGTTGTCAATGGCTCCCACACTTTCGCTGGTACTTCTGAATTGATATTATAGTCTTTCAATACCTTATTTGTCTTCCTGTTGGTTTCACGTATTATTATATTACACATTTCATCTGTAAATTTAGTCTTGAAAGTGTCTTTTATAGAAAGATGTACGTGTTGGAAAAGCCCTTTGCCGCAATATAGTATGCTTCATCAACTTTCTTGTACTGAAGAGATCCTTTTACCATTTGCTTCCACCTTTCCCACGTAGAATGCCTGCAGAAAACACATTTGTTTCACCGTTTTCATCAGCTTTGTCATGTTAAGTACTACTAGTATCACTTGTCTCTATTTCAACTACAATATCACAAGTACTAAGAGCATCTTCAATGTCTGAAACAGCAGCATCATCCTTTCTAAAAACCCATTCATCAGCAGAATCTTCGTTGTTGAGATTTGAAGTAACCTACTCTTGTGTATCAAGAGGCAATAACTTTCTAATATATTTTACAGCGTTACTAGCTGAAAACGCGGCGTTGCCCGGATACTTACGTATTTATTCCTCCCATTTTTCATGTATATATTCATTTGTATAATATCTGTATGTCTGTAAAATCTCTTGGGAATGCAATTAGTAGTAATAGATTAAAACTTAGTGCGTGATGGAACAATTTTCCATGATCGTTACTGTTATGTGCTCATATCTCATAAACTACGAGTTGTTCTGTGATGCAACTCAGAAGGTGCACTCAACTATATGCTTGTATACTCTCTGTAAAACTTCCTGCGTCTACAATGTGTAGTGTACAAATTATAAATTGTGACGTCAAACCGAATGCCGTAGTTTTACTTCATAAACAGCGGAAAAGATGTAAGTGAGAAATTTTATTTCTTTTCATCATTTTGCTATCGTTGTCAGCGAGAAAAAAGTTTAATAAATGTTTGAAATTATATTTAAAGTTTGTTGCAAATAGCTAAGTACTCTCATTGTCATTCAGTGTATTTCGAAAGTCTCGCCGCTTATATGGCAGTTTTTTGCGATTTCTATTGGTTATGACGGAACCATGTGCCGTATGTGATTCTTAACCATGCAGTAATTGTTACCTCACGGTAAGGAATGTGTGAACGAAATTTGGTTGAAATCGGTCCAATGGTTTAAGAGAAAACGAGCAGCATTGTCGCAAAATGCAGCAGTTTTTCACGCATCTCATTGTTTATGACGTTATATCTCGTAAACTATATATCGTATGTGATTCTTACACTTACGGCGACCGTCCTCATGGATTGAAGCTTACTTTTATACCATTTAAGGAAGATTGGATCAAAACTGTAGATTTGTAAGCAACACGTACACACATACGGACACTCTGCTTTATATATTAGAAGAAGACTAGCTGAAAATCCGGCGTTGCGCAGGTATTTATTTATTTATTCCTGCCATTTTTCAGGCATATATTCATTTGTATAAGAGCTGTTTGTCTGTAACATCTCTTGGGAATAATATTAGTAGCAAGAAAGTAATAGATTAAAACTTGTGCGTGATGGGGCGGTTTTCCACGAATTTTAGTGTGTATGCGATCATATGTCATGAACTACATGTCGTACTGTGATATAATTTAGAAGGTACATTCAACTATAAGTGTGTATACTGTCTGTAAATTTCCCGATTTTACAATTTAGTGTACAAATTATAAGTTGTAACGTCATACCGAATTCCGTAATTTTACTCCATAAACAGCGGAAAAGTAGAGAGAAACTTTTTTCCTGTCATCATATTGCTATGGTTGTCAGCGTCATTCTCATACAATGTATTTTTAAAGTCACGCCGCATTATGTGTGTTTTGTACGATTCCTATTGTTTATGACCCTATATCTCCTTAACCATGCGCCGTATGTGATTCTTCACCCTGCAGCAATTGTTACCTCACGGCAAGGAATGTGTGTACCAAATTTGGTTGAATCGGTGCAATGGTTTAGGAGAATGTGAGCAGCATTGTCGGAAAATGCAGCAGTTTTTCGCACATCTCATTGTTTACGACGTCATATCTCGTGAACTATATATCGTACGTGATTCTTATACTTACGGCGACCGTCCTCATGGATTGAAACGTACATGTACAAAATTTCATAAAGATTGGAACAAAACTGTAGATTTGTATGTAACACGTACAAACATACAAAGACTCTGCTTTTATATATTAGATCTGCTGTATTCAGATTTGGAGAGTTCCAGTAGCCATTTGTAACATGTATTGGATTATCACGGTTTGGAAAAGGCTCATGGTTTGATAATGGACGGTAGAGTCCGAAACTAGTCACTGTCTTGAAAATTGTGCAACTGCGACGGACAAAATAAATTGTTTTATAGAAAGTATTCAAGCTTTTAGAAAAGTATTTCGCAGGGGTGAGTTTCCGATGTATCAGGAGCAGTGTTACCAGATGGCAGAGAGAGAGAAAATACCTACAGTCTCACAAAAATGTACCTACGTTTTCCCTACTTTCTCCCTACCACGTCATTAATGCCCGTAAATCAGGGTCGTAGACAGGATTTGGGTCTGGGAGGGGCTGAATCCAGGAGTCCGGCCAGCAGAGGTTAACCAGTTGATTAATGTGAAACCAAATCATTAATGTTACATGTTACAATTTTGAAAAACTTTAACATAAATATTTGGCATCGTGCTTCACTTGCTAGATATGTTTTTCCAGTGACTGATCGTTACTGATTGATGGAGTCAATGCCGCGAAATCCAAGTGCTCTGTTACAAGAGGATTACTGATTTATCAATCGGACAAGAGTACATCAAGAACCTGTCAACCATAGAGAGGAACAGCATTAATTAGTTCACCCAAACATGCCGCTAATTCCGACTGCACAGTTACACGAGGATAACTGATTTATTGACCGCACAAAGATACATCGAGACACTATCAACCATGGAGTAGGTACAGCAGTAATTATTTAGTACACAGTCAGCACAAATGGACGTCCGTCACTCTACATGATTCGATTTTCATAGAGTAATGCTATGTTGACAACGAATTGTTCATTATAAGGTTGGCTATCGCAACGTTTTCTTGCCAGCATCTTCTCATTTACAAGTACTAACTAGTATATCGTCCTGGCGTAAATAAATAACAGTCTAGTCAAGGTAATAAAACGTCTTTCGTTCATGGAAACAATGAAACTTCCTTGTGCTGACATTTGCTACTACTATTTCCAAACCGACTCTCCATTCCACTGATATACATTGAAATGATCATATTTCGCATCAATTTTAATGTGTCTGAATCTAAGTGTTCAAATTAACATCGTTTACTATGAACAGAAAACAACTATGCCGTCTAAAATATCATTGGCTACTTCAAACTTCGCAACAATTGGTCGGCTTCATTCCCGCGTGCTGACAACTGTTTTGTTGCCAACATTACCCGCTAGGCATGTTTCGGCGATTGTAAAATTTTACCAAAGTACCTACGCGTTGGGGACTTTTGGATGAAAATTCCCTACATGATTTTAATGCTTAACCTTCCTATTGTGTTCGAAACAGAGACACACATATAGTGAATGGGTGAGTTAGATCCGCAATTTAATAATATATATATATATATATATATATATATATATATTATTCGATGTTACTACAAAATATACTTTATATATAGTTTTTTCATGTGGAAAAACAGATATTGAAGCTTACCAACATTTAAGGAACGTAATTACTGCAAAAATTACATTTTAGATTGTGAAACAATGTTCATACAAGATTTTATAAGTGAATTGTTGCATAAAGGTGCAAGCTAAAGCTTAAATTTTGTCAGTTATTGCAAACACTAATTAACCTAAAATTACAATGAAATATGATAATTAATTCTTAAGAACAATATTTAGCTTCAATATATTCGTGTTGAATTAGCTTACACAATTATTGCAGTAAATATTTGCATGATCTTGGCATAGGAATGATTGACAAATGTTACATTTCTTCTTAGTTTTTCGATCCTTCTTCGGTCCACACTTTTTGTACTAGCCCCATTTCTGTTCCTTTGCTCCAGAACTCGTTCCTGCAATATTTTCCAAATTTACTTTTATCATTTTAGGAATATTTTTGGACATTGTTTTCTTGCATTGTTCTTGTTAGCTCTCTTAGAAAAAGGCGTCTTTTGTACAATTTGTTTCAATAGTAGCCTGGGTTAGTGTGTACGTGGAACACATAAGCATTTATCGCAGCAATGTCTAGCATGTTATAAAATAAACCGGTCATCGCTTAATACACCTTTTACAGGAATAGGTACTGGCGATGTATCTCTCATGTCAACTCCTCCTTTCGTTTTGTTGTAATGAAGTATTACCTGCGGTTTCTTATGCTCTTCTGCAGACACGGTAGAGTCATGGTGCATGGTAGAGATTAATACAACAGCTCTATTCTTTTTTGGCATGTACGAATCCAGTGGTACATACTTCTGAAATCCAAAGATGGTTGAAAACACTTGTCTACTGTTGTTTGTCAGCGTTTCTTTCGGAATCTCAGCTTTGTTCTTTCTGAGGATTCAACTAATTTTAGAATTTTCTGCAGAAGTTGTTTGGCCAGAGTGTAGTCCGTAAAGAAATTATCAGTGGTAATGTTTCGCCCATTTTCTCAATTCTTTCCACAAGCCTCAATACAACATTTCTACCTTGATTTACTTATCGTGGTCCATTTTCCGGCTTTCCTGTATAGACTTCTACTGCACAAACATATGCTGTTTTCACATCAGATAACAACCATAATTTTATGCCATATTTTCCTCTTGGGTTTGAAGTCATGTACTGACGGAAGGGACACCTTCCTCTGATTGGAACCTGTAACTCGTCTACTGTGACATTTTCATACGGAATGAACATTTTAGGAAACTGTTCCACAAACATTTCAAAGACAGCCAGATTATAAAGGCGTCCCCTGGCTGGTCGATCTTATTTGTTGTCAAATCTGAGACTTCTGATTGTATAGAAACGCTGAAGTGACACTGTTACGCGAAAAACTTGCCGACCATTCATGTTGTCCCATAGCTATTGGAGAGATTCTCCAGCAGATCTCTATACATCAGCTAATATAAGAAGTCCCAAATAAGCCTTAATTTCCTGATTTGCAATAGAAATTTATTATGCTCACCTTGGTTTTGACACAGCTAGGGGATTTGTAGACCACTATGTACCATTGCACGACGAATATAATTTCCAGTTACGCTGGTTTCTTTAGACAACAAAACCACGCTTTCGTCTCCTTCGATCACATCACTCTCCTCACTTCTAACCGATACATTAGCAACATCACTTGAACTGTCAACAGAATCTTGATCATTGACAGTATAATCTTCTGTTTCATCTAATGACTCATTTACAACCATTTCTAACTGTTCATCACTTAGAAACCGACAAACAAAATCAGACTGTACGCCTATATGCAGTCGTTATACATAGTCCCACAACAATGTGAAATGCCTCTGAGACATTTTAGACCAATCACAAGTATTTCTAACAATTTATTCGTAGAAATTAAATAAAAATTTCCGCCTGGGTCTAAAAGACCCATTCACAATAAGTGTGTCGAAGCTACGTATCTCCTAAAGTATTTTAGTTTTTGAAACGAAAATTGAGCATAATATAAATAATGACGTATTTGAGGAATACATAATGCCATTTTGCAAAATAAATAACATTTAGGGCCGGTTCGTCCATCTCTCGTTAATCTTGTCGTTAGTAAACGAGAAGATGCCTTTAACGTCTCGTAAAATGTGCTCGTTAAGTGCACTGCGTTTAACATTGCCACATACACCTCTCGTTTGCTAACCTGGAGAAAACGAGAAGGTACGATATATTTCGACTATGTTGGCAATAGAAACAAATGAAAGTGCAGTCTGAATAAACAGCTGTTCCCCATATTTGGCTATCAGGGACGAGGTTAGCAGACAGTTGATATTTGGTACTGTGGCAAACAAACGTGAAAGAAGCTCAAATTTTACAAGAAATTAGTGCGAGAGTCTTGTGTCCTTAATAGAGAAATATGACTCATTGGAATGGAAAAAAAAATCGACTCTACGACTTGGAACGAAAAGGAAGCGACATTGCAGCAAATGAATTCAATGCTGTCCATGGAACATGTAGGACAGCAAAAGTGCTTAGAGCCTAGTTCGATAAAATACTGCCAAGTGCATAGTACGTTAGTGCAGGATAAATTGTACGACGCTTCTCGACGGACTGCAGTGGTTATGTTGGCACCAATGGTAATGATGGCAACTCATATGACCAATAAATGTTTTTTCGTGACAACTGCAATTAAAACGAAAATTATTTTTTTCTGAACGGACAAGAGTACATACAAGAACCTGTTGACCATAGAGCAGGTATAGTATTAAATTTGCTGCGAGTGAAACGAGCAGCAATAACATTTACTCTGTAGCTCGTGGAAAACATTACCGCAATTCTACACTTCATTGTTCATCTGTCGCCAACATAACCACACTGGAAACCGTCGACAAGCGTCGTAAAATTTTATCTTAGTGCAAGCAATAAATTGCACATAGGTGAAAGTGCACTGTTCCTGTAGATCGGAGGAAGAAATCACATTTTAGGCCTTACACTAGGTGCAACAAGCATTCGAAAATACCGAATTAATAAGTTTGCACACATAGATAATGTATTATGTTTTTATTACAACAGATAACTTACAAAATTCAAAACTATATGTTGGTCTCTTCAGACGGTCGTGTAGTTTTTCATGTAGCATTTACAAAGTGGCTTTTCGAAGACGAAATTTCGTAACAAATTCTGCATCATACCAGCATTCAAAATGATTTGGACGAACATAAATACGTCTAGGACGCCTTATAGGGGCAATGTTCTCTAGATCATCCATAATATTTACATCGTAGTAATTGTCAACGAAATTTTATTCCAGCCATTTTCCTCTTACCGATAATCACTTAACTAGTTGTTACACGTAAGTTTGTATTTTGATATCGCAACAATATTTTTAAGGTTATGTTGCGTATCTGCAATGTATCAAACTCATCTAACCGCTACTGGCATGGATAGGGCGAGAAATATGACGACACAATTTACCAATAAAGCTGCTTTCCACACTAGTTTTTCATACCTGTAGAATTTCTGTTATTTTGTCCGATAAATCGGTCTTTTTCACGTGAATATATTGATGTATTTTAGCGCTTTGGAATCGTGCCATTTTGATACAGATTCTCACTTAACTGGTCGTTAGCCGTGTAACGAGCAGAATTTTACTCGTTAACTTAACGGCCAGTTTGAGGTACTTTAACCTCAGGTTAACTCATAACGAAACATTGACAAACGCAATTCTGCACTAACGATAAGTTAAAATCTTAACTGTAACTTAACGAGACATTGATAAACTTAAGGGTTTACGTTAATTTTAGTAACCGAAGTGGATCAGTTGGACCCATTCACAATAGGAAGGTTAAAAGTACCTATGTGTAGGGAAAATTCCCTACATGTGGCAACACTGATCGGGAGGTGGGTGGTACCCCTGTGGCGTGGCTTCCACGTGGCCGCAGCCGTCAGGCAGCAGGCAGACAGCTGCGCCAGCCAGCCAGCCAGACCGTTCGCTCGCCTCGCTCCGCCCCGCCCCGTATTTGCCCAGCACTCCATGCGGCGCGCGTTTTTAACTCCGCCGCTGCATCTTTTCTATATACATAACCTCGGCCGCGCGGAAACAAAACACAAAAGGGGGCTCCCGCGGGTTAAGGAGAGTGTCGAGCTTCTGTGAATGGCGGGGGCGGGGGGCGGAAGCGGGCCGTCGCTGCACAAGGCGGCTCGGGGGCGGGGGGCGCGCTCGGCAAAAATGTTAATTTGGGCCTCTATTGTGGGGGTCGCCGTGTCTCCGCGCCGCGCCGCGCCGCATGCGCCGCCCCCGGGGTAAGAGATTGGATGGCGTTTCGGGGAAAGCGAAGAGCAAAGCTGGCGCTACGCGGAGCGAAGGCTGCCGCGCGAGGCACACTTGGCCGGTCGCTCTCTCCACCTCTTCATCACTTCCTCCTCCTCCTCCTCCTCTTCCTCCTCCTCGTCCTATTCCTCCTATCTTTTAAATTCCCCGTAGTCCCAAACTATCTGCACGTACATGTTTAATAAGCTCCAGAGACTGCAATCATTGCTAGCTTCATATTTTTCTGTCACTTGTTTTTCGTTTTCGTTCTGAGCGTGCATGAGATGTGTGTGTGTGTGTGTGTGTGTGTGTGTGTGTATGTGTGTGAGGAAGACGAAGAGTAAGAGGAACAGAGCCAGATGTAGCGCGTATGGAATAAATAGTCCTCTAAGAAAGAACGCGGTCTGGGTGCAGCAGACGATGACGAGCCTGGAAGAGAACGGAGTCCTCACTGCAGTTAAGCTCTGTTTTTCTCGTGTCTTCTGCCGCAAACCACGCTTCTAGTACTGACAACTGCAGCATTCGCGTAAAAGAGTACATGTCGAAAGCTGCAGAGCTTTCCGTGTAATTTTTTACTAGATAAAAATGTAGCCTGTATATATATATATATATATATATATATATATATATATATATATATGTTTGCAAATCTAGATTTCGACCACTGTGTGGTCATTATCAATGCTTAAAACCAATTAAAATACTTAAAACAATACCTCCAACCTGGAGGTCGAGATGTTTTAAGTATTTTAATTGGTTTTAAACAAACAGATAAAAATATATTTTTTTACGACTGATTGCTGAAAGAATTACAACAAATCAAAAAGAGTCGTGGAGAACCTGTGGTGTCGCCCAAGTCTAAAGTGCGCGCCACCTACTTTCGCCGCGCGCCGCCCTGCACGCACGGCGCGGCGTTCTTACGACGTCAGCCACGAGCGCCCTCTGCTGCAACTCCGCTCGTGGCCACCACTGAACGACATCGTTCACTTGGGACTGAGATAGGAACCAGTTAACACTTCGGAATCAGATAGGCACCAGTGAAGACTTGGCTATCGGATAGGCACTAGGCAGGCCTCTAGCTCAACTATGTATCAGCATTCTGCAGTACTGAGCTATGTAAAAGTTAAGTATTACTAAGTCTCTAAGAAATATATATCTCGTTCTAATTTATTCGAGTGTTTCTAGTTTCTGCTGTCCCACTGGCTGGTCACCTCCGTACCTGCACACGCGTGCATCCTTTATTCCTGTGTCGGTCACTTTCTACTCGGCCACCGACACCTACCACGGAAACGAGACACAAAAGCGGCGACGAGGCTGGGACACAAAAGAACCAATTCCAACATGGAATCAAGCCTGCTTGTGTTTGTTTTCGCAAAACTCTGAAAATTGTAGGTCGCTAGACACGTAATTTTGACAAAAGTTACATTTCTCACAGAGAAGGTTTTTACGCTACAATGCTGTATAATGCTGTAATGATGTCATTGGTGGTGGTTGTGAAGAATAAGCATGTAGGCTGTTTATTTTATGTTATTAATTTATTTACTCATTTATTTACGCTGGCAAGATCAGGAACTTCTGGCACTCTCTTCGACGTAATCAGGCTTTCTAGATATTTTACATTGCCAACGTTACAGAAGTTATACGAAATGTACAAAAAATAAAATTTTCAATCAGTACAGTGTCGTGACCTGCAAAAAATTCTGCACGTAATTTTATACCTTCATAAAACTTTTTTTTTTGTTCATACCCCCCCCCAACAAAATAATTAAACAGGCAGCCAGTTTCTATCTTTTTCTTTTCTTCTGAAGTCATAAAAATTTAGTTGTTTGTCTACTAAACCGAAGTGTAAACCGACCATCGAACTACATCATTTCCAGGAAGTTTAATTTTCGAAATCTGGTTTATACCTGTGTAATATGCGGGGTATACCGTAAGAGCGTGAAAAAATTAACAAGACATAGAACATGCTCCATGGAACAGTTTGAGGTAGGAAGCCTGGAGTCGAGATGCCTTCTTAATACGATTACAAAAAAGTTAGTGTCTAGTATAAAAAGTTTTCGGTTTCCTTGCTACCTTAAAAACGAATAAAAGCCTAAGCTCTCGACTATATCCTCCATAGTCCTCGTTACTTTTACCCCCGAGAACGACTATGTAGGTTGTAGTCGACAGTTTCGGCCCTTACCCACATTTGACGCGGAAAGAGAACCGAAAACTTGATATTACCTCACATCACAGGATGGAGGCGATATGCAAAGATTATCTTCAAACGTAAAACGCCAAAATCGCTATATGTTTATTTAATTTACTGACGAACAGTTTCAATGGGCTATGCCACCATCATCAAGTGGTATAAAAAATCTAAAATGTGGTCGTCTTACGTTATTTAAAAAAATGGAGGTTAAACAGAACATGCAACACAGCACTTAGTCAACATAAAAAAAACATAAGTTGTATTATTATTAATTACTTCTAAGAGGCTCTTAGAAACAATTGATGATATAACTTACGTATTCTATATTTTGACTAGACTAAGTGCTATGCTGAGCGTTCTGGATAACCTCCATTTTTTAATGGAATTTTATACGACGATGATGGTATGAAACCGGTCGTCACTAAATTAAATTATCATATAGCGATCTTGGCGTTTTACTTTTGAAGATAATTAAACCTAAACTTTTTACATAAGTGATCCGTCACGAGAGAATTCGTTCCCAAATTTCTGTCTACGTATGTATTTGCATCAGTTATAAGTAAATGCAGATACTGACATTGAAACAATGGACGTACCGTTTTCACTGTATCTTACAAAATACTCTGAAACTGAAGACCAATCACGACATCGCCAAACAATAATCTGTCTTAACCTGACAAATACGAGGGTTCGAACTTAAATAGTGGTAACACTGTTGTGGAGACACCGTGCAATGTAATCTACTAATGTCGCTGATAGCACTCGTAGTTGACATATCTACCTTACGTCCAAGCAAATGGAGTCGCCCGTCCCACGCCACCGGCGTGCGCACAATCGGGGGAAACACAGCCACTTGTGAGCGAACCGTCGAACGTAACGGTGCCACTATGTTTTCGAAACAGAAACAACAGATACTGTCAATGCACCGTATTACTGTTCGTTTTTGGAGCATCACCTGCGACCAGATTTGCGAGAGAAGCGGCAAAACTTTCTGCGTAACTCACCCACAATGCGCGGGCATTTACGCAAGTTTTTCCTGTTCCTTTCGGTCGATGGGACTGCTATGTACTGTACCATGTACGATACTCCCCGGACTTAAGTCCTTGTGACTTTTATTTGATTCCGAAGATGAAGGAACCACTTCGTACAATTCGCTTCAGAAATGTTCCAGAAATTCAACAGGCAGCATACCTCTCCATTCGCATCATCAACAGAACAGGCTCTGCTAACGGTATATTACGCCACCCACATCGCTGGCAACGGGTTCTTCACAACTCTGGTGACTAATTTGAAGGATAGTAACGGGTGCAAACATGTAACGCTTTTGTATAGGTTGTGATTAAATAGTTGCACTATTTAAGTTCAACCCTCGTATATCTATCTCCGTATCCACGGGGGTCATGCACAAAAGTGACCTTAGTACTTGTATAGGAAATAATCAGGGATATTCAGCGCAGGTAACATCGCCGACCAAGGAAATAGAATTACTATCTAGTGAGGAAGAGATACAGCACCAAGATGACCGTCGTAACCCACAATGAAGTAAAGCGCTACATCCATACTTCTGTATCCACATCCTGTCAGGAACAGCCAAGAGCACGTTCTCCGACAACTCAGGTAGAAACCATTCATACTTGCATTATGGCTTCTTACTATTGAGGCTCTTCCCCTTGTATGTACATGTAAATAAACTGCGCAGTACGTGCACACTTGTATGCATGCCAGTTTTAAATAAACTGGAAAACAGTAACGCCAGACGAAGTAGTAGCCGCGGGAGATTGTCCTTCAGAGCACGAGGCTGCTGCCCGTCGAAGGTTTGAGTCCTCCCTCGGGCATAATATACTTATGACAGTCAGGTGACGATCCTTTTGTTTCATTGCCATCGGGGGTCCCATTTTTAATAAGAAAAGAACCCCTTCCAAAAAACTTTTAAAAAGTGGGCAAAAAATGTCCTCATCCTAAAACTTGGTTTATATAGTTTGTAAGTGTAGGAACCGATGATCACTGCAGTTTGGTCCCATAGCTTTACAAAGATTTGGAAAAAAATCATAAACAAGATAACTTCCATACCTCTTTAACTCGGGTTATACGACCTTAGGTTCGTAATCTGAAATTTTCCATTATAGCATACGTTATGTCCTATAAAATTTTTTCCACGTTCTTACTTATAGTAAACATTTTCTTATAATCCCTTCGAACGAGTTTCGCTAATCTTGTGTTCTGGGTAAGAGACTGGGTGGAGATGTAAAGGGGTGAAGAAGGACGGAGGGGAGGAGGAAATGGGTAAAATGCGGCGCAAACTGAAATAGAGAGAGAGATGAATGAATAAGTGAATGGAAGGAAGGAGACAGAAATTGAAAGAGATGAGGAATGATAATAGGGATGGGAGGTAGGTAAGTAATCGACAAGATGGACAGTGATGTGAGTCTGGGGATCGAGAGAATAAATAAAATGATTGCTTTGCTAACGTATGTCATGGGATGCTACATACCGCATACTCCAGTCAATGAGTGGTCTGATGTTTATTCAAAAAACGGTGGGGGGGGGGAGGTATGTAGTCAGTTCACTTTTTATGAAAATATCTAGTTTTCTTCATTCTAGTGCATTCAGCAGCCATATCAGCACAAGGTAGGACAACAATTGATGTGTTTTCACATTGGTTCAATGTCCGTAACAATATTTTTCAACTGATTTCCCATCAGACAGAGCCACAGCCTGCCTGGTTTTGTTAGCTACTATAAATCCAGTCATGGATCAAAAATATTTTACGAAACGTAATTAATTTGGGGCAGTGTTGACCATCTTCAGACCTGTAGTATACTTTACAAATCGTGATATTTTATACGTAGATTGTACAATCTTACTAAATTATGGTAGAATCTTCGTGACAATTACAAAGTTTTAAACTTTTTAGTTTCATGAACAATACGTAGTACATGTTCTCAGTCTACAGAGACACATATACTTCGTGACAGCATCTATGACGTATTGTTCACTTCATTCTAGGTTTAAAATTTTGTAACAATGACGAAGCTGTTAACGCAGAGTGGTACTTCCGAGCACATATATACAACGTAATGGGCACTGTGCAATCTAATAAACATATGAAGAAGAGCGAAATTAATTATACTTTGCAAAATCGTTACGATCCGTGACTGTTTCTGCCTTATATAGAACAGTGCGACCCAGCAAGTCTACCACAAGTTCACTACAGAAAAAAAGAAGTGTTACGATAAAATGAATAGTTTCAGTTTCAAACTTTTCCTCAGACACGCTGGTCTCTCTTATGACTACTTCAGCTGGAACCTCGAAACTAGAGATTTAGAGAAGTATAATAAAAATAGGTCATGGAAATACAAGAAAAATATGTGTTATTTATGTTCAACTTTGATAAAGGACCTACGTCACCGTACTTCTGATCAAAACAGGTTGAATAAAATTCGTGCCATTACTGGTATCGCAATTCTGTTACAATAGAAATCTATTATCGTAGCCATTGCGGCAAATAAGAACACAATTTGAACAGGAATATTGAGCTGTCACAAAACACTGTTACGTCTGCACGCCATTTCTAAGGCAGTGATTAGTGTGGCATGCAAAATGGCCAGCACTGAACAGCACTGTCTCTCCACCTATTCCTCAGATCTTAACTCACAGCATTCTTCACGACAAAAGAACAAATTGTCAAGTTCAAATAAAATCTACAGTTGTATGACGATGTAACGGAATTGGGTCTTCGTACGTATCTTTAAAATGGATGAAGAAAAAATGATTTAATGAAATATCTGATTTTATCTTTAGTTGCAAACTTGTAGGCTTTGTGAAGAAAGAAAAGTAAGAAGATATTTGTACTTTATTATGAAATTACATGGGTCAACTTCAATGTATTAACAGTTTGAGTTCTTTCAACTGCGGTCTATGTAAGGTGAAAGGTTGGACAACCCTGATATCGAAGATGTTTTCTGGACACTTGGACACTTTCCTTCCTCCATGTTACGAAACGCGAAATATTTGTTCCATGTAAATTAACCCTTTCTTTACCGAATTTCGACGAAAATCACAGCAAATCATCGTTCTCAATAATTGTTTTCTGCTCTCTGTTGGCGAGTTCCTGCCCTCTGTTGTCAACAGCAATTACTACTTACTTGAGAATTACAGTCAATAGAGGTAAACAGTGATTACACAAAATCTTATAGGTAGCAACCTAATGGAAGATGATGTTGCTTTTATGCAACGTGGATAAAGAAAGGGTTAATAGGCAAATGCGAGACAATAATACATCTAATCGGCAAAAACACGTTAATGTCAATGTTAGTTTATTACACGTCATTTTTCTAAATGTTGCATTATGATTATACTATAGGATTATTCTACAAGTTGACCTGGAAGTAGTTAATTTTTTATTACGTGGAACATCAAGAGGATAGGAATTACTTACATACACACAGAAAAAGGAAGTATCTTCGCCTACAAAATTAAACCGATACTGCTGTCGACGTACAATCTGTTCATGCTTCTACAGGAAGAAGACACCGTGGCTCAAGGTAATGGGAGAGGGAAGAAATAATGGCATCGCCTACACGTTTAAAGAGGACGTGAGGGAAATATTATTTACTTTTTTCTCGTTCGATACTGGAAGTCCACGGAAGCCTCTCCGCATACCGAATAACAGCTGTGATATAAATAACCCAAAGGAGAAACAACAACTTGGGAAAGTGGATTACGGTTCATGTTTAAACACATCTGTTGCATTATTTACACCTCAATTCACTTGCACAAATCTTCTCGCTACGTTTCAGAACTGCTATTATTATTAGAATGCTTAAGCTGGAATTATGCTTTATTGATTCCTTTCTTTTGTCATTTTATTGACTTGCATTACCAAAAGCGTTTTACATAATGTCGACATGTTTAATACGTCACGCGATGATTTTGAACTTATGATTACTGTTCGTTCCTTCTCGCTTCCATACAATATGGAATTACTGATCCTTAAGATTCTGCCGCAAATTAGATCTCCAGAAGGTTATTAGAGTGAGTTAATATGCTTTCTAATTAGCAATATAAAAAAATACAACGTATTTCTTATAACAGTTACAATGCGCGAGGCCGTTCCCCGCCGGGGGTTCGAATCTCCTCTCGGGTATGCACGTTTGTGCCGTCTTTAGTATAAGATAGTTTATAAGTAGTTTGTAAGTTTAGGGACTGCTGAACCCACAGTTAAGTCCCATAAGCTCTACAAACATTTGAATATTTTATTCTTATAACCAGATGGAGGGACGATTTTACAGTTAGAGAATGTCTTTGCTAGACAATCGTGAAATATTAAGACATATACATCGTTCAGGTGGCAGCTGGGAAAAATACTGATGTATATTTGAAATGCTTTGATATATGTTTTTTCTACGCTTCTCTTGCAGTTAATAAGGCTATAGTCTTACTGTTTTTATGTCAGTCAATCTACAGGGAGAACCTTAGAGGTAACGTATTAAACGAAGGTTTCACCCTAAATCAAAGACGAATATTACATAAGAATACTCATTGCCGAACCGAGGTACCTTTCTTCCGGTTTTCAGGCAGGTCTCGAATATATATATTAAATCTGCACTACACATGAAACAGACGGTTTTCATCAGCGTGTCAGAATATTTTCTGTGCTCCAGGGAAGCACAATAGACACGAAGTTTATGACCAACATCAATTCACAGGGTGACAGTTTTGTGGGAACATTCATAGATATGAAATTTCTTTCTACAGCTCGCCTTTATTTAAACCTTTCTCTATATGCGTCTCACTTCTGCATATTTCTGACTTTGCTATTTGAATCTCTTAGTGAAATAGCTAAAATATCCTTTAATAATAGTTCTCCACTAAGAATGAAAAGTTTTACAATGCACTGCTTTGGCTTTATTTGCCTTAAGTTTTTGTAGTATAGTGAGCAGCGTAGCCAATAACAATATTTCAAATTCCCGGAAAAATCCATCTGCAGTTCACCAAATTTGTGGAGAAAAAACTTCCCGATTGTCCACAGATTTCCGATGTAATAGGATATTTGAGTGTTTTCTGGTACTCGTCTTGCGTAAATTATCGATAACTTTATTGCGTGTCCGTAATACACTTTTATTCTCCATAAATTGAAGTATTTACAAGAAGAAACAGAAATTCAAGTAATCCAAAAGGCCACGAAAACATTCTTTATGCGGCATGATGCCTTTGACAGTTTGATTCAGTAAGTTCTCATTACAGTCGTACACAGACTATAACTAGCACGCTGTTTTCGAGTCTGTGAATAATGAGCTACTAATGATCCATCACAACTAGGGGTAATTGTTTCTGATTTTTACAGAAAGTTAGTAGATGCTTAAAATGTGTTCAGTGTTAGCAGCTTTCTCATAGAGAAATGGTTGACTTCTTTTGTGAGGATCATTTCTGTTGTGGCGTAAAGTCAGCGCCACACGCCAGAAGCAAGAGAACGATCGTGGGGTAGGCAGCGGATGACATTCGGCAGCCAATAGCACGCTGGCGCCGCACATCCTGGAGGGAGTAACGGAGATGTGCGCCTCTAGAAGCTGCTATACCTACGCTGACTTGCGTCTGGATGCGCCCGTCTGAACAAGGCTACGAACTATACCCGGGCCGCTGAAACTTTGCACTTGACGTTTACAAATAACAAGTGAAGAGCAAGAAGCGCGAGGCGCTAGTCGCTAGGAACGATCCAATCACAGCGCGATACACACTTCCGTTGGTCACGTGCCATGACGTCAAAGTTCCCGCGTTGCCGGCTTTGTTCAGTGCTACCGTAAACAACGTTGTATCTCGTGTCTACCGCGTGTTTAGGTTGTGTGTGCTTTTTTCGCTGCGATTTGTTTTACTGTGAGTGGTTTAACTTGACTTTCCGAATTCAAGTAATTCAATAATGTCACCGTTCTCTGAGTAAGTTCTCAATTTCGTATGAATAAAAACTTCGAGTAGGAAGTTCATTCTCGCTTCAAACAATCGGAAAGAAATTATGGTGCAGTGGCTACAAGAAAGAAATATTGCTGCAGATATGTCAACGTCAAAACTTTTTATATTCACTCGTGAAACAAAATAAGCCTATTACGACCACATATGTAGTAGACGAAATCGCAAAGGAGCAGGGTCGCAATGTAATAAGGCTGCCCCATATCACTGACGTGTTAACCCTATAGAATTAGTATGGAGTGACGTGAAGAATTACTTAACAAAGAGAAGAATTTCACAAAAACAGAGGTGGAAAGGCTGTTGCGTGAAGCTGTTGCCAATGTGGATGTACATCTTGGAAAAAAAGTCGAGCACGTTGAAAAACTGATTCGGTTGCGCAAACAATGCAAGGGATCATCAGTGATCATGAACAGTCAATGATCTGTCTTGATGATGACGATTTTGGCAGTGACAACAGTGAAGTTGGGAACTGTATGGAATTTCACCATTGTTGACGTAAATTGGTGAGTGAAAAGCATTGTGATTATAAAACGTAGAGAGAGAAGTTACTATTTTGATTATTATTTCTTATCCGTCATGATCAAATGCTTATTTTCTATATTTCTTCGCTCCGTTATTGAACGCGTGCGCGTTGTTGCGTTTTTGTCTATATTACTGTGCCGTTAATTGCTGCTTTGTGGTAGCAGCTCAATAACGAATTATTATATGCACTTTTATTGTTCAATAGCTTACATTTACGAGATGCAACTGAAAACAGTTTCGTCTGCTGTGTGTATAGAGGCTAGTGTTGCAACGTCGCTAAAGCAGTGTAGCCAACTTAACTCGCCGTAACGCGAAACGTCAAGTGCAATGTTTCAGCGGCCCGGGTATAAGGCAGTCACTGGCAAACAGCGCAGCTAGCAGCGTACCGAAGACGACGCCGCGAGAAGAGAGAAATTCAAGAACAGATAGAAGTTGAGTATTGTATTCTCCAATACATAAATTTTTGTCTTAATAAAGTGGTTATAGATGACCACGCATCCTGCACCAAACCTTTCCTGACAGCTAGGCCGGGACGAGAACTCAACACACAGCGACGAGGATGACTCAACAATTTCCATAAGGGTAAAGACAGTACATCATATACACTATTCTGTTTGTTTTCAATGAAGAAATGTACCGGTATACTACAATCCTTTAATTTTAATTATGTGCAAGTGATAGTTTGTGAGGTGTACATTGAGGAAATAACTATTCTCGATCTGATACAACCATAATCTTATTAACATCGCTGAAAGTAGTATTTTGCACTACAACAAACATGCACAATTTTCTTGAGTATAATTTACAGTTTTAAGTTTTTATACATACTTAATCGAAGTCGCGGCGGAATAGCCGCGCGCACTGGAGCGCCTGCTGCGGCCGTTCGCCGTCTTGGGTTCGAGTCCTCCTCGGGCGTTGGTGTCTGTATTGTCCTTAGTTTAGTTTGTAAGTTGGGACTGATAACCAGAACTCGGACTTTTAGATTGTAAAATAGGTTCTTACAAAAATAGGTAAAAAAAAAAAAAATCAGAAAATAGGTGAGCAAAATCTGAAATTTTGTTGTCTAGAAAGATAAACAGATTAACAAAAATCCACATTATTTTATTCTCCATGTCCGTAATTGCAATCACAGTAAATAACTAACACTTTCTGCGTTGAGAAAATGCATCTCTTGGCTGTTAATAGAATCTTATATGCTTAGAATGAGCGTTCCACGTCAATGGATGTCACCGGAGCATATTTAAATTACAGTATTAGGCGCAATGGGACCGCACAGTCATCTTCCGTTGATTTACCTGATAAGATGTCAGCCACTGAGCAGAGGGTGGTCAGTCCTGGGTTATCTTGTAGCACTGTCTTTAGTTTCTCAACAACTTTGCCGGCCGCGGTGGCCGAGGGGACTGAGGCGCTTCAGTCACGGTCTGCACGACCACTACGGTCGGGGGTTCGATTCCCCCCTCGGTCATGGATATTTGTGCCGTCCTAGTTCGTAAGTAGTTCATAAGTAGTTTGTAAGTTTAGGGACTGATGACCCCGTAGTTAAGTCCATTAGCTTTAAAAACATTTCATTTTTCTCAACAACTTCCATGCCAACAGAACCTGGGACCAAGTTTATTTTTTCTGTCAACTCTTCTATCAATCGCAGTTGCATGTAGCCTGGTTTCCATGAACGCACTAGAAATTTAATAATAGGGAGCAAAAATGCAAAGTGAGATGCAATGTCGTTCGAAATTGTTGCCTCTTTTAGAACATCTTTAGATGAAGTAATACTCACTGCCTCCTCCAGCAGAACAATGCGTTTAATATATTCCAAATGCTCGCTGTAATATTCCACGGCCTCTAGGCACGTTTCCCAGAGAGTAAGTATGGGTTCTGGTGGGAGTGGTACGTCCGGAGGTTCCTCTCTAAATAACAGGGAAGACCAGAAGAGTATTTTTAATCATAGAAATTTCATTTGAATGGATTTTTAAAAATTAGATACATTCAGCTTCTAATATGAAATTAGGTACTTTATGTACTATAAAATTACAATTTTGGATAAAATATTTGCATAATTCTTAGCTGGGAAGACCACGAGAGAATTTTGAGCATAAAAATTGTATCTATTTCGACTTTTAAAATTTAGGTTCAATCAGGTACTAACCTAAAATTAGGTATTTTAAGGTGCTATAAAAGTAGCGTTTAGATCTTAAATTAGCATAATTCGTGTATGTAAAACTTCTACTGCCTTTTTTAATTAGGAACAAAATAGGTTTTTACGTAAAATCCGAAGTCTACTGATAACGAAGAAGTTGAGTCCAATAGATTTACAAACATTTGGACATTTTGAATGTTAATCGAAGTAAGACTTCTCGATGTATCAAAGCAATTATCAATGTCTCAGAAGCGCAGCCCCAAAAGCACAAAATTGTAATTATTTCAAAATGAAAAAACAAAAAGTATACAGCCGTACGTATTGAAATGATAACGATTTGGACTGAAGAATATTAAAATGTTTGTAAAGCATATGGGACTTAACTGTAGCGTCATCAGTCCCTAAACTTACAATCCACATGAAGTAACTTATACTAAAGAAAGCACAAACATCAATGCCCAAGGGGGGATTCGAATTCCCGACGGGGAACGGTCTCGCGCATCGAAGCATAGCACCTCAAAGCGCTCGGCCGCTGCGAGTGAATAATGGCTAGACGTATAGTCTACCAGTCGGTCAAACAGACTGTGGAACGGGAACAATCCTTTGCTTTACAGTTACAAATGTACCAATGTTTGTAAATCAATGGGACCAACTGCTGTCATCAGTGGTTTCTACGTTTACAAACTACGAAAACTGACAAAACTACGAACATCACTAATATAAACGCATCCCCGAGTGAGCATTCGAACATCCGGCGGGGGCGGCCTCGTAATCCCTGACATGTTGCGAACCACGCTCTGCCATTACGCGCCGATTTCTATATATAACAATGAAACAATATTTCCCTTGTTCTCTGCATTACCTCGGATGAACACGACCGATTTGGTTGAGGTTTTTTGTTGTTTTTGTGTTCGTAATTCTTAGGACAAGGTTTGTATGAACTTAAAATTCAGGAAATCTACCAGAAAATTGGAAAATTTGGGAAAAACTGAGAGTGTCTTTCTTTCTTTTTTTTCCATATTTTTCTATTGCATAAAAATCTATAGTTTCCTTCTGATCTTGATGAAATTTGGCATGCTTGTCCTTCAAAGGAAACGAAAGATCACTGTATACATAAAATTGTGTTCGATGGCTGGTGGAGGGTTATTTACTAACAAACTTTTTCAAATGCATAATTTTTCTTCTGTCTTCGTGATTTTTGGCACACTTGACATCTAAACCACGAGAATGGTCATTTTCTACATAAAATTTCGTTTGGTGCACGACAAAAGGTACTTTACTCATCGACTTTAGCAAAATCTTTACTTTTGCTTCAATCTTGATGGATTTTTGCACACTCGAGCTTTAAACCCAGAGGAGTGTCACAGCCTACATAAAATTCCGTATGATGCAGGCGGAAGGTACTTCACGAAAGGGAATGTGACAGATTCTGAGTTTTCTTTCCGATATTGATGAAATTACCCTCAATTTACAGTGGAAGATGGATCCTGTGTGTATGCTTTCATGGAGAAATCTATTGAAAATTTCCATGTTCATCTTTCAACACACATTTTTACAATATTTACATGACTGTTTAATGAACAATCGGTCCGATGTACCACAAATCTAGAAAAGTTATTCACTTCAGATTTTTACCAGATAAACTACAGAGCATTCAGACGGAAATTGACTGAGAGAGGTAGGGGGTGGTGGGTAGGGGAGGGTATCGACAGAGAGAGGGGAAAGTATGTTATGCACAGAGAGATGGAGGACAGGGGGCTTGTAGGGACCTACTAAACATTGATACCGGTGAGCCGGGAATTCGGTTTGAAACCGCCGCGCCGCTTTTCCCTTGTTTTTCCTTCTCTCCTGTGGCGGCGCTAGTTCACGCCGGCGAGAAGTGAGTTTGTCTGCGGCAGCCGAAGGTGTCGCTTGGGCCGGTGCTCAGAGCACGCTGTCCGCTCGGGCGTCGAAGTCGGTGCCTACTGTTTAAGAGGGTGTCGGCTGATTTTTGCGTGTCAAAGTTAAATTTAGGTTCTCTTGGTTATCAACATTACCTTTTGAAATACCTCGTCTGTGATGCGAGCGTCTTTCTTAAACCCCTCACTATCAAGTACAACGAGCGTACTTTATGTGGCGTTTTGCCCTTCTGCGACCTGGTTGCCGTCTCCAGGTGTAGACGAAAAATCACGGTTTGGCCCTTTTCCCTCTCGTCATTGTTGCTTCCCGTGGCGGGTAGTAATTTTGCAGTTCTTCTGTTTTAGTTGTTGACCTTCCTCTGTGGGCTGGTCGTTGCCTATAATACGTGGTAGATATGGGGTTCCGTTACCTGATAATTCTTGTCAAGGAAGGTAAAGGGAAAAAGTTTAATCTTAAACCATCTTCTTTTCGTCCCCTTCAGCTGTCAGCCATGGCGGTGGCTTCCCACAATGTAGTTATAGTTGTTGTGAAGGACATGAAGCCGGCCGCAGTGGCCGAGGTGACTGAGGCGCTCCAGTCACGGTCAGCACGTCCACTACGGTCGGGGGTTCGAATCCCCCTCGGGCATGGATATTTGTGCCGTCCTAGTTCGTAAGTAGTTCATAAGTAGTTTGTAAGTTTAGGGACTGATGATCCCGTAGTTAAGTACCATAAGCTTTACAAACACTTGAACATTTTTTTGAAGGACATGAAAGTGTACTCAGTGCGGACGGCAAGTGTAGACTGTTTTAGGTTCTAAGGCCTTTTCTTTTAATTAATACTCTACCTTGTCATTTGCACTGTAAGTCTGATATACATCAGACCCTGGTATCTTCCCTGAACCTACTGATGTAGGTTGTGTGTCTGACTTGCGTAAATGTATTTAAAGATGTGTTGTCAAGGATTCGTGAATTTTGAGTCATTTTCTGTAATTTTTGTTCTTTTATCTGTTGTCAAATTTGCCTACTGTTATTAAGAAGTTTGGTTCCTTGTAAAAATTTATTACATTGTAAAAATTTTTAACCTTGTTGATTGAACCGTGATAGTAAATACCTCTCAAAATTGTTATATACAGGGTGTTACAAAAATGTACGGCCAACCTTTAGGAAACATTTCTCACACACAAAGGAAGAAAATATGTTATGTGGACATGGTGCAGAAACGCTTAATTTCCATGTTTCAGCTCACTTTAGTATTTCTCTTTAAATGTAAATTGAGATAATTCATGCAGACAATTGTCAAAATACCCAATTTTTTCGTTAGTATGTACTGTACTTCCTCGATTCACCGCCAGTTGGACCAATTGAGGGAAGGTAATGTTGACTTCAGCGCTTGTGTCGACATGCGACTCATTGCCCTACAGTACTAGCATCAAGCACATCAGTGCATAGCATCATCTGGTTCATGATCATCACGAACGTGGTTTTGCAGTCAGTGCAATGTTTACAAATGGTGTGAATCGAGAAAGTAAAGTACATACTAACGAAACAATTGGGTGTTTTGACAATTGTCTGCACGAATTATTTCAATTTACATTTAAAGAGAAATACTAAAATGTGGTGCGCCTCGGTTGCACAGTGGTAGAGTGCCACACTACAAATCCAAAGGTCGCGGGTTTTATTCCCGCCAGGTCCTAGGATTTTTATCTGTTACTTTCCATTTCTTTCACCTCTGGCAGTATTGCTCATATGAAAAATACCGAGTAGCACCGTGGTTCGGAACCCACGTTAAACTGTAGGTCGCCCTATAAATGGCTGGGTGTCAGTTGGTAGGTCGGAGGAAGGCAACGGCAGGCCACCTCCAAACAGGACCATGCCTAGTAAAGCACTGTGGTGTTCAAACCAATCTTCGGATTGTTGACTGCTTTACCTTTTTTTAGTAAAATGCGCTCTAACATGGAAATTAAGCGTTTCCGGACACATGTCCACATAACATATTTTCTTTCTTTGTTTGAGGAATGGTTCCTGAAAGTTTGGCCGTACCTTTTGGTGACACCCTGCATATAGGAAGCAAGTGGCACTGGTGCATAAAGTACCCTCCGCCACACACTTGTCGGCTACAGATGAGGAACAGTGCGATGACACGTTGAGTGAGAGATACGAACGGCGGCCCTGGGCGCGCACCGCAGTTGCGTCGACACCCAGCGGGTGCTGGCGTGCCCTAGCGCCCTCCTCGCCCTTATTTTCGGGTCAGTATCTTCCGCAGCCGGCGGGGGCAGTTGCGTCCGCTTCCCCTCCCCCCCCTGACTTCCTGCCCCCCTGCAGACCCGCCACCCCCGGGCTCGCCTCGCCTTTCCGTTCCTCCCCTTCCGCCCCAAATCGTATTTCGATATTCAGCAACTGTTTACCGGCCGGCGCCAGGCAGCCGCGGGTGATTGATAAACGCCGCCAAAGTGGCTCGCATCACCCTTCTTCACGGCTCCTGCCTTTCTTCACGCAAAATAGGATTCACTTTGCAGATAGAAAAGTTATTCGCGGCGGCGGGCGCGGCAGCCGACACTGTGTGTGTGTGTATGTGTGTGTAGCGGGTACGGTGCCAACCAGGCGTGGACGTGGCGGTTAGGGTAGGAGGGCTGCATGCGTACGACGCCAGAGTAGGCTACAGGGTTGGTAGGGGTGGGGGGTGGAGTGGCGAGAGGGGAGGGGGAAATGCAATTTGTGCGCCGCCGCGCCGGCGGAAAGCAGCGATCGCGAAAATAGATTCGCGTCTCGCCGCACCGCAGCGGCGCGGCAGCCGGCGGCAGCGAGCGGCCAGCGGCAGCGCCGGCGGCTCCACGGTGTCTGGTGGAGGTGGAGGTGGTGGTGGCTTAGCACGGCCCGCCGCACCGCGTTATTGGCTGGCTGGACGAGTCACGTGACGGCGCGGCGGTGGGGCCCTATTCTGTATCTTTTCGGCGCCCCAGAGTTCGGTTCGGTCAGAGAGCGCACCGAGGGGTCGAGTTATCGAAGCAGCCTTTCGGTGGCGTTGCGGTACGCCTTCCTGGACACCGTAGCTCACGGTGGCGCTGTTGCCAGATCCGCTCGCATCAGCCAATCAGAAGTGCCTGACTGCTTCTCCGCGCATGCGCACTGCTGGTGAGCAGCGGGAACGCCGTTCGCTGCGTTTCCTAACGTGAGAGAGCCCAAAAAATGTAAAAAATGAAAGTCGTGTATTTCATAATCTGGCGGCATAACACGACAGTGTGTTCCGAGAAATACCTACAGAAACTTTTTTTTTTTAAATTTAATTAAAACTTTTTGTCACTGAAAAAAGAGAATATTTAAACTTTTATAAAAAGTTGTTTATTCACGCTACTCTATGTTTATCACACCGTATCTCCTAAACTAAGCGTCGCACAGCAAAATAATTTTATTATTGCCTTCAGTGCTATATGTTGTCGATGTCTGCAATCTTTCCGGCCAATATATTCAGTGATAGTGAAGTAATAAATTAAAATCACACGTCTGACGCAGAACTTTTACCAAACCAACGTCCAAAATGTAGTAAGCGACAAACTTTTTCTCTTTACATTTTTTTGTGGGGGTGTAAGCGAGAAAAAGTTTCGGAAAGGTTTGAATTTATTTTTGCCGTTTGTTGGAAAACGTTAGGTTGCTACCGTTTGTCCTAGACTAGAGCAGAATTGTGAGGTTCATTGGCGCGGCGCGAGTTCAATGCGCTGGGAGGGAAGACGCGGCGTTAGCAGCAGAAAGAGCGCAGTGATAGCAGTGAGAAACTTCTTATTTTGGCACTACGGAAGTACATGGAAGTTTCGGGAAACGAAAAGGATTACATATTAGTCGAGACAGCTCTTACAAGCGTCAATGTTTTTGTACTGAAGAAAGAGCGTACAATATTTTAATAACAAAACAGTTGTTTGCCGATGCGGGAAAGCTAAAGGAATTTTTTTAGATTCACTCATAACCAGTTTTAGTATTTTCTGTCGTTACTTGGACAAAACCTGAAACGTCAGGTTTGTTTCCATCTTGAATCCAAGTGCTCAGTGGCGGTTAACATATACGGATGTTGAAGAGCAGTCGCAAATATTTCTTTACTGTCGCAAAATTTGATTTTGGTCGCTGTCAGACTCTCATCAGTGCTTAAAACATAGTTTGAAACGTACAAAAATTTTCAGTCTTCATATTGAAGATTATGTGATCGTCAACATGAAGACTGAAAACTTTTCTTTGTTTCAAACTGCGTTTCAAGCATTGAGAGTAGTCACATATGAATTATTTGTAACAAGACTAAAAAAGTAAATGAATAAAAATAAAAGTCTACGTTTGTTTCACTCACAGAAATTTCATCTTTTGTTTTATAATAAGAGTGAACCCCGATGTTTAAGAAACTACTGCTGGCGCTCGCTCTTACATGTACATGCTAAAGAATATTGCAGATCATGCTTCTCTTACACGACTAGAAAAGTGTTCCAAACAAGATGACTGGTGAAAAAATATTTTGCACCAGGAAGGATTCGAACCTAAAACAATAAGGGTAGGAGGTTGTCGCCTTAACCGCTAGCCCAGAGCGTCTACAAGGGATGCCACTCTTTGTTTCCATTGACATCTTTGCGGAATGATTATCGGTTATTTATACTGCTGCTAATTTGTATGATTTTCACTATCTAACTTCACAAACGTCCTTTCCATTTTAACCTAAACGTTGTAAGAGTGTTTTCTGTAAGTAATAAATACTCAGTTTGTGCGGAAAACTACGGTAAAACACTTCTAAGTACCGTTCAGATACGTCGGTAACGTGCTTTTTGGCACAACAGGTCTTAAGATTACGGTGAAAATGGCTCATTTTATGAAGATTTTCAATGCGGTGGAGTGTCTGGAGTGCATATTTGAGTAATTCTCACGTACAAATACGAAAATTTGCCAAATACGACGCGACAGCTTTGCAAACGGCGAAAACGAAGGTGACGCCGTATTTGATGGATTTCGTATTTACACTTCCGTAATATGAGAGTTTGCAGGATAAATGAAACGGCGCATAAAAGACATTACCGAGACGCGTATTTTAAGATAAAGTTTATTGCAATAGAGTTTACAGAAGTGCTATGTCGTTATATTAAACTTTAGAACGCTAGCAATTTTAACGTAATATTCTGATAATATCTGTAGACAACCTTGAAAATTAATGTTTTAAAGTTACTTATTACTTAAAAAAACAACAGATGTATCATTATCGAAAATAAAAACGACACAGCATTGCTAAAATAATAATTTATCTTCGCAATCCAAGCCCACCGAAATGAACCAAACGGCCTCACCGAAACCTCAGCGGCTTTCGGTGCAGCGCTCGAAATTTCGGTGGCCGTTTCGGGCGGTAGCAGGCCGCAGAAACGTACAGAATAACCATTTTCGCTACCGAACCGAAATTGACGTCACCACCGAGAAAAACACACCGAACCGAACGGTACGAAAGATACAGAATAGGGCCCCTCAGGCACCGGCAACGCCGCGTGACGCTGCCGAGCCGACGGCACGGGAGCGGTGTGCATCTGCCGGCCGCGGTGGCCGAGGGGACTGAGGCGCTCCAGTCACGGTCTGCACGGCCACTACGGTCGGGTGTTCAATCCCCCCTCGGGCATGGATATTTGTGCCGTCCTTAGTAGTAGTTAGTTCATAAGGTGTTTGTAAGTTTTGTCCCATAAGCTATACAAACATTTGAATACTATTTTTCGTTGTGCGGCTCATCAGGCCTTACACCGGTAATTATTACACTGGAAGAAGTCGCTGAAGAATGTAAAATCATAAAAATTGAACACAGCGATGCCCAGATGTACCTTACACAGAGTGCATCCCAGGGTGTTCCTGAGAGTTAAAACACCATGAAGAATCGTTTCCCGAGCGGTCTAAGGCGCCTCGCTGCGGAGAGCGCGGTTGATCGCTGTCGGAGGTTCGAGTCCTCCCTGGGGCGTGTGTGTTGTCCTTAGGTTAGTTTGCCTTAGTTTGTTTGTAAACTAGAGACTGATGACCACGTAGTTTGGTCCGATAGATTTACAAGCATTTGAACTTTTTTTTTTTTTTTTTTTTTTTTTTTTTTTTTTTTTTTTTTTTTTTTTTTTTAGAATCGCTTCGCAGATTTTGGCAAGATCAATGCATTTTTCTTAATTTTCTTTATAGATAAGGAACAGCCACCCGCGGTGGCCGAGGGGACTGAGGTGCTCCAGTCACTGTCTGCACGGCACTACGGTCGGGGGTTCAATCCCCCCTCGGGCACGGATATTTGTGCCGTCTTTAGTATAAGGTATTTGATAAGTAGTTTGTAAGTTTAGGGACTGATGACGCCATAGTTAAGTCCCATAAGAAAAAAAAAATAAAAAAATAAAAATAAAAAAGATAAGGAACAAAGATAGGAAAAGGTTTCGAATGTTTGTATAGGTTGTGGGACTTAACTACGGGGTCATCAGTCCCTAAACTTACAAACTACTTATGAACTAGCTAACACTAAGGATGGCACAAATATACATGCCCGAGGGGGGATTCGAACCCCCGACCGTAGTGGCCGTGCAGGACGTGACTGACGCGTCGCAACCGTCAGATAAGGATAAACTTTATTTAATTATGATAATACAACAAAACATCACCCTGAACATTAAATTTTTTTTCAAACGGGCCAGACACCTCGACCCAAACATGTACTCCTTCGTCGCCTAAAATACGACGCCTATTCCTTGTCCTCAAACAGAATGGTTTATCACCTACAAAATACGAAGTAATAGAGTTACTCTACAATACTCCACGTCCGAAAATCAGCAATGTCCCTCTCCGGAAAAGATTCAAGGTCACCGTTTTTAGCATAACTTGTGCGAACATTCGCTACAGTAAGCCATCCGGATCCACCAGTCATTTCAAGACTTTTTGTACTAAAATCAAATCTGGCCGTCAGAAAAGTAATAGGATCGTGCAAAATTTTCTCTTGGGCAGTGGTACCAACTCCCGAATCACCAGCATTAAAGACAAAGAAGCTTACACTCTTATACACTGGTAGGCAGGATCGCCGAAAACTCCTCCTGTAACGAGGAATTCCTTTTCCCAACAAACAGTTCAGTTCATACATACAATACTAGTAACAAAAATGATCTACACAAGGACTTAAAGACGCTTACTTTAGTTCAAAAAGGGCTCCAATACTCAGGAACACGCATTTTGCATAATTTACCATCAAGTATAAAAAATTTAGCTAGAAATAAAGATCAGTTTAAGAGGAGCCTGAAAGACTGTCTAGTGGCCAACTCCTTCTACCCCATTAGTGAATTTCTAAATTGTACCAAATGATGCTTCTATCGGCATTCATACTATATTAGAAATTATTGTATTATCAGCTAGAAAAAAAAAACATTTATTTATCTGTATTTATGTTTTTAGTATTATCTATTATTCAGCTTGTAAATTTTGTTTCTTGACGTGTTCCACATCCACGAGCATCTCCTCAACATGGATCTACGGAACGAAAAACTAATCTAACCTATCTATGCAGTTCAATGTTGTTGCCTGTGCGGCAGCTACACGACGACTGACGCTGTCTCACCAGAAACACGACTTTTCGCAATGATATAATTTACGTTACATCATATCTCTGTTGCTTTGAACGTGAGGTGTCGAAAATTATCCTTTCTCTTTAAGAAATTCAATAAAGATTTCTAAATATGTTAACCCTCGAGCGGGCGCGCCTGTGTATAAATGCGCCAACGACAAATAACATTGTTTTGCACCGCTCCATTGTTGTTTGACAAGACCAAGTCCCTATCTATTCCTGCATCATACTTTCAACTAGCACAGTGAGAAGTTAAGTTATCATAGGTTCACTTGAGCTACAGTAATTTAAAATGAATTGCGTGTTCGAGATCTTAGTGTACAAAGTACGCCACGCACCCGGTCACGTAAGTAATTTTTCCTCCATTTTTATTTCGCTTCTTTCTATGCTAATGCAATGATAACACGTAACAAGTGGATATATTAATGTGCAGGGCGAGATCCAAGCTAACAGTCAACGAGTCAACGACGATCCAGATTTCAACACTGTACCAGACGTTTATAACGATGACGACTCTGAGGAAGAAGAGGAACTTATCACACGAAGTGACCACTATTCAGATTCTGATGAAGTCCACGATTCGGATGATGACTTAAGAGTTACTCACCACCGGTATTTTTATTATGAGGAACAAAACGTGTCAACCGGAATGAAATGTGTCCCAAAAACAAAAAGAAAGAATATTGGAAAAATATTCCCTGGGCTAAGGAAAGTGCAGGTGTGAAATAGTGGCTTTGTGGGATTGCTGTATCTCATATGCACTAAGAAAGCGAACCACACAAATGTGATTGAACTGTGAAGAGGACATATGGTACTCGTATGGAGATTACGGTAACTGATGAGCTGCAGAATACTTCTGTTCCTTTTCTTATGATGTATCCGTTTTTTACAATAAGAGTACAAGACAAGAAAGAAGAGCAAATGATAAGCTTGCTGCAATAAGGCAAATATTGGATGACTTTGTGGCGAACTGCAAGAACGTTTACAGTTTAGGACAATATCTGACGGTAGATGAATCGTTGCATGTTTTCTGGAGTCGCTGTTCGTTTGTTCAATATATTCCAAACAAACCAGCGAAGTACGACAATAAGATTTTTGTTTTCGCAGATGCTAAAATACTCTTCACTAGTAATATGGAAGTATATTCTAGAATTCTAATTCTCACTGTGATATTGTAGGAGACCTATTATTCACACTGAAGGCTGAGGAAGAAACATTAGGTACACTAGCTATATCTTAGGCAACTCCCTGTTGAAAAATCGACTAACATGCTCCGGGACGTTGAAAAAAAAACTGTTCAAATGTTTGTACAGATTATTGGACTCAACTACGGGGCAATTAGTCCCTAAACTTAAAAAACTACTTACGATCTAGCTTGCACTAAGGACGGCACAAACATCAATGTCCAATGGGGGATTCGGAACCCTGACTGTAGTGGCCGTGCAGACCGTGACAGGAGCGCCTCTGCCGGGACGTTGAGAAAAGACAAACGCGGTATTAGACAAAAATTTGTACCTGTGAAATGAAGTGCTATTCACTCCTATTTAGTTTTCAGAATAATATAACGCAAAATGTTGGAATCTATCCTTATGTCAGCTACGGCAATAAAATGATACGAAAGTTTTCTTATCTGTTTAATGAAACAGTAAATTAACGATGTAATATAAGTTTCATTTACTGCTGTTTAAATAAACTAAAATTAAAGTACGACTTAGCTCATACATGTTCCCTTGGTAGCATACTGACAGCTTGACTACATGTGTACAAAGTGCACCGCGCGCCAGCTCGTGTTACGAAAATCAGCGCACCTGCTCGAGGGTTAAACTGCTTAATGCAAATGGTTTTGTTTTTCAAAAAGGATATTTATTTCTGCTAATCACATGAATACTGCGTAATTTGCTTATTCCATTAAAGAATAAAGGTATTGCTTTGGCGAATGAAAGAAGTTAGGAAATATATATTTGCGTCATAACACCGATTATAAAAGTACTCTTCAACATTGCCATCTCCGCTCAGTAACCTCATTGTGTTGCAAACAATGCCTTCCTTCGTTTCCCCCTAGCAGCATTTGGCATAGAGCCGTCTCAGTCCCACACATGCTGCAGGCATTGCAGTGCTGGGGAAAGTAGCGTGCGCGTCAAAACGAATCGCGCACGAATTTTCTGAGAAAATGGGGGAAAATGCACCAAAAACCATTTTTGTTAGTTTTTCTGTTTTAACAAAATATATTGTAAGGATGAGACTCAATAGCCTTACATATAATTATTAAAAAAAGCACATTTATGTTACTAGTTCATGTAAGGAACATATATCTTTCAGAAGAAGCCTACCGTATATATGATGAGTGTGCATGTAGAATACTAATAGAATCACAACTGTGTCACAAAATTATTACGTTTTTCTTAGTTTTCTCATAAGTTTCACACATGGCTTCAAAAACAACTCAACAACAAGAGAGATGCACTGAAGAAGGAAGACAAAGCAATACGTGAACGACTTTTACAAGTTTTGTAAAGCAATAACCTTTCACAGTATTTGAATAATTGTGTTATAGGGGAAAAAACTATCTGAAAACTTGTAATGTGTATTGTAGTTGTACTGTTAAGAAACATCATTTTTCTAGTCGGTAGTTTACAGTTGCGAAAATTTAAATTGAACACTTTTCTCAATCTCATTGCATCCCATAGTTACAATGGTTCTTTATGTAACTAGTTAAAATATCTAAACATGTAGTATTACAAATAATGTCATGGAGCATGTTGTAAATCAATAAATAAATAAAATCCGACGGCACGTTCCTGCAGTCGTCATTTCCGGTTCTGCGCGCTCACAATCACAATGTAACAAGGTAACAGCACAGTTTGAGTGGCCGCGGCGGAGCGGCCGAGCGTATTGAGGCGCTATGCTGCGATGCCCGAGGCCATTTCCCGTCGGAGGTTTGAATCCCCCCTCGGGCATGGATATTTGTGCTGTGTTTCGTATAAGGTAGAGCATAAGTAGTTTGTAAGTTTAGGGACTGATGACCTCACAGTTAAGTCCCATAAGCTTCACAAAACATTTGAACATTTTCCGTTCTAGTGAAACATTAACCTGTTGAGCAGGTCAATACATATCGGGCGTGGGGTAGAGGGGGGGTTGAGACTGGGAGGATCACAGAGGGAACCAAATTAACCTCCTCTCTTCTCCAAAATCATCATCATTATATAAATACGCTTAACACGAAACTGAGGGTACAGGTTTTTTAATATTATCATACAACAAGGCCAATGAAACGTACATAATTCGGAAGGCGGTTTGTCATCGATATTGCGAATATAAAAATTATATGTGAACGTAGCCTTTAAGAGTCGTAAAAAGGAAAATAAAATTTAGGATGATACTCCAAATTCTCCATTAAGTTTTGCTACCCGTTGTAGGTGGAATATTGGTATCGGTAAAATCAGCTCAGTCAGTCAGCTTCAGGATGTCGAGTTAATCCAAACGAAACCAAACTTTTTTCGATGCTTCCAAAATGTGACAGTTTCATGGGCCACTGTAGTAGAGCGAGATTCACATTTGTGTCGTTCTTCAGCGTTGCTCACTTCGTATGGAAGCAAAAAAATTGGAAGACTGCCACCACTAAGCTTCAAGGCGTTCTTATAGAACACTCATGGCGCACCATAACGTTACTACAGCAAAAAGCTGTTCTTTACATTTACATATTGTGACGAGTGCACCAAAATCCCCAGTTGTTCCCACTTTCAAAAATTCAGGGTACAAAAATAGTTGTTGGCAGACACGTTTGGCATGGACATATCTTTATATTACGTTACGGAGTTATAACTAAACCCCTACAGGATGGCGCTCTGTCGTTAACTGACGTCCGCGTGAAGGCTGCCGCTCTGTACGTCAGGCGGACTCTCAGCATTCTGTCGTCTGCAACTCAGACACTCACCACACGATTATTTGATACCGTTCGTCCTGCGAGTCTGGTACCGCCTGTCAATGTAGGGTCTCAGTGCACACCTTTACCATACACGCAAATTTTATGTAGAGATTAGCTATCTGAATTTCCCACTGAAACGTCGACCTGTTCCTACTACAAAATCATTACTGGAAAATGGCACCGATTTCACTTACCAAATCCCATCGCCCTAAAACTTCAGTTTAACAATACTTCGAACAGCTGTCGCCTCCCAGTGGTACACGGTAATTACTGACCTTATCCCTACGAACGAACGTCTTCGTCGAATAGGAATCTGTGCATCCGAGCTCAGTTCATAGTGTGATCTTGTTGACACGCTACGTCACAGATTTACTTGTAACGTCTTAGAATGTGGCAGTGGTTACGCCGACAGCCGGCCTTTCACACAACGAGTCATGAATCGGCTCTTACGGCCGATAATTTTTTCGCCTGAAACCAAATTCTAACCTCAAAACAAGAATAACACCATCTTGTAGCTCCTTGAATATTTCATTCTTTGCAATTACCAGAGGTGCTGGTATTACGGACTTTACTACGTTCAAAATGTACATGATTGATGCGAATGTGAAAGGGATATCACTGCCATTCTTAACTATTAAATATAATTTTTAAATATAACCAAGCAGTTCAGTTTATGAACGCATTATTAATATAAATGTTCAAATGTTTGTAGAGCTTATGGGACGTGACTACGGCGTCATCAGTCCCTAAACTTACAAACTACTTATGAACTAGCTACAACTAAGGACGGCACAAATATCCATGCCCGAGGGGGGATTCGAACCGCATTATTAATATATTCAAATTTTACTGGATCATAGGTGAATTTTGATTTCCGTGTATATGTGCCTTATTCGGGCACTCTTTAACTTTTCCAGTTCCCAAGAACACAATTCCCAATTATTGCCGCAATTGTAATTAATAAGTCTCAAGGAGAAACATTTCAAAATGTTGGGATTCTGTTAAGAAAATCAGTTTTCACGCATAGTCAGCTGTATGTTGCAGCAAGTAGAGTTCGATCCTTTGATGGTTCGAAATTTTATTCTTGTACACATGGAGAACCAAAAAATTTAGCAAATGTTGAAAGAAGCCTGGTCAATGTGACGTATCACTGGCTGTTGTGAGGCCGTTTGTCTAGGTGGTGTTGGTTGTGCCCTCTACGGCTGTCCGCCTCGACATCGATAGGTCAGTTCTCGGCGCCATTCTGCCTCTTGTGCTGGAACGTTTGGTTTGATAGTGTGTTTGCCTTGGCCATCGTTGTGGATTTCATTTTATGTTGCAGTGTGAGTGTGCACCTTGCTTCGCTTATCGGGATTTGCGTCCTTTTTAACATTTGATGTTTTCTACTTGAAACTTTCACAACCTGTACTGCGTGTAACAAGCGGTTTCTTTTGCTTTGTAGACGCTCGCGTGTCTTTTGTCTGCCCTGGTCATAGGAATATGTGTAGATAGTGCATTTTTTCGTCACTCGACCGATAGTGCCCTGCGAGTGGATGAAATTTAGCAATGCGTTTCATTCATTGTGTGTTCTTGAACATCGTGTGCGTCTTTCCGTGTTAGTGCTTCTTTGATATATTTTTATATGTTAGAACCCTCCTGTGAGTTCGTTGCCCGTCCGAGCCGCACACAAAAGAGTTGGTAGGGCTTCTTCCTTTTATGTCCTGCTTCCTGGTGCATAGGACGTGGTCGTAATTTGCAGTAATTGATATTACTCCGCACCGTGTGAAGTGTATTTTAATCCGATTACCACCAAGACGTAATATAACGTCGCGTAACTTAAGTTTGCCCAAAAGGGTATTTACCAAGGTCATCGCTGTACATCCATCGCATCCACGAGCTTTTTTTTTTTTTTGTTTTTTTTTTTTTTTGTTTTTGTTTTTTTTTTTTTTTTGTTTCCTATAGGATATCAGTGATCAACCAAGAAAGTTTTAACGTAAGCAATCGACCCCACAATGATTCACTTGAGTTGTCATTTATCTTATTTTAAGACCCCTTTTTCGTAGCTAATCTGAATTTGTAACTGGGCAGTTGTAATGTTCTGGTGCAAGGTCTGATAATTACCCTACGTAACTTGCTCAGAAGTGTAACATCATCTAGCTATGATTAAAAAAAAGATAGGGCGGGTGTGAAAACCTTATTTCATATTTAACCTTATTAGCACTTTTCTCCGAAGTTATTGTTTTAACTACTGTCATGTTTAAGTGCCTTGTAAATGATTCAAAGAAATTTGTTTTTGGAAGTATTGTTTTAGACGTTAAATAATTTGACATTCTGTTCTTAATTGTTGTGTATTCAAAAGGTTCTTTAATGATTGTCAGTGAGGGGCTTCTGTTGATTATTTAAATTTAATTAAGCTGTACCTTCAAGGCAGTCGGCAAGATTTGCAAAATTGTTGCACTCTTAACTGTCAAGTAAACACGTCTTTCAAAACTTTTCTATAACTAAATAACAAGTATTGCATCTTAAGTCGTCTATTGCACCTGTTCTTAACTGTTATCTTTTGAATTGTTCATTATGAATGTTATTAATAAGCACTGTTCATTATAATAATTTGACCATAGTGTAATAAATAAGTATTCTACTAAAGAGCAATTGATCTACATAAACTTTGCCTGTTCTTCCACTAATCCTGTTGTTCTTCCCTATTTTAACGTCACACACACATACACACACACACACACACACACACACACACACACACACACACACACACACATTGGACCAGACAACAGAGGTTCCGAACTTAATGTCTCATCCCACGATTGCTGGATGTGATGTCCAATCCTTCCAGAGATGTATGAGTTTTAGCGGTAATTTGTCCTCTTAAACGTTGATTTGAGTCCATTAATATCGCTGTCCATGAGACTGTCTTTAACGAAAACTCTGAGTAAATGCTTTCTCTCAAATAGCGTTCACATGACTGTGACTAAGGCTGCAGGTATAAGGCCGTTTACGTATATTTTAATTATGGTCGTAGAAGTGGAAACAAACAGCAAAACTACAAATACTTTAATACTACTGAAACAAGACTGAAGTAGAACTAGTTCATTGGGAGGGGGGGGGGGATCTGCAGAGGAACAATAAATTGTTGATGAAAGAAAAGTGATTACGGAGGGAGGGAGAGAGTGGTGGTGACGTAGGCAGCAGAAATACAACCCGAGTTAAGTATGACTGGTAGTGTACACGAAGAGTGTCAAATATTACAGTGTGTACTGTATGAAAGAGATAAGTGTTAGGTGATGTGGGGACAGGATGAGAGGTGTGGGATGCATTCAGAGTGGATAAGAGGGAAGTGTTTGGGAATGACGGCATGGCCTGAAAAGGAGAGATGGCTGAAATTTCTTTAGGAGAGAATGTGTAGGATGTGCTGGTGGACAGTTGGGGAAATGTGTGAGTAGAGGCGCAGCAGAAAAAGAAAGGGGCGACAATAGAAATCTTCAGTTTGCAGCTGCTTTCGGATATTCAGACTTGATTAATGTGTATGAGACGAGTTGGAAATTCGAAGAGCTGGTAAATATTCCTTGACAAGGAGGGTAATTTGATATGGAAAGAGGATGATTGTATGGCATTCGAAGATCCGAAGACAAATATAGAACATACGTCAGAGGATATGCGGGCAACATTTGCGTTCAAAGTATATAGCGGATCAGAGATATCCATATCTGAAGAACCGTGAACGGATGTTGTCCTAAAGTTCAGTCACTTCTTTCACCACCCTTAATGACAACGTACACACGTGATTTTGTGAACCTATATGCTAAAGTATCTTTGAAATCATATATTTCATTGGCCTACTTGTATTAAGAATCGTGCACCTTTCTTAGTCGTAGTTGATCACTAATAGTATATAAAGACTGAAGTAAGCCACGTCATAGTATTCCCTTTAAAGCAAGTGTTAGTACCGTACTCTCTGCAAAAGCCACCTGAAATTCATCTACATATCTACTCCGCAATCCACCGTAAATTGCGTGGCGGAGGGTACACTGTACCACTGCTAGGCGTTTCCTTTCCTATTCCACTACAACATAGACGAGGAAAAAATCAATGTCTATGTGCCTCTGTACGAGCTTTAATTTCTCTTATCCTTGTCTTTCTGATCATTGCGAGAAATGTAAGTGGGCGGCAGGAAGATCGTTCTCCACTCAGCTTCAAATTCCAGCCCTCTTAACTTTCCCCAACAGAAATTTTCGAAAAGTTGTCTTTCCTCCAGCGATCCGTATTTGATTTCCCGGAGAATTTCCCTGACACTCGCGCATTGGTCGAACCTACCAGTAACGAACGTAGCTGCTTGCCTCTGAACTGCTTCTATGTCTTCCTTTAAACTGTTCTGCTGCGGGTCCCAAACACTTGAACAATACTCAAGACGTGGTTGGACAAGTTTTTTATAAGCGGTTTCCTTTACATATGATCTCGCCAAAATTCTAGCAATACACCGAAGTCGGCTGTACGCCTTACTCGCAACTATCCTTAAATGTTCGTTCCATTTCATATCGCTCTGCAGTGTTACGTCTAGATATTTAAACGGTGCCACTACATCAAGAAGTTCACTACTAAAGCTGCATTAGAACATTATGGGATTATTTTTCCTACTGATGCGCATCACCTTACATCTTTCTACATTTAGAGCTAGCTGCCATTCTTCACAGCAACTAGAAATTTTGTCTAAGTCATCCTGACACCCTCCCATACTCCACAGCATCATCAGCATACAGCCGCAAATTAAAAGTAGCTCTGTGCATCAGATCATTTATATAGAAAATAACAGCGGTCCTATCACACTCCCCTGGGACACGCCTGACGGTACACTCATCTCTGATGAACACTGGCCGTCGAGAAACAGAGAACCACGTATTGCGTTCTATTACTTACAAAGTCTTCCAGTCAGTCACAAATCTGTGAACCTATTCCATATGCTCTTATCTTAGTTAGCAGTGTGCAGTGTGGCACCGTATCAAATGCCTTGTTGAAATCGAGAAAAACACAATCTGCCTATTGCCCTTCAGACATGGCTCGCAAGATGTCATGTGAGAAGAGGGCAAGCTGAGTTTCACACGAATGACGTTTCCTAAACCCGTGATGATTCACAGAAAGGAGCTTTGCCATCTCAAGGAAATTTATTATATTCTAACTGAGAATATCCCCCACAATTCTACAGGAAACTGATGTAAACGTTATTGACCTGTAATTATCTGGGTCAGTTGTTTCACCTTTTTATAAAAGGGAGTCACCTGCGGTTTTTCTAATCACTGGGAACATTGCGCTGAGTTAAAGATTTACGATAAACGGAAGCCAACAAGGAAAGTACATGGGCTCGAACAAACATATCTGTATGAACGTTTGGTTACAGGATCTCTACGTACACCTCAATGTGCTACAAAGCTCTCCAAACATGCTCTAAATAGCACTGTAGATGTAATTGTAGACGCCATACGTAATGCTGATATCTTAACTATAACTTATGTAATAATCATCGTACATGTTCTCTAGCGAATTGTCATCAAAAGCCGTGATGATAGTTGCAACTTTAACCATCTTCCTGAAAGACTGTTGGTATTCACTGCCACTGCTTCTATCGCCTCTTCCCGCACTTACCGTAGCACTACCGTTTGCAATCAGTTGTTCGTCATTATCGTCCCTATTATCATTATTATGAGTTTGTAACAATAGTATCTAACTTATGGTCAAATTTCTGCACCATAACAGATACGAGAAAGCGAGCAAATGATTCATCTTCTACACTAATACCATCTTCACGAAGAAGGGTTCTTCGTAACTTCATCTCAACTAATCGCAATACATTAGCAGGATTGATTAGCAATCGCCGCCCCATCTGACGCTTCACTACACAAATAACATCACAAAACGCAACTTCGAAAGAACACTGCACCGTCCCTACTGGCGAACCGACAGGTCAAAGTGCAATGCGGCATGGCACACGCAGAGGCCTCTAACGGACGACTGCAGAGTTTTGCGGATGCGGGAGTATCACTAGTGCAATAAGGGATCTTTACATTATGTCTCATACGATTTTGGTTTATATGTGTTTGTTCGAGCCCAAATACGTTCGTTGTAAGTAAGGGGCCAATGTCGCGCAGTACTCTTCGTAAAACCTAACTGATATTCCGCCGGCCGCGGTGGCCGCGGGGACTGAGGCGCTTCAGTCACGGTTTGCACGGCCACTACGGTCGGGGGTTCGAATCTCCCCTCGGGCATGGATATTTGTGCCGTCCTTAGTCTTAGTTAGTTCATAAATAGTTTGTAAGTTTAGGGACTGATGACCCCGTAGTTAAGTCCCATAGACTATACAAACATTTGAACATTTGAACTGGTATTCCATCCGGACCAGGAGAGTTTTTTTTGTGTGTGTGTATGTGTGTGTGTGTGTGTGTGTGTGTGTGTGTTACCTCTCTCAGCTGCTTGTCTAATACTACGTCCTCTATTTGGGATCAAATGATGGTACATTTCGGATCAAATGATGGTACATTTTTGCGGTCCTCCTGCGTGAAACATTTCTTAAAGGTAAAATTCAGAACTTCATGTTTCTTTTTGCCTTCTTTTATTACTGCCCTGGAATGACAATGTTCCAATGTTTGTAGAACTTATGGGACTTAACTACGGGGTCATCAGTACCTATGCTTACAAACTACTTATGAACTAGCTAAGACTAAGGACGGCACAAATATCCATGCCCGAGGGGGGATTCAAAACCCCGACCGTAGTGGCCGTGCAGACCGTGACTGGAGTGCCTCAGTACCCTCGGCCACCGCGGCCGGCCCTGGAATGACCAACGAGTGACTGAACAGTCACTCAGCAACCTGACGTTGACAACTGTACGTGAAATCATTTTTCCCGGCTGTCAACCAGAAAACACCCAGGTTCGCACAGTGGTCTGGCGCAGGAAGTGAGAGTCATTTTTGTGTGCTACCTCCGCGCTCCCGGCGGCAGGTGCTGGACATTCCTAGCAGGAGGGCGAGGTGACGCTGTGTCCATGTGGGACAGCGTGTACGTCGCGCCCGCGGGCGTGGTCGACAACAGGACCCCCACCTTTCTCCCAGGCAGGCGGCCGCCATGAATCAATCAGAGAGGGCAGGGCGACGGCGACGCGGAAAAACTGCATTTCATTAGCCTCTGCGCGGCGCGGCCAGAGCGAGGGGCCCGCTGCTCCACCCTGCGCAGCGATTTATGGCCCGAATCAGTCCGCCGCATTCCGCAAGCAGTCGCTGTGGAAAAACCCGCCGCTGTTTCCTGTGCCGCCTGCACGCTGCGCCCAGCCCACTGCCGACTCGACGCTTCCCCAGCTGCTCCTTCACGTCAGCCAAGCTAGTGTTATACATAACAGTACTCTAGGACAGCAGTTCCCAAACTTTTCCGTAATGGGACCCACAATTTGTAAGAATAATAATAATAATTCTCGGCCCAATTTGTTTACTGCACTGCTCAAAACAATTAGAGGATCAGATCAATTATCATACATGATATACATGTGGTAACATACTTCATTCTGGTATTCGTTACATTTATAATCTGTATGTGCTACAGTACGATATTTTGGTGTCACCACTTTTTTATGAGGTTTACATGGTATTTACTTAGAGAGATAAAGACGCATCATGGGGATAAAACAGTGAAAAAAGTCATTCTCGTTGCCCTATAATATGGAAGGTGTTCACCTGGGTAGATTTAAAAAAAAAATGCATAGTCAATCATCAGCGGTTCATTTTTTCAGAACTTTACCGTTTTCGGATATTATCCATTGTCAAAAGAGTCTGTTAAAAATTTTACGATCATGAATTATACATAAGTTGCTGATATGGTAAGGAGTGGGATCTGGAAGGCGCAAGGTTATTCAAACTCAATTCAAGCTAAAATCAACCATTCACAATGACTTGATTAAGTAACGTAAAATTGAAACAGTGGTCTAATACACAAGGAAAAACCTGCGCCAGAGGGGCGATATTCACCATTGACATGAACAGGGGTGAATAAACAGGAAAACTACGCCGGAAGGGCGATCCTTAGACTAACAACAATAGAATATGTGCCTGAAGGGTAAATTTAAATAAAAAACAGAAGTCCGTAAGGCAAGATACAACAATCACCATTTTTGCTACTTAAAGGCAAGGTTTCACAATAACATAGGTGCACTCGACACGAATACCAATTATACATCACCCAAAGTGGCAATACAAGGCACATGATACTAGGCCAAATACTTAGCAGTGTGACACACGCAACTTACACAGGCTGTCTAGAACACATAAGACACAATAACAATTCGCGATATCAATTCACTGCACTGCCGGATTAGGATGGCACCAAGGTTACGACAGCAGATGAGAACTCCAAAAGGAAGCAGGGCACGAGGCACCGAAAGGGACAGGAAGGGAACGCCTAAGCTACATTCGTAGGGCGGCACACCTACGAGCGGAAATGATTCTGCTCAAGATTAAAAAATCAGCCGGTTCCTGGGCAGTTGACAGAAAGCGACCGGGCACAAGCCAGAATTCCCCAGTGGCACTCAGCGGTTCAATTGTTAAATCTTAAAGAGCCACGAGTTTCGTACTAGAAGAGTGCACAACCAACAGGTCGCACTCACTAATACATGCGCACTACGAGAGCGCAGAATTTCATGGGTTAAACCCAACACAAAACATAAGGATGCAGACATGAAGGGCAGGCACTCCTGGGGCCGAGTACAGGCCTTCAAACAAATCACGACAGGTTTAGCACACGGCAGGCGACCTCACCAAATCTCTGCAAGAAGAAGACAACATATCACACCCGGACGATCAAAGGTCGAAAGGAAGAGAAAGGCACACACCGATCTTCAGAAAATCTCCTGGAAATACTTAACGCATCCAGACGCTGCAGGCGCACGCAGATATGTGAGCGTCCGATTCAGCACACCAGGGTGAATCGGTTTATCCACAATATCGGGTAGCGAAGGTTTCCATCGATGAAGTTAGCACAGTCGGCGGCGGCGGCAGGATATCACCCAACAGTACTCAAGCAATCAACATGTCGGACGACGCGACATCTCCTCCCGGGTGTAAGGGGACAACTCCAGCGTGACCCAACGGTCCTCGTAGAACCACTAGCTACGTAAACAGGCCACTCCCCTCGTCCAACCTTCAGACTGCGGACGATGGAACCCGGAAAAACGACTGACTGCTCGCCGCTCAGCGCGGCAGCTATAGGCCACTTCAAAGAAGTTCAAGATGTGGAACATCTTCTAGAGTGTTCATTCTACCCTACGAGGTGTACCCTTGATGAACTACGGCTTCAGAATAGAGAAGCATTGGACGTGGCCTGACACAGGGCTGAAAGACTTTGAAACAAATTTCCAGACACAAAAAAATAAAGTATGTATCATAGGATATATGTAGGTATAATTGTGGATGTAGCATCCACTCACATCAAGAACACAGGTAAATTAATTACATCTTTAAATTATCAGAAATTACCTGAAAAGACTGAGCATGAAACAGATGGGCTACGTAACACAACCGGTAAGACATAGAGATGAAATGGTGTGTACAGTTAAGTAGTACAAAATAAATATAAAATATTGTGATGTAGATACAGCGTCCAGTACTTTAAGTACTATCATACAATTCCATCTAGAAAATAAGTTAATTACATTTTAAAATGGTCCAAAATTAACGTAATTAAATAGTGCATTAAATATACAGTATGGATTATGTTAGGCAATCGGTAGGGCATAAAGGTGAGTGGGTGAGGACAGATATATAGTACAGGCTATATAAAGTTATATGAAGTAGATACATTTCTCCTCGTAACAAGTACAATAATATAGTTCTATGAAGCTAGATTCGCGACAGTGTAATATGAAACTATCGAAAAATGATAATGGTAATGGACTTGGTGCTAGAATGCTATCACATTACGGAAGTCATAGGTATGTCCACGTAAGGGTGGGAACAGTCAATGGTATTAAAATACTAGTAAATGCTATTAAAACATTAGTGGGTTATGAAACTCATCAATGGGGTATAAAATGAACGGGATATAAATACATTTAGTGGACAAATATATTGCGAGGTATCACAGTAAAGATGTATGACAGATTGAGGGAGGAAAGTATGGACGGGGTTAGAAGAGGATGAGAGTTGTGGAATTAGAAAGGCAAGAAAGACAATGGTTGACAGGAATATAAGGTCACAGTACCTAAGTCTGAGAAATTTACCAGGTATGTTTCATTTTCCAAATCTGTTCGTTCTTTGTGAATTTGGTATTGGTGTTGTATAATGTAGTTATTTTACACAATACTTTTTGAACTTCCTGTCTACCAGTACTGTCTAGAGTAGCTCGTTTTTAGATCTACCAGCATTGTAGCAGTCTGTTATTAATTTCATTCAAATCCTATATTGTCTTGACTGACAGCCTGTTGAGCAAGAGTAACTACCTCTGAACACAAGTAGTAAAACTACTTTTAATTCCTGAGAAATATGAATAGGAAGACAGTATTCGTTCTTTTTATTCCTTTCTTCAACCGATTTTTGGAGTTAAACGCTGAACAGCTTTTCGCTATGGTGCTTAATTTACACTGCAAGAATCAAACAGAATTTGACTACCAACTGAGTGCGCAATGAACCTGAGTATTTCAGTAAAGAAAAATAGCGATTATGCTGACTTAAATCAGCCGCCATATTAAGTGGGCTAGGAAATCCGCTGCAGGCTGTGACATGTAAACACGGCGGCGAAAAGCGGATTACGGACTTCGGGTTTTGCCTTCCGGAACATGTGTTGCATGCAAACGTAGTGCATGTGGGTCATCAATTTCAATCGAATTTTTCACGGAAGTTCTACATTAAATATACAGAGACACATGTTTCGGCTTTTTGCTAGACAGGTTTTGAAAAAAAGTCAAGGTCTACCTTGATGATGGAAAACCGCGTTTTAAATGGTATACATCGGAAGATCGTATAAAGATGAGCATATTTACTAACATATATGGGGTGTATTGTAAAATGTAAACTTTCAGAGCCTGAAAGTCAAGGGCTGTTTTGCCGTGATTTTCTGGATTTGTTATTCCAACCCAACGTTTCGTCCCCCACTTCAGAGGACATTTTCAAGGGGGATCGTGGCACTTTTGTGTGCCCGATACACATCCTGGGGTGAACAGGTAAAGACGTTCGAGTAATTAACGTATTTGTGATTTCTTGCTGTAGGTTGGGTATTCGAAAACACGAGCGACTTTCAGAGCGCAGTCACCAGTCGTGCGGACCAGGGATCCATTTTCGAACTTTAATCTGACATTTTATTGCTAGATACTTTTTCAATGTATCTGGTAATAATCTTATGTTTCTTGCCTCACTGTGCAGTAGACCATCGGGAAGTGTGATCATTATTCAGTTAAGTGTATTTTATATGGTTGCGGATGTTTTATTTGTGATACACCAAGCAATAATAATAATAATAATAATAATAATTAATCAATAAAATAATATAAGAAATTTCTGTGGTAAAATTCAAGTTACTGGCCGTCAGCTAACATCATACGTGTTTTTGTATCATGAAAATTAGATCTGATTACAATGCATAAATACTTGACATACAGGTAGGGTTGCTTCGACAGACCATACGCGATTTTGTCTTTATGCCTAGGCGGCGTATGCTAGTTAACTCCAAGTCATCCGCACGGCACAAAATCTCCTCTGAAAAAAGGCCGCATCATGCGATACTATTCTACATCTCCTCCTAAACTAATGTACCGATTGCAACCAAATTTGGTACAAATATTGTTTCAGGACAGGAATCATTTTCTATGGTTGCAAAAACTACCTACAATACATAGTACATACGATATCACGTCATAAACAATGAAAACTGCCCAATCTTGCGGCAAGTGATAGCGTGATTTTATTCGTCAACTAAAATGGTCCTATATCTATTGGACCATACTGCGTGGTCACCAGTCCGTAGCTTACAAACTACTTAAACTAAGGTAAACTAACCTACGAACAACACACACACCCATGCCCCAGGGAGTACTCGCGCCTCCGACGGCGAGCAACCGCGCTCCGCAGCGAGGCGCCTTAGACCGCTTTTTAAATTTATTTTATTATATATATATTTTTTTCATCTAATAGATCTATGGTTCGCGGTCGTTGGTTCAGTTTGTTCTTGGTTGTTCGTTGAATGGTTAGATCAGCGTTTTTTATTACAGAGGGCGTTTAGCTCACTGACAGGGCGCGCTGAGCCACGGCGCCCGGCAAAATTTTCGCCATGTCCCCGACGTGATTTGAACACGCAACCTTCTAATCTGGAGTCAGGCGCGCTACCGTTGCGGCACGTAGTCGACGTGCCACTCGGCTACTCCACCGCGGCATTCGTCAACTATTTTACAGTGAGAGCACTTACCGATTTGCAATAAACTTTGAACGTAATCCTAAATCTTTACGAACGTTTTCTCGCTGACAACCCCAACAAAATGATATGTCGCTTAAGACGTTCGCTGCCGTTCACGCTCTGGCGCGTGTAAACGCTCCTTGAGTCAGGTGCCGCTCACGCTGTCGCGCGTGGTGCGACCTAGCATCCATTTATGGGTTGTAATAAAGCTGTATACTCTGGTAGGCACTCAGGAAGAGTTTAAGTGATATCCAAACGTACGTGGTTCCAGATTTCCGCGTTTGAATTACCGGCTCCGAGCCACACACGCTTCTCATGATGTCATGATAGATTTTGATTATTTTAATTTTATTTCGATTACTTACCAGTTTATAAAAAATAATTCTTAGTTTTGATATTATTCATACTTATATTGCTGATGATATAGAAATAAGCATATGTTTATGAAATGTATGTACTGTTTATATTGTTCATTTGTTTTTTTTTTTCACAAAAAATGCAAATGCAAATAATAAACCGTATCAAAAAAACTGAAAACTAAAACCAAAACATTCAGTGGCTTAAAACTATGAAAAGATACTGTCAAAATACGATCACGCGCCAGAGCGTGAAGTGGCACCTAGCATCATCGCACCAGAGCGTGAACGGCAGCGAACGTGTTAATACTTTTCCGATGTTCATGATGAATATCTACGGCATTTGGTATGACGTTAAAATTTATTACTTCTACACTGTAAATTATATTCGCGAAATAATTGACAGACAGTACTCATACATAGCACTGAATGTTCCTTCGATACTATATCACAGATCGAAATATTCCCGCAGTTCATTAGATATGAAATCATAATCAAAATACCTCATGAAAATCCGCATAATCACACATGAGGTTTCGATTTATTATGTCTTTACTACTAACACCATGTACGTCATATTTTGCAGACATTAGGCACATTCCAGTCGACGTACCTTCAAATTTACATCATAGTACGACACATATTTCAGGAGATATAAACAACGAAATTTCCGAATAACTGCTACATCATGCGCTAAATTTACATATCTCCTCCTCAAACAAAGGACCGATTTCATCTAAACTTGGTACACATATTGCTTACTATCTGAAAACAATCGCTGTAGGGACAAAAACCACCTACGATACAGATCAGGAGATATGACATCGAGAACAATGAGTCACAAAAACTTTCTCATCACAAATATTGTTTATAGTCGTTTTGAATTAAATTAATGTTACACATCATTTGTATGTTATTACTATTTTTCTTTCTGTGGATACTACACATAAAATTTTGTACATTATGCATATTTCTTTATTTTAAGTTTTCATAATTACTAATCTGTTTACGTGGATATATGAAGATGAAATCTTTTTCCACTTTCTATTTTCGTTTCTGATGTAAGACTGGAAAAATGTATATATACCCGGACAATGCCGGGTTTAGCACCTAGTTATTATGTATGAGATTTTATGAAACACTTACCTGCTACGAATGTACAGAAAATTCCACGTTTAACGCAGTTTCTAACATCTTGTGATAGCCCCAAGTAGCTTTACGTGTTTTGACCACTTCAGACAAATCTAATCACTAGTGAACTTGTAACGTTACAGCAGATTGCCGTTCGACGTACACACTCTCATAGACGTTTCCAGAACCATTACAAGGGATCACAATTAAGGGAGCACTTCCAGGACGGACTCTCCACCAGAAGTTTCTGTTCCTGGAGCTCGTTAGGACCTGCCACGTGATCGACCAACTCCACCGTCGCTGGCTGTTCCGACACGGCTGCGATCGTCCATCACGAAGTGATAGTTGTTCGGAGAGACATTTCCCGTAGACAGTGGTAATACTAAGAATGCCTAACGCAAACCTTGACACGCAAGGTACATAAGCTCCTCCTCACAAAAGCAAAATTTACATGGCAATCTGTATCTATTTACAAATCTGGACGCCAGAGGAAACCTATCGTAAGTAACATTTCGCTGACTTTACAGGAGAGCAAAAAGAAGCTGCTGCGACTCGGATTTTGCTACCTGTCGAATAAGTCAAACACCCAATTATGAAGAGCTTTAATTTTTATATCTTTTCTAGTTAGTCACTATATGTACTTCGTTTTTAGAAATATTTATGAAATTTTCCGGGAGAAACAGCACTTACGATTTTTTACCTCACATAAATATATTTGTGAAGCCGTCTTTATTTACACATACGATATTGTCAAGGTGCCTATTACATTAAGTTTGCTGTTCATTTGCATGCCTTTTTATGTTTATAAACGTTCCTTTTATGTTTATAAATGTTTATATTATAAAGGGTTATTCTATGAAATACGAATAGGAATATGAGAATTATTGGTACTGAAATTAAGAAATAATTAATACTTATTGAATACCAGTAGATTTATTAACAGTTACAATTTTATCCTTTCACAAAGCCAGTCACAAATACTAGTCACTCAGCAAATTTTAAGTAAATTGAACAAAATAAATTCCAACCATAGTAGCTTACTCTAGAAAGTAACAAAGGTTAAACCACTTTAAAAACTGAGACAATGACAAACATTTCTGTCCAAATTCAGCATATATTCATTAACAAATTGAGGTCAAAATTCGAAATATAGAAAAAGAATTCCCTTGTACAATTAATTGATAACAACGTCATCATGTTCATATACTTCTGAGTCCTTTTCAGTTTGTGTTGACATAAGCTGTGGTATATTTTGGTAGAAATAGTGAAAAGATTCAGGCACCCACCTAAGCAGCTTTTGTAAACCTTTATACCTCTCTGTAGCAATAGGTCTGAGAGTATTTCGTATAGCAGGAAGCTCTTCCGGCCATACTGCCCCTCTTGTTCGCCGTTGCACATCAATCTCCTGAAATTCACCATCAAATGCTGTTTTATAGAACACAGAACCTGAATGCTCTGCTCGTACTTGTAGATGCACAAATTGGCTAACCAAAAATTTGGCAGACGATAAACTTTTGGTTCTCCGTTTAACTAAAGGTGATGATGATCCTTTGAAAAGATTTTCAAAGTCATTGAAATCTGCCATTTGCATGTCGTGTACTTCAATGAGTTCTTTGAATCTGCACTGGCAAACAAACTGTTGCCAATTCCAAGGAGTTGAAATTATGTCATTTGGGCTCAGTTTGCTTTTGGCACGTTCAATAACAGCATGTGACACTATCTACCTCCATATGAGGGGTGTCCCTTCAATAAGAATTTATGGTTTATCACTAAGATTAGGAAGACACCTAAGAATCCAAAAATATGACATAATCATGGGGAAGTTACGATCCATATCGTAAGTTCCTCAGTTTGGGTTTTTGGCAGGTTAGCTAGGGCCCACTGTAGCAAACAAGATGACACTTCTTTACGTCCACGAGCTGCTACTGTTTCATTCCACACGGAACAATAGGATTTCTGCTCTGAAGCATCAAGGATTGTCAGATTATACGTCCAGAGCTTTCTTTGATAAAGCGCACTGGAATTAGTAAGGTGAGGTGTCGGCAAACATTTCTGAAGATCGAACATGACAACCTTTGCCTTTGATTCAGGTTGTTTTGACCGATTTTTGTCGAAGGTCTTGTTTTTATATCTTATAAATGCTTCTGACAATCTGATTTAATTTGGACTGCTTTTTCAGCTGTTATATCATTTTTGAGTTTCATCTGAAACTCATCACAGTCATCACACGTCGCAGGTCGCAGGTTCCTTGAATCCTAAATTAAACTCAATGTTAAATATGTCACGGTAAAGCCACTGCTTTGTAATTAACCCTTGCTTCATTTCGTTTTCCTTGCAGTGCTCTACATACAAAGAATACATTTTTGATATATTGATATGGCTGACAAGATACAATCTACCTGTTTTCTCTCTGCTGTAGTGACTCTCGATTGTGGGGAACATCCTGATGTGGTTTCTGATACCGTCCCTTATTTCTTCATCCAACTTGTTTGGTGTAACTTTTATTTCCTCTCTGGTCTGGTTCAATAAGTTCACCATTTTTTTGGACAAAGCTGTCTTGACATACATTTCGGAAATACTTGAAGTATTTAAGAAAAATGTTTTGCAAACTTGTAGTCTCTGGCCACGAACTTCAAAGAAGTAATGAAGTGTCACATTACGCCTAAACTCACTATCTTGAACAACTCTTCTACTAACATTTTTTGCAATTACATGTGAGGCAACATATAATCTCTTAAAATCATTATTATTCCCTTCTCTTTCGACGACATTACTACCGTCGACTGGTGGTAAAGCATCCAGATCATTTGTCTCCTAAATCGCGGAACGTACATTTAGATGTTTGTTACATCCCAGTATGATGAATAATATCTTAAAATGTATATTAGCTATGCATAATGATTTAATGTTGTAAGCTGATGATGTAATGAGACGGTAGAATAGAATATTAGTTCTTGAAGTACTAGAAATACTTCTACCGCTTACCTATACTAACGTCAGCACTAATTCCACGATCCTTTTACTTCTTCCACTAATAAAATCCATTGTAATCTTCGATTACGTCATAAAATGCTCCTACAAATATCACAAACAACAACACACTGCTATTCGCACGTGATTTACAATGTGTATAACAATACGGAAGTAACGTAACACTTACGAGGTAAACCATCGTAACAGCCAATACGATAAAGAGCATGGAGGTCTATATTCAGGTCAATTGTCGTATGGTCATTTACCATTGTTTACCACTGGTTTTAGATTGCAAATACGATAGTATCGCATTGCTGAATTTCTTTTATGTAAAATATATGCATACAGTATTCTACCCCTAAGAAGGTATGACTTAAACTAGCCACATACGATAAAAACCCGAAAATCGTCATTTTTGCACTTACGATAGGTTACCTCTGACGTCCAGAAATGGCATCGTGTGTATGCGTAATGAGAGATTTTTCTCCATGACCAACCACTGCCAGCCACTCGTTATATAGCCCTCGCTCTCACACGATGAGGCAGTTTGGTCGTGGTTTTTGGCTGTAGGTGCGTGTGGCGAGGAAAATTATACCAAACATAGGAGAACCTACATTCTCTTCAACCTACTAATTTCATCGTAACTGTGAAAATGCGATAATTCCTTTATTCGTCATTCATTATATGATGCGTGCATGGAGTGTTTTCTCGTGAATCACGAAACTGCTGACACAGTCAGTCCCTAAACTTACACACTATTTAAAGTAAGTTGCGCTACGGACAATACATACACACACACACACACACACACACATACATACATACACACAAACACTCATTCCTGAGAGAGGACTCTAAACTCCAGCGGGAGAGGCCACGTAATCTGTGACAAGGGGCCTCAGAGTGTCATTCAGTTTATAATATAAAAGTGTAATAACCGATATATTAGTTTTTAATCTCTCATCCCGCTCCCGTCAAACACACTTCATCGATGATCAACAGAAAGACAACGATAAACATTGAAATACTCCAAACAATAAAAATACTCCTATAAATTCTGCTTATAACAGTGTCTATCTGTTTGGATGTTTGTGATTCATACAAATATGCAGCTTTATTCTAATGATGGTAAAAATTTTGCACCTTTCTCCTTCAAACCCAGAGGAATATCACAAAGATTTTGTATGGTAGACTACATTGTGGAGGTTAAAACAGACTCCAGTACCTTGTGACGTATGACTATCGAATTTGACACATTATGTTAGTTTTTATTGGGACGGTACGCTATAAATCCGCGTATGGTGCGTGTCAAGGGATACTTCGGTAGATCCTAGACAGCGTTTCACGGAACAACATGAGAATTAGTTAATATTATTAACTTTTCATATAGAGGAGTTGAGGATTTTTTTTTTTTTTTTTTTTTTTTTTTTTTTTTTTTTTTTTTTTTTTTTTTTTTTTTTAAAGAGTGGAGCCCCTCCACGCTCGCACTAGCATGGTGACCAACTCAAGAGTTCTACTGTCACCTCTGCATGTGTTAGTAAGTTAATGTAGGCGTCACAGGAGCGGGTACTGTGATGTGTTCCGTACGTGTGGATAAGATTACCCATTAATACGGTCCATATCGGGAGATAGTATTGGTCGAAAACTTCGAAAGAAGAGCGGTTTTAAGGGCAGAGGGAAAAAAGTGCCAAGGCAAGCGCCAAGGGAAAAAAACCTCTGCGACAGTCAGGTGCGGGTAGTAAGGGCAGTAGCGGATTCCTTGCTAGCTGCGATAGTTCATGCAAGGTTAGGTTAAGTTAGTGGCGGGTATCGTGCATCGATTACCGTGTCAGTGCTAAGGTCGTCATAAAGACATCAATCCGTTGGTGCTGCAGCAGAACCTGCTGCGTTGGGCTGCGCTGCTACTCTCGACCGGCTGGCCAAGTGCGGCAGCGAGCCGCGATGTTTCTGCGTCCTCTCTCCGGCGGTGGCGTCCATTCGTCGCGGTACCTCTGCGCGCAAATGACTGCGCGGAGAGGTTCCTGTCGCCGGTCGTCTGGGCCGAAACTTCACTGGGTGGCGCATGACTTCTTCAGCTCCTCCTCCAATGATTTCCCCTCCAGTTTGGCCTTCAGAGTGGCCTCAAATTCTCTGGCCGCCCGTACATAGGCAGGCGTCGTCTGGGCAGCTGTCGACTGTGATTGAACAACCACAGGAGCGCCGGTCGTCGTAGCAGTGGTCGCCGCAGAGCTGGGCGCCGCAGGGGCGGGCTCTGTGGCGTCCTCCGCGTCGTCATCAGCGTCGTCGTCGTAGAGGTCGCGCGCCAGTTCGGCGTGCAGCTGCCGAATTTGTCGGTAGACCTCGTCCCTCTCCGCAGCAAGTTGGGCCTGGAAGGCCACCCTCTCTGCTGCCATGGCGGCTTTGAATGCCGCCGTTGCCTCTTCCGCGGCAACGCGCAGGTCGTCCCCGGGCCGCGTCGTCTTCTTTGGGGCGGATGGCGCCGGCCCCCTTTCCGCTCTCGGCCGGTCCGCGCCGCCATTGGCGGTGTTTTCCGGCCGGTCACGGTCAGGGGGCGCGGCTGCCGCGCCGTCCCCTCGTCGTCGTCGTCGCCGCCGTTTCCGCCGACCATGCGGCGCCGCTGCAGCGGCCGCCGCGCCGCCTCCGGGTTGGTTCCGGCTTGAAAAAGCCGGGCAGCCTCGCCAGTTGGCAACGTGAGGACCGCCACAACGGGCGCAAGTCGGCGCCTCTTCCCTGCCGCGCACGCAGTCTCGTGTGTCATGCTCGCCAGAGCATTTGACGCACCGCGCTGCGTTGCGGCAGTATTTGGCCACATGGCCTACCCCCTGGCATCTGAAGCACTGAGGGAGAGGGTCCATGTCGGCGGGGAGAGCTTCCACCGTCACTGGGAAGCCCAAGAGCTTCCGCAGGGCGAAGACGTCGCCCCCATCATCGACCGTTTGCACGGCGACAACGTAGAGCGGCGGCCTCGTCCTGTTGGTCCGGTTGTGCAACTTAGCAGTTACACCACCGAACCCTGCTCGCCGCAGCCCTTCTCGGACTGCCGCCTCGTCGCAGCACCATGGCAGGCCCTTCAGGAGCGCCCTGGTGTACTTCGCGCGCTTCCCTTCAGACGTCGTCTTCAAGGGAGGAGCGTCGACGATGAAGGCGGCCACAGCGCTCTTCAGTGCCCTGTGGTCCGACTTCGTTGCTGCTTGTAGCGAAATGGTCGCGTTCGAGTTGACCAGCTCGATGCCGACCTCTTTCTTGCAGCAGCCGACTATAATATCGTACACCTCGACCCATGCGCCACTGCACGAGATGTACAAGGGCGGGGGAGGCGTACAATCTTCTTCGGTCTTCTTACCGTGATCTGCAGCCTCGATGAGTTGCGTGACCGACGGCCCCTTCACTGCAGGTTTCTTCTGCTGCGCCGATTTCTTCACCATGCTGTGGTGCGGGAGGACACGACAATTTTGCAGCGTTGTTAAAACAACGCAACGACAATTTGCTTCGTTCCCGCCACAGCACGGACTTCCTCACAGCTCTCCGGCAACTGGAACAGAGCGCGCTGCACCGCTGCTCAGCTGCAACCACAGGAGTTGAGGATATGGACTGAGAAACGAAGGAGTAAATGGAAGAGCGATAGAGAGGATGGTGAGGCGGGAGACGGGCCGAGACGGGGGGGGGGCAAGAGATGAGCAGCTTGGGGAGGGAATGGAGGAGATACAGCGAGGAACGAAGGACATATGGACGTACGGCAAGTTACACAACATTGCGTTACAAATTCGTTTTCAGCAAGTTATATCAGTGGGTGCCCCAGTGAAGTGCAATAAGACCGTTATTATTTTCTGTCTATGTAAATGATCTGAAGGGCAGAGTGAGTTGTAATCTGCGGCTGTTTGCTGATGGACTGATCTGTACATGGGGGTGACAGCTTTGAATCTTTGGAATAATGTAGTAGGATGCAGGGTGACTTGGACCAAATTTCTTGTTGGTGTGAGCGCTAAAGAAAAAAAATGTGATGCAGATGAGTAGGAGAAACAATCCCGTAATGAACGAATACAGCATTAGCAGTGTGCTGCTTGACAGAGTCACGTCAATTAAGTACCTATGCGTAACGCTGCACAACGATATGATATGAAATGGAACAAACAAATGACAGGTGTGGGCAAGGCGAATGGTCAACTTGGGTATATTGGGAGTAGAGCCGGTCGGCAGCTAAAAGAAGCTCGTTCGTTCATGATAAGCACGGCCGCTGCTCTTGAGCGGCGCAGCGAGCGGCTCGTGATTCGAGCACAAGCGCTCGCGAGCGAGGCGAATCGGTCAGACTCTTAGTGAAAGGGAAAATCGGCCAAGTGTGGTGTACTGCCTACTGGAATGTGGCATATGAAAAGACTGAATAATAGTAAACATAATAAAATGTTTAACAGCTGTAGCTTGTGTATTGAAAGAAAACTCTCTAGAAAATATTTCTTTTGTGTAAAAATACGGCGGTAAAAATGTTACAAATGAAAATGAATGACGGCAGAGATAAAAGAAGAATACCCGACACTATATATCAGAAAATCATCATTAGTCTGGTTGTCTACTAGTCTGGTAGTAGTGATGTCGATCTCCTTGGGGGTATAATGAGTAATGTATTTAGTTTTATTTAGCGGTGTTACCGTTTTATTAATGTTTAACTACCCTTCACCACATATCAGCACGATTGCATTCTTTGCTGTCGATATTAGCAGTAAATTTCTTCAATCCACTGTCGTTGAATTGCACCAATACATTTTTACTTAAATATGATCACAAGAACTGCATCGCCTTTTATAAAATCTAAACGTCTCTGGAAGAACTGTAAAATCATTTAGAACTACAATAGGAACATGTTATGTATGTTGTGTGTGTGTGGGGGGGGGGGGGGGGTTTGGTGCGTGTTTGCATACAAATCTGCAGTTTTACATTAATTTTAACGAAATTTTGTCATGTAGCCTTCAAAATGAGGGGAAGACGTCTGCGTAAAGTTCAAATGTTACAAATGAAAATGAATGACGGCAGAGATAAAAGAAGAATACCCGACACTATATATCAGAAAATCATCATTAGTCTGGTTGTCTACTAGTCTGGTAGTAGTGATGTCGATCTCCTTGGGGGTATAATGAGTAATGTATTTAGTTTTATTTAGCGGTGTTACCGTTTTATTAATGTTTAACTACCCTTCACCACATATCAGCACGATTGCATTCTTTGCTGTCGATATTAGCAGTAAATTTCTTCAATCCACTGTCGTTGAATTGCACCAATACATTTTTACTTAAATATGATCAAAAGAACTGCATCGCCTTTTATAAAATCTAAACGTCTCTGGAAGAACTGTAAAATCATTTAGAACTACAATAGGAACATGTTATGTATGTTGTGTGTGTGTGGGGGGGGGGGGAGTGGGTTTGGTGCGTGTTTGCATACAAATCTGCAGTTTTACATTAATTTTAACGAAATTTTGTCATGTAGCCTTCAAAATGAGGGGAAGACGTCTGCGTAAAGTTCAAATGTTACAAATGAAAATGAATGACGGCAGAGATAAAAGAAGAATACCCGACACTATATATCAGAAAATCATCATTAGTCTGGTTGTCTACTAGTCTGGTAGTAGTGATGTCGATCTCCTTGGGGGTATAATGAGTAATGTATTTAGTTTTATTTAGCGGTGTTACCGTTTTATTAATGTTTAACTACCCTTCACCACATATCAGCACGATTGCATTCTTTGCTGTCGATATTAGCAGTAAATTTCTTCAATCCACTGTCGTTGAATTGCACCAATACATTTTTACTTAAATATGATCACAAGAACTGCATCGCCTTTTATAAAATCTAAACGTCTCTGGAAGAACTGTAAAATCATTTAGAACTACAATAGGAACATGTTATGTATGTTGTGTGTGTGTGGGGGGGGGGGAGGGGGTTTGGTGCGTGTTTGCATACAAATCTGCAGTTTTACATTAATTTTAACGAAATTTTGTCATGTAGCCTTCAAAATGAGGGGAAGACGTCTGCGTAAAGTTCAAATGTTACAAATGAAAATGAATGACGGCAGAGATAAAAGAAGAATACCCGACACTATATATCAGAAAATCATCATTAGTCTGGTTGTCTACTAGTCTGGTAGTAGTGATGTCGATCTCCTTGGGGGTATAATGAGTAATGTATTTAGTTTTATTTAGCGGTGTTACCGTTTTATTAATGTTTAACTACCCTTCACCACATATCAGCACGATTGCATTCTTTGCTGTCGATATTAGCAGTAAATTTCTTCAATCCACTGTCGTTGAATTGCACCAATACATTTTTACTTAAATATGATCACAAGAACTGCATCGCCTTTTATAAAATCTAAACGTCTCTGGAAGAACTGTAAAATCATTTAGAACTACAATAGGAACATGTTATGTATGTTGTGTGTGTGTGTGGGGGGGGGGGGAGGGGGTTTGGTGCGTGTTTGCATACAAATCTGCAGTTTTACATTAATTTTAACGAAATTTTGTCATGTAGCCTTCAAAATGAGGGGAAGACGTCTGCGTAAAGTTCTGTATGGATGTTCGCAGAGGATACTTTATAACAGATTTCGACATTGTTTGCGCAGTGACAATGGATTAATGCATGTATGTATGTTTTCATGAAGACGAGTTTTATACTACGCAAACCATTGTATGTTGCATGGCTATGGGAACGAGTTGAAATTCCTTTCTTAATCTACTTTATTATATCCTCCACTTGTAAGTTGGATAACGGAGCCTTTTCTTCTCACGCGAGTACAAAATAAAAGTTTTCCGATATCCAAAATACCAGTTCATGAGAAAAAATAATCAAATCTTTGTAAATTTAAGGGACTTCACTGCTGCGGTTATCAGTCACAAGGCTTACAAACTAATTATACTAACCAGATTGAAACGTTCACTCTGCAGCAGAGTGTGCGCTGATATGAAACTTCCTGGCAAATTAAAATTGTGTGCGGAACAGGGACTCAAACCTAGAACCTTTTCCTTTCGCGGGCAAGCGCTCTACCGACTGAGCTATCCCGGCACGCTTCATGATACATTCACACAACTCTATCTCTGCCAGTACCTCGCCTTCTACTTTCCAAACTTCACAGAAGTTCTTGAGAAACTCGTAGAAGTAGCACTCATGGAGAAAAGGATATAGACGAGCGTATAAAAGAAATTTATAGCAGTCATCAAAATATTTAAATTAATATTTCTATTTTGGATCTCTTACTCGTAAACCTTATCCGTTACAAGCGCACAACATGCGCATCTGTAACAAATTTCTCAAACAGACTGAACGCTTAAATATTACAATAACTGCAAGTTTAAAGATTAACTTAAGTGATATGCAAATAAACCTACATGCCTCTTGTTTAAAATGGCTGTAAAATAAAGTTTAGCAAAGTCGGATAAGTTAACGTGGGCACCGAGTTCATCTACCATGAAATGATAAAAATTTCTAAATAAATTACTGCCTTACAGTTATCCCAACATCAATTACAGCTTCTTTGGGGACTGTCCAGTAGAATTTACGTTCTGTCTGCTAACTCTCGCAGTACGTCTTCTTTTGCCTTCGTTATCAGAAACGGCGCTGCCGGTTCCTGTTCCGACCAAGGTTTTCGGGAGGTTTTCCTTGGTTGTAAGGCGTATGCCGGAACTGGTAAGCCCTTCCCATTTATTTCCAATTGGGATCCCCCCTTTGCCCCACTATCAAATTGTCTGATAATTGGCTGAATAGAACCGCGACTCTTTATGGGCCGGATCTCAAACAGCCCGCTCCACTCCTCGTAGTGGAGAATGAAAAGAACTTTTTTTTAAAAAAAAAAGTTCCTATGAACGTTACGACTCTGCAAGTCTTACGAGTGATGCAAGTTCCCATGAGCGTATATGGGTCTGCGAGTTCCCAAGACCGTTATGGGTCTGCAAGTCTCTACAAGTCTCACAAGCACTACGACTTGCCAAGTGTGTTACAGGTCTGCATGGCTCTACGAGTCTTATGTGTGCTGCGAGTTCCAATGAGCGCTACGTGTCTGAGACTCTCTATGAGTGTCACAAACACTGCAAGTTTCCACGAGCGTTACGGGTCGGCAAGTTTCACGAGCGCTGCGAGTTCCCACGAGCGTTACAGGTCTGAGTCTCTAAGAGTCTCACGATGACTGCGAGTTCCCACAAGCATTATGCATCAGCGACACTCTATGAGTCTCACGAGCATTGGGTTTGCGAGTCTCTACCTGTCTCACATGCGCTGCGAGTTCCCAGGAGCGTTCCAGGTCTGCAAGCTCTACAAGTGTCACAAACCCTGCGTGTTCCCACAAGCATTACAGGTCTGCCAGACTCTAAGTGTCTCACGAGCGCTGTTAGTTCACATAACGTTACGGGTCTGCGCATCTCACGAGTGCTGTGAGTTCCCACGAGTGTTATAGGTCTGCGTATCGACGAGTCTCATGAGCGCTGCGAGTTCCCACGAGCATTACGGGTCTGAGAGTCTCAATAAGTAGCAAGAGCGCTGTGAGTTTCCACGAGCGTTACTGGTCTGAGTCTCATTAATACTGCTAGCTGCCACAAGCGTTACGGACTGAGTGTCTCTACGAGTATCACAAACGCTGCAAATTCCCACAAGCGATGCAGGTCTGGGAGTCTCACGAGCACTGCGAGTTTCCTCGAGCGTTACAGCTCTGCGTCTCTATGAGTCTCATGAGTAATGCGAGTTCCCACAAGAATTATGGGTCTATGAGTCTCTAATAGTACCATCAGTGCAGCATGTTCCCATGAGCGTTACGGGTCTGTGAGTGTCTACCAGTCTCACATGCGCTGAGAGTTCCCACGAGCGTTACGGGTCTGCGGGACTCTACGAATCTCACGATCGCAGTGGAAGCTCATAGCTGGCTGGTCGCGGCTGACTCACAGTGCCCCATTGGTCCCTGTGGCTGCAATTCTGGCTCAAGTTGGGGACGAGCTACGAGCGAGCCTGAAGGCTGACTGGCTCTAATTGGGGAATTTTGATAAGGTGTGATTCGCCTGTAAAGGAGACTGCATATAAAACGCTTGTACGACCGTTTCTTGAGTATTTCTCACGGTTTTGTATATCTGCCATATCAGTTTAAAGGAGGACATAGAGGCAGTTCATCATGGACAGCTAGGTTTGTATCTGGCAGATTTGATCAATGTGCGGGTGTTACTGAAATGCTTCGGGAACTAAAATGGAAATCGGTGGAGGGAAGGCGACGTTCATTTCGAGAAACACTGTTGAAATTTAGAGGGCCGGAATTTGAGGCGGACTGAAGAACGATTATACTGCTGCCAGTCTACATTTCGCTAAAGACCACAAAGTAAGATCAGAGATACAAGCATTATCCCCCCCCCCCCCTAATTCCATATGGGAAGCAATTAGTAGTGGCATCGATTACCCTCCACCACGTGCCTTTGGGTGCATTGGGGAGTATGTACGTAGATATGTATAATTTGAGGAGTGAATTCTCCAAATGATTCCAACATTTCAAATGGATTTCAATGCTTTTACAGTTTCTGAAATCGCCTTTTATAGACGATATTACTGAAAATTTATTTACTTGACACAAGGAACATCTATGCACTATATTAGGACTTCATGGCCCTCCCACCGAAGGTTCGAGTCCTCCCTCTGGCATTCGTGTTATCCTTAGTAAAAGTTACTGTAATTAGTTTCTAAGCCTAGGGACCAATGAACACTGTACACTGTTCCCAGAGGTTTACAAACATTTGAATTTTTTAATAAGCAGGAAAAACCGGTATTCTTTGTAATTGTTTGCTTGTTTTATTTGCTTGTACAGAAAATCGATTTCTGTCACTTATTGACCATCCTGAGTGCTAGGTCACAAACAGGGTTGCTGGTCGTGAATAAAATTCTTAACTGGCAATAACCAGAATACCGTGTCATCCAATTAATTAGTGACACTTTGGATGCCATATAAGAATCAAACTTGGGCCTTTTGTGACCAGAGTAATATCCAGTTATGGTCCGGTTTTGACTCCAAGTGAATGCAATGTTGTGGTCCACTTATCATTGTGAAACTTCTCTTTCTAATGTGACACTTATTACAAATAAATACTGAAACGAACTCACTGATGAACACTTGAATAAGTGTAAAACTCGTTAATATTGTAGATGATTACGATCTGCAGTTAGACAGTTTATTGATTTGTATTTATTTTGGCTGTCTCAGTTTCAAAAGTATTTAGTCATGTACGACCATAGTCGCCGTCACGTAGCAAGGCGGCCCAGTTTTCAGCTGGTCTGCGCATCCCCCTCCATTAGTTCAATGGAATCCAATGATATTCATTCCCTAGGCGCATGGCTGGTCGCGAGCTACGCATTATTTCTCCCTCAGGCTCAACTGTTGGCACTCGGCCGTAGCTTCTCCCCTTCACGCTTTCCCTATAGCTCCGTCCTTATGTGTGGAAGATAAAATGTTCAAATATTTGTGCTGTTTAAAGAACTTAACTGCGGGAAGTCCCTAAATTTACAAACTAATTATGTACTACCTTATACTAAACACGACACTAACATCCATGTCCGTGGGGGGATCCGAACCCCCGACGGAAAAGGGCCTACAGCCTTGTAGCATAACGCCTCAACTCGCTCGGCCGCTCCACCGCGGATGCGCAGAAGTGCCTTCCTACATTATGCCAACTACAGTTTTCATTAATTACGATCACAAATGCATGGTGTCAGCTCGCTCCAACACTACTTCAGACATTGGTCGAGTCCATACCATGTCGTCCGTGCGGCACTTCAGTGTTCTGTGTACTCACGGGGGACCTACACGATGTCAGGCATGTGCGCCAGTTTATTTAGCTCTTCAAATAATTTCTCAATTTACTTTGGTGCCTCATTACAGGACACTAAACATTGTTCATTTTTCTTTGATAATAAACATCAAGGTCATAATATATGCACATGAACACTATACCACAGCAAGAAACTGATTACACTGTTAAGTGACTGTAACAAAATGAATCTGTTACGATGAAGAGGCAAGATACCTTCTGGTCATATGACACTGCAAGCAGCACCCCATCCTAACCTAAATGGCTGCTCTCACATGCGTCTTTTAAAATTGTTAAATATTTGTCATAAATGTCATTTACCTCAATATCGCGACAGAGTTGCTAAAACGACCTAAGCTATGTGGTGAGTAACAATGCAAAAGTCATTGTTTTTCCCGGAGCTTTTAGAAAATTGCGTTTAAAAAGAATGGCTTACATTCGGTCTCGAATCCACAACCTTGGACAGCGCAGCTCAATGTTGCTAACCACACGGCTAATCTTGCTATGTGGAGAGTAGAGACTTCATTATTATTCATTATCGGATCCTCTGAAGGCTTTTGCAATTGATGCGGCTTTGATTCACAGTTATAAGATATTTTACCAACTACGACGTTTTGATGAATCTTCAAAGGGCCAAAAATAAGTATGAAGGGGCGATGTTGCCTTTATGGAGGATTTACACATGCGCAAGGTGAGAAGCGCAGAGCTTCATTGTCTTCCTTTGGGACCATTCGTGCGAAGCCGACAGAGCTCGAGTGGCCAGGAGCTGGCGTCTAAACAGCTCCAACGCCAATGTCAAAAGCGTCGTTTCCCCTCGTCCCTCCCTGCCATGGGAGCGCCCTTATGCTGCCTCCAGGGGGGGTTCAGGAGAGAATTTGAACCTCAGCCGCGTATGCGCATTGCAACGCTGCGGCCACATTAATGCCATCCCCACACAGGACGTGGAAACGCACGTGTAGGAGGACGTGGTACCGTTCCAGCGTTGAATTCCACGTTCCACTGCCCTGCGGAGCGTGGAACGAACGATCGGGCACGTTAGAATTTTGCTTCATGGAGTGGAACGTGGCCATTGAAAAGAGACCTGATTTTCACGTAACAAGCAGAACTTTTGATCCGCCATATTGCAAACGGAACTCCGTACTTCCTGACTTCTTTTATACTTTGTTATAAATAAATAAGATATTACTACCTGTTTTAGGTGCATAGTGTATCACAAATACAGCGCATATACTCCCCATGAGAAATAGTGTAGTTGGTAGCGCGGTAAGCTTCGCAGCTGAAGTTGCGAGTAATTTTTCCTTTTGTTTCCTTAATATTTGTGGTTCTTTCTTACTGAGTGTAATTTCCGATATTCGTCGTTATTTCTTTTTAAGTCGTCGGATTAGCGTGGTGGTTAGCGTTACGAGCTATGGAGGAAAAGAGATGTAAATAACAAGTTTGCATCTACACTGTCCCAGATTTTTTTTAAGATTTGGTTTAATTACCGTTTATGTAATTTATTTATCAATTGAATACATTTATGATATCCAGTACAAACATGAACGAATTCTGTCAAAGAAACGGTTTAGAGTTTTTCGTGCAAGGGCAAAGGTACAAATAAATTTTGAGACAGTACTCTACGTCATTCCGCTTCCGCCACGGTGTTTGAATTCTGTTGCAGTTCAGCACAGTGCTGGAATAGTTCAGCTTCGCAGTGCGGAGAGAGTGTGGCTATGGAAGCAGATGGAGCAAAAGTGTTTACGTACAATACTAAAAGCAAAAATTATCACAACAAACATTGTCGAGCTGAGGCGTTGTCCCGCGTGTATAAACAAGTATAATGTAGTATGCAACGCGCAAGCATAAGAAAGTTGCAGTATTCAGTTTTTTTCCGGCGTTCGCTAACAGATACCGTGTAATTTTACGCACATCCACTTTTGTAAGGACAATGATCTACGCGCTAGCCCGTAACGGGAGCTGGAGAGCGCAGCGATCGCAAAGCAAATCACGATGAGCAGCACTTTCCGTGGGATGTAGCGGGTCGTTTCAGTGCTGTAGCTACACTAGGTAGACAGCACGTCTGACGTGCGCCACGTTGGGACAGCACGACTGAAGCGGTCGCACTACGACTCTATACGTGCTGCCTCCGCGACGTGAAACATTTCTAATGCGGTGGAAATAATTTGAATGTGCATATAAAATGATCTGATACAAGAACGTAAAGATGAATGATAGTTTAAAAGCACTTCTTATTCTATGTTTTTAATTACTTTTTCACGACGACGTTTTATCCGGGGGTCCACTGAACCAGTCGAAAGCATCTCGCCTACTAGTTGCTTCTTATTTCAGGTAGGAATGGACTAACGAAAGTGATAGTAGGTGTTCCTACTCGTCTTGAATCTGTTTCCCTTTTAACATCTCTCTCTCTCTCACTGCGTCCCATGCTGGGTGGAGGCGCCTTACACGGATCACGAACAAATACTGGGTCAGCGATCTCGAGTATAAAACAGCAAAAGGAGAAGTGATATATTTAGCGCATCGGATAACGACTTTAGGAAATGGATCCACCGAGCATGCAGAGAAAAAAAAAAAAGAGATGTTTTTATGGGCATTACAAGATAATCGTAACATCAGGTGTATGTGCACACAATGGGCAACTTATTTGATGACTAGGATGGGGATTTGGCAGTATTTGGCAGTGCAATTTAGGGATAATCATAGATATAAATTTAGTTTTACAGGATAATTTAATATGAGATTAAATTGATAGTCTCCCATCTTTCAAATACAGCTGGCCGTGGGGGCCGAGTGGACTGAGGAGCTCCAGTCACGGTCTGCACGGCCACTACGGTCGGGGGTTCGAATCCCCCCTCGAGTATGGATATTTGTGCCGTCCTTAGTCTTAGCTAGTTCATAAGTAGTTTGTAATCTTAGGGACTGATGACCCCGTAGTTAAGTCCCATAAGTTCTACAAACATTTGAACATTTTTTTTTTCAAATACAATTTACATTCGTTATACATTGAATTATGCAACCTCCTTAGCTTGGTAACACAATCAGCATCTTTAGGTGGGTTTGAGGACAGTCAGAAGGTACTACCGACACAAACCATTAACACACATGGGGACCTAAGTCAAGATATGGAATATGAATTGGAATTAACATTAAGCACGTCAGAAACGAACCTTAGCCGCGAAGTACAATCATGATTTGAGTAGCATTCCTCACGAGTTCTAGATATTTGCCTAAAGTCGACGCATGCGTACATTAACGTTCCTAACTTTACAATCTCAACAAAGAAGTCGCTTTGAGTAATCTAAGGCTAGAGCGCAGCCTGTCTACTCACCAGACAACCGACGGCAGAGAGCCGGTTTCAAACAGCAACGGGCAGCGGCCGGCTAGGGAACCTGGAGGGGGGAGTTGCCAACCCCTGGGGTAGAAGAATTTTGCGCGGGCGACCGCCAACGCTCGTCTCTGACCTGCACGACGTCGATTTAAGTTGGTAAGGGACATGTGTAGGACGGAGTCTCCCTGACGACTGCTGGAGGGAATTTGACTCAAGGTAACCACAACTCTTGACTGACTCTCTCCTTACGCCGTCCTCTCACCGGACGTGGTAATCCACGTGGAGGAGGACGTGGTGCCGTTGCAGCGTGGAATTCCACGTTCCACTGCCCTGCGAAGCGTGGAATGAAGGATTCAGCATGTTAGATTTTTGCTTCGTGGAGTGGAACGTGGCCAATGAAAAGCGACCTGGTTTTCACGTGACAAGCAAAACTTCTGAGCCGCCATATTGCAAACGGAACTCCGTAATTCGTATGAATATAATCTATATAAAGAGTTAGAATACTGATGAACGTTTGAAAACGCTTCATTTTAGATTAGATTTGTTACAATAAATTGCCGGTAACAAAATTTTCATGGCTTTAAAGGTTCTCGTATTTGACGTGAGTCAGTGTTATAATTTGTATAATATGAAAGAATATCGCCCCTTTGCTACGGTATAACGCATTACATCAAAGACGCGTCTTGGTGATGCCATGTCATAGATAAATAACATATTACAATTAGTTTTAGAAGCATAGAATACATGTAAACCGACCGAGCTGCTGAATTGTAGAAGTAGCGTAGATGGTAGACTATGGCGTAGAGATTGTAAGTGATAGAGGTTCACGTCTGTGTACTTCCGAAATATTTTTATTTTTTTTTCCTTTTTTGTTTCATTAACGTTTCTGGTTATTTCTTGTCAATTTATGTGCAATATCAGATATTCGTTGTTATTTCTTTTTAAGACAACGTATTAGGGTCGTCGTTAGTCGCGAGCTGTGGAGGAAAAGTGATGAAAATAACAGGTTTGCATATACACTCACAGATATTTTTAACCATTTCGTTTAATGATGGTTAATGCATCTTATTTGTTAATTTAATACGATTATAATATTTGGTATACGACGTTATTTATTTGACACAAGAACGAACTTTGTCCACAAGATAATTTGTTGAGTGTTTCTTTCTAGGCCACAGAGACAAATAAAATTCAAGACAGTACCCTACGTCACTCGGTTTCCCCCACGGTGTTTGAATTATGTTGCAGTTCTGTACACTATTGGAATAGTTTAGTTTCACAGTGCAAAGTGAACATGTTCAAATGTTTGTTAAGCTTAAGGGACTTAACTGCCGGGTCATCAGTTCCTAAACTTACAAACTACTTATGAACTACCTTATACTAAAGACGACACAAACATCCATGCCTGAGCGGGTGATTCGAAAGTGAACATGGATAGCGCGTGGCTACAGAAGCAGATGCAGTGTAGGAAAATTATCACAAAGAGCATTATCGAGCTGAGGCGTTGTCCCGCGTGTATAACAAGTAAAATATATGGTCAGAACCTATTAGCAATATAAAAGCAAGATAACTGAAGCTGGTGCAAATGATGTATTTCACCACTGACAATATTTTTAAGAATCTTTGCGAGAAGTGATTTTGTCGTAAATTTAGTTATTATTCTCATTCGATTTCAGATACATGTACCGTCATTGTGCTTCTCGAAGAAAACAAAATACAATTTATGTAAGAATATTACATGCCACATGAAAGCACAAGAAAGCATTTTATTTTTTTCCGACGATGGCTTAGAGAGATACCGTGTAATTTTACGCACATCCATCTTTGTAAACACAATGACCAACGCGCCAGTCCGAAACGAGCGCTGGAGAGCGCTGCAGTCGCAAAGAATGTTCAAATGTTTGTAGAGCTTTTGGGACTTAAGTGCGGATCATCAGTCCCTAAACTTACAAACTACTTATGAACTAGCTAACACCAATGATGACACAAATATCCATGCCCGAGGGTGGATTCGAACCCCCGACAGTAGTGGCGGTGCAGACCGTGAGTGGCGTACCGCAGTCCCCTCGGCCACCGCGGCCGGCGCGATCGCAAAGCAAATCACGAGGTGCAGCACGTTCCGTGGCATGTATCGGGTCGTTTCAGAGCGTGCTGTAGCTAGGTACACAGCACGTCTGGCCTGTGCCACGTTGGGAAAACACGTCCAGAGAGAGGACGGCTTTAGGATAAGGTAGGGAGTGAACTGTATCGCCTATCAACCAGGTACACTAAAGAATTGATACAACCAACTTTTTACTTTCCTTCACCGAAGGCAGAGGCAAGAGGCAAACATGAACCGAAAATGGGGGCGTAACAAACTGCCAGCAAAATAACTGAAGTTCAGTAATAAAAGAAAGAAACAATAGTTGAAAGCGGGTCCAATTGACCCCTTTCACAAGGAACAAAAAAGACGCGCCACCACTGCATACTACTACTTACACACGCTGCTGTGGAACCGCCATTTTCACTTCCTGCGACCGTGCTGCATTCTGGCGACGTTACTTGGCACTTATGACGCGGTAATATAAATTCTTTGAGACGCTCTTCAATTTGGTGCAAAGTATTTACTGTGATTTCCCTCTCTCGGGTCTTTGAAGTCAGGAATTTCGAATGGGACGCCCAGTATTTGGTTCCACTTGTTGGCCCACTTTAGGTTGCGGTAGTAACACTAAAAGTGGGCCTTTGCGATCGTCTTCTTACAGCTCGAAATTTGAATGAAAATAACGGTTAACTATTCATCTGACACGAAAACTGAGTAACCGAATTTGTAGAGGAGAAAACTCTCTACAACTTTTTTTCATATCTCGTAGCGTTTCAAAGATATTTGCAAAAATAACGGCGATTTTGGGATGTATGTCTGTCTGTGTCTGTCCGTCTGTCTGTCCGTAACGTGTTCCCTATTTTTAAGACGAACCGTTCAACCGATCAGCACCAAATTTTACAGACATGATTGTAGGGCGCCAGAAACCAGAACCTCACTTTTTCAAATTTTTCGGACAAAAAATACAGTACTAATATCAAAAAAAGTCGTTTGTAATATAATTGTAATTGCAAACGAACCGTTCATCTGACAAGAAAATTGAATAACCTAATTGGTAGAGCAGAAAATTCTTTACAACTTAGCTCCCCTATATATATATTTTTTTTTCATATCTCGTATTGTTTGAGACATATTTGCAAAAATAACGGACATTTGACACTCTCCATTGAATTAACTAAAACCAGCCGTTCGGAGATGTCACGTGACATTCGTCGCGTATTTAATGGTTTTCTTATCGTAACTTACACGTTGTCATTTCAAAGCAATGGCGCACTGAAGAATTAACAAAAATATATCGTTCTTCGTACGATAAATGATAATCTAGTGCCTACAAATGCCATATTAGCATCAGTTAACAACGGCTATAAATAGTATGAGATTAAAGGATTCTTATTTTAATTGATAGCCGTAGCGTATAGCATCTTTGCCTAGCAAATAACAGGCATCGAAATTTTAATCTTACAAAGTAAAATAGTTAAAAACACAGAAAATAAAGACACAGAGACGTTGTAAATTGTGCTCGGACCCAAAAAACGTAAAGATATAGCAGAAAAGAGAGTTTTGCGGCAGCGACTCAGAATACGTGTGCAGCGCAGTGGCGGAACGCGGCTGCATCACTGTTGCTGACGCACGCCGACAGCTGGAACTTGTGAGTACTGATTTCATATTCACACCATGAATACAAAGTATAGGAAGTCTTGTTTAAAGTTCTCGTTTCCGTATGGGTATGAACGTCCAAAACTGTATGAAATTGTCGACTGGTTTTACGATCACCTTGGTTTGAAAGATGAAGAAGTTGTTGGTTACACTTACGATTTTCTTGGTAATGCTGTATATGCAAAGTTGATAGACGATCAAACTTGTGTTAGAATTGTAACGTAGACTAGAGGTAACGCGAAATTTCAAAATTGTAAAGCTGAAATTGTCAATGTTGCAATTTCCTACGCTGGTTTTCAATCTTCCATTTGAAATGCAATTCGAATATATTCGAGAAGCCCTTTCACAGTGTGGGAAGGTTATTCAAATTACGGCTGAAAAATGGAAAGGCCACAAATACTACAATGTTGACAATGGAGTCAGAAACGTAAAAATTGATCTGACAAGACATGTGCCTTCTTTTATTATGATACAATGATATACAGCACTGGCGGTATATGATGGTCAGTGTGGTGTCGCACAAGTACAAAGTGCGCGCCACCTACTTTCGCCGCGCGCCGCCATGCATGCACGACGCGGCGTTCTTACGACGTCAGCCACGAGCGCCCTCTGCTACAACTCCGCTCGTGGCCACCACTGAACGACATCGTTCACTTGGGACTGAGATAGGAACCAGATAAGACCTTCGGAATCAGATAGGCACCAGTGAAGACTTGGCTATCGGTTAGGCACTAGGCACGCCTCTAGCTCAACTATGTATCAGCATTCTGCAGTACTATGTAAAAGTTAAGTATTGTATAAATTCTGTTCAATATATATCACGTTCTAATTTACTCTAGTGTTTCTAGTTTCTGCTGTCCCGCTGGCTGCTCCCCTTCGTACCTGCACAAGCGTGCTATCTTTATTCCTGTGTTGGTCTTCCTACTCGGCCACCGACACCTACGACGGAAACGAGACACAAAAGCGGCGACGAGGCTGGGACACAAAAGTGGCGACGAGGAGTGATAGAAGAACCGTGGACCAGCAGCCAGACAGCAGCAGTCGGAGCACACAGAAATTACTCCCGCCCACCCACCCTTATTCTAATATTTTTGGGGGAACATATTCAGTTACGTGTGTTGTGGACTTTTTTGTTGCAGAGCGTCCTCTTTCATATTGCATTTCTGTTTTGTTATAATTTACTTGTACGCGCGGCGCCTAATCGGTCAGCATGGCCACTACCCCGAACCCAAATTTAATGGAAATTATTCAGTTACAGACGGCGCAAATCACACAACTCCTGCAGGCGTTTTCCCAGCTAACGGTGCAAGCCGCTAACCAACAACAAAACCAGCCGTCGCTTCAGCAGCCCACACCTGCTGCTGCAACGCTTCCTACGTTTCACCAGTACAACGAACGAGAGGAAGAATGGAGTGACTACTTCGCTCAATTTCAATAACTCGTCGCGGCTTATCAAATAACAGGTCAGACAGTTAAACATTTCTTTCTCGCCGTAGTTGGCACCAAGACTTTCGTGTTACTGCAGAAACTTTTTCCGCAAGCATCTCCTCGTGATGTAGACTTTGAACAAATAGTAGAGGCACTAAATGCTCATTATGAGAGAAAAGTTCTCGTAGCTGCGGCACGGTACCGATTTTTCAGACTTAAAAAATTACCTGAGCAGTCACACCAAGAGTGGATCACTGAGTTGAAGGGCTTAACCCGCAAATGTAAATTTACTTGCTCTTGTGGACTTTCTTATAGTGACGTTATGTTGAGAGATGCGATTACGTAGAACATTCAGGACCCCTGAATTAGAGCAGCAATTCTGAAACAGTCTGACCCCTCATTAGACAGTGTACTGCAGCTTATTGTAGCTCATGATACTTTTGAGTTAGCAGATGTAGAAATGCAAAGCCACAGTGTTAATTCAGTGCGCCGCAACTGACGCTTTCCTAGCCGTAGTTCTCAGTGTAGCCCTAGTGATTCTTATTTTTCTACCGGCCGTGCTGAACAGACAGTGAACAGTAGCCAGTGTAAAAGTGCGACACAAAGGTCGCCCCCGTCGTGTTAGAAACAGTAATTTGAATAACAGGCGCCACCGCTCATTTCAGAAAAATGTTCGTAAGTCTTGCCCTCAGCGTGTATCTCACCATAAGTGTGCACAATGCCCTATTCGCACCGCAATCTGTTATCAATGTGGCAAAACAGGAAATGTACAGACAGTGTGCATGCTGAATTTAAACTCAAAGAACGGTGCCGTTAGAAACTGTGCTTCGCGGGGTGCGAGAACAGTGCATGCCGTAAATGTCCTAGACGCTGTGGAATTGAACAGTGCTTTACTTGGTTCTCAATTGCAAAACAATTCTTCTGTGACTACGGCAAAACTATGTAGTGAGCCACGTCACAAGCGCCGACGACAGCGTAAAACTGTGCAACGGAAAAGTGTTCAGGACAAGCAAAATGACTATGTACAGTGCAATCCTGTAGTGAACCTAGTGCCTTCTGCAACTTCTCCTTGTAACAGTGCCCAGTACCGTGTAGATAGTGACAGTAGACTTGTTGTAGATACTCAAAGTAATTTTAGTGCAGTAGCCTCGCTTTGCGCGGACGCCGATCGGGCGGTAGTGCCATCTAGTGACAGTGTTGTTAATCCCCTGCGTGACGAGTCTGCGCCGCTTCCTTCACTACGCAGCCCGCGCATGCGCAAGCGCATCAAACAAGGCGTAGCAGACGTTTCCCACATTCGCGCACCTGTCGTGCGCCACAAGCAAAAACTTTTTGTGACTCTTTACATAGACAATAAGACTGTGCAATTTCAGCTTGATACTGGTTCCGATGTTACTTTAATAAATAAAGATACTTATGAACTTCTGGGTTCGCCAAAATTGTCGTCGTCTCAGCAAGTGCTTACTGCGTACACAGGTCAAAATATTCCCGTTCTAGGAACGTGTAGCGTGCCCGCCTCTTTTCAAGGTGTAACAAAAACAGTTGCTTTTGTAGTTCTTCAGGCCAAATCTACACAGAACATTTTTGGACTAGATGCTTTTGACTTGTTTGGTTTATCAATTCAAAGAGATGTGCTTCAAATTTCGTCAGTAGTGCCTCAGGACAAAATTAATGCATTAATTGTTTTCGCCGGAACTAGGTTGTGCAAAAGACTTCGTGGCACATGTAACTTTAAAAGAAACTGCAGTTCCAAAATTTCGTAAAGCTAGACCAGTGCCTATCACAATGCGTGATACAGTTGCCGATTTAAACGTTGGCAAGATAGTGGTGTGATTTCTCCTGTTTCTGCGAGTCAGTGGGCCTCGCATTTAGTAATTATACCCAAGCCGTCAGGAAAACTTCGTCTCTGTGTGGACTTCAAATCAACGGTAAACAATCAAACAATTGTAGAAACTTACCCCCTGCCCAGACCTGAGGAACTGATAGACAAATTAGGACAGTCTTGCTACTTTTCCAAGATTGATTTAGCAGAGGCATACTTACAGATTCCGTTTGATGACGAGTCAAAAAGTTTTTCGTCATTAATACTCACATGGGCCTTTTTCAATTTCAACGCCTACCCTTTGGCAGTTCTTCCGCCCCCGCTATTTTTCAGCGTTTTTTGGAACAGCTGACAGTTTCTGTACCGTGTTGCTCGAACTACTTGGATGATATTGTGGTATCCGGACGTACAGTTGAAGAACATTTAGCCAACCTGGACTGTCTTTTCAAAGTGTTGACTGCAGCAGGTCTACGTTGCAATAAAGCAAAGTGTTCCTTTTTTCAAACTGAAATAGAGTACCTAGGCCATGTGATTAATGCCCAAGGAGTCCATCCATTACAGTCGCATCTTCGAGCAATCAAAGACTTGCCTCCTCCTAAGAATGTGCATGAATTGCAAGCAGTAATGGGAAAGCTTAACTATTATTTCAGATTTATTCCCAATGCCTCTCAGACTGCAGCTCCACTGCATCAGTTACGTAGGAAGAATGTTCCTTTTGTATGGTCTAAAGCTTGTCAGGTTGCCTTTGACAAACTTAAGTCTGCACTACTCAGTGATGCATGTTTGATTCCCTTTGACCCACAGAAGCCTGTAGTGTTAGCTGTTGATGGCTCGTCGTACGGTCTGGGTGCAGTTTTGTCACATCGTATTGGATCTCACGATCGACCTATTGCCTTTGCATCCAAGCTACTGACGCCAACGCAACAGAATTACAGTCAGATAGAAAAGGAGGCCTTAGCAATAACTTACGGCGTCACAAAGTTTCATCATTATCTCTATGGCAGAAAATTCTATTTGTTGACTGACCACAAGCCTCTCACGTCGTTGTTCTCACCCACAAAGCCAATTCCGCCACGTACGGCACAAAAGCTTCAGAGATGGTCCTTGATATTGTCTAATTATCAGTATGAGATTTTTTACCGACCTACCACTAAGCACGCCAACGCGGACACACTTTCCCGACTTCCGGTTGGCCAGGATGTGTCATTTGATTCTTCGGAAATGGCATGTTGTCAGATAGACTCCAGAGATGCATCCGCTATCGCAGTCTTCCCTTTGAACTCTCGTCGGGTTGCACAGGAAACAGCTGCGGATGCAGACCTAAGTGTGGTAGCACGTTTTGTTCGCTCAGGGTGGCATGAAAGAGCCAAATACATTGATCGGCCTCTGGTTCGACGTTATTTTGCACAACGTCATGCATTATCTTTAAGTCAGGGTGTTCTGTTGTTACATACGGACAACGACCAAACAAGAGTGATTGTTCCTCGTTTCCTGCAACGTGAAGTGTTACGCCTCCTGCATCAAGGACATTGGGGTATTGTTAGGACAAAGCAAATGGCCAGACGTCATTGTACCTAGGTTGGTATGGACGCTCAGATAGAGAGCATGACGTCACAGTGTACTGTTTGTGCGGCGCATCAGACGGCTCCCCGCAACGTTTCTCTGACTGGCCACACCCCAAGGGACCATGGCAACGTTTACACATTGACTTTGCCGGACGTTTCTAGAATACGCGCTGGTTAATTGTTGTAGACGCTTTCAGCAAGTTTCCTTTTGTGTTTGCAATGAACTCAACGACAGCGTCTAGTACAACCAGTGCCTTAGCATCAGTGTTTTGCATCGAAGGTTTGCCTGAAACTATCGTCAGTGACAATGGACCTCAGTTTGTTAGTGCGGAATTTAAACAGTTTTATCGTGTGAATGGCATTCAGCATATCACCACCGCACCTTTTCACCCTCAGTCCAATGGTGAAGCAGAACGTTTCGTTCGAACATTCAAGTCACACATGGAAAAGATGAAAGGTCAGCACTCCAGGCAGAAAGCTCTTCAAATTTTCCTGTCTACGTATCGGTGCATGCCACGTGACGGCTCATCTCCTGCCGAGCCGCCGTCACCGCACTCTCCTTCACCTGCTGCAGCCTCCCATGCACCGAGTCGGTTCGTATGGCGCTACGCGTTTTCAGGTTTCTACGCCGGTGCTGTACAGGGTGTTTGCTGGCAACCATACAAGATGGACGCCGGGCACCATTCAGCGCGTGCTCGGTCGCAATATGTATGTTGTACGTTCTTCCACAGGGTCGGAGCTGCGGCGCCACGCAAACCAATTGCGCCTGCACAGGCCGCGCGATCCTGTCTCGGGCTTCTTGATTCCAGACCCAGTTCACCGCCAGGGAGCACAGCCATATCGTTCGCCGCCGGGTTCACCGTCCCCGGACCACGAGATCCCGATGGATGTCGACGCGCCTCCTATGCAGTCGCCCCCTTCGCCTCCGTCGCTGCCGCAGCTGCCAGCGTCAACGAGAGGGACTCCGGGACCGTCCGTGCCCCCGCCGCCTTGGGCCACGCACCTCAGAAGAAGATGACCTGCTCCCTCTGGGCGGAGGCTTGCGCCCTTCCCCTCGTTTTGGCGGGTTTTCCGGGGGATCGCAAGGTGGATAACGGGGCGCGGACGGCGTCTCGATCCCATCCTCTGCTACGACGGCCGGCCGCGGTGGCCCAGGGGACTGAGGCGCTTCAGTCACGGTCCGCACGGCCACTACGGTCGGGGGTTCGAATCCCCCCTCGGGCATGGATATTTGTGCCGTCCTTAGTTGTAGGTAGTTCATAAGTAGTTTGTAAGTTTAGGGACTGATGACTCCGTAGTTAAGTCCCTTAAGCTTAACAAACATTTGAACATTTTGCTACGACGCCCGTCCCACCAGTAACGCCCCCGCCCAGGCCTTCCTCCCAGTGCCGTCGCCGTGGCCCTCAGCCCTACGCCACGACGGCGCGGCGGTTTGGGGGGGAGGGGTGTGGTGTCGCACAAGTCCAAAGTGCGCGCCACCTACTTTCGCCGCGCGCCGCCATGCACGCACGGCGCGGCGTTCTTACGACGTCAGCCACGAGCGCCCTCTACTACAACTCCGCTCGTGGCCACCACTGAACGACATCGTTCACTTGGGACTGAGATAGGAACCAGATAAGACCTTCGGAATCAGATAGGCACCAGTGAAGACTTGGCTATCGGTTAGGCACTAGGCACGCCTCTAGCTCAACTATGTATCAGCATTCTGCAGTACTATGTAAAAGTTAAGTATTGTATAAATTCTGTTCAATATATATCACGTTCTAATTTACTCTAGTGTTTCTAGTTTCTGCTGTCCCGCTGGCTGCTCCCCTTCGTACCTGCACAAGAATGCTACCTTTATTCCTGTGTCGGTCTTCCTACTCGGCCACCGACACCTACGACGGAAACGAGACAAAAAAGCGGCGACGAGGCTGGGACACAAAAGTCAGCCACGAACTTGTGTTATTTTCGGAGCTACAGGACACCTTAAAAGTGAATGCCCGCGTATCAAATTATAGCGTTTAGACCGGCTTAGTCAAATAGGAAGTGTAACATATGCACAGAAGTTAGCAGACACGCCGACGCAGAGCGTGGTGCTGCCGGTGCCGAGTACAGTGGAGCAGGCAGCGGTAAATAACACAGTGAGAGGCCGCGTGCGGCCGCCTCCTGCGAAAATACGAGTGGCCGCGGGGAGGGAGCCAACGAAATGCACGATACAGCAGACAGGTATGCCATACAATACACGCCGCCATCTGAACAGACAGAAGTGGATCGCACTCGTACCCAAAGTAACTCTCAAATAGTGAGTGTTAATGCTATAACGAAGACATCAACCCTATCAAGTTCAAAATGTTCAAATGTTTGTTAAGCTTATGGGACTTAACTACGGGGTCATCAGTCCCTAAACTTACAAACTACTTACGAACTACCTTATACTAAGGACGGCACAAATATCCATGCTCGAGGGGGGATTCGAACCCCCGACCGTAGTGCCCGTGCAGACCGTGACTGAAGCGCCTCAGTCCTCGCGGTCACCGAGACAACATTTCAACAGAAAATTTGAATGCTGTCAAAGATAACAGTAAACAGCAGACTGCAAAACCCAAACGGACACGGAAACAGGAGCTTGATGTAAAGCAGGAATTAAAAAGAAAACTGGAAAGAACAAAGAAAATACTGAAAACAGAAAGTATTGCAGTGGAAAGTACTGAGAATAGACTTTATCACGATGATAACGAAGATGTCAAAATTAATTTAGAAGGTGAGATATTGGAACCCATGGACACAATAGATAATAATATTATAGACAAGTCGACTCTGTGGTCTGACGATACCGGTCAAGAATAGTTTCCTCAAATTCATGCAAGCATATAAAATAGCTTCCATTAATATCAATAGAATTGAATCAGATGTCAAAATTAAATGTCTACAAGATTATTTATATGCAGCTCCTGTGGACGTAGTTATGATTCAAGAAGTGGTTACACATAAAATTGTTAATATTTTTGGTTATGATGTTATTTTAAATATTGGTCTGTATTGTGGGACAGCATTAATGTACAAAATGTGCATACCATGCCAAGCACAATCTATACTTGAAAGTGGACGTGGAATAGCGGCAAAAATACAAGATTTTTTATTAGTAAATATATTTGCCCCGACTGGCTCCAAGGGCAAACGAGGAAGAGGTAATTTGTTTCGTGATGAAATAGTGCATCTGTTAACAGACACTCGACATATTATTCTGGGAGGAGATTTTAATTGTGTGTTGCGTCCAGAAGATCAAGACCCTAATTTTAATTTCTGTGAGGAGCTGAGTGTTTGAACAACTGGATTAGACTTAATAGATAAATGGATTCATCTCCGCCCACACTCTATAGGCTATACATACGTTAGTAGTACCTCTAAAAGTAGATTAGACAGAATTTACGTATCTAAAACATTTACGCAAAATGTGGTTGAATGCGAGATATGGCCAGTAAGTTTTTCAGATCATTGTGCCTATCACATAACGGCTAACTACATAAAACAACAATGTTTTCTGGGAAGAGGGGTCTGGCAACTAAATTTGTCGCTTCTGGATGACAAGGAATTACAAAAAGAAATTATCGAGACATGGACGAGATGCCTTCAAAGTCTAGCAAGACACCCAAAGCGCATTACCTGGTGGCTTCAAGTTGTAAACCCGCAAATAAGAAGATGCATTATTCGGTTTTCACGAGCAAAGAACTACTGGCGGAGAAGGACACTGGAATATTATTTCCTAAGTGTACGTGACTTGTACAACGAGCCAACGAATCTAACAGCTAATGTTATTAGAATAAAACATATCAAAGCAAAAATTACTGCTTTGATACGCCAGTCTTTGCAAGGGAAAAAAGTGCGAGCGCGTACCACAACTGATATCTATCAAGAAAACACTTCGATATACCATATGGTAAGGGAAGGAAAAAGAGGCAAACAGAAGATAATCAACCACCTCCAGGATTTTACAGAGACCGAAATACCATCTGGAAGTGGACCCGAAAAAAGCTAGCAATTATCAACAGGACGTCGGAAAATGCAATAAAGGTACACGATATACTATATCCGGACTGGAATCTTTACCCTAGTATGAAACACAACAGCTATCTTTGGTTACTTGGACTTATAAACTACATCATTAGAAGCAAAACTACAACATTAGAAGAATTTGTGATGTATATTAAAGAAGAACACAACAAATTACAGAAGCTACCAAAATGTAAACAACAATTTCAAAAACTCGTCTTTCATACCCTGAAATAAGAATGTTAATAAGTTAAATGTGAGGAGGTATCACAAGATGTGCAACAATGATATTCTGAAGCTACAACAAACCATCAGAAGATGAATAACATAATGAAAATATAAAATAAATTTCAGAAGCAATAGTAGATAATTTGTTTTCACATATTATGTATAAATGCTTTGTATAATAATAATAAAGGGTTAATAATTAAAAAAAAGGATCGGTGGATCGGAATCCGTCATTAAAAAAAAAAAGTTGCGTAGTGGGGAAGGCGTTGGACTATGACCCTAAAGGTCGGTGGTTCGGAACCCGCCACTACCAATTTTTTTTTTTTTTTTTAATACTAAAATGGTTTTAGACACACTTATTAATTAAATGTTTATTGTTTAGATTATTATTTTGGTCCTACATGGGATACTCTGCAAATCACATTTGAGTGCCTGGCAGAGGGTTCATCGAACCAACATTATACTATTATCTCCCATTCCATTCTCGAATAGCGCGCGGTAAGAAAGAACACCTGAATCTCTCTGTTCGAGCTCTGATTTCTCGTATTTTATTCTGATGATCATTTCTACCTATGTAAGTAGGAGTCAACAATATATTTTCGCATTCGGAGGAGAATGTTGGTGATTGGGGATTCGCAAGTAGCCTACGCCGCAGCGATAAGCGCCGTTGTCGTAATGATTCCCATCCCAGATCCTGTATCATTTCCGTAACGCTGTCTCCCCTGTATCGCGACAATACGAAACGAGCTGCCCTTCTTTGGACTCTTTCGATGTCCTCCGTCAAACCCACCTGATAAGGATCCCACATTGGGCTGCAATACTCCAAAAATGGACGGACATGCGTAGTGTATGCAGTTTCTTTTGTAGTTCTGTTGCATGTTTTGAGGGTTCTGCCAATAAAACGCAGTCTCTGGTTCGCCTTTCCCACGATATTATCTACGTGTTCTTTCCAATTTAAGTCTGAAGTAATAGTAATTCCTAGGTTTTTTGTGGAGTTTACGGCATTCACTTTTGATTGATTTATCTTCTAACCAAAGTTTAACGTATTTCTTTTAGTACTCATGTGGACGACTTCACACTTATCATTATTTAGAGTCAATTGCCAGTGCTTACACCATACTGATCGTTCTGCAGTTGGATTTGATCTTCAGATGATTTTACTAGACGGTAAATGACGGCGTCATCCACAAACAACCTAAGGGAGCTGCTTAGATTTTCTCCCAAATCGTTTATGTAAATAAGGAACAGCAGAAAAATGTTTGTAGAGTCTATGGGACTTGGAAGATAACTCGCGGCGCCGGTTAGAGGCTCACCCTAGGCCAATACTTTTTTTCACATATTCGGGTTTTCTGATGGACTCAAAGGCTTTTCTATTAATTTGAGATAAGTATATTGTATATTATTCGAAAGTATATAAACGTAAGTTCGCATTCTCTGAGTAGTGGCTTTGTTGGATCAGTTTTATAAACAGGACAGTCCGCACCTTACTTAGAGTAAAATACACACTTCATTGTTTCACTCTTTGCATTTCACACGTTCTGAATGTTCATGTTTGTATAGCTTATGGGACTTAACTACGGGGTCATCAGTCCCTAAACTTACAAACTATTTATGAACTAGCTTACACTAAGGACGGCACAAATATCCATGCCCGAATGGGGATTCGAACCTCCGACCGTAGTGGCCGTGCAGATCGTGACTGGCGCGCCGCAGTCCCCTCGACCACCGCGGCCGGCCACGTTATGATGATTCTACTGCTGAACAGTAAGACAGATCGAGTCCCATTACCAAAAACCGATAGTGTTGCAGTAATGTTTGTCTCATGTGAAGGATGTTCTGATGTTATATCGCATAGTTTGTCATGAAAATTTCATGTTTCCTTGTGAAACACGTCCACTGAATGTTTTGAACTATAAAAAGGTCTACTCTCACGTGATTATCCATCATTACTTTTGTTCATCTATACATCAGTTACTTTACTCCTTTATTAATGATCAATGCCCCATGTTTATATATGTTTCCACTGTGTGTTTGTATGAATGTGGAAGGTTGCTTTTAACATTGACGGACTGCCGCGCAATGACTTACAGTCGCCGTTTCACGCGGTAGGCGTCGATGTATCACCAAGTTAGTCGCATAGCTCACTAACCATTGCTAGCACCTCAATCGGTTCGATATTAGCAGGTACCCTATGCCTTTACTCGCCTAATTCTGTAATTACAGGATCATTTTCTCTAACAGTGCCAAGTACTTTGACCTACGCAAATAAGTGACGTCTTGAATGAGACCTTCTCTCTGTAGCGGAGTGTGCGCTAATATGAAACTTCCTAGCAGATTATAATTGCGTGCCGGAACCGGGACTCGAACCTGGGGCCCTTGCCTTTCCCGGACAAGCGCTCTACCGACTGAGCTATTCCGACACGACTTACGATGCCGCCTCACAACATTACTTCCGCCAGTACCTCGCATCCTACTTTATAATCTTCACAAAAGTTCTCCTGCGAAACTTGCAAGAATGTTAAACATCACTTGAAATTTCCTGGCAGATTAAAATTGAGTGACGGAACCGGGACTCGAACCTGGGACCCTTGCCTTTAGCGGGCAAGCGCTCTACCGAATGAGCTATCCCGTCACGATTCAAGATGCCACCTCACAACTTTACTTCCGCCAGAACCTCGCCTCGTACTTTCCACAGAAGCTCTCCTAAGAACCTTGCAAGACTATCACTCCTGGAAGAAAGGATATGGTAGAGTCATGGCTTAGCCACAGCCTAAGGCATGTTTCCAGACTGAAACCTTCACTCTGCAGCGGAATGTGTGCTGATATGAAACTTCCTGCTAGGAAGTTTCAGTCTTGAAACATGCCTTAGACTGTGGCTAAGCCATGTCTCCACCATACCCTTTCTTCCAAGGCTGATAGTCTTGCGAGGTTCGCAGGAGAGCCTCTGTGGAAAGTAGGAGGTGAGGTACTGGCGGAAGTAAAGTTGTGGGGCGCCATAGTGAGTCGTGTCGGGATATTTCAGTCTGTAGAGCGCTTGACCGCGAAAGGCGAGGGTCCCAGGTTCGAGTCCCGGTTACAGCACGCAATTTTAATCTGTCGGGATGTTTCTAGTGACGTCTTGTTTAACATCCAACATATGCTTATACGTACAATGAATTTGGCTATTTCACAGTCGTACTTTGATATCCACCTACAGTGTACGAGGTCTCCAGTGTCGAAACTTTATTCAGTGGCGCGTACTGATCCGCCTCATTCCTCACGGACGTTACCAATGGCGGCAGCAGAAGCTTGCGTAGTTACGCGGAGCACTCAGCCCTACAAAACAGCCGCGGCAACCGCAGCGCCAGCGCCGTAACATCTGCATAACAAAGCTTTCAATTCCCGCGGCCGCCTGACGCCGTAGCTACTTGCGCGCGTCTGAAATTTAATCCGGGCCGAACAGCAATAGGAGCGTGCCTGAAAAACGGCAGGCGGCGCAGCGACTGCGACCGGGAGTAAGCAATTTGTAGGGGCTACCGATTGCCGGCGAATCCGGACAATAAAATATTTCCGCTTCATTATCAGCGAACGCCAATGCATACAGATGGCTCATTTGCGCGGGCGGCGGCGGGGAAGGCGCTCAGCTGCCTCCCTCCACGAGCTCACAGTGTCTTACTGTTCTGCACCAGAAGGCAACTCGGCGTTGCGAAACCACAGAAACAATCGCACTGACGGGTTTTACGGCCCACTTTAGATTTGTAGTTTTATAAGTTTTTGCAAACATTTTGGAACTGAACGATCTATTGACCCAAGGTCAATACGGATTTAGAAAATATCGTTCATGCGAAACACAACTAGCTGTTTATTCACACGAAGTGATGGGTGCTATCGACAAGAGTTCGCAAATCGATTCCGTATTTCTTGATTTCCAGAAAGCTTTTGACACCGTACCTCACAAACGGCTTTTAATCAAATTGCGTGGTTATAGCATATCGCCCCAAATTTGAGATGGTATACGGGATTTCTTGTCAGAGAGGACACAGTTCGTAGTAATCGATGGTTAGGCATCGACTAAAACAGAGGTGATATCGGGCGTTCCACAGTGTAGTGTTATTGGTTCTCTGCTGTTCCGCCGGCCGCGGTGGCCGAGGAGACTGAGGCGCTCCAGTCACGGTCTGCACGGCCACTACGGTCGGGGGTTCGAATCCCTCCTCGGACATGGATATTTGTGACGTCCTTAGGATTAGCTAGTTCATAAGTTCAAATCAAATGTCTGTAAATCTATCGGACCAAACTGCTTGGTCATCAGTCCATAGCTTACAAACTACTTAAACCTAGGTAAACTAACCTACGGACAAACACACACACACACCGATGCCCCAGGGAGGACTCGAACCTCCACGGCGAGCAAGTTCATAAGTAATTTGTAAGTTTACTGCATGCTCAACGTCTCCAAAAAACCACGATTATATATAAAGCATGTTTTATACACTACTGGTAGGTATCCCAGTTGCTGACACGTAAATAAAACGAATTACATAAAGAATAATTACTTTTGGCGGATCTTCAGAGCACTGTTCCCTTGCAACGGCAAATTTCTGTAATATGGAAATTTATTTTCCAGTCATTTACTCCAACAAATAGTACCATTAATGACGGGTTTTCGAGAGATTCTGAATTTACTCAGTTACCTTTACTTGCTTTGACAAGGACATATATTCATAAGACCTAAGTTAAATAAATAAAACCCATCAAATACGAGCTTCTATTGACGGCCAATATGACGTCTTCATCTCCCTATTGAAAAGAGCTCGCCGCTTCCGAGATGGCCACGAGCTGTGACGTCGGTGGAATTCTCGCACGTTATTGGTGATCGTTAAGAAGCACGTTGAGAATTTCGGACATGCATTATACTGCCCCACACGTTATGAAAGATTCGTCAACGTACAATTTGCACGTTCTGACGTCGGAAACACGCCACGTTGGCCACTCGTTCACATACACGCTCCTTTGTTAACGACTTTAGGGCGCAAGGTCATTCCCGCGTGGTCCTAACGTGAGCAGTGGCAGATGGCACAAATGTCACAGCACAGATAAGAGGCTTTGTGAGGCGAGAAGTGTCATTACGCACTGTTGACAACTGGTCACTACCAGTGGAACTACGTGTAGCCATTCGCGACACAGCACTGATTTGCACCGCTCGACTTGTGCCGTCAGAGGGTCACTTGGAAGATGGTACTGCTGGCACTGATCTTCAGCGATGAAAGCAGGTTCTGCTTTCACGCATGAGATGTTCGTTTGTGTGTTCGTCGCAGATATGGCGAGCACTGATTCGTAGATTGGTTTGTCCAAGACACAGTGGTCGTGACCATGTAGTCGGGGATGCGCTAAGCTACAACTCATTCAACTTTGGTGTTACAGGAGGAAACGTCGACCAGCGCTGGGTACGTGCAGAATGTAGTAAGAGCCTTTGTTCTCGCAACTGGAGAGTGTTGTTCCGACAGGGTAATCGAAGTATCTGGAATCAGTTTCTTAAGTTTATTGAATACTGAAGTCACTACTTAAAAAGTCTACTATACACAAGGAGATTGATAGATTGGAGAAACCATCCAGGGTCTACGGCGGTCTACGGTCTACGGCTCGTCCTTAGCTCGGCGAGGCCTGGCTGTACCCGCGTCCACGGTTCTTCTGTCTCGGGCAGCGCACTGAGACTTACTTTGGTGTGGTTTTAACCGAATGGCTTGGGACAGTGAAAGCTACTGGACTGCTTTATTTATTTTTTGAACTTCTGGTATAGTTGTATTATTAACTGCGTTGTTGCCTGGTTTTTATTCAGTCAAGGCAACGGGCCGCCTGTAACGTTGGTGGGGTCATTTGGCATTCCTAGGTGTCTGATTAGTGGATTTTCTGAAAGTCGAGTGTGGGAATAGAATCGCCTGGCAACTTCCTTAAACCTCTCAACGACTAGTTTCTCCTGTGCCGTTTTGTGGAAGTACTGGTGTAGAAAGTCCGGTGGCACTTGTAACACTCTCCTAAGAACGTCGTTTTGCAGAATCTGCAGCTTTTTGATATGTGTTGAAGCCGCATTGCCCCACACCTCACACTCGTAGTCCATTACCGGTCGAATGCAAGTTCTGTAGAGATGTAATTCACTGAATATCCAGAGTTGGCTGTATCCGCTGCTGCCTTCGTCTTATAAGGCTTGTCTGGCGGAGTACTCCACTGTCCCGCTGTCCCGTGTGTCGTGTGAGGCGACCTCTGCAGGAAAAGGTTCACATTAGTCTCTACAAGTGACTCGTGCCAGTCGTCAACGCGCAACTCTAGCAAAACTACGTTAACAGGTGTGGCAGGCGTTGTGAAATATATTTCAAGACAGTATTTGTTGTGTCATAGGGTCGGTAGTGAGCTGCTATAATCAAAGTACCATCAAATCAGTAAAGGCCTTTAATGTATAATTTAAAATACTACTTAACTTTGAACAGAACAAAAGTCCACTGTTAATGACACAATAAGTACAGTCATACACGATTTTACTCAATACAGGAAACACAGGAAGTATTTGTATGGAATGACAATTGTCTACAAGACTGTTCACTGTTGCCTTGTTAGGTTTCTCGGCGATCGCGGCGTCCAAACTCGATGGCAGAATCTCGAAAACTGTGGCCTCTCCCGGACGCGTGGCCGTGGATGACATGTGGTGGCGCTGGTTCTGTACTGCCAACTTAACAGCACTGGCATCTTGGTCGACGCTTAGCAGTCAATATCAAAGATATGCAACCACAGTATTCGCCAACTGTGTGAGGCCAGAATCTGCACCTCTTTTGCAGTCAATGGAGCCAACAGCATTAACAAATCTGGGTATGTAAAGACATCTAGTAATTCAGTACCTCTTGAGCTGCTGATCAGCGGATACAATCATTTTATATGCTACATATGAACCGTTAAACCAATAATCCTTAAGTCAACTGGAAAACTCTAAGAAGATGTAGTAATTCTTATCCATCACGTAGCTACATTCCATGGTGTAGTTTGTAATTTTAGCATAAAACGTATTTGAACACGAAATAGCTTCAGCCAGTAGGTAGTGAGAGTTCTTAACTGGTTGGCGAATAGGTTAATCACTCTGAGTTAATTGGGTCTGAGCTTCGCTTGACAATCGCTACTTGTTGTTAGGTGGTTTAGCGAATTTCTATCATGATTATCAAAGAAAACAAATGCCGCCTTGGTATTCTGATGAAACAGAAAGACCGTAGAACGTTCTGTACTGGCAATCACGCCTAGGTGCTGCGCTCAGGGATTGCTTATACCATGTTCATTAGAGTTGAGAATCACAATCCATTTTTTGTTACACGGAAGACAAGCGGGAACGGTCGAAATAGCCATTTCCAAACGGCGCACTAGTTCCCTTTGCCGTTTCGGAGATGCAAATTGTGCAGCTCTGGGACAATGAAGCCAATCGAGCGTGCAGCTGCAATGAAGACCAGTGTCTCGTGAACGAGACAAAGAAGTCGGGATCGACAGGGAGACATGTATACTGTAATACGAATCTCTTGGGTTATATATGAACGAATTTCGTACCCGTATGCGTCTTGCTGCAGTTGATGAACTATTCAAAGATTCGACACATACAAATACAGACATACACAAAACAAACCATTCAGTTACATGTTTTCGATAAACTTTCGTTCGTTACCCGACGTGCGCTGTAATGGTAATCCACTACCTTCAAATACAGCGACGGAAAAGAATTTCGCATCCACGAATATTGCGAAAGTTCTCAATACAGACTTTGCAAGCAGCTGCTGAGAGTGTTTACGAGGTAAACTGCGACTGCAACTTTCCTTCTACATGAAAATCATACCCCACCAGCAGGTATATGCCACTGTTAAACCATTTGAAACTAGTCACACTGCGGGCCTACAGGAAGCAAGTATATCAGTGCAACGTCACTGGTCAACCATACAATCACGGGTATCATTTACGAATTCCAAATATTCACAGATATCGACTGTTGCAGGGCAATTAGATAAATTCAATGGCAATATTGAATATTTGATCAAGGCCAGTATTTACAACGGATTTTCGACTTCGGGAAAGCGGTCGGCTTAACCAGATTAGCTGTCCCAAGACGCTTTTCGTCCTGTCGAAATTCTCAACTGATCGCATAGTCCGATTATAATGCCTTTGCGCATTACTCCCTGTTCTTCGTAGCTTTGACTACTTTTGCTACAAAGATCGGTTATTTTTTTCATCCACACATAAATTTACATTTGTCTGTTACAGGTATACAAGTCATTATAAATAGTGTGTTTGTTGTTTCGTACACGTCAGAAATATAGACACAATGTATATAAACCGTGCGGTCTAATGTACTTACAATGCCTCACAATAATACTAACTAAAGAACCTATCATTGCGGAAGGTACTGCACTGTAGTAAAGAGTTACCCAAACACTTGCAGTGAAGACACATTTGTGTCTTATTTCGACATTCGGGAAACTGCAGTAATTTTACACAAAGATTTGGCCTACTGAAATAACAAGATTTGAATATGAGTAAGAATAATTTATATTTTTGTCAGATGGGAACGTCAAGTAAAATTGCTAATGACTTGAAAAATACAATATCGCTGGTGGCCATACAGCAAGTCCATTGAGGTAATTTAGCGTCTCGTTTCATCGACCATAAAGACATCAGCAATTCTTTCACTAGGAAGTGTAGAAAGTGGAACAGTCAAACAAGCTATATATATATATATATATATATATATATATATATATATATATATATATATATATATAGCTTGTTTGACTGTTATATATATATATATATATATATATATATATATAATAGCCACACCATTCGTGAATGACCAGCTATATGGTTGTCACTCTGAGGCTCTTCTAAAATTTTATTTATGCAGCGCGTGGGTGATGAGCTACGTATGACAACAAAATGGTTATCCATCACGCCTATGAGGGATGTTATTTTGTGATTAAAATAAGAAATTTCCAGCTTGGTGGTTCGATCTGAAATATATATATTTTTAAATTAATTTAATTGCAATATTGTGGTGGGCTGCCATATTTTCCATTACTTTGTACTATACATCTGTGTGGATTGATGCATGTGTACTTATTATCAGTGGCCGTGCAGACCGTAAGTGGAGCGCCTTAAGGTGCGAGTCCGAACACGGCGACAGCGACCCACTGCAGCTGCCGACAACGACCGAGACGCAGCCGCCTGCTGCCGACCCGTTGCGGAACGCAGCGGCAGGCGAGCAGCGCGGTCGCCGCTGAGAGGCGAGGCGGGGTGTCTGCCGACTGCCGCCGCTGTTGCAGGAGGAAGACGATGACGTTGCTTTGTTCCATACTAAGAAAACACGATAGCTGGTAATGCCTTTATGTAAACGTACAGCTGCCAAGGGAAGTTACAGGCCGCTGATTAAAAAAAAAAAAGTTTAGTGACGAATTTATTCAGCAGCTGTTGACGTTTAAATAAAAGACAGTTCAACTTCGTACAGAGTTCTATTTTGGATGACATAAAACCACAGTGCCTATGAAATGCAATAACTGAAGAAGAAAAATTACATTTTACACTGAGAAGTACGCATAAACTCGTGCATTATTCACTATCTGCTCAAGAACTGGTACGGAACAGTCCCAGCGATGTGAATCTCTTGATTGCTGATTTGTGTTGCACTCTGGGCCCATCATTTCGTAATCAGAAGCAATGCGACTATTATTTTTCTTTCGGTAGTGCTTTATATATTGGAAATGAACTCCGTAAAACTGCTCTGATACGTCCAGAAAATAATTCAACATAATATTTGCGTCGCATAAAAGCCTTTAGTAACTTTTGCCTCTTTTGTTTCCTTTCCTTTCACACTTTCAATATTGCACCATCGTTAGCTTTATTCCGTTTTATTTTCTTTGTTGGTACGTAACATTAATCTATTGTCACCTCTCGTGAACTTGAAGTAAATAAACCTGTCCTGACAGTATTCTACGCAAAACGCTTTATTACTCTACATAATCATTTTTAAAAACACCATTTACGTAATTACCGACAGTTAATTTCTTAATTCTTTTAAACATAAACCACCGTTTGTGTTTAGTTTTTACTTTAATAGTTCAGTATTGAGGAAACTGCACTAAGTTGCTACAAAAATGAAGCAAAACGTGTTACAAAATATGAATGAGTGCAGCTTCCTCTGTCTTCATTGGTATGCCACGTCAAACATTTACAGGCATACACCCGTACTCATAATTAAATGGTTTATCAGAATTTACAACAACAACAAAAAATTCGCGACTGATTAAGCACAGTTCCAGGCCTATTATATATTTATTCGTGGAACTTGACAACTCTTCTTCCCTGTTACAAACAACAAATGCAAGTTTCAATCCGATCTGTAAAAGAGACAAGGCAATGATGTCTTCTGCTTTTAGTTACATCCAATGCAATGATGTCTCAATAAATTAAAACGAACAAAATCTCAATTTACATTTTCTTGAGGACATATCCCCAAGTGCTTCAGTGGTTATAAACAATCTTGCTTGTGGTGGCCATTTGAGCAGCAGCTGAATATTACGTATTTTCACTGAAGTGTTTTTAAAGAAAACACCTTTTGCTTCTGCAAGTAGTAAAGGCGTTTTCTTTAAAAACACTACAGTGAAAATAAATACATAGTTACAAACAATGCACATATGAATCCATTCCTTGATAAATACGTTTCGTGCACTTACTCGCCCTGTTCAACTACTGTGCTGTAGCTTTCCAGATATATTTTACTAAAACATTTCTGTACTCGTTATCTCCTGCGTTAAATATTACAGGATATGTTGCTACTGTGTTTCAAATGTTTGTATAGTCTATGGGACTTAACTACGGGGTCATCAGTCCCTAAACTTACAAACTACTTATGAACTAACTAAGGCTAAGGACAGCACAAATATTCATGCCCGAGGGGGGATTCGAAGCCCCGACCGTAGTGGTCGTGCAGACCGTGACTGGAGCGCCTCAGTTACCTCGGCCACCGCGGCCGGCTGCTACTGTTTTTACGGACTTCTTTTCGTCAGAGTTCAAACTTTCAAATGTTGGTAGAGCTTATGGGACTTAACTACAGGGTCATCAGTCCCTAGACTTACAAACTATTTATGAACTAGCTTATAATAAAGACGGCACAAACTGCCTTGCCCGTCGGGGAACAGTCTCGCGTATCGTAGGATAGCGCCTCAATGCGCTCGGCCACTCCGCCGCGGCTCGTCAGAGTCTGAAGAGCTCATTTCCCTGGGGTGCTGTCATGAAACCGGTCTTCGGCGGGGGGTCGGGTCGGCGACAAGCGACACCACTGGTTCGGGACCGGACGGCCGCCGGTCGCCGGAGCAGGTATACGGCGACCAGTGCCGCCGCCGCCGCGTTCCGCATCGCTCGCATTGCAGACAACGGGGACCAGTGGTGCCGCCTGCCGCGGGACGGCGACGACCGCCGCTTGCCGCCGCGTTCGGAATCGCACCTTAAGTCTCCTCGGCCACCGCGGCCGGCCTAACAGTTTCGCCTCAAATTACAGTACTGACGAAAATGATAAAATTGTCGTTGGTTTCCATTATATGGTTTACATTTATTATTTTCTTTAACACAGTCTACTGGGGTTTACATTCACTTATACTTCACACAGTAGTTTGAGTTTTTTGAATAGGCAAATCGTGTTGTCTAGATGCTGTTGAAAATCATGGCTGCCAACCACGTGGCTCATATTATAGTGTCCAATTCTCTCGTGTGCAGTTATTAAGTCCATAGTACACGCTCTTTGACATTTACAGCCTATTCGGAGCCTTACTTTCTGTCCATAGTCTTCCTGGTATCATTATGACGATCAGACCAGACTTAAGTGGAATTAATTTCTGCCCAGAAAAGGAGTTTTCCAAGAAAAGAAATATTCATATCGTTAGAAACTTTGCTTGCGCTCTCAACCAAGGAAATTGTCGACGTTTGTCCCCTTATTCGTAGTTAGTTGGCTGTAGCAGTCACACCGCTAAATACTCTCCATCTTCCAAATCTGTAAGGGATATACTTCACTTGGCTCTTCGTTGAAATAGGTTACATATGTACCACCACTGCAAGCTAAGTTTGTGTGGTTTGTGACAGATAGTAAACAGACTGCTCACGGGAAAAATTAATTGAATCAGTCGTTTCGAGAAGGCCATTTATCCATCGAAGTACTCTTTTCAGAAGAAAAGAAAACTCTTTGCGTTTCAGTACTGAAGGGTACGACGCTTAATAACACTCCCATAGGTGTGAGCGGAATACGATCGTTTCATGGGGAATGAGCGTTCCTTCGAGTACTTCCGGATTTTGAACTAAATTTCGAAATCAATAATTCAAATGTACTCCTGACTGCATGGGCCACAGATACCAGCTCATCAGTCCCTAAACATAAACTAACAGAAAAAAGCACTCCACCATTATATCGTGATGTAAACAGTTAAAAGGCCTCAAAACCTCTATGATGCGAAATGTAAATGCCTATTTAAACACTTTGTTTAAAATGTTCATAATCAATAAAATTCTTCCCCGTATGAGACCGCGTCGTCATTTTATAAAACTATACCGACGTTTCGGCCACTGTTGTAGGCGGCCTTCATCAGGGTCTCTCTGACTGCTGAATATACGATAACTTGGGATTTATATAGCAGCGTATGAGGGAGAGGAAGGGGGACGTTGGTTTTCCTTTATTGGTGGTTATATTATTGCATGCCATTGGTGGAAAGCGGCAATGCTGATTGGTGTTTTAAAGGCTTGTTTTCCATATGATTGGAGGTTGCATTCTTCCCCCTTATTGGTCAAAATGGACGTTTCCTATTGGCTATTGCATTACAAGTTGCTATTGGCGGAATGGACCGGAGAGAACGGACAGCAGTTGTGGCGTGCCGCTGTTGACTTGTCGCCTGGCGCAGACGGCGGCGGGCCGGTGCTCTGCGTGTGCGCGGCCGCTGTGGTCTCCGTACCAGGGCAGTCTGCGCGAGTCATTCCGCGCGCGGTGCCGTCACGTAGCGTTGCAACTGCTGGCAGCCAAGACGCCTGCACTCTGTAGCCATCCTCCCTGTTCATATTGGCGGGACGCTTCGCTATTTCTATAGATTCTCTGATCTTCCTCCTAGTTGGCAATGGTTGTTTCGCCAGCACGCGGGCCTCGCTGAAAGGTAACTGTTTTCCGCACTGATTTTGATGCTCAGAAACCGCTGACTTTGTGTGCTGTCCAAGCCGTATGTATCTTTCATGTTCGGAAAGGCTCGTGAAGATTGCTCTTCCGGTCTTTCCTATATAAACCAGCGCACACTCGCAGCTTATTTCATAAACGCCGGCATTGCTCAGTTTGTCAACTGCGTCCTTAGTTGAACCTAGGACATCCTTAGTCTTATAGGTGCTGCGGAAGACTGGCTTGATGCCTGCCCGACGTAGAACCTTACCCACACGCTCAGTGACGCCCTGCACGTAAGGTAATAGGGCGATGCTTTGTGCTTCCTCCTGCTCCCCCCTCTATTCCTTTCATTCCTCCTGGACATTGTTTTATATATCTCGCCCAGTCCATAGCCATTAGCCGCAAAGGTGGATCTAAGATGTCGCAGTTCCCCCTGTAGGTGATCGTCAACGCTGATTCTGTGGGCCCTCCTTGTTAGTGTTTGTAGGGCGGATTTCTTCTGCATGGGGTGGAGGTGAGAGGAGGCGTGGAGGTACCTTCCCGTGCTGGTAGCCTTTCTGTACACCCTGTAGCCGAGTTTACCGTCAGACTTTCTGTAGACTTCGACGTCGAGGAAAGGCAGCACCCCCATTCTTCTCTATTTCTATTGTGAAGTGTATTTTGCTGTGCTGCCGATTGAGATGTTCATGAAAGTTCTTTAGCTCCTCTTCCCCATGTGGCCAGATGACGAAAGTGTCATCAACGTAACGCAGCCAGCATGCTGGGCGTAGTGGTGCTGACTGGAGAGCCGTTTCTTCAAATGCTTGCATGAAGATGTCAGCTGCAATCGGAGAAAATGGGGAGCCCATAGCTACACCGTCTGTTTGTTCGTAAAATTCTTCTTTCCACATGAAGTAAGTGGTCGTCAGGCAGTGGCGAACTAGGTCACAGGTGTCAGGTGCTAAGCGTTCTTCTAATATGTTCATTGTGTCTGACACTGGTACGTTAGTGAATAACGATGTCACATCAAAACTAACCATCAGATCCGTAGCTGATACAGTATTCTTTTAAAAGTGCCACGAAATGGGTCGAATCCTTCACATATATCTCTGTGTGGCTCACTAGATGTCGCAGCTTTCGTACCAGCTCTTTGGTCAGCTTGTACTTGGTGAATTAATGCTGGCCACTATAGGACGCAAAGGAAAATCCTTTTTATGGACCTTCGGCAACCCCATACATCCTCGGTGCCTGCGGAACTTGTGGGATGAGTCTTCTGGCTGTGTCAAAGGTCATCCTGGTTTGTTTCAGCAGCGCCTGCATCAATTTGGTTATCTTAGCCGTAGGATCACCCTTAAGTTTCTTGTAGATGTGATCGCCGAGAAGGTTTTCCGTTCGTTTATTATAATCTGGTATGTTCATGACGACAGTGGCGTTGCCTTTGTCTGCCTGCATTACTACTAGGTCAGGATTCTTCTTCAGCTCCACTATGGCCTGACGTTCCTCCCTGCTAATGTTATGTTTTGGTGGCTTCGCTTGAGACAGGATTCCTACCGGCGCCCCGGAGACCACAGCGGCCGCGCACACGCAGAGCACCGGCCCGCCGCCGTCTGCGCCAGGCGACAAGTCAACAGCGGCACGCCACAACCGCCGTCCGTTCTCTCAAGTCCATTCCGCCAATAGCAACTTGTAATGCAATAGCCAATAGGAAACGTCCATTTTGACCAATAAGGGGGAAGAATGCAACCTCCAATCATGCGGAAAACAAGCCTTTAAAGCATCAAACAGCATTGCCGCTTTCCACCAATGGCGTGCAATAATATAACCACCAATAAAGGAAAACCAACGTTCCCCATCGTCTCCCTCATCCGCTGCTATATAAATCCCAAGTTATCGTATATTCAGCAGTCAGACAGACCCTGATGAAGGCCTCCTGCAACAGTGGCCGAAACGTCGGTATAGTTTTATAAAATGATCACGCGGTCTGATACCCGGAAGAATTTTATTGATAGTGACAACAACCGCGGAAGCCTACGTTTGCATAAAATGTTCATATTTTTCGGCACATGTATTATTTTCATGGTAGATGTACATCTTTTTTGGGCATAAATTCCGATGGTTCGTGGTGGTACCGATCTCCTTCACTTAGAATTAATAAAACTATAATATATAGCCACGACAAAAATTCCACAGTCCAACAGACATGCGAATTTGATACTACGAAATGCTAGAGCCCTGGACATGACTACCACAATAAAAAATACGCAGGAAGTAATAATTTGTTTCCTTCATAAGTAGCCTCTTTACATTTTTTCCCTTGAGAGCGTTATCTTGCTATTCCCATCTTCAATTCCGGTTTTGCAACCGACAAACAAATTTACATAACTTCTTTTTCGTTTTCCTAAATACATAATGAAGTTACAATCAGCTTCAATCAGTGCTTTAGAAAGATTTGGAAAAATAAAGTCACAGTTCCAACTAACAGTATGATTTTTGTCAGTATAATTTACGCAAAATGAATAGGAAAAGTTGTGTACCACATGATCAATGTTTCCTAAACTTACGTTAAAAAAACTTACCGCTTTCAAGTAAACACATTAATAAAACTTTTCAGGTTGAAAACAAACAAACTGTTTCTGTTCTATTAATTTTTGTTTATTTACTAACTAGTTTTCGGATTATTAGGCCATCATAAGGTAAGCTGTTGACATGCGTCGACAAAGACGCTATTGGTTCGGTACTCAAAGATGGTAAAACAAAGATACAACACACAGATTACTCGGTCTTTGCATGTGACATTTGTTGGAATTGCAAACAATATCTGTTGCCAAGTAGAATTATGTTCACGTAATCAGTGGCCTTCTTAATATTTTTACATTGTAATTTGCGAGTGTGCAGTGTGAAACACATTACATATCAAATATTAATGAATTAAAAACTATGTTAACATTATTGACACTGTAGCATGTGTTGAGATCGTCACTTAAGGTGTACATTAAATTCGTTTTCTACACTGATTTTACAATTTACTTCTTTAACAGCATCTGGGAAGATTTACGTATTTAAATTACATTTCATATTACTATGCAATTTATTATATATATTGTTTTATCTTAAAGTCTAAAAGTAAACTTGTGACATTAAGATGGTCTGTGGTAGGTAGCTATTTGTTTACATTATGTGAAGCTTAAAACTAGTTAGTAAATAAACAAAAATATTGTAGAAAAGAAACAGTTTGTTTGTTTTCAACCTTAAATATGGAAGCGTTCGACCAAGAAGCGACGGAAGGATCCATTTATAAAACTTTTCAGCGTAACAGTAAGATAACTCATTCCATTAAGTACGTTACTAATATGGTAAAAGAATGCGTTATATTGTGCTTGACAACAAAATACCAAATGTTCAAATGTTTGTTAAGTCTATGGGACTGAACTACGGAGTCATCAGTCCCTAAACTTACAAACTACTTATGAACTGGAATGAAACATTCACTCTGCAGCGGAGTGTGCGCTGATATGAAACTTCCTGGCAGATTAAAATTGTGTGCCGGAACCGGGACTCGAACCTGGGACCTTTGCCTTTCGCGGGCAAGCGCTCTACCGACTGAGCTACCCCGACACGACTCACGATGCCGCCTCACAACTTTACTTCCGCCAGTACCTCGCCTCCTACTTTCCAAACTTCACAGAAGCTCTCTTGCAAACACGCAAGACTAGCACTCCTGGAAGAAAGGATATGGTGGAGACATGGCTTAGCCACAGCCTAAGGGATGTTTCCAGAATGAAACATTCACTCTGCAGCGGAGTGTGCGCTGATATGAAACTTCCTGGCAGATTAAAATTGTGTGCCGGAACCGGGACTCGAATCACGGAAATGTTGCACGAATTGGGGTGGAAATCATTAAAAGAAAGACGTTATTGACTGCGGCGTGATCTGTTTGCGAAGTTTCAATCACCGACTTTTACTTCTGAATGTGAAAATATTTTGCTAGCAACCACCTACTTAGGGAGACATGACCATCCCAATAAAATAAGAGAAATCAGATCAAAAACGGAACGATTTAAGTGTTCCTTCTTCCCGCGCGCTATTAGAGAATGGAACGGTAGGAAAAGTTATGAAAGTGGTTAATGAACCCTCTGCCAGGCACTTAATTGTGATTTGCAGAGTATCTATGTAGATGTAGATGTAGATCCTTATAAGATCCATGCAGCAAATCGAAAACTGGCCATCCATTTTAATACTGCATTACACCCTTTCACACCAAGAGAGTATAATGCAGTATTATAATAGATGGCTCAGACATTGCCGAGGTGGGGTGGCTTGCGTGCCTCAACGATGCAGATAGCCGTACCGTAGGTGCAACCACAGCGGAGGGGTATCTGTGGAGAGGCCAGACAAACGTGTGGTTCCTGAAGAGGGGCAGCAGCCTTTTCAGTAGTTACAGGGGCAACAGTCTGGATGATTGACTGAGCTGGCCTTTTAACATCAGCTAATGTGGCTTTGCGACACAGTTACTGCGAACGATTGAAAGCAAGGGGAAACTACAGCCGTTATTTTTCCCGAGGACATGCAGCTCTACTGTATGAAAATATGATGATGGCATCCTCTCGGGTAAAATATTCCGGAAGTAAAATAGCCCCCCATTCGGATCTCCGGGCGGGGACTACTCAGGAGGATGTTGTCATCAGGAAAGACAATACTGGCATTCTACGGATCGGTGCGTGGAATGTTAGATCCCTTAATCGAGTAGGAAAATTAGAAAATTTAAAAAGGGAAATGGATAGGTTGAAGTTAGATATAGTGGGGATTAGTGAAGTTCGGTGGCAGGATGAACTGGATTTCTGGTCAGGTGAGTACAGGATAATAAATACAAAATCAGTTGGGGGTATCACAGGAGTAGGACTGATAATGAATAAGAAAATAGGAATGCGGGTAGACTACTATGAGCAGCATTGTGATCGGATTATCATTGTCAAGATAGATACGAAGCCAACACCGACAACAGTAGTACAGGTTTATATGCCAACTAGCTCTGCCGATGACGAGGAGATCGAAGAAATATATGAGGAGCTAAAGGAAATTATTCAGAAAGTTAAGGGAGAGGAAAACCTAATTGTGATGGGAGACTGGAATTCGGTAGTAGGAAAAGGAAGAGAAGGAAAAATAGTAGGTGAATATGGACTGGACAGAAGGAATGAAAGAGGAAGTCGCCTGGTAGAATTTTGCACGGAACATGATTTAATCGTAACAAACACGTGGTTTAAGAATCACAAAAGAAGGTTGTACACGTGGAAGAGACCAGGAGACACCGGAAGGTATCAGATAGATTTTATAATGGTAAGACGTAGATTCCGGAACCAGGTGATAAACTGTAAAACATACCCAGGGGCAGATATAGACTCTGACCATAACTTGTTAGTCATGAACTCTAGGCTGAAATTGAAAAAACTGCAGAAAGGTAGGAAAACAAGGAGATGGGACTTAGATAAATTGAAGGAACGTGAAGTTCTGGAGAAATTCAGAGGGAGATTTAGGCATCAATTGACAGAAACAGGGGGAAATAAAACAGTAGAAGAGGAATGGGTAGCATTGAGAGATGAAATAGTGAAGGCAGCAGAGGACAAAATAGGTAGAAAGGCAAGACCTACAAAAAATCCTTGGATATCACAGGAAATACTAAATTTAATTGATGAAAGGCGAAAATATAAAAATGGAGTACAGACGACTAAGAAATGAGATTGACAGGAAGTGCAAAATGGCTAAGCAGGAGTGGCTAGAAGCCAAATGAAAATCTGTAGAAGAATGTATAAATAGGGGAAAAATAGATACAGCCCACAGGAAAATAAAAGAAACATTTGGTGATAAGAAAAGCAGCTTTATGAATATAAAGGACTCTGATGGAAAACTAGTTCTCAGCAAAGAAGGGAAATCTGAAAGGTGGAAAGAGTACATAGAGCAGCTCTACAAAGGAAATGAACTTAGAGACGATGATGTAGAAAGGGAAGAGGAAGTAGATCAAGATGAAATAGGAGATACTATACTGAGAGATGAATTTGACAGAGCCCTGAAAGACCTAGGTCGAAACAAGGCCCCAGGAGTAGATGACATACCCTCAGAGCTACTAAAGTCTCTGGGAGAGCCAGCCATGACAAAACTATTTGAACTGGTGTGTAGGATGTATGAGACAGGCGAAATACCCCCAGACTTTAAGAAAAATGTAATAATCCCCATTCCAAAGAAATCAGGCGCAGACAGGTGTGAAAATTACAGAATCATCAGTCATGGCTGCAAAATGTTAACACGAATTATCTACAGGAGAATGGAAAAGCTGGTAGAAGCTGACCTCGGGGAAGATCAGTTTGGATTCAGGAGGAACGTAGGAACCCGGGAGGCAATACTCACTTTACGTCTTATCTTAGAAAATAGATTAAGGAAAGGCAAACCTACATTTTTAGCTTTTGTAGATTTAGAAAAAGCTTTTGACAATGTTGACTGGAATACACTCTTTCAAATTCTGAAGTCAGCAGGGGTAAAATACAGGGAAAAGAGAGTTATCTACAACTTGTACAAAAGCCAGACCGCAGTTATTAGACTTGAAGGTCATGAAAGGGAAGCATCAGTTGGGGAGGGAGTAAGACAGGGTTGTAGCCTTTCTCCGATGTTATTCAATTTCTACATCGAGCAGGCGGTGAAGGAAAGCAAGGAAAAATTTGGAATAGGGATTAAAGTTCAGGGAGAAGAAATAAAAACATTGCGTTTTGCTGATGACGTTGTAATTCTGTCAGAGACAGCAAAGGACCTGGAAGAGCAGTTGAATGGAATGGACAGTGTGTTGAAGAGAGCGTATAAAATGAACATTAACAAGAGAAAAACAAAAATAATGGATGCGGTCTTAGAAAGTCGGGCGATGCTGAAGGAATTAGATTAGGTAACGAAACAATGAAGGTGGTAGATGCGTTTTGTTACTTGGGTAGTAAAATAACATGCGATGGTCGCAGTACAGAGGATATAAAGTGCAGAATGGCAATGGGAAGAAAAGCATTTTTGAAAAAGAGAAATTTGCTAACATCGAATATTAATTTAAGTGTAAGGAAGTCTTTTCTGAAGACATTTGTGTGGAGTGTTGCCTTGTACGGGAGTGGAACATGGACGATAAGCAGTGCGGACAGGAAGAAGATAGAGGCTTTTGAAATGTGGTGCTACAGAAGAATGCTGAAGATTAGGTGGGTAGATCGCATAACTAATGAAGAGGTACTTCACAGAATTGGTGAGAAAAGGAGTTTGGCACACCCTGGCTAAAAGAAGGGATCGCTTGGTAGGACACATTCTTAGACATCAAGGAATCGTAAATTTAGCATTGGAGGGAAGTGTGTGGGGTAAAAATCGCAGAGGGAGACCAAGAGACGCGTATAGTAAGCAGATTCAAGTGGATGTGGGTTGTCGTTCTTATGAGGAGATGAAAAGGCTTGCTCAGGATAGAGTAGGGTGGAGAGCTGCATCAAACCAGTCTCCGGACTGAAGACCATAACAACAACAATAATAGATGGCTAGTTACATCACCGTTGTCCCATCATCCGTCTAAAGGTGAAAACCAGTGAGCTCAACGATAATCAGGAGTTAGTACTGTGTATTAGGAAGTCGTGACGGTCGACGCCATGTTAGTGAACGTACATCTGTCATACACCAACCAGCTGTCAGTATTGTGTGGTTGCGAAGAATTTAAAATTCTGAAATTTATAATCGTCTCTACTAGTTGCTGACGTAGAAACTAACTCATATACAACGGGCGCCATCTGTTCTGATAATATAATTTTTACAGAATATTCGAGGCATGTAATTAACCTTGCCGGCCGCGGTTGCCGAGGGGATTGAGGCGCTCCAGTCACGGTCTGCACGGCCACTACGGTCGGGGGTTTGAATCCCCCCCTCGGGCATGGAGATTTGTGCCGTCCTAGTTCGTAAGTAGTTCATAAGTAGTTTGTAAGTTTAGGGACTGATGACCCCGTAGTTAAGTCCCATAAGCTATACAAACATTTGAACATTTGAATTAACCAAACTACTGCATCGAAGCAGTAGAAAAAGACACGAGTCATGGAAAATGTGTACTTGAGTTATATTTTGATTCAGAATTAGTGTTTCTCCCACTTTGAAATTAATGAATAAATTACACTGTTGTAGACAACTAAATAAAGTGTAATAACGGCAGATTCGAAGCGTATGATATAAGCATGATTTTTCACATAGAGTGTATATTCAATCCGTAAGCTCAAACGGAAATTAGTATACGCAAAAGGCAAATATAAAACTGAACACTAGAAATACCGTCTATAGCAGTGCAATTTATTCATTCAATGAAATGTGATACAAACACTAATTATGAAGAAAAATATAACTCACATATGGTTCTGAACTCTATTTCATTTCCTTTGACTTCCCTAAAACCATAAGCGACACTAACGTCATCATCATGTATTTATTAAAGTAATCAATCGTTCATAATTTATTTTCAGAAGACACAAGGTTCAAAACAACAACACGACCAATACGTACGGAGTTGCCAACATAACCATAACAGAGCGTCACGATTTTCACAGATCCTAACAACTAGAGTTGTGTATCCAGCACAGACATACATTACTAGACTGGCAAACTAGCCTCTGTGACTGAAGTTTGATGCTGCCATCTTGCCTCACCAACCGTCGAAATGTTTCCATGCGGTACTACTATGATCTTCTGACACGATATGACGTTATAAGCTTTACTAGTTGGTTTGAATATGATTTGCATTTGATCTAACACTTCCGCATTTTCGAAGCGTGTTATGAGAAGAACATGTTATGTATAGTTAAACATTAACATACGTATAGGCAAAGACATTCTACCATTTTGTTGTGTTGCCGAAATAATCATGAGAGGTCGGCGGGATGATAGGTAAAATTTTACCGTTACGTACAGTTAAAGGAGAAGTTGTTATCTGAAAGACACTAATCAGAATAAGGTTTTCCACGACAAATAACACATTTATAACGGTCATACTATTAAAAGACCGTGGTTCGGAACCCACGTTAAACTGTAGGTCCCCCTATAACTGGCTGGGTAAGTCAGTTCGAAGGTCGGAGGAAGGCAACGGCATACCACCTCCAAACAAGACCATGCCTAGTAAAGCACTGTGGTGTTCAAACCAATATTCGGATTGTTGACTGTTTTAACTTGACTATTAAAAGAAAAACCGAAGTTGATCGGAACTGGAAACGGATTAATAAAAACAGGAAACGCGACTCATCAGTGTGTGCGTCAAAGCAGACTGTAGATTTCGTAAGAACTCTCAAAAGAATAAGGGTACACTTTTATAATGACCATACTACTAAAAACAAAATCCGAGGTCGAATGAAATTGCTAACATTTTAATATTAACAGCAAATCAATGCAACTCATTACTGTATATCTTGAAGCCTACTCAAGCTTTAAAAATTTCAGCCATATACAAAACACGCATTTCCCACATGTCAAAACTCTAAGGACAGGTCAATTACGTCAATTCATTCATATTTTTACGACTGTTTTCTGTAATAACTCACACGACTGCTCGCACGTTATAGTATAGAAATATGGCGGCGAGACTTCACTGACACCAATGATACTGTATACGGCATTGCCAGTCTAGTAATACATGTCTGTGGTATCCAGTGTTAATAATTGAGATCACTGGTGAAAACACACTGGAGCGGCGAGTCAAGACTCCAGTGGCGAGTCAAGCTGCGCTGCTTCTGAAACTGCACGCTGTCCAATGGGAAAACACATAGTGGAGCGGCAAGCGACGCTGCTTGCAGCGGCGAGACGCTTGACGCTCTGGTCGCGAATTCAGCCCTGATATCCTTCCAGCGCTTCTCCAGCCGAGACGCGTTGCTCGATACGACTTTAGACTGTATCCTCACTTCCCACTTTACATTGATTTAGAAAAGGATATCGTTAGTTCATAGTAAATGCATACTTGTCAATTTTAAGTATTTCAACAAATTTCTCATATTTGTAGAGGAAAACCGCCGATAATTGCATTTGTAATAAATAGTATGAAGTTGCTGTCGTAATAATTTTTACCTTGGGCGACCATTTGTTCTTTACCTTTATTTTTAAAACTAATATTATGTAAAAGATGTTTTGCAAATGGATCGTCCGTCTTAAGCAAAACACTGTATTTCTTCTTTTTATTATCGATACATGTTACATTGCAACTGCAGCATCTTCAGTGGACTATTATTTATTTCTTGTTATTACATGCTCAGATATTCCTGTATTTGTAATTTTTCATATTTTTCAATTTTTATTTGGTCCCGAAGGAAAATGGTAAAAACTGGAATTCCAGTAAATGTAATACGAAGAAATACATAAAGGCCCACTGAAGATTCGGCAAATGTCATGACACACGTATGGGTAATAAAAAGAAGAAATGAAGTATTTTGCTCAAGGCACACCGATCCAGTTTGGAACTTTTGACAAAGTAAACACAGACCACAGGAGTTTGAACCTAGTTGTTTTCACTTTCCTTACTCTGATAATACGTTGCAGCATAATTCCTCATCTCTAAAACCGATACCACTTTAAGTGAATCATACATCTACATCTACATATATACTCTGCAAATCACACTTAAGTGCCTGGCAGAGGGTTCATTAACAACTTTCATAACTTTTCTTTACCGTTTCAGTCTCTAACAGCGCGCGGGAAGAAAGAACGTCTAAATCGTTCCGTTTTCGATCTGATTTCTCTTATTTTATTGGGATGGTCATGTCTCCCTAAGTAGGTGGTGCTAGCAAAATATTTTCACATTCAGAACTAAAAGTCGGTGATTGAAACTTCGCAAACATATTCGTAGAACACTTCGTCTTCGCTGTCCGACGACACATCCCTGAGGCACACAGCGAGCCTCGCCGCTCCACTGTGCGCATGTGCAGCGCCGCTACCAGAAAACACGAAGCTTAACGCGCCACTTGACTCTGGACTGGCCGCTACACTATGTTTTCACCCTAAGATACAGTAGAGTTGTGGCGATTCGTTCATTTGAACGAATACAAATAAAGAATCGTAAGAAGCGAATCATGATCCGGACGAATCGTCGTTCAAAAGAATCGTCTGTCTCGCGACGATTCGAAGTTGCAACGAGTCATGATTGAAAGGCGACTGCCGAATCCGTGAGGGGGGACGAATCGTCGATCAAAATAATCGTGTCTCGTGACGATTCCAAGATCCAACGATTCAGGATTGGAAAGTAATTAGCGAATCGTGCCGAATGATCACGAAAACCAGAATGCGTGTGAACAAAGGAAGCTCAGAACGAAGATCGTGAGCCGTTAATTATTATCCTATTCACGAATTACAAATGACAGAAACAAAATGCAGTGAAATACACAGCTGCCAATACTTACCACTATACGTCTTTTATACATTTTACATGTCATGTATTTAACGTGCAATTCTTACACATTTATATTTCGCGTATCCCAGAAATGGCTGTAACGATTTGGATTATATTTCGTGTTTAGAGAAGTTTAAGCTATTTGAGTACATCTACATAATTGTAGTTTTTGTAAAAACTCAATATTACAAAGATGTTCTTTTTATATAAAAACGCTTTTTTAAATGTTTTTAAAGGCAACTGAGAAATCTTCTTTTACCATTTTGGTTTTTATGTCCAGCTTTCCTGAAAGAAACCGATTTTATAAAAAAAGAAACATTTTAATAAACGCGAATTTCTTGTATCTCAAACGAAATGTAATATTTACAGAGGATTTTAATTTTTGATGTTTAGCCGGCCACGGTGGCCGAGGGGACTGAGGCGCTTCAGTCACGGTCTGCACGGCCAGTACGGTCGGGGGTTCGAATCCCCCCTTGGGCATGGATATTTGTGCCGTCTTTAGTATAAGGTAGTTTATAAGTAGTTTGTAAGTTTAGGGACTGATGACCCCGTAGTTAAGTCCCATAAGCTTAACAAACATTTGAACATTTTTTTATGTTTATTTATATAGACCTGTTTCTTTAAAATAATTGATTTTGCATAATAAGTATTTCATAACGATTAAATATGTGTTAATTACCATAGATTTAATGAAATTTGTTTTTCAATGGCCTAAGTATTGAAACAGAACGAAAAAAATATATAAGGTTACAGCAGGATTAGAAAAAGGAGACCTACATTAACTAAACATACTACGCTAGTAAATGAGCTATGATGACAGAAGAATTATTTGGTACTGTAATATGTATTTGTATCCGCTTGCAAAACTTCAAAGACAATTTTCTCGAGAATATTTGAGAGCTGAATCAAATGGCTTTGTCTCATTGTTATTTTAAAAAAATGTTCAAAACTGTTCAAATGTTTGTAAATCTATCGTACCGAACTTCGTGGTCATCAGTCTGTAGCTTACAAACTACTTAAACCTAGGTAAACTAACCTACGGACAACATACACACCCATGCCCCAGGGAGGACTCGAACCTCCACGGTGAGCCACCGCTCGCTCCGCAGCGAGGCGCTTTAGACCGCTCGGCTACTCCACTGCGGCTGTTATTTTAAGTCTGAACTTTACACACCATAAATATTAAAAAATTCTATACCCATATTGTCACCTTTTTGGCATTCTGTAAGATTCGTGCCGTCGCAGACCAGAAAGAATTGTGAACCAATCGGGAACAGATTCAAAAGGTTAGATTCCAACATCCATGACAAAGACATGTAATGTCATCTATGAACAGGACGTAAAAATAAGAATCGTGTCAATGCAGACTAAAGAATCGCGAAAGAATCGTGAGCGAATCGTAGGAATCGATTCACAGTGTGGGATTGAATCGCAAGAATCGATTCCTAAAAAAGAATCATGTTGCCCAACTCTAATATACAGGGAGTAGAGTCTTGTGTCTAGTTTTGGATCGTGTTTGCAGCTGTCTGTGGCTCTGTTGCCCCCCCCCCCTCCCCACCCTTATGCTTCCCCAGAAGCGGCGGCCCGCGCCAGCGCCGTGGCTGTAGTCCTCGCCCCCCTCCACTGCTCCCCCCCCCCCCCGTCGGGGCTTCCCCGTGGCGGCGTCGGGATTTCCCGAGGGTGCGTCGTCGGGCGGTGGGGCGTCTGCAGGACCGCAGGAATGATGACGCCTTTATGTGGAGCACGCGGCTGCAATCAGGCGCGCTCCCCGTGCCCTCCTTTATCTCCGCATAACGCGGGCGTCGGCAGCGTCTGGTGCGGAACAGAGATCACGACAGAAACTTCCGCCTTGTGTGCACTGTGCAGTTACGAGGGGACCTTATACGTTCAATACCGTTGACAATAATTAAGAACGCGACAGTGTATTGACCGCAGTTTAACATACCAGTCGCGACACGCACTGGTGTAAAATCTGTTACCACCTGACAGCTAAGACGACACTAGCGTTCCAAGTGGTGAGCAAGGGAACCGCCTGTTAACGTCGTGTATATCATACGAATAACACTTTATTCTCGCACCCTTTTCTACGTAATTCACGATACGACTGTTTTATTGTAGATAAAAGGTAAAGCAGTCAACAATCCGAAGATTGGTTTGAACACCACAGTGCTTTACTAGGCATGGTCCTGTTTGGAGGTGGTATGCCGTTGCCTTCCTCCGACCTTCGAACTGACTTACTAAGCCAGTTATAGGGGGACCTACAGTTTAACGTGGGTTCCAAACCACGGTGCTACTCGGTATTTTTCACATAAACATTACTGCCAGAGGTGAAAGAAGAGGAAAGTGACAGATAAAAAACCTAGTACCTGACAGGGATCGAACCTGCGACCTTTGGATTTGTAGTGTGGCACTCTACCACTCTGCAACCGAGGTGCACTTATTGTAGATACGAAGGTACTAGTTTAATATCAGACAAAACGGATGCTGCACAAATAAACAGTAGTGGTGTAACGATACTCTATTTTTTTATCTTTGATCAGCAATGCTAATCGCCTTTGGTTCCTTCTGACTGGCAATGCAACTAATTTATTTTCGTTCGTCATTTTTTACTTCCGAGCAAGCGAGAAGATGGAACCGTCATAGTAGTTTTACTCACTCTCTTGTCTCTATCCGATCCGTGAAGGCGTCTTTCATACCTGTATCCACTCATGTAAGTAAGAATAATGCAAACTTTTGCTGAAATATATTATTTAAATTTAAAAGCAATCCCGCTCTTTGGTTTTCATTTAAATCAAACTCCTCAACGTCAAATACTTATTTTGTTAATGTTTTCAGCTCCTCGACATCTGTAATAGTTTAATGTTCAGACTCCATTACAATCGCTTTGCATTGTCTGGAAAATTTCGATCAATCAACCATCCTTAAACAATACTTTACTTGATTTTAGAATCTGCAGTCATTTCATTTCTAATTTCACGAAGTCCGATCTATTTTTTTTTTTTTTTTCTTTACCAGTAACTTCATGTTCCACCCACGGTCACACAACAATGAAAAGCGAACAGTCTGAACATTGATCTCCTATGCAAAGTATCTCCAACGTTCACGTATTAAATAAGTAAAAGCTATAACTTCCAGCTCGTACTATACGAAGCGCAGGATCCAGCTATATACTTTCCGTAAGTCTTATAACGTGCTGTTGCTTGTATGGTGCCCGACTATAATATGCAACCCGCGGTTTATTTGCTTTAACGTTCATTTTGTGCTGTACTTTAACTAAATTATTTCAAATTCAAAAATTCGGTACTATCAATTCCTTGTCCATAATATAATCGAAGAATCTATTTTAACAATTATGGCATCATACGAAGCAAGGGCAACGTTATAGTGGAACTAAAACAGATGATGAAGGCTAGAACCTCCTCACGCAGAAACATGTGCCTTCGAATATTTTCCCAGCTTTCGACATTGAAACGGAAGTAATGTAACCCTAAGAAGCGTACTGTGTAGCTGCAAAGTAAACGCGTGACACACAATTTATTTTCATTTACTTTTGTGTTTTAGTTTTTAGGACAACTGTTAGCATAACTACGACTTTCGCCTTTCTTATTGCTCTGTGTCGAACGAGAAAGCTTCCAACTAACAGTTGAAATACGTCGAAAACTTAGTTGAACTGTTCTCCTTACGTTTACGTGCATATTTCCGGAAAAACGGCAGAGTATAACAACTGACGCCCAGATCTGAGTTTGGTGTTGACATTTTCTACAAATATTTGGTATTTGCCTATCGACTAGATGGTTTTCATCTTATTTTCTGAACTTTCAATTTTTTATTAAAATATAGACTAAGGTTTCAGAGTTTTGTAGCGTATTCTTTAGATTGTTACTTTATATCTTAGGCCTATCATACGCTTTTTTCTGTTCCTTTGGACATCCAGACTGCAGTACATTGTTATCTATATACACTATGAACCATTTTCTTCTTCTAAAAAGGTCAAACAATAGCTAATGTATATAAATATATGCAATTTTCAGGTGAATCGTAACGGAAACTTTTCAGGAGAATTACTGTTACATACCTCTCAGTGTCCTTAGGAAATTAGAAAACAGACAAATGAGGTTTTTTTCTGGCTGTTGCTACATTTTATTGAGCTACAAGCGTTTCCCTTTCCAGAAAGCATCACGAAAACGAATATACGCTACGAGTTACCCAATGTAAAACGCACGAAATGCCGCCAACTAAGTAATTTCCCCTGCTGGCCGCTTGGTGCGCTGCTGTCGCGGTGGGTAACAAAAATTTGCTCGAGTGTCTTGACTGGTATGTTATACTGTGTTATTGACCGTCTCCGCGTGGGTATTGACGTATTGTCAATACTGCAAAAATTGACAGAACATTATTCATAGGCCCAAAAAATATTTTCTGTTTAAGGAAATGCACATTATGAACCATCAGGTCTGTATTATAGTTAAAACACCGACCGATATCGGTTCTAAACTATATCCACAGAAATAAAATAAATAAAGAAAAAAAAAACATGTTAAGTTGATACATTACCTGCTATCTTATCCTTGCCAACATGCAAGTCATAAAAAAAAATATAAAAAAAATTAAAAAAAAAATTTAAAAAAAAAATCTTAAGATATCACTTCATATCAGAATTTGATGAAAGACATCAGGACCTGATGTAAAGTGAAATCCTATGAATTTTTTATTCTGTGACTTGACATGAAAGACATCAGGATGTCAAGTGCTACGAACTTTTTATTGACCGACTTGCAAATCACCAGCGATAAGATAGCAGATAAAGTATCAACTTAATCAGTCTATTTAGTTTATTTCTGTGAAGTTGGTTTATAACCGAAACCTATCGAAGTCTAACAGTATGTATTTCCTAAAATATCTCATCCCAGTAGATATTTTAATTATTTCTGGTTTCACAATATTCGTTGTTCACATTTGTACAGTGTATCGCGGAGTCATGACTACTGTTTCCTAGTGTTCCTTGCCGTACCTGTCCCGATACACTTTGAATATGCATCGCTCAGGAAATATGTGTAAGTAATTGATGGTACAGTTTCTCGAAAGTTATAGGAGCAATTCATGTATCTGGATCCAGACGTCAATTGGTGACATTAGTAGAAGTTACAAGCTCATTATAAACAGTTACTAGAAATTCCAACCTACTTAAACCAAGTTAAACTAACTTATACTAAGGACAACATACTCACCAATGTCCAAGAGAGGACGGCGAGAAACCACGCCCTCCACAGGAAGGCGATTCGGAGCCCTCGGCCACTCTACCGCGGCTTCAGGAAGGAAGGAAAATTAGAGAACGTTAAAAATAAAATAAATTATTCAATTGCTTAGTGGACATAACTGCACTGAACTTCAATCAGATGAACATCCTGTGTTCAAAAACCTTTACGTTACTCCTAATGCGTTATAATTGTGTCTTGATTTTCGATTTTGAGCAGTATATTTAGGGTCACATGCTGAAAGTCATTCGGTTCCTGTAACCATTCCCTCTCTCTTTGTGCCCTTTTTTCCCTTAGCACTGCTGTATGATTAAAGCACACGTTTTATCACAGTCCGGGATATTGAATTTCTCGAAATAGCTTTGCCGACTGAAACGACTAGTGAAATGGATTAAGGCTTGTCAGTATATTATTGACAACACTATTGTCAGTAGGCATTGAAGGCCCCTGGTATATGCTAAGAGTTCCACATCTATAGTTAGTGCCCCGACCACTGACAGTTTCTCACAGTAACAGTGTAGTTGTATTTAAGAAGCTAAAATGAAGCACACAGTATTGAATGCGGCCCCATGCACTAGCAATATTTTAGTCACTGCAAGTAAATAATTGCGTCCTGAATCACGCCGAGAGTAAACTGTTGTCGATAGCAACAAACCCCGCTGTATTCTACCTGGACTATCGCACTGGCATGAACTATTTGTTTACCTCCCACGTCGTGGAGGTTTTCGTCTTGGGAAGTCCGTCGTGTGCTGATATCTAAGAAACCAATACCGCTCATCTGTAGAAGCTATGATCAAAATCAGATGCATCATTAGTATCATCAGGGTGCAAGGTTGTCAAAGTTTTTATGGATGACTGGTTCCTTTATGAAATGACTGTAAGACGGGTTTCAGCTGAATGAAATGATGTTGAAAACTCCTGGTTCAACTGTCAAAATTGTACTATGATGTACTATTTACTAAAACTTCAGTTGGAAATCCCTTCAATGTTATACACATCTTACAGCAATAAAAATCCTATTACCCAAAATGTTCGTCACATGTTGTTCGTAATCGTATGCTCTCACAAAAGCCACACAGGCGACACTTCTGAAAGTCTTTCTAAATCCGCAATATCCTTAATATGTCACGCGTTTTCAAAGTTGAATACAAATAACCATATTTCACACAAAAAACGTTTGTCTCTAGTAGTTCTCACGAATAACCGAAAGTAATAATCTACACTACTGGCCATTAAAATTGTTACACCAAGAAGAAGTAGCAGATAATAAATGGGTATTCATTGGACAAATATACTGCAATTGACAGGTGATTACATTTTCACACAATTTGAGTGCATAGATCCTGAGAAATCAGCATCCAACAACCAACCTTTGGACGTAATAAAGGCCTTGATATGCCTGGGCATTGAGTCAGAGCTTGGATGGCATGTACAGGTACAGATGCCCATGCAGCTTTAACACGATACCACACTTCATAAAAAGTACTGACTGTCGTATTGGGACTAGCCGTTTGCTCGGCCACCATTGACCAGACGTCTGATATATCTGGAAAATGTGCTGGCCAGAGCAGCAGTCAAACATATTCCGTTTTTAGAAAGGCCCATACAGGACCTTCAACATGCACTCGTGTATTATCCTGCTGAAATGTAGAGTTCCGCAGGGATCGAATGAAGGGTAGAACCACGGGTCGTAACACATCTGAAATGTAACAGTCACTCTTCAAAGTGACGTCGATGTGAACAAGAGGTAACAGAGACGTATAACCAATGACACCGCATACCACCGCACCAGGTGATATGCCAGTATGGCGAAGATGAATACACGCTTCCATTGTGCGTTTACTGCGATATCGCCAAACGTGGATGCGACCATCATGATGCTGTAAACAGAATCTGGATTCATCCGAAAAAAATAACGTTTTGCAATTCGTGCACCCAGGTTCATCGTTGTGTACACAGCACAGGCGCTCCTGTCTGTGATGCAGCATCGAGGGTAACCGCAACCATGGTCTGCAAGCTGATTGTCCATTCTGCTGCAAAAGTCGTCGAACTGTTCGTGCAGATGGTTGCTGTCTTGCAAACGTCCCCATCTGTCGACTCAGAGATCGAGACGTTGCTGCACGATCCCTTACAGCCATGCGGATGAGTTGCCTGTCATCTCGACTGCTAGTGATATGAGGCCGTTGGAATCCAGCACGGCGTTCCGTATTGCCCTCCTGAACCCACCGATTCCATATTCTGCTAACAGTCATTGGATCATGACCAACGTGAGCAGCAATGTCGCGATAAGTTAAACCACAATCACGATAGGCTACAATCCGACTTTTATCAAAGTCGAAAACATGATGGTACACATTTCTCCTCCTTACACTAGGCATCACAGCAACACTTCACCAGACAATGCCGGTCAACTGCTGTTTGGGTATGAGAAATCGGTTGGAAACTATCCTCATATTACTACGTTGTAGGTTGCGCCACATCCTCAGACGTTTGTGAATGCTCTGAAAAGCTAATGATTTGCATAACACACCATCATCTTCCTGTCGGTTAAATTTCGCGCCTGTAGCACGTTGTTTTCGAGGTGTAGCAATTTTACTGGCCGGGAGTATATAACACTGTAGGAGATACCAAATTTTAAATGTCAGTGTGCATTGTGCCTACGTCTGCCCTAAATACCCTCTTCAGTACAGAATCACAGACTATAGTTGTTCACACATACACAGAGCCCGCCAAGTTCGGTAAAAACATGGTGTCGCCGGCCTTCAGCCAATCAGCGGCGGTGTCACTCATGGCCACTCTTTCTTCATGTAGTCTCTCTGAAGACTGGGAAACTTGGGCGCCCTCAGACGAAGCCTCCCTCGGCGCGCCTGCTTGAAACACAAAGCTGGGGCAGCCCCTGCCTCCCCCTGGTTCTCGGAAGCCCGCTGGGCCTCCCAGCTCCCTCCACCGTGCCCCGCATCGGCCCGGCGCAGTCCGCATGCACCTGATGCCGTCTCTTGCCTGATTAGCATCTCGCAGCTGCGTCGCTATAGAGAGCGCCGCCCATTGTGCCGACTGAGTGCGCTACTGCCCGCTCTGACAACCGGCCAACAACCGGCGACTGATCGCCGCAGCCTCTCCAGATTGCCATCAACGTATTGCGAACTGAACTCGCACCTGTTCTGGAAATTATTAAGTCGGGTCTGACTAGGACACCACATGGGTATCGGATTTTAGAATTTTTTTTATATCCATGATACCTGAAGTTAAGAACTGAAATAACAATCAGACAAAGCCATTCAATTTAACTCTCAATAATTCTTTAAAAAAAACGACTTTGAAGTTTTTAAAGTACACGTAAATACAAATAATTAAATCAGTTGCAGCAATGTCGCTGTGTTGTCGGGTGCCGCAACTGTTCTGGAAATTATTAAGTCGGGTCTGACTAGGACACCACATGGGTATCGGATTTTAGAATTTTTTTTATATCCATGATACCTGAAGTTAAGAACTGAAATAACAATCAGACAAAGCCATTCAATTTAACTCTCAATAATTCTTTAAAAAAAACGACTTTGAAGTTTTTAAAGTACACGTAAATACAAATAATTAAATCAGTTGCAGCAATGTCGCTGTGTTGTCGGGTGCCGCAACTGTTCTGGAAATTATTAAGTCGGGTCTGACTAGGACACCACATGGGTATCGGATTTTAGAATTTTTTTTATATCCATGATACCTGAAGTTAAGAACTGAAATAACAATCAGACAAAGCCATTCAATTTAACTCTCAATAATTCTTTAAAAAAAAACGACTTTGAAGTTTTGAAAGTACACGTAAATACAAATAATTAAATCAGTTGCAGCAATGTCGCTGTGTTGTCGGGTGCCGTGGCTCAGCGCGCCTAGTCAGAGGGCTGAAAGTCCTCTGTAATAAAAAATAAAAAAAAAACATAAAAAAATAAACCCTGATCCAAGAGCACATTAAACAACAACGAACAAACACTATCAGCGACCGCATGAAACTATATTACCCAAAGAGAAAGAAAAGAAAAATAATTAAAAAATTTATAGCTTTCTGCCCTTATGAACACATGCTCCGTTATCATACAATGTAAAGTTTCACGGCCGGCGTTGTCTTCAGGTAAAATTTCCGGTCTGATGGGCCGTCGTCCAGATGTAAATCTTCCTCCCGACGTTTCGTCTCCAACAGCGGGAGACATCTTCAAGGGTCTTCCGGCTACTGCCACTGTGGGCCGATGGGCTCTCGCATTTATAGAGGGCATAGAAGGAAATCATGAAATAAAATTTAACGAGAAGAGCGTTTTAGCTAGAACGTCTCAGTACCGTGCCCGCATGTATAGAGAAGCAATAGAGACCCACAAACACCAGAATAATTTTTATAGGAAAGAACGAGGTCTGAAGTTAGATAAAATATGGATGTCGACACTGCACCAACAAAACGACAATCGATTATTTTTAATCGAGAATGACGACGTCATCCAGAGATAGCTACAAAATCAGCATCACTTGAAGTATGGTGGTATCCTCTGTGCCCTCTATGAATTCGAGAGCCCCTCGGCCCACAATGGCAGTAACCGGAAGACCCTTGAAGATGTCTCCCGCAGTTGGAGATGAAACGTCGGGAGGAAGTTTTACATCTGGAACACGGCCCATCAGCCCGGAAATTTTCCCTGAAGACATGCTCCGTTGTTAGAATGCCGCTGTTACAGTTTTATCCTTCTTTTTTTCCTTCGTGATCGACTACTTCCAAAATTTTATCATCTAATGGTATTTTTTACGAAAATTGCAGGCATTTTTATTTATTCGTAATATTCTATATTTTATAAACGGTTGTTCATAATAATAGTTTCAATCAAGAAAACATGACAAGTTACTTTTTTTACAGTATTTGCTTCACTGTTAGTTGAGGACGGTTCTCGTTGATTGTTCTGACACAACACGTGGAATTAGAAATCCCCAAATGTTTTATACAACTGAATTTGAAGTAATGTACATTTGTTTGCATCCTCCATGAAGTTACTTCTTGCACACGAGTTGGATTTGTTGGTTGAGTTTTTATTTCTTTTTTAAAAAATATAGAAAATTATGAATGACAAAATTTGCGCATTGATTGCATCGCAATATTCCAATTACATCCCGAGATATTGTGACGCGAAGTTGAGGCTTGAAATACACGAAACGCGCGGCAAGCGCACGTCCTGAGCAGCATGGGGTTCTCGCCTGAGTCTCAGTACCTCCGCTAGCCGCGCGTTCGCGTATTTCAAGCGTCAACTTCGCGTCGCAATATCTCAGGATGTAATTGGAATATTGCGATGCAATCAACGCCATTGTTTATGTGATTTGTCATGCTATGGATTGCTGAAGAAAAAATATAGGCTGTCTACTTAAAAAATCATAAGTTTGTGTTAAAAACACATTTGCTTTCGTTTTAGAATGTTTCCAAATATGTACATTCATGGGCCCCAGCCGTACATTGATACCGGTGAAAGTCGTTTTCCAATAGTTGTTACTGTTCCAGCGATATATTGGGTGGACAAGATAGCTGGGACACCCTGTGTAAGAGCTCTTCATATACAGCGGTGTAGTATATAATACTGGAAATCTGGGTTCAAACGTCGACATATAGTCCTTCAATAATTTTACTTTCTATATGTATTTATTTGACTAATTATGTATGCCCTACGCTAAGTAATAAAGAAATTGCACGAAATTGTTAACTTAATCGTTACAGTACGTTCAGGTGCTACAATTCATTTTACAGTGTTAAATTTAAAGAAGTGCTCCTAGTGTCATTGGATGACATATTTGCATATAGGTTCCTTATCAGAATTTATACATTCATGTCCCTCTATAAGTTCTCGAAGTTTGTAACGGAAATTTCACAAAACTCCTTACATTTTTATGCGTCTTGTGAAGAGGACGAGATAATTATCTTTATAGAAGTAAAAATATTGCTTATCTCTTTCGAGCATTGACGAACTTCATATCAAACTGGATAGCTCATCAAATTTTTCAAAAGTTGACAAGACAAAATTCTGAAATTAAAGGCCTATGCTTTCAGGTGACATTGTAAATACAAAGCACAAATAGAAATCGTGGAGGGAAAAATGCAGTTATTAAACAGTGAGGTAAGAAACTCAGTCTCTAGACTCAACAGCAAAAATATAAATGTAAAAAATGAATACAAAAATCTCAAACAACATATTCTGTGTCAAATGATTTGCGGAAGTAGGAGTGCCCAGGACTTAGTATTAAGAAAGCCTATGGCAGTACTCAATTCTGTGGGCTGCAGCAATAGAGAATGAAGTGAGACATTTAAATATTCAAGCTGTTAGAGCTTTACATTGTGTTGTTGTTGTGGTCTTCAGTCCGGAGACTGGTTTGATGCAGCTCTCCACAATACCCTATCCTGAGCAAGCCTCTTCATCTCCAGATAAGAGCGGCAACCTACATCTGTCTGAATCTGCTTTCTGTATCCATCTCTTGGTGTTCCTCTGCGGTTTTTACCCCACACACTTCCCTCTAATGCTAATTTTACAATTCCTTGATGTCTAAGAATGTGTCCTACCAATCTATCCCTTCTTTTAGTCAACGTATGCCAGAAATTTATTTTCTCCCCAATTCTGTTCAGTACCTCCTCATTAGTTACGCGATCCACATATCTGACACATATCTGGAGAGATTACAGTGACCAAAGAGTTACGATCGAGCGAGGTGGAACAGTGGTAAGACACTGATTCGCATTCGACGGGACGGTGGTTCAAATTCATCTCTCGCCATCCATATTTAGGTTTTCTGTGATTTCCCTAAATCACTTCACCCAAATTCTGGGATGGTTTCTTCAAAGGGCATGGCCTAATTCCTTTCGCATCCATACCTAAAGAAATGCGAGCATGAACTCTGCCTCTAAGGACTATGCTATCGATGGGCGTTATGCGTAATGTTGCTTTCTTCCCTTTCCAAAGGGTTAAAACAAAGGAAAAGATTGTGTCGGAGCATGGGGGTTATCTGTAAATAACAAGTCATTCACTTTGCATTTTGTGATTACAAACTAGTTTTCGAAGAGTCTTATAATACTATTTGCGGTTATCAAAAAGATGAATACAGAAATAGCGGCATAAGCACCCTATTGTCTTAGGTAGATCATCAACTAAACAATTATTCGGACTTAGAGATATGAAGTCACAGTGTTGTTTAGAAAGTTTTGTGGGCTACACATATTACCTCAGAAATAATTACATTATTTCAAACAATTGTAGAAAGTATAGCGACAAATGGAGTAGAAACATGACAAATTACTGAAAGAATTATTGTCAGTCGTAAGGGGATTTTGGAGTGAGTTCCTGAAGGCACACAATATAGGTACAGGTTAAAAATGAGAAAATATGTAAATTAATTAATCTGGCTATCACTCTATTGGTTAAAATCGAAACAAAATAATTGAGGTAGTATGGGAATGTATGCGTTTAAGATCAGGATAAACTAAGAGGATGGTGAAGTGGATTGCACCAACTCTGACGACGGAATAGGTCTACCATTTGGGAAAAAGGGGTTAGATTATCTTTGACACAGATATAGTGTTCTTAACAACATCTACAAATGAAGGGAGGGGGACAAAAAATAAGATAGAAATGAGGATTGGAGGCAGTTAAGTATGACTCTTTTTACAGTTTCTACGTCTTAGCTCGAGGAATGGAAACATAGGGGACTTTGCTACCTACGATGGAAGAAACAATGTTGTATTATTTCGTGAATATAGACAGATGTTTTTGTTTGTGAGGGCATCGCAATACGTCGTATGAAACACGTTTAAGAACTTTAATCCGAAATATCCTAACGTCTCCAGAACCGGCAATATCATGCTGTCATCTTGTTAACCAGATCAGTAATTTCATCCCTCTGGTAGGTGATTGAAATTAAACGTTTTCACTGGTACTATTATTTATCCCGTAATGTTAAAAATTTTATTAGGTGCTGGATTCTCAGAGCGCACCATAATGTGTAATACATTTCACACGCAGAAATCAATAACTACAGTTTTCGATACTTGGAAGGGTCGGCGAAGGTAAAGATCCTGCCTCAGACGCAGAGACTGTAAAGTGAGTCACACCTTGCTACCCTCCTTCCCCTTTTCTTCCTCCTTTTTTGTCTCCCTCCCGCCCTTTTTTTTGTTAAAACCAATATCCGCATATAATGTAGGAAATTTGAGTGGTCGCGGCGCCGACGTGGGGTAATCGTGGTTTGAAAGCTCTATCGGGTTTCACCCCTGCGACAGGAAAAATCGATAGCCGCTGTGCTCGCGAGGGCGAGGGCGAGTCCACAAAACAGCGCGGGGGAAAAAGAGTGGCGCAGCACTTGCAGAGCGGTGGGGAACGCCGGCGTAGGCGCGCCCGTTCCTCACAGGACACAACTGCGTGCAGTCGACGCGGTCACCACTCACTGCGCTGCTGCCTGCACCAAGGGCCACAAGGCAATAACCACATGTGCCATCACATCGTGTCATTACTCCGGGAGCTGATTACTTTGAGATGAAACATTTTCACTGTGGCCATGACAATGATGTGTCGATTAATATTAAAAGTTTCGTAGGTACTGAACTTTCTGAGCTCACCCTACTAACCAGTAACAACAGATGTGAATTTGTGTTACATAACCACAGACATGGAGTCAAACTTACTCCATATATTTCCTTTGTCATTTCTTTCTATCGTAACTTTCATTTATTTGATGTGTAATTAAGGGGTTTTGAACAATAACAGATGGCAATCACCACGTTTAGTAAATCACAATTACATTTAACAGTGAAGAATTCATGAAACTTGAAATCTGCTGGTTGAGTTATAAAATTAGAATGTTTTCAAAGATTTAATTAAATTTTTGACTGATCATTTTTTAGAAAGTTATACACAATGTTTTTTCACTATAATATCAGACGAAGGTAATGTAAAATATGACTCTTTTACAAAATAAAATTATGCTACTTCATATACAATTGTTACACACAGACTGGACGATTACAACGTATGTTTTTTCAGTTTTTTAGAGCATATACCGCAATATTTTCTCGTTGCCAGATTGTCTCCACCTGATACTGTTTGTTCCCCTTCTTTACCAAGAACCTTCCTGTTAACAGTAAGATTAGAAGGTATAAAAAACTGTAATTGCGTTTATATAAATAAAAACTTTTTCCGAAGTATATAATTTAGGAAATGAAGCTTACCAATTTTGTCTTACACTAACAGAGATGTAGAGTCAAGCTTACTCCATAATGTTCACTGAATTAAGAAACAAATATGTTACAAAGAAGCAAATGTGTAATTTCGATACTGTACGTACAGACTGAGGAGAGATTAGTTTAAAGGTACCGAGAGTATGGTGCGGTTAACTGAACAATGTACAACCGAAGAATATCTATCAATGTGACTCCCGTCTGTTGTTACGGGCTAACGAGCAGATGAAAACAAATTACCAACACAGAAACACATGTACTTTTTTAATAGTTTGTTCGGTCTTCATCATATGCAATTATTTATTGTAAACAACAGTTTTTATGAATCTTCATCTTAAGAGGCTTTTTTGTGGACATCAAATGGGATATCCAAATATACAGAGGTCAGGTTAGATGTAAATGTTCTTTTCACATTATACAAATATTTTCAAGAATCTTAATATACCGCTTGAGGCTTTCAGCAACAAATCTGTCGTCATATTACAAAACTAAAAGGTCATCTTGTACGCACCCCACCTAGAAAGTACCTAGCAGTTGATCTGACAGTCAAAGGATGTAATTGGGATTGATGTACTCGTACATCAGTTAATTTTTAGTGGTAACTAATTTCTGAGATATTTTAAAATTCTGATACTTCAACACAGTATAATGCACTTACCAGCTTGTTTTACAAGAGTGTTCTATTTTTCAGAAAATATAAATAAAAAAAAACTTTCGATTAACGTATGTGGCTTGTAAACATCTATTTATATCAGTAAGTTTTAATGTTTTCCAATATGTGAGATATATGAATATGCATTTAAGACACTAGAAAGCCTTTGCTTGCTCCGATATCGGATTCTGTTTTCCATATAAAAAACTTGTTACAAGACATTACGTAGACCGCCAAATACGGTTTTCGCACACGTTTGTTGCAATTTAAAAACGTAAAATCCGTTCGACGTGAATATACAGATTATGCTTATGTTATCTATATCTATAAATGTGAATGTCTGTTCGGTGTACGTTTATCACGTCTGAACCACAAGACATAAAGAGCTAAAAATTTGTACAGTTACTAATGTCTACCTAGGGAAGGACGTAGGCACGGTTTTATGGCGATCGGATAGCTATTTATCTATATATATTAATGTGAATGTCTGTTCGGTGTACGCTTATCAAGCGCGAACGACAAGATGCAGAGACTTGAATATTTTTACAGTTACTAATTTATACCTGAGGAAGGTTTTAGGCATGATTTTATAGCGATCTGATAGATATTTAGTAATTTGAAGAATATAACGCGAAATGCGGAACAATAATTACTCTTTGAAAATCATATTTACTCTTTCAAAATGGTTTTATTGGTTGCATTGTTGCTTGAGGGTTGATAATGATAAAAGGGTGGAGTATATTGGAATGGAAAGTTAACGATGTATATAATATTCTAAGTGTGTGTGTGTGTGTGTGTGTGTGTTAATATTTCGCTCTGCAGCGTAAACTATAGAACGCAAACGAATGGTCTGTGTGTAATTGTTGTCCGAAGTCTCCTGTTATACACCGTAGCAGTTCTATGCCGATAGCTATAATGGGGTGGAGGATATGGTGGTTGAAAGTCGTCAAATTATAAAAAAATTCGGACTGAAGGCCAGCGGTGACGTTTGCGACTCTATAGCAAGGAGGTTACAAACAGCGAAACGTGATGCCACAGACAATATCTTTGGTCTATGCGAGCTACAAGGAAATGCGTGCTGTAAGGAAATATAAGGAAAATTAAAGAAAACAGTAAAAAAGGAATTTCTTTTAATACATCTCTTTAAAAAATCGATTTGACGTTTCGCGCATTACATCAAGTGATTGATCTGAGATATTATTACAATCATTATTGTTGAATTTCCTTTAATCCCTTCAGATTGCCATTTCAGTTCAAAAGACTTCAGTTTCCAGTTGGTCTAGCTTTTGCCATGGCAGTTAACAAAGCTCGAGGACAATCATTAAATGTCGCAGGAATCCATTTACAGCCCTCATGTTTTTCACGCGGCCAGTTATACGTCGCTTGCTCAAGGGTGGGCAAAAATCTCTACATTTACGCTCAAAACAATACTACAAATAACGTAGTTTAGTACAATACCCTAGCCGCGGTGGAGTAGCCGAGAGGTCTAAGGCGTCTCGCTGCGGAGCGCGCAGTTGCTCGCCGTGGAGGTTCGAGTCCTTCCTGGGGCATGGGTGTGTGTGTTTGTCGGTAGGTTAGTTTACCTAGGTTTAAGTAGTTTGTGAGCTACGGACTAATGACCACGCAGTTTGGTCTGATAGATTTACAAACATTTGAACATTTTTTTAGAATACCCTAAAATGAAATTAAAATGAATTTGGACATTACTCTCACCATATGTGTTGAGATATTGCTACACAGGCTATAACGAATAATGTATGTATTATTTATTGTAAATCATTAAGCACTTCACATATATTTTTATTTTTTATTCGAATGTTGATTAAAAATGGTAGTTTCTAAAAAAGGTATTGGATTTCATTTCACCCTTCGAAACCAGTCTCATACTGAAAGATAGGTTATCTATCATAATTAACCAACACGCGAGCGGAGTTGCGGGTTTAAGCTAGTATGTTATAAGAGGATCTACAATATGTAGTAAGTTGTCTGTGGACACCGAGATTACGAAGAGAATTGCTAAAGCATCGGCTATCATGGGTAGACGCAAAAACAGAGTATGGAGCAATATAATGCTGACAATAAAAACTAAATTACAAGTATACACTGTTTGCGTCATCAGCACCCTTCTCTATGGATCTGAAACATTGACAACACTAGCTAAGTACGATTCACGTCTGAACGGCTTTCATCTCCGCTGTCTCTGGAGGATCCTTCAGATGACTCGGAGAGATAAAATACCAAATACCAAAGTCCTACTCCTACAGCTCACAAGCACAACCAGCATTCATGCACTCCTAAGCCACCGTCGTCTCAGATGTCTGGGACATTGCAGGCGCGTAGATTCTGAGTGAATTGCGAAAAAACTGTTGTACTGAGCACTGCAGGAGGACGTGAGGCCAGTGGGAAGACCGCGCCTTCGCTACAAGGATGTCTGCAGGAGAGATCTGACTAAGGCCCGTATCATCCCATCTCAATGGGAACGTACTGCTGATGACCGTGTACTAGCTGTACACAAAGGGATTATGTCCGCAGATGACGAACGACTACAAGCAGAAACAGTGAAGAGGACAAGATGGAAGGAGAGAGACCTCTGCTCAAAGAACTTCAAATTTCAAGCGCCCAAACCGCAGCAGGGACTGCCATTCTCGAGTGGGACTTTTCAGCCATAACAGACGTTGTAGGCTACGCCGTCATTCTTCGAGGATGAACATCTTTACTTTACATACATAACCATTATTTTTTCTGGTTTTTCAACATAAATATTATCTTTCGATATCAAACATTGCATGGATCACTATAATGCCGTGTAAAAACGAAAAATTCAGTCTCTCGTACATTTAAACATTGAGATAATGTAATAAATAACAATAATTATGCATATGCACATTTCCATTAGGTTTCATCGAACATGTAAAATTCAGTGTAGGAGGCAGCGAGAATATAGATATTTAATATAAGAAAAGTTGGCGAGTGGCGGATGAACTTTAGAAATTAAACGCAGAAGTTGAACATGAAAGTGCTGATATGTTGAAAGCAGGTGTGTGACTTAAAGTAGAGCGGGATAATCACATTTTTTAATTTTTATTTATTTTTTTATTTTTTTATTTAAGCAAGTAAAGTGGAGAAGCACAGCGAGCACTGGGTGACGCAAGTGTTTCGGCGAGGATGCCGAACTGCATAACAGCCAAACAACTGTATTGCTTAAAGGTACAAGTGGCTGGGGAGTACGTGATAGGAAGTAGGAAACCGGCCACGTGTAGCAACGGTTAGTTATGCCACATTTGTGAAACACAGGTTGACGGGGTTAACCTCTTACAAGGAAAGTACATGGGCTTGAACAAACATATCTGTATGAACGTTTGGTTACAGGATCTCTACGTACACCTCAATGTGCTGGTGGGTGTCGTTTTTCTGTAAAGCTCTGCAACCATGCTCTAGATAGCACTGTAGATATAATTCTAAACGCCATACGTAATGCAGATATCTTAACTATAGCTTATGTAATAATCATCGTACATGTTCTCTAGTGAATTGTCATCAAAATCCGTGATGATAGTTGCAACTTTAACCTTCTTCCCGAAAGATTGTTGGTATTCACCGCCACTGCTTCCATCGCCTCTTCCCGCACTTACCGTAGCACTACCGCTTGCAGTGAGTTGTTCGTCATTATCATCCCTATTATCATTATTATAAGTTTGTAACAACAGTATCTAACTTATGCTCATATATCTGTACCATAACAGATACGAGAAAGCATGCAAATGATTCATCTTCTACACTAATACCATCTTCACGAAGAAGGGTTCTTCGTAACTTCATCTCAACTAATCGCAATACATTAGCAGGATTGATTAGCAATCGCCGCCCCATCTGAAGCTTCACTACACAAATAACATCACAAAACGCAACTTCGGATGGACACTGCACCGTCGCTACTGGCGAACTGACAGGTCAAAGTGCAATGCGGCATGGCATACGCAGAGGCCTCTAACGGATGACTGCAGAGTTTTGCAGAGGTGGGAGTATCACTAGTGCAATAAGGGATCTTTACATAATCTCTCATACGATTTTGGTGTATATGTGTTTGTTCGAGCCCAAGTACTTTCCTTGTTAGTATAAGTACAGGCGGAAGAGGAAGTTCCGCAGTCAGCCACGGTTGGATCTGCCGCCCGGACTGTGCTACTTGTCGACAGCAGTTGTTATCGCTCTTACTAACACAATTGAGTCAGTCACAGGCTGAAAACACTTCGACGCAGCGCAGCCAGCAGCCTGATCATTGCGGTCAACACAGTATTCCGGACGGGAGATTCAGCCTGCGGAAGAGTGGCAGCACAACCTGGGGCAGCGGGCAGCCGCCGCCCAGCCTCAACAATGGCGCAGCGAAGCGGAGAGTCGAACAAAAGCATTGCGCGATAATGCGGCAGCAAGAGGCGGTTTACTTAACCGGGGGCGTGGTGTAGACGAAAGGACGCGGCCATACCTAAAGCGTTCCTGTGACTGTCTGGAGGGTGAAACAGCAGCAGTGAGTGAAGCAGGACCCGGGTTCAACTCCTGGACCGCACCCAGCACTGTACGACCGTCGCCTGGTCACGGTACAGTGAGCATCGTGGAGCCTGCTTTACAGCCATGGCGCGGGGGAGAGAGAGGCGCGGAAAGCGAGAGGACGGCGGCGTCAGCCGGGCGCGTAAGCAGTGAGTGCCTCGCCTTGCGAAACACTGAGGCAGAAGCGGCCGGGACACGGCCGTGCCAGCAAGAGGACCCCGCCAGCAACTCCGGGACTCGTGGCATCAGCTGGACGCCTGCTTAGCACGATACGACGCACATACACACACACACACACACACACGCTCCTCTCGCCTCACGCTGTATTGTAAGCATGAAGTATCACTCTGCAGCGGAGAGTGCGCTGATATGAAACTTCCTGGCAGATTAAAATTGTTTGCCGGAACCGGGACTCAAACCTGGGACCTTTGCCTTTCGCGGGCAAGCGCACTACCGACTGTGCTATCCCAACAAGACTCACGATGCCGCCTCATAACTTTTCTTCCGCCAGTACCTCGCCTCCTACTTTCCAAACTTCACAGAAGCTCTCCTGCGAACCATGCAAGACTAATACTCCTAGTTCCGGCACATAATTTTAATCTGCCAGGAAGTTTCATAACAGCGCACACTCCGCTGCGGAGTGAAAGTTTCATTCTGGAAACATCCCTTAGGCTGTGGCTAAGCCATGTCTCCACCATATCCTTTCTTCCAGGAGTGCTAGTCTTGCATGGTTCGCAAAAACACGCAACTATCTCTCGTTTGTTTTAACACTAACTTAGTGAACATTTGTATCCCTAAATAATTTAGACGTATATACGAACTCTCACTTCTCCATTCACTTGGATAGAGGTCACACGTATGTTGTCATGTGTACGATATCGTCAAAGATCTTTCATGATATACGATATACGATATCTTTACAAATTGACCTTTTATAGTACAATTGTACTAATGTGAAAATCACTTTGAAATATTTTCAATCACCTTATGATGGCCTAAATCTTTAGATGAATCATAATACATCTTTGAAACTTGTAATTGAAATAGTTAATTTCTTGCGATCAAAGACTAATTGTCTTTCACATAAGGTTTACGTATTAAATAGTATATGCTCACTCTCCTTGTTGGAACACATGCCAGTCAATCACAAGATGTATCTGTCAATGAAGTCACAAAAGACACCCCTTTTGAAGCTGTTGTATGCAACCAATACCCATTTCCAATTTCATTAGCAAAAATTCTATGACTTAGCTTCTGTGATTTAACTCAGTGGCGAATCTGAGTATTTGGTCTCACAGAAAAGTCAGATGTCGCGATCCGTACTTGGTTATGCCTTTTTCAGAAGAGGCACAAAATCATTGTCCAGATTTTTTAAAATAAAAACGTCTCATAATAGGACGTTTTCCTCGTTCTCCGTGGCGGCTTTGTGTTAATTTGGAAGGATAAGGGCACATGCTCGTGAAAAATGACCAAAAATTTTTTCTATTGGAAAACGTCTTACTTTTAACAAATCAGTACTATATACTACTGCGTATTTTGTAATTTTTTTAGCAAAGCAATATCGGATTCCCGAATAAAGAAGATAAAATGGAGATTGGCTATGGGAAGGAAACATATCTGAAGAAGCGAAATTTTTTTATATCAATATTGACTGAAATATTAGGAAGTATTTTCTGAAAGCATTTGTCTAAAATTGTACATTGGTGAAACGTCGACTGCCAAGGGAGAAGACAGGAAGAAGACAGAGGATTTTGAAACATGGTGCCAATGAAGTATGCTGAATATTAGGCGGCAGATGGCGTAACATAGGTGTTGAACATAATTGGGCAGAAAAGAAATTTCTGACGTATATTGACTAAGACAAGGGATCGTATAGAGGGACAATTTAGCATTGGAGGAAAGTATCTAGAGTAACAATTGCACAGGGAGACCGATAGACTAATAAAATAAGTAGATTCAAAAGCATGTAGGTTGCATAGGACAGTATCGCATGGAGAGCTGCATCAAACCAGTGTCAAGAATGAAGCACACACATTAACATCAACATACCCAATTGCGAAGTATTGTCCCCGTCACGCTTCCACAGATAATGTAGCGCAATGTGGTTCAACGCTACAGTCCAAAAAATGACACCCAGGACATAGGACGGTTTTAAGTACCATGATCCGTGGCGGGGCACCGTCCCTATACTGCGCGGGTCCTCTGGCGCCACTTGCCGCGACTATCGACGGGATCCGCCTTCAGAGTGGAGTATCTTTGCCTTATGTGCGGACGTTTTTAATTTTGCTGAGGGCTGTCAGTTGGCGTTTGATCTCCGAGCGGGTGTTTTGGCCGACAGGACGGGTTGAGGCGACAGTGTTTTGCGCGGAACTGTGGTGTCCGCTGTGGCTGGCTATCGCTAAACAGTGTGTTTAGTTACTGAGAAAATTGTGCCAATATTCCAATGTTGTCGCTGAAGTCGCCAACTCTGCTGAAATTTCAACCACGTTATTTGAAAGTGAGGAGCGCTAGTTTTGCTGAAAGCAGCTCCTTGGATTCCGGGAAGCTCCTGACGCAAGATGAGTCTTGTACCAGTTATTGTGTTCCTTTAATATTAAGTACAATAACTATACTGTGCGCGTGGCGTTATTTACTGTTGTTGACATTGGTGCCAAACTATAAAGGCAAAAGCTTCCGATTAAGCGGTAAATATTTATTTACGAGTCAGCTGTGCTTGGCGAGTAAAATACGTGAAGGGAGCCTATAACTTGCTTACCGTAGCTGCACTGTTTATTTGGTGGGACAGAAGTTGTTAGTTGTAGTAAATAAATTAAAAGGCCCCTACATTTAAGATTTGGGATATATATATATATATATATATATATATATGTGTGTGTGTGTGTGTGTGTGTGTGTGTGTGTGTGTGTGTGATTTATGTTGTCCTTGGTAAGAAACTGCCCTCGCTGAAATTATAATTACAGGTTCCGCTGTTTGTGGGCCCTGTGTCCAGTTGTTTGTCACATCAGCCCCGCGGTGACGCCTGGCTCGTCGCAGCACGCAGAGATCCAGAAGTCTGGCGCACATCTTTTGGGCTCCTTCCCCTTTCTTTAAGTTTTATTTCCTATGCTACGCGTCTTGAGAGAGGTCGTGGACGACAGTCAGGGGCCACTGAGGCGTGTTTAGTTATTGGTCTTAAGGATATTAATATTTATCATGTAAAATTTCACACTTATGTAATTTGGAAGATTAAGCAAGTTACACATCTTCTAAGCAGGGCGAATAAAGTCCGGTACCTTGTCCGTTGCTTTGGGTTAATTATTGTGTAAGGTAGTGTCGCTAACCTGAGTAAGTGAAATTGTAATCTTATATTTTTCCTTCACGCCTTGGTATTTCGCATTTTGGCTTGTCAAGTTATTGGTTAATCAAGTTAAAATTTATGTTAAAGGTTGGTCCTTTGCTCTGGACAGTTATTTGTCACTGAAGTTGTAAGGTAACCCTTAAGGTAAGCCTTATATTATAACGAGGAATGAGCTTCATTTTGATACATATTATTCGTTTGAACCTGTTTATAGTGAATATGTAATAATTAACTTCTTATGTGACATAATTAATTATCGTGATGAACAATGTATGAAGGTAACTTAATTGTGAACATTTTCTGTCATTTATTTATTATCTGTATTGTAATTGTTTATGTGTATATTATTTTATTTTATTTGTACGTTGTATGTTTTCTATATGACTCATTACTTGTTATGTTTAAATTTGTCAATGTAAAGTATTTCTCTGTGAACAGTTATCGATATGGCTCCTCAGGTCAGAGACTTTATCGTATAGCAGCACTCGCCTGTGGGAGAGCAGGCAAGCAGCAGTATCTGCCGCCCCGTGACGTAGATCACACGTTCGTACGCGGTCCGCGGAGTGCACAAACAATATAAGTAATAAAGTTAAAACAAAGTGAAAGTTCTAATTTGTTATAAGTGCAACGATTTGAAAGTTTATGTGAAACCAGTGAACATAAGTGAAGCAAGAATTGATCTTATTGAAACATTTATTCGTTCGTTCTAGTGAGGCAGAAATTCGTTACGCGTTCGGTAACCGTACCAGACGTCCGACGCGGTAGCGTCATCGCGGACGCTAACGGTCGCGATTAATTACGCGATTCGCGAAGCAAGCTGCCAAAGGAGGAGCCACTATCAAAATGATTTCTGTATGAATTCATGTACCATTTATATGACTGCAGAGTACCACGTCGCTGAACTGATAAATAAGATAAGTTATATGCTATTGGTTGTAATTTACTGTGAATGCATGTTTAAGTTTTGTTAAAATACAAGAACATTAGACAGTACTTTTGCTATCTTATTTGAACAACTAATTAACCACTCATAATTAGTATGAAAATCCTCAATAACACATGAATAATATTTCTACACAATTTTACAACCAAGTGAGTGTCATTAATTGTTAGAGACTGTAAAAATCATTCAGTTGAGGCAATTTTGTTAAAATTGATGGTAGAAGATAACAGACTGTTGAATTAATGAATAATTTTTTTATTTCGTTTTGCACTGAGTTCAACAATAATAGCCACCGCCACATCTATCCTATAAAGAACCAAATTCTTACTAATGTCGTAGGCATAACATTAATTAAGACTGATTTACTTAAATTTCCTTTTCCTTTGAGTGAATTAATTTCATCAGATACTGACATTAGTGGTTTGGCTGCACTCACTTGCCAATCAATTGATGTTAAAATCCTACTATTCATAATTTTCTAAATTATCATTACCATTAGCGTACTAATTGAGTCGTACGCATTGCACAGCGGAGTAATTTAATGTCTGCTATCTGTGTGTGCAGTCTCTGTAGGAGATTTTGTAAGGAAAGGAAAGGTGAGTGATCTTTTGAAAAGTTTGTCAGATAGGGCCATAGTATTTGTTAATTACACAAATTGTCTTGCTTAATATTCTCAAAGTTTAACTACACCACTTGCATTAATCACGAGTTTAACGTAACCAACCACGAAATTAAGGTCAGGTTTGTTATGTTGCTCAAACATTACAACAACAGTCACTACAGTTACTAACACGTAAAACATTTTTTTTACCTCCTCTCACACTTTGCTTCAATAAAATAAACACCTTTCACCCAATATCTCCAACATATATTTTCTTTCCTTAAAACGTTTAAGGATAATGTACGGTTTTTATTTTAGTTTATACACTGCCCAATTAACTGTAAACCTCATGTTAAAGAGTTATCAGGGGATGTTCGTTGGATAATGCTGTTTTACGATGTATTATTGATAAATAGATTATTATTAAATAGCTCCTATTGATGTGCTTCCTGCGGGGTTTCCTCACCGCCTGGGGCTAACGAGGGAATCTCCCCACCACACTGCCACCCCCGCAGATTTTCCGAACATTATGAACCAGCTCGGAGTTAACGACCTATTGACCATCAGTCATCTCGAATTCTGGTAGTATCGTACTTCTGGAAAACTGCTAGCCCTTTACTCACATGAAGTGGTGAGTTAGGTTAACACTTTCCTGAGCGATAATCTCCATTCTTTCGAAACTAACAATGTCAGTATCAGTGGCGGCGCTTTCTATGTGTACACTGATTCAGTGAAAAATGTTCAAATGTTTGCATAGTCTGTGGGACTTAACTACGGGGTCATCAGTCCCTAAACTTACAAACTACTTATGAACTACTTACGAACTAGGACGGCACAAATATCCATGCCCGAGGGGGATTCGAACCCCCGAGCCTACGTAGTGGCCGTGCAGACCGTGACTGAAGCGCCTCAGTCCCCGCGGCCACCGCGGGCGGCACTGATTCAGTGAAGCCCAGGAAAAAATCTCGTCGTGAAAAAAGTAAATAAATAAAATAAAAAGTGTTTTTAAACTATAATTATTCGTTAGTTCTACTATCAGATTATTTTATATGCACATTCAAAGTATTTTTATAGCATATCCAATATTCAAGAAAGGCAATAGGAGTGATCCCCAAAATTACAGGCGAATCTCATTGACGTCGATTTGCAGTAGAATTGGAACATATACTTTGTTCGAACATTATGAACTACATCGAAGAGGTCAACACGGATGCAGAAAGTATTGCTATTGTGAAACACAGTTTGCCCTTTATTCACATGAACTGATATGTGCCATCGACAAGGGATATCAAATCTGTTCCATATTTTTTAATTCCCGGAAGGCCTTTGACACTGTACCCCATAAGTGGCTTATAATGAAATTGCGTGATTATGGAATATCTTCCCAATTGTGCGATTGGATTCACGATTTCCTATCAGAAAGGACACAGTTCGTTGTAATTGACGGTAAGTCATCGAGTAAAACAGAAGTGATATCTGGCGTTCCACAGGGAAGCGTTATAAGTCCCCTACTCTTCCTCGTGTTTATAAACGATTTAGAAGACAATCTGAATAGCTCCCTTACATTGTTCGCGGATGATGCTGTCGTTTATCGGTTAGTGAAATCAACTGCAAAGCGATTTAGTCAAAATTTCTGCATGGTGCGAAAATTGGCAAATGACACTAAATAAAGACACGCGTTTGGTCCCGCCCTTCCAAGTAGTTTCATAATATACCACCCTTTATTTCGAAAACCCCTCATACCACTGTGTATTACCATCACTCATTCAAAACTGTATTATCTGCGAATAAGAAACTTGCGCATGCATATCAGGTGCTGTGGATGTCGGCGCTGTTGCAGATAAGGGCGTAGCGGATGCGGAGCGCTTAGCGCTTTTGTTATCCGCGCAGACCTGTACCGGAGGGTTTTGTTACTGACAAGGGCTCACAGCTTTTCGCCGCACGAGTTGCTACAGTTTCGTGCTGCCAGAGGTAGTCAGCACATCACGAAGACACCTATCCATGTTTCTGTAACTGTGGAGCTGAACTGTTCGTCCGAAGTTTCGAGCAGCAGACAGGAAAACTCCGCTCCACACACACACACACACACACACGCGCGCTGAGCGACCAGCCAGTGGGCACTACTAGCGTTTCCGTCCCCCTATCGATCTCGGCCACTCGACGGCCAGACTTGCTCGGAATTACTCCAGGGCCGCCGCCGCACCTCGCTCCTCTTGATGTGCTTCCTGCGAGGCTTCCTCGCCGCCTGGGGCTAACGAGGGAATCTCCCCATCACACTGCCACCCCCACAGGTTTTCCGAACATTATGAACCAGCTCGGAGTTAACGACCTATTGACCATCATTCATCTCGGATTATGAAAGTATCGTACTTCTGAAAAACTGCTACGTCTTTACTCACATGAAGTGGTGAGTTAGGTGAACGCTTTCCTGAGCGATAATCTCCATTCTTTCGAAACTAACAATTTCAGTATTAGTGGCGGCGAGTCCTGTGTGTTCACTGATTCCGTGAAGCCCCGGAAAGAAGCTAGTCGTGAAAAAAGTAAATAAAATAAAAAAGTGTTTTTGAAGTATCATTATTCGTTTCGTTCTTCTATGAGATTATTTACATTCAAAGTATTTTTATCCCATATCCAGTATTCAAGAAAGGCAATAAGAATGATTCCCAAAATTACAGGCCAATCTCATTGACGTCGATTTGGAGTAGGATTTTGGAACATATCCTTCGAACATTAGGAACTACCTCGAAGAGAACGATCTATTATCCAATAGTCAACACGAATTCAGAAAGTATCGCTCTTGCTAAACACAGCTTGCCCTTTATTCACATGAAGTGATGTCATCGACAAGGGATCTCAAATCTATTCCATATTACTGTATTTCCAGAAGGCTTTTGACACTGTACCCCATAACCAGATTCTAATGAAATTTCGAGATTATGGAATATCGACCCAATTGTGCGATTGCATTCACGATTTTCTATCAGAAAGGACACAGTTCGTTGTAACTGACGGTAAGTCATCGAGTAAAACAGAAGTGATATGTGGCGTTCCCCAGGGAAGCATTATAGGTCCCCTACTCTTCATTGTGTTTATAAACGATTTAAGAGACAATCTGAATAGCTCCCTTAGTCTGTTCACGGATGATGCTGTCGTTTATCGGTTAGTGAAGTCAACAGAGGATCAAAAGCTACTGCAAAGCGGTATAGACACAATTTGTACATGGTGCGAAAATTGGCAATTGACACTAATAAAGAAAAGTGTGGAGTAATACACATGACCACTAAAAGAAATCCGATGAACTTTAATTACGCGATAATCAGTCAATCCTTAACGTCGTAAATTCTACTGAATACCTGGGAGTTACAATTACGAACAACTTAGACGGGAGAGAACACATAGAAAATATTACGTTTTATATCCACCAAAGAGACTGCCTACATCACACTTGTGCGTCTTTTCCAGGAATACTGTTGCCATTGTGGGACCCTCAAACGGTGGGACTGACGGAAGATATTGAGAAATTTCAGAGAAGGGCAGCTCGTTTTGTTTTATCGCGTTACGGGGAGGAAAGCGTCACGGAAATGTTGCACGAATTGGGGTGGAAATCATTAAAAGAAAGACGTTATTCATTGCGGCGTGATCTGTTTGCGAAGTTTCAAATAACGACATTTACTTATGAATGTAAAAATATTTTGTTAACACCCACCTACTTAAGGAGACGTAACCATCCCAATAAAATGAGAGAAATCAGATCGAAAACGGAACGATTTAGGCGTTCTTGCTTCCCGCGCGCTATTAGAGAATGGAACGGTAGAGAAAGGATGTGAAAGTGGTTAATGAACCATCTGCCAGGCACTTAAATGTGATTCGCAGAGTATCTATGTAGATGTAGATGTAGATGTAGATGTAGATGTAGATGTAGATGTAGATGAGAAACGTTTCACGTCGCGGAGGCAGCTCGTATACGAGTCTTAGCGCGACCGTTTAATTATAGGCGACAGTGGCCGCAGCGTTGCATTACGCATGTACGGCTGAGGTTCAAATACTCTTCTGATCCCTCTGGAGGCAGCATATGGGCGCTCGCGCGGCTGGGAGGGGCGAGGAGAAACGCCTCTTTTTACACTGGCGTTGGAACTGGTAGAAACACCAGCTCCTGGTTACTCGAGCGCTGGCGGTTACGCACGAATAGTCCCAAAGCAAAGGCACCTTAACTAGCGCATGCGCAAATCCTCCATAAAGGCAACATCCGCCCTTCACATTTCTTTTTGGTGCACTGAAGAGTCATCAAAAACACGTCATATTTGATAAAATATATTATAAATTAAAGTCGCATCAATTGTAAAAGCCTTCAGAAGATCCGATTATGAACATTAATGGAGTCGTTACCAGCTTGCAAGAATAGCCGTGTGATTAGCGGCGTCGCTCTTTGCTGCCGAGGGTAGTAGGTTCGAGGCCGACTACAAGCTACACTCTCCTTATAACAAATAAAGAAACAACAATGACTTTTTAGTGTTACTTGCCACATATACTTTAGACGTTTTTGCAAAAGAGTCACGATTTTCATGGAAAGTGTCATTTATTCTCTTCGTTACAACAAATAATTTAACTGTTTAGAAAACATGGGGGGGAGCAGCATTTGTGCATGTGTAAGATTAGGATGGGGTGCTTGCTTACAATGTCACGTGACTCGAAGCTAGCTTGTCTCTTCACCGCAACAGATTCATTTTATTACAGTAACTTAACAGTGTAATCACTAACTTACTGTGTTTTAGTATTCATGTGCATATTGATATTTTCACCGTGCTGGCCACGATCGTGCGTCGCTAGTGTCGGCAACGGAGCGAGAGAGAAAGAGAGAGAGGGAGAGAGAGAGAGCTGCGGAAACAGTGAAGCCGCACAGCACTGCTCTGCGATGAACTGCACCGCGGTCAGCTCTGTAATGTACTCAAAGAACGGTAAAATATCCAAAACACGAATCGATGAAAAGCGTAGTAATTTTGTCACACAAATTCGATTCTTTTAGTATTGTTCATGCACACTCGTCATATATACAGTAGGCTATTTCTGAAAGATATATATTTCTTAAATGAACTGGTATCATAAATATGCTATTTTAAAATTAATTTTGTGTAATAGCTTTAGAGTCTCATTCTTGCTAGTAAGCCGTGGCAGAACGGCCGACCGCATTAAGGCGCTATCTTCTGATGCGCGAGGCCATTCCCCGCCGGGGGTTCGAATCCCCCCTCGCGCATGGATGTTTCTGCTGTCTTTAGTTTAAGTTAGTTCATAAGTAGTTTGTGAGTTTAGGGGTGGATGATCCCCCTGTAAATATTTTCTGTTAAAGCACAAATAGAAAACTAACAAAAAGAGATTTATGCGCATTTTCCACCAGTTCTTCATCGTTGTTTGTGGGATCAACGAACAAATACTTTTCCAAAACTCTAGGAAAGAATCCGTTACAATTGTCATCTACGTACACAAGGTGAACACTTTTCCCCGAGAGGGCGACGGCCAATTTAACTAGCTGGGAAGCGAAGAATATGGTATCGTAACTGTGGTATGCATCAAAAATAATTCCCGAGAAACACATGTTTTTGTTTGTAAACAATGTTTGTTATCCGCTAGCTCTTTTAATGGAAAAGTGTAGCTGTCGAATATTGAATTCACGGCGGTGGAGTAGTCGTCTGGTCTAAAGCGTCTCGCTGCGGAGCGCGCGGTTGCTCGCCGTGGAGGTTCGAGCCCTCCCTGGGGCATGGGTGTGTGTGTTTGTCCTTAGGTTAGTTTACCTAGGTTTAAGTAGTTTGTAAGCTACGGACTGATTACCACGCAGCTTGGTCCGATAGATTTACAAACATTTGAACATTTTTCACTTAATGTTCTTAACGCCGCGAGTATATTCGTTCGAAAGTGTTAATGAGAATTACCATCCATGTAGTTGTTCGAAGAAAGGCGAGAACATGTAACAATTTAGTGGAAGAGCCACTGCAAAGTGACGAGGAATATCATTTAGTTGTTTTCTATCGCAAGTAGTTCGGTAAATCTATTTCCCTGCCTTATCATCATTCCTTATTAAACCGTCTACCCTACGAATTTTTATACGAAGAACTATAATTCAAAGAAATGAAAACCGTTCAGTTTCCTCGTGTCTCTATCCCGGGTACACCGCTTCCCATCCAGTGACCTTGGCCGTTGCGTTCTCGGTGAAAAGCGTCTACAATGTTGGTACATAAGCGACATTTGTGAAAGTCTGGGACCCGACGTATGATGATGAAAAATGCTCTATTTAAAATGTCTATCGATCCAGTCAGTTTCGCCTCGATTGCCCGTGATAAATTTTAGGGGTAATTTCTCTCAAAAACACTCAGTTGTTCTGACAAATTACCTTACAGTTGTTCGTTTTTGGTCGTACAGAAGCGACCTGACAAATTTCAACCGAATCGGCTTGATGTCTCCGTTTTTAGAATGATTCACACTCTCCTCTCGGCTCTTTATCATAGGTCTACAGTCGGACCCATCGATTATGCTGCAGACGGTGGGCTCTACCTTAATCTTGGGAGAAAAACCAGTTACGATTACACCATTACTTTGCGGACACACAGTATATTAAAGGAGGATCTACAGTTCGAGTTTCGTTAGTGGAGAAGAAGTATTCTCTTAACATCCGACTGGTAATGAGACCTAACAAAAGCTAACGATGTTGGCTACTTCGACCATACCCTGCTGGATTTGACAATTCGCTGATCCCTGGAACGGAGGATGCTAGACTGTGTATGCTGGTGAACACTCATTTGTCTCTGGTGAGCGGGTCCGCGACCCCAAGCGGACAAATTGGTCTGCGCGGCACTGTGTGGAGGTAGGGGGGTTCTGGAGATATTGCGCGCCGCTCCATTACATTCCGAACACTCGGCCGCGGTGGGCAGGCGTTTCGTTAATTTGCCGCGAGCCGCACACCGGGCTACCTCACTTCACCGACTCTTACTGCTGTCCGGCCAATCCCAGCGCTGCGATGGGCGGAGTGGGAATAGTGCCATTGACCTCACGGCAGTAGCGAAAATACCTGCCCGGGAACACTGGCTTCTGAACAACTGTACAAGCAAAAAAAGCGGAAAAAAGTGTGTAAATGTAACGGACTTAACTGCAGTGGTTGTTATTGAAACCACCAGACAACAAATCATACAAGACACAATTAGGAACCACATTTTCCGAAGGCAAAGTCGCTTGACCCATCTGATTTATGTCAACCAAATGTATAAGATCATTTAACTTGCTTATGTTATACAACTACAAAAATAATTCTTTTTGGTAGACACCGAAGCAATAACTTTTTACACAACCTTTTTCTATTGACAAATCCACAGGTAATATAGTAATTGCTTGCTTACTTGTAGAGCTTATGGGACTTAACTACGGGGGCATAAGTCTTTAAACTTACAAACTACTTATGAACTAGCTAATACTAAGGACGGCACAAATATCCATGCCCGAGGGGGGATTCGAACCCCCGACCGCAGTGGCCGTGCAGACTGTGACTGGCGCGCCGCAGAGCGCTCGGCCACCGCAGCCGACAATATTGTAATAACTGTCGACTTCCGAAGCTCAGTGGCAGCGTTTCTGACCGCCGATGAAAGGGGCCCGGGTTCGATTCTCATAGGAGAGTGGGTGTTGTGTGTTGTCCTAATCATCATCATCACCATCGGCACGCAGGTTCAGAATATAAAAATAATTATAGGTCCATTTAGTTGGCTAAAGCCGGAGATATGTACAGCTGCAATTTTTACAAAGGGACAAATGGTTTTATAAAAAGAGAAATTGAATGAAACAGGTGGTGCTGTATTTGTTGCAGTCACAAGTGACGAATCCGGTAGCAAAACTGTAGAAGATAGTTCCTGTCAGTTGGTGTGGGTAGAGATTACGCCTGACAATCGGAATTAATTAATAACTGGTTCTTTTTACCGAGCTCCTGACTCAGAAGATTCGATCGTAGAAATGTTCAAAGCAATCTTGGATCAGATTTCAAAAAACGTACCCAATGAATACAAATTTATACGTGGTGACTTTAACTTACCCTCGATATGTTGGTAAAATTACATGATCAATGCCGGAGGCAAACCACAAAATGTCTTCCGAAACTGTACTGAACGCATTCTTAGAAAATTACCTCGAGCAATTACATCATGCACCTACTACATTAGTAGACTGTTGTGAATACATAATTGACCTCGTGGTACAAGTAACCGGAATTAAGAGCATCAAAACTGACACAGGGATCAGTAAACGAAGAGTTGTTGAAGCGAGACTGAATATTGTATTTCTCAGATCTACCAAAATTAAACTTAAAAATATTTATTCAAAAACCCGATAAAAATTCTATAAACGCTTTCCCGAGTGACAATTCCCAGACTTTCCAAAAAGATGTGGCTTACTCTCAAGGAAATAATGTCGACAGCTATTGAGAGATTTATACCAAACAAATTAACACAAGACCCGCCGAGGTACAAAAAGCAGGTTAGATCATTGTTGCAAAAGCAAAGAGAAACGACTTGCCAAATTATCAGGGACTCAAAGTTTGGCAATCTCTTACAGAAACTCGAAATTTAGCTCGAATTTCAATGCGAGAAGCTTATAACAGTTTGAACAACGTAACCCTGTCAAGTAATTTGGTGGAAAATCCTAAAAAATTATGCTCGTATGACAAGTATACTAGCGGCAAAACACAAAACTAGTCACCAGTATGCGTAATTTAGTTAGATATACTTGGAGGGTTAAAGCAATTTAAATCCAGATTGTATACCAATTAGGTTATTTTCAGAGTATGCTGATGCAATAGTCCTCTACCTAGCTACCATATACAACCGCTCGCTCAAGCAAGATCAATACCCAAGTACTGGAATGTGGCACACGTCACTCCAATATTCATAAAGGCAATAGTGATTCGCAAAATGAAAGGCCTATATCATTGACGTCGGTTTGGAGCAAGTTTATAAAACATAATATACTTTCCTCAAACATTATGAACTACCTCGAAGAGAACGACCTATTGATGTCCAAATGATTATTAAGCTAATGGGACTTAGCTACGGGGTCATCAGTCCCTAAACTTACAAACTACTTATCAACTACCTTATACTAAAGACGGCACAAATATCCATGCCCGAGGGGGGATTCGAACCCCCGACCGTAGTGGCCGTGCAGACCGTGACTGAAGCGGTTCAGTCTCCTCGGCCAACGTGGCCGGCGACCTATTGACCTATAGTGAATACGGATTCAGGAAGTATCGTCCTTGTGAAACACTCTTTACTCATATGAAGTGAGGACTACTATCGGCAAGGAGTTCTAATCCATTCAATACATTTAGATTTCCCGACAAGTTTTAATACTATACCTCACAAGCGTCTTCTAATCAAGTTGCAAGCTGATGGAATATTGCAACAGTTGTGCAATATCCTGTCAGAAATGACACAATACGTTGTAACTGATGGAAATTCACCAAGTGATATCTGACGTTCCCCAAGGAAGTCTTACAGGGCCCCTACTCTTCCTTATTTTTATAAGCGATTTAGCAGGGTGACCAGGTCACTTTTACTGTCTTCTGTCGTTTATCGGTTAGTAAGGTCAACAGAAGATCAAAGACAACTGCCAATTATTTTAGGTAAGGTATCAGCATGGTGCAAAACGGTGAACCGAAGGCTACGTTTCATTCGCAGAATACTTAGAAGATGCAACAGTCCTACAAAAACGACAGCCTACACAGCAGTTGTGCTTCCAATTTTGGAGTATTGCTGCCCAGTGTGAGACCCCAACAAGTGGGACTGACGGACAATTTAGAAAAACTTCAGAGAGGAGCAGCTCGATTTATATTATCGCTATAAAGGGGTAAGAATGACACGGAAATAATGCAACAACTTGGGGCGAAATCATTGAAAGAAAGGCGTTATTTGTTGCGGCGTGATTTATTTGCGATATTCCTTTCACCTACTTTCTCTTCAGAATGCGAATATTTTTTGTTAGTAACCACCTACACAGGGAGACATGATCATCATAATAGAAGAAGAGAAATCAGATGGAAAACGGAAAGATTCAGGTGTTCCTTTTCTCGCGCGCTATTAGAGAATGGAACGGCAGAGATTAGATAATTATCATCAAAGCGGTTCGATAAATTCTCTGCCATGCACTTCATTCTGAGTGCAATGTATTTATTTAGATGTTCAGGAGGTTTTATGTCAGGCACCTGTGTTCACCATGCGCTCGTATCTGACAAGTTACACTTTCCAAGTGCCTCTCACCGATTCCAATTCATATCATCTTGCAGTATAACGAGGAGAGCACATGGGTATCGGATTTTAAAATATCTCTATTTGTATGATACGTAAAGTTCAGAACTTAAATAACAATCGGCCAAATCCATTCGACGAGCTCAAAAAACTCAAGAAAATCGACTTTCAAGTTTTGGAATCTATTACAGCATCTGTCGGTGTAGGCAGGTGACCTTGCCACCATAAGGTCGATATTTCGAATCCTGTCGTGACACACACGCACACACACAAATATATATATATATATATATATATATATATATATATATATATATATATATATATATATATATATATGATGAATCACCCAACAGTTGCACCGCAAATATTGCCGAATGCGATTGATGTGCGGTTTTCACAGTGGATTGGTAGTGAAGGACCCGTATTGTTAGCCAATAAACAGATTGTAAAGAATACATAGAAAGTGTATTTTTTATGCAAACATACAATTTTTCAGAAGGAACAGTGGTTGTTTCTATCATGTAATGGAATTTTTGACACCAGCTGTGTACGAAGAATTTTGAATGACATTTCTATCGCGTTCAGTTTGGGAGCTGCAACCATTCAAAGTTTCGTGGGCGGAGGCTACGACAGCGTAGCTGACTGGCTGATGGTCATGAGACAGTGGGCCGTGTCCCAGGGGCTAGCCATTCCACCAATCAGCTACGCTATCGCTGCCTCCGCCCCCGAAACTTTGAACGGTTGTAGCTGCCAGGCTAAACGTGATAAAAGTGTCATTAAAATTTTTTGTACACAGCTGGTGTCAAAAATTCCAGTGCATGATAGAAACAACCCTTGTTCTATTTTAAAAAAACTGTATGGCTGCATAAAAATACACTAAGTAATATTACAATCTGTTTGTTGGCTAAAACTACGAGCCGCTGACTACCAATCCATTGTGTGAAAACCGCACATCAATCGTACTTTCCGTTTCCGCAATTTGCAGTGCAAGTGTAATGTGATACACCCTGTATATACAGGGTGTCTCAGCTACCTTGTCCACCCAAAATATATCTGCAACAATAACAGCTATTGGAAAACGACTTTCACCGGTATCAATGTACGGCTAGGGCCCATTAATGTACGTATTTGGAAACATTCTAAAACAAAAGCAAATGTGGTTTTTAACACAAACTTATGTTTTTTTTTAATGGACACTCTATATTTTTTATTCAGCAATCCATAGAATGACAAATCACATAAACAATGGCGTTGATTGCATCGCAATATTCCAATTACATCCCGAGATATTGCGACGCGAAGTTGACGTTCAAATACGCGAAACGCGCGGCTAGCGCACGTCCTCAGTAGCATGCATGGGGTTCTCGCCTTAGGACGTGCGCTAGCCGCGCGTTTCGCGTATTTTAATCGTCAACTTCGCGTCGCATTTTTAATATCTAATGGTAATTCTTACGAAAAATGAACATTATTTTTTTTTGGTTCATTCGTAATTTTCTATATTTTATAAAAAGTCGTTAATAATGAATAACACTATCCGACCACGCGCTCCGTCTCGAATGAGGACGAGTTAGAACTTTAGATTAGTTGAGTTTTGGTTTATGCGTTTTGTGGAGATATTGATGGAAGTGTGAGGGAAATTATCAATTAATTTGAACAGTGACCTGTTTGTTACGTACACTTCGTCGTTCAACTGAATTTCCTTCTTTCTTAGATACTTTGAATGTGATAAATTTCTTGAAGAGCTAGAACATCTTTTACACTACTTACTATAATTTCTACCATGTACTATTTTCGAAGAGTTTTTATTGTTTTATCCTAGGTATATTGTAAGTATTGAGTGGTTTCTTCCATACTTCCTAGTGCTCGCATGTTCCTTCATTCTATGTGCCTGTTACTCATTCATATTTGCCATCACAATTATTACATTGTTATAATACAGTGAAAATGGACGTTTCGAAATTTTCTATTCATTACAAATCTTCGAAATTTTTACCGTATCTAAATTTAGTACTCTCAAAATACGTTTTTCATTTTCTCGATAATTTTATCCGTTACTGAGATCCACAGGTCTAACTAATTCTGCATTTACACAAAATCACGAAACACGATTTTATCCGTTTTTGCAGCATGAGTCACAAATATCTAATAACCATAGAAAATTATTCAAATATTTACAACACATTCTGCAGAAATTTATCTAGAGGCAGCAATTTTTCGTTTTTTTTAATTTTTTTTTTATTTTTCTGCATTATCTAGATACAACAACAAAAAACGATGTTTCGCTAGCAAAATTCCGTATTGTGCTGATATAATTCGATTTTTGCACATTCTGTAGATTGATATTTTCGCTCAGTAAGGGGTAATAAGTTTCACTTATTTTTCACAGTTAATGTGTAGCATCCAGTTTAGTCAAGTATAGCAACTTATTGTAAAGAGTTATAAGAGGTAAAAACACATTTCGTCGTCCTTTCTAACGGATCGAAGTTTTTTTAAAATTGAGAGACGAACGATATTTATTTCACGAGATATTCGACGGTGCACGATAGCACGCGATAGCATTATGTTCGAAAGTACGATTGTTAAATGATTCAAGCGTTATCTGTATTTTTGAAAATCACGACACTCTAGAAACATAATAATTTTTGGTATCAAGAGTACCAACTGTGTGGACTGGCGCAACTACACTTTCTGTTCATAGAAAATGTAGCAGTTTTCATCATATATTCTTCAGATATTGATCACTGGAAGCCTTGAAATGTTTTTCCACAATACGATCCATTACTGTGATCTGAAGCCTTAAAGCTACCATACATACGCACGTAAAATATGTACATAATACCCGGTCTGATGTCAAATTGTAGTTTTATCTAACGTATCGGATGAACATCAAGAGTTGTACGTTCTGAGATTACGAAACAATGTTTACTCAACAATTACCTTCATAAAAGTCGCAAATAATCGCAAATTTGGTCAGTAACATACGATTTCTCACTTTTTACTTGTATTTGTCAAAAATCGTAGTACAATGTGCCTGTGACAAAGATTTTGCATTCTTCTGTGCATGTACTGGTAAATCGCGACGGTGAAGAAAAATTGTTCAGTTAAGACAGTAAACCCGTTGCATCTTGGAATTCATTGACAAAAAAATGCATTTGCGATTGTGGGTATACCAATATCTTATTTCCGTAAATTGATTCTAACAAAAAACTTTTCATGATGAACAACCCCATCTCTGCGGTACATGTGTGTATCACTGATGAACGGTGAACTTTGGTACCTCCCTTGCATTCAACGAGTATTAGTATAATCTGCCAATGGCCGAAAAAATTATCAAAATGTCTCTGCCAGCGCAGATAATTTTAATGTATCCATTAAAACAGCTATCCCCCACCACCACCACAACCCGACCCGTCCGTTTCCTCCGGCAAAAATATTCTTATAAGCTTAATAAAGGCTTATGAAATGATTGAAACTGGCACTGCCAATCGCAGAATAGAAAGATACTGCCACAGCTCTGATACTTTCGTCAAACAGATATGCATGTTTCTTATGCAATCACTTCATTTTTTTAGCTTCGTTTACCTTAATAGTTTAAAGTGCGTCACCAGGAACGCCTGCGCCATTTGCACGATAATGGTCAAAACCAGGTCTCAAATTCATTTCGAGCCCAGTATTTCATTGGAAGAAATATCTACAAATGGCATTTTCTCCTTTTAGAAAATCTTCATACTTTATCAAAGTAAACCCGAGAAACGATTACGCTTGGATAGCAAAAGTGTCAGTTCTGTTAAGAGTCGACATTCAGACTGCTATGAAACTTATTATTTAGCATATTAATTGCCTGAAAATATTGATTTTTGCACAACATACAGTTCCAAATCTTTGCTTGGAGCAGGTTTTGTTCTTGTTATTCATCAGAGTGCAGCATCAAATTAAGTAAAGTATTGCAACACATTTTAAAAAGTTTTACAGAGTTACAAAAACAATACGTTGACTTTATATATTTTTGATTTGAGCTCATAGATATTAGCTTATAAGATTCAGAGGAGATATCGAAATTTTATTTAATAGTAATAGTACAATATTTCATTGCACTCTCGAGGTATTGGTTTCATATCCAGTGGATGAACTTTCGTGCTGTTCCCTCTTCTGTCTAAAGCGAAATACTTATCCTTCCAATTTACTATCATTATTCTGTGAGACAGATGCACCACACTGACTGATGTCTTCTCTCGATAAACTACTCATTTTCTTTATGTTATTTGTCATAGCCTTTATACGAGGTACGTCCATAAAGTAAGTTCCTTTAGGTTATATAAAACAAACGTGTAGAGACACAGTTTATTGTACAATAACGTACACCTGTTAAACTACTACCTAGATTCCGAAATTTTGTAGGCACTTGTCATGGCGTGGCCTAAGTATTTTGTATGCCGCCTATATATTCAATCATGTGGTAACATGTTCTTTGAGCTCGCCATCATCGATGAGGTGTTGACACGAAGGATCGATTTTAGGTGTAAGAAGACATGAGTCACTGGGAGCGTAGTACGGGCTCTACGGATGATCAAACACTTCCCTGTGAAATTCCCGTAAGAGTTGTTTGGTCACATTCGCCGTGTGAGGTCGGTAATTATCGTGGGAAAAAGCAACACCTTTTGAGAATAATCCTCGGCGCTTGTTCTATATTGCGCGGCACAATATCTTAATGGTCTTGCAGTAACCATGTGATAGTTTGGCCTCGTGGCTAGAAATCAATCCGCAAAATGCCTTTTCTGTCAAAAAACGGTGCACTTGACTTTTCGAGGTGTCGAGATTTGCTTAGGCTTAACCTTCATTGAGGTTAAAGCGCAGTTTTGTTTCTGGGTTGTCGTACGATACCCAAGTTTCTTCCCCCGTGGCTATCAGAGAAGAAAACCATGGCCTTCTTCATCAGCGTCTCAAAATCTGAAGTGCACCGCTTATCCGTTGTTTTTTGTGTTGTTCAGTAAGCGTTTTGGGTATCCAAAGTGAGCAAAGTTTCGAAATTTCAATTATTTAGTAAGAATTTCATGAATTGGTGATTGTGAGATTTCTGGAACTTCCATAGCAAAGGCAATACGTGTAAACTTACGGTTGTGCTTAATCGTTTGTTCAATTGTGTGAACCAGCTCATCAGTAACTACAGGCGGCGTCCACTTCGTTCTTTATCGTGACCTTCATCGCGTCCTTAACTGAACAGTATGGCCCATCTTCTAACCATTGTATAACTCATAGCATTTCGTCCGTAAACCTCGCAGATTTGCCGAAGAATTTCCTTTGAAGTAGCTTCCATTGCATTTAAAAAACGAATCACAGATCTGATTTCGACCAGATATTCAATTACGGCCGACATTGTAATGAAACAGTGCAAAGGACACATTGGCAGCAGCGATCTGAAAATGGCCGCGCATGGTCAGAATTGCGATCGTAGCGCTGCCGCGGACATAAATAGAAACTGAACTTGCTTGTGGACCATCCTCATATAAATGTATCGAGGCATAGAAATATCCAGATTCTTACTGATACACAGAATTTGTATTACATAAGTAGCACATTCTGCTGTTCCAATAATAGTTGGGGAATCAGCTGAAATATGCTTTTGTAGTAGGATAAAATGGCAAGCAGGTTCTTGGTTAAACATCAGTGCCAGAAAGGCGGAGAACCAACAGCCTCATCCTCATTCTTCCTCCCACACTTAAATATTTGTTGATCATATTCACGCTCTTTTGTGATGAGATTAGCAGCTGGTGGAAGAAAGGAGGGACAATCTTATTAGGAGAGAAAGAGAGAACAGATATTCATTGTGAAAGAGGGGCAATGACAGTGAAATAGATAAACTGATAGAGACAGACCAGTGATAGCGAACGAGAGGAAACAGTGAAACTGAAAAGGACCGATGAAAGTGGACTATACATTACTTCGGGGATCTGGCTTTCCCGCCGGCCGCGGTGGCCGAGGGAACTGAGGCACGCCAGTCACGGTCTGCACGGCCACTACGGTCGGGGGTTCGAATCCCCCTCGGAATGGATATTTGTGCCGTCCTTAGTGTTAGCTAGTTCATAAGTAGTTTGTAAGTTTAGGGTTTGATGGCCCCGTAGTTAAGTCCCATAAGCTATACAAACATTTGAATCTGTATTTTCCAATCCAGCGGACTTCAGTAACAAAACTTTTGTCAACTTTCCACTATATATCGTATTTACCTGTTGTGTTCGCGGTCAAGGAGTTAGAAACTGGAGCAAAGCATCCGGAAGCATAGATATAAAGGTGAGATAATAGTGACTGAGAAACAGGGAGCAGACTGGAAAGATGTATTAGAAATGTAAGAGGAAAAGAATGGGATATAGACAACGGCAGAAGAAGGCGGTGTAAATGGAGAGAAATGGATGAAGGCAGTGGCAGTGGTAGACAGAAGAAAGTGCTAATTGGAGGAAAGTAGCGGAGGAATAGCCGTGCACTCTAAGGGTGCAGGAGGGTGTGTGTATCTTCTTCTTAGGATATGTTAGTTTAAGTAGTTTGTAAGTTTAGGAACCGATGACGATTGCAGTTAGGTCCCATAACTTTACAAACGTTTGGTGTAATGGGAAAAAACGAGACAGCAGGAGAGAGACATATGTAGACAGCGGCAGTGAAAGGGTATGTTGTGTATGAAAAGTTCTTTATGATGAGAACTGGGTAAAAGGATTTAGGATGTGAATATATTCGCATGCCAAAATTTTAGTGTGGAAGGTGGAATGAGTGATGAGGTAGCTATTTCCCCAATTTTATGTGTGTTGTTTAAAGTGTGACTTTTTGCCTTTTTTTGGCACCGACAGAAGAATTTCTATCTGTTTCATATATACCTGCTTTCCGGTATATATCTATGATTTTCGTCAATTGTGGGTTGTATTTTTGGATAGAATTATCGATGCTACGTTTATGCCGTTTCTTTTCAAACTATTGCTGATTTATTTGTGGGATAATGTCTTTATGTCGTGTGTAACATAGTGCGCAGCATTTTATATTTTAATTATTATTCTGCGTACTCTGGTGTCGTATATGTGCTGTTCTCTGTCGGATTGCAACAAAAAGACTTCTTGAAAATAGATAGTAATTTATGCAATGCTTTCCCTTATTCCAAAATTTTCTAATATTGTCGGTCCCGGTGGCCTTGGGGTAAGTAAAGCGCTCGACCGGGAAATCGAAGTGTCGCCGGTTCGAATCCCAGTCGGACCTCGGATTTTTTCGGAATGCGTTTCTAACCCATACTTCACGGCCCAACTATGTGAGGAGTCGCCATAACCGACACGTAGTTCGCATTTCACGTTAAGCTGTAAGTCCCCTTTCCCCGGTTGGATAACTTGGGTAGGCTAGGGACACGCAAGTAGCCGAAGTGACGTCAAATTGAAAGTATTGCACCAGGCCAATGAGCCACACGAAATTATTATTGTCTCCGAATATTTATCGCTGGCTTCGAGTTAAGGCCATAGGAAAGAAAAAACTTAGATAACATGGAACACACTTTTATGTTGGAGTATTATGTCATTTCTGGAGATCGGGAATCTCCTTTGTAGCAATAAGCATGGTTGCTCAAAGGAAAAATCATGTGAAAGCCAGCTTACGCTATTTATCCATGAGACACAGGATCCAAGGTGAATACCGTGTTCCTTTACTTCCGCAAGGCGTTCTAAACCGTTCCGCACCGTCACTGATTTTTCAAAATGCGAACATATGGAATATCAGACCAACTGACTGGAATGAGTGATAGTTTTCCCCAGGTCCAACGAAAACTTTAGATTAGACAAATACCAGAAATCGTCATATTTGAGCTTTTTGTAAAGACCATGGATGTGCGTCGGCATATTGCGCTATACAACTGTGAGTTCATTGAATACCTGTCCTGTCAGTCTTCGTGCTAAAACCCTTTGGTTACTCATCAGTAATTCGTCTGTTAACTGTACAACGATCTCAATGTCGCGTCTGAGCAATCCAACAGCATGACAGAATGAACGTATAACCTTCGCATCAGTCTTTTACTGAATTATACAAAACTTTTTTTTAATTTTTAACATGTACTTTGGCGACAGCATATGAACAATATTGATCTCTATCAATCATCTTAAGTTAGTCATTAATAATTTAATTTATCTGACTGTTCTTTTCAAAATAGCGACTAACTTGACTCCCATTAATACCCTGTAAATTAATTTTCTTTATAGTACCTACCAAGTGCAATGTAGCACAATCACGCACGTACCAAACAATGGGACATTAACCATTTTATCAAAATTCTATGAAAGGGGAAATGCAATACTACTCGCTACTAAAAAAAATACAATCTAAGATTTGTGACATAATTATTATTATTTAAATCTTCTTTTGGATACTAGTTTAACAATGTCTACAATTTCAAAACTAACGAATCTTATAAATATCTTTTAATATCTCCACCTCTACAAGTTTCTTACATAAACAGAACAATCTCTTATCTTCATCACAAAGAAGGATGATTAATAATACTGCCTCCACTGCTTGGTAGGACAGCCTCCTCAATGAATACATGTTACCACAACGACTCTCTGCACAACACTTACACTCACAACTATACTGCTCTCTCTCTCTCTCTCTCTCTCTCTCTCTCTCTCTCTCTCTCTCTCTCTCTCTCTCTTACCAGAGACAATGTATACCACCCAAAGATATGACATCCACACAGGTTACAATCACTTTGGCATACAAAGTACAGACAGTAAAAATTGTTGATTCGGTCATTCTATGAAAATCAATTTACATTTTTTTAACAAACTAGAGAGAAATAATAACCTGTCATGAGGATTATCTAGCTGAGACGTGTCTTCAAACGTTAAAGTAATCTCAGGCGCACTTCAGGGGAGTGTTATAGGACAGTTGCGTTTCACAATATACGTAAGGGGCCTCATAGATAACGGCATATGATCAATGAGAATTTTTGCGGATTATGCTGCAGTTTATCGAGAAGTCGCAACGACGCAAAAGTATAGCGAAGTGCAGGAGGATCTGCAGCGTATTGACCCATGGTGCAGGGTATGGCAACTGAGTCTCAACATAAACAAGTGTAAAGTGTTGCGTTTACACAAAAATAAATAAATAAATAAATAAAACCACGCAATAGCAAAACAAACACTGGAAGCAGTTACTTTCATGCAATATCTGGGAGTAGACATAAGGAGTGTTTTGAAATGAAACGGCCATATAAAATCAATCGTGGGTAAGGCAGATGCCAGAATCCTCAATAAGTGCAGTCCATCAATACCGGAAGTGGATTACAAAACTCTCGTTCGGCCAGCGCTTGCTCATCAGAGTGGGATCCGATCCAGATGAGGTTGGTAGCAGAGCAACGGAGAGCAGTAAGCGTCGTTACTGGCTCAGTTAGTAAGCGAGAGAGCATCACAGAGATGGTTAAGAAACTCCAGTGGCAGACGCTGCAGGAGGCCCTTAACTGGGGATGTGGGGTATTCACAGCACCCCATTTGTAAAAATTTCCTGGTATTTGTTGAAGCATGTTGGTCACACTGATAAGCAGCTTGTTACCTTCATTGAAAGGGATGCACATTCTGCGAAACTATTGTTCATGTTTTTGAAGGTATGCAATACTATACACAACAAGTTTTAAACCCTGGGTTGCTGATAACATCCCACCTACCTAGTAGTGCGTCTTTCCGTATTGAGCTGAGCACACCATGATGTCATATGAGGAAGAAAAAAATGTCTATGAAGATTGTTGGAGGAAGGTTTTAATGATCATGAAGACTGTGAAATACCACAGCTTGATGATTCCGTTGACAATGAATAAGAAGAACCATGCAAAGAAAACGATCATGCAACTGCAAGAGATCAGTCTGATGACGATGTCGGTGAAGATATGGCACTGTTATGCTTGGTGAGCATGAAGTAACTAACTGGATGACTACACCTAAGCCAAATAATGTCAGAACAAGGAAACAAAATGTAGTAACTCAACTTCCTGGCAGCACAGTAATTGCTAAAAACAGCAAGACTGCTGTGCTTATAAATGTTCAAATAATTCGCTCAATAGCAGAGTGCACCAACATTTATGTGCATCCTTAGGTTTTAAAAAACGTTTCAAATTCGGCTGTACTAATATCTATCCGGCTGAAGGCAGCTAAGATCTCAAACATGGGTTTATTACAGCAGTTCAAAGAAATCAATGCACATCTGGAAGATGCATAGTTTGCGCAAGAAATGCTGACAAAAAAAAAGCTCTTCTGTTGCAAGTGTAACCAATTTATGTGTTTAAATAACAGAAAATCACCTGCAGTAAATGTATTAATTCAGAATCTTGTTCCAGTGACGACGAAAATGTTGTGTTGAAACGTGATCTTTATCTAGACTTTTGACATGAATACAATACTTTACTTAATTTGATGTTGCACAGTAACTCTGATGAATTGTTTTGAGTTACATAAATATGTCTGTTGCTTCGTCTGTTAACCTTTCTCTATAATTTGAAAATGATTAAAACTTTTCTGATTTGATTAATTCAAAAACATATTTTGTATATGAACATATGAAACCATTTCACACATGTTATTGATTTATCAGTTACAGATACTTATTCGATTACCTCAGTGTTTAAAATTGTACTTAAATTAATTAATAAAGACTAAATGCTATGTTTGTTGTTTAATAAACAATTTAAGAAAAAATATAAACCTCAGTGTGGTGTATATAAAGGGTGCTGTGAACACCCCACGTCCCTACTTATGTTGTGAAAGCTCACCTCCCTAGTTAAAGGTAGACGCTGCAATAGAGGCGTTCTCTATCGCAGTCCGCAGTTCTGTTAAAGTTCCAAGACGGAAAGTTTCATGAAGTATACCACGAGGATAAGGTCAGAGAGATTATGGCCCGCACTGAGGCAGTCAAGTAATCTTTTCTTCTTTTTTCCCTTCTTTTTTTTCCTTCTTTTTTTTCCGCGAACCATACAAGACTGGAATACGAGGAAGTGGCAATTGTACCCAAAGTACACTCCGCCACACACACCAAACACCTAGTGCGTAGTATGTATGTAGATGCAGATGATCACATCAGGCCGGTTACACCACTCTCCACTAAATTCCAGGCACAACTTTGATTCAGAAGAATTCCGGCTAAAATGTGCAGCATGCTCCGCAGATGTGGGTGCGGCTAAGGCGATCAAATTTCTCTCAATTAGCGCGTCTAATGTGTATTTCAATACTTCCCTTTTCCGTCAGAAGTATTAAAACGGAATCAGTTTACTAATAGCATACGCGCACTGCAGTTCGCATTTCCGCCCTAAACGAATTCGTCCGCATCTCCCCCTTAAGCTACCACTATTAATTCTCGATTAATTCTGTGCAATCGATCTGAAAGCAATCTGTCACACCATACGACTGTCGGAGAACCGCTGAGGGGGAAAAAGCTCCGCGGGCCGTTAGCTTAATGCCTCGCTCCCTTCTGGCGCGGTGCCTGCGTGAAAAATTATGTCTTGCCCATAGGCAGGCAGTTCTGCAAATTATTCTGCCACATCACTCACTTGCGACTTTATTTCGCGGAGTCAAATTAAATTCCTCGTGTATTTTCGCTCCTAAGACGCTCACGACAGAAATTGATGGCGCCGATTACGGGAAGAGAGCTGCTACTGGAATACTTTAACATTGTGCAGATATCATTACATTCGCGCAGCAAAGCCAAAACACGTTATTTAGGTACGAACAATATACTTTTGCGTATTTCCTATACCGTTGGGCACTACATCTCAAGAAAATTTCATGGCGCTTATTTTACGTACGATCTTTATTTACTTCGGAGGAAAGATACTATAGTTCGTGTGTTGATGAAAGTTCATGGTAATCACTCATGTTTCTCTAGTTTCAGGAACCTATTTCAATCACAATTATCATGATTGAGAATACGGAATGTCACAGCTTACCTGTGTCAGAGACAAATTGGGCCATAATGATACTACCTTTAACTGGTGTTTATATATATATATATATATATATATATATATATATATATATATATATATATATATATATAAGAAAAAACCGGCAAGAAATACGATGCACCTTATTAGCGCTTTATTTTGAATATTGCAGAACAGCTACACCTTCTACGTTTTTTATTTAACTCCTGCCAAACGCTGGATAGGTCACTGAGGTAATAGTCACTAATTGGCTGCAAAATTACTTTATTTTCCACAATTCACGTGTTTCGCCAATTACCATTAATGGAAATATGTGAACATAATAGAAGGAAACCACTGTAACTAACAGAAATGGTGCAAAATAATAAGTCCAGCGTATGATTTAGACATGAATATGAATTACACACAGCCTAGTTATTTTAATAAACCCAGCCATATGTTGTAGTTTGAACACACAATAGTTTACGGATGAAAAGCAGGGTGATCATCATGCGCACAGGTACAAACTTTGAACACAGGGTATTGTGACACTCTTGGTTGCACTGACCTGTGACTAAGTCCAAAATTATTATACTGTACTATAATTGCATTACATTTGAGAAACATTAAAAATATATTTAAAATTTTTGGCATTTACGAGTAATAAAGATGAAGGTATATCCAATATAGTTACAAGGTGGGGTCCCAAACAAATTAAAGTGAGGACGCTTCATGAAACTTAGTGCATGGAACCATCGGTATGCTTCGTGCTACCAACACTCGTTTTCAGAAGTATAATTTAAGAAAAAAGCTGTTTTTACAGTTTAAACCCTTTTTTCTGTTAGATACGTGCCAAATCTATTAGAAAATTTTATTATGTGTGCTAAAGGATTACGACACTTTTATAAATGCGGATCAATCGTAACTCCAGATAGCAGAGGATGACGTCAGAAAAATGTTCATATGTTTGTAGAGCTTATGGGACTTAACTACGGGGTCATCAGTCCCTAAACTTACAAACTACTTATGAACTAGCTAATAGTAAAGACGGCACAAATATCCATGCCCGCGGGGGAGTCGAACTCCCGACCGTAGTGGCCGTGCAGACCGTGACTGGCGCGCCGCAGTCCCCTCGGGCACCGCGGCCGGCTCAGAAAAAATGGATGGGTATTAATACAACATATGGCCATGATAAACATCAGACATTTTAGCAATGTCATATAGTACAAACAATGCAGGAGCAGATCATTTCTTTGTTTAAAAACAAACATAATGAGAATTAGCATCAACTATTGGTGCAGAAACACTTGAACTTTTCCCCTGTGTCCTAAAAAATTCAGCTACATATTCCCCGCGATGTGAAGCTTATGGCGTCCTATAAAATAATATTTAAAATTATACTGACTATTGAGTTATGATATCTTTTTATTGCAAATAGATTTTGTTAGCCAAAGAATTGGTTTTAATAAAAGTATTTAAGGCTGCACTTGATCGTAAAAAGCTGATGATTCTCTATATTGAAAGAAAGTAAATAAATTAATCACAGGCTAGTCTCAATTCTTTTAAGCATGAGAATTGCTTATCAGTTATATTATTGTTGTTAAGCTCTGTCCTACGCCACAATAACAAAAAAACTCTTCTATGATGACCCTCTGTTTTGTCCAGGATCGTAGTGAAAGCTGAAAAGTAATTCTTTAAAGTCCTGTTTTATCTAAGCTCACGTCCCCGAAACATTTAATAATTATTTATTTGAATTAACTACGAAATGGCAGTTGGCGACTGCAGTTCAACTGCCAATGTTTAAGATGCTGCAACTGGAGATAAAATCCAGAACTTGCTTAAATTATCTGTTTAGGTGATGTTAACATGAACAACACGATATACTGATTGACATTTCTATTTAAGATCAAACCAGATATTTTACGAGCTGAGATAACATTTATGACTATATTAAATTTTCTTTGTAGTAAAAAACAGTCTTTGGTTATAAGTTTGACATCAGTGAGCTTTTGTTTTCGAGTATATTCAATACGGTATCACTGAATATTAATTTCGTTTCTCCATGGACGCTACTAGGTTAAACATCTGCCATCACACGCTACGTAATCCAACACAATACGAGTGTGAACACTCTTGTAACTTGAATGAAACATCCACTCTGCAGCGGAGTGTGCACTGATATGAAACTTTCTGTCAGATTAAAATTGTGTGCCAGAACCGGGACTCGAACCTGGGACCTTTTCCTTTCGCGGGCAAGCGCTCTACCGACTGAGCTATCCCGACTCGACTCACGATTCCTCCACAGCTTAATGCTGTGGCTAAGCCATGTCTACACCATATCCTCTCTTCCAGGAGTGCTTGTCTTGCAAGGTTCGCAGGACTGCTTCTGAGAAGTTTGGAAAGTACGAGGCGAGGTACTGGCAGAAGTAAAGTTGTGAGACGGAATATTGAGTCGAGTCGGGATAGCTCAGTCGGTAGAGCGCTTGCCCGCGAAAGGCAAAGTATCCAGGTTCGAGTCTCGGTTCTCGCACACAATTTTAATCTGCCAGGAAGTTTCTCCAGTAACTTGGTTGAGCTCTTTAAAAATGTAGAGTGACTTCCACACACAGCAAAGTGATGCTCTGCTGCAGCTTGTAATGGAACTGGTCAGAGCAGGTTACTTCCCTAGAACGCGATACATCCTGCATTGTAACGTACGACACAGTAAATCACACTAACTGATAGTGAAACTGAAATAATATATTTCAGAAAGCAACTTCAATGTTTTTCTCAAATGTTTGAGATAATTTTATTTGTAACTGTATTGAAACCAATCACTAATGTAGTTGTTATTTTTGTCAACAATGTTAAGGGAACACCAAATGAGACATGATATCTACATCTACATCTACATCTACATCGATACTCTGCAAATCACATTTAAGTGCCTGGCAGAGGGTTCATTAACCACCTTCATAACTTTTCTCTACCGTTCCATTCTCTAATAGCGCGCGGGAAGAAAGAACACCTAAATCGTTCCGTTTTCGATCTGATTTCTCTTATTTTATTGGGATGGTCATGTCTCCCTAAGTAGGTGGGTGCTAGCAAAATATTTTCACATTCAGAACTAAAAGTCGGTGATTGAAACTTCGCAAACAGATCACGCCGCAATGAATAACGTCTTTCTTTTAATGATTTCCACCCCAATTCGTGCAACATTTCCGTGACGCTTTCCCCCCCGTAACGTGATAAAACAAAACGAGCTGCCCTTCTCTGAACCTTCTCAATATCTTCCGTCAGTCCCACCTGGTGAGGGTCCCACAAGGGGCAACAGTACTCCAAGAGAGGACGCACAAGTGTGATGTAGGCAGTCTCTTTGGTGGAGCTGGTGCATCGTCTAAGCGTTCTGCCAATGAAACGTAACCTTTGGTTCGCCTTCCCCACAATATTTTCTATGTGTTCTCTCCAGTCAAAGTTGTTCGTAATTGTAACTCCTAGGTATTTGGTAGAATTTACGACCTTAAGGTTTGACTGATTTATCGCGTAATTGAAGTTCAGCGGATTTCTTTTAGTGGTCATGTGTATTACTTCACACTTTTCTTTACTTAGTGTCAATTGCCAATTTTCGCACCAAGTAGAAATTTTGTCTAAATCGCTTTGCAGTTGCTTTTGATCCTCTGTTGACTTCACTAACCGATAAACGACAACATCATCCGCGAACAGTCTAAGGGAGCTATTCAGATTATCTCCTAAATCGTTTATAAACACGAGGAAGAGTAGGGGACCAATATCAATCGATGTCGGACTGTAACATCGTTGTAAACTGTTTTGTATTTGATTCTGTGAAGAAATCTTTACTTACAAATTGTCACAGTGCTGTTCAGACGGGATATTGAAAGAATGTCTTTCCTTGTATTAAAAGTTTGTTGCTTAGGCCCATAAAACAAGTTGAAGTGAATGAACTGAACTACGGAGAAACAAACAGCGTGGAAATAGGAAGTGGAATCAGACAAGTATGTTGTCTATCACTAGGTCTCTTTAATATGTATGGTGAATGGGCGGTAAGAGAAGCGTTGAAAGGGTGCGGAAACTTCAGGATAGGAGGGACCTTATCATCACTATCAAATATGCTGACGGCGCCGGCCGCGGTGGCCGAGGGCACTGAGGCGCGCCAGTCACGGTCTGCACGGCCACTGCGGTCGGGGATTCGAATCCCCCCTCGGGCTTGGATATTTCTGCCGTCCTTAGTATTAGCTAGGTCATAAGTAGTTTGTAAATTTAGGGACTGGTGACCCTGTAGTTGTCTCATAAGCTCGACAACCATTTGAACATTTTGAACATATGCTGACGGCCTGCTAGTGCTCGACAGATATCAAACGCACTGCAACATATGATGAATCAGCTAGTCGAAACTGGTGGCCTATATGGTATGCAAATCAACATCGAGAAATCAAAAGTTATGCGGATATTAAAACGGAAGAAACGTCTGAGGATAACAGTCGAGAATAGAGAATGTGAAGCAGTTAAAGTACTTGGGAAGCTTCGAGATAAAGCATGCCTAACCCAAAAACGAAATTCGAACAACAATTGCCATGGCCAAAGCCGCTTTCAACATGAGTGCTCTGCTGACCAGCCAGGTGAACTTGGCACTACATTTGGAGCATTGCACTTTACGGAGCCGAGACATGAAATTTGAGAAAAAAGGAGAGAAGGGAGTTGAAAAGTTTTGAAATGTGTTGCTGGAGGAGAATAAGATCAAGTGGACAGATCTGGTGGCTAATAACAATGTACGAGTAAGAGAGAGCAAAAGTAGACTCTGTACAATTCTTCAGAGAAACGCCGGACACAGACACCAGGGGCTCATACATGACGTCATGGAAGAGCAACGGAACTGTAAGACGCGGAAGAAGATGGATTCAAGAATTGGATAACCTGAAAGATAGGAGCTACAGAAGATTAAAGGAAGAGTTGAAGATAGGGGACATGGTCCTGCAACTAGGCAGAATACTTGATCAAATTCTTCACGGGTTTCCAGCCGGATCATTCTGTCGTCTGAACACAATATTTCTGCTTTCCAACTGGCCGCCATCATCAGGTGAGGAAGCTGAGTCGCTCTCGCCGTGACTGATCAGGCTGGAAACCCGTGAAGAATTTGATCAATTAATACGCCGGGAAAGTCTACATAGCCACAGGCAGAATAGTTCATAATAATTTGTAATGCCGAATTATTGTATTATAACACTAATTTTGTTGTATACAGAAAAGTTTCAACAGTTTCGCATCCGGCGGAAAATATGGAGTAACAGGTATTGAACGTTGTTGAACTGTGGGAGAGGGGGGTTAAGGCAGTGTAGTACAATGCGCTTTTCTTCACAAACCGAGTTCTGACTTACGGCGTACAAAATACGCGTAGATAAAAATATGTGTGGGTTTTACTTGAGAAACCCTTTACAGTAGGTCTCCACAGAAGGTCTTTCATTATGTCAGCTACAGCGAGAAATTCGTACGATAAGTCTGCACTCCGCTGCCTTTACTAATTATGTAGTCACCACGGTTTCTTTCACCGGTTTCCTAAGAAGCCTTACCTGCTTCCTAAGCGCTGGACAGCGCCATCTTCCCTCACAGACAAAGCTACTTATTTTCCTCTCAAGAGGTCTTTTTTGCAGCGGCTACAAGACGAAGTACTCCGCGTTAAAGCGGGAGCTCGGAAAAACAAGTAACGGCCGGAGAGAGGGAAAGAAAATCTGGCAAATATTTCCCCAAACACAACAGGGAAATCCCTTCTCCCCCCTAACCGCCGGCCCTCCGTCACGTCCTGTTGGCTGCATTGTGGTGCTAATGTGCGAATAAAGGAGAGGATTCCCTAATGGTGTTCATTAGTCATGTGGCCCTTTAAACGCCGCCCAGCCTACGCCTTCGCCTCCGCCTTTGTCGCCATGTTCGTTCCCTCCGCTGCGTTCCTCTGTCCAGCGCCGTTTCTTCATGGCCGTAAGCCATCAGAGTGTCGTGTCCACAATTCCACCACCAACGAGGTTTCACAGTCAACCAAGTTACAGCCTACACGTCCAGCTACTTCTACGTTTGCAGAATTTCAGCAGACTATGAAGACCGCCGGGCGCGGTGGCCGCGGGAACTGAGGCGCTTCAGTCACGGTCTGCACGGCCACTACGGTCGGAGGTTCGAATCCCCCCTCGGGTATGGATATTTGTGCCGTCCTAGTTCGTAAGTAGTTTGTAAGTTTAGGGACTGATGACCCCATAGTTAAGTCCCATAGACTATACAAACATTTGAATTTGATGAAGACCGCGGCTGCAAAGCAGACAACTGTTTTTAGTTTGGTTTGGTATTTCTTGTCGCGGTGGAGTAGCCGAGCGGTCTAAAGCGTCTCGCTGCGGAACGCGCGGTTGCTCGCTCGAGTCCTTCCGGAGGCAGGAGTGTGTGTGTTGTCCTCAGGTTAGTTTATCTAGGTTTAAGTAGTTTGTAAGCTACGGACTGATGACCACGCAGTTTGGTCCGATAGATTTACAAACATTTGAACATTTGATTTTTGGTATTTCTTGTAAAGGGACCAAACTACCTAGGTCATCGCTCCCTTGTTCCAAAATTACTCGCAACCATACACAGAAAGAAACGAGACCTAATGAGCAAGGGAAAGGAAAAAAGAGAGACATAGAGGCTCATAAGAACTTTGGAGAAACATTGAAAAACTTGTAGCATATTGAAGATGTCTCTGATTTTCTTATGAAAAGGATAGAAAAGCATGAGCTACCCAGCCTAAAAGCTTAAGAAAAATCATCGTAAAGATGATGCAGGATCAGCAAATGGTAATATATTGAAAACTATTTTTCGTCACAGTTGCACTATTTCGGAGTCAGTAACTAGTTTCGGACTTAATTGTCCATTCTCAAACCGTTGGTCTTATTCCAACCGTAATTATACACTGCATGAAGCAAATGACTGATAACATCTGTACGTTGACCACTGTTAAATTTAAAATCGGTTAAAATAAATGGTGCATCCAGACGCCTCCAAAGTGTACTGTGGAGTACACCGCATCATGCAGTGTATTATTACGGTTGGAATAAGGCCAACGGTTTCAAAATAGACGACTAAGTCCAAAACTAGTTACCAACTCCTAAATAGAGCAAGTGTGACGAAAAAATAAATTGTTTTCTAAAAGCTTAGGCTCAAGTTTCCTTGTTTACACGTAATTTATTTGACACAATCACGTCGTGTCACTCTGAATTCTACATCCAAAACTCTTTGCGGTATGCTACATATCGGAGATCAGTTGCTAGGCTGCCGATCTTGAGAATCAGTTTTAGGTGCATTCATTAATTCTTTTTTTTTTTTTTTTTTTTTTTTTTTTTTTTTTTTTTTTTTTTTTTTTTTTTTTTTTTTAGAACTTATGGGACTTAACTACGGGGTCATCAGTCCCTAAGCTTACAAAATACTTATGAACTAGCTAAGAATAAGAACGGCACAAATATCCATGCCCGAGCGGGAATTCGAACGCCCCCCCCCTGACCTTAGTGACTGGAGCGCCTCAGTCCCCTCGGCCACCGCGGCAGGCCATTCATTAATTACACTACGTGTTTATTGGAGGGAGAGGTTCACCCCAATCTCAACTAATCTCATATGAGGGAGAGGAAGATCTCGGCAAATCTCAAATATTTATCCGCAAGACTAAAACTACGATATAACTGGGTTAAATCATGTAGAACGTGTTTCACGGTCTAAAATATAGTGAAATCTTACATAATAATATTTATCGCGGTTATGAAAACATCACATAGTAACACAGTTGCCTTCCGGTTGTATCTCCAAGGATACACGACCTTTGTTAACTCACGCGTGTTTTTCGGAGTTGGAAGTAACACACGGCGCAGCGGTGTTCGGTACTACGACGTGATGCAGTGACAGTACAACAACTAGAGCAACAAGCGACTGCTAAGTCAATAACCTCATGTAGGTCTCTAAGGTGTTTGCTGTCGCGAAGAATGAATACTTATTATATGTAAGCAACCAGAAACATAATTACCGATATCGCTTGATCCCAAAAATACAAAGAATAAACAAGAAACTTTGACTATATGTTTAGACACAGGATAAAAATTTTCTGCAGCCATCCTACCACCATAACGAAGGACAGCTCTGATTCCTGCTACACTCTAATTGATAAGTCTGCATCTGAGCTGTCAGTCTAGTTCAGCACTAAGGCTATAAACCAGACACACACACACACACACACACACACACACACACACACACACACACACACACAATAATGACGGCGAAAGCCTACGTTTTTACATAAGAGGGCTCTGCTGACCAACAAGATGAGATTGACGTTAAAAAAGAAACTGGTTAAGTCTTACATTTGGAGCATTGCACTGCATGGAGCCGACATGTGGATTTTGAGAAAAAAATACTTGGAAAGGTTTTAAATGTGGTACTGGATGAAGATCAACGGACTGTAGGACGAGGAAGAAGGATTCAACACCTTGATGATCTTAAAGATAAAAGTAGCTACAGAAAACTAAAGGGAGAAGCTGAAGGTAGGGAACATTTGCATCATAAATTCTCCGTACGAAGCCATAGACCCGCCTCTAAGCAGAATACTACATAATAATGTGTAATGCCGAATTATGATATTATAAAATTAATTTTGATGTGTGCAGAGAATTTGTATCAGGTTTCCAGTGGAAAATTTGGAGTAGCAGGAACTGAACGGAGTTGCACTCACCGCCAAAAACCGAATTGTGGCTTATTGCGTACAAAATCTGCGTGGATAAATAATCTTCGGATTTCACTAGGGAAAAGCTTTACAGGAGTCTTCCATCAGATTCCTTTCATTATGTTAGCAACAGCAAGAAATACGAACGATAATTCTGCTCTGCACTATCTTTATTAATTGAAGACCTCAGGGGAAAATAATGATAACCCTCATTTATAAAGTGCTGCGATATGACGACTTGTATGTTTGAAAAATAGCTTCTATTACATGTTTTATTATTTGTTTTCATATTTATATTTGCCATCTCTCTTAAGCTTCATGTACTACTGTAGCGCCTGTCTCTTTCTATGGTTGGTTGTGGGAAGAAAGAAACGAGATTATAACTTAAATCAATCTGCCTGACTTCCGCTTCCCAATTAAAAGGTGACTTACCTATTAATCTTCTGTTGCTATGACCGTTGCCAGCATCGGACCTCCTCTCTTCTAGCGGGGGTTTCTTTTATTTTATAAATGAATAAAAATGATAGCAACAGGGGAAGGCTACAGACAAAAAGTCGGTCAGGTCACTGACATAATCTTTGTATTCTGAAATTAGCACATAGAAATACGAGGTTGCCTGTTACATCTTATTAAACGGTTAGTGATTCTTGCTGCAGGACAAGACAAACAATAGAGAGCAAATATCGTTAATAAAGCACACTCAAATAGTTAGACCGGCCTTTAACGCGAGAGAAAGAGAGCGTATTGAGTCTCATGAAAATTTCCGTTGGTCATGAGAACAGTAGATTGAGCCCGAAACAGGGGCCGCACAAAAACTAAAGAAGAAGCATCTCAGTAATCATCGTGCCTATCGCAGACCATTGCCTATTTATTAAACTCGTTACCGAATTCAATTACTTTAATCGCAAATACCTGCTCGGTGGAACTGTGAAGTTCTTGTCGATCAACGAATTATCACCAAGATAGCATGGCGGCTTCTGCATAATAGGCGATAGCGGACCTTTCCTCCTGAAAACTGCAAGCATCTGAGGCAACTGCCCAACTGAGGGCGGCCGCGTCGCTCAAGCCCCTTTTGTTAACGCGAGTTTCGCACCGCTGATTCTTCCGCCGACAAAACTGGTGAGTGTTACCAATCTGACCAGAGCAAAGTTAAGAGTTCGTTCTGGCCCGCAAGGGCTGGTTTCACGCCTCCTAGGGTGGCAGCCTGTCTTGGCGGCAACTCGCCAAAGACGGCGGGAATAGAAGTGCCTTTACGCGAAGACGTAGGCTCTCCGGGTTTGAACTAAACGGCTCCGATAGCCTTTGTAACTGATCGCCATCTTGCACATTTAATAAATTAATTGGTACAGGACACGGATAATTATTTCGCCCCCACGATACGATGCTCCTGTGGTCAGGCAAGCAAACGGTAATTTTAGTTTGTCGGGGAAAATTAGTTTTATATGATTTGATTGGCGATTAATTTTACTAACTTCTTGAATATTAATCGGACCTAACTTTGTAATACTTCAAACGAATCGTCGTTTTGCATTAGATTGGAATCCGTCATCAGAAATTTTAGAATTATTATATTTATGCCCACTCTCTTTGTCCTAATGGCTGGCCACGTGGTTCATGAAACCTTTGTGCTGGCAGGGAAAAGTCTTAGCTCTACACTACTTGAAGGAACTATATCTGTTTGGACCAACTACATTGGAAATACAATAGTTGAGGGTATTAATTATTTACCCCCGAGTTCTTCAATTATGTAACCACGTTTCCTTTCTCCGGTTTCATAAGAAGTCTCACGTGTTTTCTAAGCAGTGGACAGCGTCATCTTTCCTCACTGACTTACTTTTCTCTCTCTCTCTCTCTCTCTCTCTCTCTCTCTCTCTCTCTCTCTCTCTCTCTCTCTCTCACACACAACACTCACACACACACGCACAGACAAAGAAACGCAAACGTTGATTGTTCAAATGAAAGGCTGCGAAACATCTTTACACCCAAACCAGTAGAAATTTCAAAATGCCTCTTTGGGATAACGCAGTTATTCATCTATGGACGGGAGTCAAGCGTCGTCATCTCTCCCTAAAATGTTCAAGGCTGTGCCCTGAGCAGGAAAGGTAACACCCGCCGTCTTTTACGACGTCCGAGGTCCGGTCCGATACTCATCGAGTTGTGGCGCAGCTATTCACCACGACGCTGGCGGTCCAAGCAAGTAGTCGCGCAGGACAAGACGAGCGGTAAGTCGCTCTGTGGTGTTTCAGCCGTCGGGATCGCCCACATTCTCTGTACCGCTTTGTTTGCTTCACGCGCCGACCAATAGATAGAATGGGGCTTGCCGACATATGCCGGCGGACCACAGCAACAGGGGGGGGGGGAGCCTGAACAGTTTACTATTGCCTTCCAGAACTGTGTTGTAGATAGGAATAACATTGTACCACACAAGCACAGCAACGGATTTATTTCATCCGTAATAAAAGTGCTAAGATCTTTGGTGCAAGACAGGATTTGGTGGTGGAAGGGAAAGTCCACAACAGAAGGTTATTGTCTGGATCATTATTAATAAGTCTGATCACAATATAATTTGAGCAACTAAATGGCTATTTGAAATAGTAACAATAAGATAATGACATTATTGATAGAGCTTAAACATTGAATTAAAATTTGTGGTGCACCCGGGAATCGAACCCGGACCTCCCTGCTTACTAGGCAGACGTCTTAACCGTTAGACTACCACACCACTAACGATTAAGGCGCCTTGGAATAGTCTATGTATGATTTCCCTCCACAACACAAACTTTAATTCAGCTTCTTTGTTCCAAAGATAATTGCCACTACTGCCAAGGCTCTCCATGCAGCGGAATAGCACCTCAGCAATGGACATGGCGGAACAATCCTTTTATGGTAATATATATATATATATATATATATATATATATATATATATATATATATATATCAATTAATTGGAATAAATAATCTCTGAGACGGATTTACGTCTCAAATATATCAAAGACATTTAATACACAACAAGTTAAAATATTTTACCTTCAGCTCAATTGTGACATGAGTAAGAGCAAAACTTACAATATTAAATATCTTAATTACAGTAAGCAAAAGTAAACGAAACTACACTACTGGCCATTAAAATAGCTAGACCAAGAAAAAATGCAGATGATAAACGGGTATTCATTGGACACATATATTACACTAGAACTGGCATGTGTTTGCATTTTCACACAATTTAGATCCTGAGAAATCAGTACCCAGAACAAACGCCTCTGGCCGTAATAACTCCCTTGATACTCCTGGGCATTGAGTCAAACAGAACCTGCATGGCGTGTACAGTCATATCCACCTTCAACACGATACCACAATTCATCAAGAGTAGTGACAGGCGTATTGTGACGAGCCAGTAGGTCGCCCACCATTGACCAGACGTTTTCAGTCGGTAAGAGATCTGGAGAAATTGCTGGTCAGGGCAGCAGTCGAACATTTTTCGTATCCAGATAGGCCCGTACCTGCAACATGCGGTCGTGCATTATCCTTCTGAAATGTGGGGTTTCGCAGGGATCGAATGAAGAGTAGAGCCACGGGTCGTCACACATCTGAAATGTAACGGCCACTGTTCGAAGTGCCGTAGATGCGAACAACACGTGACCGAGACGTGTAACCAATGGCACCAATATGGCGATGACGAATACACGCTTTCAATCGCGATGTTGCCAAATACTGTTGAGACCATCATAATGCTGTAAACAGAACCTCGGTTCATCCGAGAAAATAACGTTTTGCTATTCATGCAGCCAGGTTCCTCGTTGCGTATACCATGGTCTCAGAGCTGAGAGTCCATGCTGCTGCAAATGTCGTCGAACTGTTCGTGCAGATTGTTGTTTTCTTGCAAACGTCCCCATCTTTTGACTCAGAGATCGAGTCGTGTCTGCACCATCCGTTACAGCCATGCGTATAAGATTCCTGTCATCTCGATTTCGAGTGATACGAGGCCGTTGGGATCCTGCACGGCGTTCTGTATTTCCCTCCTGAACCCACCGTTTCCATATTCTGCTAACAGTCATTGGATCGCGACCAACGCGAGCGGCAATGTCGCGATACGTTAAACAGCGATCCGACCTTTATCAAAGTCGAAAAAGTCATGATATGTATTTTTCATCCTTACACGAGGCATCACAACAACGTTTCACTAGGCAACGCCGGTCAACTACTGTTTGTGTATGAGAAATCGGTTGGAAACTTTCATAATGTCAGTACGTTGTATGTGTCACCACCGGCACCAACCTTGTGTGAATGCTCTGAAAACCTAATCATTTGCGTGTCACCGCCCCTTCTTCCTGTCGGGTAAATTTCGCGTCTCTCATTTTCGTGGTGTACCAATTTTAATGGCCAGGAGTGTAGTTAAGGTATTTAAATGTTTTAAACTCAAATGTGACATGAGTAAGGGAAACAACTTACAGCATTAATTCTCGGGTAATTATTGTTGAATCATCCTCGTTGCCATTTGTTGAGTTCTCGTCACTGGTCAGCCAATCTTTCAGGAAAAATTAGGTGTAGGATTCGTAGACATCGAGAACATCTTTACAGATTAGTGATACAAGTTTTATTGACTACTGAATACAATACTCAATTTCTATTTGTTCTTTTCTCGTCTTCTGTACGATGCTAGCTGCGCTAGTGACTAGTTCGTAGCCGAGTTCAGACCGGCGTCCAGACGCATGTCGGCCTAGATATAGCACGTTGTAGAGGGCGCGCATCTCCGTTACTCCCTCCAGGATGCGCGGCGCGTGGCCGAGGGGATTGAGGCGCTCCAGTCACGGTCCGCACGGCCACTACGGTCGGGGGTTCGAATCCCCCCTCGGGCATGGATATTTGTGCCGTCCTTAGTTGTAAGTAGTTCATAAGTAGTTTGTAAGTTTAGGGACTGATAACCCCGTAGTTAAGTCCCATAGACTCTACAAACATTTGAACATTTTTTTTTTTTTTTGATGCGCGGCGCCGGCGTGCGATTGGCTGCTGGACGTCATCCGCTGCCTTCTCCACGATATTTCTCCTGCGTCTGGTGTGTAGCGCTGACTTGACGCCACAGTAATTACAAACAAATGTATTGGTCCATCAGAACCACTGAATTAACAATGATTAGCCACATGAAATGTTGGTGACTGCAAAGTTTTAAGAATAGGTTCAGGGAAACAAACAATAAAATTTTAAATCTAAGGTTGCAAGAATTATACAAAATGCAGGCTTTTTCACTGTGACCAGTGAGGGGAAAGGGGCTGTCGGATCTTGGCGGAAGACCGCCGCTTTCGATGAAATACTTAACTCCAGCCGGCCGCGGTGCCCGAGGGGACTGAGGCGCTTCAGTCACGGTCTGCACGGCCACTAAGGTCGGGCGTTGGAATCCCCCCTCGGGCATGGATATTTTGTGCCGTCCTTTGTTTTCGGTAGTTCATAAGTAGTTTGTAAGTTTAGGGACTGGTGACCCCGTAGTTAAGTCCCTTAAGCTTAACAAACATTTGAAAACAATTAACTCAAAGTGTACGGCCGAGTAACGGTGGAGCTGACTGGACACAAACAGCAACATCGGCAATGCTTCGCCAAGGTACGCAACCCCACGTCATTGCTGGTAAGTCAGTCTCCGTATAAAACAACAGGCTGAAACAACAAGGCCAGAGGCAATATCGTACGCAATGTAAAAGTTTCATCGAACAGGAAATAGTGCACTATCAATAACTAACCAAATGTCTTAAAATTTTAAAGTCACCTTAAAATACCAAACTTATCACATCCATCCACTGTCGCTCCAGTTCATCAACAATTCAATAAAACAATAAACAAGGACAGGTGCAATCTCGATCGTAATAGTTCTTTGAACATAAGTAATGAACGAACAACACATAATCAAATATCATTAAAAAGTTAAATGGCCGTTTAAATAACAATTTTATAACATCCAGCCAAGGTGGTTCCAGTCAATGAACAAGTTAATGAGAGAAATATCTACCGTCAAATTTAGGGAAACAAGTTTTTAGCACAGAAAATAAATATTTTAAGTAAGTGTTTTCAGCGATGGTAACAATCAATCCAAGCACCAAATAAATAGTAACTAACCTGATGACTTATTAATTACAATAACTGTTATGCAAGCACTAATACAACCTGATTCAGTCGTCACTGGTGCAGGGTGGTGCAAGGTACCATTCAACAACAACTTAACACCAAGCTCAAAATGCAGTACCATAGCGCCTTTAAACAGGGCCATCCCAGTACACGGATCATTTCCTCTCCGACATCAGGCAACACCTACTCCATTTAACAAACAAGAAATTAACATAAGACACTGGTGCTGCCTCAATACATTGGCTGTAGGAAAACAGTCACTGAAATATCAAATAAACATCGACTCGCGGAGGTAGCCAAGCAAGAACCACCAACACAGTAGAACACTTCACAGTTCACTACCTGTAGATTTGTTCTTAAAAGGATTAATTAATGTACAGTCAACAATCAGCTTCCAAAAATGTGGAAGTCGTAATTTCAGCAATACCCACAATGGTCACTCGGTACTGCAAACCGGGAATACCCACTGGAAAACATCCACACCATGGCGCCTTAGAGCTCTTCAGTAGAAACGCTGTTTTTGAAATATGGTCCGCGTCTCGCCTGCCCGGGCATCGACTGTCGCAGCGAGTCCTCTCGCGTCTCAGCACTTCCTCGTGGCTGCGCCGTGCCCGACTGACCAACACTACTTAGAAGACAAGGCCTCACAGCTGGCCGTGCCTACGTCACACCTACAGGCCGCGGCCGCCTGCCCACTGGCTGTTGGCTGGGGCACTCACATCGCCACGTAGCGGCCGGCCAGTCAGATGGTGTAGGTGTGACGTAGGCACGGCCAGCTGTGAGGCCTTGTCTTCTAAGTAGTGTTTGACTGACCACACGTTGTTTTCCTTCTCCAGAGGGGTTGCCTACCCTGTAAGGAGAGCGGCCCACCGAGCGCCGCCAACGGTGGAGTCTCGATATATCGTCTACATAGAAATGTTCAAATGTTTGTTAAGCTTTGGGACTTAACTACGGGGTCATCAGTCCCTAAACTTACAAACTACTTATGAACTACTTACGAACTAGGACGGAACAAATATCCATGCCCGAGGGGGGATTAGAACCCCCGACCGTAGTGGCCGTGCTGACCGTGCTGGAGCGCCTCAGTCACCTCGGCCACCGCGGCCGGCCATCTACATAGAATTATATCGATAGCGTGCCCCGGCTCAAAAAGAACATGTGGACAAATCACTTCTTTTAGTTGCAGACATTGTGCACATCCACATCGTCACGGACCACCTACTGAACGCCCTGCATCCCGGAGACATAACACATCGAAATCCTCGAGCTCGGAAAACCCGTTAACAGTGACGTGTACTGTGAATTCAGAAAGGTAGGAAAATAAAGAGATGGGACCTAGGTAAATTGAAGAAACGTGAAGTTCTGGAGAATTTCAGAGGGAGATTTAGGCAACAATTGACAGAAACAGGGGGAAATAAAACAGTAGAAGAGGAATGGGTAGCATTGAGAGATGAAATAGTGAAGGCAGCAGAGGACAAAATAGGTAGAAAGGCAAGGCCTACAAAAAATCCTTGGATATCACAGGAAATACTAAATTTAATTGATGAAAGGAGAAAATATAAAAATGAAGTAAATGAAACAGGCAAAATGGAGTACAGACGACTAAGAAATGAGATTGACAGGAAGTGCAAAATGGCTAAGCAGGAGTGGCTAGAAGCCAAATGCAAATCTGTAGAAGAATGTATAAGAAGGGGAAAAGTAGATACCGCCTACAGGAAAATAAAAGAGACATTTGGGGACATGAAAAGCAACTCTACCAATATCAAGAACTCAGATGGGAAACCAGTTCTCAGCAAAGAAGGGAAAGCTGAAAGGTGGAAAGAGTGCATAGAGCAGCTCTACAAAGGAAATGAACTGAGAGACGATGTTGTAGCAAGGGAAGATGAAATAGGAGATGCTATACTGAGAGATGAATTTGACAGAGCCTTGAAAGACCTAGGTCGGAACAAGGCCCCAGGAGTAGATGACATACCCTCAGAGCTACTAAAGTCTCTGGGAGATCCAGCCATGACAAAACTATTTGAACTGGTGTGTAGGATGTATGAGACAGGCGAAATACCCTCAGACTTTAAGAAAAATGTAATAATCCCCATTCCAAAGAATGGGTTTATCAGTTTGATAAGTCATTGTTGCAAAATTTTAACAAGAATTATCTACAGGAGAATGGAAAAGCTGGTAGAATCTGACCTCGGGGAAGATCAGTTTGGGTTCAGGAGGAACGTAGGAACCCGAGAGGCAATACTCACTTTACGTCTTATCTTAGAAGATAGATTAAGGAAAGGCAAACCTACATTTTTAGCTTTTGTAGATTTGGAGAAAGCGTTTGACAATGTTGACTGGAATACACTCTTTCAAATTCTGAAGTCAGCAGGGGTAAAATATAGGGAAAGGAGAGTTATTTACAACTTGTACAAAAGCCAGACCGCCAGACTCGAAGGGCATGGAAGGGAAGCATCATTGGGGAAGGGAGTAAGACAGGGTTGTAGCCTTTCTCCGATATTATTCAATTTGTACATCGAGCAGGCGGTGAAGGAAAGCAAGGAAAAATTTGGAATAGTTCAGGGGGAAGCAATAAAAACATTGCGTTTTGCTGATGACATTGTAATTCTGTCAGAGACAGCAAAGGACCTGGAAGAGCAGTTGAATGGAATGGACAGTGTGTTGAAGAGAGCGTATAAAATGAACATTAACAAGAGCAAAACAAAGATAATGGAATTCAGTCTTAGAAAATCAGGCGATGCTGAAGGAATTAGATTAGGTAATGCAACTATGAAGGTGGTAGATGAGTTTTGTTACTTAGGTAGTAAAATAACATGCGATGGACGCAGTACAGAGGATATAAAATGCAGAATGGCAATGGGAAGAAAAGCATTTTTGAAAAAGAGAAATTTGATAACATCGAATATTAATTTAATTGTAAGGAAGTCTTTTCTGAAGGCATTTGTGTGGAGTGTTGCCTTTTACAGGAGCGAAACTTGGACGATAAGCAGTGCGGACAGGAAGAGAATAGAGGCTTTTGAAATGTGGTGCTACAGACGAATGCTGAAGATTAGGTGGGTAGATCACATAACTAATGAAGAGGTACTAAACAGAATTGGTGAGAAAAGGAATTTTTGGCATACCCTGACCAAAAGAAGGGATCGCTTGGTAGGACACATTCTTAGACATCGAGGAATCGTAAATTTAGCATTGGAGGGAAGTGTTTGGGGTAAAAATCGCAGAGGGAGACCAAGAGATTCGTATAGTAAGCAGATTCAAGTGGATGTGGGTTGCCGTTCTCATGAGGAGATGAAAAGGCTTGCTCAGGATAGAGTAGGGTGGAGAGCTGCTTCAAACCAGTCTCCGGACTGAAGACCATAACAACAACAACGTACTGTGAAACACACCGAAGCCTTTGCAAGTGCATCAAGAGCAAACTGAGAGAGTGATTCTGATTCATGGTAACGTGCGTCCACACGTCTCTAGAGTCATAGATTATGAAGATTTGAAGATTTCGTGTGGAATTTTTTGCCGTTAGTCTACAGCTTGCGTCATGTTCGGCCTGCCTGGTGCTACTTGGGCGACTTGCGCGTCGATGATGATGAAATGATGATGAGGACAACACAACACCCAGTCCCCGAGTGAAGAAAGTCTCTGATCCTACTGGGAATCGAACCCGGGCTTTCTGCGTGGCAATCTAGCATGCTGTCCACTGGATTAAGGGAGTGGGCAGAGTGACAAAGTCTTCAACTGAGAGCAGCTTGAGCATCCGCCCTAAAGCCCGAACATGTAGCCCTGTGACTTCCATCTGTTTGGTATGCTAAAGAAATCTCAAAAGGAAGCACTTTGAAACATGTTTACTGAATGTGTGGTCATGTTCCATTTTTTAGTTATTCATTAACCTAAAGTGTTTCTGCACCGTTAATATTGTCTATTCCTATGTTAATTCTTTTTATTCTGTTTATTAATGATCATTGCCCCATGTTTATATATGTTTCCACCTGTGTGATTGAACTTGTGTGTTCATGTGAATATGGAAGTTTGTTTTTAATCTTGAGTGACTGCCGTGCAATGGCTTACAGTCGCCGCCTCGCGCTTTAGGGCCTTGTTTACTTTAATTAAGAACGCATGGCTTCGTTTTTCGTCTGTGCTGGAGTCTGCTTTGTAGCCAGAAGCAAGCTTACTAGGCAAGATGGCGAGGTGGCCGTGTTCTTAGTGTGATGCCAAGCTAATCTTAGATGAAAGAGGTGACATGAGACCTCTATGGGAGCCGTTGAAGGTATTATCTTCCTCAGGTAGAGAGGGTTCGTAGACACAATGCTCTGAACGCACTCTGTGTGGGTTTTCAGCGCGCTCTACATCCGATGTGTGTTGGGGAAGGTTTTGGGTGGCCTTAGAGCTGCGACCGTGGAAGTAGGTACTTCGTGGAATCATGCTCAGGGGAAGGCATGCTGTGATAGTTTTCTTGAGTAATTCTTTTCCTAAGCGAGTCGAAGTGTTTGTTAATTTACAGTTCTCAGTAATTCGGTGAAAATTTAGTATTTGCATTTTCATTCTGGTGATGATATTTTGTCCGGTTTTTCTCAAGTTAGAATACTTGTGTATGGTCTTCAACCTTTGTGTAAACTCAGTATGTTTAAATTTTATTGTCTATTTTTAACTAATGTCATCGCGTCACGTCTGTGTCCACGAGTTTGCTAAATATTTCTCAGATTTTCTAGGTTGATTCTGTCTTTCCTGTCTCGTATAACCGATTGCACCACACGATTTTGTAACGGTCATTACTTCGGCCTTCAGCCATGATTTTATTAATACTAGCTTCCTTCTATATGAATTATCATGTGTGCTATACTTGCTTATTCCAAATTACCTTCTTTTGAAAATTCTATTCGGCGTGGTCACACACCACATGGTACTTAAGGACAGCATACCGCTGCCTCCCCGCACATGAGTTCATTTGGTGAACAGTGATTTTAAAATTGTGCTTCAAGACACCCGCCATATTGTCAAAATGCCTCCGACGCTTCGTTTGACACTGCTATCAAGTGATCCTGCTTGGGTAAATTATCACAAGCATTATGCGCATGTCTGGCTTTGAATGAATGAATGGGCTTTTTTCTATCCATTGTGTGATTGCAATGTTCTTCCCACGTTACCTCCATACTTAGAAAGGGCAGAATCAATTTTATTACTGGCAGTAGCTTTATGATGTAATTCACTATTGTACAAGGTTTGTGCTTAATTTGGTCTACCCACATTTATTTCCTTGTTGTTTTATTGAATAGATGATGATTTAAGGTGTCAAACCTCTGCTTATAATTTCATGCTTGCCATCCCATGTTTAATTATTTATTAATTTATTTTTAACATTAATTTTGTGTTTGTTGAAACGTTTGCTGCTCTCTTGAGAAGTGAGCAGTTAGATAAATTTCCGTTGCACAAATACTGTGGCCACTCGCAAGGTAATTTAGAGCAGCAGTGAGCATTTTAACTTGCATTTGCAGATTTCAACTGCCCGAGATCTTGCTTAAATAATTTAACAGGCTACTTTCAGCTTCAGCTCGGACGACGAACAGAAGGACACAGTCAACGACTATTCTCTTCACAGTCAGAGGAATTCTGGGAGCAATTAATAAATGATACTGGATTTCGGCACTGGGTTGGTAGAACGTGGATAAGTTAATAACTTACGTCTGCTGGGAACATGGATGCAAGGGTAGCACAAGCGGTCGTGTTGATGCTCACTGGCTTAGTGGTGACGGAGTTGTGGCTCAGCGTGTTTGGTGAGAGGGCTGAATGTTCTCTCTAATAAAACACACTCAGCCCAGAAGTCAAAGAGGAGAACGCGAGTTCGCAAAGGACCGAACTACCAGCAGAAAGAAACAAACGCAGAACAAACGCAACTGCCTAGTAAACAAGAAATCTCGGGCTAGAATCCTAGCGGGATGTAAACTTTACGCTTTATCCATTGACGTATTTCAATTCGTTTGTGTATTGACAGGTTATGATCATAAATGGGATCTGATCATTATAAGCGAAAGGACACTCATTCATACACTAATTCACTCATTCACTGACTAAACACGAAATCTCACCTATCAAGCTGAAATTTGGCAGAAATGTAGTTTATAGGTAGTAGACGTCAGATGAGAAACGATTTAACAATTTTGCGATAGGACCGATAGTTCAGGAGTTATGACGTCATAAATAATGAAAACTTCCCCGTCTTGCGGCATGTGATACTGTGACTTTATCAGTCCACTAATTTGAGAAGGAGAGGAGTTAACGGTTTGCAACAAACATTAAACATAATTTCACACCTTTAGGAAACTTTTTCTCGCTGCCAACCATAGCAAAGTGATTAAAGAAAGACAGTACTCGCTTACTACTCTTCTGCTGTTGGCGGAGTAAAACTACGGCATTCGGTATAACGTTGACAGCTATAATTTCTACACTATACATTGTCCCTGCATGAAATTTTACAAACAGTATAAACACTTACAGTTGAATGTACCTTCTAAATTGTATCATAGTAAGACACGTAATTCTTGCGATACGAGCAAATAAACAGTAACGTTCATGGGAAACCGGCCCATCACGCACCAGGTTTTAATCTGTTACTTCTTCACTATTATTTGAATTCGCAACAGATTTTACAGACACACAGCACTTCTGCTAATGAATGTATACCTGAAAAATTGTACAGTTGTACAACTTATAACTCAGTAAATATGATATCATATATACTGCCATGGGTAAATATTTTTCACATCAGGTAATACGTTTTATTAGATTTCTTATTTACTGCTAAGACACTTCTGTATTCCAGTGAGGTCAAGGAAATTCCTGAAAGATGACAGTGCTGTTGACAAATTTGAAGCAACTTTGATCTGTGAAGCGCATACCGCTGTAGCAAGAAGCAATAGATATCTATAGAGCTGCAAGGAAATGAAGAGAATGAAACAGAGTACATCTGACGAATAACTTAACCATTATTTCCGATAGATCTGGCTTTTAACTTTAAGAGACTGCATTTTGTAGTGGGGCTTGCATTTTCTATTATGATTAATAAATCACAGGGCAGTCTACTCAATACTGTGGATTGCTACTCACACGGACAGCTTTATATCACTTGGTCATGCATGGGCTCTCCACAGCAAATATTCATCATGTCCTGGACAAGTCCCAAGAAATATTGTTTATAGTTCTGAAGGAAGGAAGGAAGGAAGGAATATTAGCGTTTAATGTCCCGTCGACAACATGGTCATTAGAGGCGGAGCTTACGCTTGGATTGTTTGGGCAAGGTTGGGAAAAGAAATCGTAATTTGAAGTTTCTGTGCTTATAAGTATGGTGTAGTACAGCAAATCTCCTAGAGTACCATACGAACTTTAATAGGGTTTCATAAGTCAACGGGGAATACCTTGTGGCAACATGTAAGCTTCATTTCATCTAAATCGGACCAGGAGAAGAAAAGATATCGCAATTTGTAGTTTCTGGTGTATGCTACGCATGAATAACAGCGTAGTATAGCAAAGATCCGATAAAGGCGCTGTTACTTACATGGTACACCAAATAATTAATAAATGGCGATGCTGCGTTTTTTATTTACATAACTAAGGAGTAATGCACTGAAACAAGGGCTACGATTTTCCTTGCGGAAACGGTGTAGCGTACTGATGTTGAATCCAATCCTTTTTGAAAAATCATTCACATAGAATGAGGGTAATAATTATTTATGTTCACGATGAAATAAATAATTTATGCTGTATTGCTAACGACAGTAAACTAAGCCGCTGCCACTGCAAGTAAAATTTAATCCAGGTAGGTCAAAAAAAAATTCTTCATGGCTGTATCCCAGGGACCAAGGTAAAGTCAGCGATTAGTAGATTTTTTCCCAATATCACGTGACATATCCACCTCAATGTTGAGCTCAAAAAATCTGTTCTGCCCATCTGAATGCTCACTCCAGTGATATTTCTGCTCTCTGCCTACCACTAGAGATAATACACATACGCGAGCGAAAAAAAAATCAAAAACGTCTCTGCTTTCATAATTGTTTGGTACAATATTGTGATTAAAGTTTTCAATTACTTACTTTTGGTTCGGTCTATATTAGGATAGAGAAAAATGTCTTCTTTGGCAGAGACAATTGCACTTATAATCAGATTTCTGACTATATAGTTCTACTACACAAGGTCGATTTCCACTTCTTGCTATACGAAGTAATCACTGCAGGTCGTGGGGACATGTATTAGATGAAACAGTGGCCGATGTTGTTAACATAGTCAAGACAATTCACTGGAAGTACTATATTTAATGGAATGTTCTATACAGACCATCAACTCACGCCATTCCTTCAACGATTACCCATACTTATTTTGTCGCACATTGACACCACCATGACGTCTTATTTAAACAGACGTGAACTGCTCAGCATTCGTCGCGTTTTCGATAATAGGGAGCACTGCATACAGAATAACTACATTGTCCCTAGTGCTATCCTGTAACATACTAATACTTCAGCATACACTTACTGCGAGAGATGAACAGTTTAGTACTACACCATAGAACCAATACATGGCGCTGTTATTATTATTACTATTTATGAAGTGTTTTCAGAAGTTTACGCCGAACAGACAATTAAACACCGCAGTCTTAACTTTATGGACACAACCTAACATTGAATTTACATCGTTCCGGAGCACGGACTTAAATTTATTTCACTTTTTCTATGAGAAACTTTATGAAAATTCATCGTTTTAGACAATGACTTCTACTTAAATTTGACATCTTGTCTATGAGAACTGTGTTTAATGACAGAGGGGTCCAACAAGGATTCTGGTTTTACTGACCTAGATATGGAACCCTACAGAACCATGATATACACAGGTCCCTCTTTAACAACCGTTGCGAAGCAGGGCATATAAGCTAGTATATATATATATAGGGTGTCCCAGCTATCTTGCTCACTCAAAATATCTCTGGAACAACAACTATTGTAAAACGACTAAACGACTTTCACCGCTATCAGTGTAAGGCTGGGGCTCATGAATGAACATATTTTGAAACATTCTAAAACGAAAGCATATGTGTTTTTTAACACTGACTTACGTTTTTTAAAAATGGACACCCTATATAATTTCTTCGGGAATCTATAACATGACAAATTACATAACCACTGGCGTTGATTATATCGCAATACGTCAATTACATCCTAAGATATTGCGAAGCAAAGTTGACGCTTGAAATACGTGAATCGTGCGACTAGCGCACGTCTTGAGCAGCCTGAGTTTCTCGCCTGAGTCTCTGGACGTGAGCTAGCCCCGTGTTTCGCGTATCCCAAGCGTCAACTTCGCTTCGCAATATCTCGGTATGTAATTGACGTATTGCTACGCAATCAACGCCATTGTTTATTTTATTTGTCAAGTTGCTGAAGAAATAATATAGGATGTCCATTTAAAAAGACATGCGTTTGTGTAAAAAAACGCATATGCTTTCGTTTTATAATGTTTCCAAATATGTACGCTCATGAGCCCCAGCCTTACTTTGATATCGGTGCAAGTTGTTTTACAATAGCTGTTGTTGTTCCAGAGATATTTTGGGTGAGCATGACAGCTGGGACATTTTGAGATCAAATCAGCTTCGACTGCAATTAAATTTATTAAAAAAAAAGCAATATTGGTTTCGCGTCCTGTAGACGCATCATCAGGTGCTCTGCAACGTAATAAATGAAAGAGACTTACAAGAGTGTCTTTGAAGTTAAGAAAAATGAAGAATAAAATTGCTAACTATAAAATAAACCGTAGGAAACTACTGACTAAAATTCCTTAGAAAAATATGTATGCAATTTAGCCTTTCCCAGCGTTCACGTAAAATTTAACTTTACGCGCTCATTAAAAAATATAAAACTTGAATGCTATTACGGTAGTCATAGTTTTAAATTGTACGTGAACGCTGGGCAGGATAAATGGCAGATATGTTTTTCTAAAGAATTTTAGCCAGCGTTTTTCCACGGTTTATTTAATTTTATTTTACAGTTAGCAATTTAATTGTATATTTTTCTTAACTTCAAAAGACACTCTCGTAAGTCTGATTTATGAACATTGCAGAGTACCTGATAATGCTTCTACAGGACGCGAAACCGGCACAATCACAGATGTATGGTTCTAAGCGGCCACTCACATCGCTGTAAATATCGTCCTAGTTAGTACACATTAATTTGAATTCAGTCATTACTATTAAGATTTAAAATGCATTTAGTTCACATTTCACAGACATTACTATAGGTAAATAATCAGTTCGATTATCGGCGATCGCCCACATTTCCTCTTTCCAATGTACAGTTTTTCCTGATAATGCTTAACTTTTGAACACTAGTGTAGGTAATTTACAAAGCGTAACCCTAATTTTAGGATGATTGATTAGCTTTTAGGAGAATTTGTGATTGTGTTCAAATTGGAAACAAAGGCTGGACATTGTGACGATCACGTCTGTCATACTGACACAACCCAGATACAAGTAATAATACTTATTTTTAAATTTCATTACCTGCTTCGCAGCTGTAGACAAAACTGCTGTGTTGACCAGCTTATTCGCAGTATTTACTCTGAAACTACTTAATTAGGCAGCTTGGGTTCATCGTAGTTGATGTAAGTGCATTGCTGGATGTTTGACATCTATTTCATTATCTTCCAAAACTAATAATATAGAAAATTAAAGGTATTGTATGGGTACATCATGGTGTTACGATCTTAACAGACCAAGCTAAACTAAAGACTGACGGTGACGTCTTGCATTCGTATTTATAGATAATGTTAGGTTGTAGAAAGTTTCAGGGAAAAGTTAGTATTATAACATTACTAAATTATGCTTCCGTAATCATCTTTTTGCTTATTTTAGAAATATATTAAATCAGATTAATCAGCACACACAACAGACAATTTTACAAATATTTATATATCGGATAAAATTATATACCAGACATACCAGATGATTAAAAAGTCAGTATAAATTTGAAAACTTAATAAATCACGGAATAATGTAGATAGAGAGGTAAAAATTGACACACACGCTTGGAATGACACGGTGTCTTATAAGAACCAAAGAAAGGTTCAAAAATGTCCGACAAATGACGTTTCATCTGATCAGAAAAGCAATAATTAGCATAACAAATTAAGACAAAGCAAAGATGTTTTTTGCTGGAAATGCTCAATATCTTCACCATCATTCCTTAACAATAGCTGTAGTCGAGGAATAATGTTGTGAATAGCACTGTAAAGGATGTCCAGAGTTATGGTGAGGCACTATCAGTATCGATAGGAAGATTCATTTGAATGCCAGGCTTGTTTAAACAACTGTATTACACCACCGGTGCATACACTGTCACCGAAACATGTTTTCCCTAAAATGCCCCATGCCATTCCAAGCATGTGTGTCAATTTTTACCTCTCTATCTACATTACTCAGTGATTTATTAACTTTTCAAATTTATACTGAGTTTTGGTCACTCGGTAAATGCAAAATATGATTAGTGCAATTTTTTTACATTGTTGAAGTTGTTAAATAATGAAACAGTCGTAAAGTTTCTTTAGAAACTGATTACGTCAAGCTGTTTAGGATACATCACACAACTATAGAAAATGCTACTGATTGTATTCTTGTAGTAATACGAGTAATTGCATCGTATTACCAGCGAACAATGTTATCAGTATTACAAGACATTCTAAACTATAATTAAAAGAAAGTAATTTGATTATGTCAAATTGTTCAGGATACATCACATAATTTGAGAAAAGGGTAGTAATTCTATTGTTGTAAAAATACGAGTAATTGCATCATATTACCAGCCAATAATATTATCAATATTACAAGACTTCTATAAACTATAATTAAACGAAAGTAATTTGACAGAGAATGGTCAAGGCGGTGAAGTTTAAGGTGTGATACGCTATTTGTATAACATTATTCGTATTAAAATATAATTCTGCAGTGTAAAATTTTTAGTTCTGAACAATACGTTTTGAAACTTTTACTCCATTAATATTCAGGAAATTAATGTGGTTAATTACTGTATTGTTGTCAATATTTTCTGCAAATTTCGAGTGAAAGGATAAAGTACTGACAGAGGATGGTCCTAATAATTATGATATGCAGAAAATTATAGTATCTGAAAACATGTAGACTATGGATATTGGTGGCCCTTCTTCATTTATATACATAGATATGAAGGGTATCGAATACTTCATTAACCAAGACAAAATGGGTTCTCTAGGACCAGTGGCGGATCCAAGGGAAGTGTCATTGGGGTCATGAATTGTGTATAAAAATTACGGGAGAATATATTTTTTAATTAATTTTGCTTATTCTTCTACATCACATAAACAAATGCAAATATTCTAATTCGGTATTATTCACTTATTCCAGCGCTCTTTGTACGCCCCTCTCTCGCCGTGATCGGAAATAATGATCATTCCTCTGCTTAACACACCCTTATAGCCACAGTTTCATACCAAATTACAGTCGTAAAGGCTCGTCTAACATGGTTGCACACTTTACATTGACACTGTGCAAATTATGAGGTTATCGAATCTCTTATTACAGCTCTTAAATTAAATGTGTGATCGTGTAGCTCACAAATTTTTGAACATATATTTTTCAAAACTTCTATTTCACGGAATTTCAATATACTGATTAGCGGACTACACTGAAGAATTGTGCTGTTTATTGACATTAAGAGACGAATAGTACATTAAAAGACATATTACGGGAAAAATCAATTATATTACGAAATTAAACATTTTACAATTTTAAAATCGTACACATGTGATACATTGAAAGTGAAGGTGACGGCATGGTATATTTTTGAGGTATTGTTGGGGATATAGTGCTAGGCAGCCGAAAACACAGTGACGTGTGACCCCCTCCAGAACCGAACCCTCAATACATCTCTGCCTAGGGCTTAATCCATTACATCCTACTTTTTAAAATGAAACTTCCTGGCAGATTAAAATTGTGTGCCGGAACCGGGACTCCAACCTGGGACCTTTGCCTTTCGCGGTCAAGCGCACTACCGACTGTGCTATCCCGACACGACTCACGATGCCGCCTCATAACTTTACTTCCGCCAGTACCTCGCCTCCTACTTTCCAAACTTCACAGAAGTTCTCCTGCGAAACTTGCAAGACTAGCATTCCTGGAAGAAAGGATATGGTGGAGACATGGCTTAGCCACAGCCTAAGGGATGTTTCCAGAGTGAAACTTTCACTCTGCAGCGGAGTGTGCGCTGATATGAAACATCCTGGCGGATAAAATTGTGTGCCGGAACCGCGAAAGGCAAAGGTCTCAGGTTCGAGTCCCGGTTCCGACAAAAAATTTTAATCTGCCAGGAAGTTTCATATCAGCGCACACTCCGCTGCAGAGTGAAAGTTTCATTCTGGAAACATCCCTTTGGCTGTGGCTAAGCCATGTCTCCATCATATCCTTTCTTCCAGGAGTGCTAGTTTCGCAGGAAAGTAGGAGGCGAGGTACTGGCGGAAGTAAAGTTGTGAGGCGGCATCGTGAGTCGTATCGGGATAGCACAGGCGGTAGTGCGCATGCTCGCGAAAGGCAAAGGTCCCTGGTTCGAGTCCCGGTTCCGGTAAACAATTTTAATCTGCCAGGAAGTTTCATATCAACGCACACTCCGGTGCAGAGTGAAAGTTTCATTCTACTTTTTAAAACGTTCAAATGTCTGGAAATCTATCGGACCAAACTGCGTGGTAATCAGTCCGTAGCTTAGAAACTACTTCAACCTAGGTAATCTAACCTACGGACAAACACACACACCCATGCCCCAGGGAGGACTCGAACCTCCACAGCGAGCAACCGCGTGCTCCGCAGCGAGGTGCCTTAGACCGCTCGGCTACTCCACCGCGGCCAGCCTACTTTTAAAAAAAAAACTTTCCCATGTTCTCAGTCAGAAAGCATTCTATAACGAAACTCGTACGCACAGAAGACACAAATTAGTAGACTGGTACTCACAGTACGCCACATTTCTGTAGTTGCGTAAAAAAAAGTGTGGAGACTGAGGAAACGCAGTGGCCGCCATTTGCGCAACACTGCGCTCTCGGGACGGTGACGTCACTCCGCCTGGAGCCGGACGCCCCCACTAATCCGGCGCGCATCAGGTAAACAAATTAAAAACGCGCGCGTAAAATTTTTTATACTTATGAATTCGAAATGCTCGCAGAGTAGCGGGAAGCCGGCCGGCGTTTACAGCCTCGGCGGCGGAGGGCCGCTATTACTTCATCAGCGGTCCCAGAGTAACGAGGGCTTATCGGCGCGACAGACGAGCCCCCAGCCCAGAGTCCCGGGTTACGCGGCCACTAAAACTTTACGCCGACCCCGGCAGGTGAAGTTGGCGTCGGGCGCCGTCCGCATCTCTCGGCCGCCCCGACTGTCACGTGTTACGGCCGGGTTTCGAAGTAGCGGCGTCGCGGTACAGCACGGTTAGCACGTAATTCACTTGTTTACGGCTGGAGCATTCCGATTACTGAATCCTGGTTGGTGGAACATGTTCCAGCAGGTTTTCTGGTATCTTAGGTCTCCTTGCAGTAAAACTGACATGAGTCGTAAACACAGGTCAAGTGTATTAGGTCTTACATTTTAAATGTTTGCAATATGACACTCTAGAAATATTTTCTCGATGAGAGATCCGTACTTAAAGGCTAGAGACAGATGTAAACCAAACATCCAAAAGCCAACAAAATCCCAGCCGACCATTTGCATTAAAATGGTTTACATGCATAGGGTAAGGTGGTACAGTTTCGATCATTTCGGACAAATGTTATTACAGTAGAACCTCTCAAACTCGATTCCAGAAAACACGACATTCCGTAAAACTCGACAGGGCTGGTGAATTAATAATTTTTTTACACCGCCCATAACGTAAGGCTTTCCATCCATTCAGCATCAGAACCATTAGGAGAAGATGAAATCATCGCAGCTGTCAAAGGGCGTGACGTAGACGGGGACGATTCGGAAGAAGAAGAGGACCATCGACAAGAAAGAAAAGTTAGCCACATTGAGGCTGTGAAATTTATTGAAGGGACATTGCAGTACTTAGAGCAGCAAAATGCGACTGGGTTGTAGATTCTGTTCCTCAGGCGACTCCGCGATCAAGCTGCAAGACGCCGTGTGGAGACAGAGAAGCAGTCTTCAGTCACAGGGTTTTTCAAACGACTTCAGTAAATTTTCTTTTACACTTTTCTTCCAGTGTTGAGAAAACTTCCCATAACTGTAATGGAATTTTTATAAGCAGCATACACAACTTCAGTAATAATTTTCAGATTCTCCTAGGCCTTTTGTCTCATTTTTTTTAATTTTTTGATTATAAGATATAAATATTGATATAAATATATAATTGTATATAATAAATCAATAAATTTACAGTCGGCCGTGGTGGCCGAGTGGACTGAGGCGCTCCAGTCATGGTCTGCACGGCCACTACGGTCGGGGGTTCGATTCCCCCCTCGGGCATGGATATTTGTGCCGTCCATAGCATTAGCTAGTTCATAAGTAGTTTGTAAGTTTAGGGACTGATGACCCCGTAGTTAAATCCCATAAGCTATACAAACATTTGATTTTTTGAATAAATTTACAATTTTATTTCTCTAAATAAGCGTTTTTATTCAACGCCTAGTTATTTTTATTTAAGTTCCCTAAAACTCGACAAACTTTAAGTCCACATTGTGTCGACTTAGAGAGGTTCTACTGTATAACTGGAAATAAATTGAGAAAAGGAATAATTTTAACTATGGCCCTAGTTCTTGTATGTTTAATGAATATGTAACACAAATATTATACAGTTACAAATGTTGGTATAAACACAAAAAAAAAAAAAAAAAGGTTCCGGAATTGAGAAAAATCGATCGAAAATGTGCCACACTAGGTACAATTGTGATCACTTCCGCGTACAATTTTGATTACGGGCACGTTCCACATAAAAAGCACTTTTTCTGTCACGCACCAAAGCATACTTCGTGGTACCAACCATTACATTTTTGGCAGCGAATCCAGTCACCGTTAACTAGATGATTTATAAGAGCGCGTTAGACTAAGTAGCTTCACTTACCTCATTCAAGGGAAAAAATTTATATCTCCTTACCGCAAAGCGGTGTATTCTTAAAAAAGACATGAGGAGCTGTAGAAACCTGCTACTCTACAACGTGACACAACCAGACAGAAAAATGGCGCGAAAACTTACGTTGATCGGAATTGTACCTATATCGAAATTGTACCACTTTACCCTATGCCTTGACGTGAGTTTCGGAAAAAGTAATTCTGCATTCTTCAGAAGTGCTCACTCGACCTGTGTGTGGCCGTGCTCCACAATTTTAAGTTGGTATACATGTATTAAATTTTACTGTTTATTCTATGACATGGACTCAGCAACATTTTATTTAACAACTATTTTAATGTGAGCTAAATGTTATATTTCTGAAGGAGGTAAAATTACTTTTGCCGGAACCTAGTTCAAGGTTTATGCATGTAAACCATTTTTATTCAACTGGTCAGCTGGGATTTTGTTGACTTTTGGATCGTTTTCCACCGTTGCTGAACTGCAGCCATGTTTAAAATTTTGAACCAAACATCATAAAAGGAAACGGAACTATTCCATTGAATTACACACCTCAATCACTGACGCTGAATTTCAGTAGGATTTCGGAGAGTATACGGTACTCGAATTTTAGCCTCACTTAGATGATCAATAATATTACGCTTCCCATAATAATGATTTCGTGTGGCTCGTTGGCAAGTCTTTCAATTGGACGCCACTTCAGCGACTTGCGTGTCCCTAGCCTACTCCAGTTATCCAACCGGGGAAAGGGGACCTACAGCTGAACGTGGAATCCGAACCACGTGTCATTTCTGGCGAATCTTTTACATCGTTGAGAGGTGGAGGCTGGGTTAAAGTGCAGACTGAAAGAAATCCGAGGTACGGCCCGGTTTTGAACCCACGACCCTTCAGTTTACAGTCGAGCACCTTACTCCTAGACCACCGGGCCCGACACCGAAACAGTAAAGGTTGTGGATGAGTTCTGTTACTTTGGCAGTAAAACAAAGTACGATGTAGCACAACAGAGAGTAAAAATGCAGAATGGCTATGCAAAGAAAAACGTTTCTGAAAGAAAGAGTAATTTGTTAACACCAAACATTAATTTAAATCTTAGGTAATATCCTATGAAGGTATTTGAGGCTCGCAAGGCGTGCAGCTTGCCTGCAACTATTCGGCCTTTCAGGGGATCAGGAAGGCCGGTATAATGTACAGGGTGGTCCATTGATAGTTACCGTGCCAAATAGCTCACGAAATAAGCATCAAACGAAAAAACTACAAAGACCAAAACTTTTCTAGTTTGAAGAGGAAAGCCTTTAATTTTCCACATTTATTAAAATTCTTTTAATGGTTGATATGTTGTACGTAACACGATTCACCATACTGAATACAATGCTTACACATAACGTCAATGTCTTCAAAGCCCCTAACCGATTATGTTGACATTTTCATGCTGCATAATTTACTCGTTGTATAACATATAGCTTTGTTGAGAGTTTAGGAATTTTAACATTATTATTAAATGCCGTTTAACTCGTGGAACCTAGGTCACAGCTTTATGGGAAACAGAATTTTTATTACTCTCAAATGTAATTCTGCGTTGGCATACTGTACAACGCCAACCGTTTTGTAAAAATTTCTGCCCCAAGTCTCGTAATGAGATTTTTCGAGACGTGTCGGTCACGTCAACATCTTTGGATGTTTCATTCTGACCGCAACGTCCTAATGACCAGTGATAAAATTTTTGAAAATTATCATACCCCATGCAAGACATTATGTCACGTCTGGTGTACTTTCTATGGATCACTTCTTCATTATGATATGAAAAGTATAAATTATAAGTAAAACCATACATTGAGGGATATTCGAGTAAGAATGAAAACCGATTAAATTGCATAAACATTGCAGTGCAATTAGGAGTGGTGTGTTCGTCATTTAACAGAGCTAGTACAACCGCAAAGATAATGCAACTGACAAAAAAACAATATATATTAAAGATATTATGCACAATTAATTCGAGATATGTAACCCCAACGTAAATTAATTTAGTATTCTAACAACGCCAAATGGATTGGATACAAAGAAATTAACTATGTGACAGTACTTTTGGATAAATTTTGTAGAAAAATTTGGACATAAATCCTCATTGTTGTTCAGGCAATGATTTACAGTGAACCACTGTAAGAAATTTTCAGAACAAGAAATCTGGAGGTCGACTGAAACAGTTTGTTAATATTATGGCAAAATATTTAGTTGACACCATAAGAGTTAGTCAAACGACAGTCACGCTAATAATAAATATTTAATCTGTTAAATGAGTAGTTTTGACGCTCTGTGTTGTCATTCTCAGATGTATAGATGGTGAATTAATTATTGAACGCGATGAAATCGGAGAATTGTGCTGAGTAATGTCTGATGTATTTCTTCTAATTTACCCGAAAGAACACATTTGAAATAAGACACTGCAGCAAAAGCACGATAAACGAAACCACATCTCCACAAACGTGTGTTTAGTACCCATTTTTGCCAATATTTAATTTCACATCAGTAATTACTATAAAGACAGATTACGTTTCTTAATCATCAAACATGAAAAGTATTTTTATTTATTAATTTATATTTGGTAACTGCAAAGTTATACATCATTGCAGACAACATGAAAGATTGGCATGGAAAGATATATAATCTTCTTGGTGATGTCCTTCATCGATCACATGAGCATTTTTTAAGCAAAACGAATCTTGTTTGAAAATTAAAATAGATCAGCATTTGATACAATAGTGAGGACTACTATAACACAAATTACCGTACCGTAATTCTATAACATGCAACAACCGAAAATACAAACACACAACTCTATTGCATTCAGTATCTCAGAGAAGAACCATTCCCATTTGAGTAAATTCAATTAATGACATATTTGGTACAACGTGCTAACGTCCGAGAATATATTTTTGCAATATGAATCAACTTAAAACAATGTGTAATGTGGAAATTTTTCAGCAATCAGTCGTAAGTATTACTTATTAACATAGTTTTCGACCACTGTGTGGTCATTATCAATGCTTAAAGGAAAACGATTAAAATATGTAAAACATCTCGACCTCCATGTTGGAGGTTTCGTTCGTAACTATGTAGAAGAACCCATCAAAAACCCACTAATATTGGATACGCCATAGGAAATGGAAGTGGATTGGGCGTATATTAAGGCGTGGTAAAGATAACCTGGCTAGACAAGCCCTACAATGGAACCCAAAAGGCAGCAGGAGAAGAGGCAGACCAAGGAGTAGATGAACGAGGAGTGTAATAGCAGAAGGGACCGAGAAAAGATGGAAGACCGTGATTGAAATCATGACACTGGCGCAGAAGAGAGTCCGGTGGCGGAAGTTCATTGATGCCATATGCTCCACTTAGGAGGTTCCTCCAACGTTTGTCTCGCAAAACGACCACAGGAATAACATTAGGCAGATTAGGGTCCACTTCATTTATTCCAGCGACTGTACACGACCGAAATACGAGGAAGTGACATTGGTAAACAAAGTAGCTTCTGCCATCTTCTGCGTGTGGTGGATTGCGGATTATGGATGTAGAATTAGATGTAGAATGTAAACAGTTTTCATTAAGTGTTGAAGTCGTGTCATCTTTTGCAGTCATTATATCATTGATTAACGTTAGTGAAAAATCCTATCAAGGATGACGTCATGGCAGACGCTCATGTGCACAAAGGCCTTAAAAGGAACACATCAATGTTGTACTTCTAACGCTGATGCCATGTTTCGCGGAATCTACAAGAGTTACGACGTGACACAGCGCATTAAATTGAAGTGAATTTTATTTGAAATCATCGTATCGAAATTACAAATAACAACGTTAAACTAAAATAAGAAATAAATGCATAAGAAGTCAGAAAATATGGTGTTCAAGTTCCCTTGTGCTCTTGTACTCCACCCACCACTGATTGTAACCAATGTTGTCGTTGTTGTGGTCTTCAGTCCAGAGACTGGTTTGATGCAGCTGTCCATCCTACTCTATTCTGAGCAAGCCTCTTCATCTCCTCATAAGAACGGCTACCTACATCCGTTTCAATCTGCTTACTGTATTCATCTCTTGGTCTCCCTTTTGCGATTTTTTTCCCCAAACACTTCCCTTCAATGCTAAATTCACGATTCCTTGATGTCTAAGCACGTGACCTACCAATCTATCCCTTCTCTTAGTCAAGGCATGCCACAAATTCCTTTTTTCGCCAATTCTGTTCAGTACTTCCTCATCAGTTACGCGATCCACCCTCCTAATCTTCAGCATTCTTCTGCAGCATCACATTTCAAAAGTCTCTATCCTCCTCTTGTCCGTACTGTTTATCGTCCAAGTTTCACTTCCATTCAAGGCAGCACTCTACACAAAAGCCTTCAGATTCGCAAATTAATATTCGATTTTAGCAAATTTGTCTACTTCAAAAACGCTCTTCTTTCCATTGTCATTCTGCATTCTATATCCTCTGTACTGCTTCAGTCATAAGTTAGTTTACTGCCCAAGTAACAAAACTAATCTAGCGACTTTAGTGTTTCGTTACCTAATGTAATTCCTTCAGCATCGCCTAATTTTCTGACAGTACATTACCCTTGTTTTACTCTTGTTGATGATAATCTTATACGCATATTTCAACACACCGTCCATAACATTCAACTAATCTTCCAGGTTCTTTGCTGTCTCCGACAGAATTACCATGTCATCAGCAAAACGCAATGGTTTTAATTCTTCACCATGAACTTTAATCCTTTCTCCGTGCTTTCCTTTATTGCTTGCGCAGTCTACAAACTGAATAACATTGGGGAAAGGCTACAATCCTGTCTTACTCCATTCCCAACACTTCAACTCTTTCATGCCCTTCAACTCTATGAACCGCCGTCTGGTTTTTGTACAAGTTGTAGATAACCTTCCGTTTCCTATATTTTACTCCTGCTTCCTCCAGAATTTGGATGAGTATATTCCAATCAACATTGTCAAAAGCTTTCTCCAAATCTACGAAAGCTAGAAATGTAGATTTGCCTTTTCTTAATTTACCCTGTAAGACAAGCCGTAAAGTGGGTACTGCCTCCTGTGTTCCTACATTTCTCCTGAATTCAAATTGATCTTCCCCGCTGTCGGCTTCTACCAGCTTTTCCATCCTTCTGTCACCACTATCAGAGTAAAATACGTCACCATACGTATATTGTGTATGATATCCGACTTGATCCCCTAATTGATTTGAGCATTGTAATTAACTTTGGATTATCATTACGAAAATTTAATCAAGTGAAGAAGAAGATTTTTCATAAGATCTGGCAGGACGATCAAAAGGAGGGGTTGGAGATGGGACGAAGAGAAGGAAATGAGACGAGGCGAGGGCGGGAAGTGACAAAAAACGTGCGCAGTATCTGGAGGAGGCGCTCTTTTGCCTGGACGGGGAACCACTAATCCCTCACTCGTATTCCGCACCGCTAGGGCCGAAACAGCCCAGGGAGGAGCTCTGATTAACGGGACGGCGGGGAGGGGGGGGGGCGGGAAGAAACGGCTGCCTGCTGCTCAAGGCAGCGGCAGCGGCCGCTCTAATTACGAGCGACAAAGCCAGGCCCAGGGGCAGATAGCTGTAGCGCGGGGCTGCCTGCGTCTCGCCGCGTAGGCGCAGAGCAGAGCGCGACGCACAGTGGGCTGCTAGCAGGGTAGCTTACTTGCAGGCGCGCGGCTAGCGGGATAGTCGCAGAGCCAGGCGCGGAACACGACTGGGAAATAGTCCCGCTTAACCCTAGAACGGTCGGGCTGCGTCTGTGAGACCCACTAGTTTCTATTTCAACGAATTTGTATGCTTATAGTCGCTGATCTGACTCGAGCGCTCTGCTAGCTTCCTGAAACATGCAAGAGAAAGCGTTAACATCATGAATAAGGTTTTAAATTGTTTAGACAATGTTCGGCCGTTCTCCAAACATCCGGATGGTCTGTCAGACCCAGCCCGACCGGTTACGTTATTGATTTCTACCAGTGCGGGTCTATTTTTATTTGGTGACTTTTCCAGTTTCAAATTACTGTGTGAACTATTTCTGATGTCAATAAGTTAAAATATAAAATTTCAAGAGAAAGTGTTTCATACTGTGAAATTTGCAACATTTAATACGATGATAATGAAATTGACGATTCTGACGCGGACCCAGACTTCGAAATAAACAGTGATCATGATAGCAATAGTGAAATAAGTGGGGATGAAGGGGAAAATGCTATAAGTGAAAGGACAGCAAAACTAAATACTTCTGCAAAATTTGCAAAATGTACTTGTGCTTGGTGCATGCAGAAATGGTTTGTGTCGTCTGTTACGAAAAGTGATGATTTTAGAGGACGATATCACACAAACTATTCATTATATGCATAATTTCGATTTATATAAGAAAAATTCAACAAGTCTGCTTCTCGGTTCTACAAATTATTCTCATTTATATTTGTATTTCAATCCAATTTATTTGTACTTCCAGTGTGGTTACATTTATTACTAATAAGAAGTATATTTTCTATTTTTTTTTTATTTTTTATTTTACAGCAATTGTGAAATTCAGAACGTTGAAATAATGTCCCTACAGCATTTGGTAGAACCTAAGCAATATAAAAACTCGTCACTTGATGTAAATACGCTGTTCTGGCACTTGTCATAAGCGTTTCAATTTTTGGGTCCCAAAGACCCAGCCCGACCGTTCCTGAAACTATTTTCCGGCCGACCGTTCTAGGATTAAGGACCGACCGAATATTCAGCTTCGGTTACGACAAATTTCGGCCGAAATATTGATTTCGGCCGCAGTTTCGGTTTCGGTAAAATCGGCCGATTCTACGGCTAGGCCGAAATTAGCTTTCTAGAACTTACTAATGAAGTCCGATCGCATTCTTGGATAGATTCAGTCAACAATAACGCTTTACCTCAGTTGACAGTGCGCCGTTTAGCTGGTAGGAGGCTCCCTTCCCGTGTAAAAGTTGTGGGTATGTTGTAGTTAAGCGCAATATTACGCAATCGTATATAACAGTTACATTCGTATATTATGTTAGTAACAGTCCAACTTAGAATGAAACTTTCACTCTGCAGCGGAGTGTGCGCTGATATGTAACTTCCTGGCAGATTAAAATTGTGTGCCGGAACCAGGAATCGAACCTGGGACGCTCGCTTTTCAAGGGCAAGCGCTCTACCGACTGAGCTGTCCCTACACGACTGACGACGCCGTCTCACAACTATACTTCCGTCAGTACCTCGCCTCCTACTTTCCAAACTTCACAGAAGCTCTCCTGCGAAACATGCAAGACTAGCCCTCCTGGAAGAAAGGATATGGTGGAGACATGGCTTAGCCACAGCCTAAGGGATGTTTCCAGAATGAAACTTTCACTCCGCAGAGGAGTGTGTGCTATATGAAACTTCCTAGCAGATTAAAATTGTGTGCCGGAACCGGGACTCGAACCTGGGACCCGCGAATGGCAAAGGCCCCAGGTTCGAACCACGGTTGCGGCACACAATTTTAATCTGCCAGAAAGTTTCAATCCAACTTAGTATTGTATGTAATGGAAAGGGTTTCCTTGAAAGCGAGGAGTCCTTTTAATAATTAATATGGTTTTAATAAGCACTTATCATTCGGTATACACCTTTTCCTGTTCAATTTGCGTAAATTTATACTGACAACAGTCATACTGTTAATCGGAACTGTGACTATATTTTGAAATGATTTCTGCATGACTAATTTAGGCTGCAGTGTATTCAGGAATGCCAAATTGGAGATATGTAAAGTTGTTGCAAGAAACGTCGTGAATATGACAACCTAAAGCAAACGCCTTCAAGAACGAAACATAGAAGTAAACAAATGATGAGTATCTGCATATTTTGTGTTGTGATTCCCATGTTGAGGCTCTGACATTTCGTAGCATCTATTTGGCATGTTTTTTTTGTACGTAAATACTAAAGACTAACTTCCTTCAAAGAGGTATGCAGGACTGTGGAATTTGTGGTAGCTGTACAGTAGTCTCGTTAGCTCTACGGAACGGGACTGGGATCAAATCGATCAAATTTACGAGTGAAAAAGATGAAAATCGATCTTGAAAACAATACAAGCGTAAGAAAAAAAACAACGTTTTTAAATTGTCATTTACATTGGAGAAGCTCTCCTGCGAACCATGCAAGACTAGCACTCCTGGAAGAAAGGATATGGTGGAGACGTGGCTTAGCCACAGCCTAAGGGATGTTAAAGAAATGTCCGGCAGATGGCGTTGGACAGCAAAACGTCAGTGACTGCGCATGAAAATCGTGTATAAAAGGAGCTGTAATGAGAGAGAGAATCAGATGCACCAGCAGTCGCAGCATGTTGACGTTACCTGAAAAGGCGCTTTTTGTGAAGCTGTATTATCAGAATGGAAAATGTACTAGTTAAGCGTTACGATCCTATCGCCATAGGAAGGGGATTCGAACCGGTAAAGGTCGGTTGACAAATGCAGCTGTGGCGAGAATGATTTCAAAGTTCGAAGCAACGGGTTGATTAGACGATAGACCCCGTAGTGGCCGATCGAGCGCAAGGCGTAATGCTGCTGAGACAGTTCAGGGAGAAATGTAGACTGTTGTGGGTTCGTCTATGCACGGAGAAGTCAGCGCTCGTGCAGTCGCACGTCGCAACGGCATTCCATACACTACTATTTGGTAGGCACTTAGGCGTACCCTCCGATGCTATCCTTACAAAATCCATAGGCATCATGAAATGTTATCTTGCGATTTAGTGAAGCGGACGGCATTTGCGGTGTCGACGTTTCAAAAGATGGCGGAGACGACGATTCGTAGAGTAACGTGTTGTGGACCGACGAAGCTCATTTCACGCTCCGAGTGTCTGTCAAAGCCCATAACTTCAGAATTTGGGCTACCGAAAATCCTAGAACTGTCATGGAAACTCCATTGCACGACGAGAAAGTCACGGTATCGGTTGGATTTACCACATTTACGTTATCGGGCCTTTTTTTCTTCGAGGAACTGCGAGATTCTGTTTTTTTACTGCTACCGTGACGGGTGAGTGGTACGCCGATATGTTAATGAATTGCATCTTCCCCAGCCTGGCTGATAAACTCCTATTGGAAAGTACGATTTTTATGTAGTATGGCGCTCCACCCCATACTGCTAGACTCGTGAAAGATCTCTTGCGCGCGTCGTTTGTTGATGATGGTGTGCTCAGCCGGCACATTCATCATGCTTGGCCTCCCAGGTCCCCAGACCTCCGTCCGTGCGATTATCGATTACCTGAAGTCGCAAGTGTATCGTGATCGACCGACATCTCTAGGAATGCTGAAAGACATATTTTTGAACTCTTTGTTCTAATAAAATCCCATGTCATTCCACGCATGTATGTCAAATTTTAACTCTCTATCTACATTATTCCATGATTTATTAAGTTTTCATACACTCAATTTTGGAATACCCGGGATTAGCTGTCGTCTATCCAATAAAATTGACCTACTGATGATCATGGCTGTTGAGCTTGGCTTCCAGGTCTGTGTCCTTATCTTGTGCCGGCTGCTGTTATGTCTCCCAGTAGCCAAAACATCAATATATGTGACATAGTCCTTGATTCTGACACGGTGACGGTAACAGATTGTGGCTGATTTCAGTGACTTCCTGATGAAGAAAAGATGTGCAATGCTGCAATAAAAATTAGTACAACCTCTTAGAGTTTTCCAATTCACTCATGCGATAATGACGTACCAGGTGTCAACCCATGCTGAAATACCTGTCTACGTGTCTAGCAATTCAGACACTGATTCTGGCATCCTTCCGACCAGGCTAATACCGGCTTCAGATTCATTATTCTACACCTGCGTGACCGTTTCACGTAGTTGTTGGTTGGCGATTTGCATGTGGCAATTCTCGTCCCTTCATAACTCAACCGTGCTAGATTGGCGAGAGTTTGAGGTTGTCCTGACCAGGAAAGTTGCTAAACGTATGAATAGCATGTTGAATTTTACGCTCATTGCATGGGTGATATTCATCCTGTTAGGAGAACATATCACCTTCTTGTTGTGAGAATAACAAAATAACGGGTATCACAATTTTCGGCACGTATTGAGTGCTTGTCAGAGTTCACAAAGTTGAATGAGAGTTATAGCCTATTGCACCATGCACACTTTAGTTTTTGTTCTTCTAACGTCAAGAAACAAGGCCGCTATGTTCCAGGTTTCATCTGTATTAACCATGTACGCGAGTTCCACATGGTCTTCTGCTTAATAAATCTCGTACAATTCTCAATTATCGTTGACTTATAATTTAGAGTCCCCTTTTTATTATGTACTCTTAGTACTTATATCAATGTGTACTTTTGATTACGAAGCCTTTACTATTGAAGATAATCATTCCTTCAGTAAGCTGGTTTCCTGGGAGATTCTTTTTTACAGAACCTGCAGTCTTTTCGCTATTTCTATCGAGTCCATAGCTTCACGTGTGAGCAAATGATACACTCCGTAGTCACGGTTTTAATCTCACTTAGCAGCAGACCACGATGTATTGCTGGTTTACAAATCAGCAATTACGTTGAGATTTGTGCCTACTTCACAGATTTATTTTGAGAAGCAGAATCAGTATCTGTCCACGACAGCTACAACTAGATGGAACTATCAGTAGGTACAGTCTTGCCATTTCATGACGTTGTCTACCATTCTTTTCCTATTTTTCCGCTGATTCTGAGATTATTTTCAATCAGATCCCAGTATCCATCTCATTTTGTCTGTCAATTACAAAATCAATAACTTTTTTTCAGTTCAAACCGTACTTTGCCATTGATTGATTACGCGAGAACTTGATTAAACAGATATTGGCCCATCCCGCTCACGTAATGTTGAGAAACTAACTTCTTAAATATTTTGGAGTTTTTTATACACTTTTTTTCTATTCCATACTAAATTACTTCTGATAAAGACTGTAAATAATACTAACACAATAATTCAATGTCGTAAGTGAAATTTCACTCTCATACACACTCAGCTTTCGGCTTCAGCCTTTATCAGGAAAGCACATACACACAACTCTCATCTCTGAGTCGGAACTGCATCATCTGCGAAAAGCCTCGTTGAATTTCCGACATATATACTTGGATGACTACACTACGTGGCAGTTTACAATTGGTCTACTAGGTATGTACAAAAAACATTAGTCGCTGAAGACAACAGTCTGCCATTCCACCGTCCAAATTGTCCTCTGAAGGTAGCAGTCGAGCCGTATTTTCGAACCTGTGGTGTGAGTGGAAGAAGGACTAGAGGTGTGTGTGACGAATGTTGGCCGGCCGCGGTGGCCGAGGAGACTGAGGCGCGCCAGTCACGGTTTGCACGGCCACTGCGGTCGAGGGCTCGAATCTCCCCTCGGGCATGGATATTTGTGCCGTCCTTAGTCTTACCTAGTTCATAAGTAGTTTGTAAGCTTAGGGACTGATGACCCCGTAGTTAAGTCCCACAAGTTGTACAAACATTTGAACATTTTTTGACGAATGTTGCCCAACTGATGCTAAGCGCTTGGTAACATTTCTGGACTCGCAAACCATATCTGTGCTATGGTCTGTCTTTGTAGACGTCTGTGCTGCGCCGACGTCAATAATCTAGCCCAAGGGTTTGGGAACGTTCCTTCAAAATTTTCAACAATCTCACGCAACATAACCAACCAACCTTTGTAAAAATCTCCGAAAGGAACATCCATACACCTGAAAGGTCGCAATTGGACCCCTTTCTAACCCTGCAAAGTTGGCTATAGGGCGCACCAGCCCATCGCAAGACGACTGTTTGCTTCACATGCTGGTGTCACACTGAGCCGTTTGTCTGCAAACGTTCTTTGTTAAACATTCGTCGTTCAGGGTACTGATCACCTAGCTGTTTAGACTCCTCAAAATAACAACAACAACATTTGTAAAAAAAAAAAAAAAAAAAAAAAAAAAAATTTCACAATGATAGCGTCTGATATCACTCTTTGGAAGACGATGCTGAAACCATTATCACTACATCAACTATCACCGAGGTGGAATCTGTCATTACTGAATCAAAAACCACGTCTATTTTGTGTACTATTTATTTTTTCAAATATCTCAAATTGAGATATATATACAGCAGTCGCTATTATTTTTAGTTACCTTATTGACATGTGTAATTTCAACGGATCTTTGCAGTATTTCTGAAATTCAATACAATCATGAATAAACACTGAGGAGGGCTCCTGCAAAGAATCCAAAACGTTGGAAAGATTTTATTATCATGACGCAGCAAGTAGCTCAGAAGAATTTTAACGCCTTACCTCAAGGTTTATTACCAAAATAGGTACGATGTGTATGTGTGTGTGTGTGTGTGTGTGTGTGTGTTTGTGCGTGTGTGCGCGCGCGCCCGCCCACGCGTGCGTGCGTGTGTGCATACGTAAGTACCGTAAACCACGACAAGTTTCTCTTTGTTCCAAACTTGTGGTCGGTATATATCCCCTTTTGTGTATAACTGTCAGCAACCTCAGCTATGTGTGTCCATTAGAAATAACATAGCATGTGTTTGAATGTGAGCGGCTGCATAATGTTTTTTCATGAAATATTCCGTGTCGTAATTTTTGTCATAGCTGCTGATCAACGAGGAGTTTAGAGCACGTATGAGTAAAAGTTGGCAGCCTTTCGAGCCGATACGTCCGTTTGCCCGCATCACTCTTGACACTTCAGTTCGCACCTGCCCCGCACTCTTTTTAGAACATGGTTGACGCTCAACAGATCCTGTATTACCTATACAGTAAAGAGAGTTCACACATATACAAATTTTAACTCCCATTGCAGAATAGAGACGTATTGTATTGTTACCCGTATGTTCCCAAACGACGAAAGTTGTGATTTGTAAAGTAGGTTACTTTAATTGGAGAGATGATTGAATCTAGACGGCTTCTAGTTCTATTTCATGAATATACAGCACTGGTACCAACTCAGGCGCGTCGCTACGATCAAATGCTATGGTGTAAAGGACACAGGAAAACAACGTTAATCAAGACGTGGGAAATCGGAGAAATAGGAAGAGTACCAACACAGAACCTATTTGAAGAAAATGCGGTTTGCCCTGCGGTATGTGTGTGTTAGCAATTGGTACCTATTCATCAGGGTGGAAAGGGGATATATCGTGTCTCAAGGCGCTGTCTTCAGATACTCGCTCTGTCTTGCAATGTCGGTTTCCTGGTGATAGTCACGAACTGAATCGGCAATTTGTGTCTGTAGCGCCAAGGTGTGTGGGGAAGTGAACATGCGTTTGAAAATTCTAAGAGCTGATTGTCCTTCCGGCATTTTTCAACGCCATCGGTTGACGTGAATGGTGCAGGTGATCAGGCAGGATGCGTTCGTACGTGTCACCTCTCTCAGTCGTGTTTAGAAGCATCAGGGCTCACACGCTCCACATCTTCACAGAGCCTCCTCGAGCTCCAGCAGTCCCGAGCTGACATACAGGTTCGATTTTTTTTATTTATTATTTAACATGCCCCATTACATAGTAATATTACATGTTTGATGGTTAGATTCAGGCGATTACATCAAATATTTTTGCAAACACAAGTACAGTATATAAGTTGACAAGGTTTACAAAGGAACAAAAATTTTATACATTAGGAAATCTTATTGAATTACAAAAATTGTAAAAGTCTGTAGTGAATTTATGTACTAAGTCATATTTACTGACGGGCCATCCTCCTCCTTTTTCCTGAGATGGTCCCTCTCTTTCAATAAATTGCAGCAGTCGAAAAGCAAGTGGTCAATAGTTTGGACAGCACTGTTACATGTGCAAGTTTCGTCTTCAATTATTTTGAACCGCTGATAGTAGGCTTTCAGTTTCCCATGACCTGTTAACATAGCTGTAAAATTCTGAGATATTAGAAGTTTAATCAGTAAACGTTGTCGGATCGTAGGAAAATACGGTTTAGTGCTTCCCCCGTTTTTTGTTCTGTGCCACTCAATGTCCCATTTGTTCGTAAACTCTTCTAGAAGTTTCTTCTTTACGGCACTTGTAGGTATTTTGTTGTAGCGTATTGATTGTCGTGATCGAGCTGCTCTTTTAGCAAGGTTGTCCGCTAGTTCATTTTCCCATATCCCTTGATGTGCCTTAACCCATTCGAAATGCACCAGCCAGTTGAGTGTCTGCAACCTTCAGACTTTACATCTTATTTCTTCAATCAACAACAATTTGTGGTTCTTCGGATTTCGCAAAGAGTCCAAAGTAATCCTGCTGTCGGTGTAAATTACTCCAGTTGTATCAGTATTCGAGAGATTATTTATCAACTCAAGAGCATTGAGGATGGCAAATTGTTCCGCTTGATTGTTGGAGCATTCATTAGACAGTCTTAGCTGGTTCCATGGATACATGAGAATAAATCCGTACTTCAACTGGAAACGTGCCTAGTGAGCCCCGCCAACATTACCAGTCAAATACAGTACAGTGTTGATGGGCCCAGGCGTAGCGTAAATCTTTCAGTCCTGCAGTCAGCAGGAGTACAAGAATTGCCTTTCTGGTGCGAAACCCCATATACGAGGAACGTTTAAAAATTCCGCACAAAAATAAAAACTACTGACGTTTTTGGGGAAAACCATTTTTATCTCTCTACATAGTCTCCTTTTAGACTTACACACTTCGTACAACGCTGTTCTAATTTGTTGATCGCTTACGAATAATAGGAATTGTCGAAGCCTGCAAACCAGCTATTAGTTTATGCAATCACGTCCTCGTTTGAATGAAATATTCGGCCCGTCAGCCATTTGTTCAAAATGGGGAACAAGTAGTAGCCCGAGGGAGCAAAGTCTGGAGAATTGGGAGAATGAGAAACGAATTGGAATCCTATTTCCAGTCACTGCTGAGTTGTGCGCTGGTGCTTTGTCGTGATGAATAGGGACATTTTTGTGGCCCAATCAACGGCGTTTTTCTTGCAGCTGTTTTCAAACGGTCCAATAACGATGAATAATATGCACCTATAATAGTTTTATCCTGCTTCAGATATTCGACGAGAGTCCAAAAAGACCATCACTCTAACCCTCCCTCCTAATCGGTCTTCGCCATTTTCGGTGCAGATTCTCCCTTGGTAAGCCATTGTTTAGATTGTTCTTCGGTCTCAGGAATATAGTAATCTATCCACGTTTCATCCACAGTGACGAAATAACTCTTGAAGTCCTGAGGATACTTCCCGAATAGCTGCAAACTTTCCTTGCAACACTTCAGAAGGTTCCGTTTTTGGTCAAGCGCGAGCGATCCCGGCTTTCTCATGTCCAAATGGTCATGCAAAATATTCTGTACCAGTTCATTAGAGATGCTCACAGCACTAGGAATCTCACGCACCTGACCCCTTCTGTCATCGCTGCGGTGGAGCGGGCGAGCGCCTTGAGACGCTGTGCTACGATGCACGAGGCCGTCCCCCGTCGGGGATTCGAATCCCCCATCGTGCATGGATGTTTGTGCCTCTTTAGTATAAGGTAGTTGATAAGTAGTTTGTAAGTTTAGGGACTGATGATCCCACAGTTAGCTCCCATAACCTGTACAAACATTTTAACATTTCTTCTGTGATCCATCACCATATCATGCATTTTATCAAAAATTTCTGGAGTCGTAACCTCCACAAGGCGTCCAGGACTTTCAGCGTCACTTGTGCCCATATGGCCACTAAGAAAATTTTGACTTATAACTGTTGTAATCGAAGGTGCAGAGTCACCATAATGTTTATCAAGCTTCTCTTTAGTCTCCTGAGGCATTTTGCCTTTCATAAAATAATGTTTGATCACCACACTAAATTCTTTTACATTTATTCTTTGACAATCACTCGACTTCCTTGATTCACACGAATGCCAAACACTATGAAAGAGACAAATACGGCTGTAACTGGGTGTGCGTTCTTTTCAAAGATTCCGCTAACTAAACATGACCTCGTTTCGAGCCGATAACGCCATCTCTCGGACTCTGCACGGATTTTTCAAACGCCGCTAGTTGATGATGTTTCGTTGAGTGGTTCGTTGAGTGGTTGCTTATGTATCAGCATTGAAACCCACAGCAATCAGCGGAACTGTTGCACTTCTATTAGTGTCAACAATTCCATTCTTTCGTCGTTGGTACTGTTCTTGCAGGATCTTTTTCCGGCCGGAACGATGTCGGAGATTTGATGTTTCACAGGATTCTCGATATTAATGGTGTACTCGTGAAATATTCGTAGTAGAAAACCGCCAATTCATGGCTGCCTCGGCCCGATTATAACACCTCATTCAAACTTACATAATTCGTGGTAACCTGCCACTATATCAGCAGTAGCCTACCTAACGACTGCGCCAGACACCTGTTGCTTTTTTTATTGGCCTTTCCGGCCGCACATTGCAGTCCTGGTTGCATATTCATACCTGTGCCAGTTTCTTTGGCTCTTCACTGCATGTCCAATTCATAGCTCCAACACCTTCTCCGGCTAACCTTCTGTAAAGTAAAGAAATGAATAAGCATGAAATACGTTGTGCCACTATGTGCCACCCTCCGAGGTAGAAGATGACGCCACAACTTCAAAGTAGACACAAATACTTTGCAGGTTACAAACAGATCTAGACAGGCTGGAGTGCAAATATGGAAACATCCATAAAATACTGACGCTTCAACAACTGTGTTTGGGTTATGTTATTTGTCCATTACCCGTATTTAGAGGACGAAGTGCCGCATTTCTGCACAAGTAGTGCTTGCAGAAGGTCTGGTTCCTTCTACTTACTTCTACAGCGGTGATTAACTTCAGACTGTAAACGCCAAGGAAGAAGTGGTATTAAATAATTAATTGTCCTTGCAGTTAACAAAAGTTCTCAGTGTATGTCGGACGGTCTCTTTTAAAACGATGCAGTTAGCAAACGGATTGTGTTTGATGCTCTTGATTAAGTTGTGTTAACGTAGAAGCTATTTACTCCCAGTGGAAGGAGTAGTAAAAGCGATCGAGACGGCTAATGCATAATGCACCACCGAGACTCCTGAGACGCAGTGGTAATTGAATCAGTCGTTCATCAAACTTCATCTTCAGATTTTTCAGTTAAATTACTTACTTGTGGTTTGTATTTCTCCAGAATTTGACGTACACCTTTTATGATTTTAACACTTACCGGTCGGATTTTCACGTGAACTCTCAACGATATCTTAAGAGAGAAAAATGGAGCTTAAGTCAGAAGTTGTATTCAATACAACTGGATATTCAGAATTCGGACACTACTAACACCATACACAAACAAGCAGATATTGTTTAATTAGTGGATATGTATGCAGATATTAGGACATAACTATAACATTACGTCTACGTATTCCTAGTGTGACGTGTATAACAGAGCTGTTTTATACAGCGAAACGGTAGCAATATGTTTGGAAGTTATGAAATATATGTCACACAAGTATCATGTGGATACAATGATATTTCATGTGGTACAGAACAAGTGTCAATGACTACAACAGTGCAAGAGCCATCAGATATCACTTAAGCAGTAATATTATGGTAGGTGAGTACCCAAACCACTGAAAACAGATATCAGGAAGTCGATAAAATGATATGAAAACCAAACAGTATATTATTGCTTGTTGCAAGTTGGAAAGAGTGATGTATGACGGGCGATTGCTATCTACAATTGATGAACGATATCTTTGTCGTTACTTTCCGGTAAATACACAAATCAAAACAATCACCACAATTCTAGACGTTAATTACCCTGTACATAAAAATGCAGGTGAGATATACAAAAACTTTTTTTTTCAGTTACGTATTGAAATTTATCAGACTTTGTCGAGGATTAAATGTATAGCAAGTACTGGAAACTTAAAAAGGTGCACCAGTTTATATCGATACATATTTTAAATTTTCTTGAGGCAAAACCTACCGATGCCGTTTGCTTTCCCGAAATGCCGAGTGCAAACGGATCTTACGAATGGTTGTGATCGTAGTATACATCGAATTAGTACCCAGTGCGGTTAACTTTATTGTTACAAGCAATTTTGAGAAAGTAATCAATTGGGTCTGGTTGTAATTAAAATTTCTATTCTTAACGGGGGTCTCATTTCAACAGGTAATCATGAGAAAGTTACATTTTGTGGAAATATTTTAAAGGAATAAATCACTGGAAGAAATAAATTGTTAATGTCCACAGGAGAAGGTGTTGTTATTTGCAAGCCATGTTTCCGTTCTAGAATACAATGGCGCTCAATGTGACACAATTTGTGTGCACGAGGTTTGTTTTGATACCGTTGTGCAACTGTTGGCAGCACTTCTCGCGCGAGTAACCATGAAATATGCAGCAGTCGTGACAAAGGTCATGCACAGCTAGAAGCTCAGTGACTGGTGTCGTATTACTGAACAAGGAAACATGGGAGAGATGTGTTGACGCTGTTCATGGCGAAGAAGATACACAAACAAAGAGTGGCACTAAGAGAGGCAGAAATGACAATTAACTATAATCAGTCAATGTAGTTCTCTCTGATCAGATATAGATACGTTCCCATTGTCTAAGTCGAGATAAGAATTAATACAGGAAGCTAGCAAATTGAATTGATCCAACAGTCAGCACTTATCGATGCATCAAGAATCAAATTACCACAGTAACTGATATAAAGAAGGAAGTGAATTTGGAAGTATCCCATTCATAAGATGCATTGTGACCTGAGACACAGTAAAACTTTAACATCACCTGACCGTATGTTCTTCTGAACCCTCGAAGGATGCACTCTCGGTATTAACTGGCTGAAAATATTGGGGATTCTTCCGACTATTTTGGACGAAAGTACGAGTTTCGCTGTTATTTAATGGATTAAACGCGCCAAAACGCTCGGTTTATGGCCGGTATAAGTCTCATTAGCAAATCTATTAAATTAGATCTACTAATGTACATGCTACACCTCGATAATTAATCCAACAAAAATGCCCTGTTGCAGAATATAGTCTCTAACACATTTCCCGGTCAGCAGCTACGTGGCACAGATGTGAAAGTTACACCTTTTTCACATTAAAGTTCAAATCTGACATGTTCACTCTCAGAATTCAGGCCTCAACACTGCTCTCCCTCACTCACGTCTCAAATTTTTGAATTCTAGCGAAAATCTGAACTCTTTAATAGCGTCAAGAATGATTCACTGATTGTGACCGCACCGAATATCTCAGGAAATAAGCGTGAAACGAAAAAGCTACAAAGAACAAACCTTTTCTAGCTTGAACGGGGAAAACAGGTGGCGCTATGGTTGGCCCGCTAGATGGCGCTGCCATAGGTCAAACGGATATCAAATGCATTTTTTAAATACATATCCCCATTTTTATTACACAGTCGCCAAGCCGTAAATAATTATGAATGTTTTATTTGGAACACTTTTTTCGCTTTGTTTGGATGGCACTGTAATATTCAGAAACCTATTGCTCAGAATTTTAGACGAACAGTGGGTAACAGATAGGTTTTTTAAATTAAAACACAGAAGATATGTACGTTTGAACTTTATTTCGGTTGTTCCAATGTCATACATGTACATTTGTGAAATTATCATAGATTATGAGAACGCATGCTGTTACTGCTTGATTACTTGTAATTACTTCATGACTTCAATAAATGCTCGAAATAATGTCCTTCAACTTCTATGCTTTTGGCAATACGCGTAACGAAATTCCTCTCAACAGCGAGTAGTTCGCCTTCAGTAATGTTCTTACATGCATGGACAATGCGCTGCCGCATGTTTTCAATCGTCGTCGGTGAATCATGATAACAAATATCCTTCAATTCTCCCCACAGAAAGAAATCCGGCGATGTATGATCCGTTGAACGTGCGGGCCATGGTATGGTGCTTCTACGACCAATCCACCTGTCATTAAATATTCCATGAGTGCAATGAGTTACTCCCCTCCCCTTTCACAACTCTCGCTATTTGTATCCACTAAAATTTCATTCAAGAATTCGGCTATGCAACCATGATTGAAAAAAATTATCAACAACGTTTCTGAAAATCCCAGATTATTTGTAACGTCTCCATTACAACAGCTGAACATTGCTACTGTCCCCCCCCCCCTTTTTACCTGGGAAGACATATTTTTATAAACGTACCATGGTAAAATAAATTATTGAAAGTGGTACTACCAATTTAAAAACAGGTACATAGTGTTACAGCTGTGAAAGTATTGTCAAACAGATGTAATAATGCATTTTAATGGAATTCTTCTAATCTTCAAATGTACGTATATAGCACATTAACATCACTTTTTAATTTAATTTACCTTAATGGCTTAAAGTGCGTCATCAGGATCGTCTGAACCATTTCAATTACAGGGATGAACATCTAGGTTCTAAAAATCATTTCCCGCCCAGCATTTTATTAGAAGAAATAGACGTTTATGTCCAAACGCCATTTCCTCCTTTTTGTAAATTTTTATACTTTATCAAGCTACCACCGGGAAACAATGATGCTTCGATACCGGAATTGCCAATTGTGTTAAGAGACGACGTTACGACTGCTGTGAAACTTATTGCCCGATTAAAGAAATCTACTCTCCGAAGACAATTTTTTTAAACACCTTACAGATCGGTATTTTTTATTGGTGAATTCGTCACTGTCACTGTGCAGCTTCAAAAGTACTGCAACAAAATTTAAGCATTTTTCGGATGAAAAAATACAGTGCGTAACTTACTATTCATTATGTGATCAAATGGATCCGGAAACCACCCGAAAAATACGTTTTCCATGTTATGTGCATTGTGATGCCACCTGCTGTCAGGTATTCTTCATCATTGTTACGTCCTGTGATCTGAAGGAAAGACAGCTAATAATGAATATAATAAACGGTTTATTAAACAAAAAGCCTTCTGAGCGTACAGTAGCAAAAAGCAAAGAAGAAGAAACCTAGTCACTTAGAGACATCCAACAAGCACAATAGCGAAAGCATCACACAAACAACTACTATTTACAAGTGGCGCTACGCAAAAACAAATACAATACTGCGACACGAAAACTACAGTCTACGCTGAATGCCACTGATGCTGGAACCGGCGTAGGAGCGGTCGGCAGCTGGGTATGCACTGCTTGTCCACACTGCGTCGGTGCGCTTATGAAGCCCGCGAAGGGCTACACCAGGTCACGCTGTCATTGGCTAGGCAGTCACTTGGCTAACCGTAAAATAGTCCGAAGTACAGCGCCGTTTCCTATGCACTTGGTCGTTGTTGATGTTTATTGTTTTCGTGTGAGCGCCTACGAAGGAAGGCTAAGCAGCCCGCCTTGGCTGCCTGTTATACGGGCACTCTGCACAGTCAGGGGCTGCCACAGCAAACGGCTGATCTCAGTAGACATCGAGAGAGAATGGGGCACTCCGCAGAAATGACGGACTTCGAACATGGTCAGGTGATTGGTTGCCACTTGAGTCAGATATCTGTACGCCATAACTGTACACTCCTAAAAATCTCTAGGTGCACTGTTTCTGAAGTGTTTGTGAAGCGGAAATGTGTTAGGGACACGTCCAGCACGAAAGCGTACAGGTTAGCCTCGCCTGTTGACTAACAGACCGCCGACGGTTGAAGAGGGTCGTACGGCGTAATGGTCAGGCATCTATCCAGACCATAACAAAGGAATTCCAAACTGCATCAGCGTCCACTCCAACATCTGTGTCAGGTAGGTGGAAAAGCTTGGATTTCATGAAGTGAGAGTCTGTAAGGTTCACATCACGCAGGCCAATGTCAAACAACGTCTCGCTTACTGTAAGAAGGGTAAACATTGCACGATTGAATAGTGGAGAAATGTTGTGTGGAGTGACAAATCGCGGTACAAAATGTGGCGATTCAATGTCAGGGAGTAAGGTGAATTTCCGCTGAATGTCATCTGCCAGCGGGTGTAGTGCAAACGCCGGCCGCGGAGGCCGAGGGGACTGAGGCGCGCCAGTCACGCTCTGCACGGCCACTACGGTCGGGGGTTCGAATCCCCTCTCGGCATGGATATTTGTGCCGTCCTTAGTCTTAGCTAGTTCATAAGTAGTTTGTAAGTTTAGGGACTGATGACCCCGTAGTTAAGTCCCATAAGCTATACAAACATTTGAATATTTGATTTTGTAGTGCAAACAGTAAAATTCGGAGGTCGTTGTGTTATGGTGTGGTCGTGTTTCTCGTAGATAGTGCTTGCACCCCTGTTTTGCGTGGAACTATCACAAAACCGGCCTACATTGGTGTTTTAAACACCTTCTTGCAATCCCACTGTTGAATAGCACCTCGGGGGTGGTGATTGCATCCTTCTATATGATCGATCACCTGATTAAAATGCATGGTCTACGGTGGAGTGGTTACACGACAATGACATTCCTGTAATAGACTGTCGTACACAGGATCCTGAATTGAATACCATAGAACACTTTTGGAATGTTTTGGAACGTCAACTTCGTGCTTGGTCACAGCAACCTACATCGATACCTCTCCTCAGTATAGCTCTCCATGCCACTCCCCAAGAAATCTTCCAGCACCACATTAAACGTATGCCTTAGAGTGTGGAAGCTGTCATCAAAGCTAAGGTGGACTAATGTCATCATAATGAATCAGAATATTACCGATGGAAGACAGCATGAACTTGTTATTTCCAGACAGATGTCAAATTACTTTTGATCATGTTGTGTACATAGGAATTTACCTTATACATAGCAGCGTATCAAATTCAGACATTTTCGAAAATGTATCAACGATCACTATTTCGTTTCTGATTATACAGGATGTAAGAAAAATGTACGTAACAATTTGCAACACAGCCTGATCACATGTGGACGAAGACACTATGTTACATTAACATGGCCCCGGTAAACAGTTGCATCTGTATTACACCTGTCTCCAACGCAGTAATATAAGGAAAGACATAAGAACAGGCAGCATCAGCAAACCACATGCATCTCTTTCCTCACAGGATATGTGCAAGTGTCCCTCCGTGAGCACTGATAGACGCGTCAAACCGCCGTCGTTGTGAATCTAGGATTAGCTAATATATCCCATGAGTATTGCCTATAGTACGTTGACGCGACATTTCAGCAATATGAAGTCAATTTTCACAACCGCAACGTATACTCTGACGTCAATCTTCGCGCAACTGTTTAAAGCAACTCGTCAACAATTATTTTCTGTCATTGTTTGAGTCAGCATTGTTTGTGACTATTTGGTAGGGCCTCGCGTCCTCCCATCCATGCTCAACGGACAACAGGTACCATTATTTAGTAGAGAATGTTCTGACTGTTCTAAAAAGAGCCATTATCTCCTCAAAACATGACAGAGCACCTCCTCATTTCATTTAACCCAGATATTCCTGAATATTTTTCGTTTACTTTCTGGTGAGACGGATTTTTGAGCCCCTACTCCCCCATATCAGCTTTGTTTTGCAAGAGATGAAATTATAAATAATGTACATATTCATGAAATGTAATTATTAATAAAACAATTTATTGCATGTATGATTTTTTATGATGTAATACTTAAAAGTGCTATGTTTCTGTTTCATGGTCGATCGAGGTACTGCAATGATCAGGAGCAGCGTCGCCGCAGCACCGACCTGCATCACAAAAAATATTTGTATTGGTTATGAGACTTAACTACGGGTCATCAGTCCCTAAACTTACAAGAACTAGCTAATACTAAGGACGGCACAAATATCCATGTCCGAGGAGGGATTAGAATCGCCGACGGTGACTGGAGCGCCTCAGTCCCTTCGGCCACCGCGGCCGACCCGGCATCACCGAACTGGCCATCACATGATGTTAGCTGAGGGTCACGGGGCAGCGGACGTTTCTGCGCCTTCTTTAATGCGGCACGTCGATCGTCCGCTACGAAGAAATATTAATCAATAGCTATTGTTTCACGCAGTTCAGTTCATGTTCATGTTAATACTTGATTGGATCAAGAGCAAATATTAATGCTTGTAATGTAATGTGATCCAATTAACACGAAATATTTAAATGAAAGAAGACTTTAAATATTATGTCATTAAAAATTATAAAGTATGAAATAATGTATTATTTGAAGTAGAATATGACATTTATTTTTCAAGATGATATATTTTTTCTGCATTTAAGAAGATACTATTGATAGTTAGAACAGTTTGTTGAGAGCTATAAAATCTCAAGACGCATTTAAGAGAAGTAGTGAAATCCTACCTGTGAAAATTTTATTTAGCAAGCTGTGAATTTTTATCGAACATTGATTTCATTATCGATTCGGTGATCAGGATTTTGATACGTAACTTGATATTCAAATTATAAATATTTACTTAGTAACTAACTATATGCTCTATAAAGTAGTTGTTTTTAATAAGACTGAGCTATATTTGTGACTATTTCTTTATGTTATGAGATGATCTAGACAATTTAACGTCCTTCACCACCTTTTACCACTGTCGCACCGAAACTTTTAGTTTAAAAGATAGTTTATTACATCACTAATAGGTCCATTAAATGTTGCAACATTGATTTTAGACGAATTGCAAACTCTCTGTATAATAGGTCTTCCTTCTGGAACGCGGTAAAAATTAAAACACATTATATACTAGGTAATATGACATTTTGGTTGCAAAGCCATCCACATGTTTCTGAATAACAACAATAAAATTGGTGTGTAAGTACTTACACACGCCTATCATGAGTTTTTAACTCATACGTTGCTTCTGAAGCAAAAGCTTCAAAGGTGACTAACATATCATAACGTACTAAAACAATGAATGCTAGTATACGCGTGTCAACGATCGACATTTTATTAACAGTCCGTTGTTTTCTGCTGAAACGAAACAAAACTTTAGATTTAAAAAAAAACTCAATACAACCTTCTGGAAGGACGTCAGGATCGTTTGGGTTTTTATATGTAAGCTTCTGAATGGCAGATTCAGTGACAGATGGATAGGCAGAGGTGAACCAATTGCTTCCTTTCGCGCCCTCTGGAGACCGCTGGAGTTTTATTGAAAATTCGTGCGAATAAAACAATAGCAATAGACGGGAGGGGGAATACATCAGCTTATCCACGATTCAGTAAAATGACTGCTTGACGGAGAGACCAAAGTTAACATAGACTGCCAGTGTCCCTATCTCTGCTGTGTTGTGGATTGAAATCAACATATTGCCCCGACTCAGGTGACTGAGTATTCCTCATTATGAGCAACAGTTTTTCTCATTTAGAGGTGAAAGGAAGCATTGATGTTTAACAATAAAACCATTTTTCTTATTCCTATTATACATGTAATAGTGAATGTAACGTAATTTATCCATAACACTAATATTGATGCGGTGATTATCGTTTTTACATGTGGACATGTAAAACGTACTGCCAATTCCCTTTACAAGCAACAGAATTATACACTTATGGTCATTAAAGTTGCTACACCAAGAAGAAATGCAGTTGATAAATGGGTATGCATTGGAAAAATATGTAATACTAGAACTGACATATGATTATATTTTCACCCAATTTGGGTGCACATATCCTGAGAAATCAGTACCCAGAACAACCATCTCTGGCCGTAATAACGGCCTTGATACGCCTGAGCATTGAGTCAAACATAGCTTCGATGGCGTGTACAGGTACAGATGCCCATGCAGCTTCAACACGATATCACAATTCATCGAGAGTAGTGACTGGCGTATTGTGATGAGCCAGTTGCTCGGCCACCATTGACCAGACGTTTTCAATTGGTGAGAAATCTGGAGAATGTGCTGGCCAGACCAGCAGTTGAACATTTTCCGTAACCAGATAGGCCCTACAGGACCTGCAACATTCGGTCGTGCACTAACCTGCTGAAATGTAAGGTTTCGCAGAGATGAAATGAAGGTCATAACACATCTGAAATGTAACGGCGTCGATGTGAACAAGGGATGACCGAGACGTGTAACCAATGACATCCTAATACCATTACGCCAGATGATACGCCAGTATGGCAATGACGAATACACGCTTCCAATGTGCGTTCAATGGGATGTCGCCAGACACGTTTGCGACCATCATGATGCTGTAAACGGAACCTCGATTCATCCGAAATGATGACTTTTACCATTCGCGCTCCCAGGTACGTCGTTGCGTACACCATCGCAGGCGCTCCTGTCTGTGTAGCTGCGTCAAGGGTAACCGCAGCCATGGTCTCCGAGCTGATGGACCATGCTGTTGCAAACGTCGTCGAACTATTCTCGCAGATGATTGTTGTCTTAAAAACGTCCCCATCTGTTGACTCATGCATCGAAACGTGGCTGCACGATCCGTTACAGCCATGGGGATAAGATGTCTGTCATCTAGACTGCTAGTGATACGAGGCCGTTGGGATCCAGCACGACATTCTGTATTGTCCTTCTGAACCCACCGATACCATATTCAGTCATTGGATCGCGCAATGTCGCCATACGATAAACCGCAATCGCGATAGGCTACAATCCGACCTATATCAAAAGTCGGAAAAGTGATGGTACGCATTTCTCCTACTTGCACGAGACACCACAACAACGTTTCACGAGGCAACGCCGTTTAACTGCTGTTTGTGAATGAGAAATCGGTTGGAAACTTTCCTCGTGTCAGCATGTTGTAGGTGTCGCCAACGCCGCCCACCTTGTGTGAATGCTCTGAAAAGCTAATCATTTGCACAACACAGCATCTTCATCCTGTCGGTTAAATTTCGCGTCTGTAGCACGTCATCTTCGTGGTGTATCAATTTCAATGGCCAGGAGTGTATATCCGTAGGTGTATCAATTTCAATGGCCAGGAGTGTATATCCGTTGGTGTTGCACTATAAATCTTTTACTTTTTTCCAATTGATTAATGTGATTGTTGAGGGGGAGATTAACCAAACAGCTGTTCATAGTATATATCAGCAAATAAGCCCTTCCTGGTGCAGTTTTTTTTAATAGCGTCATAAAATGCTTAATTTGATATAGAATATTTATTATACCTATAACACCATATCTTGTTGTTTGCATCGATAATGTTTCCTCACCACATTACTATTTAACGTAAATAGCCAATATTTTGCTTATTTTACGTTTCGGCATCACTGTGTGTGTGTAGAAATAGACTTGAAATATAAATCGTTATGTTGAGTTATAATCGGTCATTAAGAATACAAACAGACGTCAGTTTTTTTTTTATAAAAGCATAATAAAATATTTCACATTTATTGTTGAGGAATCGTAACAAAAATGATTTAGCATGTCAAACTAATACTTATTCCTCTACTTCTGTGTATTCACAAAGAAGTGAACGTTTCCGTCTGACAACACAGACGCGTGCCGATCGCGTATATTTTGGTACGTGAGTTCTCAGCAGTTCAGACGTCATTCAGCCGTAACAACAGGGGCGTCTCTGCACTTCTGGTTTTTTCGATGACCAAATCTGAACTGTGTGCTGCAATCTAAAATCCCGCCAGTTTTGATGTGCGGTTTGTGATACGGTTTTTGTTGACAAAGACCTGAAAGCTATAGAATTTTATCGCAAACTGAGCGAAGTGTACGGAAACAAGTAATGAGTTCCGCCCAGAAATTGTGAATTACGTATAAAAGTGTCCGAATTAACGTTCATGATGAAGAGAACAGTGGACGCCCGAGCATTGTGACTGGCGATTTTATTACTAAAGTTGTTCCCTAGAGAAAGATCTGGTTTGCGAGGCAGCGCTTTGATGACGACGCGGAACTCCAGGCGGGCGTGACTCACTGGCTGAAGTCTCAGGCGGCAGAATTTTACGACGAAGGAATTTCCAAGGTTTCCCACCGCTATGAAAAGTCCCTATGTGGAAAGGTAGTATTGTAATCGCTCTGTCAGATTATATGATGAAAAGTTTATCTTGTACTTTTTTTTAATGCCAAACCGTTCCCCTTCTTTCTGAATATCACCTCGTACTAAAAGACTCAGAGTACAACAAAAACAATCTTTTACAAAAAAAGTGCAATTTCTTTGCTTGCAAAAAGAACTCTCTATAGGCAGACGTTACGCTGTAACCATAGCAGAAGGGTTTTGGAACATATACTTTGCTCGAACATTATGAACTACCTCGAAGAGAACAGCCTATTGACAAATAGTCAACACAGATTCAGAAAGTATCGTTCTTGCGAAACACAGCTTGCCCTTTATTCACATGAAGTGATAAGTGCCATCGAACAAGGAATCTCAAATCGATTCCATATTTCTGGATTTCCGGAAGGCTTTTGACACTGTATCACACAAGCGGCTACTAATGAAATTGCGTGCTTATGGAATATCTCCCAGTTGTGCGATTGTATTCACGATTTCCTATCAGAAAGGACATAGTTCCTTGTAATTGACGGTAAGTCATTGAGTAAAACAGAAGTGATATCTGGCGTTCTCCAGGGAAGCGTCTTACTCTTCCTTGTGTTTATAAACGATTTAGGAGACAATACGAATAGCTCCCTTAGACTGTTCGCGGATTGATACTGTCGTTTATCGTTTAGTGAAGTCAACAGAGGATCAAAAGCAACTGCAAAGCGATTTAGACAAAATTTCTACTTGGTGCGAAAATTGGCAATTGACACTAAATAAAGAAAAGTGTGAAGTAATACACATGACCACTAAAAGAAATGCGCTGAACTTCAATTACGCGATAAATCAGTCAAACCTTAAGGTAGTAAGGTAGTAAAATATCTAGGAGTTACAATTACGGACAACTTAGACTGGAGAGAACACACAGAAAATATTGTGGGGAAGGCGAACCAAAGGTTACGTTTCATTGGGAGAACGCTTCGAAGATGCACCAGCTCCACCAAAGAGACTGGCTACATCACACTTGTGCGTCCTCTCCTGGAGTACTGTTGCCCATTGTGCGACTCTCACCAGGTGGGACTGACGGAAGATATTGAGAAGGTTCAGAAAAGGGCAGCTGGATTTTTTTTCACGTTACGTGCGGAAAGCGTCACGGAAATGTTGCACGATTTGACGTGGAAATCATTAGAAGAAAGACGTTATTCATTGCGGCGTGATCTGTTTGCGAAGTTTCAATCACAGACGTTTTCTTCTGAATGTGAAAATATTTTGCTAGCACCTATCTACTTAGGGAGACATGACCATCCCAATAAAATAAGAGAAGTCAGATCGGAAATGGAACGATTTGGATGTTCTTTCTTCCCGCAAGCTATTAGAGAATGGAACGGTAGAGAAAAGTTATGAAAGTGGTTAATGAACCCTCTGCCTGGCACTTAAATGTGATTTGCATAGTATCTATGTAGATGTAGATTTGGAATTGTGGAGAATTAACGCTAATTGTACTACTAAAACTGTAATATGAATACGCTAAATGTCCACTACAATTACTCCAACTCTCATATCCATTTCACATTACTCGTAATGACCAAAACGGCGTCCTACGCCGAGTCTCGTGCCATATGTTACAGTATAATGACGTCTTGTATAGCCTACGTTATCTTTGATCTATGGTTTTTACGCATGTATCAGTGGTCACGGAAGGCATATTAAAAATCTCCTTTGAGGAAGAGTTGCATGTTGTAACCTTCTGCGTTCTTTTCTCGTATGTTTCCTCTGGAAACAATGTGGTGTAAATTGGAAAACGAGTGTTTTATACAATATTAAGATAACTGCATTTTCGTATTATCACTGTGGCTTGGAATTCGTAAAGTACACTTCTGCTAGACATTGTACGGATATAGCTGTAGTCATCTAGTCGGACATTACTCTCGCATTACCTCCAAAACATCAATTATCGTAGACTTCCTGTCCACAAATACAGATTTATCATGAAGTAATTGATATAACCATGAAATAGTCTTTTTTATGAGCTAAATTATTTACCATTAATATTTTTGGCAGTATGAACTTGATTGGCTTTTTCCTCCAGCCGACACCGCCGCCTCAGACCCAGCTCATTGTGCCCGCGTAACCAGAATTATGTAACGCAGCGGGGATCAATGGCTGTCGGAGGTGCGTCTGCCTGGTAAGGCCTGTTTATCACGCGAATACGTCTCGTCATGAATTATTTATCGCCTTCCGTCAGCAAAGATTAATGTCTGACGATCTTTCAACGCTCCACACAAGTAAATTACTTCGCAGTAGGGGAGATTTTTTTTTAACTCTGTGCCGGGATAACTCTCTTCTTCACAGGAATAATTCATCAAAAAGAGTGACTTCTGAATTTTCCGCCACGTCTCCTGCAGTCTGAGAGGTATCTTCGCTGTGTATCTCGCAACGCGAGATATTATTTTCTATTTGTGCCGACAAATGTCTTAAATAAAAAATTCCTTCTTGCGTATGTGTTGTTTCACTGCACTACTGCTAGCTGGTATCGGCACAAAGTGTATGAGACGATGAGTCATACTATTGACAGCCCTTTTCATCAGTTTATCAGACTTGTCAGCCGTCCGATAATGGATTTTATCGTCGTAAGTCGAGTATTTTCCTAGAAATGTATTTTATATACTGATAAAAATGTTCAAATGTTTGTAAACCTATTGGAGAAAATTTCTATGGTCATCAGTCCCCAGACTTACACTAAGGACAACATAGACACCCACGGCAAAGGGAGGACTCGAACCTCCGGCGGGAACGGCCACCCAGTCCGTAACTTGACGTCTTACACCACGCGGCCACTCCACGCGGCTTTTCATACTGCTTATAATTTAAATAGCTGGGATGTACGTAGGCTGGTTTGATGTGTCAAGAGACCCTTGTATTTTTACACAGCTGATGTTTCACATATCACTGACAATTTTCTGAAATTCGTAAATGAGGATAGGGCACTCTGTTACCTATATATTTTTACCATCCCTTAAACTTTAGGTAGCAGCTTCCCTTCTCCTTAAATGAACTTCCGTCTGATAAATCGATGTACATGGCGCACAAAATGAAAATGAAATTTGAATAAACCACAGGTAACAGAATATAGCCCTTTCAGACACAGCTGGTGATGTAGCTGATGTGACACTAATATTGTCGCGTTGAAAAGGAAGCAGGCTTGACTTCGAAGGCAGGATTGTCAGCTGAACACAGCTCTTATACTGAATGCAGGTTTATTGAGAACTTAACATACACGCAGCACTAACTGCCTCTCTGGCAGAGTGCTCTGCTATTTATACACAGACAGAATGTACCAGAAATTAGAAGAATAGTTAACATAAGAAACAAGTAGAAATTTTAAGTGAACATTCTGAAAATGTTAATTACAAATAAATAAATTTTTTCCCGTGGACGGGATTGAACCGGCGACCTTTAGCAACGCAATCGGTGTCGCTACCCGCTGCGCCACGCCGACAGTTGGGTTACGTGGGGTCTCGCGGCAATATAGAGAGGAACTTCTAAGATACTAAATACAGTAATTCATTACAGAAAATAAATTTATTTTTAAAATTTTGCACCCACATAGTTGCCCTTTTTGGGTCTTCACTACAAATTTTTAAGGACTACACAATCTTACAGTAACATTCCTGTGAAAGAAATGACATAATATCGTCACACGATGATATAAAATCATCTGGCTATCAGATATGATAGCTTCACATGTCAAAACAAGGATATCAACACCTTATCAACAAGTCTTTCTTGTCTCTATTGTTAGTGCACTGGAAGTTTGCCGACATTGCCAACTGCAGTTGTGACCTATTGTAGAAACCCATCGTTGAACTAAAACACGCTCACGATACCGCAGTCCATCCAAGATTGTGTGATGCAGGCCCGAACGTCCTAGCGTGAATTACAAAGAAATAAAGTGGCAAAACCATAACTGCACAATTGTGCGTGGAGGCCCAGAAAGTGTTAATACTTTAAAAGATGCAGGGCACAAATATTTTCTTCAAGTATTTACGGCCGTATTCGGTCATAGGCAGACGTATAGGCAGATTTTTTTTTCAGTTATATTGAGCCGTGGGCGCTCTTTTCAAATTTCCCTCCACCGCCGATTTAGTTTTCGTCCACCTTGATATCTAATTGTCTAGCAGCGCTATCGCTGCCTTAGGAGTCCTGTATTGCAACTCGAGACCGATGCATGCGCCGTGGTGGAGATAGGGGAGTGGCGAATAATGAATGGTTCGGTTGGTCGAAGGCTGATTTGCACTGTGGTCTGTTGATGCATTGGGCCGGTCTTTTGGGCCCAGGGATCGTTGCCACATTTCTGCCACCTGATTACCGACAGAAATTGTCACCCGTGTCTTAAGTGGAATGACCTTGTTGCTGCCCTGTGCTCCTCCAGATTGCTAAAAGTTACTCAAGACATTTGGCTATTAAAGGAAGTGCCTTCGATATGTTTATAAATCCTATAGGTGCGCTGAAGCGAGCTAACCGCCGTACAGCAGTGTGGAGCTGGATGTGTTGGTGAAACAGCCGTTGGAAGGGCCTCTCACCCGTCCACTGTTGTACAAAAGTAAACAGTTGGGAGCCTGGGTGAAGCTGTGCGCCTCACGGTGGAAGTAACGGCTGGCTGTGCACTGCGACCTTTACCACTCTGGTATGAAATGTTTAGAAAAAATGGAGTCCTTAAGCAGGCTACAGTTCACCTAGTATTTATACACTACTGGCCATTAAAATTGCTACACCAAGAAGAAATGCATTGGACAAATATATTATACTATAACTGACATGTGATTACATCTTCACGCAGTTTGGGTGCATAGATACTGAGAAATCATTACCCAGAAGAACCACCTCTAGCCGTAATAACGGCCTTGATACGCCTGGGCATTGAGTCAAACAGAGCTTGGATGGCGTGTACAGGTACAGATGCCCGTGCAGCTTCAACACGATACCACAGTTCATCAAGAGTAGTGACTGGCGTATTGTGACGAGCCAGCTGCTCGGCCACCATGGACCAGGAGTTTCCAATTGGTGAGAGATCTGGAGAATGTGCTGGCCAGGGCAGCAGTAGAAGATTTTCCGTATTCATACCTGCAACAGGGGTCGAATGAAGGGTAGAACCACGGATGGTAACACATCTGAAACGAAACGGCCACTGTTAAAAGTGCCGTCGATGCGAACAAGAAGTGATCGAGATGTGTAACAAATGGCGCCCCATACGCCGGGTGATAACAATTACACGCATCCAACATGCGTTCACCGCGATGTTGCCAAACGCGTGTGCGACCGTCATGACGCTTTAAAGAGAACCTGAGTTCATCCGAAAAAATGATGTTTTGCCATTCGTGCACCCAGCTTAGTCGTTGCGTACTCCATCGCAGGCGCACCTGTCTGTGAGGCTGCGTCAAGGGTAACCGCAGCCATGGTCTCCGAGCTGATAGTCTATGCTGCAAGCATCGATTCGTGCTGATGGTTGTTGCCTTCCAAACGTCCCCATCTCAGGGATCGAGAAGTGGCTGTAACAACAGCCATGCGGATAAGATGCCTGTCATCTCGACTGCTAGTGAATCGAGGCTGTTGGGATCCAGCACCCACCGAATCGATACTCTGCTGTCATTGGATCTCGATCACCGCGAGCAGCAATGTCGCGATACGATAAACCGCAATCGCGACAGGCTACAATCCGACCTTTATCCAAGTCGTAAGCGTGATAGTACGCATTTCTCCTCCTTACACGAGGCATCACAACAACGCTTCACCAGGCAACGCCGATCAACTTTTGTTTGTGTATGAACAATCGTTGGATACTTTCCTCGTGTTAGAGCGTTGTGTGAATGCTCTAAAAAGCTAATCATTTTCATATCACAGAATCTTCCTCCTCTCGCTTAAATTTCGCGTCTGTGGCACTTCATCTTTGTGGTGTAGCAATATTAATGGCCAGGAGTGTATTAATTCAAACTGGTTTTCTTATATCCGGTGTTACCTGCATTGGTTAAGTTTTAAAGATTGTAATTTTTAATTAGGTCACAATTCACCTAATCTTGGTATTAATTTATTCTGATGACCAATATTTTTGTCTGAGGATATTGGGTCTGTTAAGTGATCCAGGCCAGTTGCTTGTTCACATAGTCAAGTTATTCCGAAGCTAAGTGGGACTGATAGTTCTACCGTTTAACCCTAATTAGGCCTAGGCTTAGCCTGTGGTGAATGAAGATTTAAGTGTATGTAGAATGTTATGTATATTTGATTGGATTGTTTCAGTAGTCATAAGTTGAATCGAAGGTACCTTCCGTATTTGGTTTATGTTAATAGGCTCTACCCTCGTGAATGTATCCGACTAGATTATTGCGTTTATTCCAGGGAGTGTGTTTGTAGGGTTCATACTTGGATTCGAGTCCCCCCTCGGGCATGGGTGTTTGTGTTGTCCGTAGGCTAGTTTACCTTAGTTTATCCCAGCAGTTGAGTCCGATAGATTAACAATCATTTGAAGATTTTTTAACACTGATCTCTTGCCCAGGACACATTCGGCTAAGACACGCTGTTTGTGCTGTGGGCTGGTTTTCATGGCACTTTTTCTTGTTTACGTGGCGAGTCTGTTCCCGGAGCCTAACTGTACCGCCGGCCGCAGTGGTCGAGAGGTCTGCGGCGCGTCAGTCACGGTCTGCACGGCCGCTACGGTCTGGGGTCCGAATACCCCTCGGGCATGGATGTTTGTGCCTAGTAGAAATTATTTCATAAGTATTTTGTAAGTTTAGAGAGTGATTACCCCGCAGTTAAGTCCCTTAAGTTTAACAAACATTTGAACCTTATTCTACCCACCGCCTGCTTTGTGCTGTAGAGAAGTGGCGCCCGGTTTCCGCCTTCGGCCGTGTACTTCATAGTGGCTAAGTTAATTTGTTACCTTAATTCTCTTAAAGCATTCTAGTTGTTTTGTGATACTTAAAAAATCTTTTGGTTAACTATTTTACTGGCTGCCTTGCCTTTTAAAACTATGAGAAATTTCTAAATACCTAGTTATAGTTTTATTAGTTTAATGTGTTGTTGCCTGCTAATCTTTAACGGTAGCAATTAACGATACTCAATTTTTTTAAAATATTCATTATTCTGGCTTATAAGATGAACATTAACAATAGCAAAACAAGGGCAATGCAGTCTATGATAATCAGGTGATGCTGAAGGAATTAGATTAGGTAACCAAACAACAATGGAGGGCAGTAAAATAACAAATCATGTTCGCAGTACAGAGGATATAAAATGCAGAATGTCAATGGGTAGAAAAGCGTTTTTGAAAAAGAGAAATTTGTTAACATCGAATATTGATTTAAGCCTAAGGAAGTCCTTTTTGAAGGTGTTTGTGCGGAATATTGCCTTGTATGGGAGTGAAACATGGACGATAAACAGTGCGGATAGGGAGAGGATAGAGGCTTTTGCAATATGGTGCTACAGAAGAATGCTGAAGATTAGGTGGATAGGATCGCGTAACTGATGAGGAGGTTCTGAACAAAATTGGGGAGAAAAGGAATTTTTGGCATACCTTGACTAAAAGAAGGGATAGATTGGTAGGACGGAATCGTGAATTTAGCATTGGAGGGATTCAGCAGATGTAGGTTCCCGTTCTTATGTGAAGTTGAACAGGCTTGCTCGGGATAGGGTATTGTGGAAAGCTGCATTAAATCAGTCTCCGGACTGAAGACCACAACAACTACTCCGGTGACTTAGTCAGCACAGTTTTTTTACTTCGCCCTTATTTCGACTTGTAATTCCCCCTCACTTGTTAATAATTACCTAACCTAAATTGGGTGTCTCAGTTTGTTTCAGATTTACAGGCCCCTAGTGATGACTGCAGTCTGGGGCCGGCCGCGGTGGCCGAGGGGACTGAGGCGCTCCAGTCACGGTCGGCATGACCACTACGGTCGGGGGTTCGAATCCCCCCTCGGGCATGGATATTTGTGCCGTCCTTAGTTAGTTCATAAGTAGTTTGACCCCGTAGTTAGGTTCCATAAGCTATACAAACATTTGAACATTTTGCAGCCTGGGCAACAATGTGAATGTTAAACGTCGACCACTGAACGTAATAAAAGCTTAATTCTGATAGAAGGTACCCAGATAAGAATTTACTGTTATAAAAAAGCTTAATTTTAGCAATAAATCTAGCAAAAAGATCCGTGTGAATTACCGTCTACTCCCTGCTGCAAAACCTTTTTCCCTGGCCTATATTCAGAACTGACTTGGTTCAAATTATTCAAATTACAGGAAGTTAACGACATAGTGGCCAACGTACGTAGGAGCTCACACGAAATTACACACAGATATTAATAACAAAAACACCACAAAGTTATTTCATAAAGGTGGCTAAGAAAACATTTATGGCGCAACGGAACTTACACGTAAAAAAATTGCACCTGTGTTTGTTATCAGCACTGGTGAAAAACAATGTTAAATATAAGGGGAAAGGTGCTCTAAAACTACAATTTATGGGCAAGTAAAAATTATACTGAAATTAACTTGTTTATTCAGGTCGAACACAAGCAAAATGGGGAACCAATTTTGTTAATACATTAAAAATGCATGTCCTTACAGGGTTTAATACTGACGATGCCCAGCATTGAATTTAATAATAAATGACACTGAACTTAACGCTACTGGGGGGGGGGGGAGAAGATTTACAAACAACACTCACTCGCTCACACACACGCAATCAGTGTGCTGAAGCGAGGCAGAAGCAGGCGCCGCTATCTAGACGAAATTCAGCAAACACGCAGGTACCACATAACACAATATAGAATAACACTGCGAAGATGGCTCTGGTCTGTCGTGCCTGATTTGAGATGGTGCGTGAGTATAGGAAAGTTGCATCTAGATTAGACAGCGAGTAAACACGCTAACGGCGACACACGGCTACGTTACATGATCACACTCCACTGAAGGTGAAGTGGTTAAAAATCGGATTCCTTACACAAAATGACGGCGGATTCTTAAGTTGCAGTCTGAGAGTAAACTATCTTGGCACTGGTTTAATGCGATGTGGCGTGAATTCAGGTGACTAGCGGCAAACCCCGGAAGTCGGAGTTCGGTCCCACGAGGTTCCGAAAAACGATAAAAATGTATAAATTCAATTTCCGAAAAATAAGGAAACATCTGAGTTCTTGACACTCTTACAACTATTTCTCTTGCCTCTAAATGTCTCATTGATTTTCCTGTAGATGGTATCTATTTTCCCCCTAGTTATACTTTCTTCCACAGACTTAAATTTGGCTTCTAGCCTCTGCTTTCTTAGCCTTTCTACACTTCCTGTCAATCTCATTTCTTAATTGTCTGTACTCCATTTTACCAGCTTCATTTACTACATTTTTATATCTTCTGATTTCATTAGTTTAGTATATATATCCAAGGATTTTTTGTAGGGGTTGCCTTCATACTTATTTGATTGTCTGATATTTCATCTCTTAAAGCTGCCTATTCCTCTTTCACTGTTTTCCCCCCGTTCCTGTCAATTGTTGCCTATATCTCTCACTGAAATACTGAAGAACTTCATGTTTCTTCAATTTATCCAGGTCCCATCTCCTTATATTCCTACCTATCTGCAGTTTCTTCAGTTTCAGTCTACAGTTCATAACCGATAAGATACGGTCAGAGTCCATATCTACACTTGGAAATGTCTTACACTTTGAAACCTGCTTCCGAAATCTATATCTTACTATTATAAAAGCAATCTGGTACCTTTCAGTGACTCCTAGTCTCCTCCACGTATACAACCTTCCTTCATGAATCTTGAACCAAGTATTTGTTATGATTAAATTATGTTCCGCAAAAATTCAACCAGGCGGTCCCTCTTTCAATCCTTTTTACCAGTCTATATTCTCCTAATATTTTTCCTCCCCTTCCTTTTCTACTATAAAAATCCAGTCCCCCATCACAATAAAGTTATCTTCTCTCTTAACTTAAGGAACTTATTGGTATACAAACTGGACTGGAAGACTTGCTTTTGTCAAGTGATTTAAGCTGATCTAATACTCCAGATATATTCACTTCTTAAGTATACTGGCTGTTTTTCTTGATTCGATTCCTGCCGTTACTGGTTCATCTTATTTGGAGAAGGAATTTCGGAAACTGTGTTTAGCAATTCTGCTTTAGAAGCACTGTCTTCAGTAGCATTACCATTACTATCGTGTGTTTTGCCGCTAGTACACTTTTCACACTACCATAATTTCTTTGGATTTTCTTCCAAATTAGCGACAGGCTTCGTTATGAAAACTATTACAAGCTTCTCGCACTGAAATTCGAGCCAAGTTTCGTTTCTGTAAGAGTTTGCCAGTCTTGGAGGATTTTGGTTCTATCGAAGTTTGGCTTTGGCTTTGGCTTTTTCTTTGTTGTTGCAAGAGTGATCTGTTCGTTATTCAGTCTCGCTACGACAATTCTGTGTTCACTAATCCCTGTGTCTCTTTTAATGTTCTTTTTTACCCCCGAACTACTTGTTGCTAGGACGTCAAGTATGTTTTCACAATCATTTACGGTTGTAGTGGCTCCTATAAAGTAATTGCTCGAGATAATTTTGAAAGAATACGTTCAGTATAAGTTCGGACGAGTTTCTATGCTCGCCTACGGTTTTGAACATGAATTTTTGATAACATATCGATTGTAAGTTGAAGTCACTAGGAATCAAAATTTTGATACGTATCTGAAATTTGATCCTAGATATGTTTAAACATTCCTGTAATCCTATCGTCTGAGTCAGGTGGCCGGTAAAAATAACCGATTATCAATTTATTCCGGTTGTCAGGTTTATTCTGTACCCATACAATTCACAGAAACTATCTACTTCAGTTTCCCTATACGATAAAACTAATTGTGGAGCAACAAATACACCACCACCTTTATTCTTCAATCTGTCTTTTCTCAACACCATTTGCGCTTTTATAAAAAATTGATCTGAACTTATTTCCAGCTTTAGCAACCTTTCTCTACGACAATTTACATTGTTGGACCAATTGTTTCAGATCTGTGTTCGTCCTATATGTTATCTGCACCCTTTGTGTCTGAGACCTTTTCTCTGTGTTCCCGAAGCCCTCTATCCTAAACAACCGCCCAGTCAACGCAACACAGCCCCCGCTACCCATGTATAGTGGACTCCTGACTCCCATCTAGGCAGCCTACGTACCAGAGGTCCACAGTTGGACCTGTTTACTATGGCGCAGATAGTGAGCTCTGCCTTTATCTTGCAAGGAAGACTGGCAGCTGAATCAGATAGCCGTTCAAAACAGGAGAGGATGTCTTTCGATCCAAAGCAACACACATCGTTGATACGGTCATGAGCCACAACCGGCTGCTCGGAAAACCCTATACTCCTCATGGCATCTGGAAAGATCCATTTAACATCTAGAATTACCTTACGCAGTATGCACACGGAGTGAACAGTGGCCTTGTTAACATTATCAGCCATACCTCTAAGATGCTCCATTATCATCCTAACGTTGGAGCCCCCAGCTACAAGAAAACCAACACACTAGGATAACCCAGATCTTGCATGCTTGGAGGCAGCCTCAGGACAAGTAACCTATTGGTATGACGAACTGGGGATGCCTCTTGTTTTGTGCCCTGGGAAGTCTTTCGCTGCCTTCCACGCTATGGGGCGACCTCCAAATGCGACCGCAGGTGGGATGTCTGCAACATTGCGGGCAGTCACAGGGTTCGCCACAGCCACGGGATGATCGATGGACTGCCTCCAGCTGTGTAACGAAAGTTGGTTCCCCTTTTTCCTTACTGTGAGGTAGCAATTGCTGTAAGATTGAGAACCATCTACAACATATATTTCAGGAAATATGACGTCATAAACAATTATGTGCGTGATAGACCGCCCATTCACACAAAAGGTTTCAATTTAAAACGCCGCGACTATTAATTCTGAAGTTTGTATTCACCCAATCAATGTTCTAATAATCTGCCACCACTGAACCAGCGAGGTTACCCTCTAGTCCACAGTTGGTACTGTTAACTAGAGGTCTGCATCTAGCGGCTATGCTCGCTCGAATTAGAGAATGCACGGAGTTTCGAGACAGTCCGGTAAATCTCACTGTCATCGCTTACCACGCTGCGATCAAATGCATTCGATTTTCCTCGCGCTCGTTCGAGCATGCCGTGGTCGAAATGCCCAACAGCGTACATTAAGATTTTCCTAGTTGTCCAATTTTCCTGCTTTACAAAGACTTGGATGCCATATCGTTTTTGTGAAAATATTTTACTTTCTTTGAGGAAAAAGAAAATGGTTATTTTTCATTTCGCATTTTTAGCAACTTTATTTTGTCAGTTTTGTAGAAAGTAAGCGATACAACATTCCCTCTTTCTCAGTCGTTGTTAAGTGCCACAGACTAGACTTGCGCATAATAGATCGCGATCGGGAGCGCTCACTTTAGTTCGCGGCTCTGCCGTGGACTAGTTCGTTCTTTGAGTTCGTCCACTCCCAGTGACGGCTGAGCAGCGTGATCTGCGCCTGCAGGTGGAGGGAGAAGTTCCCCCACCTAGCTGGTTCATGCGCTTGCTGCCTGAGCCGCTAACGATATCACGCAACCCAAAAGAAACAGTCTGTGGATAATTTCTCGCGTTTAAGTTTAGAGTTATCTCTGTATCTTGGCATTATGGAACTTATTAGTCAGATATTACAGAGTGCAGAACACTTCAAAACAGAAATTTTGTAGCACTGAACTATGTAATCTAGCAGGCGGATGCTCACCTCGAAATGACTCTCATCAGCAGAAGATAAGCACATGATTTTTAATTCTCTCGCTATTGCCCGTCGATCTTCGGAAAAAAATCCAACGAACTAAAAAGCGAGATACGTTTGGCATAGTAGTTCGCAACCGATCGCGACTATTTTAGTTGGCGACCGATCGCGCATATTTTAGTTCGCGAGTGGTAGCTCTCCTTTTAGTTCACAGATCGGCCGCGAAGTAGGTCGCTCTTTTTAGTTCGTCCGCTCTTTTTAGTTCGTCCGCTCTTTTTAGTTCGTCCGCTCTTTTTGGCTTCTGCTACCGCTACTAAAAGAGCTGTTTCTTTTGTTATGACAGATTTTTATATAATAAATCAGTGTTGCCAAAGTGTCTGCTGTTACCCATGTTTTTGGGCAATTAGACATCTAATACTTAAGCAAATAAACTAGTTATTTACACGAATGGGTGATATAATGGTATTCAACTACTTCGCATACAGAGTACTCGTAGTACATTACTTTTAAAATGAATATCTTGTGTCAGTGAATTATGAAACTACAACTGAGCTGCATCTCAGCTCGAAATGACGGTAACTGGCAGAAGGGAATCACGCGATTCTGCGCGCTCTCGCGTCCTCTCGCTCTTCCCCGTCAGTCTTCGGAAAAGGAGTGAACTAAGAGGCGAGAGATCTGCGAACTAGTAGCGTAGTTCGCCTGAGGGAGCGCTTTTCCGAACTAGTTCGTTTGCAAACTACACAAGACTATCGCAGACTGATTTGCACGTGCCCTTGATTATCAAATCCTGAATTGGAAAAAGTGTGATAGCGTGTAGCATGCTGAGATCAACGATTTAAGAAATACAGTACTGGAAATGCTTTTGGAAATGGTGCCGTGTACATTTCTGTCGTTTTCACAAGTAAATACGTATTATTGAATAGTGTTTGTGTCGAATTTGCAAGCCAACAAAATTAGGGAAGGAGACTAAAACAATTTATTTAGGTATCAGTCCTGGATACGATATCGGAAGTTTATGTGATTTTTACATTCAGAAAACTCTATAAACACATAAAAATTTTTCCCTCAGCGACAACCGATTACGATGCAGAATTATCTCCTTGCGGTGCCATTTCCTGATTATCATAAAAACATTTAATTCTTAGTGATTTCCTTTGACACTGCGGAAAGAGATCCACTAAATCGCTTATAATTTTGCTACATTTTACTAGTAGACAAATTTCAGGCTTCCTAAATGACTGTATCATCCGATCATGGCATGTTAAATATTTTAGTTCAAATGTTTGTAGAGCTTATGACACTCAACTACGGGATCATCAGTCCCTAAACTTACAAACTACTTGTGAACTAGCTAATACTAAGTACGGCACAAATATCCATGCCCGAGGGGGGGGGGATTCTAACCCCCGACCGTAGTGACCGTGCAGACTGTGACAGACGCGCAGCAGAACGCTCGCAGGCCGCCGTGGCCGAGGGGACTGAGGCGCTTCAGTCACGGTCTGCACGGCCACTACGATCAGGAGTTCGAATCCTCCCTCGGGCATGGATATTTGTGGCGTCCTTAGTATAAGGTAGTTGATAAGTAGTTTGTAAGTTTAGGGATTGATGACCCCGTAGGTAAGTCCCATAAGTTAATAAACATATGAATTTTTTTTTTTTTTTTTTTTTTTTTTTTTTTTTTTTTTTTTTTTGGGAGCAGAATGCTCGGCAACCGTGGGCGGCAAATATTTTAGTGTACTCAAGTGATTATACCGTTACATTTATGACTATTCGAATCCCCCCATATCATACTCGTTCCATTCCATTTCTCTCTGCAGATCATGTTGCATGAATGTTTGCCTACAGAAGTTTTCAAATGTTGGATACTGATGTTGCCTAAAATCTGAGACAACAGAGACTGGCGTCAAGGTTTTACGAAAAAACTAACGTCATCTGTGAAACTTTCAAATAGTTGAACTTATTACGTTTCATATTTTCATTTTCGTAAAGCATTGGACACTAGAACCAAACAGACGCGAGTACAGTTCCGCCGGCTGGTCGCAGAACGGTGTATCAGACGCAGTGTTTCACACACACAGCTGCTGTGACGGTCGCGCCAGAGGCCTCACTCGACCGACGCGACGGAGCCCAGGTGGAGTGGCAGCCCGCTCTCAACAGTCATAGTCAGCCGTATCCTTTGTCAGAAAAAGTTCAAATGTTTGTAGATCTATCGGACCAAACTGCGTGGTCATCAGTCTGTAGCTTACAAACTACTTAAACCTAGGTAAACTAACCTAAGGACAACACACACCCATGTCCCAGGGAGGACTCGAACCTCCACGGCGAGCAACCGCGCGCTTTGCAGCGAGGCGCTTTAGACCGCTCGGCTACTCCACCGCGGCGCCGCATCCGAGCGCGGCGCGCTGGAGCGAGTACGAGCGAGCAAAAGCAACGCATCCCAAGAGTAGTCATAATACAAGCAAAACATCTGTCACATGTAGCGTTGTGTAGTGCGTCTCCGAAGCACAGTGGTAGAATGTCAGAGCATCACCCGCAAAGGTCGCGAGTTCGATCCCGCCAGGTCCAAGGATTTTTATCTCTCACTTTCCACTTCTTTTTCCCTCTGGCAGTGTTGCCAATGTGAAAAATGCCGAATAGCACCGTGGTTCTGAACCCACGTTAAACTATATGTCCTCCCGTAACTGGCTGGCTAAGTCCCAAGGTCGGAGGAAGGCAACGGGAAACCACCTCCAAACGGAACCATGCCTAGGAAAGCACTATGATGTTCAAACCAATCTTCGGATTGTTGACTGCTTTACGTTTAGCGTTGCCTATTGAGTTTGGGAATACGTACACGTTGCACACTGCGGTTCAGAATGTTCTCAATGTTATTTATGTAATTCTCCGTGGAGGATTTTACTGGTATGAGACAAAATGCCTAATATGATTCGTCCGATTCCAATATCGGTGACATATCTTATTAATAGTGGAAACATATCTTATACCAACACAAATTTGTCTGTTAATCACTTAGATAACATTGAGACCATTCTGAAACATACTGTGCAACGTGCATGTATTCACAAACTCAGTACAATGCTCGTAAGACAAATAGTTTGCTAGTATTATGACTACTCTTGGCAGACATGGCACAGTCCTTGTATCTAGGTGACGTTGGCAAAAGCCCCATCCTCCAGTACGTAGATAAGATTAGATTGGTACTTATTCCATAGATGATGAATACGACACTTCGTAAGGATGTGGAACGTGTCAGGTTAATGAAAGGTGTCTACAAATTATTACTTTGTTCTAAATATTACATAACACAATTTATTTCTATTTTAGTTTATTTCTTTAGGCTTTTTATGGGTTTACTAATTTAGATCTAAAAATTCGTGTACATTATAGGAGTTGCCATTCTGAAATTCGTTTAATTTATTTTCAAATGCTTGTTGTCTATCTGTCATGCTTTTGATGCTGTTGGGTAGGTGACCAAAGACTTTTGTAGCTGCATAATTCAACCCTTCCTATGCAAAAGCTAGATTTGACCTTGAATAGTGATAATCTTTCTTTCTCCTGAATGAAACTTTCACTCTGCAGCGGAGTGTGCGCTGATATGAAGCTTCCTGGCAGATTAAAATTGTGTGCCGGAACCGGGACACGAACCTGGGGCCTTTGCCTTTCGCTGGCAAGCGCACTACCGACTGCGCTATCCCGACACGACTCACGATGCCGCCTCACAACTTCACTTCCGCCAGTACCTCGCCTCCTACATTCCTAACCTCACAGAAGCAGTCCTGCGAACCATGCAAGACTGGCACTCCTGGTAGAAAGGATATGGTGGATACATGGCTTAGCCACAGCCCAAGGGATGTTTCCAGAATGACACTTTCACTCTGCAGCGGAGTGTGCGCTAATATGAAAATTCCTAGCAGATTAAAATTGTGTGCCGGAACCGGGACTCGAACATGAGACCTTTGCCTTTCGCGAGCATGCGCACTACCGACTGTGCTATCCCGACACGACTCACGATGCCGCCTCATAACTTTACTTCCGCCAGTACCTCGCCTCCTACAGTCGGTAGTGCGCTTGCCCGCGAAAGGCAAAGGTCCCAAGTTCGAGTCCCGGTTTTGGCACACAATCTTAATCTGCCAGGAAGTTTCATATCAGCGCACACTCCGCTGCAGAGTGAAAGTTTCATTCTGGAAACATCCCTTGGGCTGTGGCTAAGCCAAGTCTCCACCATATCCTTTCTTCCAGGAGTCTTGCATGGTTTGCAGGAGAGCTTCTGTGAAGTTTGGAAAGTAGGAGGCGAGGTACTGGCGGAAGTAAAGTTGTGAGGCGGCATCGTGAGTCGTGTCGGGATAGCACAGTCGGTAGTGCGCTTACCCGCGAAAGGCAAAGGTCCCAGGTTCGATTCCTGGTTCCGGCACACAATTTTAATCTGCCAGGAAGTTTCATTCTTTCTCCTAGTTTTCTAGTTATGTACACTACTATTGCTTTTGAATTCGGTGGAATTGGTAATAACAAATTTCATAAGTGAATATATATACTGTGAAGCTACTGTGAAGATCCCTTCCTCTTCTAATGTTTCTGCAGCATGATCTTGGGTGGGCTCCAGCAATTATTCTGATTACACGCTATTGTGCAATGAATACTTTTTTGCTCATTGGTGAATTACCCCAGAAAATGATGCCATACCAAAGCAGAGAATTAAAATGCATACTAAGCTAATTTACTGAGCTGTATATCACCAAACATTTCAATTACCCTAATAGCGTAAGTAGCTGCACTCAAACGTTTCAGCAGATCTTCAATGTTTTTTTCCTGTTCAACCCCTCAATAATGCGCATACCTAAAAAAACTGAATATTTTACCTTTGCTATAGATTTATGATCAAGGTCTACATTTATTAATTGTGTTATTCCATTTACTGCATGGAACTGTATGTACTGTGTTTTATCAAAATTTAATGATAGTCCACTTGCTGAAAACCACTTATTGATTTTCTTAAAGACGTTTACAATTTCTTCGGTTAGTTCTTGTCTGTCAGGTGTGATAACTATATTTGTACCATCATCAAAAAGAACCAGCTCTGCTTCTTCATGAACATAGAATGGCAAGTCATTAATATATATATAGAATAGCAAAGGGCCCAAGACCAAACCTTGTAGCACTCAATTTTTTATTGTTTCCTAGTTTGAGGAATCAACTGTGTTTTCCATATCATGTGAACAACTTATGTCAACTTTCTGCACTCTTCCTGTTAGGTATGATTTAAACCATTTGTACACTGTCCCATTCATAACACAATACTTTATCTAGAAGAATTCCATGATTTACACAATCAAAAGACTTGGAGAGCACAGAAAAGATCCCAAAGGGTGATGTCAGGTTATTCAAGGCCTTTAATATTTCATCGGAAAAGTATATATAGCATTTTCTGTTGAAAAGCCTTTCTGAAAACCAAACTGACGTTTTGTTAGAACTTCATTTTTACCTATGTGTGAAGCTATTCTAGAATACATCACTTTGTCAAGAATTTTGGATAAGGCTATGAGAAGTGAGATTGGGCTGTAGTTGTTGACATCAGACGTATCTCCTTTTTTGTGTAGTGGTTTAACAATAGCATATTTCAGTATATCAGGAAAAAGACCCTGCTTCAGAGAACTATTACATATTTGGCTAAGAATCTTTCTTATTTCTTGCGAACAAGCTTAAGTACCCTGCTGAAAATACCATCAATTCCATGTGAGCTTTTGCTCTTGAAAGAGTTTATTATTTTCTTAATTTCAGAAAGAGAGCTGAGACTTCTACTGCCAACCACTAGCGTATCGATAGTGTTTATTTGCGGAAATGTGCCGATCACGGCACAATAGTTTGCACTTCTGATCTACGAACCATCTAGAAATCGGAAACGACCTGCGCTTTTTCCAATAATTCTTGTCTCAATTTCTTGTCCACATTTCATTTCCACGCAAGGCTGCAGAATGCACAACAACATTATGACTTCTTAACACGTAAATAATACTACGTCAAAGAACGTTTTCTTCAATGTTTTTCGACCAATTATTGATATCCCCTTTCTTTCAGCTGTGTTGTTATCATCAGTAAAACTTTTGGACGCTTCTCAGATAAAAGGCTATTCTTTTCATATTTATAAGTTTACGTGGCGCAGTTGTATATATTAATCTGCCTCTTGATGGATTGATGAGATTACAGAAGTTTGTTTCGACGAAAAGTTTGCCAGAAAGCAGCACACTCTTAAAATTTTGTAAAGCTAATTATGAAAAATTTGAACTGATACTTCGTGTTCCGGAATGCAGAGGCCTCTAATTAAAAACAGAGGCATTTTATGGAAACATTCCAGCTTTCTCAAGGACTATGTTTCTGAACGCCCGGAAGGGGGAGGGGGGAGTGAGAAAAAAGTGGGATGAACTGCAAGATATCGCTCTCGACAAATACAGTAAGAATGCACGCATGGAACTTGTGTGTGCCAGATTTTTGCACTGTACATCACATTTGAATCATGTACTGATCAATATGTTATATTACTGCAGACAAACTAAGGGGAACAAAAATTTACAACATCCCAAAGAAGTGTTTTTATTAATATCAGTACAAAGAAACGAAGTAAAAGGATACTTATTCTGATACCGCAGAGACTCCAAATGTTTTGTTATGCGAATCTGTGTAAGCAGAAGAGCCAAGGTTACTTGTTTAAAAATTCTGTTATGGGCACTGGTTTCGGCAAATTTCTGATGTCGTCTTCACGACTGTAAGATATGTAGTACACTTGCGAGTTTACGGAAGTAATGTCCGTAGAGTCGCGCAATTGGTAACTAACTAGTGGCATTGTGGGGAAAAGATAAAGGACTAGAAGTGGATCGTGGCAAGCGGTAGGAACATCTGCCAGACAGGCCACGTGTCGCGTTAAATCAAGTAGCCGGTCGAAGGTTTGTCCAAATCGGCGGAAATCGGAAATTGGCCCATGTTTTGTACTCAAAACATTAGGCGAGCGTTTCGTAAGGGTGAGTTACACACTACAGTAATTCAGAATAAAATAAAAAAATTAAAAATTATTTGTCGTCAACATTTTAAGATACCTACCGTGTCGGAATAACTACGCACATTTCATGATTCTAAAAATAATCTAAAAAATTACAATTTGAATGCGTCATGCTATTTCATAAATTTCTGCTTTAGATTATAGCTTATTGTCTCTCTAGCTATCATCTAGAAAGCGTCACACTTGTAAATATTTATTTAATTAATTTTTACGGATATAAATTGATACTGAAAATATAAACAGTCATCATATTTTGTGAATAATGAAATGCCAAGATCGCGGACAAAATCCATTTATAAGATCGCTCCCTGCCATGAGGAAATTGTACGTCATCATATTCTCCACAGTAACATTGAAATTTCAAGCAGCAAGATTTATCTGTAATATATTTAATTTAGTGCGGCCTTTTATTTACAATTTGGCAATAATTTGTGTAAATATTGTGTTGGAATGAGCGGTCAAGCTCTTCAAAGCTGGTTTGTCTATTTATTTATTTCAGACTTTATGTAATACTAATTATCAGTCTTTTTGTGTATTTAAATAATGCTATATCAGTAAGGAAGTTGATTCAGATGGTCAGTCTCTACTTAAAGAAATATGTGTTACTAGCTGTAAACTCACCGTTGCCAGGGTGTTTATTTATCCCACACTCTCGTAGTCCGTCTCCCCCCTTCTCTCTGTATCCACCTCTTTCTCTCCCGTCACTCTGTTCGTTTGCACCTTTCCCTCTCTCGGCAAAGTTTTCTGCAAGATACCCTCTGTCATGTAACATACAAACATTTCTGTACCCAGTGATCTTCTTGGTTTAAAGGTCATGTGTGCAAAAATTCATAAAAAATGGGGCAAAACTACGAGTTTTGTAAAATTAAGTACCCTCCATCATGCAGAGAACGAAATTTTGTACAGAGAGTGACATTCTTCTTGTTTTTGAGGTAGAGTGTGCAAAATTTCATCAGTATCAGAACAAAACAATAGACTTCTATGCAATAGAATCGCAGAGTCACATTGGAACGCACTTTGTTGTTTTCAAACATTCCAGTTTTATTTCATACAACCCTTGTTGTGAGAATAACGAAAACAACAAAAAGAGGTTCTGTGAAATCTGTCGAGCCGTTCTCAAGTTATGGCGTGACCAATGTATTTAGATATGTTGCAAAGTACCCTACCCCAAGCACCATATGAAGCTTGTTTTGCAGGTCAAGCGTGCGAAATTTCGTGAAACTGTAATTTCTTGAGTCTGTAGGAGAAATATGCTCCGCCTTGCACTTATCACAGAATCTTGACTGACGTTTTCTACCAATAAATTACATTCTTGCCAAATTTTAGCTTCATAGGTGAAGTAGTTTTCGAGATTTCGTGTTTAGTCAGTGAGTGAGTGAGTGTAATTTCGATTTTATATAGATACAAATTAAGAAAACAGATAGCTTAATTGGGATGCAAGAGAATTGATTGAGGCTAGCAGACAAAAATAAATAGTAACATGCAAATCTGTAATTGTAACTTTATTTGATATAAGGTCATGCCTGATGTTTTACGGCATATACTGCGGACCTGTTGTGAGCGGTAGATTTCTTTTCAACATTTTGTGGGGGGTGGAAGGGGGGTGTCAGTTACAAAGTGCTTCATAAACGACCGAAATAATAGCATGCAAACTTTGTTGCAGGTCCCTAACTACTCCCATTTTCCTATAATTGACGCATAAATTCAGATTTTCTCATGCGGTGGCCTCTCGTTATTTATGACGTCATATCTCCGGAGCTATGTGTCGTGCTCTTTTGTTTATTGGTCAGGAAACTTCGAGAGCTTTCGTTGAACAGGTCACCAAAGTTTCATTGCAATTTGGCTTATGAATAGAAAGAGATAGAGAGAGAGAGAGAGAGAGAGAGAGAGAGAGAGAAGATGTATACGATTTTGGAAAGGATGGCGATCGACCAGTGAGGAACAGCGGAGGTCAGAACTGGTGGGGAGTGTGTTTGGGAGAGAGCAGGTGAGCGAAGAGTGCGCGGAAATAAACTCCTCCATGTCTAGTCTTGGCAGAAGAAGGACCCTCCTGGATGTTACGAGTGATTCTATCTGGCACAGTGTTCAGATTTGCTAATTGAACGATAGCTTCTCGGGATTTTAAATTTGGCGAGAACATGTGAACGCCAGTGCAGCTGATAAGAAATTACGAGTGCAGAAATGGTGTTCGAGAAAGTGAAACCATTTTCAACTGTTTACAAATTCCTGTAGAATGCTCGCGAAATGTGCAGAGTTTCTGTGCTTCATAAAGTCATATGATTAGTTATTTGGGAAAAGTGATTAATATTTCTTCTGACCGTTTCCAATAAGCGACCAATTGGATTGGGTAAACCTTATTCAACTGAATCCCTGACATTGCGTACATCGTTCTAAGAGTTAGAGTAAAAATCTTTTCATTTATGAACCAGATATTTATTTAATAAGCTAATTCAGATTGCAGAATGAAACTTTCACTCTGCAGCGGAGTGTGCGCTGATATGAAACTTCCTGGCAGATTAAAATTGTGTGCCGGAACCGGGACTCGAACCTGGGACCTTTGCCTTTCGCGGGCAAGCGCTCTACCACTGAGCTACCCAGACACGACTCACGATGCCGCCCCACAACTTTACTTCCGCCAGTACCTCGCCTCCTACTTTCCAAACTTCACAGAAGCTCTCCTGCAAACACGCAAGACTAGCACTCCTGGAAGAAAGGATATGGTGGAGACATGGCTGAGCCACAGCCTAAGGGATGTTTCCAGAATGAAACTTTCACTCTGCAGCGGAGTGTGCGCTGATATGAAACTTCCTGGCAGATTAAAATTGTGTGCCGGAACCGGGACTCGAACCTGGGACCTTTGTCTTTCGCAGATTGTTTTCGCAAACTACATAATATCTATAGAGTGTTTTTCACTACAGGATCACAAATAAAAAATTATATCTGCAACTAAGGTAGTTGCTGAGGCATGAAATCTGATATGTGCGGTTCGACCGTAAGATGACATTGAGCAAGACTTCTAAATCAGAACCGTACATAGCCAAATACGTAGGTTCTAAAGGCGTATAGTCACACTTTGCTTCAATATTAGCTGTGATAAATGCAGTGTGGGATATAAAGTAAAGTCGCACACCTATGTACAGAAACAGTGTAACTGCAATATATAAGATAATACCACATTTAGCATTATTACAAATGTTGAATTATCCTCGTTGCCATTTGTTGAGTACTCGTCCCTGGTCAGCCTGCCTTTCAGGAAAGGATCGGTGCAGGATCGTGGTCAGCTAAAACAACAATTAGTGATACAATTTTTATTGACTGAAGAATACAATACTCATCTTCTGTAAAGTTCGTCTCTTCTCGCGGCGTCGTCTTCTGTACGATGCTAGCTGCGCTGAGACCTAGTTAATGCCTGGTTCGTAGCCGAGTTGTGACCGGTCTTCCAGACGCATGTCGGCCTAGATATAGCAGCTTGTAGAGGGCGCGCTTCTCCGTTGCGAAGTTTGCCATCGAAAGCTTGCGAATTTTATTCGACGTTATGCGGCTAGTTTACCGAGATTTTATTGGAAAATGCCATAGCGAAAAACTGCGACGACACATATACAGTTACTTTTACATCAAAAATCGCCAACATTAAATAGGCTGTGTACGAAATAATGTGAGGCCGAACTTTTTCAGGGCAACAAGTCCTCGTTGCGACAAACTCTGCGTAGTCTCGATTTTATATACAAAAGTGTTTCGTGCTGTAAAATATTGTTCGTTCATTGGTCATTCAGACAGCTCCATGAAGAAATGAATTGTGAAACGTTTCTTAATTTGTTCCAAAACATGTTGCTACCAAGTTCAGATAATCCATGGAGAACTTGCAGGGTCTTCACGTAATGAACAGCTGTGACGCTTCATGTGACTGTTCTACATTTGGCTGCCCCCCCCCCCTCATTATTGAAAACCACCGGGACCTTCCCTTGCCGTAAACGCGATGGAGTAACATCTCGCTGATTCAGAGATCCGGACTTCAGCCATCGATCCATGTTCTACATCTGCATGGGATACTCTGATGGTCATTCTGCCTATCTAAGGGGCAATTTTCGCATTCGGAGGAGAATGTTGGCGATTGGAGTTTCGTAAGTAGCCCACCCCGCAGCGATAAGCGCCGTTGTGTTCTAATGATTCCCATCCCAAATCTTGTATCATTTCCGTAACGCTGTCTCCCCTGTATCGTGACAATACAAAACGAGCGGTCCTTCTTTGGACTCTTTCAATGTCCTCCGTCAAACACACCTGATAAGGATCCCACATTGGGGAGCAATACTCCAAAAAAGGACGGACAATTGTAGTGCATGTAGTTTCTTTAGTAGTTCTGTTGCATCCTTTAAGCGTTCTGCCAATAAAACGCTGTCTCTGCTTCGCCTATCCCACGACATTATCTACGTAATTTTCCAGTGTAAAATCGAATTACGAACGTCGACGAGTGTCGAACTTTCTATCCTGTATTTAACATAAATACTACTCTACCTATCCTATTTTATTTTCTATCCATAAGGAACCTCTGAAGTACTCATTGATTAGAACAGGCGGATTGCTGTAATCAATAGAAATGATTCAAAGTGTGAGAGCTAACAGCCGTCATGTATTTAATAAAACGGATCTTCAAACATCGGCTTTTTTATTAAGTCCTTAAAATGGACTAGTTTCGATCTTGGACCATCATCATACACAAAGGATATTGAAACAGGTTAGTCAACAGCATAAAATAAAATATATCTGGCTGAAAACAACAGAGAAGAATGAGGTTTGTAATTTTAGTGAAAGTGACTCCTGCTGTTTTCAGCTAGATTTATTTCATTTTATGCTGTAGACTAACCTCTTTTAATACCCTTTATCTATGATGATGGTCCTATACTGAAACTAGCCGATTTTAAGGATTTAAATGGTTCAAGATGCATTTTACACTATAGGAATAATTTTCCTTTGCATGTACACACAATGGTACATGTTGGCTACTGGTCGCTATGTACGAGGGTGTAACAGGTGACAGTGCGATTGTAATAGAAATATGTTCCTCTCCTGTTTTATAACCAATTTTTCTAACTTTATAATATCTGAGGATACCTCAGTATTCTTTTTTTCCCTTTCTTTTTTTAATATCAGTATAATGTAAATATACGTATTCAGACCTCTTTCATTTCCCCCACTCCTTTGCGGTCCATCCTTCTCCCTCCCTTTTCTCTCTTTCCCTATCCCCCTTCCCCTTCTTCCTGATACAAAATGAAATATTATCCAATATGTCTGCAGGACAAATTATATATAAGAGTGCTTAAATTTCCTTTTTTATGTAAGGTCATGTCAGTAATTTACCACCAAGTATTCAACTTCTGACAATGTAGGGGTAAATATTAAGCCATTGTTTGTTGTTGCGTAGTAAACAAAAGAGAATGACCATCCTTTATAATATAATTAATGTACGTTATACGATGCTCTATAGCTATGCGCTGGTCAGCTCTTAAGGTAACGACGATTGTACTCTGCATTTCTGTAAAAAACGAATTTTTTAAAAAATCTTGTAGCTATATTGGTTCACGTGTGGCTGTCGTCACAAAACAGGTATAGCACAATATACACATTTTACACTTGATGGTATTTGTAACTTTCTGCTACTACGTACTATTCCTTTTTTAATTTTCTTTTTTTAGATGCAAATATCTGATGATGGAAATGTCCGGAACTCGTCATTGAAGTCAAGCAGTCCAGCCTACCTGCAACATTACCAACTGATTTGATCATGTTCGGCTGCGTCTTTCACGACTTGATGTCGTATCTCTCCCTGTCTGTCTGTCTCTCTCTAATATACGTTGAGATGGTTTGTGTGTGCTTCGAAATCTCAAAACCTTCTTCGCCGATTGAGCTCCAAATATGTCACAACTTTGCACTGTAACACAGGAAGGTTTTAGATACCTATTTATTTAATATATCACACACACACACACACACATACACACATACATACATATAATGACACTTTTTCGATTATTGGTAAGATTTATATATAACAAATATTTAAAAAAAAAAGGTATGTAAATACATGCGCGTATTCTAGTAGCACGTTGTATCAATATTTCAAAGCATTCGGTCAAGAACATAACACTAAACATGGTTTTAAATTAGAGTTTTATGACGTGATACAGAAAGGGTAGTCAACGACTAAGAGTGGGAAGGGAATGGGAGATATACACGTACTTTTTAAATTGTAACCACGACTCTAAATACCAACTTTTGTAGTTCATGCTTCAAAACTGCCTGAATAACAACATCTTTTTAACCCCTATTTTACCCCCTTAATGGCTGATTTTCCGAAGAAGCCGACTCATTTTAATTCTAACCAAGAATCAATATACCATTTAATGTAGGTCTAGCTTAAAAAAAACTGTTCATCTCCTATTTCACCACCTCACGGACGTAATATCGAAAAATCACTTCTTCAACGACGCCAACGGTGTAAGATGAACAACCTATGCAAATTTCAAGTTTTTATCATCAGTGGTTTCGTCTGCGCGTTGATGAGTGATTCATTCGGTCAGTCGATCACTAGAAACATTACACGTTACAAGCTGTTGCAATATACCTCGAAGGTGGTCTATGCAGTGTCCCCTGTTATATACTGAGTATTACCAAGCGGAGCGCAGCTAGGACGTCGTGCTTACGGGTGCGGCTCGTCTAGGGACACGCTTGTCTACTGTTGGTCGTCCCAGAAATAAATTAAATTGGTCCCAATCCCCCGGTTCCGACCGAGGTTTTCTAAAGGCTTTCCTTGATTGTAAGGCGTACGCTGAATAAAACCCCGACATTTTATGGGCCGGATCTCAAACAGCCCGCTCCACTCGGAGTGGAGAATGAAAAGTAGAAGTTTTTTTAATCATCATCATCATCATTAGAGACTAATTATGCCTTTCGGCGATCAGTCTGGAGCATAGTCCCTCTAATAAAATTCCTCCATGATCCCCTATTTAATGCTAACGTTGACGCCTCGTCTGATGTTATTCCTTTTACTTCAAAATCATTCTTCACCGAATCTCAGTACTTTCTTCTTGGTCTTCCTCGACTCCTCTAACCCCTTCTTACCCTTAACGCCTTTTCTCGAGAATGAATAGAGGTGTAACTTCCTTTCTAACGATAAAAACAATTTCTATATTCAAAATATCCACGAGTGTACTGCCGACCTATTGTGTCCAACGGGCACAATATTTTGACGATCATACATGTTGCCATCATCAGGTGACCTGACGGACTGAGCTCCTGGAAACGCGCCGGCACGGAGATCCGCACGCTACGGCGGCTCGAAAGGAACTGGGTTCTAGCCCGGTAGCGGACCATTTAAATACCCTCGGCCCGCAGAGCGACCCCTCCGTGGTCCGCGCCCCGCGCCGCAGCCGCGCAGTGGAACCGATTGCGACGGCGTCTGATATGACGTCGATTTGAGGGCTCTGTCCGCCGTGGTCGTCACTACGTTACGTTTGCTGGATTTACTCTTAATTAACCCGATCGCTGGTTCGCAAGCTTTGCTCAGCCACAGTCACGGTTTATTTATTTCAATGGCCTCTCTAACGACGCAGTCCCAGTATCTCGACGTCTGTACCAGAATCCTAGTGCGTTCATACTCCATCGCGTGATTCTCCGACAAACAATGTTCAGCGACCGCCTACTTGCTCGGATACATCAATCGTGTGTTCCTCTGATGTTCAACGCATCGATCCTCGACGGTACGAATCGTCTGTGTGACTTGCCACACTGACACGGAATCTGGTGCACACCGACCTTCCTCAAACCGAGATCATCTTTGGCGCTCCCCACCGGCGCACAAATTTTATTCGGTGGACAAAAGACAGTTCCAACCTGGGGTTTCCTCAAAATGCGGGCAACCTTCCCCGAGAGTCCGCCGGTATATGGAATGAACGCATTGCCTACATCCTCCCTCGTGTTTTCCTCCGTTTCCACTGGGACTGCGTCGTTAGAGGGGCCATTGAAATACGCACAAGTGACGACCTCATAAACCGTGACTGTGGCTATAATCTTAGCACAGCTTGGGAACCAGTGATTGGGTTAATTAAGAGTAATCTAGTAAACGTAACGTAGTGACGACCACGGCGGACAGAGCCCTCACATCGACGTCATCTCAGACGCCGTCGCAATCGGTTCCAGTGGGCGACCGCGCTGTACCTGTCACTGGTCCGTCCAGTGGTCGAGTACGTGTCCCCAGCCTTTGGAAACGCCGCCGTCGTCCACATCCAGCTTCTGCAGACCATCCAGAACAGCGCTCTGAGTACTGCCCTGCATCTTCCAACGCGCTGTCCAACCGACCTGCTTCAGGAAGAAGCCGGCATTCTACAGCTCCGGGAGAGATTCCGCGTCACCGCCAGGACCTTCTACGAGAAGACGGAGCAGTCCCCACAACCGGCTACTGGGGACACAACACTTCAGGCCGACAACCCGTTGGCCTGACCTGCTGCGAGACTAATAAAAATCTCGTAGCAAACCACGGAAAAAAAATAATACATCGTCAGTAATCTAAGTCCACTCAAACAGACATGTTCTAATACTTTTTTCTATGTTTCAGTTACAGCAGAAATGTCAGCAAATGGTTAGTCTGCACAATCATCGGACCAAGGTCGAGGTCCGTCAAGAAAGTGAAGCGTGAAGCGAGGCTAGAACCCAGTTCCCTTCGAGCCGCAGTAGCGTGCGGATCTCCGTGCCGGCGCGTTTCCAGGAGCTCAGTCCGTCATTTCACCTGATGATGGCGACATGTATGATCGCCGAAATATTGTGCCCGTTGGACACTATAATCCGGCAATACACCCGTGGAGATTTTGATTATAAAATACGCCGGGAGAAACTCAAGAATCACAATTTCTGTATGTTTGATATATTTCGTACTCAGTAATTGGTGTAACGGAGAGAGAGGGGATCGTATTGTAGATTACATCGCCGTATACGAAACAAAACGGAATAAATTCAAACGCTTCTCTCAGGACCGAAACAAGGTTTACCGTAATCACCTGTCCAACACTCCTAACGCGAGCAGATTACAGGGTAGTACCGCTAGCAAGTGTGCACCCTGTTTGGCTGCGGGCAGCAGGTGCCGCCCCGGCCGCGTGCTCCTGCGGCCCTGCCCTCGTCGCCGCTGCGTCGCGCATTATTTCATTATTCACTTGTTGCGTGCCCGCGAGTAATTTCCATTTCATTACTGGCTCGCGGCCGCCCCGCTAATGGCTACCTGTTGTTGCCCCCGCCCCCTGCTACCGCTCCCCCCTCCCCTCCCATCCTTTTATTAACGGCCTACCCGCCCCTCCCCTCCGCCGACCTCGCCCTCCCTTTTTCCCCGGCTAGTCGCAGCAGTAATGGGAAGCAAGCAGGAGGAGTGTGTCCGCGTTAATTAATGCCCTTTTTATACCCCGCCCAGAAAGGGCCAGTTATTACCCATAAACCAGGGGCGCGTTAGCTGCCGTATCATCCCCCTCCCCCCGCCCCTGCACCCCTTACTTAATGTGGCCGGCGACTTGGACTTTGTTGCGTTTGTGTGTCGCACAAGAGGGCGCGTAAAAAAGTGCCGCGGCTGTCGGCAAAGTATGCACCGTTAAGGGACCCCGGCTGTCCTAAAAGCCGCGCATCTGGGATCCCTGATTTACATTCTGCGGCGACCTGCGGGCACGGTCACCGTAACCCAGGGGCCGGCCTCGCGCGTGACATTCTGGCTCGCTACCGCGAAAGGTTTTTTACGGTCAGTATAAACTTGATTAAGATTCAGCGGCACCATGAGGCCTGTTTAATGCTGCTCCACCGCTGGCAGACGCGTGCTCCGTGATATCGGAATATCATTGTACATAATGTTGTGTTCTTTCGGAGACTGGTCTGTTGCAGCTTTCCAGCGTGTTCTACCCTGCGGAAACCTCATAATTAGAGCAGTCCATATCGTTTGAGTCGTTTATTTTTTTATTTGTTTCCTCTATCATAGACTGCAGGACCAAAGTGAGGAGCAAGTCTCCATACTCACAGAACGAGTCAGGCACATGCCTGGGAGCATTATAAGTTACTTTGGTATATAATTTGAATGTACTTCACTGGTCTGTGACTCGCGAAGCGGCACAACAGAGCCAGACTCACTCAAGTGATAGAAAATTTAATAAATTAATTAAATTAGCTGGACTGTGATTAAATCTACACCTACGTCTACTTACATACTCCGCATTCCACCGTAAAGTGCGTGGCAGAGAGTACACTGTACCACTTTCCTTTCCTATCGAAGAAAAAAAGAATGCGTATGTACCTCCGTACGAACTCTAATTTCTCTTGTCATTGTGATCACTACGCGAAATGTGAGTAGGTGGCAGCAAGATCGTACTACACTCAGCTTCAAATTCCTGTCCTCTGAATTTCCTCAACAGAAATTCACGATAAGAACGTCTTTCCTCCAGCGATCCCCAATTGAGTTGCCGGAGCATTTCCGTGACACTCGCGCATTGGTCGAACCTACCAGTAACAAACCTAGCTGCTCGCCTCTGAACTGCTTCTGTGTCTTCCTTTAATCTGATCTGCTGCGGGTCCCAAAAACTTGAGTAATATTCAAGACGAGGTCGTGGTCTCCATTACAGGTGAAGTACATCTTCCAAAAATTCTCCCAATAAACCGAAGTCGGCTGTCCGCCTTACACACAACTGTCCTTACATGTTCGTTCCAATTCATATCGTTCTGCAATGTTACGCCCAGATATTTGAACGAAGTGACTGAATGAAGAAGCACACTACTAATGCTGTATTCGAACATTATGGGATTGCTTTTCCTACTCATGCGCATCACCTTACATTTTTCTACATTCTTCGCACCAACTAGAAATTTTGTCTAAGTCATCATGTATACTATTACAGCCAGTTAAAGACAACACCCTCCCATACATTATAGCATCATCAGTAAACAGCCGCAAATTAAAAGTTACTCTATCCATCAGATCATTTATATAGATAGAAAATAATAGCGGTCCTATCACACTCCCCTGGGGCACGCCTGACGATACACTCATCTCTCATGAACACTCGTCGAGAACAACGTACTGCGTTCTATTACTTAGGAAGTCTTCCAGCCAGTCACAAATCTGTGAACCTATTCCATAAGCTCGTATCTTCGTTAGCAGTCTGCAGTGTGGCACCGCGTCAAACGCCTTTTTGAAGTCGAGAAAAACAAAATCCGCCTGTAGCCCTTCATCCATGGCTCGCAAGATGTCATGTGAGAAAAGGCTAAACTGAGTTTCACATGAACGATGTTTCCTGAACCCGTGCTGGTTCGTAGAAATAAGCTTTTCCGTCTAAAGGAAACTTACTACATTAGAACTGAGAATATGCTCCAAAATACGTCCAAACTTTAGAAACTGACGGTATTAATTACGAAATTGCCCAATCCTAATAATCTGAGTGGCCAGAAACATAGACAAACTGTATCCACATAATAAATAATAAGATGTGAGGGTTCTAATAATAGAAACAAGGGTTTGTGAAACTTTATTTATTTATGCACAAGAGACACGTAAACATGAAATGAAATTACGTGATAAAAAGTAGAAATTCAAACAGTCGTTAATGAGAGCAAAACAAGAAAGGAGGAATGACTATCCTGAAAACGAGATGAAACGGTATTGACGGGAATTACTGAGTGACGGCATCAGGATAAAATAAAATGTGGACACGACATAGAATCGCCAGACCTACGGTGAAAACGGAGGCAGGGCAGCACTGGTGGCCTGCTTACCAATATTACTGCAGCTGCGTAAGTGGTGCGTCTCCCATCTAATGGCGTACTTGTCTGATATCTCTGGATTCCAGTTGACAAGTCACTCTTACAAAATTTTCGTACTAGTTTCCATCTCATACCCTCTGCTTAAGAAAAATGTGTACTTTAATGCACCATATTATAGCTGATTCTAGGAACAGGTTACGTTACACACCTTATATACTACTCTATTACAATCGTCGAAACAAGAAAAGTGAAATCATGTCTCAAATTTCCCACTGTGGCTTTGAAAGAACTAAAAATAAAAAAAACACCGAAGAATGGCTGTGAAGAAAGTAATAATGAAGAACGAATAGCACCACAGTTACTCTTTCTCGGAACAAAAGACATGTGGTGCTTACGAAAGCAACGAGGAAAACAGTTATCAGGAACCTAAAGCACCACGAGAGACACCTGGATTATTTCTCGACCGTGATCTACAAGACAAGAGGTAAATCTGATACAACTTAAGAGTTTACAAGTCTACAATAAATTACTGTAACATATCGTACCTTTGACCAAAAAAAAAAAAAAAAAAAAAAAAAAAAAAAAAAAAAAAAAAAAGCGACATCTCTTATATACATGGCTCCTTTTGATTGATTCATTAACATCTTCCAGTAGTAATGCTTTAGTGCCACTGTTTCTGCCTGCAAGAAAAATTGCACAACTATTCTTACGTGGATATACGACGAGATGGAGATGATTTTCCAGCACATCGGGACATTTCATAAAGAAACTTCACAATTATCATACTTTGACTTGTCACTTTTTTTGCCGGGATGCCATATATACAGTCCATTTAATTTTATTTTATAAATTAGTTTAATTTACTTCCGCATCACTTTCAATTATTTTCTCATTGACAAATGTTTCAGTACGCTGCAATACATAATGCTCCGTCCTTTCTCGTTCTGTGGCGCAATACACTTTTTAGCAATCCAGTCATCTGTGGTCTCACGCGTAAGCCGCGGCGCTATGTTCAGATGCGCGAGGACGCTCCACGTCTGGGGTCGAATCTGTGACACTAAGTTCACAGTAATTGAACCGTTGTTTCACTCGGTGCCAAGTCGGGAACGGTTTCTCAGAGGCCCCGAATAAGGTGTTTATCAGGAGAAGTCAGTAAGTCAGGTCAGTAATAAAGTGGATAGCAGTCCGCATCCAAATAGAAACGAAGAACGTCCGTGGACAGCAGCATTAGTCGGTCCAGTCGTCGTCGAAAACGAGAACATCGAAGGCCAAGGTGAACTGTCAGTGTAATGGCCTTGCATCTTCTGGTCGTTGCTGCATGCCATGGATTATATCCCTTGTGGTTTTAAGCCAAAATTGCTTAGTGGCAAGTTCAGGAAAAGTGTGTAAAAGGTTATTCGCTATAGTTACATGAACTTCACGGTGAGGAAAGGTGTAATATAAACTTCTTTGTAAGTTGCCTGTATCTTATAACATCAGGGCAACGGGCCGCCTATAGCGGTATCTGGGATCGTTGGATTGTCCCAATTTTCGTATTAAAGATTTTGGCAGTCTGGAGTTCACATGGGACCTTCTAGCTGCTTTGGTACCAGTATATATATATATAACTCCAGACTGCCAATATATATATATATATATATATATATATATATATATACGGGGAGCAGCATTGCCCCACAATTCACATGCCTAGTCCGTAATAGTAGGTCGAGAGCCGTTTCCGTACAGATGTATTCCACTCCGTACTGGCAAAGCACGTTATTAATTGATAAGCAGATGGAGTGCTACTGCTCATAGTGATGTCGTTGCCCTCCACGATACTATCTTTCCGCGGAAGCTGTTTGCCAATGACCGTACAATATACACTTCCTAGCTGAATTAACGTAGTCCGTACATAAAACATTTCCTTGACGTTTCGCCTGCGACTGCGAAAGGCAACCTCGGAGATGAAGCGGCAAACTGGAAGTAGATCTCGAGTGAGCGCCGTATATATAGGTGATCCACAGGGCGCCACTGACATTCACTTGACGTCATCTGCTCTATGATCTCTGATGTTGCTAACATTCTCAATTGCAAATAATCGATTGTCATATTGACGCTACAATGTTGACATCCAAATTTTATGCATTTTAGCGCCTTCCTCTTTCCTGTAAAAATTATTTGTTTGAAAAACAATTTCGCCCCTCTGTACATATGTGCATGATAGTTAGATGTCTTTGCGATGATGCTCGTCTCGTTGAAGTTCATTTCATTGTCACCTCCTTCAGAAACATGTTCCGCTAAGGCCGATTTATCAGTATGTCCTAAGCTCCAGTTCCTTTTATGTTCACTCAGGCGGCTGTTAACACTTTTTTTTGTTGTTGTGCCGTTGTAACCATGTCCACAACTGCAAGGATTTTTTTAGACAGAGGATGTTCCATATCTTTTCCCGATCTTACACATTCTTTTATTTTCCTAGTGGGTCTAAAACATTAAGGATGGAAACAAACATCTAAACCACCTAACAACAATTTGTCACAGTCACAGAGGGTGACGCTGAGGAGCATCTGCTTTCTGCAGACAAGGCGAATGTTACAGTAATAATGAAGAGTGAAGAATCTCAAGGAAATATCATGCACATTTTGGATTCCATAAATTATGAAGAGCTTCAGAAGGATTCGGCATCGAGGATTTCAAAAATGACAAACTAATTAGTGAAAGCGTCTACTTTTTCTTCTAAAGGCAAGAAACTGTAAAGCAGAAGCATACCCTCCTAGACTCCATGGATTGCCCAAGGTGCATAAACCGCAGGTACCTCTGAGGTCTACTTTGTCTCCTGTCCATGAGTTGGCAATTCCTCGTTACGGCAAACTAATGTTGGTGGAACGGACAGTCACATCGAGAATTCATCGCACTTCATCTATATAATAAAGGATATAGGCGTGGACCCTGATGATATCATGGTTAGTGTTGAAGTCATGTCGTTATTTACCATGATATCGGTGAACGAAGCTATTTGTTGCATAGCGGACATTTTTCTTAGTGATATTGTGGATTTATTCAGACACTGCCTCACCACAACTTACTTTCAACATAACAATGATTTCTATGAACAGATCGAGGGTGTAATTATGGGAAGCAATCTTACACCGTCTATGGCTGTTTTTAATGGAGACTTTTTAACAACGGGCTCTGTAGACTGCCAGAAAAAGGCCAACCATGGACGCCTGGTGTGGAAGAATTGGATGCTTTCCTCTTACGTCTTAACAGCATCAATCCTCAAATTAAATTTAGTATGGAGATTGAGAGCAATGGGCAACAAAACTTTTTAGATTTGTCTGTGATCAAATGACAACAAGTACATTGGGTCACAGAGTGTACAGAAAATACACAATTACTGGCCGTTATAGGTATAAACCAAAAAGATGCGTTGCTTTAGTAGCAAGGGAATACAAACTATTTGAACCAGTATACTTCGAAGATTAAACACCTCCGATGGATGTTCAAGAAGAATGGGTGTTCTAACAATGATCGAGCTCTTCACCATAGGAAAAGAACCAGGATCAACGAGAAACGTCACCAGCCCAGAGGAAAAGTTTTTCTTACATTTATTAGTAACATCACAGATCGCATTTGGAAAGTGTTCAGGAAATATGATCTGAAAACTGGGAAAATACTAGGAAAATAAAAGTATTTGTAAGATCGACAAAATATGTTGAAAATCCTCTGGCTACACCAGGTGTTTACACTGAATGAACATAAACGGAACTGCCGCTTAGGACATACTGATAAATCTGTCTTAGCGGAACATGTTTATTAACAAGGTGACCATGAAATAAAGTTTAACGAGGCGAGCGTCATAACAAAGACATCTCATTATTGTTCATGTATGTACTGAGAGGCGAGAGAGATTTTCAAACACCGAAATAATTTTAACAGTATAGAGGAACGTGTTAAACTGGATAAAATTTGGATTTCAACATTGCAGCGACATTATGACAATCGATTATTTTCAATCGAGAATGTTGGCATCATCAAAGCCTCCCAAGCAGGAGAGGATCCAGGACAGCCTTCTAGAGGGGGCTCAGTAGAAAGACTAATACAATCTCATAGTTTTTAAGACTCAGTGCAGTGATTCAGTGATTGCACGCTAGCTTCGCTTATATATATATAAAGCTGCTTGGGGGGACGAACTATCCTTCGCCCCCCCCCCTCTCCCCTATATGACCAAGCGACTTCACGTATTAACAATGACGTCCTCTGGACATTTACTTGCTGTTTGCTGTTTCACTTACGAGGATGCCTTATGCAATCGAAGGCAAACGTCGAGGGCAAGTTTTACGAACGGACCAAGGCATTTCAGACAGGAAGTTTCATGTTATGTCTGTTGATGGTTACTCCCAAGTATTTAGCGGTGGTTATCCACTATATGTGTTGTACAAAAATTACCAGGTTTGGAATTTCTGAGGAACGTCGCCGCGGTAGTGCTACTGGCTGTGACTTGGCCCTCGACCCGCCGAGAATCTGCTGTTTACGGATTCATGCCGGCATACTGTTCTCCTTGTCGGCGAGAGAAAATCCGAAATTCGAATATCATTTTTTGTTAGATTTTTAGCGTCTTTGTTATTCCTGTTTGCCAAGAATTTTTTTCTGTTTTATTTGCATAGACTTGGTCACGGTCGAGGCCCACAGTGTTGATTTATTCGCTCTTGTTGCAGTGCCTTCCTAGTCTGGTGGGAGAGAAAATGTGGCCATGTTAGGAGCACTCAACTCGAACCCCACGCTGAGAGTAGGCTCGAAGAAGGTGGCAGAACGCAAACTATCGTGCAGGACTCTACAACAATAAGAAACTAGATGAGAAGATATTTATTAGCTTTAGAAATTGAACTAGAAATTGAACTAAACTTAGACAGTGGAATTCATGTAAGAATTTGACAGTTTGTCCCTGGCTATTACTAACAAAACAGTCCTGGCTCTAAACAGTTTGTTATGTAAATAAAAATTTAAAGACGATTAACGTTTTGCGAGCACGCCTGCCGAATATACCGTCCATCGACTACGACTGTACACTTGTGATTAAACGTGGACGATAAGGAGTGCAGACAACAAGATGATAGAAGCTTTTGCATTGTGGCGTTACAGACGAATGATAAAAATTAGATGGGTAGATCACGTAACTAATGAGGAAGTTCTTAGGCGAATCGGGGAGAATAGGAGTTTCGGCAAACCGCAAAGTTTTTATTTCTTCTCCCTGAAGTTTAATTCCTTCTCCAAGTAACAAAACACATCTACTATCTTTATGGTTTCGTTACCTAATCTACTTCCTTCAGCATAGCTTGATTTTCTAAGACTGCATTCCAATCCCCATGTTTTGCTCTTGGTATACGCTTTTTTCAACGCAGTGTCTAATCCTGTCAACTGATCTTCCAGGTCCTTTGCAGTCTCTGACAAAATTTCAATGTCATCAGGAAAATGCAATGATTTTATTTCTGCACCCTGTACTTTAATTATTTCTCCTTGCATTCCTTCAGTGGTTGCTCAGTGTACAGATTGAACAACATTGGGGAAATGCTACAACCCTGTCTTACTCCTTCCCAACCATTGCGTCCCTTTCTTGCACTTCCACTCTAATAACTGCTTTCGGGATTTTGTATAGGTTGAATATAACTCTTCGCTCCCTATATTTTTACCCCTGCTACCGTCAGATGTTGGGGCGAAGATCGCAATATTAAATTTATTTATTTTTGATTACTAGATTCGGAAAACAGAGTTAGCATCTTTAGATCTTGTCATGATACATTTAAAATCAGTGTCAATTAATCTTAGCGATATGTACGAGCGCCGGAACTTAAACAGTGGCAACTACTTATTCACAACAGATACAAAAGGATTATATATTTGCACCTGTTACTGTGCTTCAAAATAGTCACCAGTGTTGTGTAGAACCCGTTACCAGTGATTTGGAAGGCGTAGAGCACCATTAGCAGAGCCTGTTCTGTTGATGGGGCGAATGGAGCGGTCTACTGCCCGTCGAATCTCTTGAACAGTTCTGAAGCAAATGCCACGTACTGGTTTGTTCATCTTCGGAATCAAATCAAAGTCACAAGGGCGTAAGTCCGGTGACTATGGTGGATGGTACAGTTCTTCCTAGTTCCATCAGCCACAGCTGGCGGTTGCGCCCGCGTATTGTCGTGATAATGATAGGTCTTTCTTTTAATGATTTCCACCCCAATTCGTACCTCGAAGCCCACTTCAGGTTACTGAAAGTAGGCCATTAGACATAAGTAGAAATTTAGCCATTTATCAAGGCTAGAAATTTAATTACTGCACTTTGTCTCATTTTATCCTATTGGAATCAAAGTTGCAGTTCACCATAAAGTGCCTCGAATCAGTGTTGTACTGCCTCGCGTATTCTTCATTTCAAACTAAAACCAAACTGATCTGCCCTGAGGTCGTATTCTACTAGTTTCTCCATGCGTCTGTAAGTAATTGTTGTTAGTGCTTTGCATGCATCACTTATTAATCTGTAGGTTCTGGAATTTTCACACTTATATCAGAAGGGAGAGAAGGAAATATACCGAAAAAAAGGATTTGATTGGAGGTGGTGGAGAGGACACAGTAGGTGGTAGACAGATAATGGAGATGAGGAGAAAATGGACAAGGGGAAGAAAGGTAGAGAGAGGTGATTGTGAAGCATCGTTTGGTTTGCTAATACAGTACATGTTCCAAAACACTATACGGATTACTAAATGTTCAAATGTTTGTAAACCAACGGACCAAACTGCGAGGTCATCAGTACGTAGCTTACAAACTAAGATAAACTAACCTAAGGACAACACACACACATCCATACCCCAGGGAGGACTCGAACCTCCGACGGCGAGCAACCGTGCGCTCCGCAGCGAGGCGCCTTAGACCGCTCGGCTACTCCACCGCGGCACGGATTACTCCTATTGCCTTTGCACAATACTGGTCTAAACGAAACGTAGTATCACACACGAAGAAATGTTCCAACCGCAGCAGTAGACTATGAATTTACGAAATACTCGTATAACTAGACTTGCTTTAAGACCTTTACCCTGTGGTCTGCAGATGCGGCGTTTAGAAATATATGGAAGAGAATGTATGTGGATGAAGCCAATTTCTGTGCTGCCATAAAATTGTCGTAAGACAGGGAGGCGGCCCCTGTGATGGCTGTAAAAGCCCCCGCGTTTCGCCCCACCCTCTACCCCCTGCAGCCAGTCTACCCCTGGAGTAATATGTGGGGGCTGGCGGTCTGGCGGCCGCATATTGCATCGCTCGGCGCTGCCGGCCGCCTAAACAAACGCACGCGTCCCGGGAGGGCCTCACTCAGATTAATAACATGCAAATATCAGCGCGCTAGCACGTTGTTACCGCTGGTGCGGAAACGAAGATAGGCGCGCTCCGGGGACACGGGCTGCAGCGCGGGCAAAGTGATACGAGGCCAGCCCCTGACGTCACGTCAGCTCACCGCGCACTTGTCGGTCATCTACATCTACATAGATGCTCTGCAAATCACATTCAAGTGTCTGGCAGAGGGTTCATTAACCACTTTCATAACTTTTCTCGGGGGGGGGGGGGTTCGAATCCCCCCTCGGGCATGGATATCCCGGCAGGTTTTCCCGGCGTAATAACTGTATGTAATCTCCTCGGGTCTGAAGCCGGATACTAAAGTCAATTTGACACAATATTTCAGCGGCGCAACTGCCCGCCATCCTCAGGTGAGCTTGCTGATAGACAATCTCGCCGGAACTGAGTTACCAGTGCAATCGGCGACTCCTTTATACATCGAGGAAGGCCCATAGCGCGTGCGCAAGAAGTGACAGTGACTGTCCTCTGGCGCACAAGACGTACAGCGCTCCGATGGTAGAGTCCGGCGAAATCGATAATCGATGATAAAATTATTATTCAGATTTATGAAGTACCAACCGTTGTTTTTTAACATCTGATAACACCGGGTTCCAGGATTTACTAAGAAGGTAGCCTTTGTCTCTATTAATCAGATTGTCAGATAATCGAATTTCTATGGATTCCTTTAAGACACAGTCCCAGTAACGAGATGCTGAAGCAACCATGTGAGTTTCGTTACATAACATTCTATGTCCCCCATCGAGACAGTGCTCAGCTACCGCCGACTTCTCGGGCTGGAGCAAACGTGTGTGCAGTCACTGTCACTTCTTGCGCACGCGCTTTGGGCCTTCCTCGATGTATAAAGGAGCCGCCGATTGCACTGGGAACTCAGTTCCGGCGAGATTGTCTATCAGCAAGCTCACCTGAGGATGGCGGGCAGTTGCGCCGCTGAAATATTGTGTCAAGTTGACTTTAGTATCCGGCTGCAGACCCGAGAAGATTACAAACAGTTAATAAGTAGTTTGTAAGTTTAGGGACTGATGACCCCGTAGTTAAGTCCCATAAGATTTACAAACATTTGAACATTTTTTTCTTTTATTTTAACTTTTCTCTAACGTTCCATTCTCTAATAGCGCGCGGAAAGAAAGAGCACCTAAATCGTTCCGTTTTCGATCTGATTTCTCTTATTTCACTGGGATGGTCATGTCTCCCTAAGTAAGTGAGTGCTAGCAAAGTATTTTCGCATTCAGAACTAAAAGTCGGTGATTGAAACTTCGCAAACAGATCACACCGCAATGAATAACGTCTTTCTTTTAATGATTTCCACCCCAATTCGTACCTCGAAGCCCACTTCAGGTTACTGAAAGTAGGCCATTAGACATAAGTAGAAATTTAGCCATTTATCAAGGCTAGAAATTTAATTACTGCACTTTGTCTCATTTTATCCTATTGGAATAAAAGTTGCAGTTCACCATAAAGTGCCTCGAATCAGTGTTGTATATGTTTTCCACTTCACCACTTCACACGGCGGTCATTGTACTTCTCTGTTTTTATTTAGGTTGACACCATTGCCAAAAAATTTTTGTTTGTGTATGTGTGTGTATGTGCGGTTGTCTCTCCATGCATGTGTATGAGTATGTGTGTTCGTGTCCACGAGCGTAATTTCCACAGAAAAACAGACCCAAAGACGATATCAGGAATACACCATCTGAAATGCAGTACATGTTACGGGAGATACATAGGCCAAACAAAGGATCTACATCTAAATAGATATTCTGCAAATCACATTGAAGTGCCTGGCAGAGGGTTCATTAACAACTTTCATAACTTTTCTCTACCGTTCCATTCTCTAATAGCGCGCAGGAAGAAAGAGCACCTAAATCGTTCCGTTTTCGATCTGATTTCTCTTATTTTATTGGGATGGTCATGTCTCCCTAAGTAGGTGGGTGCTACGAAAGTATTTTCACACTCAGAAGTAAAAGTCGATGATTGAAACTTCGCAAACAGATCACTCCGCAATGAATAACGTCTTTCTTTTAATGATTTCCACCCCAATTCGTGCACCATTTCCGTGCCCCTCCCCCCCCCCCCCCCCCCCCCGGTAACGTGATAAAACAAAACGAGCTGCCCTTCTCCGAACCTTCTCAATGTCTTCCGTCAGTACCTCCTGGTGAGGGTCCCACAAGGGGCAGCAGTACTCCAGGAGAGGACGCACAAGTGAGATGTAGGCAGTCTCTTTGGTGGAGCTGGTGCATCTTCGAAGCGTTCTGCCAGTGAAACGTAACCTTTGGTTCAGCTTCTCCACAATATTTTCTGTGTGTTCCCTCCAGTCAAAGTTGTTCGTAATTGTAACTCCTAGATATTTAGTAGAATTTACGACCTTAAGGTTTGACTGATTTATCGCGGATTTCTTTCAGTTGACATGTTTGTTACTTCAAATTTTTCTTTATTTAATGTCAATTGCCAATTTTCGCACCATGCAGAAATTTTGTCTAAATCGTTTTGCAGTTGCTGTTGATCCTCCGTTGACTTCCCTAACCGATAAACGACAGCATCATCCGCGAACAGTCTAAGGGAGCTATTCAGATTGTTTCGTAAATCGTTTATAAACACGAGGAAGAGTAGGGGACCTATAACGCTTCCCTGGGTAACGCCAGATATCACTTCTGTTTTACTCGATGACTTACCGTCAATTACAACGAACTGTGTTTTTTCTGAAAGGAATTCGTGAATCCAACCGCACAATTGGGGAGATATTCCATAATCACGCAATTTCATAAGAAGCCGCTTGTGAGGTACAGTGTCAAAAGCCTTCCTGAAATCCAGAAATACGGAATCGATTTGAGATCCCTTGTCGATGGCACTTAACACTTCGTGTGAATAAAGGGCAAGCTGTATTTCGCAAGAGTGATACTTTCTGAATCCGTCAGTGGACGCCTGGAGAACCCATAATACAATTTTATTCTGCCATAAGCTTTTCCTTGATCCGGCGACAAAGTTTGTAAAATGGCAGATACCACCGCTAGGAGACTATTAAATATTGTAAGGCGGCGAAGAAGTTCACCACCTTACATGCTATGTTTATGTATTAATAATTAACAACATGCATTGATTTATAGTGTAACTAGCTGCAAACCCGGCGTTCCTCGGGTGTTTATTTATCCTACACTCTCGTAGTTCATCTCCCCTCCTCTCTCTGAATCCATCGCTTTTTCTCCCATCTCTCTGTTTGTTTCCACCTTTCCCTCTCTCGGCAAAGTTTTCTACAAGGTACCCTCTGTCATGTACCATACAAACATTTATATACCCAGTGAACTTCCTCTTGGTTTAAAGGTTTTGGGTGCAAAAATTCATAAAGAACGGAGAAAAATTATGCATTTTGTAAAATTCCGTAAGTTAAGTACCCTCCACCACGCACCGAACGAAATTTTATACAGGCAGTGACGTTCCTCTTGTTCTTAAGGTAGAGACTGCAAACTTTTTTCAATATCGGAATAAAACTATAGATTTCTTTGCAATAGAAACGCAGGGTCACATTGAAAAACGCACTTTGTTGTTCTCAAATATTCCACTTTTATTTCATACACAAGGATCTGTGAAATCGCTCGAGCCGTTCTCGTTTTATAGCGCGACCAAGGTATTTACGGAAACATTATTATGTTGCAAAGTACCCTCCCCCATGCACCGTAAGAAACTGAAGGTAGACGATGATCTTCCTCTTGTTTTGAAGGTCATGAGTGAGAAATTTCGTGAAAATCGGAATCAAACTTTAGAAGAAGTATGCTCCACCATGAACCTATCACAAAATACTTTCGTTTTCTACCTATAAATTACATTCCCGCCAAATTTCAGCTTCATAGATGAAGTAGTTTTCGAGATTTCGCGTTTAGTCAGTGAATGAGTGAATGTCCTTTCGCTTTTATCTAGATAGAGATTAAGAAAACTGATTCCTCAATGTTGGATGCAAAATCTGTTTTGCTAACTTTATTTGATATAAGTTGATGCCTGATGCGACAGTTTTACGGCATCTACAGTGAAACTGTTGTGAGTAGTAGATTTCTTTTCCGTTTCATCTTTTTGAGAGGGGGGGAGGGTTCATTTACAAAATGCTTCATAAACATCCGAAATTACATGCAAAATTTTTTGCTCGTGCGAAACTACTCACATTTTCCAATAACTGACGCACAAATCTGAGTATTCTTACGAGGTGGCCTCTCATTATTTATGACGTCATATCTCCTGAGCTATGTGTCGTGCTATTTTGTTTTTGGGTCAGGAATCTTCGTGGGCGTACAGTGAAAAATTCACCAAAGTATCATTGCAATCTAATGAATGACTTATGAACACACAGAGGACATTCATTTTTATACATATAGATTACTGGTATCAGTTTGATTCTGGATAATCTGAAAGGAAGTGGGAGTATTAATGTTGATTAGATCACTGTAAAAACTGGTGATGCTGGTAGGCTACATTTTTAATGTTAACAATATTTTCACGTAGTACTTTTCTTGGTTGGAAACGGGAATGCAGCCAAGTCATTCATGGAGGCCAACAAGCCACGAGAGCAGTCTTAACGGTACCTCGAGGGTGCGGCGTGTTGACCAAGCGGTGCGAGGTCACAGGTTACTGACCGGTCGATATCTCTTCGTGCCAAAACTCGCAGGCGACGCTACGATTGGGAGTTGATTTGAACCGCCAAACGGTCGAAACGTTCTGGAACATTCTATATTCGTGGGAAAGATATTTAGAAGGAATTAAAGGTGGAGGAGAGATATTTGAAGCTATAGCTGTGATTGGCTCTTGAGAAAACATCTGGAGAGACTTGTGGCTTGCTGAAAAGTAAGTCGGAAGATTCGGCCAGCTGCGCTCGTGTTTCCGGGACGCAGGTGGCCAGTTGCTGGCAAAGCGTCCAGTGACGTAGCTTACAGTTAGTTGCAAGTGCAGAGTGCATTGCTTGAAGTCTTTATAGTTGTTTCTCTGTGAGTAGAGCAACAAAATAATTACTTCAGTGCATTGCATTTGTATTTCGAAGCCTCATTTACAAGCTTACCATTGGGCTACTCTACTGCTTCTGGGCAGTGGGGCAAGCAGTTTGCGAGAACATCTTGATCGACTTTGATACTTGAATGACTTCAACTTACGAGATTTTTTGAACGTGTAGTTCGTTGTGTAGCCATCGTATCACAGCTTCAGCTTCAGGTGCAACCGACCCATCCGCGATGGCCAGCCGCCATTCGTCTTCTCAGAGCAGTATTGGGAACTAGTGTATGCTCAAATTACATTTTCTACAGCGCAGTTGAAAATAAATGTGCCTTCCACTAGTTGGCTGTTTTCTTGAGCTCCTGGTTGTATTCTCTAACGAGTTGTATGGCGATTTTTAATTTCCTTTAAACAATTAACACGTCCTCAGTGTCAACAATTTTTGTAGAGATTGTGCCATCCTCGTTAGATATTCATTACTTTTGTATTATAATTCATCCCAGATTTAGTGCACCGTCCTTTTCTGTAATTAAATTACTATATTGAACATTGAATCCTCCGATTAATTATTAATAATAAGGATAAGGATTCCCACCTATCCCTAGTGATAAGATATTGTCTAAGATTGAAACCAAGTGTTTTTGTTTCGATAAATGCCTAATTGAAAGGAGTTTCATATTTATTTTCGTATTGATACCGTAAGCCATGGTGAAACACACGAAAATTAGCGATAGGGCCGTTCATTCAATATCACTAGCTGCGGTACAAACATTACAACATAATGATGGACGCACTAGTCAAGCCCGGTGGTCTTGGGGTAAAGTGTTCGACTGGAAACCGAAGGGTCGCGGGTTCGAAATCCGGTCAGACCCCGGACTTTTGTGTATGCACTTTAACCCATCCTTCACCTCTGAACGATGTGAGGAGTCGCGAGAAACGACACGTGGTTCGGATTCCACATTAAGCTGTAGGTCCCCTGCCCTTTCATTTCCCCGGTTGTGTAACTGGGGTTGGCTAGGGACACGCAAGTCGCCGAAGTGGCGTCCAATTGAAAGACTTGCACCAGGCCAATGAGCCACAGGAAATTATTATGGTCGCACTCTCAAATGGAGGACATAGTCATAGGCTTAGATGGTGTAAGGAAGCATCTGAGGGAGCTGAAGACAAATAAGATGCCAAGTCCACATGGGGCACCAATCCGATACTACAAACAGTGCTCGGCGGCATTGGCCCCTTACTTAGCTTGCATTGATCACGAATCTTTCATGCAACACAAAGAACCAAATGAATGAAAAAAGGCACAGATAACTCTCGTGTATATGAAACGCAAAATAACGGATCCACGTAATTACAGACCTATATCATTAACATGCTTATGCTGTACAATTCTTACACGTGTTATCAGTTCTAATATAGTAAATTTCCATGACACAGAAAAGCTTCTGTCCATGCATCAGCACGTCTTTAGAAAGTATCGTTCATGTGAAACTCAGGCTGACCTTTTCTCTCATGACATCTTGCGTGCTATGGATGAAGCGCAACAGGCCGGCTGCATGTCTCTGGATTTGCGAAAGGCATTTCTGTAGTGCGGTACCGACTGCTAACGAAGATACGAGCTTACGGAATAGGTACCCAAATACGTGAGTGGCTCGATAATTACTTAAGTAATAGAATGGCAACTCTCGGTAAATGTAGAAAAATATAAGGTGATGCATATGAGTAGGAGAAACAATCCCGTATCGTTCAAATACGAAATTAGTCATGTGCTCCTTGACAGAGTCGCGTCAGTTAAATACCCACGCGCAACGCTAAACATCGATATGAAATGAAACTATTATATGGCAAATGGTCGTCTGCACTTAATTGGAGAATTTTGAGAAGGTGTGATTCGTCTGTAAAGTATATCGCGTATAGAACACGTGCACGCCCCCGTCTTGAGTATTGCTCCAGTGTTCGGGATCCTCACCATATCGGTTTAGAGGAGGACATGGAGGCAGTTGAGAGGCGGGCGGCGAGATTTGTGACTGGTAGATTCGATCAATGCGCCAGTGTGACTGAAATGCTTCGGGAACG